>CM060445.1:58419979-59737659 GCA_030545235.1 Helianthus tuberosus | reverse complement strand
AAGAAATGATTACATATTGAATACCCAAATAATTAAGGGGCACAACATGGTGTTTGGCATTTTAGATGTTACTTTTGATTGTCTAGCGTGTTGTAAATTAAGGGGCACAACATGGTATTTTTGATTGTTTAGCGTGTTGTCTAGGAATTGAGTTTAAATGGTTGGGTGGGCCAATCAAGTTTATATAATTATTTTACAGTATTAATAAATTAATTACATGTGTTAAACTGTTAAATATATTTAAAAACACTATATTCGGATGTTCCTATTGTAATTATTTTTTTAGTATAATTTTTTTACCGAACGAACAACCAAATGAAAGCCCGGCTACCCGGGTAGCCCAATGGCAAAAGACGACCAGCCCACGAATGCAGATAGTGCTTGGTAGCCCAAGCCTACCATCTTCAGTTCTCGGAAAACCCACCACCTAAAGGCCACTGAGGTAAAACCCGGTTTGAATCAGATTCGAACTTGAGACCTATGACCTCAAACTCAAACCTTCACTTGCCCTCAGATGCGTATTGAGCTACAAGATTTGCTTTCTCTATTAGAACTAAGTCGTATGTGAGAAATCGGTTTTAATAACAATTGCATATTATTTTGGTTATGATTTGCAGGTAACATAATTGAGGCAGTAAGACATGTGAGATCTGTAATGGGTGACATTAGGGTTTTGGCAAACATGGATGAAGATGAGGTGTTCACCTTTGCAAAGAAAATCCAAGCCCCGTATGATTTGGTGATGCAGACAAAGCAATTAGGGCGGCTTCCAGTGGTGCAGTTTGCCGCTGGCGGTGTTGCTACACCAGCTGATGCAGCTCTGATGATGCAGTTGGGATGTGATGGTGTTTTTGTTGGTTCAGGTGTGTTCAAGAGTGGAGATCCGGCTCGTAGGGCTCGTGCTATTGTTCAAGCGGTCACACATTACACTGACCCAAAGATGCTCGCGGAGGTGAGTTGTGGTTTGGGTGAAGCCATGGTTGGGTTGAACCTCGACAAGAATGTGGAAAGGTATGCTAACCGGTCCGAGTAAAGTTGACCGGGACAAGGGTGGGTTATAATAATAGCTTTGGTTTATTTTGATTTTCTTCTTAGCGAAAGATTCTTGTGTTGAAGAAACAAGAAAATATACAACTATTGTTGTTATTGTCACAAGTGTTTGTATTTGCGCACTATTTAATTAATCTTGATTCTCATATTTTGGTTTTGTTGTGTGTTGAAATGATGATTGATTGATGATTTGCAACAAAGATCTTAGGAGATTTGTTAAATGGATTTAAAACAAGTCTTTGGAATTGGTCCATAAATGTTGTATATTGTCGAGGTTTAGTACCTTAATAACTTAGGGGCTGTTTGTTTGCATCTTATTTGCCTCTTAATACCCAATGTCTGACTGAGTCAGACATCAGACTGTTTGTTTTAACCCTCTTAAAACTTACCCAGGCTCTTATTTATCACTGACCGGGTCATACATTGGAAGGAGTCTGACCCAGGCTCTTATTCACAAAATACCCCTTTGCCCTAAAGAAGAAACCTGTTCTTCCTCTCCCTCTTCACAGACCATTAGGCTGAATCCTGTGACACCAGAAAGGGAGATAGCAATAGAGGTGCTAGAAAGAGCAAGTTCGCCGAGATGACCGACCATCATGACGGAGATAACCTGCAGCAAGTACTGCGATAGAGTAACCGCCACCATCGGACCTGCAACATATCCTAACTTCTTCATCTCCGTCACCATCGACCTCCTCCACCATCGACCTCCTCCTTCACCATCGACCTCCTCCACCATCGACCTCCTCCTCCACCATCGACCTGATCCACCATCGACCTCCTCCTCCACCATCGACCTCCTCCACCATCGACCTCCTCCTTCACCATCGACCTGAGTCCACTCCGCAGCGGCGCCTCCTCCTCCACGATGATGAAGTTGATGCGACGCTGGATGTAGGTAAATGATGATGATGATCTGATGTGGTTGATCTTGATGAAGAATGATGGAAAGTGAAGATGAAGAAGAAGAGCAGAGAAACATTGGGGAAGTGAGAGAGAAAGTACTAGAACTTTGGTTTTAAAGCCAGTTGGCTTTTTTTTTTCAGGGGTAAAAATGTCATTTTACACATTATTCAGATGTGCAACCAAACAGCGTTTTATTGGTTCAGCACTTACTGGTTCAGACCCTCTTACCCATTCAGACCTCTTATTCATTCAGCACTTATTGGTTCAGATGTTGCCAAACAGCCCCTTACTATAATATTCCTCTGTGCGTTGCGGTGGGTATTAGGTCGGTATCGGTTTGATTCATCATGGTATTAATACGGTATCGGCACTTGATATTTCACCGAAATATAAAATCCAAAAAATAAAGTTATGCTATGACCAAAATGATATCAACACGTATTTATATCCGTTGAGAAAACCATAAAAATGAATATCAATAACGGTTCTCATAGTACCAATAGCGATGTTGTTCGTAATCGACAAGCCATCAATGTTGCGAGACGATATCAGTTTGGTTTGTCACGGTACTACCACTCTCTATAGCTTAAGGTATATAAATTATTTCTCTATATTATTACCAAAGTTGTTCATACGATATTGATTCGGTTCGTCACAACAAATAACCAAAAAAATCAATTTATTACCCATCTGATTTGAACAAAACTGTTATTGAAGTATAGTTAAAAGTAAACACGTCATAATGTTATATTCGTAATTTTGGAAAACATAATACTACATTATTAGAATAACGAAAAGGTAAAACGATGTTGAAGGGGTATGGTCCCAAATCTCACACAAGGCTTGGCCGCGAGTGACCATCACCCAGCTCAATACCCCTATCGATAAGGATTCATTTGCGTTCGTGCGGGCACGTGCGGACCCAGTTTGCTTTCCCACTCGGGAAAAAATGAGAAGACTCACCTTGTGTATGAAAACGGGTGTTTTCGTCACAACAAGGGATGCGGTAGCCACTGCGGTTACCGCACATAGCGATGCGGTCCTTACCCGCATCCTATTTGTGACAACCCTCACCAAACCAGGTATCCGTACGAATTAATTAATATTTAATTAATGCTTAATTACTGTGCTTGTTTACAGTTGTGAGTAAACTGCTACTTGAATTTTGATACATACATATACATGCATCATACCTTATTACTGTCACTCCATTATTTACACAGAACTATAGTGACAAACTTGATGCACAAAAGCACAGTAGCACAATGAACGGATAACCCAGTAAACATGCTGACATAGCCAGCATCAGACAGGCACTGTCTCTGAGGCCAGTATGAGCCGGGAATAGATTACTACACTAGTAGGGAGTGTAGGGAGGTGAGGATTGTAAAACTGCGTCACTAGGTGATAGTTATAGTGACCGGATGTGCCTAAAACATGCTCTAATTACAAAATTCTGCACTTTATGCAAAAATTCAGCATTTAAGCTAACTAGTAAAGTGCAAAAACATGGGAAAATAATACTAGACACTTTTCAAAGTGTCGGGAATTCATTGTGTCACTAAAAATAATATTAAAGACACTTTAAAGGCTTATTTAGCACTTTAACGGATCAATATCCAACCGAACAACCGGACTTTACCCGGAACATAAAAATATTGGTCAATGACATTGTTTTTCCTTTTCTGAGCTAGTTAGGGTCCCCGGACATCCTAACACCCGTTATATTACACAACACACTAATAACTAAATTAATCACCTAACTAAACAAACTAACACTTAACTATATCATTGAAATCAAACTATGAACCCCCCCCCCCCAACCGAACGGTCACCACAAGGGTGACACACCCTTGTCCTTGTTGATTATTTTAATCCAATGTGTGGGATATCTAGATGACATATTGCTTGTTGGACAATGAAGATAATTGGTTTATAAATTAACCTTAAGGACCATCATTCACTTCACAAAACACTTCAAAAATTTTTTGCCTTCTCTCCCTCCCTTGGAGACTCTCGTCCGAACCCAACACCCACCATCTCACCATCTTTGAATCTTGTTCAAGCTATTTTCATACACACAAAGGTGCTAGAGTTCATACAAGGAGGCCCGGTGCTTTCGGAATCACAAAGACCTCTCTACGTCGCTTTATCCACCTAGTTTTTGCTTTGATTCTTCCCTAGCCTTGAGCTAGTAGTAAGTGCTTCTAAACACTTCCTTGTTCATGATTAAAGTGGTTAATAAGAGATTTAACGGATAAAAATCATGAACACTAAAGATCAAAGCATAAAGTCTTGTAAGAATGATAACATGGTGGTTAAAGAGTAAATAATGGTGTAAAACTTGTAAATCTTGTTTAGTTATGGTTATTTTATGTTGTTGATTGCTAGTAGTGGAACGGATCGTCATCTAACCACGCTAGATCATGTTCATGGAACATGAACTAGCAATATGTTTAGTGTAGAAGATACAAGATGACAAACCCTTCCATACATAAACATGAAGTTGTGTAAAAATAGTTTTTCTTGTAAAATGAAGTTTTAAACTAGTAGATCTAAAGATCTACAAGTGGTATTTTCAAAGAACCAAGAAAAATATACAAGTCTTATTTTAAAGCCGGATCTTTAATAAACTAAAGGTGTTTTTGTGAACAAACAAGTGTGTAAACACTTGTGTAACAAAATGATTTAACAAAGAAATATTTCTGTAATTTTTGACTAGAAGTTGTAAGATTACATCTTCTTTAAAAATAAAGTTTTTCAGGAAACCGATTCATTTTTAAAGATAGAAAGATCTACTAAAAATGTTGGAAAGTTACTACATACTTTTACACAACTTACAAGTTCATGTGTTTGCGATTTATGCTTATTTTGACTAGGTTGACGATTGAACATTGAATATTGATGATTGGAAAATTGTTGATTGAATTTTGAAAAGAAAATGATACGCTAGTAAGCGTGACCACCTCCTGTTACAGAGGAAACTCTGGCGATATTTTTCCAGAAAATAACACTTAGAATATTTTTGGTGACAAGTGTTTATACATATATTTTTGACTTGTTTTCCAAACAAACATCGCCATGATTTTTATTACAATTGAATTTCCTTAACTAACGAACACGAATATAAACTTATGTTTGGTATGCGTTCGTGAACAGTTCACGAACATGTTAATTTCCTTAAAGAACGAACACGAAGATGACCTTATTCGTATTTGTTCGGTTCGATTAGAGCCCTACTTTTAAATGAAAATATTACCCTAAATAAAAGATACTATGATGAGTGATATATATACATTTAATGTAAAATATACTTTTTATATTGTAAGGAGAAAAGTAATAAATATATTGTTCGATATTAACCTTAGGGTGTCCGGGGCACCAGCGGTGACCCCGTGCGGGGACCGAATTCGCCGAGCGGGAACACCCCCGCCATCCAGGCGGGGACCCTAATCGGGGACCAATTCCGGTGGGAAGTCACCGAAGAAGAAAGGGGGAGAGTGTGGGGCCAGCCGCAATTTAAACCAATGAAATTTTTTTTTTTTTTTTTGAATAAAAAAAACAATTCACCTAAGAGGGGAGTGGTGCCATCAAATTGAGGTGTGAGGGGAGTTTAAAAGGGGAGTTGACGTGGCACACGAGGATTGGGTGTGCGTAAGAGAGGGGACTCCCCTCTTAGGGGAGTGCCCCGGACACCCTTAGGCTGGAGGGTGTGGGTTTGGGGTTATAAAGGACACATCAGCGCCACGTAGGCGCCACGTCAGCCAAGTGGGCTTTATAACGCCCCCTTTAAAATGGAGGGTGTGGTATAACATGAATTTGGGCGCTATATAGAAAAAAAAAAAAAAAAAAAGATTTCATTGGTTGAAATGGATGTGGGCCCCACCTGAACACCTCTTCCTCCCGTTACCATGATGGAGCCTTGTATATGGCGCCCCTAGTTAAATTTGAAGGTGTGGGGGGCGGCGCTATAAGGGGATGAGGTGGCCTTCATGGCGCCTCCACACCCTGTGGCCTTAGTACCTTAATTGTCAACATCTATCTGCCACTGGAATCCTTATGGGCCACGTATTCATAAATGCAGCACACAAGTTAAGATTTGAACTTCCTCATTACATCCTTAATGTTTTATTTGTTTACTTTCCGCCCCTAACTTTATTTATATCGCTCCTCGAAACAACATATCTTTTGTAACCTCAAATTATTAATAGAACAATGATAAGTTGGGCTACACTTGATATCTTAAGTAAAATTAAACTCATAAGCTTTTGATTATTAGACTAAGGGGTTATTTGTTTACCTCTTAATGAAGCTCTTAATGGTTCAGATCTCTTACTGGTTCAGTACTTAATGGTTCAGACTGTTTGTTTCACGAGCAGATGTCTGAATGGTTCAGACATTTGCCTCTGAATGGTTAAGCATTATACAGAGTCTGAATAGTTAAGACCTCTAATCTGAATTTGTCAGACATTTGCCTCTGAACGGTTAAGCATTATACAGACTCTTAATGATTCAGACCTCTTACTGTTTCAACACTTAATGGTTCAGACCTTTTACTGATTCAGCACTTAACCATTCATATGTTGCCAAACAGCCCCTAACTTGACAACGCTAGACCGTAGTCATGTTCATGTACTAAGTGTTAGAAAAGGAAAAAAATAATTTAAAAAAAATTGTTGATTCCACAAGATTGTTTCCATATTTATCAAAAGTCTTTTTCTTTTTTATTAAGTCTTGTGAAGCCTATAAATAAAGGCTTGTTCTTATGTTTTGTATGGAAGAAATATATCAATAAAACCAGTTCCTTTTCGATTATCTTTCATCTCTGATTATCATTTACAACATGGTATCAGAGCAGAGTTATGATCCTTGAAAACTCTGTTCGTCAATCTCAAACCAAAACCAAAACCAAAACCAAAATCGTTAAACCAAAATCAACTTCAAATCAGACCTGGTTCCACTGTTCCGACGAATCAGTTCTCCGTCTTCGTTCATCAGGTCCGTCAAACCGGTTCGCCCAAAACCTCCACGAACTATTCCAGTCCACGACCTTCAATTCCGCTGCCACGAAATTCCGCTGCCACGCAATTCCTCATATCTCCATCACGCCCCCAAACCTTAAACGGAGAACAAAAATGGCGACCTCTCTCCGTCGTATCGGAATCCACACAACCAATGCTCACCGATCACTAATTCCTCAACTCATCAATCGATTCTCCACAGATGCTTTATCTGTCGAGTACAAAGCCGGAGAAATCGGCACCGTTTCCGGCATTCCAGAAGAACATCTTCAACGGAGAGTTATTATCTATTCACCTGCTCGAACAGCTTCACAGCAAGGAGCTGGAAAAGTTGGAAAGTGGAAAATCAATTTTATGTCCACACAAAAATGGGAAAATCCATTGATGGGTTGGACATTCACTAGGGATCCGTATGCCAATGTTGGTGACTCAGCACTTAGTTTCAAAAGCGAAGCAGTTGCAAAAGCTTTTTGCAGAAAGGCATGGTTGGGAACTATACGGTCAAGAAGCACCAGACACCCCAAATCTTCAAAGTCAAAAAGGGTGAAGGGTATTTGAATAGGCAAATTGAGAAGAAAAAGGAAAAAAAACCTTTTTTAAAAAAAATATAAAAATTTTAAAATATAAAAAAATCTGTTTTCAAAACCCAAAAAAAAAAAAAGAAACCCCCAAAAAACAAAAACCCAAAAACCCAAATCAAAACCCGAACAAATGCCAAAACCCAAATGGCCAAGTTGTTTTTTTTCAACTTGAGGGGAAACCAAAACCCAAAATAGGCTGCCATGTCGAAAGGCGGTAGCCTCATTTAAACCAAAAGTTGCCATGTCAAAAGGCGGTAGCTCAAATCAAACCAAAAGTTACCATGTCTGCCGACGGTGACTCAAACCAAACCAAAAACGCTCCCGCACTTAGCTTGCGGGGGAGAACCAAAACCAAGGCACCATGTCTGTCGACGGTGTTTCCAAACCAAAACCCAAAAGTTACCATGTCTAAAGGCGGTAACTCAATAGCTCAAACTACCATGTCAAGAAGACGATAGCAAAAAAAAAAAAAAACCAAAACCCAAAATCAAAACCAATCCAAGTTGAATCGTGGCAATCCCACAATTCAACTTGAGGGGTAGTGTTAGAAAAGGAAAAAAATAATTTAAAAAAAATTGTTGATTCCTCAAGATTGTTTCCATATTTATCAAAAGTCTTTTTCTTTTTTATTAAGTCTTGTGAAGCCTATAAATAAAGGCTTGTTCTTATGTTTTGTATGGAAGAAATATATCAATAAAACCAGTTCCTTTTCGATTATCTTTCATCTCTGATTATCATTTACAACACTAAGGGTGGAGGGTATGGTTAAATCACTTTAGGGTGTTTGAGTTATTCTCTAGCCAATAATATTATGACATGTCAAGTCCCCATTCCACTTCCCATTTTGCACTCAATCACTAGGTATGGTTCAAACACCTTGAGAGTGGTAAAGAATTTAAAAAAAATTATGATTGGTTGAAAGAGGTTGGTACCCACCATTAAACTCAATCAATCATACTCAAACATTCGGTGAGTATACACCGAAACCCCTCAATCAATCATACTCAATTAAGTGGCCGGGATGGTTCACCGATCGGTGAAACCAATCACCGAACCCACTCAATCAACCCATACCGTCCACCCTAATGGAATTATAACCCATTACATTTTTACCTAATGGAAAATAAAAAAAGAGTTCATTTCAACACTATTTGATATTATTGGGCTACATGCCCTTTGGTTCATTTCAAATTTAGTGACCTCAAACCGAAGTGGCCACTAAGAACAAACAACAGAAATTACATATTGACAAATTTACACCAATCTTCTCAGTTAATCTTTATAGATTTCGATCTACTGTTAAGCCACAAGAATCCTACCGTCTTTATCTCACGAATGATCCCTTCTATTTTAACCGTCTTGTTGTTGAACCTAGCATCATTCCTAGCTCTCCAAATGCTCCAGCATCCAATTCTGATAACCCCTTGGACAACCTCTTTTTTATGACAGTTTATCCCAATTTGTTCATGCGTCTTTAGTAAGTCTTTCACCGAGAATGCTAAAATAATCATATGCCAAAGAACCGAAGCGACGCAGCATGAAGTTAATAAATGTTCCAGCGTTTATTCACATTCACCACACATCACACAAGTCGAGTCACCCACTCCAATATTCCTCCTTAGTTAATTATAACATAGCATTTAATATGATATCACAAAAAAAATCCCTTATACAAACAACAATGAGTTAATTATGTTTTTAAAAGCTAACATAGCATTTAATATGATATCACAAAATAAATGCCCTTAATTACTTCTCAAGATATCAAATATCATAAAACTAATTCTTAAAACTTCTTCCTTTTTTTAACTTTTTTTTGAAAGGCATTCTTCCTTTTTTAATTAATTAACGTTTTGTTGGATATCATCATCATCATCATCATCATCATCATATTATTATAGAACATATTCAAAAGAAAATAATAACATTTCTTATAATGTTTTTAAATGAGTGATATAAAACGAATAAGTAGGGTAAATATTTGCCATCATCATAACTAAAAGGACCTAACAAACCACAACTCTTATCTCACACCTCTACCCTTCACCACCTCCAATATATCTATCACATTCACAAGCATTCAAGCCGCACAAACTTGCCACTCCTTCATTCTGACATCCTCTTAATCTCTTCAAAACACCCCCACCAATCCAAGAGCATCATGGACGGCACCGGAGTGGTTGCAGTTTACGGCAATGGCTCCAACTCCATAACCGAAACCAAAACATCAACATTCTCCGTCAAAGTGGGGCTTGCCCAGATGCTCCGAGGCGGCGTCATCATGGACGTCGTCAACGCGGAGCAAGCACGGATAGCCGAAGAAGCGGGCGCGTGCGCAGTCATGGCACTGGAGCGTGTGCCCGCGGATATCCGTGCTCAAGGTGGGGTTGCTCGAATGAGCGACCCCCAACTCATTAAGGAGATTAAGCAGGCTGTTACAATACCCGTTATGGCCAAGGCTCGGATTGGTCATTTTGTTGAAGCTCAGATTCTGGAAGCCATTGGTATTGATTATGTTGATGAGAGTGAGGTGTTGACATTGGCTGATGATATGAACCATATTAATAAGCATAACTTCAGGATTCCCTTTGTTTGTGGCTGTCGTAATCTTGGGGAGGCTTTGAGGAGGATTCGTGAAGGGGCTGCTATGATTCGTACCAAAGGAGAAGCTGGAACTGGTATGTTTTCCTTGTTTTTTGTGTTTAGAACTTTGTTTTTTGCTTTTCAAAGTACTATTGTTTTTCGTTTTTAAAATATAAATTTTATCTTATTTGTATATTTTTAATCTATGTATATGTCATAAAAGGGTTTTCTAGCCATTCATATCCATTCCATCAAATTCTTTCATGGAGTTTTTATAATATAAGAGCATTCACATCCAACCCACTAAAATCTGTTAGTGGAGTTTTTATAATATAAAGAGTATAAAAATTGGTTGTGAGCGGAGGAGAGAGAAAATGTTACTGTTTATCTGTATATTTGAGGGGACACTGTTCACCCTCTATAATTTTTTAATGTATTTTGAAAGTGATTGTGAGTGGAGGAGAGAGAAAAAGTAATGATAAAGATATAAAAGAATATTATTTAATTGAAAAGGAGAGGGAAGATGTAGTGTTTTTTAGTGTAATTTATGGTGAAAATTTGATGGAATGGATGTGAATGCTCTAAAGATTATAAAAATGGTTGTGAGTGGAGAAGAGAGAAAAATGTTACTGTTCATCTGTATATTTGGGGGACACTGTCACCCTTAGTAATTTCATAATATATTTTGAAAGTGGTTGTGAGTGGATGAGAAAGAAAAGATAATGATAAAGGTATAAAAGAATATTATTTGATTGAAAAGTAGAGAGAAGATTTAGTGTTTTTTAGTGTAATTTAGGGTGAAAATTTGATGGAATGGATGTGAATGCTCTAAAGAGTATAAAAAGTGGTTGTGAGTGAAGAAAAGAGAAAATATTACTGTTTATCTGTATATTTAAGGGACACTGTCCACTCTCTATAATTTTTTAATATATTTTGAAAGTGGGTGTGAGTGGAGGAGAAAGAAAATGTAGTGTTTTTTAGTGTAATTTAAGATGATAATATGGTGGAATGGATGTGAATTCTCTATCTTCCGAAATAGTGAAAAACTTTACCCTAATCTAATCTTTCTATACGTTTATTTTGTTTGGTCTACGCTTTGGTTTTGACATCTTAGAATTTCTTGATTCAAAGGCTTGGTTTTGAAGTCTGTCAATTTCTCAATTTAGTGGTGTTACGAGCAAATGGTATCGTGTGTCGGTTTGGAACCTTTATCGAATTTTACGAACCGATTTAATTTTTGGTACTGATTCGATACCGACATTTTGCGTTTTCGGTACTCGTCAGGTACCGTTTTTTACCTTAAAATATTGGTCGCACTGGTACTACTGAACTGTTACAAGTACCGGTACCGTACGAACTGTACCATACCAGGTATTTTCGGTATCGGTACCTATTTTTTGAGATTTTCGGTACCGGTATCGGTTTTGAACCGAGCTCATCCCTAGTGTGACATGGTTTGAAACTTAAAGTTTACCATGGACATCCCTATGATCAGGTTTGCGTGTCCGAAAACAATTATGATGGTTTGAGAAATTAAAACAAACTTATAATTTCAAATTTTTATGATCATAGAGATAATTTATTTTTATTTTTTTTCAAATTTCTAGAGGAAAAAGACACTTGCAACTGGATCTAATGTGTGGTAATGAACTATAAAGAAATGATTACATATTGAATACCCAAATAATTAAGGGGCACAACATGGTGTTTGGCATTTTAGATGTTACTTTTGATTGTCTAGCGTGTTGTAAATTAAGGGGCACAACATGGTATTTTTGATTGTTTAGCGTGTTGTCTAGGAATTGAGTTTAAATGGTTGGGTGGGCCAATCAAGTTTATATAATTATTTTACAGTATTAATAAATTAATTACATGTGTTAAACTGTTAAATATATTTAAAAACACTATATTCGGATGTTCCTATTGTAATTATTTTTTTAGTATAATTTTTTTACCGAACGAACAACCAAATGAAAGCCCGGCTACCCGGGTAGCCCAATGGCAAAAGACGACCAGCCCACGAATGCAGATAGTGCTTGGTAGCCCAAGCCTACCATCTTCAGTTCTCGGAAAACCCACCACCTAAAGGCCACTGAGGTAAAACCCGGTTTGAATCAGATTCGAACTTGAGACCTATGACCTCAAACTCAAACCTTCACTTGCCCTCAGATGCGTATTGAGCTACAAGATTTGCTTTCTCTATTAGAACTAAGTCGTATGTGAGAAATCGGTTTTAATAACAATTGCATATTATTTTGGTTATGATTTGCAGGTAACATAATTGAGGCAGTAAGACATGTGAGATCTGTGATGGGTGACATTAGGGTTTTGGCAAACATGGATGAAGATGAGGTGTTCACCTTTGCAAAGAAAATCCAAGCCCCGTATGATTTGGTGATGCAGACAAAGCAATTAGGGCGGCTTCCAGTGGTGCAGTTTGCCGCTGGCGGTGTTGCTACACCAGCTGATGCAGCTCTGATGATGCAGTTGGGATGTGATGGTGTTTTTGTTGGTTAAGGTGTGTTCAAGAGTGGAGATCCGGCTCGTAGGGCTCGTGCTATTGTTCAAGCGGTCACACATTACACTGACCCAAAGATGCTCGCGGAGGTGAGTTGTGGTTTGGGTGAAGCCATGGTTGGGTTGAACCTCGACAAGAATGTGGAAAGGTATGCTAACCGGTCCGAGTAAAGTTGACCGGGACAAGGGTGGGTTATAATAATAGCTTTGGTTTATTTTGATTTTCTTCTTAGCGAAAGATTCTTGTGTTGAAGAAACAAGAAAATATACAACTATTGTTGTTATTGTCACAAGTGTTTGTATTTGCGCACTATTTAATTAATCTTGATTCTCATATTTTGGTTTTGTTGTGTGTTGAAATGATGATTGATTGATGATTTGCAACAAAGATCTTAGGAGATTTGTTAAGTGGATTTAAAACAAGTCTTTGGAATTGGTCCATAAATGTTGTATATTGTCGAGGTTTAGTACCTTAATAACTTAGGGGCTGTTTGTTTGCATCTTATTTGCCTCTTAATACCCAATGTCTGACTGAGTCAGACATCAGACTGTTTGTTTTAACCCTCTTAAAACTTACCCAGGCTCTTATTTATCACTAACCGGGTCATACATTGGAAGGAGTCTGACCCAGGCTCTTATTCACAAAATACCCCTTTGCCCTAAAGAAGAAACCTGTTCTTCCTCTCCCTCTTCACAGACCATTAGGCTGAATCCTGTGACACCAGAAAGGGAGATAGCAATAGAGGTGCTAGAAAGAGCAAGTTCGCCGAGATGACCGACCATCATGACGGAGATAACCTGCAGCAAGTACTGCGATAGAGTAACCGCCACCATCGGACCTGCAACATATCCTAACTTCTTCATCTCCGTCACCATCGACCTCCTCCACCATCGACCTCCTCCTTCACCATCGACCTCCTCCACCATCGACCTCCTCCTCCACCATCGACCTGATCCACCATCGACCTCCTCCTCCACCATCGACCTCCTCCTTCACCATCGACCTGAGTCCACTCCACAGCGGCGCCTCCTCCTCCACGATGATGAAGTTGATGCGACGCTGGATGTAGGTAAATGATGATGATGATCTGATGTGGTTGATCTTGATGAAGAATGATGGAAAGTGAAGATGAAGAAGAAGAGCAGAGAAACATTGGGGAAGTGAGAGAGAAAGTACTAGAACTTTGGTTTTAAAGCCAGTTGGCTTTTTTTTTTCAGGGGTAAAAATGTCATTTTACACATTATTCAGATGTGCAACCAAACAGCGTTTTATTGGTTCAGCACTTACTGGTTCAGACCCTCTTACCCATTCAGACCTCTTATTCATTCAGCACTTATTGGTTCAGATGTTGCCAAACAGCCCCTTACTATAATATTCCTCTGTGCGTTGCGGTGGGTATTAGGTCGGTATCGGTTTGATTCATCATGGTATTAATACGGTATCGGCACTTGATATTTCACCGAAATATAAAATCCAAAAAATAAAGTTATGCTATGACCAAAATGATATCAACACGTATTTATATCCGTTGAGAAAACCATAAAAATGAATATCAATAACGGTTCTCATAGTACCAATAACGATGTTGTTCGTAATCGACAAGCCATCAATGTTGCGAGACGATATCAGTTTGGTTTGTCACGGTACTACCACTCTCTATAGCTTAAGGTATATAAATTTTTCTCTATATTATTACCAAAGTTGTTCATACGATATTGATTCGGTTCGTCACAACAAATAACCAAAAAAATCAATTTATTACCCATCTGATTTGAACAAAACTGTTATTGAAGTATAGTTAAAAGTAAACACGTCATAATGTTATATTCGTAATTTTGGAAAACATAATACTACATTATTAGAATAACGAAAAGGTAAAACGATGTTGAAGGGGTATGGTCCCAAATCTCACACAAGGCTTGGCCGCGAGTGACCATCACCCAGCTCAATACCCCTATCGATAAGGATTCATTTGCGTTCGTGCGGGCACGTGCGGACCCAGTTTGCTTTCCCACTCGGGAAAAAATGAGAAGACTCACCTTGTGTATGAAAACGGGTGTTTTCGTCACAACAAGGGATGCGGTAGCCACTGCGGTTACCGCACATAGCGATGCGGTCCTTACCCGCATCCTATTTGTGACAACCCTCACCAAACCAGGTATCCGTACGAATTAATTAATATTTAATTAATGCTTAATTACTGTGCTTGTTTACAGTTGTGAGTAAACTGCTACTTGAATTTTGATACATACATATACATGCATCATACCTTATTACTGTCACTCCATTATTTACACAGAACTATAGTGACAAACTTGATGCACAAAAGCACAGTAGCACAATGAACGGATAACCCAGTAAACATGCTGACATAGCCAGCATCAGACAGGCACTGTCTCTGAGGCCAGTATGAGCCGGGAATAGATTACTACACTAGTAGGGAGTGTAGGGAGGTGAGGATTGTAAAACTGCGTCACTAGGTGATAGTTATAGTGACCGGATGTGCCTAAAACATGCTCTAATTACAAAATTCTGCACTTTATGCAAAAATTCAGCATTTAAGCTAACTAGTAAAGTGCAAAAACATGGGAAAATAATACTAGACACTTTTCAAAGTGTCGGGAATTCATTGTGTCACTAAAAATAATATTAAAGACACTTTAAATGCTTATTTAGCACTTTAACGGATCAATATCCAACCGAACAACCGGACTTTACCCGGAACATAAAAATATTGTCAATGACATTGTTTTTCCTTTTCTGAGCTAGTTAGGGTCCCCGGACATCCTAACACCCGTTATATTACACAACACACTAATAACTAATTTAATCACCTAACTAAACAAACTAACACTTAACTATATCATTGAAATCAAACTATGAACCCCCCCCCCCCCCCAACCGAACGGTCACCACAAGGGTGACACACCCTTGTCCTTGTTGATTATTTTAATCCAATGTGTGGGATATCTAGATGACATATTGCTTGTTGGACAATGAAGATAATTGGTTTATAAATTAACCTTAAGGACCATCATTCACTTCACAAAACACTTCAAAAATTTTTTGCCTTCTCTCCCTCCCTTGGAGACTCTCGTCCGAACCCAACACCCACCATCTCACCATCTTTGAATCTTGTTCAAGCTATTTTCATACACACAAAGGTGCTAGAGTTCATATAAGGAGGCCCGGTGCTTTCGGAATCACAAAGACCTCTCTACGTCGCTTTTATCCACCTAGTTTTTGCTTTGATTCTTCCCTAGCCTTGAGCTAGTAGTAAGTGCTTCTAAACACTTCCTTGTTCATGATTAAAGTGGTTAATAAGAGATTTAACGGATAAAAATCATGAACACTAAAGATCAAAGCATAAAGTCTTGTAAGAATGATAAACATGGTGGTTAAAGAGTAAATAATGGTGTAAAACTTGTAAATCTTGTTTAGTTATGGTTATTTTATGTTGTTGATTGCTAGTAGTGGAACGGATCGTCATCTAACCACGCTAGATCATGTTCATGGAACATGAACTAGCAATATGTTTAGTGTAGAAGATACAAGATGACAAACCCTTCCATACATAAACATGAAGTTGTGTAAAAATAGTTTTTCTTGTAAAATGAAGTTTTAAACTAGTAGATCTAAAGATCTACAAGTGGTATTTTCAAAGAACCAAGAAAAATATACAAGTCTTATTTTAAAGCCGGATCTTTAATAAACTAAAGGTGTTTTTGTGAACAAACAAGTGTGTAAACACTTGTGTAACAAAATGATTTAACAAAGAAATATTTCTGTAATTTTTGACTAGAAGTTGTAAGATTACATCTTCTTTAAAAATAAAGTTTTTCAGGAAACCGATTCATTTTTAAAGATAGAAAGATCTACTAAAAATGTTGGAAAGTTACTACATACTTTTACACAACTTACAAGTTCATGTGTTTGCGATTTATGCTTATTTTGACTAGGTTGACGATTGAACATTGAATATTGATGATTGGAAAATTGTTGATTGAATTTTGAAAAGAAAATGATACGCTAGTAAGCGTGGCCACCTCCTGTTACAGAGGAAACTCTGGCGATATTTTTCCAGAAAATAACACTTAGAATATTTTTGGTGACAAGTGTTTATACATATATTTTTGACTTGTTTTCCAAACAAACTTCGCCATGATTTTTATTACAAAATTACCAAGTGTCGGAGGTGGATTTTCGTGAATAAAACTTGCTAAATATATATTTAGAATATATATTTCATAGTAAAACGCTTGCGTGATTTTATGATTATTTTGTGAACTATATATTATTTTTTTGAGTAAAAATAATATAACTGGAATACATTGTGAAAGCACGACTCCAAAATAATAACCAACGCCTTCACAAATAAATATTTAAGTGTGTATTCTGACGAAATATTATTTTGGAGATTGTAACTTACGTAACTTACGGTATTATTATTACCACCCGAACTTTAAACGTAACTTACGTATTTTTCGAAAAAATACTCTTAAATGTGTATTCTGACGAAATATTATTTTGGAGATTGTATAAAGTAAAATATAATATTTTTGGGAAAAATATGTATATTTTGGAGATAGAATATTTTAGACAAATGAATAAAAATATATTTTATTAAGTGAGACTTAATAATATATTTTTGGAATTACGAAAACGCACAGGTATTAAAACCCCCATCCTTGGGAAAGAATATAACTATAAATAATTACAAAGTGTAAATACGAAATAGTTGCCTAACTATTTCCCAAAAAACGTTAAACCTTAAGCCAAGGCACGGCCGTCCGTCTAATAGAAGTTAGTACGTGTAGGTCGTCACGCAGCAGGTTGATTGGGAGATACTATTTCGAGACGCACTTCTGTGAGTTCATGTCCCCCTTTTCTCTTAACTGTTTTCAGTTTTTAAACTGCGGGGGTGAAATACATGTTACCATGATTACGAATACTTTTTACTTGGTATGGTTAGCGTAAGGAGGTTTACTACTTAGATCATGTGAGTGGGTAGGCGGGAACTGGAGGCCATTAATCCTCATTGTAGGACCGAGGGTCTTTAGCGGTAGATCTATCTGGGTGTAGCGAGCCCAGCCCCAGGCCCAACAGTACGGACCTCGGGGTGACTTGGTACCCGACGCAAAAATCTGCTAGGTTTGAGTCTTCCTACTGCACTTCACACATATCAATGGCCTTGCAAACCATTGGTGATCTCTTTATTTCCTTATTTGCTACATACAAGGGATTTTATACTTACAAAGGTTTTACATACTCACTTACACATGAACTCGCTCAACTTTATGTTGATTTTTCAACTTACATGTATTTCAGGGACTTAGGGATCTGGCGAAGTATGCTACGTTTTCACGCTGCGTAAGAGTTATGAGGTCATCCACGTTTAAGGATTGTGACTTTTACCTGGACGAGTCGCAAGTCTTAAACGGTGTTTATTTTATGTTTGTGGTTATGTCGTATGAACAATGTTTTTATTTTGATGGGTTGTAACTCGTTGCATGTGTCAACTTTAAACAATGTTGTCGTAATTTACTTTTCAAACTTAAATCAACGGATGATCTTCATGGTTTTATTTTCATATAGATTTGTTGTGGTTAAGCTATTGTATTAAGAAGTCACACCAAATAAACCCACGCTTCTGCAAAGCCAGGGTGTGACATCTTGGTATCAGAGCTTTGATCATAGCGAACTAGGATTCCTTCTCGAGTCTAGACTATAATCACTAGGGCTCTCACGAAAACATTTTTACATTGCATACACTACGTCCAGATTCAGAGTGTAAAATATTTTTACAAACAAAAGTATGAGCATCCTTTTTAAAAGTTATGGCTCAGTCTGAGAGGCTGAGGGAATAGTCTAGTGGGACTAGGAGGCTCAGTCTGAGAGGCTGAGGGAGTAGTCTAGTGGGACTAGGAGGCTCAGTCTGAGAGGCTGAGGGAGTAAGTCTAGTGGGACTTGGAGGATCAGTCTGAGAGGCTGAGGGAGTAGACTAGTGGGACTAGGAAGTTCAGTCTGAGAGGCTGGGAAGGTAGTCTGAGAGACTAGGAGATTCAGTCTGAGAGGCTGGGAGGTTAGACTAGTGGGACTAGGAGAATTACTTGTTTGCTTATTGGTGACTAACATGTTTATTTGATTATATGATTGATTGTTTGTGCATATGTGTGTTTGTGTTACAGACGTCATGCCTTCATCAGGTACTAGGGAGTCGGACACTACAGACCCCATGGCCATAGTATCAGATGACATAGTTTCATCGGAGCACGAGGTGTACACTTCCGATACTACCAGCACAGATGATGACGACTTCCAGCCCTTTGCCCTGCCTGATGTCGTAGCACAGCCTGCTGATGGCCATCTTGTTGGGGATTTGCCACTCGTGGTGATCCCTGCTCTTGTGCCCCTTGCCGCTTATCCCGTTATTGATATGCCCCTCGATGTTGTCTCTAACGATGACGTTGACTTGTTTGAGGTGGACCCACTTGAGGGCGAGGCCCATATTGCTACCGGTGATATCCTACTTCTTGCTGATGCCCCTGTGGAGGAGGCTCCCATTCATTCACCTGTTCCAGACTCCTTTGAGTCTGTGGCATCCGTACCTTCGCACACACAGGGAGTGCAGCACCACTCACACGACGCCGACCCGGACATGGCGTCATCCGCTGCACCTGCTCCTGCGCACAGCTTTGAGTTCGATCATGATGTTGATGATGATTCATATCCTATTTTTCCACCTGGCTTTGATCCAGACCAGGACATTGAGTTCGTACACTTAGACCAGCACTTGGAGGATCCTGTAGCCCCTGTCGACCCTATGTTTGCTGATCCAGCCGATTTTGAGATGGAGTTTGTTGATCCGGAGCCGGTCGTGGCCCCTGAGCCAGGCGTTGCTCCTGACCCCGCATTTGAGCATGACCCTGTTCATTCCGATGCACCTGCTGTTGCTCCTTTGGTTGATGATATACCTGTTGATGATCATCCTGTTGTTATTCCACAGTTGGTGGATGATCATGTTGCTGTTGATGTTCATATTGATGCTCCACTGTTGGATCCTGTTGTCGCACCAGCTCTCGCACCACCCGTTGCGGACCTACCTATTGTCGCCCAACATCCTGATCCTATGCCAGTGATGTTCGACCATGCACCTTTCGCGACCCATATTGATCCACGATACGCTCACACCCACAATGGGTGGATAGATGATGACGATGATTACCCACCTTTCGTGATCCCAGTTACACCACCTGTAGCCCCCGTTTCAGCTCCCATTGATGTTCCCTTGATTCCCCCACACACCACAGATGCTCACCGCACAGATCTTCAGATCACCTATCTCCAGGACATACCTCCACCGCGTCCTGGGGAGGATTCGTCACGTCATCCGTTTGGTCATACACCTTTTGTGTCAGGAGGAGATCAGTTTGCACCTCAGATTTCTCATCCCACTGTTGTCCCCACTGTTGCACCATTTACTGTGCCATCCTTTGCTCCATCTAGTGAGCCATTCCTCTGGACCACGCCCCCCATTATGCCACCGACGGATCCGTATCACCCATATCACGTGGGGTATTCTACAGAGGATGTTCTCACATCTTTCATGATACAGCAGGAGGCGCTGACCCATCGCGTATAGGAGCTAGAGAGAGCTCAGCGACTCCCGTGCCAGTGCCAGACCCCACCTGCAGTATTACACCCTCCTCGACCACTTTCACCTGATTCTGCCGCTCGTTTTTGGACTCCCGAGCAGCAGATAGCATACTTACTGCGCGCTCATCGCGCTATGGAGGAGGACTGGCTTCATATGCGACGTTTGCTCTTTTCTTGTTTTCCCCCTCCTCCACCGCCATCAGCTTAGGGCCATTTTGTACGACTCGGGTAGACTTTTGATGAGAGGACCGCGATTGTGCAGACTACACATCTTTTGAAGACCGCATTTTTTTTATGATGATGACTTTTGATGATTTGTATATTTGATGTTGTTGTCACTGACTAGATAGTTTGGACTAGGGCGATGTGGCCCTTAGTCAGTGACGATGTATGATACAGTTATGAACTTGTGAACCTTACATTGTGGTCTTGATTTATGACAGCGCAATCGCAGTATTCTCATCATATGTGATGTTTTATTGATTGTTTATGTTCTATAACATGAGATGTTATGTGGTTGATTTATTTATAACATGAGATGTTATGTGTTGATATTGTTAAATACATACGTACACTTTACTTACTATGACCTGACCTACGTGAACACATCTTTTAAAAGATGCCACCGAGACGTCAGACACGCATGCCTACCAACGAGGCAGAACTTCAACAAATCATTGCTGCCGCCATAGCGCAGTATGCAGCCTCACAAGGAGGAACCAGTGGAAGCAATTCGAACAACAACAACAACGGCAATAACAATCCACCACATGGTAATGATTAAGTCATTGAGACAAATTACGATACATTTGGATATTTTTAGCACGTCCGCTAATACCATCTGTATATTCTAACGTATATGCAGGGTGCACTTACAAGCAGTTCCTAGACTGCAAGCCTGTGAACTTCGACGGCACCAGAGGGGCTGTTGCTTTTGTAAGATGGGCCGAAAAGACGGAGTCTGTTCTTCGAATGAGCAAGTGTGCTCCAGACCAACAAGTGACTTACATTTCTGGGCTATTTTTGGATGGAGCCCTGTCCTGGTGGAACTTACAAGTGCAAACTCTTGGCGAAGCCGCAGCTTATGCAATGACATGGAATGAGCTAAAGGAGCTCATGCGAAGGAAGTATTGTTCTCGTGCTGAGATACAAAGGTTGGAGACTGAGTTCTGGCATTTAAGGATGGATGGTCCCAAGATTGCTGAGTACGTTCAGAGATTCCATGACCTGTCTCATGTGGTACCTTATATGGTTACACCGGAATTCAAGCGAATCGAGCGCTTTATCTGGGGTTTAGCTCCACAGATCATGAGTATGGTCACTACTTCTAAGCCTACGACTATCGCAGAAGCCATTGATCTGAGCGTAGCTCTTACTGAGGAAGCCATTTGCCTGAACAAGTTTTCGAATGTTGAGCCAAAGAAGAAAGAGACTCACGTAGAGTCATCTGGTGAGAATAAAAGGAAATTCTAGAACTTCAAGCAGGGTACAAACAGTGTTGGCAAGAAAGGAGAATCAAGCACACCGGTCCAAGCTGCAACCGGTGCTGGGAAGAAAGGAAAAGGCTATATGGGTACTCATCCCAAGTGTAACACATGCCAGCGTCATCATTCTGGCCGGTGTGGGCCAAGAGTATGTGAAGCTTGTGGAAAAGTTGGCCACCTGAAGGATAACTGCTGGGCTAGTGCAGGCCGGGGAGGCCAAGGAGGTTTTGGTAGTAGGAACAACAACCGTGGTGGTAATGGGAACTGCCCACAGGGAAACAATGGAGGAAATGGAAATCGTCCACGAGGGAACAATGCAAATCCAGCTGGGGACGCGAATCTAAATCAAAACAACAATCAAGCAGGGAACGGAGGAGGTAATGGTCAAAGATTGGGTTGTTTTAACTGCGGTGACATTGGGCATTTTAAGAGGAACTGCCCAGGATTGAATCAAGCCCGCGGAAGAGTGTTTAACATTGAGGCGAGGGAAGTGCGCCAGGATCCCAATGTTGTTACTGGTACGTTCCCTATAAACCAACGCTTTGCATCCGTTTTGTTTGATACTGGTGCCGATTATAGCTTCGTGTCATTAGAATTTAAGAATATACTTGGGTTGACGCCTAGTAAGTTAGACGTTCCGTACTCCATCGAATTAGTAAATGGAAAACTAGTTGAGACCAGTGAAGTTGTCCGAGGATGTGTGATTGAACTAGGAGGGCACGAGTTTACGCTAGACTTACTACCTGTCGAGTTGGGAAGCTTTGATGTGGTAGTGGGAATGGATTGGCTATCGAGTAACAAAGCCGAGATAGTTTGCCATGAGAAGACCATCCGCATTCCACTGACGGATGAAGAAACGATCATAGTGCACGGAGATAAGCATAATACACCACTAAGAATTATTAGCTGCCTGAAAGCTAGAAAGTGCTTGAAGAAGGGATGTGTTGCATTCTTAGCACACATCATGGATAAGGAAGTTGTTGAGCCGAAGATCGAAGACATTCCAGTCGTCAAAGAATATCCGGAAGTCTTTCCAGAAGACTTGCCAGGATTACCACCTCCAAGGCAAGTTGAGTTCCATATTGATTTGGTTCCAGGCGTCGCGCCTGTAGCCAAGGAACCCTATAGACTTGCGCCATCCGAGATGCAGGAGTTATCGACACAACTCCAGGAGCTGTTAGATAAAGGATTCATCAGACCAAGCTTCTCACCTTGGGGAGCTCCGGTTCTGTTTGTTAAAAAGAAGGACGATAGTTTCCGTATGTGTATAGACTACCGTGAGCTTAATAAGTTGACCATCAAGAATAGGTATCCTTTGCCGAGAATCGATGATCTATTTGACCAGTTGCAAGGTTCAAGCTTTTATTCGAAGATCGATTTGCGATCTGGATACCATCAACTTAGGATACAAGAGGAAAGTATCCCGAAGACGGCCTTTAGGACTCGTTATGGACATTACGAGTTCCTAGTTATGCCGTTTGGGCTAACAAACGCACCTGCAATTTTCATGGACCTAATGAACCGAGTCTGCAAGCCATACTTGGATAAGTTTGTGATCGCATTTATTGACGACATTCTGATTTACTCGAAGACAAAGGACGAGCAGGAACAACACTTAAGAGCTATTCTAGAGCTACTTAAGAAGGAGAAATTATACGCCAAGTTCTCGAAGTGTGAGTTCTGGCTGCGTGAAGTCCAATTCTTTGGACATGTGGTAAATGGAAATGGAATCCATGTTGATCCCACAAAGATCGAGGCGATCAAGAGTTGGGAGACTCCAAAGACGCCAACCGAGATTCGACAATTCTTGGGTTTGGCTGGTTATTATCGAAGGTTCATTGAGGATTTTTCTAAAATCGCTCAACCTCTGACCACGCTCACACAGAAGGATAAGAAGTTTGATTGGGGAATCAAACAGGAAGAAGCATTCCAGTTACTGAAAGACAAGCTTTGCAATGCGCTGATCTTAGCGCTACCAGAAGGAACTGATGATTTCATGGTATACTGTGACGCCTCACGTCAAGGGTTGGGTTGCGTACTGATGCAACGCCAGAAAGTTACAGCTTACGCGTTACGCCAGCTGAAAGTTCATGAAAAGAACTATACCAAGCATGATCTAGAGCTAGGCGCAGTGGTATTTGCGTTAAAAATCTGGAGACATTATTTGTATGGTACAAGGCATACAATCTTTACGGATCATAAAAGTCTGCAACACATATTCGACCAAAAAGAGCTTAACATGAGACAAAGACGTTGGGTTGAATTATTGAACGATTATGATTGCGAGATCAAGTATTACCCAGGTAAAGCGAATGTTGTCGCTGATGCCCTGAGTCGAAAAGAAAGGATTAAGCCCATAAGGGTTAGGGCTTTGGAGATGATTGTCCAGACAGATCTCTCTCTACGCATTCGTGCCGCGCAGAGAGAAGCTTTGAAAGAAAGAAACATCGAAGAGGAATATCTCCGTGGAATGGAGAAGCAATTAGTGCCAAACGAGGAAGGAACGCTATGCTTCATGAAAAGGATTTGGGTTCCTCTGTTTGGTGGGTTAAGGAAGGTTATTTTTGATGAAGCCCACAAGTCTCGGTACTCAATTCATCCCGGGCGGATAAGATGTACCAGGATCTTAAGGATTATTATTGGTGGCCTAGGATGAAAGGTGATGTGGCTGTTTATGTTAGCAAGTGTTTAACGTGCGCCAAATTGAAAGCTGAATACCAGAAGCCTTCAGGACCTCTACAGCAACCTGAGATTCCCAAGTGGAAATGGGAACATATTTCAATGGATATCATAACGAAACTGCCCAAGACGCCTAGAGGCCATGATACTATTTGGGTAATAGTAGACCGTTTAACAAAGTCCGCATACTTCTTGCCGATCAAAGAGAAAGACAACACCTGTAAACTTGCAGAAATATACATGAGAGAGATCGTCGCATGTCATGGAGTGCCTCTCTCGATCATCTCTGATAGAGATGGACGTTTCATATCAAGGATTTGGCAATCCTTCCAAGAAGCTTTTGGCTCACAGTTAAATCTAAGCACTGCATTTCATCCGCAAACTGATGGGCAAAGTGAAAGAACTATTCAGACATTGGAAGATATGTTGAGAGCATGTGTAATGGATCTAGGTGGTAGCTGGGATAATCATTTACCAATGGTCGAGTTTTCATACAACAATAGCTACCACACCAGCATTGGAGCCGCGCCATTTGAAGCTCTTTACGGACGCAAGTGTCAATCACCACTATGCTGGGCTGATGCAGGTGATAGGCAGCTTGTCGGTCCCGAAATAGTCCAAGAGACGACCGACAAGATCGCACAAATTCGAAAGCGCATCGAGGCGGCTCGCGACAGGCAGAAAGCCTATGCAGATCCAAAGAGGAAACCTTTGGAATTTCAAGTTGGGGATATGGTTTTATTGAAAGTTTCACCCTGGAAGGGTGTGGCACGCTTCAGAAAGTGTGGGAAGTTGAATCCACGTTACATTGGCCCGTTACAGATATTGCAAAGGATTGGGCTTGTAGCCTACAAGTTTGACCTACCTGCTGAACTCAATGGGGTTCACGATACATTCCATGTATCACATTTGAGAAAGAGTCCAACACAAGAGACAGTGATCATTTCCGTTGACGAAGTACATATCGACGACACGCTCCACTTTACCGAAGAACCCGTCAAGGTTACGGATTGGAAAATTAACAAAACACGCAGGAGTAGTGTCAAGCTCGTCAAAGTTCGTTGGAATGCAAGACATGGGCCTGAATTCATGTGGGAACGAGAGGATCGTATGAAAGAGAAATACCCCCATTCATTTCCTAAGACCCTTGCAATTAGAAGCAGAGCCTAAAATTTCGGGACGAAATTTCTTTAACGGGGGGAGAATGTGACAACCCTCACCAAACCAGGTATCCGTACGAATTAATTAATATTTAATTAATGCTTAATTACTGTGCTTGTTTACAGTTGTGAGTAAACTGCTACTTGAATTTTGATACATACATATACATGCATCATACCTTATTACTGTCACTCCATTATTTACACAGAACTATAGTGACAAACTTGATGCACAAAAGCACAGTAGCACAATGAACGGATAACCCAGTAAACATGCTGACATAGCCAGCATCAGACAGGCACTGTCTCTGAGGCCAGTATGAGCCGGGAATAGATTACTACACTAGTAGGGAGTGTAGGGAGGTGAGGATTGTAAAACTGCGTCACTAGGTGATAGTTATAGTGACCGGATGTGCCTAAAACATGCTCTAATTACAAAATTCTGCACTTTATACAAAAATTCAGCATTTAAGCTAACTAGTAAAGTGCAAAAACATGGGAAAATAATACTAGACACTTTTCAAAGTGTCGGGAATTCATTGTGTCACTAAAAATAATATTAAAGACACTTTAAATGCTTATTTAGCACTTTAACGGATCAATATCCAACCGAACAACCGGACTTTACCCGGAACATAAAAATATTGTCAATGACATTGTTTTTCCTTTTCTGAGCTAGTTAGGGTCCCCGGACACCCTAACACCCGTTATATTACATAACACACTAATAACTAATTTAATCACCTAACTAAACAAACTAACACTTAACTATATCATTGAAATCAAACTATGAACCCCCCCTAACCGAAAGGTCACCACAAGGGTGACACACCCTCGTCCTTGTTGATTATTTTAATCCAATGTGTGGGATATCTAGATGACATATTGCTTGTTGGACAATGAAGATAATTGGTTTATAAATTAACCTTAAGGACCATCATTCACTTCACAAAACACTTCAAAAATTTTTTGCCTTCTCTCCCTCCCTTGGAGACTCTCGGCCGAACCCAACACCCACCATCTCACCATCTTCGAATCTTGTTCAAGCTTTTTCATACACACAAAGGTGCTAGAGTTCATACAAGGAGGCCCGATGCTTTTGGAATCACAAGGACCACTCTACGTCGCTTTTATCCACCTAGTTTTCGCTTTGATTCTTCCCTAGCCTTGAGCTAGTAGTAAATGCTTCTAAACACTTCCTTGTTCATGATTAAAGTGGTTAATAAGAGATTTACCGGATAAAAATCATGAACACTAAAGATCAAAGCATAAAGTCTTGTAAGAATGATAAACATGGTGGTTAAAGAGTAAATAATGGTATAAAGCTAGTAAATCTTGTTTAGTTATGGTTATTTTATGTTGTTGATTGCTAGTAGTGGAACGGATCGTCATCTAACCACGCTAGATCATGTTCATGGAACATGAACTAGCAATATGTTTAGCGTAGAAGATACAAGATGACAAACCCTTCCATACATAAACATGAACTTGTGTAAAAATAGTTTTTCTTGTAAAATGAAGTTCTAAACTAGTAGATCTAAAGATCTACAAGTGGTATTTTCAAAGAACCAAGAAAAATATACAAGTCTTATTTTAAAGCCGGATCTTTAATAAACTAAAGGTGTTTTTGTGAACAAACAAGTGTGTAAACACTTGTGTAACAAAAGGATTTAACAAAGAAATATTTCCATAATTTTTGACTAGAAGTTTTAAGATTACATCTTCTTTAAAAATAAAGTTTTTCAGGAAACCGATTCATTTTTAAAGATAGAAAGATCTACTAAAAATGTTGGAAAGTTACTACATACTTTTACACAACTTACAAGTTTATGTGTTTGCGATTTATGCTTATTTTGACTAGGTTGACGATTGAACATTGAATATTGATGATTGGAAAATTGTTGATTGAATTTTGAAAAGAAAATGATACGCTAGTAAGCGTGGCCACCTTCTGTTACAGAGGAAACTCTGGCGATATTTTTCCAGAAAATAACACTTAGAATATTTTTTGTGACAAGTGTTTATAAATATATTTTTTACTTGTTTTCCAAACAAACTTCGCCATGATTTTTATTACAAAATTACCAAGTGTCGGAGGTGGATTTTCGTGAATAAAACTTTCTAAATATATATTTAGAATATATATTTCATAGTAAAACGCTTGCGTGATTTTATGATTATTTTGTGAACTATATATTATTTTTTTGAGTAAAAATAATATAACTGGAATACATTGTGAAAGCACGACTCCAAAATAATAACCAACGCCTTCACAAATAAATATTTAAGTTACACCGGTATTATTATTACCACCCGAACTTTAAACGTAACTTACGTATTTTTTGAAAAAATACTCTTAAATGTGTATTCTGACGAAATATTATTTTGGAGATTGTATAAAGTAAAATATAATATTTTTGGGAAAAATATGTATATTTTGGAGATAGAATATTTTAGACAAATGAATAAAAATATATTTTATTAAGTGAGACTTAATAATATATTTTTGGAATTACGAAAACGCACAGGTATTAAAACCCCCATCCTTGGGAAAGAATATAACTATAAATAATTACAAAGTGTAAATACGAAATAGTTGCCTAACTATTTCCCAAAAAACGTTAAACCTTAAGCCAAGGCACGGCCGTCCGTCTAATAGAAGTTAGTACGTGTAGGTCATCACGCAGCAGGTTGATTGGGAGATACTATTTCGAGACGCACTTCTGTGAGTTCATGTCCCCCTTTTCTCTTAACTGTTTTCAGTTTTTAAACTGCGGGGGTGAAATACATGTTACTATGATTACGAATACTTTTTACATGGTATGGTTAGCGTAAGGAGGTTTACTACTTAGATCATGTGAGTGGGTAGGCGGGAACTGGAGGCCATTAATCCTCATTGTAGGACCGAGGGTCTTTAGCGGTAGATCTATCTGGGTGTAGCGAGCCCAGCCCCAGGCCCAACAGTACGGACCTCGGGGTGACTTGGTACCCGACGCAAAAATCTGCTAGGTTTGAGTCTTCCTACTGCACTTCACACATATCAATGGCCTTGCAAACCATTGGTGATCTCTTTATTTCCTTATTTGCTACATACAAGGGATTTTATACTTACAAAGGTTTTACATACTCACTTACACATGAACTCGCTCAACTTTATGTTGATTTTTCAACTTACATGTATTTCAGGGAATTAGGGATCTGGCGAAGTATGCTACGTTTTCACGCTGCGTAAGAGTTATGAGGTCATCCACGTTTAGGGATTGTGACTTTTACCTGGACGAGTCGCAAGTCTTAAACGGTGTTTATTTTATGTTTGTGGTTATGTCGTATGAACAATGTTTTTATTTGATGGGTTGTAACTCGTTGCATGTGTCAACTTTAAACAATGTTGTCGTAATTTACTTTTCAAACTTAAATCAACGGATGATCTCCATGGTTTTATTTTCATATAGCTTTGTTGTGGTTAAGCTATGGTATTAAGAACTCACACCAAATAAACCCACCCTTCCGCAAAGCCAGGGTGTGACACTATTGTCTATACAAGTGGAACTGATACTTTGACTTAAGTGTCTAAACTAGCAAGTGGCCTGTTTGGGCGCTGACAGCGGTCAGCTACCCATCCCACATACATGAAAAGCTGGCAGATGGACTGATAGCCGTAGCAGGACGTGGCATCACCTTAGGAAGCGTCCAACGCTTCCGTGACCTGCGCTTCTAACACATCTGCAAAAGGCTACGTTTTGTCAGTCTTGCCACTTGACTACCCTCCTTTGCTCTTCGGCTATAAATACCCATCCCGGACCAAGTTTGAGATAACGCTAATCTGCTCTCTCACACACACTACTTAAAACACACACTTTGCTCTTAAGCAAATACTGATTCTCACGCTGGAGAGTGGTTAAAAGGAGCACCCCCACCCCATTCTCCTTGTTACGAGTCATGGTGTGTTTCCTTGTGCAGGAGACAGGTTAGAGGACGACGCGGCTACTGATCGACAAAAGAAGGGATTAACCCTACTTGACGAGACTAGTGAATTAACCCTCCTGGTTAACCACTGTTTCATCATTGGCGCCCACCGCTACTCTTATCACTTTTTTCTCTCATCTTTTTCAAGATCATGTCGGATCATCATATTCCTACAACGGGGGAAACCATTACCCCACCGAACGCAGGGCAAACGGGAAATACTCCCCCTAGCCAGCCAATAGGACATATTGGCACATCGACACATGGGGATAATATCTCGGCGAATCTGCCGGATTTTTCCCAAATTGCATATTGCCACAAGGAGTTGACCTTAACTCCTGGTACATGCAATAACAGGCTATGCTAAACGCAGCATACGCACAAGCTGCACAAGTGATGTGTGCAAAATGCATCGTATAAATACATCAATTGAGGCATAAAACCAACCCTTTTTTATTACTAATGTTGGAAAAAACGTGTTTCTTTCTTCCTTTTGAAATTACAGGACTAAACGAGCTTAAAAGAACAAAAGCAACAAATAAACAGCCAAAACCAACACAAATACTGTGACAACTCGAGTTTCCGACTTTCACTTTCGTATTTATTGCACGTTGACTTTTACTGTTTAGTTGTTTGCTTATTCGACTTGTTTGCTTTGTAACTATACATGTTGTGAGATAATATAACGAATTGTGATTGTTACAAATATATGCTTGCTGATATAACATGTATCTTGCTTGGAAATACTTAAACTAATTAAGCTTTATATAAGTTCGACGAAACAAGTGCCATTCGTCCTATATATCTCGACGAAACAGATGTGTTTCGTCGGCCCACTGATTCGCCGAAGCCCATTAAGGGCCCAGTACGATTACACGTATATTAATTAGGTTTTACGGTTCCATTCGGCACACTTTAACAAATTGAAAACCCTAGAGCTCCTCATCTATCGACGGCAACCTTGTGACTTCGAGATCCTCAAAAAACGATCAAGTTATTTCCTTGTTCACTGTGGTTAGTGTTAATCGTTATCCGATAATATGATTTAAAACACTTTTGACTACTGTTTGGCTGCGTTTGTTGATGATCATCACGTGTAGTCTATAATGCATATTTATTGTTATTATCCTTTCAAAGTCCGAACGTGTTAGTATAGGTAGTCATGATTATTGTGATTTGATTTGGTTTGATGATTGTGTTATTTAATAAAAAGGCAAATTAGATGAGTTCTAGGGAACCGATCTATGTCAGTAACTTGGTCGGCTCATTATATGTGTGTGGCATGGTAATTATTGTCAACATTAAACCTAAGTGGCGGCCTAGTGGATGGAACCTAGGGGTGCACATGCTTCATGAACAAAAATCAGTAGCATACCATGTGCAGTGAAGGGGGGTATGTGGGTGTTTAGGAAATTTATTTTAATTCCATGAACCTATTTGATTGGTAGTGATGGGCGGTCAAATGAAGACCATTGGCTGTTTGTATCGGCCCAATGGTACATAAATGCCAACCGATAATTTTATTAAGAATCTGTATTATTGCTTTTGTTTGTTGGGACGTATCAAATGAATTGGCGAAACACTTTTGACGGCGAAACCGACATGGCGAAACACATTGTGTTTCGCCGAGACTAATCATGAGGAAACAAACCTGACGAATCAAGAGTGTTTCGCCGAGGGATGTCATGACGAAACGGAGGGCGTTTCGTCGAAAGGGATTCACGGCGAAACAGGGGTGTTTCGCCGATTGGGAAATATGCACAGTAACTTGATTTCTTTCTGTTAAAAGTTAACTGGACTAACTAACCGAAGTTAAATGATACGCATGACTTGTATGATTTTGAATACGTGTTCTGTGCTACTTGGTGATCATTGATTCCTTATCCACTATGATTGTGCTTATGTGCGAACTTCGGGGATACAAACTGATTATGTATACGTGCGTACTTTAGGACGTGATTGATTAACTGTGAGCACATACCTTAGCATACCAAGCAAACCAAGGTGAGTTCACACTCTTACCAAGGCATGGGATTCCCGGGGTTGGGAATGGGTTTGGATGATTACTTATGCTTGAGTTGTTATTGGGATTACATACCATAGGCCTCAGGAGAGGAAGGTTATTGGTAGATACTGCTAGACTAGTGATACATATACTTCTCTTCGCACACACGCCGGGATTGGCCGCGATAATAGAACAATCTTCGCATACATGCCTGGAATGGCCGCGAACCATACTTTAATCTTCGCACACATGCCGGGTGGGCTGCGATACAAATATACCTAGTCTAGAACACATGGGAAACCCCCACTAAACTTCGCAAACATGCCTAGAGGGCCGCGATTCCATTACATACGATACATGATTACTAAACGAGCTTACGATTTACGATACGAACACTATAACTGAATAACCAACTGTGAACTCGCTCAACTAGTTGTTGACTCTCTGTTACATGCCTTGCAGGACCATAGGTACTTTTGGAGCTTGCACGAGAGGCGCGGTCATTGTGGGCACGGATTGTGGATGTTTGATAAACTCTTTTATGACATTTTAACTTAATACTTATGTTAGGCTTTTTACATTATTGCTTCCGCTACACACTTGTTTATGTTTGGTTTTGAAAACACCTATCGTATTGATGAATGACATTTACTATTTACTTATATGTTCAATATGATTGGTGGCTTGATCCTGGTCAGTCACGCCTCCAGGCGGTGGTACTCCGCATGTGGATTTTGGGGGTGTGACAAATACAAGAAGAAGGAATAACGTGACATGCCCGACCCCTCGACAGCATCTCCCAAAGCAAAAACAAGAAGACAGAAACTTACCACGGGGCCGTGCCCAGCTGGGCATGGGGTGTGGCCAGGCCCTGCACATCAAGACAAATGCTGAAGAAGCTTCTACGCCCACCATGGGGCCGTGCCCAGCTCTCCACGGGGCGTGGTCAACTCTTAGATTTGCAGAATCTTGATAGTACAACAAAGAGTTAACCACGGGGCCGTGCCCAGAAGACACGGGGCCGTGTGGGCCCCTCTGCCGACAATTGCAATTAATTAAGGAAGAGAAAAGGATGGCCACGGGCCATGGCCAGGGCTCTGTTCTGGCTATAAATAGAGGTGCTAGGTGCACTTCAAAGGCATCCCTTGGCAAACGACTTCTATCCCACTTTGCCACCAATCCACCACCACCACCACTACAACACAAACCCCCACCACCATCATCCATTATCCATCTTTAGAGTGTGTAGTAATCTCAGGATTCAAGATTGATCGTAAGAGTTATTGTAAATCAAAGGCCATGTTTGGCTAATCTCTTACATCACTTGGTGAAGACAAGTCTTTAATGTATTACTTTTGATTTTTAATCTTTCGGCACATTTTAATTGGGTTTATATTAATGACTTTAATAACTAGTTTCTGATGTTGAAAGTGAATTTTCTTTACCATTTCTTCATGATGTCATTGATTTGCTCATTCGTGTCTTTATAGTCTATATAAAGCGTGTTAACTACCTGGAAGGGGGTTAGGAGGGTTGTTTGGTAAAGTTCTTGTCTCGTTCAGTGTATAGATCCTGCGAGGACTTGGTTCAAGCTTACTAAGACCTCCTTCAAAGCCCAACGGTATTGGATGGCGGGGGTGCGAATAGCTTGAACCCCTCATATGTAAACTACTATTCATACTTTAAACCGGCTTCTCAGGATTGTATCCTTGCTGACTCAAACCACTTAGCCGAGGGTAACGTCATCTTCAAAAGAGGGGCCTACCACTTTTCGCATTAATAACTTACTTAATTGTCTTTAAATATTCCGACCCTTTGGGATTGTATCCCTGCTGACTCAAACCACTGGGTTGAGGGTAACGTCACCTTCAAAAGAGGGGTCTAATACTATAACTAAGATAATCTCTTAAAAAGTTTGAAAGTGCGAAAATCATCAAAGAATACATTAAAGATGAGTTGGATCCAAGTGATTCTATCTTGTCTATTTGTTTTTCCTTTTATTTATCTTTTCATTTTTAATTTTATTTTCATGTTTCAAAACTTTTCTCAAAAATTTAGATCGATTAGACGTTGAGGATAAACCGGTACTAAAAACTCTTGTGTCCTTGGACGACCTCGGTATCTTACCAACACTATACTACGCTTGCGATGGGTGCACTTACCCAAGTGTGTGTTTAGTGTTAGTACAATATCATGTTTTATAAATTTAAAACTTGACTAATGCTTAAAATAGGCTCAAAATATCAATAAAATCATATCACGCTTAACGCACATCAAGTTTTTGACGCCGTTGCCGGGGACACAAGGATTTTAAAAAAGTTTAAAATCGACGGCCTAATTATATTTATTCATTTTTTCTAATTTTTTAAGGATTTTTCTTAGTTTTTCAATTTCTGCAGAACTCAGTATGGGACGTGCTATGCCAGACACGGGGCCGTGTTCATCTTTCTTACTGGCAATTCTGTTTTAAGTTAGACAGCTGACCACGAGGCCGTGTCCATTCAACATGCCCCCGTGTCCAATCTCCAGTTACTAAAAACAGGACCGTAAGATCCCGACGGTTGGTAAATTCTGACAAAAATACGGATGATATTGATTATTTTTACTTTCGCCACACTTACGGTGAGTGGTGTCAAATATGTGGTGGATTTCATCAAGATTTAGAATGTTGCTTTCTAAATTATGAACCCCATTATATAGACCCATCGTTTTCCTGTAGTCACCTTAAGATGGGCGAAAGTAAAAAGGATCACTATTACCCACCCGAATGCCCTCAACCATCTCTTCCAACCGACATAACCTCTGAAGAATTATGTCAAATCGAATAAAGGATTCTCCTAAAAATAAAAGAAAAATAGAGCTTATGATGAAAATGAGGTATTAATCACAAGACAACAATCAAGGAGAAATGTTGGGGTGACATTCGGAATCTACCAAAATCGACGACACTAAAAGTACCTCAACCCCTTGTGAAAGCATGAGCGATAGTCGTCCCTGTGTCGATTGTGTCGTGAAGGACTCTCCATTGGCCCCCTCCGATGCGCTCATAGACCTGAGCGATTTGACATACACCTTCTTTAACAAGAGCCCGGATAAGGGGAATAAAGGTTGGTTCTGCCCACCGGTAACAAGTTTAGGTTTTACCCTTTCCGATAACCTCTTGCGTTCTTGCATGAATCAAGAGCAATTAAGGTACCTTAGGCAATTCGGTGTTGTTCCCTCCAGTAAGGAACCGCCCGATCCGAATAAAAACCTTAAAAATAATAAAGAGCCACTTTATAAAAACTCTAGCCAAGGGGCCGTGCTCAGGTCAACACTATACTACGCTTGCGATGGGTGCACTTACCCAACTGTGTGTTAAGTGTTAGTACAATATCATGTTTTATAAATTTAAAACTTGACTAATGCGTAAAATAGGCTCAAAATATCAATAAAATCATATCACGCTTAACGCACATCAAGTTTTTGACGCCGTTGCCGGGGACACAAGGATTTTAAGAAAGTTTAAAATCGACGGCCTAATTATTTTTATTCATTTTTTCTAATTTTTTAAGGATTTTTCTTAGTTTTTCAATTTCCGCAGAACTCAGCATGGGCCGTGCTAAGCCAGACACGGGGTCGTGTTCATCTTCCTTACTGGCAATTCTGTTTTAAGTCAGACAGTAGCTGAACACGGGGCCGTGTCCATTCCACATGCCCCCGTGTCCAATCCTCAGTTACTAAAAATAGGACCATAAGATCCCGACGGTTGGTAAATTCTGACAAAAAATACGGATGATATTGATTATTTTTACTTTCGCCACTCTTACGGTGAGTGGTGTCAAATATGTGGTGGATTTTATCAAGATTTAGAATGTTGCTTTCTAAATTATGAACCCCATTATTTAGACCCGTCGTTTTCCTGTAATCACCGTAAGATGGGCGAAAGTAAAAAGGATCACTATTACTCACCCGAATGCCCTCAACCATCTCTTCCAACTGACATAACCTCCGAAGAATTATGTCAAATCGAATAAAGGATTCTCCAATAGAGCTTATGATGAAAATGAGGTATTCATCACAAGACAACAATCAAGGAGAAATGTTGGGGTGACATTTGGAATCTACCAAAATCGACGACACTAAAAGTACCTCAGCCCTTGTGAAAGCATGAGCGATAGTCGTCCCTGTGTCGATTGTGCCTTGAAGGACTCTCCATCGTCCCCCACCGATGCGCTCATAGACCTGAGCGATTTGACATACACCTTCTTTAACAAGAGCCCGGATAAGGGGAATAAAGGTTGGTTTCGCCCACCGATAACTAGTTTAGGTTTTACCCTTTCCGATAACCTCTTGCGTTCTTGCATGAATCAAGAGCAATTAAGGTACCTTAGGCAATTCGGTGTTGTTCCCTCCAGTAAGGAACCACTCGATTCGAATAAAAACCTTAAAAATAATAAAGAGCCACTTCATAAAAACTCTAGCCAAGGGGCCGTGCTCAGGTCAACACACCCCGTGCTCAGAGTACAGACAAAAGTGTCAGAATCTTGTCTGACCACGGGGCGGTGTCCAGCCGACACAGGGCCATGGTCAGTGTGCTGTCGTTTTCTATAAAGTCAGCAATGGTTCTGCACATTTGGACCCATTCCAAAGACAAGAATCTGCTGAGGATTTGCACATATACCTTAAAAGGTATATTCTCAAAAAGGTTTATCTAAAACCATCTTGTCTTTGCCACTTTTGTCACTTACCTTCTTCTCCAAAACTCTCCAACCTCCATTAGAGCTTGAAACTTAAAAACTTCAAGCTTTATTTAAAACTAATTGCAAGGTTTTTAACCAAGGAGTCTTATTAAACATAAGTTTTACAATAGTGTTTTGAGTTATTTATGTTCAGAAATGTTTTAAAGCACAGAAAAATAATTTAAAACAATGATAATCCTTGGTTCAAAAACTTGCAGAGCTGTGACCACGGGGTCGTGCACAGCAGGCACGGGGCCGTGGCCGGGAGTTCATCTTCATCTTTTTGATTTCCGCTCTTGTTTTCTTATTATGTCAAGCCAAAACAGTGGAACATCGTCGACAGGCTCAAGAAACAACCGGAGGGGGAGAAGACCATCGATGGAAGCCTCCTTAGTCAACTATGTGTCTGCTTTAAGGGAAGCCATCGATGAAATGACATCAGTGGAGGAGGCCCTCATTGACCATATCAATCATTTGACGGTGGGATTGGAGAATTGCCTCCAAGAAGTCAACCTTTTGCACTAAAGGTTGAACATTCTTGCAATGCCTCCCATGGAGCTGATCTTCTCGCAAGGAGGTTGGAATCTCGCGCAAGAAATCATTATCCCAACCGGATGGGATAACCTTCCTCTGAAACCTCCTCTAGTCGTATTGAACGGGGTTCCGGTGGTCGTCGCACATCCTCCACAAGATGTTGTGGATAATGAGCCTGCCTTCTTTCTCCCCCGAGAGATTGAGGAGTGGCTCAACGACATTTGAGGAGCACCCTCTGGAATAAAGTTCTAAAGAGCCCTTATTTATCAGAAAATCATTTTTGGGTTTTTGTTGTTTTAACATATTGACATCTAGGGTAGAACTTCGTTATGGTTCAAATTTCTTGCCTTTTAGGACCTATCTATCTTATCTTAAGACTTTTGTAGCATTTCATTTTTAGGACTTTGTAATTTTTAATTTTTTAGGACCTATGTATCTCGCACTCTAATGAATGATGGTTTAAGTTATTGTGTGGTGTTTGGATCTTATATAATGGCTTAACAAACGAGAAAAGGTGAAAATTGCCAAAGGGACGTTAAAACCACACCCCATGCATGTAAACAGAGTCTTCCGTCAACTTTTCCAACTTTCCAGCATGTGTAGCACGGGGCCGTACTCAACCCAACACGCCCCGTGCCCAGGCTATGCAAAAAAAAATCTCCAGATCAGGTAACTGATGTGACAACTGCCACTTTCAGGTAATTTACGTACATTTAAAGCAATGATTTACATTATACAAGTATGTGTTTTGAATATTCGAACTGCATGATTACATGATATACATCTTAGAACACTCAAGGAATATTCATTTATGATGCACATTATTCATTTTTATTGGTTACACTTGAAATAGTGTAAACAATGCATCGAAACAACTAGAGTAGTACCTAGTAAACTAGTGTGCTGACGAGAACTCAGGTTCCGCATAAACCATCTAAATTACATCTTTAGGACTTAGACAAAAGTCCAACATCAAATATACATTAAACCCTATATGGGAATAAAAGGGTTTGGTTTAATATATTACCAATGTCCGGTAGCACCAAAAACTGCCCGAAAACTGCCGAAAAGCACTAAAAGCGATGATTTCTACACTTTTCCGCAGTTTTTCTGCAGAAATCAGCTTTGTAATATTTTTACGACATGTAAAAATATTATTTAACATAGAATTCATGTGTGGATACATTCGGGTATCATCCGAGCCAATAACTACATAAATTCACACAAGTTACACAACTTAGCGTTCAAATAACGTCTAACCGAAACAATTCGAAACGAATATCCGAACAATGTCGGATCTTTTTTTTAGTGACCATCTAATATTAATTAGATCATATTAGACTATTAATGGTCACTTAACACCTTCTTAACACATTTATACACTTGAAACATTTAAACACCAAAACACCTAAACTTTGCTAAAAGTTTCTAACACTTTAAACACTTAATAACATTTCAACAATTCAAGACCCCCCCCCCCATGTTGTGAACGGTTTTAAAGGGGTCCCACACCCTAATTTTTTTGTTAAATATCTAGATATTTTATTATGTTGCAAGTGGTTAAGTTGGTGGATGATTATATCATTTAATCACACAAGTATACTTAGTAAATTTTTATAAAAAGATTTTTATAAAAATGAAAGGCTTACTTATAACAAGTGGGCTTATTTTACCTAATGGGCTAATTTATAACAAGTGGGCTTATCTTACTTAAAGGGCTATGTTTATACAAATGGACTATTTTCTATTACAAATGGGCTTACTTACACTTAATGGACTATTGTATTACAAATGGGCTTAGTTTTCTTAATGGGCTTAACATAAATTCATGGGCTAAGCCCAAACACCAAACATATGGGCCAAAGCCCAACACTATTCAAGCCCAACACTATTGAAGCCCAACACTATTCAAGCCCAACACTATTCAAGCCCAACACTATTCAAGCCCAACACTATTCAAGCCCAACACTATTGAGGCCCAACACTATTTGAGGCCCAACACTATTTGAGGCCCAACACTATTTGAGGCCCAACACTAATTAAGGCCCAGCACTATTTAAGCCCAATAACTTGAAAACATGGGCTTGGCCCAATGATACTATTATTGGAAACACAACTATACAAGTGATACATATAAGACACGAGGTTCAGCGGACTAGATCCGACTATACAACTCATTCATCGAATACACAGTTAACGAACATTTGAACAACTCATTCATCGAATACACAGTTAACGAACATTTGAACAACTCATTCATCGAATACACAGTTAACGAACATTTGAACAACTCATTCATCGAATACACAGTTAACGAACAGTAAAGACATACAAGTCTTACACATACTCAAGACAAAAGACTTGTACATGAGTCAATACAAAGACCGTAGTGTCTAACAATTCTAGGACCTTTGTAGGTCGTGATACAACTCAAGGATAATGCAAGTGAGGTTACAATTACATACAAGTTTACGGATGCAATTCTGTGAGTTCATGTCCCCTATTCATTTAAATGTTTTTCAAGCTTTACAACTATCGGGGAAAATACATGTACAATAGTATGATAAGTCAAGGAATGAAACACCTTAGATCATGTGAGAAATTAGGGCCATAACTAAAGCACCATTAATCCAGTTTGGACCAAGGAACAAAGGTTTAGATCTAATGGGTGTTGGCGAGCCCCACTCATGGCCATTTTGCCTAGGAGTGCATTTGTTGCCCTACGACATGGTGTCGATACAATTAAAATCGTCTAGGGTTGGATTGCTTCCTAATTCGTCACACATATTAATGTCCTCGCGAAACATTAATGATCAACGATTTCATTGACGCTTTTCATACTACATTTGATACAAATACATCTTACATGCGGGTTTGATACAAATACATTTCATATAGATAAAGCGCATGGTTTTGATACAAATACATTTCACAATTGACAGATACATCTTATACAACTAAACTGCATGAACTCGCTCAACTTTTGTTGATGTTTTCAAACTTACATGTATTTCAGGGAATTAGTGGACCAATGCAACGATTTCAGTTCAAGGAAAACAAGTATCAATACTCCATGCCAACTATTGAAGGGTTTGCCTGTTATATACCGCCTCTTTGCGGTGATATAGTGGTCAAAGTCTTGACATTTTAAGACTTACATTTTGATGTATAAAACGATGACAACTTATTTTCATTTGATGGTTTGTAACCAATACATAACTTATGTTGCGATCTTTTGAACAATTATGACAATGGCATTGGAGCATGTTTTATTCATATAGTTTGTTCATGTACATCGATATTTATGCAATGAAAACCAGACAGATCACACCTTGCGTTTCCGCTATGAGCGGGTGTGACAGATTGGTATCAGAGCATCGATTGTAGTGAACCAGGATTCTTTCTCGAGTCTAAGTCTACAATCACTAGGGATCTCTCACGAAAACCTCTTGTTCATGTTGAACAGAATAATATTGGACAGGTCAAAAGGTTTTCATTGCATAAACATTTTTCAAGGTCCACTACAACAAAAATTCATTTCACATAAATCAAGCGAGGACATTTCCATGGGTGAAGTCTATGAGAAACAGACACAATACATTAATAGACTATGTGCCTACAATACATTACATTATCAGTTTATGCATTATAAACAGTTTACAAGTTCAGCTTATACAAGATAGAAATCCTTGATTGATAGGATTTTACATGATTATATATATAGGTTGTTCATATATATGTTGCATGAAATATTTGCCAAGAACAAAATACCTTCGACTTCAAACTTTATTATTATTCTTTACTCGCACGATGAAAATATCGACCTCATGTCTGTTACGAAGCTTATGACGAACATGATTTCTAAGTGAAATCTTAAACTTAATTCCGTAAAATATGGTTGCTTTCTCGCGAATGCTGAGATGCCTGACCATGACAATGACGACGAGGCGAAGGTGGTAACCTTGGACAACAACTCCATTAGTGGGACGAGATCCATGTGACTCATACTAACCAAGGTGGATATACTCTTGTCCCTACAAGGAAGATGAAGTATTCATCTTGAAGGTGCCCCTTCAATTGTTATTGTTACAGATTCTTTCCATTTCTATTTCATCTAACGTCGTACCGTCCTGCGAGTAACAACAACGGACGTTGACACGTGAACTATCACGAAGTTTCTTTCTATGTTGAAGGTATATAAACAATAGTGTCCTCTCTCTGACTGATCGCCTGCTCTGAACGAGAGAATGCTAGGGTGACCATGCAAGACAATTTATTATTACGGGGGCCCACGTAATAACAACTTGTAGTGCATGGAAATTCTGGTGGACTCTGCGGGTCAAGCTAATGATCACTATTCATTCAAAATTCTTAAGTTATTACTTGAGATTCAATTCTTCCTATCTAGTAGAACACGAACTGGGGTGGTTAGTATAACACCCTACAATACAATACAATACAATACAATACAATACAATACAATACAATACAATACAATACAATACAATACAATACAATACAATACAATACAATACAATACAATACAATACAATACAATACAATACAATACAATACAATACAATACAATACAATACATTACAATACAATACAATACAATACAATACAATACAATACAATACAATACAATACAATACAATACAATACAATACAATACAATACAATACAATACAATACAATACAATACAATACAATACAATACAATACAGGAAGACGACACATATTTGTTCACACCTAACATTCGATCTATATCACGATTCAGTTGAGACTAGTCATTTAAACAAACAAAACGTGTTAGCTACTCATGGAGGATTTTCCTCAACATTCTCGAAATTCTTGAACATGGGTTGGTTCCAGGGTGTCTATGACACTTTATCCTACTTTACCTTACCTTACTTCATCATATTCCACCTTATCATATTTATTGGAAGTGATACAATAAATTCTGTCGTTTGACATTTGTTTTTTTTTTCCAAGGGATGGTATGGCATGAACCATGCTGCAACTCCCTCATTACACTCTATTCGACATCTTTGGAAATTCTAATAATTTTGCTAGAGCTCGTGAAACTCAAGCACTATTACCATATTTATCACATGGACAAATAAGACAAAGGATTTTCTCTACTTCGGACGATCGAGGTCATAGAGTAGGGAACACATATTATATGGACGAATACCACTGGTTGGTTTCCCCTCCTCAATGAATTTTTTTTCTTTTTCCATTTAAACATATGACCAATACACGCAAGAGGCATTACACCTTTTTGGTTTTGGTTATCCACATTATCATTTATTCAAACATGTATGACAATACGGTCTTGAGGTTTCCATGACCGATTGATTGCATTCTTCATTCTTGGGCACATGATAGACTTTATTTATCCAAATACATGTCTAGATTCTTTTAATAGTGTGTATTAAAAAGATCATGGCGCCAAAAGAATCAATTGTTTAAGTTAAAAGTTATGTGTTGAAAACCATTGCTTTTACACAAGACATGTTTTATACATGTCATTGTTACACCAGACATTGTTATACATGTCATTTGACGTTGGTATACACAAGACATTTTTTGGTGGTTATTTGTAAGTGATGAGACGTGTGTAATATGATAAAAGCATGGTGGATACGCCGCTGGTACTTCCTATATATATGTGCTTATATTATATTGCATATCGTGGTGTTATTCAAATCTCTTCGACAAAGATAAGACATGACCTTTTTGCACAAGACACGACATCTTCTACACAAGATATATTATTCTAATTCAGGACATGATATATTTCATACACTACATTTCAATTGGTTATTTATTTAACCATACATCATTCTTTTATATCATCTGAGCTGCATATCAATCTTCATATGATTTTATTCTAGAACTCGATACGACTATAGCCTATGTTGTTGGTTACACTTGATGCTTTCACGGTCTCTCAGGGGTAGTTCCATACTAGGTAACACCCGAATTCAAACCCACTGAGTGTTACATTTCGGGTTTAGCTTCAGAGATCCAAAGCATGACCACATCATCCCTCCCTACCTCGATCACTTAAACAATAACTCTCGCCATGAGAGAAATGAAGGCAACTGCTGCCATAAACGATTTTGGCACCAGGATGTATGCTGGTAACTTGCCGAAATACTGAATGCGACAAGTGAGACGTTCATCATGAGGACACTTGCAAAAGTGTCAAGAGTAGCTAGTGTCTTTAAATGTTAAGCATGTACTCGAATTAGAGTCATGTGGGACACACATTACTATATTAAGTTAGCTAATGGAAAATTAGCTGAGATATGTCAAATCATTAAGGGTCACCGGTACGTATCCTATCAATCAACATTTCACATCCATATTATTTGATACCATTGCCAATTTTAGATTCATCTCAACATTTCACATACATGAGTTTCATGGCTAGGGACGGGATTGTCCTAGCTACAAATAGGGATTGGGTTATCCTACATCTAAACACAGGGATTGGGTTATTCTCTACATTTGTACAGTGAAGTCCTTACTACATAGAATTCAAAATGTACTTGGCCTAGAGTCAAGTAAGCTAGACGTCTCCTCATTCTATAGAATTGGCAAACGGTAAACTAGTCGATTCTGGAGCAGAAATTTCATATCAATCTCTTACCCATTGAGTTGGGTATTTTCGATGTAGTGGTTGGCATGGATTGGCTATCCAATAATCGAGCCGAAGTCTGCTGTCATGAGAAGATCATTCGCTTACCACTACCGAACGAAGATACACTTGTTATCCATGGAGAGAAGCGCAACACATCATTGCGGACCATAAATTGCATGAAGCCACAAAAGTGCTTACGGAAAGGTTGTATTGCCTTTCTAGCACTTGCTGTCGACAAGAAGGCCGGTGGGCCTTAGCTGACAGATATTCCTATGGTAAAATAATTTCCTGAAGTCTTTCTTGAAGACTTGCCAGGACTACCACCATATCAACAAGTCGAGTTTCACATCGACTTGGTACCGAGAGCCGCAACCATAGCCAAATCTCCATGTCGATTAGCACCTTCTGAACTTTGTAGTTGACCGAATAAGTATGTTGTGAGTTCATAACCCCCACTCTTTACCACTATACATCTTTATAAAGGTTTTGGGGGTGGAAAGACATGCAAGTTTTGCAAAAGTGCACAACATTTCGATGAATGAAAATTCATATTTCTAAACCATGTTACAAATGAATTTCCAACTAACTCAAATGGTTTATGAAAGGTTCTAACTTCTACTCTAAGATATACTTACGATCGGAGTATCATCAGTTACGAATTCAAGAGGAAAGCATACCGAAAACGGCTTTTAAGACTCGTTACGGTCATTACGAGTTTCTCGTTATGCCTTTTGGTTTAACAAATGCACTAGCGGTCTTCATGGATTTAATGAACCGCTTGTGCAAGCCATACCTCGACAAATTCGTCATAATATTCATTGACCACATTTTTTTTTATATACTCACGATTGACAGTTGATCACGAACAACATTTGAGAACCATTTTCGAGCTACTAAAGATGGAGAAACTATACACGGAATTTTCCAAATGCGTGTTTTTGGATTCGTGAAGTAAAATTCCTCAGGCATGTAGTGAACGAGAAATGCATTCAAGTAGACCCAGCTAAGATCGAAGCAATTAAGAACTGGGAAGCGTCCAAGACCCCAACTGGAGTATGATAATTTTTGGTATTAGCGTGATATCATCGGAGATCTATTGAGATTTTTTTTTTTTTTTTTGTAATTACTCAATTGCTAACCTCCCTCACCCATAAAGACAATAAATTCGCCCCAATCGAAAAACAAGATATAACATTACAACTTATTCTTAAGATTGGTGCATAGCATTTTACAATCTTATCATTATCCGACGATACCGATGACTTTGTTGTGAACTATGATGCTTCGCATCAAGGATTGAGTTGCGTACTCGTGCAACGTGAAAAAGTTATTGTGTACACGTCGCGCCAATTAAAAAGTTCACGAGAAGAACTATACCACTCTCGACCTTGATTTAGGCGTGGTGGTATTCGCTTAAAAATTATGGCGACATTATTTATATGGTACTCAATGCATTATTTTCACGGATCATAAAAGTCTTCAACACATATTCAACCAAAAAGAATTAAGTATACGTCAACGATGTTTGTTGAATTGTTGAACGACTATGATTGTGAAATAAAGTACCATCCGGGCAAGGCAAACGTTGTAGCTGACGCCATGAGCCGCAAGGAGTGAGTAAGAACACTGAGAGTTCAAGCATTAGAGAAGATGATTCACAAGCGCTCAAGGAAGAGCATATTCAAGCAGAAACACTTAGAGGCATGAAGGAACAATTAGTGCCGAAAGAAGATGGAACTTTATACCTAATGGGTCGAAATTGGGTTCTATTCTTTGGCGGCCTTCGAGATGATATTTTGAGGAAGCACATAGGCCTAAGTAGTGAAAGAATACTACTGGTGGCCTAACCTCAAAAGTAATATCGCGACTTATATCGGAGAATGCTTGACTTGCGCGAAAGTCAAAGTCGAGTTGCAAAATCCCTCGGACTTGTTACAACAACCCAAGATTCCCGTTTGGTAATGGGAACAAATATCGATGTACTTCATTACGAAGTTACTCAGGACCTCAAGAGGTCACTACATGATATGTGTAATCATCGATAGACTAACAAAGTCCGCACACTTCTTACCGATTTGGGAGAAGGATAATACTGAGAAACTAGCGGAACTCTATCTCAAAGAAATAGTGGCTCCTCATGGAGTGCCTATTTCAATCAATTCAGACCGAGACGGTCGTTTTATTTCTAGAATTTGGAAATCATTTCAACAGGCCTTTGGATCTCATTTGAATCTAAGTACGGCCTTTCATTCACAAACTGACGACCAGAGCGAACGGACAATCCAAACACTCGAAGATATGCTTCGTGCATGTGTTATGGATTTAGGCGGCAATTGGGATACTCATCTACTTTTAAGTTGAGTTTTCCTACGATAACAGCTACCATACTAGTATACAAGCTGCACCATTTGAGGCTCTTTATGGTCGAAAGTGTCGCTCTCTGCTATTTGGGCAGAAACTGGCGATAGTCAATTAATTGGTCCGGAATTAGTCCAAGAGACTACGGATAAAAATTTTCAGATCCGAGACCGTATCGAGGCGGCTCGCGATCGACAAAATAGCTACGCAGATAAAAGACAAAAACCATTATCTTTCGAGGATGGAGACAAAGTCTTGTTGAAAGTCTCGCCTTGGAAAGGCGTAGCGAGGTTCGGTAAACGTGGAAAGCTTAACCCATGTTACATTGGACCATTTGAAATCTTAGAAAAGATTGGCACTGTTGCCTACAAGTTGAAGTTACCAGATGAACTTAGCAGTGTGCACGACACGTTTCATGTGTCGAATCTTAAAAAGAGTCCAACACAAGCAACCGTTATCATTCTTTCAGATGAAATTCACATTGATGACAAACTCCAATTCACAAAGCACCTGTTAAGGTTATGGACCGGAAGGTCCAGAAAATACAAAGGAGTCGTAACATATTAGTAAAAATTCGTTGGAACTCTCGACACGGACCCGAATATACTTGGGAACGTGAAGACCAAATCAAAGCCAAATACTCTCACCTGTTTGAGAACAATCCTGCAAAGGATGACTCAGCTTGAATTTCGGGACGAAATTCTCAATAACAGGGGGAGAATGTGACAACTGCCACTTTCAGGTAATTTACGTACATTTAAAGCAATGATTTACATTATACAAGTATGTGTTTTGAATATTCGAACTGCATGATTACATGATATACATCTTAGAACACTCAAGGAATATTCATTTATAATGCACATTATTCATTTTTATTGGTTACACTTGAAATAGTGTAAACAATGCATCGAAACAACTAGAGTAGTACCTAGTAAACTAGTGTGCTGACGAGAACTCAGGTTCCGCATAAACCATCTAAATTACATCTTTAGGACTTAGACAAAAGTCCAACATCAAATATACATTAAACCCTATATGGGAATAAAAGGGTTTGGTTTAATATATTACCAATGTCCGGTAGCACCAAAAACTGCCCGAAAACTGCCGAAAAGCACTAAAAGCGATGATTTCTACACTTTTCCGCAGTTTTTCTGCAGAAATCAGCTTTGTAATATTTTTACGACATGTAAAAATATTATTTAACATAGAATTCATGTGTGGATACATTCGGGTATCATCCGAGCCAATAACTACATCAATTCACACAAGTTACACAACTTAGCGTTCAAATAACGTCTAACCGAAACAATTCGAAACGAATATCCGAACAATGTCGGATCTTTTTTTTAGTGACCATCTAATATTAATTAGATCATATTAGACTATTAATGGTCACTTAACACCTTCTTAACACATTTATACACTTGAAACATTTAAACACCAAAACACCTAAACTTTGCTAAAAGTTTCTAACACTTTAAACACTTAATAACATTTCAACAATTCAAGACCCCCCCCCCCCATGTTGTGAACGGTTTTAAAGGGGTCCCACACCCTAATTTTTTTGTTAAATATCTAGATATTTTATTATGTTGCAAGTGGTTAAGTTGGTGGATGATTATATCATTTAATCACACAAGTATACTTAGTAAATTTTTATAAAAAGATTTTTATAAAAATGAAAGGCTTACTTATAACAAGTGGGCTTATTTTACCTAATGGGCTAATTTATAACAAGTGGGCTTATCTTACTTAAAGGGCTATGTTTATACAAATGGACTATTTTCTATTACAAATGGGCTTACTTACACTTAATGGACTATTGTATTACAAATGGGCTTAGTTTTCTTAATGGGCTTAACATCATAATGGGCTTAACATAAATTCATGGGCTAAGCCCAAACACCAAACATATGGGCCAAAGCCCAACACTATTCAAGCCCAACACTATTGAAGCCCAACACTATTCAAGCCCAACACTATTCAAGCCCAACACTATTCAAGCCCAACACTATTGAGGCCCAACACTATTTGAGGCCCAACACTATTTGAGGCCCAACACTATTTGAGGCCCAACACTAATTAAGGCCCAGCACTATTTAAGCCCAATAACTTGAAAACATGGGCTTGGCCCAATGATACTATTATTGGAAACACAACTATACAAGTGATACATATAAGACACGAGGTTCAGCGGACTAGATCCGACTATACAACTCATTCATCGAATACACAGTTAACGAACATTTGAACAACTCATTCATCGAATACACAGTTAACGAACATTTGAACAACTCATTCATCGAATACACAGTTAACGAACATTTGAACAACTCATTCATCGAATACACAGTTAACGAACAGTAAAGACATACAAGTCTTACACATACTCAAGACAAAAGACTTGTACATGAGTCAATACAAAGACCGTAGTGTCTAACAATTCTAGGACCTTTGTAGGTCGTGATACAATTCAAGGACAATGCAAGTGAGGTTACAATTACATACAGTTTACGGATGCAATTCTGTGAGTTCATGTCCCCTATTCATTTAAATGTTTTTCAAGTTTACAACTATCGGGGAAAATACATGTACAATAGTATGATAAGTCAAGGAATGAAACACCTTAGATCATGTGAGAAATTAGGGCCATAACTAAAGCACCATTAATCCAGTTTGGACCAAGGAACAAAGGTTTAGATCTAATGGGTGTTGGCGAGCCCCACTCATGGCCATTTTGCCTAGGAGTGCATTTGTTGCCCTACGACATGGTGTCGATACAATTAAAATCGTCTAGGGTTGGATTGCTTCCTAATTCGTCACACATATTAATGTCCTCGCGAAACATTAATGATCAACGATTTCATTGACGCTTTTCATACTACATTTGATACAAATACATCTTAGATGCGGGTTTGATACAAATACATTTCATATAGATAAAGCGCATGGTTTTGATACAAATACATTTCACAATTGACAGATACATCTTATACAACTAAACTGCATGAACTCGCTCAACTTTTGTTGATGTTTTCAAACTTACATGTATTTCAGGGAATTAGTGGACCAATGCAACGATATCAGTTCAAGGAAAACAAGTATCAATACTCCATGCCAACTATTGAAGGGTTTGCCTGTTATATACCGCCTCTTTGCGGTGATATAGTGGTCAAAGTCTTGACATTTTAAGACTTACATTTTGATGTATAAAACGATGACAACTTATTTTCATTTGATGGTTTGTAACCAATACATAACTTATGTTGCGATCTTTTGAACAATTATGACAATGGCATTGGAGCATGTTTTATTCATATAGTTTGTTCATGTACATCGATATTTATGCAATGAAAACCAGACAGATCACACCTTGCGTTTCCGCTATGAGCGGGTGTGACAACTGACCACGAGCCGTGTCCAGTGAACACGCCCCGTGGCCAGGCTTCTATTAAATTTTGTTAATGGCACTCAGACCACAGGGCCGTGCCCGGACCACACGGGGTCGTGGCCAGATGCCCAGTAACAAAAAAACTTGTTTTTAAACACACTTTTACACATTCAAATCAACCTAAAAACTTATTTTTGGGACACATTGAGGACAATGTGTAATTTAAGTGTGTGTGTGGGGAGGGGGGATGCTAAAACCTTGAATCTTGCAAGTCCTAATAACAAGCCTTACACAAAACTCTATTGGAACCGCTAATCACCCCAAATCTTTTCAAAATTTTTCATTTTTTTAACTTGTCTTGGTTTAATTTGTGAATAACAAGTTCTAAAAAGGTTATGTTTTTACAAATTTACAACCGATAGTGTCGTGATAAAAAGAACCGAAAAAGAAAATTATGAAAAGGTATGACAAATCTTTTTAAAATTTGATTATATATACTTGATCACATTATAAACCCATTTCCACAATAAATGAGTTTTGAGCCTTTATTGAGCATACATGCATACATCTTTAAACTAAATGCTCATTTTTGTTTCTTGTGTGAATAGCCGCTTGGTTCTTACGACTCTGGAACTTGCCAAGACGATACATTCCCGGTCCTTTCCAACTTTTACCCAAGTAAGTAAATGATAGAGGCATTAGGACTAACCCATTTTTCTTTCAAAACCATTATTTTCATCCTTTACACTACTACCCAAAACCCCCTAGTTAACCCATTTGAGCCTAAACCTTTTCGTTTCAAAACCCGAAAAATAAAACACCCATTACCCACCAAAACCTTTTTTCCTTTCAAACCCATTTGTTTTAGTAAAAAGCACGGTTATCTTGTGACATGAAAAAAAGAGAGAGTGTTGCAATAACCAAACAAGTTCCTCAAAGAAATCTTGTTTGAATATGTTTAGTTTGAATAAATGTCACAAAAACAAAAAGTTTTACGACAACCGACGCTTTTTACGCTTTTCACCATTTTACTAACTACTACCCACAAAACCACCCACCCTTAGCCCAAGCCTAACCCTTCCCAAAGTCCTCTTAATATTTACAAAGATTCATAGTTAAAAAAGAGGAGGTTTGATCGCTTGGCAAGCATATGGTAGAAGTAAGTTCCATGCCGGTATCGAGTGTTTCACAAAAATACACAAATCGGCCGAGTGTTGAGTGATCTCCCGTGAGATACGTGAACTTGTATATAAATGGAATTTTAGAGAGGCATGTTATGCCCAAATAAATAATTTTTCTTAACAAATGTTCTAAATAAATCATGACGAATAGGATTGTAAATAAAATAAAAATAAAACTTAATAAAGATCTTGGATTCCCGACACTCAAGATAAGCCACAAACTTCTCCTCTTCCTCTTCCATGTGGGTGTGTAAGCCACATATTAAAGAGTTTTGCTAGAGGACAAGCAAAGATTCAAGTGTGGGGGTATTTGATGTGTGCAAAATGCAACATATAAATACATCAATTGAGGCATAAAACCAACCTTTTTTAGTACAATGTTGGAAAAAACGTGTTTTTTTCTTCCTTTTGAATTTGCAGGACTAAACGAGCTTAAAAGAATAAAAGGAACAAATAAGCAGCCAAAACCAACACAAATACATGAAGAAGGAATAACGTGACATGCCCGACCCCTCGGCAACATCTCCCAAAGCAAAAGCAAAAGCAAAAATAAGAAGAAAGAAACTGACCACGGGGCCGTGCCCAGCTAGGCATGGGGTGTGGTCAGGCCCTGCACATCAAGACAAAAGCTGCAGAAGCTTCTATGCCCACCACGGGGCCGTGCCCAGCTCTCTCCACAGGGCATGGTTAACTCTTAGATTTGTAGAATCTTCAGAGTATAACAAAGAGTTAACCACGGGGCCGTGCCCAGAAGACACGGGGTCGTGTGGGTCCCTCTGCTGACAATTGCAATTAATGAAGGAAGAGAAAAGGATGGACACAGGGCCATGGCCAGGGCTCTTTTCTGGCTATAAATAGGGGTGCTTGGTTCACTTCAAAGGCATCCCTTGGCAAACCACTTCTCTCCCTCTTTGCCACCAATCCACCACCACTACAACACCAACACCTACCACCATCATCCATTATCCATCTTTAGAGTGTGTAGTAGTCTCGGGATCTAAGATTGATCGTAAGAGTTCTTGTCAATCAAAGGCCATGTTTGGCTAATATCTTACATCACTTGGTGAAGACAAGTCTCTAATGTATTACTTTTGATTTTTAATCTTTCGGCACTTTTTAAGTGGGTTTGTGTTAATGACTTTAACAACTAGTTTCTTAAGTTGAAGTGAATTTTCTCTACCATTTCTTCATGATGTCATTGATTTGCTCATTCGTGTCTTTACGGTCTATATAAAGCGCGTTAACTACCTGGAAGGGGGTAGGACTGTGGTTTGGTAAATTTCTTTTCTCGTTTAGTGTATAGATCCTGCGAGGACTTGGTTCAAGCTTACTAGGACCTCCTTCATTGCCCAACGGTATTGGATGGCGGGGGTGCGAATAGCTTCAACCCCTTATATGTAAACTACTATTAATACTTTAAACCGGCTTCTTGGGATTGTATCCTTGCTGCCTCAAACCACTTAGCCGAGGGTAACGTCACCTTCAAAAGAGGGCCTACCACTTTTCGCATTAATAACTTACTTAACTGTCTTTCAATAATCCGACCCTTTGGGATTGTCTCCCTGCTGACTCAAACCACTGGGTTGAGTGTAACGTCACCTTCAAAAGAGGGGCCTACTACTATAACTAAGATAATCTCTTAAAAAGTCCAAAAGTGCGAAAATCATCAAAGGATACATTAAAGATGAGTTGGATCCAAGTGATTCTATCCTGTCTATTTGTTTTTTCCTTTTATTTATATTTTCATTTTTAATTTTATTTTCATGTTTCAAAATTTTTCTCAAAAATTTAGATCGAATAGACGTTGAGGATAAACCGGTACTAAAAGCTCTTGTGTCCTTAGACGACCTCGGTATCTTACCAACACTATACTACGCTCGCGATGGGTGCACTTGCCCAAGTGTTTGTTTAGTGTTAGTACAATATCGTGTTTTATAAATTTTAAACTTGAGTAATGCGTAAAATAGGCTCAAAATATTAATAAAATCATATCAGGCTTAACGCACACCAGTAAGCACGCAGCTACCCGGAGGGCCTACAACAGGCACATTTACGCCAGCACCCCGTATTCTACAATACGAGGAGCGGGCGCCAACGCATCCCGCATCCCGGGATAGGCGCGGACCACATGGACCCTCCTATGGGAGTGTCCATACGCTCGATGAAGGGGATTCGAATTACCGATCCCGGGCCAGAGCCTCGATGCATGAGCGCCTTGGCCTATCTAGAGAATGTAGGCGAGAATCAGCCACTCGCCAAGGATCCGGAGTATTAAGCCGCCTTGGGCTTCATCCCAACGACGGATGTTGGTGCATATGTCTGTCTACTTCATCTTGTATCGAGTCTTGTAACTAGTTTGATAGACCAGGACACGTTGAATGAAAGAAACGGGAAACAGTGCAGAACCACCCAATTCACACGAAGTGGCCAGTTCGTACAAACTGACCAGTTCGTGTGAACTGGACATGCATGGTTCATGCGAACTGGTTCTCCTATATATGTGTCTTGGGATTTCATTTGTAGAACTTCTGATTCTGGTAGCGAAGCTCTGCCGAAGTGTCGCCAAGCCTGTAAAACGTTGTAATATCAATCAAATCGACATTTAATCTACTTCTAAGTGTGCATCAAGCGGCAAGAACATCGATACGTCTGTTTCCGCCTTTCGTATTGATCGAGAACTCTTCTGAAGGTCTCGTTTGATCGATTCAATGATCCTACAAGTGGTATCAGAGCTCAGGAGGAAGAGTTTTTACCATTTCAGCTTGATTTCGTCAATAAAATCTGACTTCTATTCATTTTCTTCAAAATTTCAAGAAATTTACGGTTAAAATGGACTGATTTTCACATATAACACTGTTTTAAACAATCCTTGAAAAAATCAGAACTTAATTCAACAAAAAACGTGATCAATTTTGACAAAACTCAACTGAAATCATGTCAGTTCGTTCGAAAATCATCCAGGTCATGTGAAAGGTTCACCAGTTCGCACGATTTGAGTTTGAATTAGGGATCCAGTTCGCACGGATTGAACACATTGGACTCAGTTCGCACGGATTGAACACATTGGACTCAGTTCGCACGGATTGAACACATTGGACTCAGTTCGCATGGATTGAACATATTGGTCTCAGTTCGCATGAAGTGAAAAGGTTCAAGGTCGTTTGGAAATTATTCAGTTCACACGAACTGGTTTGAACTGATCCAGATTGTTTGAAAAGGTTCAGCTCGTGTGAGATTGATCAGTTCGCACGAAGAGGTCCAAATCACTTGAAAATTTAACTAGGTTGTTTGGAAGTTAAATCAGTTCGCACGAGGTTGTTTGAAGGGTTCAGGTTATTTTTATTTGATCCAGGTCGTAGATCGCACCAAATCAGTTCGTTTGAAACTCAGCTTGTTTGAACAATCAGTCTTTGTGAATCTTTCAAAACCGAAACATGGAAAACGAATTCTACAACGCATTTGCTACTCTGATCACTATGGCTCAGAATGTGAACTTAGAAAATGAAATGGGCACCATGCAAAAACCGCCTAAGCTCATGAATATCGAGGAGTATAACAGTTGGGAGGAACGTTTTGAATATTGGGTTCAAGCGAATCATTTAGATGCGTGGGAATGTGTTGAACAACGATATGTTAGACCAATTGATGAATATGGAGAGGTTGTTGCTATTAAAGACTTAGATGATGATGAGAAAAAGAAATACAAAAGTGACAAACTTGATGCACAAAGCACAATTAGCATAGTGAGAGAATAACATTATTAAGCTAGTTATGGTCCCCGAACACCCTAACACCCTATATGATACATAACACACACAATGAACTAACTAAACATTGGATTTCCATCAAGATCTCTAACTAATTTAGTTGAAACCCAACTAGACCCCCCCACCTTACGGTTACAAGGGTGATATCCCACCCTTGATTTTCTTGATTTGTTTATTGTAATTGTCAAGTACTTAGGGAACATTTAATCTAATGGATAAAAGAGATGTGGAGGATTATTTATATAACCACAAGATCAAGCTCATTCATCATTCACAAACACACCAACACTTTCATCACTCTCTCTCCCTCTCTTCTTGGTCTCGACCGAGAGCACCACCACCATCATCATCATCTTCAAGTCCAAATCATTCAATCTCTAGTGATCCTAAGGTGCAAGAAGCAAGATTGAGAAGCTAGGAAGCATTGGAGCTTGAAGGACCACTTCCTAGAGCTTTTATCCAACTTGATCTTCATCATCTTCATCTTTGATTCATCCCTAGCCTTGTGCTAGTGGTAAGGGTCTTGATCTATCTATATTACATCTATTTTATGTGGATAAGAGAAGATACTAGTTGTTAATCTCAAAGAACACCAAGAACCATGAACTTGAAACTTTAACATAAACTTAAAACCATAAGAAATCATGATGTTCATGTGATGATATGCTTGTTGATTATTGATTGTTTGTGGGAAATGATGTTGATCATCATGTAGTCTTGCTAGATCATGATTAAAAACATAATCTAGCATGATGTAAGAAAGGAAATTGTTGTAGGATGATGGACCATCCACACACAAATCATGAACTTGAATGAATAAATGGTTTTCTTGAAAAATAAAGATCAAAGTAGATTGATAATCATGTAGATCTAAAGATCCATGAGTGGTTTTTCAAAAAGAACCAAGTAAAAAATATAAGTTTCATAAAATCTTGGATCTTATATAAACTAATCTCATTTTTGGTGGATAAACAAGTGTAGAAACACTTGTGTAACAAGAAAATTTCATAAAGAAATATTTTTCAAAAATGTGATTGGAAGTTGTAAATGCTTAAATTCTTTAAAAATGAAGTTTTTAAAGAACCAATCACATTTCAAAAGGCAACAAGACTTACTAAGAATACTAGTAAGTTACTACACATTTTTATAAACTTTCAAGTTCATGAGGTAGGAAATTATGCTTGTTTTTAACTAGATTGTTAAGTAAAGATTGCATATTGTTGGTTGATGATTGTTGACTGAAATTTTTGAAAAGAAAATTATATGCTAATAAGCATGGACATCTCCGTTTACAAAGGAAACTCTGGCGAAATTTTCTAAAATTCCAACTCTTAGAAAATATTTTTCTAACAAATGTTACAAGTATATTTTACAACTTGTGTTTCGAATATAAACTTCACCATGGGTTTTGTCACAAAAATACAAAGTATCGGAGGTTGATTTTTACAAATAAAATGGATAAATATATATTTTAAAATATATACCGTAAATCCTTTTTTAAACTAACCGGTCTAAGTTTACAAATTAAATAAGACCCATTAGTAATCTAATCGATTAATAAAACCTTCGTTCCAGATTAGGAGCCCCGGTAAAAGCTACTTGCACTAGTTTGAATAGATCATACGGCTGAGTAGACAAATCTTGCATTTTAAGCTCAGGTAAATACTTTTAACTTATTTTCCCTTATACGGGCTTGGGATACGGTAAAATATTACCGCTTGGTCGGGTGTAAAAATCATTTAACCGAATATGGTTATATGGCATAATCCCATTTTAATCAGTGTTGCTTGATAACAATAAACATTAGGGGTTAACGACTGTGTCCTGGATATCCTCGGCTCATTTCAATTGTAAATGGCCATGACTTAAGCACGGGGTGTAGGCATACACCTGATAGTTGCGTATGTAAAAGATATACCCACTTGTTGGGGTAACCCGCCGTGGGATTATATTAGTGGTGTGTCGGTTAATCTTGTCCCTGCTTCTATCCCGGGCCCTAAATGTATGACAAACATGTGAATCTGATACAAGATTATCGTTATATAATTGTCCCAAGTTATAAAAGATTTTATGCCTTGTGCATCCAAACCAATTTTATAAACACTTTTCAAATGAGTCGGTTAATTGTATTTACTAGTGTAAACTGACGTATTTTCAAAAGACTAAGTGACAGGTACTACTCATAATTGGCTGGAAGCTTCTGGGCGTTAAGTAGAGGATCTTGCAAGCCCGTAATGCCTTATGTCTATTGAACATGTTGTGTATTTGATTTAGATTCCGCCTGTGGATTTTATATTACAAGCTCGTATGTAATTATCATTTCAGTATTTACTGACATTTGAGTTTGTAATAATATTTTATATACCAAGACTTCCGCTGTGATATTCTGTGTATGTTTGACTATGACGATATCAATCTTACGTCACGATACTCCCCACCGAGCCCACCGGGCTGATCTGTAAATATCGAAGTGTGACAGGTTGGTATCAGAGCCAACGTTTGAGTGAATTAAACACTAGCCTTTAGTGTTTAATCTCAAATGACACAGTAGCATATTCCTTAGACCTTCCGAGTTTAGACTTAACAATAGGAATGCTCTCATCCCTATTAAGTAAACATTTTTTTCGATTTTATGTGTTTTAAATTTGTCACCAAGCACAGAAGCCGTTGATGGAGATTTTCCCGACCGAAGCCAAGAAATACCAAGTTTCATACCATGGCTAGGATAAGCGTATGACCGGTTGAAGGAAAGACCTTTATGGACCTATTCCCAAAACCAAACCTATTTAAACTTTTAACCAGACTTCGGAGTCCATACAGGAGGTCCCTGAGGCTCAAATCTTGAAGTCTGTACCAGTGGAATCCATACCAGGAGATCCCTGAGGCTACCATATTGAAGATGATACATGTGGATGCTGTTAATTTCTATTTCCTATTTCCAAGTTTTGAAATTTCAGACTTGGACTATACCGGTCAAAACCTAATCCGTGATCCATGTCATTCATTTAACTATCGAGTCTTTGGATTCTACTTCTACAACGGATCCTGATTTGAAATATTTTCTTTATTCGTTAAGATCTTTAGTGTCGCTACCGCGTACGATAAATAAAGAAGAGAAACAATCAGAATAAAGAAAGGAAGACATTAGAGAACTCTTCTTCTATTATATTTCATTTTCCTTTAAGTCCCTGTATGGGCATTTGATTATTGTAGTCCTTTGTGGACGTATTATTTCATCATAGTCCTTGTAGACTTACCTCTTTTGATAAGACTCCATATATACGCCTGTCTATCGTAGTCCCTTCGAGGAAATTATATTTCAAAATAGTCCCCTCGTGGACATTATATTACAACATAGTCCCTCCGTGGATGTTATATTACAATATAGTCTTTTCCTGGATGTTATATTTCCATATAATCCTTTCGTGGGCATTACCTTTCAAAATAGTCCTTTCATGGACCTCATACTCCCTTATAGTCCTTTTATGGACATGTCATTTCGTTTAAATCTTTTTGGTCGACATGTTATTTCACTAAAATTCTTTTATAGACATGTTATTTCATTAAAGTCCCCTGACGAATATAATAATTCATTATAATCCTTTTGAGGACATATCGTTTCACTATAATCCCAATGTTAACATAACTTATAGTCCCTAAATGGACTTATATTTTCCTTTTCGTTACCGCGTGGACTAGTATTACTTTAAAGTCCCTATAAGGACCCATCTCTTCTGTATAGTCCCTGTGTGGACATTTGTTTATCATAATACTTAATGGACATATTTTTTGACTTAAGTCCCTGAGAGGACATCTGTTCAGTAAGGTCCCATTTGTGGACATGACATTTTAATACAGTCCTTTCATGGACGTGTTATTTCATTAAAATCCCTTTATGCACAAGCTATTTCGAAATATTCCCTTCATGGACACAAGATTTCATTATAGTCCCTTGGTGGACATGTTACTTCATTATAGACCCTTCATAGATATGACATTTTATTAGTCCCTTTGTGGGCAAATTGTTTCAATATAATCCCTATATGAACTTATAATATCTGATAGTCCTTATACGGACTTATAATTTCCATTTAAGTCCTATGTGGACAAATAAGATACTAAAAGTCCTGATTAAGGCACTATTGTAAATTTCCTAACGATTTATGGGAAGCTTTGAAAATTTTATATAGGTATTCGTTTTGTCCTTTATCAAACAATAGTATCAATTATCCTTAATTGTATAACCTAGGCATAATTTTATATAGCTAAATAATTTCAAAAGATCTTCTAAATGGTATAACCTAGCCAATGTGTCAATACAAACATGCTATGATGGTAAAACCCTCTTAACATAATTAATCCTTGTTAACATCTAAGAACATGTTGATACTCCTGGCAGTGTGACTTGAGAAACCACACTAGCCGTCAAGGTATTTGGACTATGTCCAAGCCTTAAAGCCTATAGGATCGAATTAGATCATGGCACGTATCATCAATGTGATGATCAAAATATAAACATCCGTTAGTGATGAAGTGCCTACGGGCTAAACTTGTGGACCAATAAGACAACGACAGTTGTGGTCTACGACCCCCTGTCTAAAAATGTTGGACTATTGATGCGTGTGAAGTGTGTATATAAGTTTAAGTATATTTTAAGACCTTTTACATTTTTTAGCCAAGTTTTAAATTTATAAAAAAACGATATTTACTAACACTAAACACACATATGGGCAAGTGCACCCATCGTGAGCGTAGTATAGTGTTGGTAAGATACCGAGGTCATCCAAGGACACAAGAGCTTTTAGTACCGGTTTATCCTCAACGTCTAATCAAATCAAAAGTTTAGAAAAAGGTTTTAAACTAAGAAAAATAAAAACTAACTAAAATGCTGAAAAGTAAAATAAAAGAAAAAAACAGATAGACAAGATGAATCACTTGGCTCCGACTCGTGTTTAGTGTAACCTTTGATTATTTCCGCACTTTTGCACTTATTTAAGAGATTATCTAAGTTATTGTAGTAGGCCCCTCTTTTGAAGGTGACGTTACCCTCAACCCAGTAGTTTGAGTTAGCAAGGATACAATCCTAAAGGGTTGGATTATTGAAAGATAATTAATTAAGTTATTAATGCGTATTGTGGCAGGCCCCTCTTTTGAAGATGACGTTACCCTCGGCTAAGTAGTCTGATTCAGCAAGGATACAGTCCTAAGTAGCCGGGTTAAAGTATTAATAGTAGCTTACATATGAGGGGATCAAAGAGTTTGGACTCCCGCCATCCAATACCGGTGGGTATTGAAGGAGGTCCTACTAAATTTGACCCAGGTCCTTGCAGGATCTATACACTGAACAAGGCAAGACTCTTACCAAACCGTTCCCTTAACCCCCGACCAGGTAGCCAACATACCTTCATATAGACTGTGGATATATGAATGGTGAAAATCTTTTATTTTATATAGACAGTAAAACAATGCCAAGACACCACGGACAAACGATAAGGAAGAATCTGTCACACCCTGGCTTTGCGGAAGCGTGGTTAATTTGGTGTGACTTCTTAATACCATAGCTTAATCATAACAAAGCTATATGAAATAAAAACCATGCAAGATCATCCATTTAATTAAGTTTTAAAAACCAAATACAACAGCATTGTCTCAACGGAAACACATCCTAACGACATTGTTCAACAACACAAACATCAACATGACATAAACACAGTTTAAGGACTGCGACTTGTCCAGGAAAGAGTCACGTTCCCTAAACCCGGATGACCTCGTAACTAGTGCAGCGGGAAAACGTGCCATACCGCGCCAGATCCTTTAATTCCCTGAAATACATGTAAGTTGAAAAATCAACAATAATGTTGAGCGAGTTCATGTGTAAGTGAGTAAATAAACCTTTGTATGTATACAAATCCTGGTATGTAGCAAATAAGGAAAAAGAGATCACCAATGGTTTGCAAGGCCATTGATATGTGTGAAGTGCAAGTAGGAAGACTCAAACCTAGCTGATTTATGCGTTGGGTACAAAGTCACCCCGAGGTCCGTTCTGTGTTGGGCCTGGGGTTGGGCTCGCTACACCCAGATAGATCTACCGTTCCTGCCCCTCGGTCCTACCTTGAGGATTAATGGCCTGAAGTTTCTGCCTACCCACTCACATGATCTGAATAATAACCCTCCTTACGCTAACCATACCATGTAAGAATTATTCGTAATCATAGTAACATGTATTTCACCCCCGCAGTTTAGAAAACTGAAAAACAGTTAAGAGAAAAGGGGGACATGAACTCACAGTGGTGCGTCTCTACCAAGTATACCTCCAAATCAAGCAGCTGTGTGATGACCTACACGTACTAACTCTATTAGATGGACGGCCGTGCCTTAGCTTTAAGGTTTAAGTTTTCGGGAAATAGTTAGACAACTATTTCGTGTTTACATTCTGTATACTTGGTAATCATTTTCCTTCCCAAGGATGGGGGATTTAATACATGTGTGTTCGTATAATTTCGAAATATATTATTAAGTCTCACTTAATATATATTTATTCCTCACTCCAAAATATAATTATTTTCCTCAAAAATATTATATTTTAACTCATATGATTTTCCCAAAATAATACTTTGTCAAAATTACGCGTTCATAAATATTTCTTTAAATTGCGTAAGTTACGTTTTAACGATTGAGTGGTAATAATAATTACCGGTGTAACTTATATATTTATCGTGAAAGCGCTCGTATTATTTTGGATCCATTAACATTCGATAGTATTATTTTTACCCTAAAAATAATACTGGTATTTTCACAAAATAATCATAAACACATGACAAGTGTCGTTAAGAAAAATATATACTAAATATATATTTACCAAGTTTTATTTTGTGAAAATCCCACCTCCGATGTTTTGTAAATATAGTCGTGGCGAAACTTATATTTTGAAAACATGTCGAAAAGTATTTCTAACACTTATAGTGAAAATAATTCTAAGTGTTAGGTTTTTAGAAAAATTTCGCCAGAGTTTCCTCTGTAACTGGAGGTGGCCACGCTCTCAAGCGTATCATTTTCTTTTATAAATCACATCAACCATTTTTCTTATTTAACCAAAACAATATTCAACGCATCAAACTAGTTAATAAACATGTAATTTGCAAGAATCTCATGAACCTGTAGTTTTTCCAACACTATGATGTAACTCCCATTACTTTTAGCGGATCTTTATATAAAGCAATCCGATTTCGTAAAAACCTCGTTTTTAGAGAAATTCCGTTTTTACAACTTCTCGTCATCTTTTACAAAAATAGTTATTTTGTCGAAAGTGTGTGCTACACAAGTGTTTACACACTTGTGTGTTTTAAAAATCATTCGTGTTAGTGTAAGATCCGTCTTTAGAAAACATGATTTCTTTGATACTTGGTTCTTTGAAAATACCGCTTGTAGATACGTAGATCTACTAGTTTTAAACACTATTTCACAAGCTAAATCGCTTTTACACAAGTTCATGATTCGTGTGTGGTAGAGTTTCATCCTTTAACCCTTGTTACTTCCAAAACAACCTTATGTCATGATCCAAGGTCATGACCAACCCGGGTTAAATGACGATCCGAGCTACCACAACATAGATCGGGTCCAAATAATCACACAAATCAATTACTACAAGATTTACACAACATATGAGCTTTTAACCATCACTTTTAGTGTTTTTAGTAGACTTTTATGCTTCATCTTGTATGTTTGCGACTTTTAACCGTTACATATCATATTAACCACTTCAAAATAGTTCGAGAGGGTGTTTATAGCAACTTACTACTAGCTCGAGGCTAGGGAAGAATCTAAGCGCAAAATGAGAGGATAAAAGCAATAGAGTGAGGTCCTTCGCCTTCCGTGAGGCGTCATAGTATACCACTTATAGCAACTTCCAAATCATGTGTGGTATAGTTCTTTTCATGTACTTTCAATTGACGCGATGCGTAAGCAATAACCTTTTGGCGTTGCATTAACACACAACCCAATCCTTGACGTGAGGCGTCATAGTATACCACGAAATCATCTGTACCTTCTGGTAGTGCTAAGATTGGTGCATTGTAGAGCTTATCCTTCAATATCTGGAACGCTTCTTCCTGTTTGATTCCCCAATCAAACTTCTTATCTTTCTGCGTGAGGAGCGTCAATGGTTGAGCGATTTTTGAAAAATCCCCAATGAACCTTCGATAGTAGCCAGCCAAACCCAAGAATTGTCGAATCTTGGTTGGCGTCTTTGGCGTTTCCCAATTCTTAATCGCTTCGATCTTTGTGGGATCAACATGGATTCCATTGCCATTTACCACGTGTCCAAGAAATTGTACTTCACGTAGCCAGAACTCGCACTTAGAGAACTTGGCATACAACTGTTCCTTTTTCAGCAACTCCAAAATAGCTCTTAGGTGCTGTTCGTGCTCAGCCTTCGTCCTTGAATAAATCAAGATGTCGTCGATAAACACAATCACGAACTTGTCCAAGTACGGCTTGCAAACTCTATTCATCAAGTCCATAAAGACTGCAGGTGCGTTTGTCAATCCAAATGGCATAACAAGGAACTCGTAGTGTCCATAACGAGTTCTGAAGGCTGTCTTTGGGATAGTCTCCTCTTGTATCCTTAACTGATGGTATCCAGATCGAAGATCGATCTTTGAATAAAAGCTTGAGCCTTGCAGTTGGTCGAACAGATCATCAATCCTTGGCAGAGGGTATCTATTCTTGATCGTCAGCTTGTTCAACTCCCGGTAGTCAATACACATTCGAAAACTACCGTCCTTCTTCTTGACAAACAGGACCGGAGCTCCCCAAGGCGAGAAGCTTGGTTGGATAAATCCCTTGTCTAACAACTCTTGAAGTTGTGTCGACAATTCCTGCATTTCAGACGGAGCAAGTCTATAAGGTGCCTTAGCCACAGGCGCGGCGCCTGGGACTAAATCGATGTGAAACTCCACTTGCCTCTGACGCGGCAGTCCAGGCAAGTCCTCCGGGAAGACTTCCGAATACTCCCTCACGACAGGGATGTCTTCGATCTTCGGTTCTGCAGCTTTCTTGTCTACAATGTGTGCAAGGAAGGCAGCACATCCTCTCTGTAAACACTTTCGCGCTTTCAGGCAGCTGATAATTCTTAACGGCGTATCACGCTTTTCACCATGAACCACAATTGTTTCACCGTCTTTGGTTGGGATACGAACAACCTTTTCATGACAAACTATCTCAGCCTTGTTGCCTGATAACCAATCCATTCCTACCACCACGTCGAAGCTTCCCAACTGGACTGGTAGTAGATCCAAAGCAAACGCACGCTCTCCCAATTCGATTGCACAACCTCTGATCACTTCATTGGCTTCTACTAACTTCCCATTGGCCAATTTGATTGAATAGGGAATATCTAACTTACTAGCGGCTAACCCAAGCATATTCTTAAATTCTAACGATACGAAGCTATAGTCGGCACCAGTATCAAATAAAACGGATGCATAGCGTTGGTTTACAGGGAACGTACCAGTAACGACATTGGGGTCCTGGCGTGCTTCCCTCGCTTCGATATGGAACACTCTTCCACGGGCTTGGTTCAACTCTGGGCAGTTCCTCTTAAAGTGCCCGATATCACCACAGTTAAAGCATCCAGGTCTTTGCCCGTTTCCACCTCCATTTCCAGCTTGGTTATTCGTTTGGTTATGATTCACACCGCCTGCTTGATTCGCATCGTTGCCTCGATTCCCATTACCCCCATTATTTCCTTGTGGGCGATTTCCAACTCCACCCCGGTTATTGTTTCTGTTTCCAAATCCTCCTTGGCCTCCCTGACCAACAGTGGCCCAACAAGAATCCTTCAAGTGGCCACGTTTCCCACACGCTTCGCATACCTTCAAATCACGTCGGCCAGAATGGTGACGCTGGCAGGTGTTGCACTTGGGCTGGGTGTCCATCTATCCCTTTCCTTTCTTTCCACCACCAGCTGTAACCTGAGCTGGCGCGTTTGGCTCTCCTTTCTTAACAACTCCACTAGTGCCTTGTTTGAAGTTCGAGAACTTTCGTTTGTTACCTCCGGATGACTCGACGTGAGTCTCTTCCTTCTTCGTCTTGATCTCATCAAACTTGTGCAGGCGGATAGCCTCCTCAGTGAGAGCCACGCTCAAATCGATTGCCTCAGTAATTGTTGCAGGCTTGGAGGAGGTTACCATGCTTATGATTTAAGGAGCTAATCCCCAAATGAAACGTTCAATCCGCTTGAACTCTGGAGTGACCATGTAGGGTACCACATGCGATAAGTCATGGAACCTTTGAACGTATTCTGCGATATTTGGACCTTCCATTTTCAAATGCCAGAACTCGGTTTCCAATCTTTGGATTTCCGCGCGAGAGCAGTACTTTTTGCGCATAAGTTCCTTCAGTTCGGTCTAGGTTAGCGCGTAGGCAGCAGCTTCACCAAGTGTTTGTACTTGCAAATTCCACCAAGAGAGGGCTCCATCCAAGAATAGCCCCGAGATATAGGTGACTTGCTGATCTAGTGCGCATTTGCTCATGCGAAGAACAGATTCAGTTTTCTCAGCCCAACGAACAAAGGCGACAGCACCTCTTGTGCCATCAAAGTTGACAGGCTTGCAGTCCAGAAACTGCTTGTAAGTGCACCCTGCACATACGTTACAACATACGATCGGCATTAGCATCATTGATGTAGGTATCCAATTAGGTCATGGTATGTCTTAACGGCTTAGTATTACCATGAGGTGGATTGTTGTTGCCATTGTTGTTTGAGCTGCTTCCGCTGGGTCCTCCTTGCGAGGCGGCGTATTGCGCGATGGCAGCAGTGATAACTTGTTGGAGTTCTGCCTCATTGGTAGGCATCGGCGTTGGACGTTTCGGCGGCATCTTCTAAAAGATGGGTTTACATCGGTCAGGCCATAGTAAAGATCCGAAGTTATAATGCATACGCTTTATTATGATAGTAATAGTACATAACATCTCATGTTATAATTATATCAATCACACAACATCCCATGTCACAAACATCAATCACACAACATCCCATGTCATAGAATATAAATAACCAAATCAAGCATCAAATATGATGAGAATACTGCGATTGCCATATATTGAGACCACATAGTAAGTGTACAAGTACATCACAGTGTCATACAACATCAGTCGACTAAGGGCTACATCACCCTAGTCCAAAAACTATATCAAATCAGTGTCAGTACATCAAATACATGTCAACAAAAGTCAGAATCAAAATGTAGTCTCCAAAAATGTTGTGCAGTCAAAAGCAATCGTCGTCTTCTCACCAGCGTCTACCCATACGGTACTGAAGAGCTCTACACGGATGGCGGTGGAGGAGGGGGAAAGTGAGTGTAAAACAAGCGACGCAAATGGAGCCAGTCCTCCTCCATGGCTCTCTGGGTACGCAACCAAGAAGCAACCTGCTACTCAAGTGCCACAAGGCGTGCAGCATAGTCTGGTGGTAAAGGTCCAGAGGGCTGCAAAGGAGAGTGGGTCTGACCCTGGCACTGACACGGCGGCGGCTGGGCTTTCTCAAGCTCCTGAATGCGTCGCGTGTGTGCCTCGTGCTGGGCAACAAAAGACATCAAAACATCCTCAATAGTATACCCCATATGGAAAGAATGGTAGGGGTCGGTCGGTGGCATAACAGAAAGTGACGTCCAGAGAAACGGCTCACTGGTGGGATCAAAAGGTGCCACATGAAATGGAGAAACAGGGGGAAAAGTAGCAGACGGTGGTATAGCAGGGATAGATACCGGTACATGTCCAAAAGGGTGAGCCGAAGAACCCTCTCCAGGTCGCGCTGGAGGTGTAAACCGAGGAAATGAAAAGGAGGTATCAATGTGACGGGTATCAGTGATCTGAGGGGGAATAGGTGGAACCTCATCATCAGCAGGAATCCACCCACACTGGGCGTGCTCATCTCGTGGGTCCATCTGTGCCTCAAAAAGTGCACGATCAAACTGAACTGGTATAGGATCATGGTGAGGTGCAACAAGAGGGTCAACTGGTGCATCAGCAATAAGTGGGGGATCAACATGATCAGCAGCAATGACATGATCGTCCTCCAACAACGGAGCATCCACTGGGGGATCATCAATAGGTGGGTCAGCAATGACAGGCTCAATAATAGGTGCGTCAGCATGAACTGGGTCATGCTCAAACGCAGGGTCTAGAGCGGCTACCTGCTCAGGGGCCATGGCAAGCTCAGGGTCATCAAAGGCCATCTCAAAATCAAACTCAGACTCGATGGGATCAACTGGGTCTACTGGGTCGACTGGATCCTCCATAGGCTGATCCATGGGTATAAACTCTATATCCTGATCTGGGTCGAATCCTGGGGGAAAGACAGGATCGGAATCCTCCACATCTTCGTGGTCAAAAGCAAAACTAGGAATAGTGGCAACAGAGGATGCCTGGTCGGAATCTGATCCATGTGAGAAGTGCTGCGCACTCTGGGTGTGTGAAGGTGCAGAGGCCACAGACTCGAAAGAGTCCGGGACCGGAGAGTGAGCAGGTGACTCCTTGGCGGGAGCATCTGCGATCATCAAGAGATCACCAGCAGCAAGAAGGGCCTCGCCCTGAACATCATCCTCTAAGGACTCGTCATCAAACAGATCGACGTCTCCATCATCGTCGGCGTCGAGAAGCAAATCGTAAGTAGGATATGAAGCAAGTGGTATGGGAGCAGGGATCTCCACAAGTGGTAGGTCCCCAACCAAAGGGCCATCAGCGAGCTCATCAGCACCATCAGGTAAGGCAAAGGGATGAAAGTCGTCCTCGTCCGTGCTAGTAACGTCGGATGTGTGGACCTCGTGCTCTGAAGACTCTAGGTCATCTGATACTATAGGTCTAGGTCCTGTGGTGTCTGAGTCACCTGTGCCAGAGGTGTCCATGGTGTCTGTAACATAAACGCAAACATGCACAAACAGTCAATCATACAATAAGATAAGCACATTAGTCACCAAGTAAGCAATCAAATAATTCTCCTAGTCCCACTAGCCTCCCAGCCTCCCAGACCGCTCTTCCTAGTCCCACTAGCCATTTCTCCTAGTCCCACTAGCCAATTCTCCTAGTCCCACTAGCCAATTCTCCTAGTCCCACTAGCCAACTACCTCGATCTCCCAGACCGAGCCTCGGCCTTCCAGACCGAGCCTCAGCCTTTCCAGACTGAGCCTATAAATAATAAATAAATGTGCTCAACATTTGTATGTAAAAACGTTTTGGATCTGGACTTAAGTGGTATGCAGTGTAAAAATGTTTTCGTGAGAGCCCTAGTGATCATAGTCTAGACTCGAGAAAGAATCCTAGTTCGCTATGATCAGAGCTCTGATACCAAGCTGTCACACCCTGGCTTTGCGGAAGCGTGGTTAATTTGGTGTGACTTCTTAATACCATAGCTTAATCATAACAAAGCTATATGAAATAAAAACCATGCAAGATCATCCATTTAATTAAGTTTTAAAAACCAAATACAACAGCATTGTCTCAACGGAAACACATCCTAACGACATTGTTCAACAACACAAACATCAACATGACATAAACACAGTTTAAGGACCTTGACTTGTCCAGGAAAGAGTCACGTTCCCTAAACCCGGATGACCTCGTAACTAGTGCAGCGGGAAAACGTGCCATACCGCGCCAGATCCTTTAATTCCCTGAAATACAAGTAAGTTGAAAAATCAACAATAATGTTGAGCGAGTTCATGTGTAAGTGAGTAAATAAACCTTTGTATGTATACAAATCCTGGTATGTAGCAAATAAGGAAAAAGAGATCACCAATGGTTTGCAAGGCCATTGATATGTGTGAAGTGCAAGTAGGAAGACTCAAACCTAGCAGATTTATGCGTTGGGTACAAAGTCACCCTGAGGTCCGTTCTGTGTTGGGCCTGGGGTTGGGCTCGCTACACCCAGATAGATCTACCGCTCCTGCCCCTCGGTCCTACCTTGAGGATTAATGGCCTCAAGTTTCTGCCTACCCACTCACATGATCTGAATAATAACCCTCCTTACGCTAACCATACCATGTAAGAATTATTCGTAATCATAGTAACATGTATTTCATCCCCGCAGTTTAGAAAACTGAAAAACAGTTAAGAGAAAAGGGGGACATGAACTCACAGTGGTGCGTCTCTACCAAGTATACCTCCAAATCAAGCAGCTGTGTGACGACCTACACGTACTAACTCTATTAGATGGACGACCGTGCCTTAGCTTTAAGGTTTAAGTTTTCGGGAAATAGTTAGACAACTATTTCGTGTTTACATTCTGTATACTTGGTAATCATTTTCCTTCCCAAGGATGGGGGATTTAATACATGTGTGTTCGTATAATTTCGAAATATATTATTAAGTCTCACTTAATATGTATTTATTCCTCACTCCAAAATATAATTATTTTCCTCAAAAATATTATATTTTAACTCATATGATTTTCCCAAAATAATACTTTGTCAAAATTACGCGTTCATAAATATTTCTTTAAATTGCGTAAGTTACGTTTTAACGATTGAGTGGTAATAATAATTACCGGTGTAACTTATATATTTATCGTGAAAGCGCTCGTATTATTTTGGATCCATTAACATTAGATAGTATTATTTTTACCCTAAAAATAATACTGGTATTTTCACAAAATAATCATAAACACATGACAAGTGTCGTTAAGAAAAATATATACTAAATATATATTTACCAAGTTTTATTTTGTGAAAATCCCACCTCCGATGTTTTGTAAATATAGTCGTGGCGAAACTTATATTTTGAAAACATGTCGAAAAGTATTTCTAACACTTATAGTGAAAATAATTCTAAGTGTTAGGTTTTTAGAAAAATTTCGCCAGAGTTTCCTCTGTAACTGGAGGTGGCCACGCTCTCAAGCGTATCATTTTCTTTTATAAATCACATCAACCATTTTTCTTATTTAACCAAAACAATATTCAACGCATCAAACTAGTTAATAAACATGTAATTCACAAGAATCTCATGAACTTGTAGTTTTTCCAACACTATGATGTAACTCCCATTACTTTTAGCGGATCTTTATATAAAGCAATCCGATTTCGTAAAAACCTCGTTTTTAGAGAAATTCCGTTTTTACAACTTCTCGTCATCTTTTACAAAAATAGTTATTTTGTCGAAAGTGTGTGCTACACAAGTGTTTACACACTTGTGTGTTTTAAAAATCATTCGTGTTAGTGTAAGATCCGTCTTTAGAAAACATGATTTCTTTGATACTTGGTTCTTTGAAAATACCGATTGTAGATACGTAGATCTACTAGTTTTAAACACTATTTCACAAGCTAAATCGCTTTTACACAAGTTCATGATTCGTGTGTGGTAGAGTTTCATCCTTTAACCCTTGTTACTTCCAAAACAACCTTATGTCATGATCCAAGGTCATGACCAACCCGGGTTAAATGACGATCCGAGCTACCACAACATAGATCGGGTCCAAATAATCACACAAATCAATTACTACAAGATTTACACAACATATGAGCTTTTAACCATCACTTTTAGTGTTTTTAGTAGACTTTTATGCTTCATCTTGTATGTTTGCGACTTTTAACCGTTACATATCATATTAACCACTTCAAAATAGTTCGAGAGGGTGATTATAGCAACTTACTACTAGCTCGAGGCTAGGGAAGAATCTAAGCGCAAAATGAGAGGATAAAAGCAATAGAGTGAGGTCCTTCGCCTTCCGATTGCACCGAGCTTCCTTGTAGGTGATCCTTAACACTTGAATGGTCTTGAGATGAGGTGATCAAAACCGAAAAATATGATGGATGTAGAGGGGGTGTTCGGCCGAAGCCTTTGAGAGAGAGAGAGGGAGTGTTCAAGTGTTGTGAGTTGTGCTGAAGGTTATGTTGTGTTAAGGGTTAAACTTATAGACAATTATCATGAGCAATAACCAATGGTTAATGTGTTATCTAGATATTAAGCACACTTATTATTATAATCAACAAATAGGACAAGGGTGTCCCCCAAGGGGACGGTTCGGTTAGGGGGGGGGGGGGGGTAATCCGGTTCTATTTCAACTAAACACTAAGTATTAGTTAGGTTAATCTAGTTAAGTTTAGGGATTAACCCGGTTAGTAGTGTGTTGTGCTCTATTGCGGGTGTTAGGGTATTCAGGGACCCTAACTGGCTCAAAAAAGGATAAATAATGTTATTAACAATATTTTCATGTTCCGGGTATAGTCCGGTTGTTCGGTTGGATAGTAATCTGTTAAAGCGTTAAACCAAGCTATAAAGTGTCGTTATAATTATTTTTAGTGACACAACTTATTCCTGACACCTTGGAAAGTGTCTAGTAACATTTTTCTCATGTTTTGGCACTTTATTAGTTAGCTAAAAGCTGGATGGTTTATTAAAGTGCTGAGTTTTTGTGCTTAGAGCACGTTTTAGGCACATCCAGTCATTGTAACTTATTCCTAGAGACGCAGTTCTACAACCCTTGTATCCCTACACTCACCACTAGTGTAGTAAAATATTTCTGGCTCATACAGGCCTTAGAGGCAGTGTCTGCCTGATGCTGGCTTTATCAGCATGTTCAATAGGTTATCCGTTTATCGTGCTACTGTGCTTTTTGTGCATCATGTTTGTCACTAAGGTTCAGCATGTAAATAATGTAGTGACGGTAAGTAAAGTATGATGCAGGTATATGCATGTATCAGAAATCAAGTAGCAGTTCATCAGTAATTTCATACAAGCACAGTAATTAAGCAGTAATTAATTATTAATTAAGTCGTACGGATACCTGGTTTAGTGAGGGTTGTCACAGAATCACCTTCAACATAAGAAACTAGTTATTAAAGTCATTAATACATAACCAAGTAAAAAGTGCGAAAAGATTGAAAATAAAAAGTATTACACTAGACACTTGTCTTCACCAAGTGATGTAAGAGACTTGGGCAAACATGGCCTTTGATTGTCAAGAACTCTTACGATCAATCTTGGATCCCGAGATGACTCACACACTCTATGATGGACAATGGATGATGGTGGTGGATGATGGTGTTGTGATGGTGGTGGGTGGTGGGTGAAGTGTGAGAGAGGTGGTGTGCCAAGGGATGGTTTGCAGAAGAGCCAAGCACCCCTATTTATAGCCTGAACAGTAGCTCGGGCACGGCCTCGTGTCCAATGGGCACGGCCCCGTGTCCATCCTCTTCTCTGTCTTCATTAATTGGAGTTTGTCTGCATTAGTTGACCACGCCCCCGTGTCTGCTGGGCACGCCCCCGTGTGCAGAAGCATATCTGTACTATCAAGATTTGCTTGGATTCTGCGAATCTTATAGTTGACCACGGCCTCGTGTCCGCTGAGCACGGCCCCGTGGTGGGCGATAGAAGCTTCTATAGCTTTGTCTTTTATGCTGGCACTTGGGCACGCCCCCGTGTTCATTGAGCACGGGGCGTGTTCAGCCTTCTGTTCTCTTGTTTTGCTTGGGAAGATGCTATCGGGGAGGTCGAGCATGCTACATTTGTTCCTTTTCTTGTATTTATGTTAGATTTAGCTGCCTTTTTGCTTCTTTTGTTGATTTGAGCTCATTTAATCCTGAAAATACAAAAGGAAGACAAAAGCACACTTTTTCCAACATTAGTACTAAAAAAGGGTTAGTTTTATGCCACAATTGATGTAATTTATATGTTGCATTTTGCACACATCAAATACCCCCACACTTGAATCTTTGCTTGTCCTCAAGCAAAACTCTTTATAATGTGGCTTTTCACTCACAAATGGAATGGGTAGAAGAGAAGGTTTTTGGGCTTGTTGACGTGTGCGTATATATACATAATTTTGCAATGAAATTACACACAATTTGGTTTTAAATTTATAAAAGTGATTATTACTTTAACATCAAAACACACACGAAAGAGGCAAGTGTACCCCGTCACATATGTAGTAAAGTATCGGTAATTTACCAAGTATCGATCCAAGGAAATGGGCGGAGGAATAATACTAGACCTTTGTCACTAAACTACCGGTAAAAACATAAGTTGTTTGATTTTTAATAAACTAAAGTAAGCATAAACAACTACTTATAAAAACATAATAGATTTCAAATATGAAAATTGATAAATAGCCTTGCTTAATACACAACCAAAGCATGTCAACTAAGTCGGTTTTGGAACTAGAAGCATTTGATCAATTCTCCAATTTTGAGACAATTAGTATCCCTTTCGGGAATCCTAACATGACAATCATTCGGAAAGTTAAAACGATAAACACACTTTAACCACCTAAAATTGTTCTTTAACGTGCAATTGATAAATGTCTATGAAAATCTCTTAAAAATAAGTTAGTCATCCGTTAGGAGTTTTCTAACCTCACTTAAACAAGAAAAGCGACACCGATAAACACAATGCAACCACCGAGACAAGCATAAACTAGATTAAATCACAACCGAGTTCATTTTACAAATCTTGCACATAAATTCACCAAGATAGCAATTTTGGCCTAAACTACTAACTAAGCTAACAAATCATGGCAAGAATTTATAACGACACCATTTAACCCGTTAAGGTCCTTACGTGACGGCAAGCTTTCATGATTAACAATAATTACATTTTATTAAACCACTAACCATTTCTAGTATCATGATGCACACATTTTAACCAAGCTAAACTAGTTAACCAAGTTTAAAGTTTACTAATACAAGATTAATTAAGCTTCATTTTTCAATTATCTTAACTAACCAAATACCAATCATCCAACACAATTACTTATAATCAAGAAATCAATATCAATAACAAGGTTGCAAACTAATCATCAAAGATAAACATAGAAAATACTTCCAAATGTCATTACAAACAAATATTAACATACTAATGGCTATAATCAAGCAAGGGATTGTTTTGTTTTTACCCAAAGGCTACAATAATACATAAACATTAATCTAAATGCTTGAAAGACTAACAAAATCATGGAAAGATTAGAAACCAAACCATAAACAAGCATAAGATTAAGAATCTGGAAGATAACGAAGCTAATCGACACAATGTGGCTTGAATCCGGGTGAAAGCAGAAGCCTCCGGAGCCTGAAAATCGCCACAATCACTTCCAAAATGTCCAGAGTTACGAGCAGAATGTTTCTGCAAGTTTTTATATAATTTCGATCTCGCACGGTCGTACATCCTGTCGCACGACCGTTCACTTTATGAATTATTAGAGGTATGGTGCACCATACTGCATGACGTCATCAGATCTTGACCGGTCTTCGGTCTGGCACGACCGTTCTTCAGATCGCACGATCGTGCATTTCCGGGTTCTTGTTGCACGAACTACTGCACTGGTGGTGCATTGCCGGGCTTTGGCTGATCATCGAATCCGCACGGGGTGCAATCAGACGCACGCACGTGCATTACCGGAATATGCTTGCACGCCGGGTCGCACCCTCGTTCACTGCCGGACTGGACTGGATTTGTCAGAGATGCACGGTCGTTCACATGGTCGCACGACCGTTCCACTTGCCCAGGTCAGAATTCAAACAGAATGTTCGTAGCTTTGTCGTTTCATCCGAAAAGTCCTCGTTTTCACTATCATCTTGTCTGGTATGCTGTTTTAGGCCTGTAAACAAAAGTATACATGATTAAGTATCCGAATGACGGTTTTACGGCCGAAAACGCATAAAATGGGGATAAAATGGGGACTAAAATATGTGTAAATTAGCGAATATCACTTGTCATAGAGTGTCGGGATTTCCAAGATTCTTTATTAAGTTTTATTTTTATTTATTTACAATCCTATTCGTCATGATTTTAAAACTTTACATAAGATAAATTACTTATTAGGGCATAACATGCTTTTTTAAAATTCCATTTATATACAAGTTCACATACCTCATGGGGGATCACTCAACACTCGGCCGAAGATGTATTTTAGTGAATCACTCGAGAGCGGCATGGAACTTACTCCTACCATAGGCTTGCCAAGCAATCAATCCTCCTCCTTTTTAACTATATACCTTTGTGAATATCAAGAGGACTTTTGGGTGAAGGGTTAGGCTTGGGTTAAAGGTAGGTGGTTGGGTTAGTGGTTAGTAGAAAAGGGCGAAAAGCATAAAAAGCGTCGGTTTTCGTAAGACTTTTTTTTATTTTTGCAAATTTTTATTTTGATGAAGCTATTATTCAAACAAAGTTATTTTTGATGAACTTTCTTGTTTATTTCTTTTGCTTCATCATCAACATTTTTATTTATTTTTTTATTTTTATTTTTGAAAAAGTCATATGAAAAACCGAGCTTGTTACTAAAACAAAGGGTTAAAAATAAAAAGGGTTTTGGTGGGTAAAAGGGTGTTTGGTTTGGGTTAAGAAATAAAAAGGTTTAGGCTCAAAGGGGTTAACTAGGGGATTTTGGGTAGATGGTAAAAAAAAGAAAAATAATGGCGTAGAAATAAAAAGGGTTAGTCCTAATGCCTCCATCATTTACTTACTCGGGTTTAAGTTGATAAGGACCGGGAATGTATCGTCGTGGCAAGTTCTAGAGTCATAAGAACCAAGCGGCTATTCACACAAGAAACGAAAAATGAGCATTTAGTTTAAAGATATGTATTTGCATGCTCAATAAAGGCTCAAAACTCACTTTTGTGGGAATGGGTTTTTATGTGATCAAGTATATATAATCAAATTTTAACTAAGCTTGTCATGCTGATATTCGCTAATTTACACATATTTTAATCCCCCGTTTTACCCCTATTTTATGCGTTTTTGGCCGTAAAACCGTCATTCGGATACTTAATTATCTACACTTTTGTTTACAGGCCTAAAACTGCATTCCAGACAAGATGATAGCAAAAACGAGGACTTTCCGGACAAAACGACAAAGCTGCGAAGATTCTGTTAAGAAAACTGACCTGGGCCTCTGGAACGGTCGTGCCACCTGATGCACGACCGTGCATCTCCGACAAAGTTGATCAACCCGGCAATGAACGAGAGGTGCGACTGGGCGTTCTAGGAAAACAAGGCGGCTCGGTGAAGAACGGACGTTCCATCTGAGGAACGACCGTGCGTATCCGATGAACCAACAGAGTCTCGGTGATGAACGACCAGTGCGACTCGGCGTGCAACAAGACCTCGGTGAGGAACGACCGTGCCAAATGAAGAACGGTCGTGCCATTTCGAATCTGGTCAACGATCTGATGACGTCATGCAGTATGGTGTGCCTATACCCAATAATTGCTTAAAGTGCACGGTCGTGCTACAGGAGGAACGACCGTGCAACACCGAAAAGATATAAAAAACAGAGCAGAAACAGTCTGTCGGGATTCTGGATTTTTGGGAGCTTCACAGGCGAATTTACAGGCTCCGGAGGCTTTGCTTTTGACCCAGATTCAAGCCATATTGTGCCGTTTATCTCCATTACTACCCGGATCCTTAGTCTAGTACTTGTTTATGGTTTGGTTTTCTAATCTTTCCATGATTTTGTTAATCTTTCAAGTACTTAGATTAATGTTTATGTATTATTGTAGCCTTTGGGCAAAAACTCAAACAATCCCTTGCTAGATTATAGCCATTAGTGTGTTAAGCTTTGTTTGTAATGACACTTGAAGTATTTTCTATGTTAATCTTTGATGATTAGTTTGCAACCTTGTTATTGATATTGAATTCTTGATTATAAGTAATTATGTTGGATGATTGATGCTTGGTTAGTTAAGATAGTTGGAAAATGAAGCTTAATTAATCTTGTATTAGTAAACTTTGAATTTGGTTAACTAGTTTAACTTGGTTTAAATGTATGCATCATGATACTAGAAATGGTTAGTGATTTAATAAAATGTAATTATTGTTAATCAAGAGAGCTTGCCGTCACGTAAGGACTCTAACGGGTTAGATGGTGTCGTTATAGATTCTTGCCATGATTTGTTAGCTTAGTTAGTAGTTTAGGCCAAAATTGCTATCTTGGTGAATTATTGTGCTAGATTTATAAAATGAACTCGGTTGTGATTTAATCTAGTTTATGCTTGTCTCGGTGGTTGCATTGTGTTTATCGGTGTCTCTTTCCTTGATTAAGTGCGGTTAGAAAACTCCTAACGGATGACTAACTTATTTTTTAGAGATTTTCATAGACATTTATCAATTGCACGTTAATGAACAATTTTAGGTGGTTAAAGTGTGTTTATCGTTTTAGCTTTCCGAATGATTGTCATGTTAGGATTCCCGAAAGGGATACTAATTGTCTTAAATTGGAAAATTGATCGAATGCTTCTAGTGCCAAAACCGACTTAGTTGACATGTTGTGGTTGTGTATTAATCAAGGCTTTTTATCTATTATCTATTATGTTTTTATTATGTATTTGTTTACGCTTACTTTAGTTTAATTAAAATCAAACAAAACTTATGTTTTTACCGGTAGTTTAGTGACAAAGGTCTAGTATTATTTCTCCGCCCATTTCCTTGGATCGATACTTGGTTCTTACCGATACTTTACTACATATATGACGGGGTACACTTGCCTCTTTCGTGTGTGTTTTGATGTTAAAGTAATAATCACTTCTATAAATTTAAAACCGAATCGTGTGTTTATTCATGGTAAAAATATGTATATACGCGCACACGTCAAGTTTTTGGAGCCGTTGCCGGGGAGATGGCGAGTTTTAGGAACGACCCGAGTCATTATGTTATCGGCGTATATATTTGTTAATATTTGTGTATAATTCCTTGATTATTTATTTGTTCATTTATTTGTTAATATTTCTTGTTTTTATTTCATTTATTCGTTTTCCAAGTCATTTTTGGTACATTTGTAAATTTTTGTTCCATTTATTTATTCGATCCCGATTTATTTATTTATTTATTTATTCTTTGATTTTTCGGCTTCGGGTATCCATTTTTACTTTAGCCGATTCGATTATTTTTATTGTGTTGATTTTTATAAAATTTCGGGCCTATTTTCGGATTTTTATAAAATTTTAAGCCCATTTTTAATAATTTTCTGCTTCTATTCAGCTGGAAAAAAAAGGGCAGAATTATTATATTAATAAAATATTCATTGTGTCAAATTTTCGTTTGCAGGTTAATGTCCTCAACTCCCGCGCCTAATATTGCTGAGCCGGTTGACGAACCAGCGCATAATCTTAGGAGAAGTAGGAGGCTGCGAGAAAGGGCACGTGTCATTGCACAACAGATTGCAAACGCGATTGACGACCCGGTGATACTTTCTGAAGGCGAAAACTCAGGGGACAAAATCATGGCAGACGATAATCAACCTTTGAATGAGACGAATAAGCCCGGACGAGAGGGCTTGGAGCCCAGTATTATTAGACCTACTATTGATGCACCTTCATTTGAAATAAAATCTAGTATTATTAACATGGTGCAGAATTCAGTACAGTTCGACGGGCGTGAGCACGAGGATCCCGGGAGACACATTGCGGCTTTCCTCCATGTTTGCTCCACATTCAAGATTAGGGATGTTTCGGAGGACGCAATTCGGTTGAGGTTGTTTCCGTTTTCATTGCGTGAAAAAGCCAGAGCTTGGCTTATGTCACTTCCAGCCGGGTCCATCAGGACCTGGAATAAGTTGGCAGAGAAGTTTATGCATAAATACTTTCCACCTGAGAAAACGAACAAGCTACGGAACCGGATTACTTCATTTCGCCAGGACGAGGGCGAATCGTTGCATGCAGCTTGGGAGAGATTCAAGGATTTGTTGATTGATGTGCCACATCATGGCTTCTCCAAGAGACAGCTGGTTTTGACATTCTATCAGGGGCTCAGCTACAACACGCAGGAGCGATTAGATGTTAACGCAGGAGGCGATCTGGGAACGAAGACGCCGACGGAAGCATACGATATCATAGAGAAAGCTGCGTTGAAATCCAGCTCGCGTCGGGAAGGCGATAGAGGTCGGGCTACATCATCATCATCTCGCCCAGGAGCTCACGCTGTGGACGATTACACAGCCATTACTGCACAAATCTCGGCTCTGGCGACGAAATTCGATAAATCCCAAACAGCAGCGCAAGTTGGCCCTGGGTGTGACCAGTGTGGAGTTTCACACGTGCCAGGTACGTGTGAGCAGGGTGTTATGTTCACCGGCCACGAGGAGGTGAACTACATGGGCAATCAAATCAGGCCCCAAAATAACCCCTACAGCAACACGTACAATCCCGGGTGGAGAAATCACCCAAACTTTGGGTGGAAATCTGGTTCTGGGAACCAAAACGCGCCCGGTTTTGCTCAACATGCTCCCGCGCCACAACATTCTCACGGTCAATCCTTTCAGCCTCAATATCATAATCAAGGCTCAGGAAGCAGTTCACAGCTGCACGCCTCTCAAAGCAACGCAAAGCTAGAGGAAATGATGGCACAACTGCTGAACAACTCCAATAGTGCTAATCAAATGGCTGAAAAGCGCTATCAGCAGCATGAGGAGCGGTTCTTGGTCAACGAAGGAGAAATGCGGAGTCAAAAGGCTTCCATTCAGAATGTCGAGAATCAAGTGGGCCAGTTAGCAAAAATGTTGTCGGAGAGACCCCCAGGTGGACTTCCAGGCAACACGGAGCAGAATCCGAAGGGGCGTGGTAATGGCCCGCACACGTAAAGTGTGGGGACATGAGTCTTGCTATCGACTCGCCGACAAAAATTTAGCATGAGTCTTGCTATCGACTCGCCGAAAATTTTTTTAGCATGAGTCTTGCTATGGACTTGCCGACAAAAATTTAGCATGACTCTACGCTGCTGACTCGCCGACAAAAATGCAGCAGGAGCGTCTTTGGCGCTATAAGGTCAAAATTGTCCTTTTATTTGTTTTTGTAGTTTTAGCGTAATTTAGTTTAGTTAGGTAGTTTACGTTAGTTTGTTTAGTTTTCGTACGTGCCGAGCGAAGGTTCTGTGTTGAAATATTGTTAGAACAGTTGGTGTGTCGAAAAAATGGCGAAAAACGGCCGAAACAGTTGCTGGAAATAGCTTCTGCGGAAAAATCCTGATCTGCACCTGATGCACGCCCGTTCCATGAATAGCACGACCGTGCGATTCCGAGCAAGCCGGCACGGTGGATCGCACCCTCGGTGCATTTCCGAGAACACGCTGTGGGGTTTGAACGATGTCGGTGACGCACGACCGTGCCACACGGAGAACGACCGTGCGTCAGGCTGAGGGCAGTTTTGTCTTTTGGCACTATAAATACCCTCATCTGCAGCCCCCATTCATAACTCGCGAAACCCTAGTCACTGCAGGCCGTTCCAGAGCGATACTTCATCAAATCGCACGGTTTTTCGCACGATCTCGCACCCTTCTTCGCACGGTACGTTCCTAGTTGTAGGTTTCTTGTTTCCTTGCTTTCTAGGGTAGATTTCTTCCGATTCTTCAAGGAAATTTTTAGGGTTCTCTTCATAAACAAATCGAAACCCTAACCCTTGTTGAATCGTAGTATCGTGAACATCTGGTGCATTTTTCTGACCCCCGTTTATGTAAAAACTTGAAGATTTGTGAAAAAATCGGGCTACTTAGAGCCTGGGTCAAAAATCTGCAGAAAACCAAGTTGCACGGTCGTTCCTCGTGTGGAACGGTCGTACCTCGCCGGAGTTTCATGATAGTTCCGACATTTCTGGTCAGATGGTCCGTTGTCATCGGAGACGCACGACCGTGCGTCTCGTCGCACGACCGTGCCATATGCCCAGATCAGTTTGACAGTTTCTTCATAATAGACTGCTCGGCTGTTTTCGATTCGATTTTTTTCCTGTTTCTATCTCTCTAATGTTTTTCCTCATACAGATGAACCATCCCTTCCTTCAATTCGACCCCAACATTGAGAAAGAGCGTTTGTGTATCCCGAAACGAGACGCATTGTGGGCGAGACGGGGGCAGTTTGGAGTCCCCTGATGGTTAGATTAGGAAGTCATGCGGGAACTCAATCAGTATGAGAGATTAGACGACATGATGAGTCGCCCGCTTGCAAATCTGGTCGCTTGCAACCGACCCGTTTACCGGGAGTTGACAATTGAATTCTTCGCATCGTATGCCTATGAAAGGCCGGTTGCACATACACAGCCCGAATTCCGCTACAGGGAGCGGGTAACCTTCAGGTTATATAGACGATGGCATACGTGGTCGGTTGGTCGTTTGGGAAGAAGGCTCGGGATTTATACTAGGGACGACATGGATGATCCCGACGTCTTCAACGATCAGTTCAACTTCCCTAATGATGCAGTGCGGGATGCATTTTGGGTTCGAAATGCCGTGGGGAACCCTACAACCCGAGGATGTCAAAGGCCTCGCGACTCAGAGACCCTTTGGTGCGAGTGATGCACCATGTATTTAGCCATTCGATATGCGGTCGCATGGACAGTCTTGGTAACTGTCCAACTCCTGATTTGCTTTTTCTTTATGCGTTGGTTGACAAAGCACCAATCAACCTAGCCGCACGAATGGCTGAGTACTTTGTCAAGTGTTCGGGGCGGACTCCGAACAGTGAGATACATGGCGGTCAGTATGTGACCGAAATAGCATACAATGAGCGCTATATGACGCCGGGGGTGCTTCAGGGTCTCACTTTGATTACCGAGGGGGTTTATGTCGATATTCGGTCACTGAAGTTCATGGGGGTGATTGCTGAGCTTGATAGGGGGGATAGGTTGAAGGGATTGAACAACGAGGTCTGGGACCCGTTGGCTCCAGGTGAAGGGGAAGATGAGGATGAAGAGATGGGAGAGCAGCACGAGCAGCACCAGCCACAGCCACCGACACCACCACACTCGCCGCAGCACCATGCATTTCATCAGCATGAGGACTGGCCCACGTTCTACCAGCAGTTCCAGGATATGCGTGTGACGCAGGAGCAGCATGGTACCTACTTCGATGAGATTAGATCTAGCCAGGACCAGATCCGGGCTAACCAGGATCAGCTTCGGGCCACACAGGACCAGCTTCGGCAGAGTCAGGATGCTTTATACCAGGGGGTGTCTGCGGGTTTTTCTTATCTTTTCGGGGAGATGCATCACGCATACCCCGACTATTTTCAGCACCCGCCGCAGTTCCCACCGTGGAACCCCCTGGCTATGGCGATCAGGGCCCATCTGGCACGAGACATGATGATGATGATGATGAATAGTTGGCGGTGGTGATAGCATTTGGTGGTGTTTTCTATTTCAGTACTTTGTTTACGTTTGGGTGTTTATTTTGACTATTATTTAAAACACCCCAGTTATGTATTTCAGACAATTTCCTTTGTGTTTTATTTGGATTTTAGTATTTATGTATATTATGGTTGTTTGGTGATTTTTCTGTTATGTTTTGGGTGCACATGTGACATACTAGCAGGTTTTATCTATCGGATCTTGGACCGGAGCACATACCAGATACAGCTTCGGAAGTCTCGTGGCATCAACATCATCTTGAGGGGAGTATTTTTTTTATCCCTTTCTCTATATTTCGGGTCTCGCATTGGGGACAATGCGAAGTTCAAGTGTGGGGAGGGGGTTAACTTTGTTAACTTAACTTTGTTTGTCCTCATATATATATATAAAAAAAATTAGAAAATCAGAAAAATCATTCAAAAATACTTGTATTTGGTATATATTTTTGTAAATAAACCGGTTGGTTGCGTTTTAGAAAGCGTCGGACTTGATAAAAACTCGACAAGCAATATATTTTTGAAAAAGGAAACCGGAAAGCGTGACAAACAAAGAAAGACTTACATGATAGTTTTCACAGTTTTACCCATTCCTTCCGTTACGTGAGCATATTTGAGCATATTGTTATATAATTGTTCATTTCGGATCTAGGAGTGAGCCGGATGTTATGTGCAATTTAGAACTTGTCACTAGTATGCTTGTTAAGACCATGAACTTGTGAATTTGTGTAAAAATGATATAGGCACCTAGATTACCCCTTTGTTGTGTACTTGTTCTTTGTGGTGTGCTTCCCGTTCACCTTTTATTACCCTTTAGGATTAACCATGTCGAGCCTTCCCGTTTACCTTTGTTTACCCACATTATCGCCCACTTAACCAAATCTAGCTTTTTTATGTTTTTAACCCTTTTTAGTGTTGAAACTCGGTCTAAATAATCGTTTAACAAGCATTTATTATAGTTTATTGTTTATTGTATATCTTTGTTAAAAAAAAAAAAGAGAAAAAAAAAAACCAGAAAATAAAACACCCTAAAATAGGGTGAAGTTGATAAAAATCGAGCAATTTTGAATGTTTAAATGATAAAAGTTCGTTGATAAGCTTGATTGCGCAATAGTAGCCTTTTTAAGGCGTTTGTATGTATAGTTGTATTATTTTCTTGCTAGTTAAACGCTACTACCGAGTTTTAACCATTTTCGCCACTTTATATGTCCACTTCCATACCCTTCACCCAAGCCTAACGTTATAACCCGTAAAGACCTCTTGATTTACACTTGTTCGCATGTTAGTTGGTGGAGACGAGATCTTATGACAAGCTTATGATATTGCACATTTCATTGACTAGGCATTGAGTGTTTGCACATACACATTTTATGTATGTTTCATAAATAAAACCGAGTGTGTGTGAACATTGTGAGTCGTGTGAAGATTAACATGTGAGTCAATTAAATGTGAAGTCACGGCTTTTTGGTTGTCGCTTTTTAATTGCATATGCTTGTTGGGTTTGAGTCTTTTGATGTTGTCTTTCGACAAACCGGCTAACCGTTTATAGTAGTTTTCAAATAAAATATTGTGTAAATTATCGTTCTTGTTTATTTCTATCTTTTATTGTATTTTAGTTTAGCTTGCTTGAGGACAAGCAAGGTTCAAGTGTGGGGAGATTTGATATTCGCTAATTTACACATATTTTAATCCCCCGTTTTACCCCTATTTTATGCGTTTTTGGCCGTAAAACCGTCATTCGGATACTTAATTATCTACACTTTTGTTTACAGGACTAAAACTGCATTCCAGACAAGATGATAGCAAAAACGAGGACTTTCCGGACAAAACGACAAAGCTACGAAGATCCTGTTAAGAAAACTGACCTGGGCCTCTGGAACGGTCGTGCCACCTGATGCACGACCGTGCATCTCCGACAAAGTTGATCAACCCGGCAATGAACGAGAGGTGCGACTGGGCGTTCTAGGAAAACAAGGCGGCTCGGTGAAGAACGGACGTTCCATCTGAGGAACGACCGTGCGTATCCGATGAACCAACAGAGTCTCGGTGATGAACGACCAGTGCGACTCGGCGTGCAACAAGACCTCGGTGAGGAACGACCGTGCCAAATGAAGAACGGTCGTGCCATTTCGAATCTGGTCAACGATCTGATGACGTCATGCAGTATGGTGTGCCCATACCCAATAATTGCTTAAAGTGCACGGTCGTGCCACAGGAGGAACGACCGTGCAACACCGAAAAGATATAAAAAACAGAGCAGAAACAGTCTGTCGGGATTCTGGATTTTTGGGAGCTTCACAGGCGAATTTACAGGCTCCGGAGGCTTTGCTTTTGACCCAGATTCAAGCCACATTGTGCCGTTTATCTCCATTACTACCCGGATCCTTAGTCTAGTACTTGTTTATGGTTTGGTTTTCTAATCTTTCCATGATTTTGTTAATCTTTCAAGTACTTAGATTAATGTTTATGTATTATTGTAGCCTTTGGGCAAAAACTCAAACAATCCCTTGCTAGATTATAGCCATTAGTGTGTTAAGCTTTGTTTGTAATGGCACTTGAAGTATTTTCTATGTTAATCTTTGATGATTAGTTTGCAACCTTGTTATTGATATTGAATTCTTGATTATAAGTAATTATGTTGGATGATTGATGCTTGGTTAGTTAAGATAGTTGGAAAATGAAGCTTAATTAATCTTGTATTAGTAAACTTTGAATTTGGTTAACTAGTTTAACTTGGTTTAAATGTATGCATCATGATACTAGAAATGGTTAGTGATTTAATAAAATGTAATTATTGTTAATCAAGAGAGCTTGCCGTCACGTAAGGACTCTAACGGGTTAGATGGTGTCGTTATAGATTCTTGCCATGATTTGTTAGCTTAGTTAGTAGTTTAGGCCAAAATTGCTATCTTGGTGAATTATTGTGCTAGATTTATAAAATGAACTCGGTTATGATTTAATCTAGTTTATGCTTGTCTCGGTGGTTGCATTGTGTTTATCGGTGTCTCTTTCCTTGATTAAGTGCGGTAAGAAAACTCCTAACGGGTGACTAACTTACTTTTAAGAGATTTTCATAGACATTTATCAATTGCACGTTAATGAACAATTTTAGGTGGTTAAAGTGTGTTTATCGTTTTAGCTTTCCGAATGATTGTCATGTTAGGATTCCCGAAAGGGATACTAATTGTCTTAAATTGGAAAATTGATCGAATGCTTCTAGTGCCAAAACCGACTTAGTTGACATGCTGTGGTTGTGTATTAAGCAAGGCTTTTTATCTATTATGTTTTTATTATGTATTTGTTTACGCTTACTTTAGTTTATTTAAAATCAAACAAAACTTATGTTTTTACCGGTAGTTTAGTGACAAAGGTCTAGTATTATTTCTCCGCCCATTTCCTTGGATCGATACTTGGTTCTTACCGATACTTTACTATATATATGACGGGGTACACTTGCCTCTTTCGTGTGTGTTTTGATGTTAAAGTAATAATCACTTTTATAAATTTAAAACCGAATCGTGTGTTTATTCATGGTAAAAATATGTATATACGCGCACACGTCACATGCCTTTTCATAATTTTCTTATGTTGGTTCTTTTTATCACGACGCTACCGGTTGTAAATTTGTAAAAGTATAACCTTTTTAGAACTTGAAATTCCCAAGTTAAACCTAGAAAAGTAAAAAAAAATGAAAACTTTTGAAAAAAAATTGGGGTGATTAGCGGTTCCAATAGAGTTTTGTGTAAGTCTTGTAATTAGGACTTGCAAGATTCAAAGTTTTAGCATCCCCCCCACACTTAAATTACACATTGTCCTCAATGTGTCCCAAAAATAAGTTTTTAGGTTGATTGAATGTGTAAAAGGGTGTGAAAAAGCAAATTTTTTTGTTACTGGGCGTCTGGACACGGCCCCGTGGTGTCCGGGCACGGTACCGTGTTCAGTTGCCAGTAACAGAAATGAATAAAGAGAAACAGAAGCCTGGGCACGGGGGCGTGTTGGGTGAACACGGCCCGTGTCCAGTGTACCTGAACTGGGCATTTTCTGCAAACTATGCTGCACGGGGCCGTGTTGGGTGGGCACGGCCCGTGCTGAACTTACTGTAATGAAGAAATTTCGTCGGATGGCCCTGTTTTCGTGCATGGGGTGCTGGTCCAAGTTTCCCTTGCTATCCTTTGCCATCCGAGTGTGTTTTATTCCTAAAAATTAAAACTAAACTAGAAAACACAAAAATTAATCTATACTAAACTAAGGATAGTTCCGCGGAATGCCTCCGTGGTGCGCCACGTTTATAAGGGTCCTTGGCTAGACCCACCTTATCGGGTGGTTCCGGCTCATCTTCAATTAGGGGGTCGTCATTGACGATTGGATATTTCATTGATCGTTCAAGATCGACACATTTTTTAAATGCCCCTAATTGAATATGTAGGTTGTTGTACTTCCGATTTTTCAAAGCTTCGTGTGTTTTTACAAAAGGTCGTCCCAACACTAGAGGAGCGTCATCAAGGATGACAAAATCGGTTGGGATTACCATTTGATTTGTTTGGACCAAGACATCCTCAAGTACACCGATTGATTTTATTATTTTCCGATTAGATAGAAAAATGGGTATTTGAAGTGGAGAAAAATCACTAATACTTAATTTTTCGAAAATGTAGTTGGGCATTATGTTAACGCAAAGATCTTTATCAATTGTTATATTACTAATAAAGGAGTTTTGAAAAAAACATGGAACCGGTGTAATGTTGATTTCAAATGGGTCTTCTTTTATTAGCGAAGTTTGATCATTTGTTAAGTTAATGCTGATCGTTTCATCAAAATTTTTGTTAGTGTTTAACTCTTTTAAAAACTTAGCATGAGTGGGAATTAAACAATAATTTTCGAAAGAAGGCGATAAGAGATTAATTTCTTGAAAATTAGACTCTTCTTGAATTTTTACATTATCGGACTCTCCTTTTTCGTTGTTTAACTCATGTGTCGGTTTTTCACTTATTTGTTCTTCCATTTTTACCTCTTTCACTATTTCTTCATTATTATTACAAGTTAATTCTTCTCTTGCGCGGGACTCCTCTTCCCTTGCACGAGATTCTTTTATGTAACGTTCAATAGTTTTAAGGTGTCCTAGTATCTTTTCGGTCACTTCGGTGATAGTATAAGGATCGGGATCCTCAAAGCTTGAATCCGGATGTTCAATCCTTGGTTGCTCATAGTACTCATATGAAGTAGATGGTTCGCACCATTGTTCTTCATTGTAAGTATATGATGGATAAGGGTCGTAATTTTGTTCTTCATAATACTCATATGAGGTGGGTTGTTCACGCCATGGTTCCTCATAATAAGCATATGAAGGTGGTGGCTCATATCTTGGTTCCTCAAAGTAGGAGTATGAAGGCTCATACCTTGGTTCATCAAAATATGAGTATGAGGGAGAAGGTTCATACCTTTGGTCTTCATAGGATGTGTATGAAGTCGATGGCTCGTAGCTGGGCTCCTCATAGTAGGTGTATGAAGCGGATGGTTGAAATAAGTTACAATATTGAACCGAGTGCGGGTTACCACAATAAGTGCAATAGTCTTCCCTATAATCATCCTCCTCATAGGTGTAGTTGTAGCCTCCTAAGTATGGATCCATAAGAATCACTCAACAGACCACAACAGAGTCTCGAGACCAGAAAACAAAAATAAAAACGGAAACAGAGGCTGGACACGGCCCCATGTTCAGTGGACACGACCCCGTGTTCAGTTTCTGTATCTGGGCGTTTGAATAAAAGTTACTGGTTTTGTGCAGCACGGGGGCGTGTTCAGTGAGCACAGCCCATGTTCAACTTACTGTAAATGCAAAACTAAACTAAAATGCAGAAAAATGTGCGCGCGTTTTAAAAGAGTTTTGAAAAACTGATTAGGCCGTCGATTTTAAGCTTTCTTAAAATCCTTGTGTTCCTGGCAACGGCGCCAAAAACTTGATGCGTGTGAAGTGTGTATATAAGTTTAAGTATATTTTAATCCCTTTTACACTTTTTAGCCAAGTTTAAAATTTATAAAACACGATATTTACTAACACTAAACACACATATGGGCAAGTGCACCCATCGTGAGCGTAGTATAGTGTTGGTAAGATACCGAGGTCATCCAAGGACACACGAGCTTTTAGTACCGGTTTATCCTCAACGTCTAATCAAATCAAAAGTTTAGAAAAACGTTTTAAACTAAGAAAAATAAAAACTAACTAAAATGCTGAAAAGTAAAATAAAAGAAAAAAACAGATAGACAAGATGAATCACTTGGCTCTGACTCGTGTTTAGTGTAACCTTTGATTATTTCCGCACTTTTGCACTTATTTAAGAGATTATCTTAGTTATTGTAGTAGGCCCCTCTTTTGAAGGTGACGTTACCCTCAACCCAGTAGTTTGAGTTAGCAAGGATACAATCCTAAAGGGTTGGATTATTAAAAGATAATTAATTAAGTTATTAATGCGTATTGCGGTAGGCCCCTCTTTTGAAGGTGACGTTACCCTCGGCTAAGTAGTCTGAGTCAGCAGGGATACAGTCCTAAGTAGCCGGGTTAAAGTAATAATAGTAGCTTACATATGAGGGGATCAAAGAGTTTAGACCCCCTCCATCCAATCCCGGTGGGTATTGAAGGAGGTCCTACTAAATTTGACCCAGGTCTTTGCAGGATCTATACACTGAACAAGGCAAGACTCTTACCAAACCGTTCCCTTAACCCCCGACCAGGTAGCCAACATACCTCCATATAGACCGTGGAGATATGAATAGTGAAAATCTTTTATTTTATATAGACAGTAAAATAATGCCAAGACACCACGGAGAAACGATAAGGAAGAATCACCTTCAACATAAGAAACTAGTTATTAAAATCATTAATACATAATCAAGTAAAAAGTGTGAAAAGATTAAAAATAAAAAGTATTACACTAGACACTTGTCTTCACCAAGTGATGTAAGAGACTTAGGCAAACATGGCCTTTGATTGTCAAGAACTCTTACGATCAATATTGGATCCCGAGTCGACTCACACACTCTATGATGGACAATGGATGATGGTGGTGGATGATGGTGTTGTGATGGTGGTGGGTGGTGGGTGAAGTGTGAGAGAGGTGGTGTGCCAAGGGATGGTTTGCAAATGAGCCGAGCACCCCTATTTATAGGCTGAACAGTAGCTCGAGCATGGCCCCGTGTCCATTGGGCATGGCCCCGTGTCCATCATCTTCTCTTCCTTCATTAATTGCAGTTTGTCTGCATTAGTTGACCACGCCCCCGTGTCCGCTAGGCACACCCCCGTGTGCAGAAGCATATCTGTACTATCAAGATTTGCCTGGATTCTGCGAATCTTATAGTTGACCACGGCCCCGTGTCCGCTGAGCATGGCCCCGTGGTGGGCGATAGAAGCTTCTATAGCTTTGTCTTTTATGCTGGCACTTGGGCACGCCCCCATGTTCATTGAGCACGGGGCGTGTTCAGCCTTCTGTTCTCTTGTTTTGCTTGGGAAGATTCTGTCGGGGAGGTCGGGCATGCCACATTTGTTCCTTTTATTGTATTTATGTTAGATTTAGCTGCCTTTTTGCTTCTTTTGTTCATTTGAGCTCATTTAATCCTGAAAATACAAAAGGAAGACAAAAGCACACTTTTTCCAACATTAGTACTAAAAAAGGGTTAGTTTTATGCCACAATTGATGTAATTTATATGTTACATTTTGCACACATCAACTATGTCCAAGCCTCATAGTGTAAAAGATCAATATGACCATGACAAATATCATCTAATACGATGATCACATTATATAACATCCTTTAGTGATGTTTCGCCTACCGGCTATATACTATATTGTCCATTAGTGGCATTGACAATTGTGACCGTTATGGTTCATTCTCCAAGGCAATGTGTAATGCCCAAGCCTTATAGTCTATAAGATCGATAAGATCATGACTAAATATCCTAAATTACAATAATTAAATATATATATATATATACATATATATATATATATATACACATATATATATATATATACACATATATATATATATATACACATATATATATATATATACATATATATATATATATATATATATATATATATGTAAACATCCATTAATGATGTCCATTGATTTGCCTATGTGCCAAAATGAATCATTTTTCAAGACGAGGACAGTTGTAGTCTATGACTTCCTGTCTAAAGATGAAGAACTATGTTCAAGCTTTAAAGCCCCTGATCTAACAAGATTGCGGCTTATAAACTAATGTCCTCTCTGACAAGGCCTTTATTCCATATGATTATTTATGTCCTTCATGACTAGGCTTTATGCCATATCGTTTTATGTCCCTGTGACGGGCCTCTATGCCATATATAATAAAAATCCTTTGAGGCTTGCCTTCGCACTGTTTCTAATAATCTATATGACAAAGACAGTTGTGACATTGTGATCCCTTGTCAAAAAGGTAACGGACTCAGTCCAAACCTTAAATACCATTAATAGTCCCTTTTGTGACCTAGGCTAAACATAATTGATATTCTTCCAGATAACATACTATAAGGAAGTTAAAACCTAATAGCCGATATGGTTTAATGATACCATGGTTTGTAAATCATCAAATACGATGATTCATTATTATTGTATGACTAAGCAATCGTTATTATTGGTGTTTAGTACCAAAGCTTCAAAATGGTGGATTCTGACGAAACACACAGCAGTACTGCAAATAGAAACAATGATGCAAATATAAATGTAAATGGCGGTGATCTTCAGGCCTTGATTGACGCAACTGTTGGAAAAGCTATGAGAAATGTCATGAAAAAGTTCAAAGAGCCAAATGCTACTTGCTCTAAATCATATTCCTCTGCTCATAAGAAGAGTTTTGTTCATGCTTCGAATGCGAAGAATGAACCAAATAAGATGATATATAATGAGGAGCGCCGTTCCTCTAAAGGATGTACTGAAAAGTACTTTGTCTCTTGCAAGTCAAGAGACTTCAATGGCGAAAAAGGGGCCATTGATTGCATGAAATTGTTGGATGAAATAGAAACCATTATGTGTATCAGCGGTTATGCTGGGAAGGACATTGTGAGGTATGTATCACAGTCATTCAATGGCGATGCCGTTAGTTGGTGAGGACATTAATAAAGTCACAGGAAAGATACTCTTATACAATATGGGATGGTCCAAGTTTATGGACCTCATCAGAAAAACCTATTATCCGCGACACGAAATGGAAAAGGTGGAATCAAAATTTTCTGACTCTCACCATAAAAGTTCTAGACTGTCGACAGTATGTTACAGACTTTAATTCATTGTCTGGGATAGTGCCCTATTCGGTTAACCCAGAATCTAAGTGTAATGCACTATATATTGGTGGTTTAGCATCAGAAATAAAATGGCATATTAAGGCTTCAATGCCTGGTTCTTTTAAATCCACTATGGATCTGTCTCAGCCACTCACACTAGATGGGTTAAGAAGTAAGTCAGTCAAAACTGAGATTGACGGGAAAAAGGAAAAGAAAGGAGGATAACTCCCAGAAATCTAAGAAAAAGGGTAAGTTTGAGCTTAATAAGAACCAACAAAAATCCAATAAGAAGCCTATTTGCAAGACCTGCTATAAAAGACACTAGGGACAGTGTCGAATGGAACAAAGGCCAAAGCAATGTGGCGTCTGCAAAAGGACTGGTAATCGGTCCCATGAATGTAGAAACATGAAGAATGTAGTCTGTTTCGGCTGTGGCGTTAAGGGCCACATCAAAACTAACTGCCCTAAAACTATCAAAGATAGTATAGCTAAGTATAGAGAGACTAAGAATAGAGGCGCTTAAACCCTCCAGATGAATGCCAAGAGGTGGTTCAAATCAATAATGACACCAGGTACATCCCTTATCGTGAATCAATTGCTAAGAATTCTGTTTTGATTCAGGTACTACTAAGTCTTCCATATATCATAAGCTTAGCAAACTTTTATATTTTTCCCATAAGAACCCCAGATATTAAGTATAAGGTAAAACTCACCGACGAAAATCATAGGAACCATTTCTTCTATTCTTGTCGGAAAACTTCATTCATAAAATTGGGAGTACTCTATCTCCAGATAGAGTACGACAATATATGTTATTTTATTATGTCATTGATTTCTATCAACTGCGAATGCCAGACTATGCTTGATAAAAGCGCCATATGGGAATTGGCGTATCCTAGTGTGTCCCATATATTACTTCCATGCCTGATCAGTATGGAGGTTTAATGCATTGAACCACTGAGATATCCCAATGGTCATATTATACTAAAGTCAGCTAATGGTATTCAAAGAAGATATGCTGCATAGAAGTGTCCGACTAAGTATCACTACTTTAGGCGTCCGTGCATTTGTAAGGAAATTGTGTCATTTATATGGCACAGGTAACGATATATTAACTAAAGCCTGAGAATTAAAATATCTCTGTCATCTCTATATATTTGATTGTCTTCTCCGTAGAACTACCCGGTTTACCTCCTAAGACAAGTAGAGTTAAGATTAACATCCCGCCTAGGGCTGCATTTGTTGTAAAAACTTCATATCGGTTAGTACCGACAATAATGAAAGGATTGAAATCCTAATCAAATGAGCTTTAAGAAAGAAAGGTTTATAAAGCCTAGCTCAAAACTCTGAGAGCTCCAGTATTATTATTTAAGAAAGACGGTTCAGTATGCTTATGCATTGATTACCGCAACCCTAACTAGGTAACGATTAAGAGTTACTATCAGCTGCCTAGGATCGTCGATTGGTTCGACTAACTATGAGAGTAGCTATTCTTTAAGATTGATTTAAGTAATAATCAGAGTGACTATCTCACCCTAATTAAGTCCTTCTATGACTAATAGTTGTTATATAAGTATCAAGGCTGCTCCTTTGGAGGCCTTGTATAGAAGGAATGTTAAAAGTTTGTTTGTTGGATAGAAGTTTGGTAAGACTAATTATCAGAACCTGAAGTTACCCTGGAGACAATGGATAAGACCACACGGATCCGTGATTGTCTGAAAGCTGCCAGTAATTGGCAGAAAATCAATACTGACGAGAATCGCAAACTTCTTAAATTCTTAATAAGGAAGAAGATTCAGCAGAAAGTACCACCCTAGAAAGGTGTGCTGCATTTTGATGTAACGGACAAGTTAAACTTTAAATATATAGGACCATTCGAGAAAATCAGATATGTCAAGACCGGTAGCCTATAAGCTAAAACATTGTCACACCCTGACTTTTGCGGAAGCGTGGTTATTGGTGTGACTTACTTAATACCATAGCATTCAATCATAGCAACGCTATATGATAAAACCATAAGATGTTCATCCATAAATTAAGTTCGAAAATACCACAACATTCTTGTCTGAAACATAGACACCAAATTTTAAGTTACAACCACAACATGTTTAAATGAGTTCACAAAGACTCAATAAAAGATGTATCCCATCCAGGAATAGGATACACCTCCTAAACCCTACGACCACGGATGACATCCTTTATTATGATGCAGCTTGAAAACATGCAACGCCTGCCAGATCCACTTAGTTCCCTGAAATACATGTAATTTGAAAACATCAAAAAAGTTGATCGAGTTCATGTGTTTGTATAAGTATGTAATAACCTTTGTAAACAGTGTATGTATGTATGTTTGTAAATCCTGGTATAAAAGCAAACAAGGAAAAGATCACCAATGGTTTACAAGGCCACTGATATGTGTGACGGTGTAGGAAGACTCAAACCTAGCAAATTTGTACCGGGCTTCCGGTTGGAAGACATAGTCACCCTATGGGCCACCCTGGTCCTCATGGGTGTGGGCTCGCTACACCCAAATAGATCTATCACTCATGCCCCTCGGTCCTTATACGAGGATTAATGGTCTCAAGTATCCGCCTACCCATTCACATGATCTATGGTTCTTTCCTAGGCTAACCATACCAATTGTATTTGTATGTAATCCTTTTGTAACATGTATTTTACCCCCGAAGTAAATAAAAAACAGTTTAAAGAAAAGGGGGACATGAACTCACTGTATTGCGTCTTCAGAATCGTAACTCAAATCTCTTCAGCAAACACGACTACCTACAATGTACTAACGTCTATTAGACGAACGGGCCGTGCCTTGACTTAGAGTTAATGTTTTTGAGTTATGTTTCTTTTAATATTATCCCAAGTTATAATTTCTTGTTAAAATAATGATTATTTTAACTTTAAATTATATTTAATTTTGGAATAATTGTTTAAACAATATTTTTGTAACAATACTTCTCAAGTATTTATTTTCGTATTTCCTTCCCAAGGATGGGGGTATCTCAAACGTGTATATTTGTATTCTTGTATATAGTTCCAAAATAATATATTTTTAAGTTTAACTTAGAAAATATAAACTTATTTTGTCCAAAAATAATGTATTTCAAGAAAATATATATTTTTCTCAAAAATCATATATCTTCTAAATATTCTAGGAAAATATATTTTAACTTCCCAAAAATAATATATTTTCTCCTTGTCGAAAATATGATATAACTTGGTAATATTTACAAAAATCATATTTTCATTTTCTTATGTCCAAAACGTTATTTACCAAAAATATATTTGTAACGGTTTTCTCCGGAATATTTTATAAGTTACATTCTTGTTTGGTTTGCCAATATTCTGTGTGTAACCTATATATTTATCCCTTGTGATTTTTGGTGATATTCTGGATTGCATATTCTTGGTATTTTGTTAAGTCATATTATTTTAAATCCTAAAATAATATGACTAGTGCACAAAATATACGAATAATCACACACAATGTGTCTTTAATATAAATATATATTCTAAATACATATTTATCCATTTTTATTTATAAAATCCAACCTCCAATACTTGTATTTTTGTAACAAAATCTATGGCAAGGTTTATGTGGAAAACCATAGTTAAAACACACTTGTAAATATTTGTTAGAGAATATTTTTCTAAGTGTTTATATTTTTAGAAAATTTTGCCATAGTTTTTCCTAAAAATGGAGGTGTCCATGCTATCAAAGCATATCATTTTCTTTTCAAAAAAATCACAAACAATCCACAATCAATCTGTTGGTGCATATTTGTGACAATAGCTTAGATTTGGTCTTTGGATATCTTGTAATTAGTTAAACGATAAACAGTTAGCGGGTTTAGCTTTGTATTAGTGGAATAATAGAGTTTGGGCTAAACAAAACCCACATTGGGTCTAGGGGGACGAATTGGGCTTGCCCATGTAGGAATCCTTAGCCCAAGTTGCAAACCTTGTGTTATATAAACAAGGTTAGGCTTTAGGGTTTAGGTTAATCAGCAAAAACAGTGTTTGAGAGATAGAGATTTCGTGAGAGCTTGTGCTTGGACGAAATTGAGTGTTGGTTAGGGTTTGATTGATTGTATTTCTTGTAATCGATAATCAATAGAAACCCAGTTTGAAAGTGATTTTTGTTTCTACCCATTCTGTTATATTCTGATCAAGAGGATTCCGCACTCTTGATTGGATTGACAATTCTGTGAAAGATCCATACGAACAAGGGGACCTACAATTGGTATCAGAGCATTAGGCTCTTGAAGGCTCGGTTCAGACTTGTGTTCTGCAGAAACAGGGAGTTTTTCTAATTTTTTGTTAAACTTGACAATTAGGGTTTTGAATTTTTCTGGCTGGTTTGATAAAAAATTTCGAAATTTTGGTTGTTTTGATCTTCTGCTTTGTTAGTTTGGTGTTTTGCAGGATTTTTGGAAAGATTTTGTTGATTCTGGAAAAGTTTTCGGCTGATAGACTTGAAGATTCTAAGACTGTTCTTCGTGTTCTTCACGTTCTTCGTACCGTTCTTCATTGATTTTCGAAATTTACTGATATTTTGCTGTTTCGATTTTGCAAGAAGTTGTTAGGAGAATCAGAAAAATCTTCAGAATTTTGATCAGATTGAGTTTCCTGATTTACTGGTTCAGCGAATTTAATAGTCCAGCGAAATTGTTTGACCCGGCGAACTTAAAATCCAAAGGCGACTTTGGTAACCGTGTGATTGTCCACAGCGAAATTATCACGGTTTCGACGACTTTACTGGTCGTCGTAATAGCGAAATATACAGGGAATTTGACCTGCGAACTTAACCTTTCAGCGAAGTAGAGCAGCGAAATTGGACAACTTATTGACCAGCGAAATTAAACAGACTTCCCAGCGAAATTAATTAAGGACTTAAAACCAGCAAATTTAAAAGGGTGGAATTTTCGTTGGCAAGCGTTGATAAAATTTAAGTGTTTTGCAAATAGAAATTGATCTGTAGCTCGTTTGACAGAACCGTCTGCACCGTTAAATTCCTCATATTTTTAGGAAAAAAATCCTGAATTCGGTTTTCGACATTATATATCACTGGAAAATCCCGAATTCGGTTTTCGACATTAGATATCATTGGATTCGTCTTTTCGAGACGATTCTAACGGTGTAATTTGGTAACCACTGTTTTCGGAGATATTTTGTACGGTTTTAACAGTCTGCAACGTTTAAAATGTCGAACATGTCTACTTTGAATGAGCTTTTGAAAATGGAGCATGAGGTTGGCACTACCAACAAACCACCTAAGATGATGAAGGTGGAAAATTATTGGACATGGAAGGATCGTTTTCAATCCTTCATTGAATATCAGGACACTCGCATGTGGATATGCATTGAAGATGGGTACACAAACCCAACACACGACTTTGAGGGCAGACCACGTAGAACTGCCTATGTGAACATGGAAGATGCAGATAAAAAGATGTATGAGGCTGAAAAGAGAGCCTTGGCTGCAATCAAAATGTCCTTACCTGATAGCATCAAGCATACTTTCAAGAAGTACACAAACTCAAAGGATATGTGGGATGCATTAGAGAAAAGATATGCGGGAAATGCAGATGTCAAGAAAAACAAAGTTGATCTTCTGAAGAAGTAGTTTGCTATTTTCAAATACATGAAACATGAGTCACTTGAGGACATCATTACTCGTTACTACCATCTGATGTCAGAAATGGAGAATTATGAGATCGATTGCTATTCTGACGTAGAGAAGAATGACAAGCTGCTCGATGCCTTACCCACCAAGTGGGATATTTACACTCTCATGATCAAGGGAGAAGCAGATTATGAGACAAAAGAGCTTGAAGAAGTAGTTGGCAACCTGAGAGCTTATGAGCTCAGTATGAAGAAGAAAGACACTGGATATGATCAGGTTCAAGATCCAGCGATTTACAATGGGCTTACATCTTCTTCATCTCACAACGCTTCTAGCGACTCTGCTATTGCGTTTCTATCGTGTGAGAATGAACAGGTCACAGTGAATGAAGATGGTGATGTGTGTTTTGTAGCAGCTTCAGGAGGATCATCAGGAGCCAAGAAAACATCAGCTTCTAAGCAGAGTAGTAGTGCTAAGTCAATGCCTATGAGTGTGAAGTCTGCTGAAGAACATTTGGCTCTACTTGCTTCGTTTGTTGCTTCTTATGAAAACTACATTCAGGGAAAGATTTCTGATCCTGCTACTTTAGATGAAGATTATGATCAGATTGACCCTGATGATCTTGAAGAGATGGATTTGTAATGGCAAATGGCCATGATTTCTAGGCGAGTGAAGAGATTCAAGAACAGAACAGGAAGGAAGTTTGTAGGGAGGACTGTTGGTTTCGACAAGACCAAAGTGAGGTGCTTTAACTGTCAAAGTTATGGGCATTTCGCTAGGGAATGTCAAAAACAAAGGCAAGAGACTTCGAGTCAGAGTTCAAACAATAGGAATGCGTCAAACAATTCTAGCTCAAAGGCTTTGATCTCTACAGCACGAGAAGGTTCTTATGATTGGAGTATTCATCTAGAAGATAATGAGAATGCCACTCAGGCATTCATGGCAGAGATAACGCCAGTAGATGATGCTGAAGTTGAGAAGAAAAGTGAAGCTACTGTAGATGATGCTGAAGTTGAGAAGAAAAGTGAAGCTGAGGTAGAAAAGGCTAATCAGACGACAGATGCTGAAGAGGAAAAGCAAAAGTCTGACCAAGAAAAGGAAGCTGAATACAAAAGAGTGAAAGCTCAGCTTGCGGCTCTCATGGCCAACCTTGATAAACAAACAGGAGAGGTAAAGTCTAATTCTGTGTGTTTAAAATGTCGTGAACTACAGGGTGAGGTAGACAGGCTGTCAACACAAAACCAAAGTCTGGTGGGCGAGATGCCTAACATTAAAGAATCTAACTTTTTTACTAAAAGAAATAAATCTTCATACTTGAAGAAAATAAAATGTTATGAAAGTAAAATTGAAGCATTAACCTGCAAATTAAACGAAAAACTTCAAGTCATAGACTTAGCTCATGAAATGATGGCTGAGAAAACAAAAGAGATTTCTAAAAAATGCAAAGAGTTGTCAGATGCACAACTCAAAATTGTTGAACTTGAAAAGAAATTAGGTCAATTCAGGGACTCTACTTTTGTAATGAAACATATGATGGGTGGCTTGAAGAAAAGTAATGATAAAACCAGTGTGGGATTCCATGGTTTCAATGAAGTTCCACCTCCTGTTAGTCATGACTATTCTTTCTTGCCTGATGAAGATGAGCTCATGGACTTTGGGTCAACATCACTAAGTAGTTCCAAATCAAGTGAAGGAAATGTGTTTGAGAGTGATGATGCTAAGAAGGATAATAACAGCAAACCTGTTTTGAAAAAGAAAACATCACATCCTAAGAATCAGAATCTAACCTTTGTTAAAAAGATTAATTTTGTTCAAGGAAGTGACATGAAAAATGAAACTGCTGTTATTGAAAACGAATCGAATGTAGAGTTTGCTAAAAATAAGAACATTGAAAAAGCTGAAATTAAGCAAACTAAAGAAAATCCTTCCAAGGCATCATCTTCAAAACTTGAATCTAGTTCAAAGGCTTCAGATAAGAAGTCTTCGAAAAAGAGATCGTGCTTCAAATGTCACACCAAAGGACATGTAGCTAGCTGCTATCCAAACAAAAAGAATGAAGCACAAGTTAGTGAGAGAAAGAGAGAAAAGTCACCAGAGAAGAGTGGTGATAAACAGGAAAAGGAGTCCAACTCTCCAAAGAAATCTGCTCCTAAGCAACCAGAAAATGTTGCTGTTGGTGTAGATAAGGCTGAAAAAGGAACTCCACAAGTTCCTCATTTTCAAAGAAATCAACCAAGATTTCAGCCTAGATCTCCACCAGGGAGATATGAGAGACCTAGAAGCAGTTCACCAAGAATGAACAATTATAATTCTAATAATTCAGAAGTCAAGGTCAATATCAAAATCGATACCAAAATGATGGTGGTCGAACTTTTTATAACAATGGCTTTAGAAATTACAACAATAATGCTTCTTGGAATCAAAATTCAAGGTATCAAAATCAAAATTTTCAAAGGTCAAAAAGTCCAAACACATATAGGAACCCTCAGGACCAAAGACCTAGTGGAAATCAAAATCAAATTCCATCAACAGGTCTGAGATCCAAGACTCCAGTTAGGAGTAATGGACATTGGATGGATGTTCCAGTGGTTGGTGAATTTGGACGACCCAAGACCATTAAGGCTTGGGTCCCCCAATCTAACTAATTTTGTGGTTGGTGTGTGCAGGAGCTGCTAAGGAGGATTATCAACTTATGGTATGTTGATAGTGGCTGCTCCAGGCACATGACGGGGGATGTGAGATTGTTGACTGAGTTTGAAGATTATGATGCTGGAAATGTGAACTTTGCGGGTGCTAAAGGTGGTAAAATTACAGGACGAGGAAAAGTGACCAATGGGAAGATCACACTGGACAAAGTGAACTATGTTGAGCAGCTTAAACACAATCTGATGAGCGTGTCTCAAGTCTGCGACAAGGGTCACTCGGTCCATTTTACTAAGAATGAAGCATTAGTGTTGAAACCAGGTTTGAAGATTCCGGACGATTGGATAGTGATGCGAGCGCCAAGGAGAAATGACACTTATGTCATGGACATGGGTGCTAAGGATCCAACTGCTGTGGTGACGTGTTTACTAACAAAAGCATCTGAAGCTGAATCGATGTTGTGGCACAGACGCATGGCCCATATTCACTATCAAAAAATGAATTACCTTGTTAAAAATGAGCTAGTGAAAGGGGTTCCAATGCAGAGGTTTCAAGTGGAAGACAAATGTCTTCCATGTCATAAGGGAAAACAACACAAGAAACCTCATAAGTCTAAAACAGTAAATTCCATAGATGCCCCTTATGAATTACTTCACATGGATTTATTCGGTCCAGTGAATGTGAGGAGCATAGGTGGAAAGTACTATTGTTTAGTTGTCCCTGATGATTACTCACCTTATTCATGGGTTTTCTTTTTAGGTACAAAAGATGAGATAGCATAGATGTTGATAGATCTTTTAACGAAATTGGAAAATGTCTATTATGCAAAGATCAAGAGGATAAGGAGTGATAATGGCACGAAGTTCAAGAATCGAATTCTGGATCTCTATTGTCTTCGAAAGGGAATTGAACATCAATATTGTGCTCCTTATACACCTCAACAAAATGGAGTTGCTGAGAGGAAAAACAGGACGTTGATTGAAGCCGCTAGGACTATGCTTTCAGATTCAAAGCTACCAGTTCTTTTCTGGGGAGAAGCTGTGAATACAGCTTGCTATGTCCTAAATAAAGTTTTGACTGTTAAACGTTTTAACAAAACTTTTCATGAGTTGATGTTTAACAAAAAGCCAAACTTGGAAGGCTTTGAACCATTTGGATTACCCTGCACCATTGTGCGAAATAAAGATAAACAAAAATTCGGTGAGGTGGCTGACGATGGCTACTTTCTAGGTTACGTGCCTGGCACACCGAATAAAAGGGTTTTTAATCTAAAAACTGGTAAAATTGAGGTTGTTTATAATGTTGAAATTACTACATACAAACCTCAACAATCAACGAGTGGACCTGCTATATTATATGATTATGAAAGCACTTTTAAATCATTTAATATTCCTGAGTTTTCCAATGCAGATGATTCTCAGCTGATTCAAACAATAATTAGTGAAGATGATGAAAGTGAGTTCATGCCTAGATCGAATGTTGATATGACAGATGCTCCGGAAACTTCCAAAGGCGCCGCTGATCCTGATTCAAGCGATAGTGACTCTGAACCCATTCAGGAGGAGGAGTTTGTTAATCCGTATGCAAATCAGAATATTCAAGGGGAGGTTGGATCAAACCTGGGTGATAATTTAGAAGTGGATACCGTTGCTACTACACGAGCAAATAGAGATAATCCAGTTGACATGATACTTGGAGATCCTATTGCAGGTGTTCAGACAAGAAGGAGCATAGCAGCGAATTTTGGTTTATTTGTTTCGATTGAGAAGACTGGGATTGTGAACGAGTGCTTGTATAGTTGCTTTATTTCCCAAGAGGAGCCGAAGAACATTCATATGGCTCTTAAAGATAATTCATGGCTTGAAGCTGTGCAAGAGGAATTGGCCCAGTTTGCAAAGTTGAAGGTTTGGGAGTTAGTTGACCTTCCTAAAGGTGAAAGAGAGATAGGTACTAAATGGGTATTTAGGTGCAAGAAAGATGAAAGAGGGATTGTAACGCGAAACAAGGCTCGATTGGTGGTTAAAGGTTTCAATCAGCAGGAAGGGATTGATTACATTGAAGTGTTTGCACCAGTGGCAAGGTTGGAGGCAATTCATTTATTTCTAGCTTTCGCTTCATTCAAGGGCTTTAAAGTTTACCAACTAGACGTGAAGAGTGCATTTCTTTACGGGAAAGTCCAAGAAGTGGTGTATGTCTCACAACCAGATGGGTTCATTGATCCAGATTATCCAGATCGGGTGTACAAACTTGATAAGGCTTTATATGGATTACATCAAGCTCCCAGGGCGTGGTACGAGACACTGTCTACACATCTAATCAAAAATGGTTTTGAAAGAGGTCAGATTGACAGTACACTGTTTATAAAGAGAAAAAAGGGAGATTTTCTGCTGGTACAGGTATACGTAGATGACATCATCTTTGGGTCATCAGATGAAAACATGTGTAAAGAGTTCGAGCAGGTGATGAAGAGTAAGTTTGAAATGAGCGCTATGGGTGAGCTGTCTTACTTTTTGGGATTACAAGTTGAACAGAAGGAGGATGGGATGTTTATTCATCAAACAAAGTATGTGTATGACATTTTGAGTCGGTTCAAAATGAATGATTGCTCTACTTTCAACACACCCTTTTGCGAACATCACAATCTTGGCCCAGATCATGAAAGTACAGAAGACGTTGATACAACACAATACAGGGCAATGATTGGTTCTCTAATGTACTTGACTACTTCAAGACCTGACATCATGTTTGTCGTATGCTTGTGTGCTAGATATCAGGCAAATCCAAAAGAGTCACACATGAAAGCAGTGAAGCGGATTCTTCGTTACTTGAAGGGGAAACCTAAACTTGGGTTTTGGTATCCAGCTGATAGTGATATGAATTTTTTTGCTTACACTGACTCAGACTTTGGAGGATGCAAGTCAAACAGGAAGTCTACAACAGGTAGTTGTCAGTTCTTAGGAGGCAGGATTGTGTCTTGGCAATGCAAGAAGCAATCTTGTGTGTCTACCTCTATGTGTGAAGCTGAATATATTGCTGCGGGTAGCTGCTGCTCTCAGGTTCTCTGGATTCAACAGCAAATGCACGATTACGGTTTGGATTTCACTCGTACCCCTATTATGATAGACAAGAATGCCACAATTTCAATAACAAATAATCCCTTGAAACACAGTCGCACAAAACACATTGACATACGTCATCATTTTATACGGGATTGTGTTGAAAAGAGACTAATTGAATTACATCGAGTCGACACACTAGATAACCTGGCAGATCTTTATATTAAAGCTTTTGACAGGGCTCGCTTTGAACATTTAGTCGAACTCAACGGGATGAGGAATCCTGAATAACTGGTTTTTCATAAGAATTTTGTAAATAGTTTACTGCTTTCTTAAAAATCAAAAATACAAAAACATAAAAAAAAATAAAAAACATAAAAAAATAGAAAATAAAAAATGAGTTATCACCGTGTGAAAAAGAAGAAATGATAGTACATCAGCAAGTTAGACTGTCACACTCAAACTGAATTAAAATTGCTTAAGTGTGATAGCAGCTTCATCATATGATGTACCAGTAGGCAAAAAGCAAGAAATAAGCAACTTACCAATGTGATATAAACCTAAATGAACTGAATATGAGTGGGGAACACATCAGTGGTGTATGGTTTAATGACCTTAAATCTTGCGTTGATTGATTGCCAAAATCTGAGGTTTTGGGTCTTTATACTGTTATTTCATCTGGGGATATCAGGGGTGTCCTTCTGCTGCATCCAGATATATGCTGACCTAGGCACACCCAGGATATCTTAAAAGAGCTAAAAATGCCAAAACCCATAAATGAAGAAGCTCTCAAAGAGAGTTATTCAAATGTGCAAAAAGCATAAATCGTACCAAAAAATGGTATTTGTCTTAGCCCTCGTTAGATATTTTGGTCTCTTTGCTGTACGAAAGTACTGACCTGATCACCAATTATCTAAACGTTGTAAAAGAAAACGGATGAATTCAGTATACTCACCTACTACGATGAATCTTTGTGCATACCTTGATCGTGGGGGTATATCCTGAAGTGGGACACACTAGTATATCAGTAATAAAATTACCTTAATGTATCATACGGTAATGGTACTTGAAATGTTCATGCATTTTGTTTAAGTGGACAAACATACTGGTAATCGTCTTGGACTGCTTTTCACAAAAAATTAAATAAAGAATTATCTAATAGTGTGAAAACAGTTTGATTTTGCTGATATGATCTTCTTACCAGTGATTCTCACAAAAATAGAGTGTTTTATTGCTTTTATTATTTACTTGCTTTCAGAAAATATAAAAATACAAAAATAGTGTCTTTTTCTGTTTAAAATTCTTAACGTATGGAAAACTGTTATTCTTGGAGGAATTGTTACTGATATGGGGAGACGGTGTTAGAAAGTGAGTTCAAAATTTTAAAATCATGAGGCTCTGTGTGTTGAACAAAAAGTTTTGCGTGTTGGTGATAAATTGAAAATGCTTAATCTGTGATACAGTTTAACTATCTCTTGAAAAATAATAATTTATTTAACTTTGTTGAAAAATTCTTATGGTTTCTCGAGATGTTTGTTTTATAGTATACAGATTGAAGTTGTATGTTGCTGAGAAGTTAAAGTGATGAGTTGCTGTGAAGAGGTGAGAGTTTGATTGGATGCACGGTAGAACCTCCTTTCTATATTGCAGACAAAGTTGAAGAGTTTGAAGATTGCTATACATATGCTAAACTGGAGTTTACTTAAACGCTAAAGTTTTTGAAGATTTGGTGATTGGATGCATTAACTTAGGGGGAGTCTGTTGCTGACATAAGCTATTGAAGCTGAAGCTATCCAAAGACCAAAGACATTGCAAGAGGTTATGAAGATTGCAAGAAGACTGAAGACAAAGTTATTTTATGAAGCTATTGTCAAGGGGGAGTTTGTTGGTGCATATTTGTGACAACAGCTTAGATTTGGTCTTTGGATATCTTGTAATTAGTTAAACGATAAACAGTTAGCGGGTTTAGCTTTGTATTAGTGGAATAATAGAGTTTGGGCTAAACAAAACCCACATTGGGTCTAGGGGGACGAATTGGGCTTGCCCATGTAGGAATCCTTAGCCCTAGTTGCAAACCTTGTGTTATATAAACAAGGTTAGGCTTTAGGGTTTAGGTTAATCAGCAAAAACAGTGTTTGAGAGATAGAGATTTCATGAGAGCTTGTGCTTGGACGAAATTGAGTGTTGGTTAGGGGTTGATTGATTGTAATTCTTGTAATCGATAATCAATAGAAACCCAGTTTGAAAGTGATTTCTGTTTCTACCCATTCTACTATATTCTGATCAAGAGGATTCCGCACTCTTGATTGGATTGACAATTCTGTGAAAGATCCATACGAACAAGGGGACCTACACAATCTACACTTACCGAGTGCCAAAACAAGGCAATCTACATATTAATCATGAACTTGAACTTTCATAAAAACTCGTAGTAACTTGGTAGTGTGTTTAGTAGGTTTAGTTATGTGACAACCGGTGATTTACGGCTCTTAATTACGTAATTAACAGGTGATTAAATTGATAATAAATAGTGTTTACAGCACAAATTAACTTAATTAGGCCTTTGGAGTACCTAGGAGTGTTTATCCGACTTTACAGTACGCGTATAAAGATTCGCGTGGAATCTGCGGAACACCAAACGACAACGAACTGATACCGTACAAAACGCTGACAACGCCACTATTATACGCCTTTTAATTTAAAAAAAATATTCTATGGAGTTTGGGTTACAATATGGGGTCTCGTAGGAATTACGGTCCACTTACACATGAGATGGGCTTGTGGGCCCTGGGCCCAAGCCCAAAACCCACAAGCCTAAACCTGCACATAATATATTAGATCCTTTTCCTTAAAAATCTTACCAAGATCTTATAAAATCTTACAAAATCTATACAAATCTCTACAAGAGATTGTGTCTCAAAAGATGAAACCACAAAATCTTACAAGATCCTCACAAGATCTCTATATAAGATCCTTCATTTCATCAGCTCCTCCCATATCTTCCCAACACAGGCAACAAATCAAAAACACACATGAAGATACTCTACCTCTCCTCTCTCGTTCCCTCCCTCCTCTCAAAACATAGAACTCACCTACAAATAAAAACTACAGCCACACCCTATGTCTCCCTCCCTGTTCCGATGACCGGCCGCCGGAGTCGACAATCCGGTCGGAGGTGGCTGCTTCCCGACCAACGACCCCCTTTCCGACGACAACAACCAGTGGTACCCCCCCTCGATTTGCAAGACGAACCACCACCACCGGCGTTTGGTGGTGGTGCGGCGCAGAAACGGAGAGAGAAAGGGGCATACGACGAGGAGAGCCGCCGCTCACGGCGACGGCGAGGCAGCAGACGAGAGAGAGAGAGAGGCGTTGGGAAAGAGAGAGAGTAGAGAAAGTAGAGAGAGGAAGATATCAACGGTGAAGTGCCGTCTCCGGCGACAAACCGCCGTTAGCGGCGGAGCCGTAGCGGCGGTGGTGATGCTTTCGTTCTGGCATGATTTCCGGTAAGGACCAAACCCCTCCCGATTTTCTTCATTTCTTTTAGTATGTTGGCTGATGATGTTTGGATTGGGTGTTGTTCATGGCTCGGGTCAGATTCAAGTATGGGTTGGCTTCAAGTTTGGTGGTGAATCGAGTTACGGTCCAGATTATTGTTCGGGTCAGCCTGTGCGGGTTCAGATTCAGTGGTTCGGGTATCGGTCAAAGTCGGTCAAAGGTCAACGGTTCGCGCCAGCGGGTTTGGGTTTCTGAATCAACAGTTTTGGTCCGGTCAACATAAGTCCGCGGTTCGGTTCGTGGTTCGGGTTGACTCGGTCAAACCGAGTCAACTCGGTCAGCCTACTCGACTAAGCGACGTGAGAGTTTCGGTAATAGATTAAAGAAATGATTTCGTTACGTTATATTTATAGTTTAAACTTACGTGACAAACGAGCTCGAACCAATTTGATTATAGCTTCCATTTTGATACTTTTGATGAAAATATTTACATAGTTATTGCTTATATTGTTGAAATGTTTGAATCTTGATTGAATTTTTACAAAATAACGACACTTTAGTTTTCGGGGCCGTCCAAAAACAGAGGAAACTCTGCCCGTTTTTCGAGAAAAATCCGTACAAACGAAGCGCGTTTTATTATAAAACAAACTATCGGATCCAAATAAACTTTTATAAAAACAAATACAAGTATGTAACTACTTATGACAACACTTTACAACATCACGAAAACGACAATTTGGATATTATTTCCGACAATGCTTTTATAAAATAAAATGTGATATAATATTTTCAATTCTTTTATTATTCTCAATTCTTTCGAGTATCAAACACTACGAAATCTTTTCTAAAATAAATATAATTTAGATATTTATTTCAAATATCAAATGACATGATTTCGTTTTGTAAAAATAAATATAGTTTATATATTTATTGGAAATATCAAACAACACGATTTCGTCTTATAAAATACATATAGTTTTTATATTTATTTCAAGTATCGTACCACACGAATTCCTTTATAAAAATAAATATAGTTTTATATTTATTTCAAACACAACAACTCGAGGATTCTCTTATAAAATAAATATAACTTTTTATATTTATTTCAAATGCCGAAACGACATATACATATATTTTGGCAAATATATACGAGACGCAATATATATGATACAAGTTTATTATATATTACTTTCATACGAATATTCCTATATACACAAACGACTTCTCGGGGTGACAAAGTTTAACTTAGTCATTTTCGTTAAATTAACAACCAACCGTCGAATCGTTCGGTTAACGATTCGGTAGAGCTCGGTGACACGTAGTTTAGTTACCGCTTTTGTTTAGAAACTTATAAGATATTCCGTGTTAGGAATATTGTAGAATGAACGCTAGCAAGTCAAATCTTGGAAAAGACATCATGAAGTCGTAATTAGCTAGCTTTGCACATGAATATTCAGGTGAGTTCATAACCCCACCTTTTACGGTTTTACATTTTTCTAAATGTTTTCGGGGTGGAAAGACATGCACTTTTTGCAAAGCATACAAGGTTTTCAATAAACAAGAATTACATATTTCTAGACCATTTTACAAGCAACTTTTCACTGACACAAATGGTTTACAAAAAGCTTATGTTTTATACCGGTTTTTCAAACAAGCGTATTTTTTGAAATGTGCATACACACGAATTCTAGTTTTCTGAACTACGGGAAAATACAAGTACCAAGAGGTACATTAAACTAAGGAATGACACAATAGATCATGTCACGGATAGGGTAACATAAGCACCATTAATCAACAATATACCTAGACCGCAGAACAAAAGGTTAGATCTAATGGGTTTCAGCCAGCCACAATCTGGGCCACGTGCTACCTAGAGTGCTTTTGTGTCTCAAGTCGTGAATCGACAAGTAAAAATGCCTAGGTTTGGTGGCTTCCTATGTCGTTACATATGTTAGTGGCCACGCGAACCATTAGCGATCTCGTATTCCTTACATATACAGACCTCAGTTTCAATACGTCTTTACAAATTACATACCATGTTCTATATAAATTCAAAGCACAGGATTATGCATGCATGTTGTCAATGTCGGGGTGGACATTGACGGTTATACAAGTTTTACAAACACAAGAGTTTTCAAAAGCAAGGCTTTTGCGAACATAATGCGTTACAAATACAAAGTTTCCATGTAACATACCAAAGAAAATGATTTTTAAATTCGTTTTCTCAATAATATTTCACAAACCGGTTATCAAAAAGATTTATTTCAACTCTTTTCCAAAACAAACTATGAACTCGCTCAACTTTATGTTGACTTTTTCGCATGTTTCTTTCTCAGTTTACTTTTGAAAGTTATGGCACGATTGGAATAGGAGAACCCATGAGAATTCGAGTACTTAGCAGCGTTCATTTTCTAGAAGTCTTAGCTATATTTGCTTTCGCTGTGCAATGAAGATACCGGTCCAGTCACGCCAATGCTCTGATATTTTTGGGGTGTGACAGATTGGTATCAGAGCTATAGGTTACAGCGAATAGGGTTTCTGTAGAGATACCTAGGCTCTAACCTCGCCTTTATCTGGGACTTAGACTATTAAGACTTTGAATACATACAGAACGCCTGAGACTCGAATATGGTCTCCAACCGTTGCCGAAAAACTAACAGTCAAAATTATGTTTCCAAACATACGCTAAAGTGGTGTTTTACACACGGTACACAAAACAAATACATGCAGTGCACAAAACTCTGAGAGTTTAGGAAACATGAATTTAAGACCTTCGGAAACTCATGTTGAAGTTCATTAAAGGTCATCACATAGGAACCACGATTATTGACTCGGACAAACGCCATTTTTACGTCACCAATGCTATTTTATTTAGCCGAGCAGGTAACCTACGCAAAATGAAGCACGGGCGTGCAAGAGTACACGAAACTTAAGCTATACATCAACGGAAGTTGAAGTACGTCACATATGACATTCGAAACAAGGCCTTTGAAAAGACACGATTGAGCAACTCAACGACGGTGTTGGTCTCTGTCAGCAGAAGAACTATCGTTCAGGATGCGGCAACTTGTCACGCGGTCCTGCAAACGACACGAAACACACCAAGGAGAAGACGTATTTCTCCGCATTCCCCCTAACTCAATAATGACGAGTACGCTATGTTCGACATTCCATGGTAGTGTCACCTAACAACCGGTTATCACATGCAACCCCAGGTAAAGTCCTTAAATTTCTTTTATTGAAATTCCGACTTTTGCATCTAGTGAGTAGATTTTCATATCTCTACTCCTCTTAATGGTAATTATATCACGATCATTTCTTTCATTATAGCGAACACTCATTGCTTCATTTCTTGAAAATTTATATGTTACGCATGCATCGTTTGTTATGCATGTGGTTTCGTTTCGAATAAGCGTTTTATAAAAGTTCAAATATTATTTCCCTAAATCTAATTATTGATTTGTGATTCGAATGACCCGCATTATTGTAATTGTTGGCTCCTTTGTTATCAAGTCAACACATTTTCTTGAATTTTCTTTTCTTTTCAAGTTACATACATGGTTTTTCGTTGTGACCATGCCAAAAGTTTTCTTGACGATACATGCATTATTGTCGGCTTGCGCCAAAACCAAGTTTAATTGTTCGAACTTGTTCATTACAAAACTACATATGATGTATTGAAAGCATCATATTCAAATTTGTTGTAACGGGCATTTCATTCGCCCTGAGTCGTAGTAGACTTGTTTGCTCTACGACTCCATTAAGTCGTTTAATGATTTCGACACCTTGTGGTGGCATTCTCATTGACTTGAAGCTTGCACTAATCATGTTTACGCATCTCATGCATGGATTTAATTATTTATTTATTGATTTGTTTTAAATTTGTTTTGATTTATCATGTTAAAGCAGTCTTAACACAATTGTGTGTTATGACAATGGTACACAAATTCATTGCATATTCCGGTGTACCTACTAACGGTTCTTTCAACATCGATCGAATATTTTACGATATTTATTGTTTCTTCAGCTTCAATCGAAAACATTAATTCTTTGATGTTCCATCTTCAATTGAAAATCTTATGATGACGTTTGAATCAAATTTCCAAATTTGCTTCATTGTACTTTCGCTTGACTTCAAACACGGTGAATTTGTTTGATCACCGCTATTATTGAATTGTTTCATTCACTACGACACCTTGTGGCGTTGGTATAACTTGCAGCTTGGGATGATCATGATCGAGTGTTTTATGCAAAACTATTTCATTGAACTTGTTGATTCTAAGTTCCATTTAGTGGATGTTATCGTTTCTAGAATTCATTTGCATATTGTGAATGTTCGTTTGGAAATCTATTGCTCGAAATTCCTCTTTTATTGGACCCCTGTTAACTTGGTCACACAGGTGACGGTATCAGTATGTCCCGTTTCCTTTGGCAGTATCTGTATTTACTTACGCATAACGTAACTCTAAGGAGTTAACGTAGTCTAAATATCGAGGACGAAAACGTAGTCTAATTTTCGAGGATGAAATTTTATTAACAGGGGGAAAATGTGACAACCGGTGATTTACGGCTCTTAATTACGTAATTAACAGGTGATTAACGCGATAATAAATAGTGTTTACAGCACAAATTAACTTAATTAGGCCTTTGGAGTGCCTAGGAGCGTTTATCCGACTTTAAGTACGCGTATAAAGAATCGCGTGGAATCTGCGGAACACCAAACGACAACGAACTGATACCGTACAAAACGCTGACAACGCCACTATTATAAGCCTTTAATTTTATGGAGCTTGGGTTACAATATCGGGTCTAGTAGGAATTACGGTCCACTTACACATGAGATGGGCTTGTGGGCCCTGCGCCCAAGCCCAAAACCCACAAGCCTAAACCTGCACATAATATATTAGACCCTTTTCCTTAAAAATCTTACCAAGATCTAATATAATCTTACAAAATCTATACAAATCTCTACAAGAGATTGTGTCTCAAAAGATGAAACCACAAAATCTTACAAGATCCTCACAAGATCTCTATATAAGATCCTTCATTTCATCAGCTCCTCCCATATCTTCCTAACACAGGCAACAAATCAAAACCACCCATGAAGATACTCTACCTCTCCTCTCTCGTTCCCTCCTTCCTCTCAAAACACATAACTCACCTACAAATAAAAACTACAGCCACACCCCATGTCTCCCTCCCTGTTCTGATGACCGGCCGCCGGAGCCGACAATCCGGTCGGCGGTGGTTGTTTCCCGACCGACGACCCCCTTTCCGACGACAACAACCAGCGGTACCCCCTCGATTAGTAAGACGAACCACCACCACCGGCGTTTCGTGGTGGTGCGGCGAAGAAACGAAGAGAGAAAGGGGCAGACGACGAGGAGAGCCGCCGCTCACGGCGATGGCGAGGCAGCAGACGAGAGAGAGAGGGGTTGGGAGAGAGAGAGTAGAGAGAGGAAGATATCGAAAGCGAAGTGCCGTCGTCGGCGATGAACCGCCGTCAGCGGCGGAGCCGCAGCGGCGGTGGTGATGCTTTCGTTCTGGCGTGATTTCCTGTAAAGACCAAACCCCTCCCGATTTTCTTCATTTCTTTTAGTATGTTGGCTGATGATGTTTGGATCGGGTGTTGTTCATGGCTCGGGTCAGATTCAAGTATGGGTTGGCTTCAAGTTTGGTGGTGAATCGAGTTACGGTCCAGATTATTGTTCGGGTCAGCCGGTTCGGGTTCAGATTCAATGGTTCGGGTATCGCTCAAAGTCGGTCAAAGGTCAACGGTTCGCACCAGCGGGTTTGGGTTTCTGATTCAACAGTTTTGGTCCAGTCAACATAAGTCCGCGGTTCGATTCGTGGTTTGGGTTGACTCGGTCAAACCTAGTCAACTCGGTCAGCCTACTCGACTAAGCGACACGAGAGTTTCGGTAATAGATTAAAGAAATGATTTCGTTACGTTATATTTCTAGTTTAAACGTACGTGACAAACGAGCTCGAACCAATTTGATTATAGCTTCCATTTTGATACTTTTGATGAAAATATTTACATAGTTATTGCTTATTTTGTTGAAATGTTTGAATCTTGATTGAATTTTTACAAAATAACGACACTTTAGTTTTCAAGGCCGTCCAAAAACAGAGGAAACTCTGCCCGCTTTTTGAGAAAATCCGTAAAAACGAAGCTCGTTTTATTATAAAACAAACTATCGAATCCAAATAAACTTTTATAAAAACAAATACAAGTATGTAACTACTTACGACAACACTTTACAACATCACGAAAACGACAATTTGGATATTATTTCCGACAATGCTTTTATAAAATAAAATGTGATATAATATTTTCAATTCTTTTATTATTCTCAATTCTTTCTAGTATCAAACACTACGAATTCTTTTCTAAAATAAATATAATTTAGATATTTATTTCAAATATCAAATGACATGATTTCGTTTTGTAAAAATAAATATAGTGTGTATATTTTTTTGAAATATCAAACAACACGATTTCGTCTTATAAAATAAATATAGTTTTTATATTTATTTCAAGTATCGTACCACACGAATTCCTTTATAAAAATAAATATAGTTTTATATTTATTTCAAACACAACAACTCGAGGATTCTCTTATAAAATAAATATAACCTTTTATATTTATTTCAAATGCCGAAACGACATATACATATGTTTTGGCAAATATATACGAGACGCAATATATATAATGTAAGTTTATTATATATTATTTTCATACGAACATTCCTATATACACAAACGACTTCTCGGGGCGACAAAGTTTAACTTAGTCATTTTCGTTAAATTAACAACCTACCGTCGAATCATTCGGTTAACGATTCGGTAGAGCTCGGTGACACGTAGTTTAGTTACCGCTTTTGTTTAGAAACTTATAAGATATTCCGTGTTAGGAATATTGTAGAATGTACGCTAGCAAGTCAAGTCTTGGAAAAGACATCACGAAGTCGTAATTAGCTAGCTTTGCACATGAATATTCAGGTGAGTTCATAACCCCACCTTTTACGGTTTTACATTTTTCTAAATGTTTTCGGGGTGGAAAGACATGCACTTTTTGCAAAGCATACAAGGTTTTCAATAAACAAGAATTACATATTTCTAAACCATTTTACAAGCAAGTTTTCACTGACACAAATGGTTTACGAAAAGCTTATGTTTTATACCGGTTTTTCAAACAAGCGTATTTTTCGAAATGTGCATACACACGAATTCTAGTTTTCTAAACTACGGGAAAATACAAGTACCAAGAGGTACATTAAACTAAGGAATGACACAATAGGTCATGTCGCGAATAGGGTAACATAAGCACCATTAATGAACAATATACCTAGACCGCAGAACAAAAGGTTAGATCTAATGGGTTTCAGGCAGCCACACTCTGGGCCACGTGCTTCCTGGAGTGCTTTTGTGTCTCAAGTCATGAATCGACAAGTAAAAATGCCTAGGTTTGGTGGCTTCCTATGTCGTTACATATGTTAGTGGCCTCGCGAACAATTAGTGATCTCGTATTCCTTACATATACAGAACTCAGTTTCAATACGTGTTTACAAATTACATACCATGTTCTATATAAATTCAAAGCACATGATTATGCATGCATGTTGTCAATGTCGGGGTGGACTTTGATGGTTGTACAAGTTTACAAACACAAGAGTTTACAAAAGCAAGGTTTTTGCGAACATAATGCGTTACAAATACAAAGTTTCCATATAACATACCAAAGAAAATGATTTTTAAATTCGTTTTCTCAATAATATTTCACAAACCGGTTATCAAAAAAAATTATTTCAAGTCTTTTCCAAAACAAACTATGAACTCGCTCAACTTTATGTTGACTTTTTCGCATGTTTCTTTCTCAGGTTACTTTTCAAAGTTATGGCACGGTTGGAATAGGAGAACCGATGAGAATTCGAGTACTTAGCGGCGTTCATTTTCTAGAAGTCTTAGCTATATTTGCTTCCGCTGTGCAATGAACATACCGGTCCAGTCAAGCCAATGCTCTGATATTTCGGGGTGTGACAAGTTACCCTTTAAAGTGTGTTTATTTCTTTAAAAATCTCATTCCTGAAAGATTTAAGTGTTTACAACTTACTAGATGATTTTTCCAAAAATCATTCTTTTGAATTTTTCTTGTAAATCATGTATTCTTACACTTGTTCTACCACTAGAAACATGGTTATTTTCTTTAGAAACTATGTTTATGTATATCTTGTGATTTAACTTCGTTTCTTTGGAAAACTATTTTTGTAACCATCCACATTTATGTCTAGTAATCATGTTACATATTACATCATTCACAAAAATCATTTTCATTTTTCAAGTTCATAAAAACATGAAGCATGATGATCTTAGTCTTTCACAAGATCACCACCTTAACTTACTAGATCATGTGTTTAATCACAATCTAGTAGGTTTCTTATGATGTCTATCATCACTAACATAAATCATCAATCATCAAGAAGCAAATCATCACTAATCAACAAGTATTCATATGTTTATAAGCTAATATTAGAGATTCATGAATATGTTCTTTAGTGTTCATCAAGATTAACAATGTATATCATCTATTAATCATCAAAATATGAAGTAACAAAGGGTTATGAGGGCCTTACTACTAGCACAAGGCTAGGGAAGAACACTTGATGTTGTAGATGACAAATGTGAAGGATAAAAGCTGATGGGAGAGGTCCTTCAAGATCCACAAGCTCCACACTTCCTTAATCACCTTCTTACACCTTAGGATGGTCTTGGAATGGATGGGATTGAGTTGGAAATGGTGGTGGTGTTTGGTGCTATGTTCGGCCGGGAGGAGGGAGCAAGGAAGAGAGATGAGTGGGTGATTAAGTGTGTGAGAGAATGAGAGTCTTGATCCAACTTATAACCAATCTAATAGTTTTGTCCAATGGTTCTTGTGTTTCAATAGTACATGGCATGATCTTCCCACAATCTTATAAGATCCAATCAAATCTAGCAAGATTATGTAAATCTTGATGGTGGGCCACAAGGTGACCGTCCATATGAGGGGGGGGGGGGGTCTTGGTTGGGTTTAAATGGTAGGTTAAGTGATTTACTTAGAAGTTAAGTGTATTAGTTAGTGTTTATGTGTATGATGTGTTACATACTGTGTTAGGGTGTTCGGGGATCATAGGTAGCTCAGAAACATTAAAACAATGCTTCTAGTATAATTTTGGTGTTTCGGGTAGTGTCCGGTTGTTCGGTTAGATACCGGTTCGTTAAAGTGTCAAATTATTCCGTTTAGTGTTCATTATGTTACCTTTTGTGACACTTTTGATTTTCGACACTTAGGAAAGCATTCAGGACCATTTTGCCATATTTTTGCATGTTACTAGCTTGTTAAATTGCTGATTTTTGCTGAAAAATGCTGAATTAAGCACTTTAAGTGGGATTTAGGCACTTTCCGGCACTTAAACTATCACCTAGTGAAGCAGTTTTATGATCCTTACTTCCTTACACACCATACTAGTGTAGTACCTTATCTCTGGCCCATACTGGGTCCCAAAACACTATTTGTCTAAGTACTTAACATCGTCAGCACTTTTCTGAGTTATCCGCTAACTGTGCTAGCTGTGCTTCGTGCATCGTTTATGTCACTAAAGTTTGTATGTAAAAATGATGTGACAGTATGAAATGTGATGCACATGTAAGTATGATGCAGAAATCAGAAAGCAGTTTAAGTCATTAATTGTAATTCAGCACAGTTATTAAGCGGTAATCAATATTAATTAATTGTACGGATACCTGTATTTTTGACGTTTGTCACATTCTCCTCCTGTTAAGAAAACTTCGTCCCGAAATTTTAGTTCTTCTACTAGCTGCAGGGGGGTTGGGGAACAGGTGTGGATATTTTGCTTTCATGCGATCCTCATGCTCCAAAGTGAACTCTGGGCCGTGTCGCGCGTTCCAACGAACCTTTACGAGTTTAACACTGCTCCTACGCGTATTGTTAATCTTCCAATTAGTAACCTCAACGGGTTCTTTGGTAAAGTGGAGCGTGTCGTCAACGTGAATTTCATCGGCAGGAATGCCAACTGTTTCTTGAGTTGGACTCTTTTTCAGATTATATACGTGAAATGTATCATGAACGCCATTCAGTTCTGCGGGTAGATCCAACTTGTAAGCTACAAGACCAATACTCTCCAGGATTTTGAATGGTCCAATGTATCGCGGGTTCAACTTTCCACGCTTCCCAAAGCGTGCTACACCCTTCCAGGGTTAGACTTTTAGTAAGACCATATCTCCTACTTCAAACTCCAAAGGTTTCCTCCTTTGGTCCGCATAACTCTTTTGGCGATCACGAGCCGCCTTGATGCGCTCTCAGATCTGTATAATCTTGTCTGTCATTTCTTGAACCAATTCAGGACCAACAAGCTGTCTATCACCCGTGTCTGCCGAGCATAACGGTGATCGACACTTGCGTCCGTAGAGAGCTTCAAATGGTGCAGCTTGGATGCTCGCATGGTAGCTTTTGTTGTACGAGAATTCTACCAAGGGTAAGTGAGTGTCCCAACTACCACCCAAATCCATCACGCAAGCTCGTAACATATCTTCCAATGTTTGAATCGTTTGTTCGCTCTGGCCATCAGTCTGCGGATGGAATGCAGTACTCATATTCAACTGAGACCCAAAGGCTTCTTGGAAGGATTGCCAAATCCTGATACAAACCTTCGGTCTCTATTAGAGATAATCGAGAGAGGCACTCCATGTCGTGCAACTATCTCTCTGAGGTACAGCTTAGCAAGCTTGCTAGTGTTATCCTTTTCCTTGATCGCCAAAAAGTGCGCGGATTTTGTCAGACGGTCTACGATTACCCAAATCGTATCATGACCTCTGGGCGTCCTTGGTAACATTGTTATAAAATCCATTGAAATCTGCTCCTATTTCCACATGGGTACTTCAGGTTGTTGCAGAAGACCTGAAGGCTTCTGATATTCGGCCATTACCTTGGCACAAGTCAAACATTTGCCAACATACGTTGCAACATCGCCTTTCAATCTAGGCCACCAGTAGAAATCCTTTAAATCTTGGTACATCTTATCCGATCCTGGATGGATCGAGTACTGTGATTTTTGAGCTTCATCAAAAATTACTTCTCTAAGACCAACAAAGAGGGGAACCCAAATTCTTCCCATAAAGCACAACGTGCCTTCCTTGTTGGGTACTAACTGCTTCTCCATCCCACGGAGATATTCGTCCTCAAAATTCTCTTCCTTAAGAGCTTCTCTCCGCGTGGCATGAATGCGCAACGAGAGGACCGTTTGTACAATCATTTCCAAAGCCCTAACCCTTGTGGGCTTGATCCTTTCTTTTCGAATCAAGGCATCTGTGACCACATTCGCCTTCCCTGGGTGATACTTAATTTCATAATCGTAATCGTTTAACAACTCAACCCCTCGTCTCTGTCTCATATTAAGCTCTTTCTGATCGAAAATGTGCTCTAGGCTCTTGTGATCGGTAAAGATCGTACAGCGCATGCCATACAAGTAATGTCGCCAGATCTTTAGTGCAAACACCACTGCGCCTAGTTCCAAATCATGTGTGGTGTAGTTTTTCTCGTGAACCTTTCAACTGGCGCGATGCATAGGCTATAACCTTCTGTCACTGCATCAGCACGCAGCCTAAACCTTGACGCGAGGTGTCACAATATACCACGAAGTCATCAGTGCCTTCGGGTAGGGATAAAATCGGTGCATCGCAGTGCTTGTTTTTCAACAACTGAAATGCTTCTTCCTGCTTGTCTCCCCATTCGTACTTCTTGTCCTTTTGAGTGAGGGAGGTCAAAGGTTGAGCGATTTTTGAAAAATCCTCAATAAATCTGCGATAATATCCTGCCAAACCTAGGAACTGACGGATCTCGGTTGGCGTCTTTGGAGTCTCCTAATTCTTGATTGCCTCAATCTTTGTGGGATCCACATGAATTCCATTTCCGTTAACCACATGACCAAGGAACTGAACCTCGCGCAACCAGAACTCATACTTTGAGAACTTCGCGTACAATTTCTCTTCCTTAAGCAGCTCTAAAATGGCTCTTAGATGTTGCTCATGCTCTTCCTTCATCTTCGAATAAATCAAAATATCATCGATAAACACAATTACACATTTATCGAGATATGGCTTGCAGACTCTGTTCATCAAATCCATAAACACTGCTGGCGCGTTTGTCAACCCAAACGGCATAACCAGGAACTCGTAATGTCCATACCGAGTCCTAAAGGTAGTCTTTGGAATACTTTCCTCTTGAATTCTCAACTGGTGATAACCTGATCGAAGATCGATCTTGGAGTAGAAAATCGAACCTTGCTGTTGATCGAACAGGTCATCAATCCTTGGCAAAGGATACCGATTATTAATGGTCAATTTGTTTAGCTCTCGGTAGTCGATACACATGCGGAAACTACCATCTTTCTTATTAACGAACAAAATTGGAGCTCCCCAAGGCGAGAAGCTTGGTCTGATAAATCCCTTGTCTAATAACTCCTGAAGTTGTGTTGACAGTTCTTGCATTTCTGAAGGTGCAAGTCGATAAGGTGCCTTAGCTACAGGCGCAGCGCCTGGAACTAAGTCAATGTGAAACTCGACTTGTCTTTGCGGCGGTAATCCTGGCAAGTCTTAGGGAAAGACTTCAGGATATTCCTTCACAACTGGAATGTCTTCCAATTTCGGCTCAGTGGCTTCTTTGTCCACAATGTGTGCCAAGAAGGCGACACATCCTTTCTGCAAACATCTTCGGGCTTTCAAACAATTAATGATCCTTATAGGCGTATCGTGCTTCTCCCCATGTACCACAATCGTTTCTCCATTCGCCATTGGAATGCGAATGATCTTCTCGTGACAAACGATCTCTGCTTTGTTGCTCGACAACCAATCCATTCCGACTACCACGTCAAAGCTTCCCAATTCGACTGGCAGCAGATCAAGCGTAAACTCGTGCTCCCCAAGCTTTATTACGCAACCTCTAATGACTTCATTCGCTTCTACTAGCTTTCCATTAGCTAGTTCTATTGAATATGGAGTGTCTAGCTTACTAGCTACCAACCCAAGTATATTCTTAAATTATAGGGATACAAAACTATAATCGGCACCGGTATCAAATAGTACAGATGCAAAGCGTTGGTTGATAGGGAACGTACCAGTGACCACATTTGGATCTTGGCGAGCTTCCCTCGCACCGATGTTGAAAACCCTTCCTTGAGCTTGATTGAGTTTTGGGCACTCTCTCTTGAAATGCCCCACGTCTCCACAATTAAAACAACCTAGTCCCCGACCATTTCCATTTCCATTCCCATTACCCTGATTGTTGTTTTGGTTGCGATTTCCACTTCCAGCTTGGTTTCCAAAATTACCACGATTCCCATTACCGCCATTTCCTCCTTGAGGGCGGTTTCCATACCCATTACCATCGTGGTTACCGTTTCCATTCCCACTGCCATAACCTCTCTGGCCACCATTACCACGACCAGCACCAACCCAGCACATCTCCTTCGAATGACCAACTCTTCCACAAGACTCGCATCTTCTAGCTCGGCATCGTCCATTGTGATGCAACTGACACGCATCGCATTTGGGCAAGGTGCCCATATACCCTTTTCCTTTATTTTCAGCACCAGTTTTGACCATGGATGGTGCGTTTGCCTCTTCCTTCTTGTTAACATTGCTGGTACCCTTCTTAAAATTTGAGAACTTCCTTTTGTTCTCACTGGATGACTCAACGTGAGTCTCCTTCTTCTTCTGGTCTGAGATCGAAAACTTGTTTAACCTGATTGCTTCTTCGGTTAGCGCCACACTTAGATCAATAGCCTCGGTGATTGTGGCAGGCTTCGATGTTGTCACCATACTCATAATCTGAGGTGCCAACCCCCAAATAAAACGCTCAATGTGCTTGAATTCTGGATCAACCATGTATGGTACCACGTGAGATAGGTAGTGAAATCTCTGCACATAGTCTGCAATCTTCGGACCATCCATCTTGAGGTTCCAGAATTCAGTTTCTAACTTTTGGATTTTAGCCCTGTAACAGTATTTCTTTCGCATGAGTTCCTTCATTTCATCCCATGTCATGGCATAAGCAGCCTCTTCTCCCAAGGTCTGGACTTGGAGATTCCACCAGGATAACGCTCCGTCTAAGAACAATCCAGAGATATAGGTGACTTGGTGCTCCGGTGCACATTTTCTCATTCTTATCACAGAATCAGTCTTCTCCGTCCATCGAACAAAAGTCACAACACCCCCTGTGCCGTCGAAATTTAGAGCCTTACAGTCTAAGAACTGCTTATAGGTACAACCTGTACAAGCAACGTCATTCATATAAAACATTACCATGAGGTGGGTTGCTTCCCGAGGTACCTCCTCTATGTTCGGAGCGTAAGGCCTCGTGTTGTGCTATCGCTCATGAAATCTGTTCTTGTAACTCAGCCTCTGTCGTGGGCAATCGAGTTTCTCTTCGTGGAGGCATCTTCTATAAGAAGATTGCGTCGGTCAGGTCATAATAAGTATAGTAAACACAAGACATGTATACGTAATAGCATGTATCAACGCAAGTAAACACATAACATCCCAATCATAACGTAAACAAGTAATTCAACAATGTGTGTAATGAGTATGTTGCGATTGAGCTTTCATATATCAATGACCACAAATACAGTTTTACATGTTCTACAATGTACCCTACATCAAAAGGGACTACAGGGTCACATCACCCTTGTCCAAAATATCCATTAAACCACAACAATCAAAAAGTCAAAAAGTGGTCTTCAAAAGGTCGTGTAACCTGGGCTCAATAGCGACACTCTCACCAAAAGTATGCTACCTACATAAAACCAAAAACTGCTAAGCTGATGGTGGAGGAGGAGGAGGTGGAGGAACGAATAGCAAACTGCGCAAATGCGCTAACTCCTCCTCAAGAACATAAACGGTGCGCGACAGATAACTAATCTGCTGCTCCATGGTAAGAAAATAAACGTCAAAATCTGGGTATGGCAGAAGAGGAGCGGGCGGAGTCGCGAATGGTGACTGACAAGGACAAGGCAGAGGACGTGGAATCCTCTCAAGGTCCATGACTCTACGGCACAACAACTCCTGCTGGAGCTGTAACGACAAAATCAGATCATCCCTGGTGTAACCAGTGTAATGTGAAGGATGGTATGGATCAGAAACAGGCATCGTGTTAGGCGGAAACTAAATCAGTGGCTCGCCCGATGGTGCAGAAGCAAAAGGAGTGGTATGTGAAAACTGTGGCTCAAAGGGAAAAGTTGCTGACACAGGAGGAATATGACCGGGTTGCTCACTCGATGGACCTTCCCCTGGACGGGGTGGAGGGATATCCTGTAAGAACGTGATCGGCAGATCGGTGCGGTGTATGTCAGACACATGTGGGTGAAACGGGGCGATATCAACCGGTGCGTGGGTGGGTGCAGGTGGGGGAGTAACAGGTCTAACAAAAGGAGGCAAGTCATCATCGTCCTCTATCCACCCATTATGGGTGAATGCATATCTGGGGTCAATCTGGTCTTCAAAAGGAGCATAATCAACAGGTGCAGGGATCGGGTCAGGTAAAGGTGGTGCAACAACTGGTATGTCAACAGGTACAGGGTCATGCTCAGGCAGAGGATCGTGTGCAGGTATAGGCTCGGGTGCAAGCATAGGCTCAGGGTCTGCTGGTGCAAGCTCAAGATCAGCGGGTACATCAAAGTGCTGATCATCAGGAACGAAGTCGATCTTATGCTCAGGATCAAATTCAGGATCAAACTCATCATCAAACTCGAAGTCCTGTGGAGGAACAGGTGTGGCAGACATAGCTGTGTCAGAATCAGAATCGGTGGGATATCGCTGCAATCCCAATGCGTGTAAAGTAGTAGATGACACAGACTCAAATGAATCAGGACCAGAATGATCTGACGAAATCTCGACAACATGAATCTTAATAAGCGGAACAGCAATGATATCATCGACTGGAATCTCGACAAGTGGAACGACAACGACATCATCGACTGGAGCTCCATCACCCTGGGCACCCTCAGGGGGACCCTCAATAAAAAGATCGATGTCGTCGTCAGACAAAGTATCAAAAGGCAGATCCTCACGAGGAAATGCAGTAAGGGGTAAAGGAGCAGGGATCTGAACAAGAAGTAGATCCTCGCCAGGTAAACCATCAGCTAGCGATATATCATCGCCAAAATCTGGTAAAGCAAACGGATGGAAATCATCATCATCGCTACTCTGAGTGTCTGAAGTGAAAACCTCAGAGTCCGGGACAATCTCATCGTCCGAAACTATGGCCATGGGATCTACTGTATTAGATACTCCACTCTCAGAGGAGGACATGGTGTCTGTAACAACATAATCACAACATATGCACATATATCAACAATCATCAAATAACATGTAAGCAGTAACAATGTAAGCATGTATGCATCCTAATCTTCCCAGACTATCCCACCCAGCCTCTCAGACTGAACCACCTAGTCTCTCAGACTAAACCTCCCAGTTTCTCAAACTGAACTACCCAGCCTCTCAGACTGCCCCAGCTAGTCTCTCAGACTAACTCCCCAGTCTCTCAGACTGCCCCAGCTAGTCTCTCAGACTAACTCCCTAGTCTCTCAGACTGAATCATAAATGAATTCCTTGAAATGTATTTTGTGTCTTTTATTTGTAAAAATGTTTGTTTCCTGGATCTGGACATTTTGTGTATGCAATGAAAACATGTTTGTGAAAACATTTTCGTGGGAGCCCTAATGATCGTAGTCTAGACTCAAGAAAGAATCCTAGTTCGCTACGATCGAAGCTCTGATACCAAGCTGTCACACCCTGACTTTTGCGGAAGCGTGGTTATTGGTGTGACTTACTTAATACCATAGCATTCAATCATAACAACGCTATATGATAAAACCATAAGATGTTCATCCATAAATTAACTTCGAAAATACCACAACATTCTTGTCTGAAACATAGACACCAAATTTTAAGTTACAACCACAACATGTTTAAATGAGTTCACGAAGACTCAACAAAAGACCTTAAATAAAACCGGGTTTAGAAATATGTATCCCGTCCAGGAATAGGATACACCTCCTAAACCCTACGACCACGGATGACATCCTTTATTTATGACGCAGCTTGAAAAGATGCAACACCTGCCAGATCCACTTAGTTCCCTGAAATACATGTAATTTGAAAACATCAACAAAAGTTGAGCGAGTTCATGTGTTTGTATAAGTATGTAATAACCTTTGTAAATAGTGTATGTATGTATGTTTGTAAATCCCGGTATGAAAGCAAACAAGGAAAAGATCACCAATGGTTTGCAAGGCCACTGATATGTGTGACGGTGTAGGAAGACTCAAACCTAGCAAATTTGTACCGGGCTTCCGGCTGGAAGACATAGTCACCCTATGGGCCACCCTGGTCCTTATGGGTGTGGGTTCGCTACACCCAAATAGATCTATCACTCATGCCCCTCGGTCCTTATACGAGGATTAATGGTCTCAAGTATCCGCCTACCCATTCACATGATCTATGGTTCTTTCCTAGGCTAACCATACCAATTGTATTTGTATGTAATCCTTTTGTAACGTGTATTTCACCCCCGAAGTAAATAAACAACAGTTTAAAGAAAAGGGGGACATGAACTCACTATCTTGCGTCTTCAGAATCGTAACTCAAATCTCTTCAGCAAACACGACTACCTACAATGTACTAACGTCTATTAGACGAACGGGCCGTGCCGTGCCTTGACTTAGAGTTAATGTTTTTGAGTTATGTTTCTTTTAATATTATCCCAAGTTATAATTTCTTGTTAAAATAATGATTATTTTAATTTTAAATTATATTTAATTTTGGAATAATTGTTTAAACAATATTTTTGTAACAATACTTCTCATGTATTTATTTTTGTATTTCCTTCCCAATGATGGGGGTATCTCAAACGTGTATATTTGTATTCTTGTATGTAGTTCCAAAATAATATGTTTTTAAGTATAACTTAGAAAATATAAACTTATTTTGTCAAAAAATAATATATTTCAAGAAAATATATATTTTTCTCAAAAATCATATATCTTCTAAATATTCTAGGAAAATATATTTTAACTTCCAAAAAATAATATATTTTCTCCTTGTCGAAAATATGATATAACTTGGTAATATTTACAAAAATCATATTTTTATTTTCTTATGTCCAAAACATTATTTACCAAAAATATATTTGTAACGGTTTTCTTCGGAATATTTTATAAGTTACGTTCTTGTTTGGTTTGCCAATATTATGTGTGTAACTTATATATTTATCCATTGTGATTTTTGGTGATATTATGGATTGCAAATTCTTGGTATTTTGTTAAGTCATATTATTTTAAATCCTAAAATAATATAACAAGTGCACGAAGTATACGAATAATCACACACAATGTGTCTTTAATGTAAATATATATTCTAAATACATATTTATCCATTTTTATTTATAAAAACCAACCTCCAATACTTGTATTTTTGTAACAAAATCTATGGCAAGGTTTATGTTGAAAACCATAGTTAAAACACACTTGTAAATATTTGTTAGAGAATATTTTTCTAAGTGTTTATATTTTTAGAAAATTTTGCCATAGTTTCTCCTAAAAATGGAGGTGTCCATGTTATCAAAACATATCATTTTCTTTTCAAAAACATCACAAACAATCAACAATCAATCTACACTTACCGAGTGCCAAAACAAGGCCATCTACATATTAATCATGAACTTGAACTTTCATAAAAACTCGTAGTAACTTGGTAGTGTGTTTAGTAGGTTTAGTTACCCTTTAAAGTGTGTTTATTTATTTAAAAATCTCATTCTTGAATGATTCAAGTGTTTACAACTTACTAGATGATTTTTTCCAAAAAACATTCTTTTGAATTTTTCTTGTAAATCATGTATTCTTACACTTGTTCTACCACTAGAAACATGGTTATTTTCTTTAGAAACTATGTTTATGTATATCTTGTGATTTAACTTCGTTTCTTTGGAAAACTATTTTTGTAACCATCCACATTTATGTCTAGTAATCATGTTACATATTACATCATTCACAAAAATCATTTTCATTTTTCAAGTTCATGAAAACATGAAGCATGATGATCTTAGTGTTTCACAAGATCACCACCTTAACTTACTAGATCATGTGTTTAATCACAATCTAGTAGGTTTCTTATGATGTCTATCATCACTAACATAAATCATCAATCATCAAGAAGCAAATCATCACTAATCAACAAGTATTCATATGTTTATAAGCTTATATTAGAGATTCATGAATATGTTCTTTAGTGTTCATCAAGATTAACAATGTATATCATCTATTAATCATCAAAATATGAAGTAACAAAGGGTTATGAGGGCCTTACTACTAGCACAAGGCTAGGGAAGAACACTTGATGTTGTAGATGACAAATGTGGAGGATAAAAGCTAATGGGAGAGGTCCTTCAAGATCCACAAGCTCCACACTTCCTTAATCACCTTCTTACACCTTAGGATGGTCTTGGAATGGATGGGATTGAGTTGGAAATGGTAGTGGTGTTTGGTGCTATGTTCGGCCGAGAGGAGGGAGCAAGGGAGAGAGATGAGTGGGTGATTAAGTGTGTGAGAGAATGAGAGTCTTGATCCAACTTATAACCAATCTAATAGTTTTGTCCAATGGTTCTTGTGTTTCAATAGTACATGGCATGATCTTCCCACAATCTTATAAGATCCAATCAAATCTAGCAAGAATATGTAAATCTTGATGGTGGGCCACAAGGTGACCATCCATATGATGGGGGGGGGGGGGGTCTTGGTTGGGTTTAAATAGTAGGTTAAGTGATTTAGTTAGAAGTTAAGTGTATTAGTTAGTGTTTATGTGTATGATGTGTTACATAGTGTGTTAGGCTGTTCGGGGATCATAACTAGCTCAGAAACATTAAAACAATGATTCTAGTATAGTTTTGGTGTTTCGGGTAGTGTCCGGTTGTTCGGTTAGATACCAGTTCGTTAAAGTGTCAAACTATTCCGTTTAGTGTTCATTATGTTACCTTTTGTGACACTTTTGATTCCCGACACTTAGGAAAGCATTCAGGACCATTTTGCCATATTTTTGCATGTTACTAGCTTGTTAAATTGCTGATTTTTGCTGAAAAATGCTGAATTAAGCACTTTAAGTGGGATTTAGGCACTTTCCGGCACTTAAACTATCACCTAGTGAAGCAGTTTTATGATCCTTACTTCCTTACACACCATACTAGTGTAGTACCTTATCTCTGGCCCATACTGGGTCCCAAAACACTGTTTGTCTATGTACTGAACATCGTCAGCACTTTTCTGAGTTATCCGCTAACTGTGCTAGCTGTGCTTCGTGCATCGTTTATGTCACTAAAGTTTGTATGTAAAAATGATGTGACAGTATAAAATGTGATGCACATGTAAGTATGATGCAGAAATCAGAAAGCAGTTTAAGTCATTAATTGTAATTCAGCACAGTCATTAAGCACTAATCAATATTAATTAATTGTGCGGATACCTGTATTTTTGACGTTTGTCACAAACATACCTAAGGAACTTGATGGTATTCACAGTGTGTTACACACTTGTGATTTCAGGATATGCCGAGCCGTTAAGTCAATAACATTATCATATATTGATATGTAGATTAATGAGAACTTATGGTTATTAGGAAACCCATATCGATTAAGGATCGACTGGTTAAGAAGTTCTGAAAAGAAAGTATGTACCTATTGTGTAGGTCAACTGAGATGCCGTAGAGGCCCGGAATATACTATAAAGGTTAAGTCCATTATACGACAGAAAGTACTTCCATTTTTTTAGCAAATCTCGAGGTCGAGATTTCTTTTAAGGGGGTGAGGATGTAACACCTCGTAAAATCACCTCCAATGATGTGTTGACACGTGTACTAAACCCTAATGAAGTCAAACGTTGACTTTAAAGAACAATTTTTTGCGAAAAATCAAAAACTTTGAATGTGAAAGGACTGAAAGTGTCAAGATGCTTAAACTAAGCCTCTGAATAACCTTACACGGTATTCGTATTCACAAATAAGCCACTTGTTGATCGAGAGGAGCCGTTTACGTAAATATTTGAAAGTTTGCGCGACGAAGGGTTAAAAGCGTCAACATGTTAATTCTTACCTCTGAGTGACCTTTTAACAAACCGAGAGCTTCATAATGTTTGATCATACTCTGGGGAATGTCTAATATTGGCCATTTAAGGCTTTTATGCCAACAAGTGATGTTGCGCGCAAGTTTGCAAGTTAAGGGGGTTAAAAGTGTCAATATGTTTAATTATACCTCTGAGTTACCTTTTAACGAACCTAAAGCATTGTGATATTTGATAATACTCTTAAGAATGCCTAATATGGGCTACATAGGGCTTTGATGCTATTAAACGATAATACGCGCAAGTTTGCACGTTAAATGGACCAAAAGCGTCAACATCTAAAACTATGCCTTTGAGAGGCCTTTTGAACGAACCAGAAACTCCTCAATGTTCGATCATACCCTCGGTAGTGTCAAATACTGACCATGTGAGACTTTTATGCCGTTTCACGATGATGCGTGCGAGTTCGTAAATTAAGGGTTTAAAAGCGGCAACGCGCGAAACTACACTTTAGGGTGATCTTTTAAAAGAACCTGAAACTCCATTAAGCTCATTCATACCCCTGGATGTGCCTAATATGAGTTGTTTAAGGCTTAGATGCCATAGAACGATGATACGCATAAATTTGTGCGCCAAAAGGACTAAAAGCGACAACTAGTGAAACTATGCCTTTGAGGGGCCTTTTGAAAGAAACAGAAACTTTGTAATGATCAGCTAAACTCCCAAGTATGCCTAAGGTTGGCCGTATGAGGTTTCATAACAGATATTAACATTAAACATATGAAACAAGAACATAAGGTACCTAATACGTCATAAATGAAACTTAATTAAGCATAAAAGATGACAGGGACTAAAACTGCCAAAGCAGAAAGAAGTTTGCCAGACTGGACCGGCTCGTGGGCCGCATAGGCCTGGGCCAGCCTCGTTCGCGGGCCGCCAAAGCCCAAACAGCAGCAGCTAATTGTTTTAAGTTATTGTTTTTGGGTTCTTGTTTGATCTTCACACATCTTTAAACCATTTAACTGATGCAAGGGACTTGTCTACTATTTTTAAAACTAGAATTACACTTGTTATGATCCTAGAACTCCCTAAAACAGTTTTCAATCATCCGAGAACTCTCCAAACACTATATAAAGGTGTTGAATTCATAAGTTCAAACTTGCACATTTCATCTCTATCTTCCTCTATCTCAAATCTGGAAGTTCCTGAGCTAAGTGGGAGCATCCTCTGAGTTTATTTCTGTCCCTTGGACCACTTGTAAGTGTCCTTTCATGACTAGTTCGTTTTATTTAGCATTTAAAGCCAAAAAGTCAAGCGTTTACGACAAACGCTTTGACTTTTAGCTAGACCGTAAACGGTTAAGCCATGGTTCGCAACGAACATGGCTACATGATCGTAATTAGGTAGGTGTTAAACCTTCAAGAGGGCACCTCCTAAGAATCACGTTTGCTTTGTCAATTGATGAGTCAACGAAATATTGTTTTAAAAAGTCAACGGGTCAGTTTTTGAAATAATTGCGATATGAGTTTAGAAATGTTCTAAAATACGTTTTATCACTTAAACAACTTGGTAATAATTATTAGAACATGTGTAAACATGTTCGGCTCGTCAATTCCAGTTATACGGTCTGTTCACAACCGAAAGTCGCGAAGTTTGACTTCTGCGTTGACTTTCGATTATGATCTGAATTAGATTGGTTTGCTACTGATTTTATGTTCCGTTATGATCGTAATATAATGTATCATAACCCTATAAGGTTATATTACACGATCATACTAGAAATCTAAGTTTTTGCACGTGTTCCGATAATATGTCGTACTTTGACTATTATGCCCTTTTTAGCGAAAATAAGGTTTTAGACACCAATAAGCTTTCAAACAACTTAGGTACGGATGTTATAAACCTGATCATAAACTGAGTTTTTATGAAATATCGTAATTTATGCTTTAAATTGACCAAAATGCCTTTTTAACGCGTAGATCGGTTTTAAGTATAATTTTTTACACTAAACTCATTGCCTACTGATGTAATATCATAATTAGGATAATTTGGGATATTCATTCAGTTTACAAACTAAGTTTACGCATACGTTCTTGAATTACGTCCTTAAATGACCATAATGCCCTTTTTGCACCTAAAATGATCTAAAAGCATAATTTTCATACAAAACCTTTTATTTACTGATATGCTATATTATTTAACATATTTTGGTCATATGAACCTGATCATAACAATAGTTTTCCTAAGAGATCGCAAATATCGTCATTTTGCGACTTTAATGCCGTTTCGGCGCGTAGTATGGTTTTAAACCATAACTACCAAGAAAGACTTGTTACCTATTGATTTTATAAATCATTTTAACTATTTTTTTACAGTAGGTATATGATGTAAACTCAAATTCCCAAATTAGCCTTCCAAACTATGTGTGAGATTACCAAAATGCCCCTATGGAGCATAGTTTGGTTTTAAACTATAAAACACACATATGTTAGATATCCTACTGATATTATATCATAAATAAAATATTTTCAAAGTGTGTTTTTTATCATAACATCATATTGTATTCAAATTTCTATTATACATCGTAAAATGACCAAAACGCCCTTATGAGGCATAATTTGATTTTTAAACCTTAACGGGCATACAAGTTGATATCCTACTGATATTTTAACTTTTTTTTAAGTATATTGGCACATGGAAATTGTCCATGAATCATCAGGTTACTCGTTATCGCTTATACGTGTACGGTTAGGCTTACGTAACTAGTTTACGTAAATTTACTGAAAGAATTTAAACCTTATCATTTTTACTTTAAAATATAGAATGTATTTAGTTTACCCATATTATACAAGTCTTCATACTTGTTGGGTCTAAATTACATTCCAATCCGGCCATCGCTTAATCTAGCGTTTTATACCGTAAATCCTTCTTTAAACTAACCGGTCTAAGTTTACAACTTAAATAAGACCCGTTGGCCGTTAGTAATCTAATAGGTTAATAAAACCTTCGTTCCAGATTAGGAGCCCCGGTAAAAGCTACTTGCACTAGTTTGAATAGATCATATGGCTGAGTAGACAAATCTTGCATTTTAAGCTCAGGTAAATACTTTTAACTTATTTTCCCTTATACGGGCTTGGGATATGGTAAAATATTACCGATTGATCGGGTGTAAAAATCATTTAACCGAATATGGTTATTTGGCATAATCCCATTTTAATCAATGTTGCTTGATAACAATAAACATTGGGGGTTAACGACCGTGTTCTGGATATCCTCGGCTCATTTCAATTGTAAATGGCCACGCCTTAAGCACGGGGTGTAGGCATACACCTGACAGTTGCGTATGTAAAAGATATACCCACTTGTTAGGGTAACCCGCCGTGGGATTATATTTGTGGTGTGTCGGTTAATCTTGTCTCTGCTTCTATCCTGGGCCCTAAATGTATGACAAACATGTGAATCTGATACAAGATTATCGTTATATAATTGTCCCAAGTTATAAAAGATTTTATGCCTTGTGCATCCAAACCAATTTTATAAACACTTTTCAAATGAGTCGGTTAATTGTATTTACTAGTGTAAACTGACGTATTTTCAAAAGACTAAGTGAAAGGTACTACTCGTAAATGGTTGGAAGCTTCTGGGCGTTAAGTAGAGGATCATGCAAGTCCGTAATGCCTTATGTCTATTGAACATGTTGTGTATTTGATTTAGATTCCGCATGTGGATTTAATATTACAAGCTCGTATGTAATTATCATTTCAGTATTTTCTGACATTTGAGTTTGTAATAATATTTTATATAACAAGACTTCCGCTGTGCTATTATGTGTATGTTTGACTATGACGATATCAATCTTATGCACGATACTCCCCGCCGGGCTGAGATATAAATATCAGGGTGTGACAGTACTTCATAAAGCAAATTTGAGTTGAAAGACCCTTTTAAAGCGAGTCTTCTGTTAAACGACCGCAGATACGCAACCAGAGCCACGAACGATTTTCTCACCATGGGAATGGTGGCTATGGGAAATGACTGCTTTTGGTCCTGCGATCGATCTTTAACAATGGGAACGATGGTTACGGAAAGATACCCCATTATTATCTTCGTGCAAGGTCCGTACACAAACCCGCGCCTTTTTGCATCACAAAGATGGTGGACCACAACATCAAACCTGGCCCTACCGTGCTTTCCGATGCGTTGTGGCCTGCGAAGATCAAGAACAACTGGTTTAAGTGTTCTTGTTACTTTTAAATAAATCCCATTTATTTAAAGGAACACTCAAACGAATTACCAGTTCATAAACATGAAGCAGCTTTGATGCCAACACATTCGAAGTTATTCATGCAGACCTTGGATAATCATTGTGAACAAGAGAAGGAAGCTAAACAATGGTGGTAATAAGTCTACTTATAACTTTGTTTATCCACCCATTGTGTTGCAAGAATTACACTGGAAATAACAGGTCTACTTATGACCATGTCTCACATTGTTCGACTAAACATGACCAACAATGTGAGACCTTTACTATGAAAAGGATGTTTGAGTCCCAGCACTCAAACTAAGCATCAACGGTAACAAGGTAACCACAAAGCAGGTGCGAAACCCTAAGGACAGATGGGTAATGGATGAACACGGAACACTCCACAAAATAGGGGTCATCACTCCATGTCCAATTGATGAACATAAAGCACCAGCGCGGTGCCAAATACATTGCATCAACAACCAGAAAGGTTCCAATTAGATCGCGGTAATGATGAGTTCATACTTATCTTCCGTTACCGTCTCAAAGGTTGGTTCGAAGCACCAACAGGTGGCGTTCATGTTTGATGATATCAGAAAAAGGTAGACCACACTACCAGCCTGCCACCAACCTGCACGATGTTTCAGCTTGAACTTGCTCACCGGTTCTATACAGTTGTTACACGACTCTACTAATCCAGCTCCACAATTTACAATCAATCAGCATATTGATTTACACAAAGCATGAGCAAAGGCCTCGGCCGAGTATTTTCTCCAAACTAAATTCAAGAGCACCCTTTCGACCATTAATCCAACATTCCACCCACCTACAACTTGCACCTGGAAGAAACACTAGACCGGGGGGACTTGAAGGGGTATGGTCCCAAATCTCACACAAGGCTTGGCCGTGAGTGACCATCACCCAGCTTAATACCCCTATCGATAAGGATTCATCTGCGTTCGTACAGTCACGCGTGAACCCAGTTTGTTTTCCCACTTGGGAAAAGATGAGAAGACTCACCTTGTGTATAAAAACGGGTGTTTTCATCACAACAAGGGATGCGGTAGCCACTTCGGTTACCACACATAGCGATGCGGTCCAGACCTGTATCCTATTGTCTATACAAGTGGAACTGACACTTTGAGTTAAGTGTCCAAACTAGCATGTGGCCTGTCCGGGTGCTGACAACGGTCAGCTGCCCAACCCACATGCATGAAATGTCACACCCCCAAAATCCACACACGGAGTACCACCGCTTGGAGGCGTGACATGACCAGGATCAAGCCACCAATCATATTGAACATATAAGAAATCAGTAAAGTAAACGTAATCCATCACAATACAATTGGTGCTAAATCAAAAGCATAACATAGGTAGCGGAAGCATAGTTATGAACATCCAACGCAAGTGTTTAGTTTAAAGAGTCATTAAGTTTTTATCAAAGCATCCACAATCCGTGCCCACAACGACCGCGCCTCCCGTGCAAGCTCCAAGAGTACCTATGGTCCTGCAAGGCATGTAATAGAGAGTCAACAACTAGTTGAGCGAGTTCACAGTTGGTTATTTAGTTATAGAATTCGTTTCGTAAATCAGTTGTTCGTTTTGTAAACCATGTTTCTTATTAATTCCCATCGCGGTCCTCCAGACATCTGTGCGAACGTTAGTGGCCGTATCGCGGTCCTCCAGACATCTGTGCGAAGGTTAGTGGCCGTATCGCGGCCTTTTCAGGCATCTGTGCGAAGATTAGTGGGGGCTTCCCATGTGTAGACTAGTCGTATTTGTACGTGCCCTTCTTGATCCAAGGACCGTAGCGAGTGTGAGTGTACGTAGGTTTTACGTACGTTAAGGTTGTTATCCTACCCAAGGAGGACGAACGTACGTATTCTACCCAAGGAGAATACGCAGGATTAATATTGGCATCCTACCCATGGAGGATGGCGGTACATATCCTACCCAAGGAGGACATGTAGGTTCCATTTTGGTTTCTTAACCCATTCCCAACCCACCGGGAATCCCATGCCTTAGAAAGAGTGTGAACTCACCTTGGTTTGCTCGGTATGCTAAATGTATGCTCGCAAGTAATCAATCACGTCCTAAAGTATGCACGTATGTGAAATCAGTTTGTGTTCAAGTTGTGCACGTATAAACATGTAGCACGTAATCACAATCATATACAAGATGGTTACACTTAACAGCAGTTAAATATTCCAGTTAACATTTAACAGAATTAACTCAAGTTCCTGCACAGATCAGCTATTCGGCGAAACACACATGTTGGCGAAACACACATTTGACGAAACACATAAGTTGGCGAAACACACATTTGACGAAACACGTTCTGTTTCGTCGTGGTCTTAATTGGCGAAACAGAATTCAATTTCGTCGATTACTCTTGGCGAAACACTTTCTGTTTCGCCGAGAGTTCTGTTTCGTCGGACGTCAGTTTCGCAGACATCAGATGCAGCAGTTACGAATATACACAGAACCCTAATCATGCTAGCAGCCGTCATCAGTATCAGAAATCATATGAAGGTCAATGTGCAGAACGAATCATCATAACTCAATCATCCAAGAATCATTGTCTAGCATAAACCCTAGTTTTTGTGTATAACATATTAATTTAACATCCAACAATCATATCATTGAACCCTATCAAGATGCTAACTTATATTCAGAATCAGAACATAATAATAACAATATCCAGAACCGAGCATTCGATTGTATTAGGTTTCGTATAAAATGATTTATATCCAACTACACCATACATACCAAAATCTATAACATCAACATATTCTTATAATCACAGCAGTAACACACATCAACTATAAGCACAAGCATGGATCGAGATATCACAGAAACATGAACCGATTAACGAACACATACTAACCGAGATATGAGAAAACACAATCGATCGCTAGGGATATCTCCGAGAAGCTCCTACTGCCGTCACAAAGGAGAGGAGGGCTCTAGGGTTTCGGTTGTTATGATAAATGGGTGAAACTAAGGCTGTTACATGTTTTAAAACCCGAAATAACAAGCTGGGCCCGAACTGGGCTTTTGGCGAAACTGGGCTCGGCGAAACAGCCTGTTTCGTCGAGAAGCTTGTTGACGAAACTGACCTGTTTCGTCGAGATTGGTCTTGGCGAATCTCACTTATGTTTCGTCGAGTTCTCTGATAGTTTAACAGTTTAAGTTTACAAACAGCATACAAGCTATCATATTACACATAACCATGCAAACACACTACGTTTTATCATATCACAAAGTGTACAGTTACGAAATCAGGCAAGTCAAACAACTAAACAGTCAACGTCAACGTGCATTAAATGCGAATAGAGAATGTCGGAAATTCGAGTTGTCACATTATCCCCAACTTGAAAGAAATTTCGTCCCGAAATTTAGCATGCAGTTACTGAGGAAGCTAGTAGTGTGACGTTGTTTACCTGTATCGTATCGCGGCTCCCCGAGCAGGTTTGCGAAGATTACTGGTTTTCTTGGGATGTCACATTATCCCCCCGTTGATTTGGAATTTCGTCCCGAAATTCTGCATTGGTAGCTTCAGCCTCAGTAGTAGTTGCTTAGTTTCCGAATAACTGGGGATATTTGAGTTCCATTTGATCTTCACGCTCCCAGGTGAACTCTGGGCCGCGGCGGGAGTTCCAACGAACTCGTACAAGAGGGATTCTCGTGTTCTTGAGGACCTTAACATCCCGGTCCGTGATCTCAACAGGTTCCTCGACGAAGTGCAACCGCTCGTCGATAGTGAATTCCTTCAAGGGAACTATGTGGGTCTCATCTGACGTACACTTCTTCAGATTCGACACGTGAAAGACGTTGTGAACTGCACTGAGTTTAGCTGGTAAGTTCAGTCTGTAGGCCACTTTACCTATTTTCTTTGTAACTTCGAAAGGTCCGACGTATCGTGGATTAAGTTTGCCTCGTTTGCCAAAACGAACCACACCCTTCCAGGGTGAAACCTTGAGTAGCGCTCGATCCCCAACCTGGAACTCGAGTAGTTTCCTGTCTTTATCGGCGTATGCTTTCTGACGGTCACGAGTTGCCGCCATGCGTTGTCGTATTTGAGCAATCTTTTCAGTAGTATCAACTACCATTTCTGGACCTGTGATCTGACTGTCACCCACCTCTGCCCAACAAAGAGGTGATCGACATTTACGCCCGTATAATGCCTCAAATGGAGCAGCTTTAATGCTGGTGTGGTAACTGTTGTTGTATGAAAATTCCACAAGTGGCAGATGTTTCTCCCCACCATTGCCAAAATCAATTACGCACGCCCGAAGCATGTCTTCTAGAGTTTGAATAGTGCGCTCAGACTGCCCATCGGTCTGAGGATGATAAGCTGTGTTCATGTCTAGACGAGAGCCAAAAGATTTGTGCATTGCTTGCCACAGTTCTGAAGTAAAACGTGCGTCACGATCAGAGATGATGAAGGTGGGCACCCCGTGCCTCGAGACCACTTCTTTTAAGTAAATGTCTGCTAAGGTAGAGAACTTGTCTATTTCTTTGATAGCCAAGAAGTGAGCAGACTTTGTGAGTCGATCCACGATCACCCAAATAGTATCATTTCCACGTTGAGATCTGGGTAGGCCAGTAACAAAATCCATGGAAATTTGTTCCCATTTCCATTGTGGTATCTCAGGTTGCTGGAGTGGGCCTGAGGGTTTCTGATATTCCGCTTTGACTCGCGCACAAGTCAAACACTTGCTAACGTAAGTAGCTGTGTGGGCCTTCATGCTAGGCCACCAATATGTAGTTTTAATATCGTGGTACATTTTATCTGAACCTGGATGTACCGAGTAGCGAGACTTATTAGCTTCATCCATTACAAGCTCGCGTAGGTTGCCATAAAGTGGGACCCAAGTGCGTCCTGTTACGTAATAAGCACCATCTTCCTTCTGTTCTAAGCGTTGCCTTGAGCCGCGTAGGGCTTCAGCCCTGACATTTTCTGGTTTCAATGCTTCTATCTGAGCATCTCGTATCTGGAAAGGAAGACTAGACTGTATGGTGAGTTGTAAAGCTCGCACGCGCTTAGGCGCGGTGTCCTTTCGACTGAGGGCGTCAGCCACAACATTGGCTTTGCCTGGGTGGTACCTGATTGAGCATTCGTAGTCATTTAACAGTTCAACCCCTCGTCGCTGTCGCATATTCAGTTCTTTCTGTTTGAAGATATGTTCGAGGCTTCTGTGATCAGTGTAGATTGCGCACTTGGTATCATACAAATAGTGTCGCCATATCTTAAGTGCAAAAACAACCGCTCCCAGCTCTAGGTCGTGTGTCGTGTAATTCCGTTCGTGAATCTTAAGTTGGCGCGAAGCATAAGCAATAACTTTATCCCTTTGCATCAATACACATCCAAGACCTTGGATAGATGCGTCGCAGTAGACTACAAAATCGTCCGTGCCTTCAGGCAGTGAGAGGATAGGTGCGCTACAGAGTCTATCCTTCAAGTGTTGGAACGCTGTTTCCTGTGCATTACCCCAACGGTAAACAACACCTTTCTGTGTCAGTAGTGTAAGCGGCTGAGCAATCTTTGAGAAGTCTTTGATGAACCTTCTGTAATAACCCACCAAACCTAAGAATTGGCGTATTTCTGTTGGTGTACGAGGCGCAGGCCAGTTCTTAATCGAATCTACCTTGGATGGATCTACATGAATCCCATCCTTGTTCACCACGTGGCCTAAGAAGTGGACTTCACGAAGCCAAAAGTCACATTTAGAAAACTTAGCGTATAGCTGTTCCGTTCTTAGAAGTTCCAGTATAAGTCGTAAGTGTTGCTCGTGTTCCTCCTGACTTTTCGAATAAATCAGGATGTCGTCGATGAAAACGATGACGAACTTGTCAAGATAGGTTTGCACACTCTGTTCATAAGATCCATGAAGACCGCAGGCGCGTTCGTTAGCCCGAATGGCATGACCAAAAACTCGTAGTGACCGTAGCGAGTTCTAAATGCTGTTTTGGAGACATCCTCATCCCGGACTCTCAGCTGGTGATATCCTGACCTTAAGTCTATTTTGGAGTAGTAGCTCAACCCTTGCAGCTGGTCGAATAAATCATCTATGCGCGGAAGAGGATAACGATTCTTGATCGTCACCTTGTTGAGTTCACGGTAGTCTATACACATCCTGAACGTACCGTCTTTCTTCTTTACGAATAACACTGGAGCTCCCCAGGGCGAAGAGCTAGGACGTATAAAACCCTTTTTCCAAGAGTTCTTGTAGCTGCTTTGACAGTTCTTCTAATTCAGTTGGAGCTAAACGATAAGGTGCTCGAGCTATAGATGCTGCTCCTGGAGCGAGCTCGATCTGAAATTCAACTTGACGATGAGGCGGTAACCCAGGTAATTCCTCAGGAAACACTTGAGGAAAATCGCGTACTACAGGAATATCTTCAATCTTTCCCTCTTTCTTCGATGTATCTGTAATGGGTGCTAATATAGCAGTGTGCCCCTTGCGCAAACACTTCTGAGCCTTGAACTTCGAGAGGTTCTTTACCAGAACGGGGAATACGAATGATCTTTTCCTTGCATAGGATCTCTGCTTGTTGTTGGGATAACCAATCCATACCAATGACGATGTCGTAACTATCGCAACGTTGAGGTCATTACTAGTATCACCCTGACCAATCACGAACACTCGACCCCTGGCACCATTGTCGTCGTTATTACCCCCATTGTTGCCTCCATTATTGTTCCTGTTTCTTTGATTGTGGTTCTGATTCTGGTTCTGGTTCGACCGTGGGCAGTGTCTTTTGAAGTGACCTTCAGCACCATCTGATAACATCCCTTGTTACCATGCTGTTGTCGCCGATTCTATAGATCTTGTGGCTGTTGTTGTTGGTTCTGGTTTGCAGGACGTGAGTTTCTACCATCTTTGGTTCCATGACCAAGCTTGTTGCATTATTGACAATGATTGCGTTTGCCCTGCCCGCTGTGGTGCAGGTTACATCGTTTGCGCTTAGGGTGGTTTCCCTTGTATCCACCCTGCCCTTGAATACTAAATGTTGCTGATCAGGACTTTAGTTGTCATCGACCTTTCACTGCTGTGCCTGGGACGGAATCGTAGTCGAACCCTTGCTAGAGGTTCCATCCCACTTTCATCCATTGTTACTGAGGGTAGCAGAAGTAGTTGAAGTAGTAGTGGTAGTAGTATCGCTGATACGTTGAGGCAGCTTGTTCTGTCCCACTGCCTGGTCTGTGAGACGATGAGCAAGATGAGTAACATCTTGAATAGTAGCAAGTTTAGCCGTCTTCACATGGTTTTGAATTCCTGGTACTAAGCCTTTGAGGTACAGCTCAAAGCTCTTTATGGGAGGATCCACCATAGTTGGACACAAAATTTGTCAGTTTGTTGGATCGTTATCGTGCACGCTTCTATCTCTGACTCCGTCATCTCCATGTTAAAGGACTCCACTTCCAACTTGTGGATGGCATCATAACTACTGTATTCACGTTTGATAGGTTCCTTAAAATCATTCCATGGGGTGGCATTAGCAGCCGCCAGCTCCAACATCGTAACTTGCGCGTTCCACCAAGTTTGCGCAGTGCCTTCGAGAATATCAGTGGCATATTTCACCTTACGAGCCTCAGGTCATTCGCACATTTGAAGGCCGATTCTAGTTCCTCGAACTAATGGAGGAGTCCAACAGCTCCTTCAGTGTCGCTGAAAGTAGTAGGACGACAGTCCATAAAAGTCGTGTATGTGCACACAGGTGGCTGAGCGTGTTGACTTGTCGTGTGCGTAAGAGTAATCAAAATTAAGCACAAGTGTTGAGTTACAAGAGTAGGATCTAAAAATCCTGGAGTAAGTGGTGATGGCAGGTTACACCTCCTGTCTGGGCAACTGCGAGTGTTGCAGTAACTTGTTCAGTGATCGAAGCCGCCAACTGGGCTTGAGTTAGGTTAACGCGTCCACTCATGATCTTGACATCAAGGAGGACATGTGTAAGAGAGGTTCGCGAATAGTGCGAAGAGAGTGAGCACACAAGTATTCTCAAGCAATAACGTATAGTAGGTTCTGTAATCTGAGCATACCACGAGCAAAGTTCTATGTAATTCTAGCAAGTAGGTAAAGTAACATGAATAGTAGTACCTATGATGTTGAGCCTTGCACGTGGAGCGAAGCGTCGTTGTGGATCGTTGAGAGCACTGTTCTGGTTATAGTCTGGTTTTAACAAAATCGTTTTCCCTTTATTAAAACCGAGTTCTCTATAACCAATGGCTCTGATACCAATCTGTCACACCCCCAAAATCCACACGCGGAGTACCACCGCTTGGAGGCGTGACATGACCAGGATCAAGCCACCAATCATATTGAACATATAAGAAATCAGTAAAGTAAACGTAATCCATCACAATACAATTGGTGCTAAATCAAAAGCATAACATAGGTAGCGGAAGCATAGTTATGAACATCCAACGCAAGTGTTTAGTTTAAAGAGTCATTAAGTTTTTATCAAAGCATCCACAATCCGTGCCCACAACGACCGCGCCTCCCGTGCAAGCTCCAAGAGTACCTATGGTCCTGCAAGGCATGTAATAGAGAGTCAACAACTAGTTGAGCGAGTTCACAGTTGGTTATTTAGTTATAGAATTCGTTTCGTAAATCAGTTGTTCGTTTTGTAAACCATGTTTCTTATTAATTCCCATCGCGGTCCTCCAGACATCTGTGCGAAGGTTAGTGGCCGTATCGCGGTCCTCCAGACATCTGTGCGAAGGTTAGTGGCCGTATCGCGGCCTTTTCAGGCATCTGTGCGAAGATTAGTGGGGGCTTCCCATGTGTAGACTAGTCGTATTTGTACGTGCCCTTCTTGATCCAAGGACCGTAGCGAGTGTGAGTGTACGTAGGTTTTACGTACGTTAAGGTTGTTGTCCTACCCAAGGTGGACGAACGTACGTATTCTACCCAAGGAGAATACGCAGGATTAATATTGGCATCCTACCCATGGAGGATGGCGGTACATATCCTACCCAAGGAGGACATGTAGGTTCCATTTTGGTTTCTTAACCCATTCCCAACCCACCGGGAATCCCATGCCTTAGAAAGAGTGTGAACTCACCTTGGTTTGCTCAGTATGCTAAATGTATGCTCGCAAGTAATCAATCACGTCCTAAAGTATGCACGTATGTGAAATCAGTTTGTGTTCAAGTTGTGCACGTATAAACATGTAGCACGTAATCACAATCATATACAAGATGGTTACACTTAACAGCAGTTAAATATTCCAGTTAACATTTAACAGAATTAACTCAAGTTCCTGCACAGATCAGCTATTCGGCGAAACACACATGTTGGCGAAACACACATTTGACGAAACACATAAGTTGGCGAAACACACATTTGACGAAACACGTTCTGTTTCGTCGTGGTCTTAATTGGCGAAACAGAATTCAATTTCGTCGATTACTCTTGGCGAAACACTTTCTGTTTCGCCGAGAGTTCTGTTTCGTCGGACGTCAGTTTCGCAGACATCAGATGCAGCAGTTACGAATATACACAGAACCCTAATCATGCTAGCAGCCGTCATCAGTATCAGAAATCATATGAAGGTCAATGTGCAGAACGAATCATCATAACTCAATCATCCAAGAATCATTGTCTAGCATAAACCCTAGTTTTTGTGTATAACATATTAATTTAACATCCAACAATCATATCATTGAACCCTATCAAGATGCTAACTTATATTCAGAATCAGAACATAATAATAACAATATCCAGAACCGAGCATTCGATTGTATTAGGTTTCGTATAAAATGATTTATATCCAACTACACCATACATACCAAAATCTATAACATCAACATATTCTTATAATCACAGCAGTAACACACATCAACTATAAGCACAAGCATGGATCGAGATATCACAGAAACATGAACCGATTAACGAACACATACTAACCGAGATATGAGAAAACACAATCGATCGCTAGGGATATCTCCGAGAAGCTCCTACTGCCGTCACAAAGGAGAAGAGGGCTCTAGGGTTTCGGTTGTTATGATAAATGGGTGAAACTAAGGCTGTTACATGTTTTAAAACCCGAAATAACAAGCTGGGCCCGAACTGGGCTTTTGGCGAAAATGGGCTCGGCGAAACAGCCTGTTTCGTCGAGAAGCTTGTTGACGAAACTGACCTGTTTCGTCGAGATTGGTCTTGGCGAATCTCACTTATGTTTCGTCGAGTTCTCTGATAGTTTAACAGTTTAAGTTTACAAACAGCATACAAGCTATCATATTACACATAACCATGCAAACACACTACGTTTTATCATATCACAAAGTGTACAGTTACGAAATCAGGCAAGTCAAACAACTAAACAGTCAACGTCAACGTGCATTAAATGCGAATAGAGAATGTCGGAAATTCGAGTTGTCACATGAAAAGCTGGCAGACAGACTGACAGCCGTAGCAGGACATGGCATCACCTCAAGAAGCATCTAACGCTTCCGTGACCTACACTTCTAACACACCTGCAAAAGGCTACACATTGTCAGTCTAGCCACTTGACTACCTGTCACACCCCCAAAATCCACATGCGGAGTACCACCGCTTGGAGGCGTGACTGACCAGGATCCAGCCACCAATTATACTGAGCATTGGTTAATAGTAAAAATGTTCACCAACCACCATAGCTAGTAAACAACATAGTCCGAAGTTTTTTTAAAAGTTTAAGTTCCAATAATAGTCTAAGTAAACAGCGGAAGCATAAACCAAACAGTTTCAAAACAAGGTTCATAGTTCAAGATTATTTAATCCCAACACATGGGTTAGATGACCACTACACATTCCCAAGCTGCAAGCTCCTGAGTCACTGGGTACCTGCAAAGCATGCAGTAGGGTATCAACAAAAATGTTGGTGAGTTCACGAGATGTCCAGTTTTAACTATTCGAAAACGTAGGTTGTTTAGGTAAAACATTTATAATCACGCCATGGGGAGCTACCCCATATGAAAGCTACTAAACTTGATGTTACCGAAACTGTTGACGAGAAGATTTTGTGCCCCAGGTCAATGTCTATCGTCATTGACCAAGATGCAAGGTCTACTAGTTCACGCCCGATCTCCCCCGGTCACGGTGTGAGGTTGTTAAACCTAATAGCGCTATCAACTAATAACCTGTTCGCCCCCGGCGATTAATCAGTACTGGAAGCAGGGACTTTGTGTGATAGAGATTTGCTTAGTTTTGCTAGTAGTGATTTATAAATAATACCCAAACGCATTTTCCCCCAGAAATAGTAATTTAAAGTTGTTCTTTAGTTTGTTCGTGTCCCTCCCTGGGACGCATGCTTTTAGTGTGTGAACTCACCTTGGGTTGCTCGGCAGTTTTAGTCCACTTGGTCAAGTATGCTGGTCACCACGTCCTAATATGGTTACCAGTATAGGTCAGGTTGGGTACAAAGAAGTCACGTATATCCTACACGTATCTCACACATAGTATGCATATAGTTTTTGAGTCATTGGGCCTGCTCTAATAATTGCACAGTCAAACATGTTGGTGCACACATCTGTCGTCTTCGTCTTGTATCGAGTCTCGGGTTCGGTGCGGGTTCGGTGCGGATATAATCAAGCATGATGTCATCATCCTTGATGATGACATCACACTAGTGACATCATTGATTGCATCATCATCACAAAAGGACAAAAGTGAAATGAAATTGAAATCAGATAGCACGTTGCATGGAATCGATTTTGTTAGCTTCGCTTCAAGACAAAGTAGCATGTTAGGTTCGCTTCAAATTGTAATATCTTATATGAAGATTTCGCTTGAAGGAGGTTCAAGCGAAATCATGAACATTATAAATAGGCTTGTAGTCATTTCAGTTGTAATAGTTCCAACAGTTTTTGGCCAAGTGTACCGAAGTGCTGCCGGTTTCTCTTCTGATTGTAAAGGTTGTAATATCAATATACAAGAGGTTTAAAGTGTGAAACAAGCTGTTTACAGATCCGTTTCTCTGTTTCCGCCTTTGAAACGGACTAGAACTCTTCCGAACGACTCGTTAAGGTCGCAATCCGATCCTACAATTGGTATCAGAGTCAGTGAAGAAGAGTTCTTGTTGATTCAGCCGTAAAATCTGTTTCTACACCTTTCTTTTTCGAAAAACAAAACTTTTTACGGTCAAAATCGGACATATTTCACATATATTGTGCACAAACATGGTTTAATCAATCCTTGAAAGTTTCAAGTTTAAAATCAGCCTAAATCTTGTAGTTTTGTGTGTTTTCGCTTCAACTGCTCGTTAATATGATGACATCAGCAACATTTTACATCAGATTTCGCTTGAAAAGTTCAAGATTTGATTGATTTCGCTTGAATGTTGTGTGTGAATGTGAATATATCTGTTTATATAGTGATTGTGAAGAATCATTTCGGACCCGACAAATAGCTTTTGATAAAATCAAGTAATGAATGAGAATATATTGGTATTTGTAAGCATGTGATATATATCGGGTCTTGTGTTTTGAATATTGAGATTGCTGGTTCATTAAAGTTTACAACTTTAATAGTGTGCACGTGAAAAGAGCATTTGTTTGTGTGAAACTTTAATCAAAATTGTCGGCAAATGAATTGATAACGAGTTGTATGTACATATCTCGAAATTGTTGATCAAATGGTTCATGTGCTGAATATTTGAGGTCCAATCAGATTTTGTTTAGTAATAGAGTTCATTGGGAAAATCAATTTGTTGGACGATTTTTACAAAGCTGATTGTAGGATCGGATTGCGACCTTAACGAGTCGTTCGGAAGAGTTCTAGTCCGTTTCAAAGGCGGAAACAGAGAAACGGATCTGTAAACAGCTTGTTTCACACTTTAAACCTCTTGTATATTGATATTACAACCTTTACAATCAGAAGAGAAACCGGCAGCACTTCGGTACACTTGGCCAAAAACTGTTGGAACTATTACAACTGAAATGACTACAAGCCTATTTATAATGTTCATGATTTCGCTTGAACCTCCTTCAAGCGAAATCTTCATATAAGATATTACAATTTGAAGCGAACCTAACATGCTACTTTGTCTTGAAGCGAAGCTAACAAAATCGATTCCATGCAACGTGCTATCTGATTTCAATTTCATTTCACTTTTGTCCTTTTGTGATGATGATGCAATCAATGATGTCACTAGTGTGATGTCATCATCAAGGATGATGACATCATGCTTGATTATATCCGCACCGAACCCGCACCGAACCCGAGACTCGATACAAGACGAAGACGACAGATGTGTGCACCAATAGACTCCCCCTCAGATGTTGACGAGTCTTAAGTGTCAAGTCTTCTCAATCTTCAGTCTTTATCAGTCTTTGAGCTTTCTTCAAGATCTCTACCTGGCTCTATTCTATCTCAAATTCTCTCTCTCTAACAGACTCCCCCTCAAAACATGCTGGGATCGTAGTCTGTCTTTTACAGAATTTCAGAATCCTCAGGTATCGGAACCTGGCACTCTATCTGCTCAGAATCCATCCTATCCTGCACATCCTCTACCCAAAAATAAGATTCACAAGAATAAAATATTTAACAATTTGTCAAATATCATGCACCAACACTGACTCTTCTCCAATCATTATACAATCAAACATTAACAATAATCATTTAACAAATTTTTTATCTCTGAAAAAACTTTTCAATCAAATTCTCCAAACCTATTCGTCATGTTCAGCACTTGGAATTTTGAAATTCAGCTCTTCAACATCAGTTGTCTAAAATCTTTTTGGATTTTTCAAAAATTTATGCTAAAACACACCGAAAATCTTTTTGGATTTTTTTTAAAAAAAAACGAAATGAAATGCAGCAAAGAAATATTTACAAACAATATTTTTGTGAGTTTGTGTAAGAGGATCATATCAGTTTTTGAGACCAATCACCAACACCGTTAAGCTTTAAACATTTTAAGTTCTAAACAATTCACCTAGATTGTCAGTATACTTGTCCACTTAAATTTTCACACAAAGTTCAACTGCTTCGAGATACGAATTAGTGTTTTAGGACTTAAACATCTACATGTGTCCCACCTCAGTATATACTCCCGTATCCAGACCCCAGTATTCAGTCTTACAGGTGAGTATACCTAGATGATATCTGTAAGGGATTAATTGCGAGGGCCGTGAGAGCTCAGGTCGATCTTTCGATACGCAGAGAGATGACGGCTTCGACTTTTGGTGGGTCCCCTTTAGAGGATCTTTTGAATTACAACAGCAATGACTATCAATTTTATTGTTTCATCAATTTGCTGAGGGCAGCGCTATTTTTCAAGCATGCGGAAAGTATTCTCCGGGGACTAGGCCATTGCTTCCGCAAAATCAGAAGTCCCGGGATAATACCCCAGATATCACTAAGCATAAAGACCTAGTATCTCAGAATACGAGACCTTTCAAACAAGATTTCAGGGGTTACCTATATATCCTGGAAGTGTTCCCCACGTAGACGCAAGTAAATTTTATGTTTATATCTCGTCACAATTTACTAAATGTGCAAAAACCTACTGACATATCCACAGTGAGATTGTTTATCACATTTATACCTTCCATTTCTTTAGCATGCCGTGATCGTCCACTGATGTACTATCATTTCCTCTTTTATACAACAAAACTCATTTTGAATTTTATCATGTTTTTGGCTTTTTCAAATTTTCAAATGTTTTTGGATTTTCTGAAATTTTTACTCCCCCTAAAATGCAAACACATTTTAGGAAATTTGAAAACAAACTGTACAAAAAAAATATGACAACCGATATCGAATCGCTTCAATTCGCCATCCACTTGGCATAAACAATCAGAACTCCCCCTTACAACAAACTATTTTCCCACTGATTTCAAAACACTTAAGTTTGTTTTAATCAAATGGTTTTTCCGGAAAATTAGTTTTGTTGATTTTCAAACCACTTGTAGGTTAGGGGTTTCATCACATTGTTTCTCAATCACTTGTAGCAGATCAAGTACAAATTAATGTCCTTGATTTACCACTTGCAAATATGCACCATCTATATCAATTGTAAGAATTACCACATGTAGAACACAATACCACTTGTAGGAATGTTACGTCTACATCACCATTTTACCAATCAAAATGCCGATTCCTGCTTTGCACTTACCAACCTGAAAGCTCCGGCGTAGTCATACAATCTGTAAACATCCAAACACTATCAAAAACTTTCAACCAAAAACTTCAAACATTAGAAAGATGCCGATTCCTGATCCTCTATATAAACTTGGGATCTCCGGCAAGTCCGGTTTTTACTCAAACATTACGTCCACCCAAGCCTGACCAGCCTTGGGTGACTTTGGTGGCAAACATCTGTCCCACCAACATTTTGATTTATAAAATTCTTGAGCACCTTTTACCTTCCTATCAACCATCTTCCCGAAAATATGTTTGACTTTTCCATTGAAAGCCTTCTCAACATCAAATTCTCCCTTATCAGCGAAGAATTGATTTGAGATCTCTACCTTTCCCACTTTCGACTTCCAATTTTCCTTTGACAATGAAGGAAAATTCTCATCGTTCACCTCAGGAACGGAATTCACAATCTTTTTCTCAACAAATGACTCCTCTGATTTTATGGAATCAGATTCATTGTCAGAACTTCTTTCAGAGTTTACAATCCATTTTTGTTTGGTTAAATCGACACTTCTTTTGTAAAACCGTTTTGAAGTTTCACCAACTTCCAAAGTCGATTTATCAACATTTTTCTTTTTCATTTCAGAGTTAGAAGAAACTCCCTGTTCTTTGTAGTTGGTCTTGGGGCAATTCCAAGCTATGTGTCCAACTTCCTGGCATTTAAAACAAGTTCTTCGATCAACTCTTTGAGCAAACTTTCTCACATTTTTCTTCACTTCAGCAAGAAACTCTTGATTTGATTGTTTCCAGAATGGTTTCTTCTGCTCATCTTCACAACTTCCACCTGCAACAAATTTTGTATTTGGTTTATAAGTTTTCTGATTTTGATAATTTTCAGGAGGAATAAATCCTAAACCTTTCTTTTTGAGATTACCGTTGTAGTTTGGTTTCTTTCGATAACCATAACCAGAACTATAACCCTTTTTCTTGTTCAATCTCTGTTGAACTCTTGAAGTGTATTTTTTAGGTTTTTCATCAAGATTTAAATCTTTTATATCAGAAAAATTAATTTCTGTTAATTTGAAAACCTGTTTGATCATTTCAGTTTTTACACTTCTGATTGGAAATTCCTCATCAGAATATAATTTGTCTGAATCATTCAAAGTATAAGCCACTTTGATTGATCCGTCATTCAAATTAGATTTTGATAACAGGAATTCTCTATTGTAAACCCTATTAACCGGTGAACTCAGACTCTTTTCTGACAAACTCGGACTTTCAGACTTAGACTCCGGTTTTAACTCCTCATCCGTATCCAACACCTGATCGACAACTTTCTTTAATAACTCAGACTCATGATCAGTGTCAGACGCTGTGAATGTAACATCAATATTATCTGGTAATTCATCAATGATTTCAGACTTTAACTTGATGTTGACTGCCTTTTTTAGACGCTCTTCATTTGGATTCCTGGGAGAATAAGTTTCATGGATCGGGGGCGGACATCTGTTATACTTGACACTTGGTTTCTTACCAGTATCAGTATCTTCAGTCTTTTTGTCCATGAACGCTTCTAGACCTGCAACAGTAGGATAAACACGATCAATCAAGTAATCACATGTAGTATAACTCAACAGTAATCGTTTAATCCTTTCACTCTCAATCTTCTCAAGTTCTACTTCTTTCTTCAGCTGTGCACAATCTTCAATATACTCATTAATGACTTTCTGCTTCGTCATTAATGTTGCACTCATTTTATCCATTGCTTTTTCAATTTCTGTATTCGTCTTTTTCAGACGATCAACTGTCCTGTTCAGTACATCGTACGACTCCTTCACATACTTCACATCAGACAGTAAATCTTCTTTAATCTTCTCTAAATCAGCAATCTTCATATCTTTCTCCTCACAAGCTTTGCAAGACTCTGAACACTTCACACATGGTTTTTCAACTTCAACCATTTTTTCAACTATCTTTTCAACCTCGACAGTCTTTTCAACTTCAACTAGTTTCTCTATTTCAACAATTTTCTCAACTTCTACCAGTTTTTCAACTTCAACTATTTTTTCAATTTCAACAAGTTTTTCTACTTTCACAATTTTCTCTACTTCGACAAGTTTCTCTACTTCAACGATTTTCTCAACTACTCTCTCAGTCACTGGCTCAACATTTGCTTCTCCAGCTTCTGTCTTTGTCTTTTCATCAGCTTGCATTTTTGTTGCTTCCAGCTCATGCTCCTCAATCTTCTGAATAAATTTTGCTAGACTCATATTTTCCTTTTTTCTCATATGTTTTACAATCAACAGAAAATTTCCCCATTTTTGCTGTGGTAATGCATTAGCAAGTTTATCAATCCATTCATCATTATCTTTCTTAATTTTCAATCTTTCCATTTCCACGACTAAATGACAATATCTATCAATGGTCATCGTTGTTGTTTCATGGTCAAAAGCTACAAACATGTCAAATGACTTCTTCAACAATTCCTTTTCCATGTTTCAATAATTTTTTCTATTGCATTTTCAAATGCTTTTTGTCCTTTTGTAATGTGATGTCATTGATGATATCACCTAGATGATTTTTACAAAGCTGTCGGATACTTGAATTTGTGTTGATATCAAGGTTTGCATGTGATTCAAAGATAAGGGTGTCAGTCTCTATCATACCAAGTTGGCATGTGAACTGATCAAAGTTTGATTAAAGACTATCATAGTTTAATATTTTTGACCAAAGCTTGTTGATCAGTATTGTTTGTGTGTGAAATCTTGTTGAATTTAAAAAAAAATCAAATCAATAGTGTAGTCCAGTGAATATTAATCTTTGATCAAGTTCTCAGCCCATATCATCATTGTCAGCCCAAGTCATAGTTCACGGCCCATGTGACTTAAAGTGACTCGACCCAATCAGGTTTAATTGTTGAATTTTAATTGTTGAAATATCATAGTTGCGGCTCAGTTAGATTTAAGTGAAAGTTGATATTGTCGGTTAAGTGTTGTGTGATTAAATTTTTTTGTGATACTTGGGTTATATGTGCTAGTTGATCAGGTTATATGCATTTTTAGTTCATAGTGTTTGTGTGAATTTAAGACGCTTGAGTATTCAGGTCACAAGGTTTGGAGTTTAGTCGGTTCGCACGGTTCGATCAGTCGTTTTGTCAGTCAAGTCGCGTATTAAAGTCATCGACTCGCTTGAAAGTTTTCGTACAGTTTGGAGTTCAAAGGTTTAAAAGAGTCAGGTCATTTGATTTCGATTCGGGTTCTAGAAGTCCGCACAGTTGGTCAACGTTCAGTCCGCACAAAAAAATCGCCAGTCTGAGTACTAGTTTGTTTCAGTTAATTGATAAGCGTTTAAACTGATTGTGTTTGTGTTTGTAAAGGTACTTGCCAGGTGTTTCCCGAAGTATTTGCAAATTATTGAAACAAGCTGTTATCACGTCCGTTTCTTAGTTTCCGCCTCTGAAATGGACTAGAACTCTTCCAAACGACTCATTTAGGTCGCAATCCGATCCTACAAAACAGTAACAGTTAACACGTAGTCCAGTCAAACAGTAACATGCATGAACAGTCCATGCACCTAGGCCCAATAACGGAGACCAGTAGCCCACTTGAGACAAGGTGGTCTCGAGTCGAGACCGAGAGGTCTCGAGTCGCAACCAAGTGGTCTCGGGTTGTAGTGGTCGAGACCGAGAGGTATCGAGTCGCAACCAAGTGGTCTCGAGTCATGTAAGTATGAGTCGCAACCTCAGATGTCTCGAGCTTAGTCTCGAGTCGAGAACAGGAGGCCTCGAGTCGAGATCTTGATTGTCTCGGGTCCTTGATGCCTGCCGCTTGGTCTCGAGTTGCCACTTTGGAGGTCTCGAGTCGCAACCGAGGGTCTCGACTCGTAACCACAGATGTGTGCACAAGAAAATCCTTCTAGAACCTGTCCAACTCGTACTATCCAATAGAATTTCATGTGCATGAAATTGTGTACTATCCAATAAAAACCCACAAACATGTTTCCTTGTCTGAATTCTAAATTAAACAGATCAAAACACAACATTTCAAATATTCAATGCACATTCATCATCTATTCATCGCATGATCATACGATTCATCATTTAGGGTTTTATCATAACCACATGTTTGTTCAAACAAATCTATCCTAGCATGAGCCCACGTCAATATCATCATCAACTCCTATATCTAGCATAATCAATCAATTCAACAGCATGCTTTCATAAGATTTATCATCAACATTCATCCATTTTTGTATCATTTACTACATATCTTACTATCAAGCTATTATTACAATTGTTAGATCACTTCCACCCTCCTAATCATATAGAGATATGCATATCAAACATGAACATGTGCACCACTAATCAAACAAACACCTTTATCATATACAAACAATAGTCATAATGCATTTTATCACTAAACAAACAAGATGGGACACTAACCGAACCCTTTTGAGTGTGTGTGAAATGATGAAGGAAGTCCCCAAGTGATGATCACAAGCTGATCCGAGGGTCTTGATGCTGCCGGTTGAATCCGAGAGAGAGGGGAGGAGGTTTGTGGTGGTGTTCTAGGGTTTTAGTGAGAGGGAGAGAGAGTGTGTGTGTAGGAGAGTGTGGGAGAATGATGGAAATGTCAAAATGAGAGAAGGTTGGCTTGGGCATGGGTTTTATACTAGCTCCAAGTTGGTGCACCCTAATGGGTTCCGGATGGATTAAAGGAGGGGTGCGGCCCAAACGGCCCAACTGTTTACTCGAGACCGAGTGGTCTCGAGTCGGGTTCGCGGTCTCGGCCCACTACATACATATATATACATACTACATATACATACTCAGTGCAAGGATCACATAGAACATGAAGATAAAACACAACTTTCATTTAATAATATATATACACACAATGTAATTACAAGATATTCGCTCGAAAAAACCTAGAGTGTCACATTATCCCCAAGTTTTAAGAACTTTCGTCCCGAAAGTTAAGGCAGCCACTGGCAAGCTAGTATGAGTGAGAACGTTTCAACGGGGTGTCACATCATCCCCCTGTTAGTTTGGAATTTCGTCCCGAAATTCGGTTGTAGGTTCAGTGCTGGGAGTTTCATTTGGGAACAACTGGGGATACTTGCACTTCATCTGGTCTTCCCGCTCCCAGGTAAACTCTGGGTCACGACGCGAGTTCCAACGAACTCGTACGAGAGGTATCTGGCTACGTTTGAGGGTTTTGATTTCACGATCCGTGATCTCAATCGGTTCCTCAGTAAAGTGTAGCTGTTCGTCAATAGTGAGTTCCTTGAAAGGAATGACGAGTGTTTCATCTGACAGGCAATTCTTCAGATTAGACACGTGGAAGACGTTGTGCACAACACTCAGTTCTTCAGGCAGGTTCAATCTGTAAGCGACCTTACCGATCTTTTCGGTAATTTCGAATGGTTCGACATATCACGGATTAAGCTTGCCCCATTTTCCAAAACGAATCACACCCTTCCATGGTGAGACTTTAAGCAAAGCCCGGTCACCCACCTGGAACTCTAGCGGTTTCCTATCCTTATCAGCGTAACTCTTCTGACGGTCACGAGCTGCTGCCATGCGTTGTCTAATCTGGGCAATCTTTTCCGTAGTGTCTACCACAAGTTCTGGACCTGTGATCTGGCTGTCACCAACCTCCGCCCAGCAGAGATGCGATCGGTATTTACGACCGTACAATGCCTCAAAGGGTGCTGCCTGAATGCTGGTGTGGTAGCTGTTATTGTAGGAGAATTCTACTAACGGTAGGTGCTTTTCCCAACCCTTGCCAAAATCGATCAAACATGCCCTAAGCATGTCTTCAAGGGTTTGGATGGTGCGTTCAGATTGCCCATCCGTTTGTGGATGATAAGTGGTGCTCATGTCTAAGCGTGAGCCAAAGGATTTGTGCATAGCTTGCCACAACTCAGAAGTAAAACGCGCGTCTCGATCGGAAATAATAGAGGTTGGCACTCCGTGCCTCGAAACCACTTCCTTTAAGTAAACCTCTGCTAAGGTAGAGAACTTGTCTATTTCTTTAATAGCCAAAAAGTGTGCAGACTTAGTTAATCGATCCACTATCACCCAAATGGTGTCATTTCCGCATTGAGACCTAGGCAAGCCAGTAACGAAATCCATGGAAATTTGCTCCCATTTCCATTTCGGGATTTCTGGTTGTTGGAGTAGGCCCGCGGGTTTTTGATACTCAGCCTTGACTCTCGCACAGGTCAAACATTTACTGACATAGGTTGCTATGTGGGCTTTCATGCTAGGCCACCAGTATGTAGTCTTTAAGTCGTGGTACATCTTATCCGAACCAGGATGCACTGAGTAACGGGACTTATGGGCGTCATCCATTACAAGCTCGCGTAAATTCCCATAAAGTGGGACCCATATACGCCCGTTTACGTAGTAAGCACCATCTTCTTTTTGTTCTAGCCGTTTCCTTGATCCTCACAGGGACTCAGCCCTGATGTTCTCGGTTTTCAATGCTTCAACCTGAGCGTTTCGGATTTGCTTAGGAAGGTTCGAGTGGATGGTGAGCTGTAAGGCACGAACACGCTTAGGTTTGGTTTCCTTCCTGCTGAGGGCATCTGCCACCACATTAGCCTTGCCTGGATGATATTTAATCGCGCACTCGTAGTCGTTTAGAAGCTCGACCCATCGGCGTTGCCGCATATTCAACTCTTTTTGTTCCATTATATGCTGGAGACTCTTGTGATCGGTGTAAATCGTGCACTTGGTACCGTACAAGTAGTGTCTCCAAATCTTGAGTGCGAAGACCACAGCTCCGAATTCTAGGTCATGTGTCGTGTAGTTTCGTTCGTGGATCTTGAGTTGTCGCGAAGCGTAAGCAATAACCTTCTCGCGTTGCATCAACACACAACCAAGTCCTTGAATAGAAGCGTCGCAGTAAACAACAAAGTCTTCGGTACCTTCAGGTAAGGAAAGAATAGGAGCACTACAGAGGTTCTTCTTTAGTTCCTGGAAGGCAGATTCCTGAGCATCACTCCATTTATATGCAACACCCTACTGAGTGAGGGTCGTAAGTGGTTGAGCGATCTTATAAAATCCCTTGATAAATCTTCGATAGTATCCTGCCAATCCCAAGAATTGGCGAACTTCAGTCGGAGTCTTAGGTATAGGCCAATCCTTAATGGATTCGATCTTAGCGGGGTTGACGTGGATCCCATCCTGATTGACTATGTGCCCAAGGAAATGGACTTCTCTAAGCCAGAAATCACATTTTGAGAATTTGGCGTACAGTTGCTCATTGCGAAGGAGTTCGAGAATAAGGCGCAGGTGTTGTTCATGCTCCTCTTGATTCTTCGAGTAAATTAGAATGTCGTCAATAAACACAATCACGAACTTGTCGAGGTAGGGTTTGCACACTCGGTTCATGAGATCCATGAAGATCGCAGGTGCGTTGGTCATTCCGAAAGGAATAACAAGGAATTCGTAGTGACCATAGCGGGTTCTGAAAGCAGTTTTAGAGATGTCCTCATTGCGGACTCTCAGCTGGTGATAGCCCGATCGCAGATCAATTTTGGAATAATAGCTCGACCCTTGCAGCTGGTCAAACAGATCGTCAATGCGGGGAAGTGGATAATGATTCTTTATGGTAACTTTGTTCAGTTCGCGGTAATCAATGCACATTCGGAATGTGCCATCCTTCTTTTTAACAAAGAGCACTGGGGCTCCCCAGGGTGACGAGCTAGGACGGATAAAACCTTTGTCCAAAAGTTCTTGTAGTTAAGTAGAAAGTTCCTTTAGTTCGGCGGGGGCTAGTCGATAAGGTGCACGAGCTATAGGTACCGCCCCGGGAGTTAGCTCGATTTGAAATTTGACCTGACGGTGAGGAGGGAGTCCAGGTAGTTCTTCAGGAAATACCTCAGGATAGTCGCGTACAACTGGAAAATCTTCAATCCTGTTTTCCTTTTTCTGCGTATCAGCAACAAGTGCTAAGATAGCGGTGTGCCCCTTTCGTAAACACTTCTGGGCTTTTAAGAATGAAATGATGCCTGTGACTTCTCCGCCTTTGTCGCCTTGAACGATAAGGGGTTTGTCAGAAGGACGGGGAATACGAACAGCTTTCTCTTGGCAGAGGATTTCAGCTCGATGCTTGGATAACCAATCCATACCAATGACGACGTCGAAGCTTCCGAGAATGATGGGGAAGAGATCGATACGGAAGGTTTAACCAGACAATTCTAGTTTGCAGTTATGAATAACGTGTGAGGCCTCGAGGTTTCTACCATTAGCTATTTCAACGATGTGCTTAGAGCTTAACGGTGTAAGAGTGGACTTAAGCTTCTTACTAACACGTAGGGATACATAACTAGCATCTGCTCCAGAATCAAATAATATGGAAACATAACGATCATTAAGTAGGAACTTACCCGCCACCACGTTGGGGTCGTTCCTTGCTTCACCAGCTCCAATCACAAAAGCCCTTCCTCTTGCACCATTCCCAGCATTGTTGGTGTTGTTGTTGTTATTCCCTGCTCCCTGGTTGTTGTTGTTCTGGTTTAACTGGGGATAATTCTTCTTAATGTGCCCCTCTGCTCCGCATTGGAAACAACCCTTGATGTTCCCATGATGCTGCTGCTGCTGTGGTTGGTTCTGTCTTGCGGGATGTGGGCTCCTACAATCCTTGGCCTCATGCCCCATCTTGTTGCATCGCTGACACTTGTTCCTCGCACAGGGCCCATTGTGATGCCGATTCCACTTGTTACATTTGGGGAGATGGCTCTGGTAGCCGCCCTGCTGCTGAGGGCCCTTGTTGTTTTCAGTTTTCCTTTGCTGGGCTGGGGCCTGAGTAGAGTTAGCATCTTTACCCTGATTTCCATCCCACTTCCGCTTGTTGTCACTAGAAGTTCCGACAGTAGCATTTATCCTTTTGGGCAACTTGCCCTCTTCCACAGCCTGATCAGTGAGTTTGTGAGCAAGACGGACCACTGGCTGAATGGTATTGAGGTTGGCTGAGGTCACATGGCTCCGGATTTCTGGGGCCAAACCTTTAATGTACAATTCGATCCTTTGATACATAGGTCGTGACATGTTTGGGCAAAGTGCAGCATAGTCATTGGACTGTTTGGTGTAGGTCTCAATCTCTGATCCAACCATCTTGAGCTCATAGTACTCGTTCTCAAGTTTGTGGATATCATCCCTGTGACAATACTCTTCCTTGATCATGTCCTTGAAATCTTCCCACGCAGTAGCATTTGCAGTTTCCAGACCAAGCATCTGAATCTGTGCCTTCCACCATGATAGTGCGTTTCCTTCAAGCGTACCAGTCGCAAACTTTACCCAATTAGCAGGGGGACACTCGCAGACAGCAAAGACAGCTTCGGCCTTTTCAATCCATTGCAGAAGACCTATGGCACCCACAGTGCCGTTGAAAGGGAGAGGCTTGCAATCCATGAAGGTTTTGAAAGTACAAACACGTGGTTGCGCAGGCGCTTGCTGACATGTTGTGAGAAGCGAAGCGAATAGGCTTAGAGGTGAAAAGACGATGCGGGGGTAGGATCTAAACATCCTAAAGTAACGAATTTACCTCCAGGGTGAGCTGCGAAAGCTGCAGCCACCGTGTTGAGCAAGTTAGTGAATTGAGCCTGAGTCATGTTAACGTTTCCTCTTCCGCGTCCACTCATTGTCTTCATGGCCAGAAACACAATATGCACCCAAAATTACGCGTTTCGTTGCATGGTCCACATAGCACTTCTAGTTAAGTGAGGAAAACAAATAAGATTGAGGTATTGTTTAAATCAAACTAGCATCAGTATAACACAACATCAACTGAATCAAAACGTATTTCACATTAGCAATGATAGCATTGTTTGTTTTGACAGTCTATAGAACAAATTTACTTTTTAAATAAGTCATGTAATGGATCAAATTCAGGATTATAAGGTGGTGGAGGTGGTAAAGGCAGTTGCATATGATCAGTTAATCGTCTCAGCATGCTTTCCAACCATTGATTTCTTTCTGTCAACCATTTTATTTGTTGAGACAAATTTCGAACTTGATTGTTTAACCTAGTCACTTCGACTCCCAATGAATCCGGAGGTAGATGTATTTGAGGCATCATACTTAGGCCGGCTACATCAGTTGGTGGCAGTTATTCTACTTCGTTTAACAGTGACTGGAAAGACTGTGGCAGTAACGGTGATTGCAAAAATGATTCTGATACTAATTGATCTTGGATCATCATGCTTTCATCAAACAAAGCTTCTTGCGTCGTTGGGTCCTCCTCGAAAAATAACGGTGAGAAGCTTGGTAAGACGTTCGGTGTTAAAGGTTGGGATAAGTTAGTTGTAATATGTTCTTGTATGTATGGCAGCGGTGGTTGCATATCAAACCGATAAAAAGACGGTTGAGGAAACTGCAAAAATGATTGTTGTAAATTTTGTGGGGAGGTATTCTCTAAGATAACTGGAGCTCCCTCCGACTGTGATGGTTGAGTTAGTGTACCAATATGAACAGGGGTTAGCCTAATGTGTAAGGATTTACAATCCCAGGTGCCTTCGGTGGAGATAATCCCTGGATAATCTGATCACTTAAGACACCTAATGATTGTGCTATTTTTGTAATGTAAGACCCTCCCATGAGACATCTCAGAGGATGTGATTGTTGACTAGAAAAATATACAGCAAGCTCGTGGAAAATATTACAAGGAACTTGCTCAAAAATACTATACAGATAGAAAAAGTTCGATTGTTCTAACCCTTTGTTGATTATGCTTGCGCCCCGTGATAGTGTTGGCTAAAACACGGTGCATATATTGATAACAAGGGTTTATGAAGTTCGTAGAATTATTGTGGACCCACCATTCTTTTAATGAATGGCATTGCCAATAATCTACCATATCCGCGGAGGAATTAGAGGTTGATGCCTCCGTAAAAATGGGTTATTTAACTTCTTCATTTGTATATATGCCCAGATGAACTGCGAATTCTGTTAATGACAATTGTAATAGAAAGTTTACAAAAACTCATACACCAGTTCATCGTATGATGGTTCTAGGATGTCGAAGAAACTGCGCCAAGGCATATTAGGTAGTAGTAATCTTGCAAGTAAACCACTGGAATCAATCATTCCCATTCGTTGCCAATCAATACCGCTAATAGTAAGAATTTCCTGCTGCTTGAGTTTTTGATACCTCTCTCGATTGTGTAAATTAGTAAACTGAAGGAAGGGATGAATTTTTGCTGCATTTGAAGATTCAGCATATGCTGCTGGGAGATTTGCCATTGGGATATGGGGTTTTGTTGAACTAAGAAAAGTTTGGGTATGTGTTGAGTTATATCAGAAGTTGTAGTTCTTGTGTAGATTAGCTCGTGTAGTGAGTTTCTCATATAGATAAGGAAATTCCGGATTACACCATAGGATCGGTTAGGGCTTTCATGCTACGTTCTACAGCTAGTTTGAAAATTTGAATCTGACAGGTATGGTCTCGAGAAAATTTTGTAACTTGAAAAAAAATGAATCGAATCGTATAAAATTGATAATAGTACAACGTAGGTTGATTAAAACTTGGATTGTTCTGAAACGGAGAAAAGAAAAAAATCCTTTTGAATTAGGGTAACATGCCTTGAGCCTATAGGCATACTGTACTCTCATCGGTAGTTCCCAGGTAGGCAAACGTGTGTCTCGTCGTGGAGGTGATTTCATAATGGGGTAAAGTAGTTTCATAAAATCAATGAGGATCAGAGAAAACACGTAACAAGATGGGTATAATTTATTCCACGAATAAACGACATCAATGACAAGTCAAAGTAGTTCGGTTCTTATAACTTGGTGAAGTCATGCTTTAGCCTATAAGTGGACACTCATCCCAAGAATTCCCAGGTAAGCACAACTGGTCTCGCGTCTGTTGAGATTTGTACGATGTGCTTGCCTAGACAGAAAACTCAGAATACAGGCGTCCACCCTTCCAGATTGCACGAGTTCGTTATTAGAGCCCAAGACTTTGATGAAAATTTAAAAATCAGAAGAGGTTTTGAAAAATAATCACCTAAGGATAGGTGATGAGCATTTGTAAAATCTAAAGATGAGATCTGTGGTGACGAGGCATTGGTTACAAAAGATAAGAAGAGGGATGAAGACAAAGGCAAAGATAACGGAAGAGTTACTAATGGAAAGTGTCCTAGGTAAGTTATAGTCTAGGTCAAAAGTAATTTCTAATAACCTAAATCCCTATAACCATGACTCTGATACCAACCTGTGACACCCTGACCGGAGGCGGAAATGTCAAGGGCATCACGAAACTTGGAAGAATGCATATAAGCACATGGTGATTTAATTAAAGTTGAAATATAATTAAGTTTGGTTAATAGGATTGCATTCACATCCAAACTAGTACAAAACAAATACAACACATTGTCCACAAAAGTCTTTATTTTTATTTAAGCTAAGGCACTTGTCTTGAGCAATCCTATGTGATCCTTGCAAAGGCTAACTTCAAACATTTTCACCTGAAACATATGTTAAAAATAATTTGGGTCAACAAAAGGTTGAGTGAATTCATAGGTTTTGGTTAGTTTGGTAATAAATAAATAATGTGATAATAAAATGAAATGTTTAACAATGTGGCACTTGATATATCTTAACAAAATGAGTAATACAAGTATGCTTGGTGGAACATTCAAACCTTGTAGACGTAAACACGGATCTATCATCCAAACTTCCGCATTGCAAAATGTGAACAATAACAACAACAACAAATGATCTGAACTAGAAGTTAGGATGGGGCGTCACACCTATAGCGCTATAATATTACCGCTGGGCTTGTACGGAGTTAATGAATGTAGGTGTTAAGCAACAAGTATCAAGCAATTGCAAGAAACAATCAAGATAGCCACAAAATGCAAATTGGTTTGTATCACATTATTTCATATGTTTCATCCCAAAAATATTGTAAAAGAAAATGGGAACTATGAACTCACCTTGTTTGCGAATAATTTCCAAACAAGTAATGGTAAGAGTTTTGCGGGAACAAGATTTCCACGTCACTCTAATTGAACATGCACAAAACAATATGGAACATGGCATCAACAAATGGGTAACATGTGCAACTGTATAAACGGGAAACTATGTCTATCGTGTTAGTACTGTTTGACTTGGACGGTAACTACGGGTTTAAATAATCCTGTTTGGTGAAGACAAGGGAGTATGGTTATAATTTAAGGAATTATATGTAAAAATAAAGTTTATACAAATACTCAGTTACAAAGTTAATATTTGTATAATTAAAACAGACAAATAAATATATATTTAACTCAAAATGTATATATATATATATATATATATAATTAATTATCTAAATAATTAATTTAAGTCAGAAAAATTAAGGATAACATCTTCAATTATTGGACATAAATATTATTGATTAAAAATAATTATCTTGGCCTTTGAATAATTTTATATGAATAAATGGAATTAAAATGGTTAAAATATCAGTATTTAGGTTTATAAAGTTTAATTATTACAAATAATCTGAAAATGCCCAAAACAGTTTCTGACTTTTTATAAACTCAGAAACATGTGTATTTTGTCATGAAAATATTTTTGAGCAGAAATTATATAATTATATAATTAAACTAGTTAAGTTTAATTAAGTGATTTAACTGATTTAATTATGTAAAATAGTCTGTAAATGATCAAACAGTAACTAAATTTATATAAACTCAGAACCATGCATGTAATATCATAAAAATAATTTCGGACAAAAATTATATAGTTATATAATTTAAATATGTTAAATTGAACTATATAAGTAAGTGATTAAACTGGTTTAATTACATAAAATCGTTTTTATATAAAATAATCAGTGAAAGTATTATTTTTGGAAAGATTAGTATTTAAAATAATTTTATTGAAATTTTTAGATTTTAAAATAATTAAAACCGATTTATTATGAATTTTATAAATATTAAACTGTTTTAATAATATAAAAATTGGTTTTATAAATAATTTGATAGTTTTTATATTTTTATATAAGTGTAATGATATATAACCAGGTTATAAAAATTACTGGTATAGTTAAAATTAATAAAAAAATGGTTTGGAGGTGCCCGGGTTCCAACCCGGGTCTCCGGTTCAAACATGGGGTCATCTTCCCCAAATGGAATCAACCCGAAAGTCAAACATCGCGATTCTAGTTCAAAACAGATTCATAATCCAATTAATTCAAAGGACACAATGTATAAGCAAAAACAAACTGATTGAGTGAAAAAAATAGAACCGGTATCGTGTGGATCGGGGTATCGGCTAAATCCGGCGACTGAACTCCGGCGATGATTTGCAGAAACGAACAGACGGTTGTTTTCGAGTGTTAGAGGATTCTGAAGGTGGTGTGAGGTTCGTAGATGTTTCAGGGACTTAAATAACACATCAATTCATTCGAAGTCGACATAGATCAGTGGAATTAAACTCCACTTTGAATTTTTATAAAATTATTCCGATCACGCGATGTCAGGCACAGTCTTGGGTAAAATTAAACGCGTGGGACGTTATTTTTGATGTAAAGATTCCGCGTGCAAACGACATTGGGCAGAAAAGACCACTAATTCACGTGGTTGGGTTGAATCCGATGAACAGGCGGGTTGCAGGTTTTTTTTTTTAATAACATTATTAAATTTAAAAGTGTGTATATATAATACGGTTTCAATAAACAACCGGATGAGGCTTATAGCCGACCGGTCACAACGTCGTTTATTATGCGAAAGGTCCCGAGTTCGATCCCCCCTCCGTGACCGGTTTAAACGTTTTTTTTAATGTCTTATTAATTACAGTTTGGTCCCTGAGGTTCTGAAACTTGCACAAACAGTCCCTGGAATAGTTCAGTTAAATAGGTTAACTAGGTTAGGTTTTTAAATAGGAAACCTTATATAATATCTAACCCGGTTAAGCTCTTTAGTTAAATAAGTTTCAGAAATAACATCAGTCCCTGGAGTTCGAGTTTCATAAAATGACTATAAGGACCCTATACTTTTTAATTCAAAATATATATATTTATTTTATTTATAAAATAAGTTTCAAAAATGTCATAAAGGACCCTAAACTTATAGTTTTCAAAATTTTACACTTTTAACCCAAACTTATAAGATTTCAAAAATGACAATTTAGTCCCTGAACTTTATATTTTCAAATAATGACGGTTTACCCTCGGACTTAAAATCAAAGTTTTCAAACAAGTTTTAAGGAATGACAATTAGGTCCCTCAACTTATATTTTCACATAATGACACATTAGGCCCTTGTAATTAATGTAGCCTTGTTTATAAGTATGAAACTCAATCAATATGCAAATATTCACGTGTTTGGGTCAGTTAATCATGTGAAAGTATGAAAGAAAGCATGTATCAAACAAACCACTTCTCTTTGACTTGCCACCACTCCACCACCACTACAACACCATCATCCACCACCATCATCCGTTTTCCATCTTTTAGAGTGTGTGTGTGTAGTCTCGGGATCCAAGATTGATAGTAAGAATCTTTGTCAAACAAAGACCATGCTTGGCTAAATTCTTACATCTCTTGGTGGAGACATACCTTTTATGTATTTTTTTATGATTTCTAATCTTTGGTAACTTTTTAATTGGGTATGTATTAATGACTTTAATAATTAGTTTTCTATATTAAAGGCGAATCTACTTAACCATTCTTCATATGTCGTTTATTCACATATTCGTGTCTTTATGGTCTATATAAAGCACATTAACTACTTAGAAGGGGGTTAGAAGGGTGGTTGGGTAATTATATGTCTCGTTCAGTGTATAGATAATGCGAGAACCTGGTTCAAGTTTAGTACTAGTCCATGGATTGGCCGAGAATGACTGGCCCGACTGAGAGTAAGAAACTGCATGAACCCCTTATTCATAAACTACTATTAAAACTTTAAACCCACCCCGCGAGGACTGTATCCCTGCTGACTCAGAACAACGGGTTGAGGGTGACCGCTGCCTTGAAGGGGGCCCACCACACTTTTCATTAATAACTTACTTAATTATCTTTTAATATTCCGACCTAGTGGGATTGTATCCTTGCTGACTCAAATCACTAGGATGAGGGTAACGTCACCTTCACAAGAGGGGCCTACTACTATAACTAAGATAACCTCTTAAAGTGCCCAAAGTGTGGAAATCATCAAAAGGGTACATGAAAGATAAGTCGGATCCAAGTGATTCTTTCTTGTCTATCTGTTTTTAATTTTATTTTAATTTCTATTTTTATTTTTTTATTAGTTTAAAAATCTTTTCTCAAAGTTTGGATCGATTAGACGTTGACGATAAGATGGTATTAAAAGCTCTTGTGTCCTTGGACGACCTCGGTATCTTGCCATCACTATACTACGTCCGCGATGGGTGCACTTGCCCTAGCGTGTGTGTAGAGTGATAGTAGAATATCGTGTTTTATAAATTTAAAACTTGAAATTGGCAAGTAAAAAGAGCTAAAAATATACTAAAAAAATTATACTCACACCGACACACGTCAAGTTTTTGTGGCCGTTGCCGAGGACACAAGAATTTTATTAAAGCATAAAATTGATGGCCTAATCCTTTCTATCTTTTCTTTTTAGGTTTTTTTTTGTTGGTGCATATGTCTATTGACTTCGTCTTGTATCGAGTCTTGTAACTAGAATGATATATCAATTCACGTAGATCGAGAAAAACAAGAAACATGTAAGGTATAGCCATTCCACGCGAAATGGCATTGGCCATTTCGCATGGAATGGGCTTGTCAATTTCATGGGGAATGGATTTAGCATAAATAGGAGACTTGGTCATTTCATTTGTAACTTTTGGATTCTGGTAGCGAAGCTCTGCCAGAGTGTCTCTAGCCTGTATATCTTTGTCAAATCAATACAAGAGACAAGTAAAGTGTTTCCAAGTGCAATACAAGCTGAACGAAGATCAAATCACTGAATTCCGCCTCTGATTTGATCCGAGAACTCTTCTGAACGACTCGTTTTGGTCATGCAAACGATCCTACAAGTGGTATCAGAGCTTAGGAGGAAGAGTTCTTACTGATTCAGCTTGTTTTCACTAGAAAATTCTCTCTTCTCTCTTCTTCTTGCTTTCAGAATCGCAATCTGGCTTTTCAAATTTTCAAAATTTCTGAAATTTTCTACTCCCCCTAAAATCAAAATATGTTTCAACTTTGATTTTCTGGGAAAATGTGAAAGCAATAAACTGTACAAAGTAAAATGACAAACTGATGAGAATCGCTTCAATTCTCCATTCACTTTGCATAAACAATCAGAACTCCCCCTGACATCAAACTATTTTCCCATTATGATTTTAAAACACTTAAGTTTGTTTTAATCAAAATGGTTTTTCTGAAAAATTAGTTTTGTTGAATTCACACACACGGGGTTCATTCATCACCTTGTTCTTTCATCCAATTGTACGAAAGTTAAATCAAGTACAACTTAATGTCCTTGATTAAACATTTCTCAAGAAAGATGCCGATTCCTACTCCCCAATTACCAACCTGGGAGTTCCGGCAAGTCAGGTTTTTTCAAGAAAAAGCTGTCACCCAAGCCTGACTAGCCTTGGGTGCATCCGAGTCATTTTCACTCGGTGTTCTCTTTGATTCATAAAAATCTTTTATACTTTTGGCTTTCCCATTAACCATATTATCAAAAATATGCTTTACTTTCCCATTGAAAGCCTTGTCGACATCAAATTCTTTCTTCTCAGAATAGAATTGATTCAATATTTTAACTTTTCCAACTTTCTGTTTTAAATTTTCAGCACACAATGGTGGAAAGTTGACATCATCCATTGGTGGTACTGAATTTTCTTCTTTTTTCTCAACTTGTGGCTCCTCTGGCTCTTCTTTGTTCTCAAGTTGACATCTTTCTTCTTTTCATCGCCAGAACGTGGCTCCTTTGCTTCCGAAGAAACAAATTTATTGCCATCCTTTATTGGAACCCAATCCTTACTAGATTTAGGTTTTCCAAATTCATCAACCTGTGATGTGAACAACCTTTCACAATTTCTTTTATATTCAAAAACTTTGATAAAGATTTTATATGAAAAATTAACTTTCTTTGATTTTTTATCAGTTTGATTAGTCAATTTTTCTTTCTTTATACTCCCTTTTGTCCTTAGATTTGTATCTGATGAAATCGTTTTACTTGACTGATCATTTTTTGTTGAGTAAAGCGATTCATCAGAACTTTTATCTGAATCAATAGTTGTACCCGAGGACAAAATCTTTTCAAGATACTCCCTTGCTTTTTTTCTTTTCTTTCTCAGTCTATCTTTCTGCCCTTGTGAAAGTTTCACTTTCTGTTCTTTGGGCGTTTCTTCAACTTTGACTGTTTTCTTCACCATTTTATGAGATTCAACCCTCAATCTTTTCTTTGATCTCATTGAGCAATCTCTGGCAATATGACCTTTGATTTGACATTCAAAGCATCTCCTCGTCTCCAATCTCTGACTCTGGCAGTTAACAGCAATGTGTCCTTGAAAACCACATTTGTAACACACTCTGTTATCATACCATTCTCCATTATCAATCCAAACATTTAGATCATAACACTGTTTGGCCTTGTGGTAATCATGACTTCTCCTGTAATCTTGATTTGACTTTTGAGCACTGTGGTCAAACCTGCACCACTTATTACCAACTTTTTGTGAGTTTTGATTTTTAACTTTTTGTGGTTTTTTATAACGATTGGATGATTGAACTGATGATCTTTTATTATTGTTTTGAAAATTTTTCGAATTTTGGTTTTGTTTTTGTTCTACATTCTTCTTAAAAGGTTTTTGCGTTGAGCATTCACCTCTTTCAGTAGATTGTAAAACAGTTTCTTGAAATTTTTCTTTTAATTTCAAAAATATTTTCTTTTTATCATTTTCATCATCAGATTGATCATCACAATCTTCAATTATGACCTTGTCATAATTTGTGACATTGTCACTTATTGGAATTTCATTGATCGGTTTTGGACATAAATGATCTAGCATAACTGACGAGGTCACAAAACCTTTCAATTTCTTTTCTAAATCATCAATTTTATTTTTAGCACACTCAACTTCATTTTCAAGTTGAGTGATTTTCTCAAGATGAGAATTTATTGCATTTTCATTTTCAAATTTATTTTTATCTAAAACAGATTTTTTGTTTTCTAAAACTTTTATTTGATTTTGAAATTTTGTTTCTTTTTCTTTTAAAACTTTGTTTTCCAATTTTATCCAAAACACATCTTCATTTTCTAAAATTTTTATTTTATTCTCAAAATCTTTTTCAATTTTCAACTTTTCATTTTCTAAAAATGTTATTTTGTTTTGACATTCTTTTTCATTTTCTTTTAAATTTTTGTTTTCCAATGTCAAACTCTCCACATCTTTCAACAATTTGACATTTTCTGATCCAGATTTATCACATTTTGAGCACACTGGTTCAGATCTTAAAGTTTCATTTTTATCGAATTCTTCATTCTTTGGAATTAACTCTGTCTCTGTCTTGAATGTACCTGCACAAAAATTTTTAACAAAATCAAGAGGGTTCAAATTATCATCTATATAACAACCCCTCTTAATATCATATTTCATAACATTTTTTGCTGCAAGACATATCTTGACTCTTCTGCTTATTTCAAGAATCACATCCAAACTTATTTTATCTAGATTATTTTCTATTTCTTTTATCAAAATTTTCTTTTTCTTATCAGTTTCACAACTGTGTTTTTTCAGCTCTCTGATAAATTCTTTTGGATAAAACTTTGAAAATCTAGAATCCTTTTTCAAGTTAATCAAAAATTCATTCCAATCTGCAGGTAACGCATCTGCAAATTTTGATATCGTTTCAGCATTTGACAACCTTATGTCGTATCTTTTTAAACTGTGAAGTAATTTATCATACCGATCTTCCAAACCATTCACCGTTTCATCTTTCATACACAAAAAACATTCAAATCTTTTAACCCAAACATTCTCTTTCACATCTTTTCCCCAATTATCCCAATATCTATCAATTCAATCATTTAAACTTTCAAGGTTATCGTTTTCCTTTTCGTCAAACATTTTATCCACACTTCAAACAACCTGATGTGATGTTTACACAACCTGTGCGAACTGATTCAAAACTTCAAATGACAAATCTGGTTCAATTTCACATGCAACCTGTTCACATGCACTGTCTTGATATTTGAAAATAATGTCCGACAACACTAAATGGATACTTAATTCTATTGGGCAATAACATTTGACTATTGATTATTAGTGGACCGTTTGTATAGAATCAAACAATATCACGTGAGTTCTCTGAATGGGCCTTGTTTTCTGATTGGGCCGATTATCACATGCAAAATGAATAATCAATTGCTACAATGGCCTCACAATACGTGTCCGTCACATGCAGTCCACTTTACAACAAATGTATTGGGCCAATTAAGTATATTAATTGTGCTGACAAACAAATAGCACCTGCAAACTGATAGAACACATGCGCATGGAATTGATTTACTGATTTTAAAAGTGGCCGACAACTTCAAGTGTCAAAAAGATATGATTGGGCCATTATAACTTTGAACAATGTGATCACATGCAAAACTTTAAGTTTATGGCCGACAATTTTAAATCTCAATTCAATCCTATTGGGCCGAGTATATTTACTTGAACGTATCTGGTCACATGCAACCTTGATAATTTGGACTATTCAATTATTCACAACACTTTGATTGGACCGCAATTTTTAACACATGGGTCGATGAATTTAATTCACATGCAAAAATATTGGGCTATGTAATCAAGGACCGACAAGCTTAATTCATAACTCAATTTACTCTAATTGGACCTCATTTTGAATGTGGCCGACAACTCTCAAGTGTTAAAAGACTATGATTGGGCCGACGATATGGACAATTAAATTGATTCAGTAGTTCACGTGATGTGGCCGACAATTGATTGGAGAATTGAAACTATCTGATGATCACACTGTATGAACTGAAAACACTTTTCACATGACCTGACAAGTTTCAAGCGAATTGGAAACTTTCAAGCGAAATGGAACCACAATATCCAATTCGTGAGAATTGGATGACAAATTCAAATGAAATGGGACTCTTTCAAGCGAAATGGGCACATTCAAACGAAATGGAGTTCATTTCGTGCGATACGACACGACCAGATTGCATTTCGTGCGAAATGATTGTTCTTTAGTGCGAAATGGAGCTGATGTCACGCAAGTGTGGACTGAAAAACTTAGATTTCTCCCAAACGGCTTTGAATTAAGATTTGAAACTTTGTAGGGTTAAAGATCAGGTGTTTTCGCACAACATATACAAAAATCAGCTAATTTGGACCGTAAAAACCCCTTCAATTTTGCAAAATTCAGTTGAAAACGTGAAAGAATGAGTAGAAGACAGAATTTTCCAGAATCTGAGTTTGGTTCTTTTCACTCAGAATGAGGAAAACAGAGAAAATTCAGTTCCATCAATGGATGACGTAAACTTTCCACCATTGCGGACTGAAAATTTAAAACAAAAAGTTGGAAAATTAGAGATTGCAAATCAATTCTATTCTGAAAAGAAAGAATTTGATGTCGAAAAAGCGTTTAATGGCAAAGTGAAACATATCTTTGGTAAGATGGTTGATGAAAGGGCAAAAGGGGTAAAAGAATTCTATGAATCAAAAAGGAATGTTCAAAGCCCAAGTGAAATTGAAACGTTACACCCAAAGCAGGTCAGGCTTGGGTGTCTGTATTCTTTGCTTAAAAATCCTGACTTGCCGTAACTCCCAAGTTGATAATTGGGGAGTAGGAATCGGCATCTTTCTTGTGATATTGAAAATTGCCATATTTTAACTTACAAGTGGTATTTTTGATGAGTACCTACAAGTGGTTAATCAAGGTCATTAAGTTGAACTTGAGTTAACTTTCATTCAAGTGGTATTTTGATAACAAAGTGATGAATGAATCCCCGTTCCTACATGTTTGTGAAATCAAAAAAAACTAAGTGTTTTGAAATCATAATGGGAAAATAGTTTGTTGTCAGGGGGAGTTCTGATTGTTTATGCCAAGTGAATGGAGAATTGAAGCAATTCTCATCGGTTTGTCAAATTTTCTTTAAATGGTTTTGAATTTTAGGGGGAGTAAGTAATTTCAGAAAATCCAAAAACATTAGAAAATTTGAAAAAGTCAAAAACATGATAAAATCTAAAAGGTCAAAAACATCAAAAAATCAAAAATGAGTTTTGTTGTGAAAAAGAGGAAATGATAGTACATCAGTAGACTGTCACAGTACGCTAAAGAATTGAAAAGTTAAAATGTGATAAACGGTCTCACTAAAGATGTGATGATAGGCTCAGCTAGACTAGTAGATTTGCGATAACGATACAAACTTAAATGAACATGCCTAGTTCTAGTGGGAAACGCGGTTGAAAGCATAGTACTTAGTTTTATCCTTTGTGACTGTGTACCTACTCAGTAATCGCTGAATGCTAAAAGAGCATAAAAACCGGTCAGTTTGTGAACATTCACAACTCGCTGAAAAAGTCATTGTGATTATGCAATTCTTTTTGCAAAGATTTAAACTTGTTTGATTTCTTTATTTTGTTTAAGCATTGGATATCCTCTGCGTATACGTGAGTATCGACCTGGACGTTAGTGCCTAAACATTCTTCTTTATTTTCTTTGGTGTTTCGTTTAAATCTTGGATCACCTCTACGTATACGGGAGTATCGACCTGGATGTTATTGCCTAAACGTTCTGCTTTATTTTCTTTAGTGTTTCGTTTAAGCTTTGGATCACCTCTGCGAATACGAGAGTATCGACCTGGTGGTTAAAGCCTAAACAATTTGAACTTGTTTTTATTTCTTATTTTATTTAAACATTGGACTTTCTCTGCGTATACGGAAGTATCAACCTGATTGTTAATGTTTAAACATTCTACATTAATTTTTGCACAAATCACAGTTGATGAATGTTTAAAGGCATTACTTGAGTTAGTGTATTGCATGATGAGGGGATATGCTAAGATCGTGGGGCACATAAGACTTTAGTGCTATCTAATGTACCCTAATCGTATCAGTAAGCATTACGAACATCTTAGAAGAGTTTAAGTGGATCACAATATCGATGATCTAGGGTGAATTGTTTAACAAATTTAAGTGGTAATGTTTAGATCAACGGTGCAGCTGATTTGTCTCAATAAACTAATATGATCCTCTAATGCAAACTCACAAAAATATTGTCTGTAAATATTTTCTTATTGCATGTTAACACACTGAAAATTTTAGAAAAACCCAAAAAGAATGTATTTTAACATAAAATTTTGAAAATACAAAAAGATTTTATTTCATCTTATTTTCGACAACTGATGTTGAAAAGCTGATTTTCAAAATTCCAAGTGCTAAACATGATGAACAACGTTGGGTTGGAAGAGTGTATGTTGAGATAGTTTGACAGGTTGGCAGGTTTTTGATCCTGTTGCTATGGAAAGCCAGGAAATGTTCTTGAACATGTGAAAGTTGTAGAACCTGTGAAGATCCCCGTGATGAAGCCTGTGCAGAGTTAAAGCTAGGTTTCCGATCCAAAACCTGTGAAAGTACTATATCAGATTACGATCTCGGAACAACTTAAGGGGGAGTCTGTTAGCAAAAGGGGAGTTTGAAGAGTGAAAGAACCAAACTCAGATTCTGGAGAAGAGTTGATAATGGTGATTGAAGAAAAAGAGAGAGGTTGAAGGATGCTTCAGTGTCAAATTCTTTGAAAAAAGCGTGAAGACTGATCAAGACTGAAGTTTTGACGTACTGAAGACTCGTCAACATCCAAGGGGGAGTCTGTTGGTGCATATGTCTGTTGACTTCATCTTGTATCGAGTCTTGTAACTAGAATGACAGATCAAGTCACGTAGATTGAGAAAAACAAGAAACATGTAAGGTATAGCCATTCCACACGAAATGGGATTATCATTCCACACGAAATGGCATTGGCCATTTCGCATGGAATGGGCTTGTCAATTTCATTGGGAATGGATTTAGTATAAATAGGAGACTTAGTCATTTCATTTGTAACTTTTGGATTCTGGTAGCGAAGTTCTGCCAGAGTGTCTCTAGACTGTATATCTTTGTCAAATCAATACAAGAGACAAGTAAAGTGTTTCCAAGTGCAATACAAGCTGAACGAAGATCAAATCACTGAATTCCGCCTCTGATTTCATCCGAGAACTCTTCTGAACGACTCGTTTTGGTCGTGCAAACGATCCTACATTTTTCTTTTTCTTTTAGTTTTCCACTTTCTACAGAATTGACACGGGACCGTGCTGAACCAACACGGGGCCCTGTCAACTCTCCAGTATCTTAAAATCTATTTTTTTCCAGCCACAGACTGCAGCACGAGGTCGTGTTACCTTAACACGGGGCCGTGTCAAACTAACAGTCTGTAAGAAAATAGTGACCGCCTGATCCCGACGGTTAAAACTTTTCTGGAAAAACATGGATTTCTTTGATTATTTTTATCCCCGCCACTCTTATGGTCTATGGTGCGATTATTGTGGAGATGAGCATGAAGAATCGAAATGTGGCGTTCTAAACTTCACTCTCCACTATTTAGCCCCATCTTTTTCCTGTAATGAAAACCTTGAGACAAGCGGAAGTAAAAATAACGATGAAATCCCTCCTCCTGAACCCCATCAACCCTCTTTCCTAGAAGAGCTAGAAGACATAGGTCAAATATAAAAGTGGATCCTCCTAAAACTCAAAGAACTAGAATCTTTCCTGAAGGCGCAATGTTCATCAAGGATTCCATTCGAAGGAGAATCGATGGAGGAAAAATCAGGTACGTACAACAACACCGAGGTCAACCAACCCTCTACCATAGACGACCGCAAAAGCGAAAGCGATAGTCATCCCTATTTCAATTAAGCAATGACGGTCCCCCTTACCGAGTGTGAATTTCACACTAACAGCATGGACAGGAGCGAATCGACTCACACCTTCTTTAACAAGAGTTCGGAAAAGGTAAATAAGGGATGGTCCCATTTTCCCATTATTAAAGAAGTCTTCTACCTTTCCAATAACCTCTTGTGTTTTTGTACCCCTCGCCTAAGTCAGCGGTATATCCGACAGTACGGTGTTGTACCAACCAGTAAGGAACCACCTGATGTCGGATAATTCCTTAAATACCTAGAAAAACTTCATAAAAGCTATGACATGGGGCCGTGTTCCTTGAACACGGGGCCGTGCCCAACATTCTTCTAAAAACATGGGGCATGCCGAACTAACACGGGGCCGAGCCTCTCGTTTTTTTCAGCATGGGGCCGTGTCAGCAATGACATAGGCTGTGTTCTACTAACGGACAACATTCTCTGACACATGAATTCGACACGGGGCCGTGCTGCCCAAGTACGGGGTCGTGCCTGCATGCTGTCTCTGTCTATAAAGTCAGCCTTTAGGAGAATGTTTGGAACCATTCCAAAAGGGCAAGATCCTGGAGATTCTTCACACATACCCCAAAAGGCATGTTCTTAAAAAGGTCTCATTTGACCTTCTCGTCCTTTCCTCTTTTGTGCATTTCACCTTCTTCATTCTTCATGAACTCCATTAAAGCTTGAAGCTTCAAGCTTAAAAAGCTTCAATAGGAGGGTCATACTCTTGATTCTTAGCTCAAAGTTTTGCAAATTCACTTTAGTAAAACATTATTTTAAGTTATTTACGTTCAGAAAGTTAAAAATCAGTCAACTCTAACTTAAAATAATATTTTTAGAGCTAAGAATCTAGAGCGGAGGAAGCAGCACGAGGCCGTGCCACTCTGGCACGGGGCCGTGCCACTCTGGCACGGGGCCGTGTTGAGCATTCTGATCTTCCATACCTTTTTAATGGTTAGTCATTTTCTCTCAAGATGTCAAGCCAGCAGAGTGGAACATCATCAACAAGCTCCAGAAACCAGAAAAGCGGAGAAGGGTCTCACTCGAGGCCACTCTCGTAAGATATGTGAGTACCTTGAGAGAGAGTCTTGATGAGATGACCTTAGTGGAGGAGGTTCTCATAGACCATGTGAACTATCTTACCATGGCGCTAGAAGATCGTTTCAGAGAAATCAACCTTTTACATCAAAGGTTGAATATCTTGGCTTTGGCTCCTATGGAGCCAATCTTCCCACAAGAAGATTGGAACCTAGCTAATGAGGTCATACAACCTATGGGATGGGAAGTCGAGATTCGGAACCTCCCCCTATCAATGCTACCTTCGAGGTCCCGATAAATCCCGCTCCCCCTCAGGAGGAGGTAGTAGAGGAACCCTTTATCTTCCTACTAAGGGAGATCGAAGAGATGCTCAACGACCTATAGATTGAGTATTTCCCACAAAAGCTCTAGTCCTCCATCATCTAGCATTCATAAATCTAGGAATGTAGCTTTAGGGTTGTTCAAAAAATGACCTCGGAGAGGCATTCTCAAGATCATCTCTATCTATCTATCCATCTATCTATCCATCTATCTATCTATCTATCCATCTATCTATCCATCTATCTATCTATCTATCTATCTATCTTAGTTTTATGTAGGTTTGTAATTTTTAATTTCTTGTAGTGTTTTTATTTTTAATGAGATGGATGATTGGATGGTGCTATTTTAAATAAATGTGTTAAAGAAAGCAGAAACACCAAATGGATGATGAAAAATGGAACCCATGCACGTAAATCAGAGGCCTCCCGACACATAAACTGCAAAATAGTAGCTGCAGCACGGGGCCGTGCTCACTCAGCACACCCCCGTGCCCAACTTACTATTGTCAAAAAAAAAAATTATGCTAGAAGGTGGCACAGGCCGTGCTTACCCAGCACGCCCCCATGGCCACCCCACTGTAAGTCTTCTGATTTCATTTTGTTACTGGCACTTTGGATACGGGGCCGTGTCCCCATAGCACGTTCTTGTGCTGCAAGTGCCAGTAATCAAAATTTTTTCTTATTTTCACACTCTATACATTTTTCAAAAATAAATCCAATTTGGGACACATTGAGGGCAATGTGTAATTTAAGTGTGGAGGGAGGATAATAAAAACCTTGAATTGTTTGTCCTAAATCAAACCTTACACAAAACTCGCCTTGGAACCGCTAATCACCCCAAACTTTTTCAAAATTTTTCTTTGCATTTTTTTACTTATTTTGGTTTAGTTGGGTAAAACAAGTTCAAAAAAAATTATGTTTTACGAATTTACAACTGATAGGGTCGTGATAAAAAGAACCAATTTAGAAAATTACAAAAACGGGCATGATAAATCTTTGTAAAATTTGATTATATATACATTTTTACAGTACAACCCTTTTTCCCACAAAAGTGAGTTTTGAGCCATTACCGAGCATACAAATATACATCTACACTAATTGCTCAATTTTCGTTTCTTGTGTGAATAGCCCGTTTGGTTCTCACGAATCTAGAACTTGACACTGCGATGTGTTCCAAGTCTTTACCGACAAAAATCCATGTAAGTAAATGATAGAGGGATTAGGATAAACCCATTTTTCAAAAACAAAACCTTTAGTTTTCTTTGCTTTTTCCAAAAACATCCCACTAGTTAAACACTTTGAACCTTTAAACCTTTTCATTTTTCAACTTTCATTTTTGTAAACTTATCGATTATGAAATTACAATTACGGCTCAGTTTCAACTTTGGAAACAAAAAAAAATCAGAAAAATATGTGAAAGTATTTTTTTGCTAAGCCACAAAGCAATAGAAAAACCGATCTTTTATGCCTTTTCACACTTTTCCAATAAACATACCAAACCCGAACCACCACCTACCATTCAAAGCCCTCTTGATATTTATAAGGATTTAACTTCAAAAGGAGGAGGTTTGATCGATTGTCAAGCCTATGGTAGGAGTAAGTTCCAAAATTGGGCACGAGCGTTTCACTTAATACATCATCACCCGAGTGTTGAGTGACCCCTTGTGAGGTGTGTAAATTTGTATATAACTAAATAGAATTTTATAAAGTCATGTTATGCCCAAAGAAAATAATTTTTCTTAAATTGTGTTTTAAATAAATCATGAGGAATAAGATTTTAAATAAAATAAAAACAAATAAAATTAGAACTTGAATTCCCGACACTCTAAGGATGAGACAAAAACCTTCTCTTCTTCCTATTCGGTTTGGGTGTTTAAGCCACGTAATAGAGTTTTGCTTGAGGACAAGCAAAGATTCAAGTGTGGGGGTATTTGATGTGATTAAAATACAACATATAAATTATATCAAATACGGCGTAAAAGCAACCCTTTTTTAGTATTAATGTTGGAAAAAACTTGTCTTTTCGTTCCTTTTTAATTTTCAGAGTTAAACGAGCTTAAATGTGCAAAAGGAGCAAAAAGACAGCAAAAAACCAACATAAATGTAAGAGTTAATTACACAGATGGACCCTGTGGTTTATAACTAGTTTCACCTTTGGGTACTAACTTTCTTTAACAGGTTTAGGTTTTATGGTTTCAATTTTGTAACACATTTGGGTACTAACACCAAAATTAGTTAATTTTATCAATATAATGACTAAAATACCCTTCCATTTTTTTTTAGTTTTCTCATTGTAACACCTTTGGGTACTAACATCTAATTTTATTTAAGTTTAAACCAATTTTACAAAATCTATTTATTTTTTTTATTTTCATTTTTTATTATATCTTTTAATTAAAATAAAATGTATTTGTTTTTTTATTTTCATCTTTTTATTAAATTTCTTATTTAACATAAAATCTATTAGTTACACCAGTATTTTTTTTGTTTATTTACATTTTACTATTTTAGAACTTATACAGTTTTCATATTTATTATATTGATCACTGAGATATAAATTATTCTCTTTTATATATATATATATATATATATGACTATAGGCAAACCAGAGCTCGTGAGAAATTTAATCCAACAATAATAATAATATAAAAGTTATGAATTATGAAGAAGAAACAAATATCCAACAAACAACTGTAAACAACTAGCAAAGTTAGAGTTTATATAAAGGAAGAAATAGGGATGGCTTTTGGAAGGTAAACGAGTTGTTCAAACCAGTCCATTTAGACAGCTTATGTATCTTGTTTGGTCTTTTTGTTCAAGAAGGGAGGAAAGCTCCGAGTTATTGGTGTTTGTGGGAGAATAAGTCAATGGTGTGCTTGGGTAATTAATGTTTTATTTATTAAAACGATGCAAATGTTTGGTAAGACGCACGGTAACGAGGGAATTACAAAATTATATGTGTTAATTAAGAGATTTAATAAAAAGATGAAAATAAAAAATAAATAGATTTTATGTTAATTAAGAGATATAATAAAAAGATGAAAAAAAAAATAAATAGATTTTGTAAAATTGATTTAAATTTAAATAAAATTAGGTGTTAGTACCCAAAGGTGTTACATTGATAAAACTAAAAAAATGGAAGGGTATTTTAGTCATTATATTGTTAAAATTAACTAATTTTGGTGTTAGTAGCCAAAGATGTTACAAAATTTAAATCATAAAACCTAAACCTGTTAAAAAAAGTTAGTACCCAACGGTGAAACTAGCTATAAACCATATGGTCCATCTGTGTAATTAACTCTAAATGTAAAGAAGGAGGATTCTCGAAAGGTATGTTTTCCTCTTTTGTTATAGTATCTGACTGCTTAGGTTTGTCCTTATCCGATTCGTCGTCCGAACTATCACAATCCTCAACAATGGGAGGACTTTGATTATTCATAGACTTTGAATCGTTGGTCTCATCCGATTGACTTTGACTTGAGGATGCACCCTTAGTGAACCCTAGACCTGTTGTAAATTCATCAAAATCTAAAGGAATAGTGGGTTCAAAATGTGGCGTATCCTCGTCATCTGGCATTTTGGTGTAGTTGTGTATAACCGGAGGAGGACAGGCCAGATAACCTATGCATTTTACATCACCCTTCTTCTTTTGAACATCGTTGATATGATCCAAAACATGTCTCGAGTTGGAGTAGCTATCCAACTTCAGTTTGATTGCATCATATTCGCATCGTGCATGGGCAAGCTCTTTCTTTGTTTCATCAATGATATTAATGTAGTTATTAATACCAATTTGCTTGTTGAGAATAGTTTTCTTAAGTTCAGAATTATCTTTCCTTAAGGATTCAATTGTCGTTTTAAATTCCTTTTCATTTTTTAAGAGCTGTGTTTGCCTTAGTACACTTTGTCAAATCCACAATTAAACTCTGATGATGCTTCTTGGTGTGATCAAATTTACCCTTTAGTTCTAAGTATTTACCTTTTAACACCATACATTCAACACACTTAGACAAGATAGGTTTATTGAAACTTACCTGACTGGATTGGCAATCCAAGCGAGCCATGAATGCAGCACAAAAAGTAGAAGATCCAACTTCGAAAAGATGCTTGGAGAAATCATCAGATGTGTCCTCAATTTTCTGTTCCAAATCTGCTTCCTTGATATCCATTGATTCAGCTTCAGCAATCAAATCATCTACCTTAGCACCATCTTCAGATCTATCTTCCCCAAAACTCAATCCTTCTTCATCTGAACTACCGCTATACCCTGAACTTTCATCATTTCCCAAAGATTCCCCATCGTTAACATTCTTTACAATTTCTGCATAGCATGCAGTTCCTCCTCCACCACTGTTTCCTAATTGAACAGTCCAATCACAGATTTCATCAGCTTGAACAATCAACGCTCGGTTGACATTGTTTGAAGGAACCATTACTCTTTCATTGTTGGCTACTTGATTTCTGTTGAAAGGATACTGATTTTCTTATTGTGGGGGCTTCGTGCATTCTCTTTTAAAGTGCCCCCTTTCTCTGCAGTTGAAACAAGTAATCATCCCTTTTTCAAAAACCATATGGAGTATTCTTTTTGCTTTCCAGGCTAGTTCTTCCCGTTTTCTCCATAAAGTCTTTTGCTCTCCTCACTACACTTGCAAAGGCCCATTTGATATCAATCAACTCCATGTCCTCATTATCTATCCGTGCTTAATCTTCGCTGGTTAAATTGATGTTGCCAACTTATCCAACTACTAATCCGCAATAGGAACTCACCAAAGTGTTTAGAAGCTCCATGTGCTCTTTGGCAACTTCTACACTAACTTTGTTAAGATTGGAAGTATCAAGACGGACTATATTTAGGTTAGATGTCATTCCACCATAAGGATTAGATGAACCTCCATAGAAAGCTTGTTGAGTTGCTTGATTTGGGTCTAGGAATGGTTAGGGAACAAAGGCAGGTTGTTGTGGTAGGAAAGGGTTTGCATTGGAAGGGATTGGGCCAATGGGTTCTAAAGTTGAGGGTTGTTATGGTAGGAAAGGGTTTGTGTTCGAGACAAAAGCGGTTTGCAACTTGGCATGTTGAGTCGGTTGTGAAGTTCCACTAATACCACCACCAGTACCCAAATACATTTATGGATTTTGCGGAATTGGAATTCTTTGGGCCTTTCTAATTTCTTCTGTGACATTTGTAATCTGTAAGCGATGTACGATGTAAAACAAAATCAGTTATCAATGAAACAATCTATTTTAGTGTTAATATTTGTGTATTTGTGTTTGATGATTTTACGTTTTGATTCTAGTTCGATTTCAAGCTCTAAATCGCTTCCTGGGAAGTTATACACAAACTGATGCATAAACGTAATCAGTTTAACACGACAAACACTCTGGAACAGTGACATAGGCTTAACAAACCTTAAACAACCTTTGCATAACCTAGAAATAAGTTTTGAAGGGTTTGGTGTGTCGAAAACAAGTTTATTCGATCGCAGGGACTAATTGCGACAAACTGCGAAAGTATACCGATTCGTATAGCAACGAACATTCCAGAACTTGATCATAGGCTAAAACATAATCTAAATATCCTTTACATAGCTTAGAAATAGGCTTAGACGGGTTCGTTATGCGAAAATACGCTAATTTGATCAATAGGGACTAAAAGTGTCAAAAAGTGCATAAGTTTGCATTTACGCGCATATCTTACGTTCTGAACATATCCGGACTTCCAAAAATTTTTTTAATCATTAAAATATTTTATATTAGTGATTCGAATGCAAAAATACCATTCGTCGCGTAATTTGGATCGTTTTCGCGTCCGTTCGACTTTTTGTCGTAAATAACCTAACAACGTGACCGTACGACCAAACGAACTGAGATCCGAGATGTTTTCAAGCATATTCCATGTTCCCTATGCTTTAACTTCATTGTAGAGCCTTGAAATTGGGTTAACGGGGTTAAACGTGTTGAAAATCAAGTTTTAAGCGTGCAGGGACCATTTCTGCCAAAACTTGAAACTTCTGCCTGACTAGCCTCATGCCACGCGCCAGCCCAGGTTGATCCTGGTGCGCCACGCGACAGAGATAGTTTCCAGAAGTACCAGTTTTCAGCAAACAGCCTGCTCAATCAGTTTTTAATCCATGGTTTCTGCAATCTATGAGCTGGTTTGTGTGTTTTGCAAGCTGCCCAATCAATGTTTAACAAGTGTAAGGTCATGATCAAGCCTCATAACACATGGAATGATCCTATGGGTTCAATCTTCCTATAAATAGCTTGGGTTTTCACATTGTTCCTTGCTCATTGATCTGATTTGCTCTAAGTTGAAGCTCTCACATTGTTGAAGGCTTCATACCTGAGTATTTTTAGTTCAATTCTTCCTAGCTTGGACCCTTTGTAAGCTTCTTTCATGCTTGTTTATGCTTTTCAAGCATGAAAGTCAAACAGTGTTTGACTTTCTGCTTTGACCATAAATTGGTCAAGTCAAAGTTCAATTGAACTTTGCAACGTGAGCGTAATCACGATGGTTATAGTCCCTTGTGACTATACCTACTGGTTACCACGTCGATTAGTCGAAGTGACGAGTCAAAGTTTCGATCAAAATGCTGATTATGCGCATTTTGCGACGAAACTATTTTCGGGTATCAAAACACTTTGTTTTGATATCAAACCTGTTTTCTAACTTAGTTAAGCATGTTTTAACATGTTTAACTCGTCACTTTTAGTCTAGTGCTTGTATAGGGTCATAAGTCAAGCGGTCTAAACCACCACTTAGACTTTCGAACCCGGCCCGTTTGGTCGATCATTAGGATCCGAACAAGGATATTTTGTGACCATAGTTGTATAGGGAATAACCTTCCGAGGTTATACCTTATGGTCACTTAGTTTAATTAGTTGTATGATAGGTAGTTTATATGCCTTAGGAAAATGACCAAAATGCCATGTTCATGCATAATTTGATTTTAAGCACATGTAACTTAAATTTTGTCACTTAAACTGATTACGCAACATATTTAAACATGTTAGGGCATATAATACTTGTCATAGGACTAGTTAGGCGTCTCGAATGCGCATTTGCGTAAACGATGCGTTAAAGTAGCGTAGAGTACTGATGTGCGTGAGTGTGTTATGTAATTTTAAGTATATATTAAGCCCTTTTTACACGTTAGTCAAGTTTTAAATTTATAAAACACGATATTTTACTAACACCAAACACACATATGGGCAAGTGCACCCATCATGAGCGTAGTATTGTGTTGGTAAGATACCGAGGTCGTCCAAGGACACAAGAGCTTTTAGTACCAGTTTATCCTCAACGTCTAATCAAATCAAAAGTTAGAAAAAGGTTTTAAAATAAGAAAAAGAGTGAATTGCAAGTTTTGTCCTTTATCTTTAGGCTATTTTGTAAGTTTTGTCCTTTATGTTTAAATTTGACAAGTTTTGTCCTTTATGTTTGAAAATCAAGCACGTTTTACCCTTTGGGCCTTAAAAATCAAGCACGTTTTGTCCTTTATGTTTAAAAATCAAGCACGTTTTGTCCTTTATGTTTAAAAAATCAAGCACGTTTTGTCCTTAAAAATCAAGCACGTTTTGCCCCAAAGGGTAAAACGTGCTTGATTTTCAAACATAAAGGACAAAACTCGTCAAATTTAAACATAAAGGACAAAACTTGCAAAATGGCCTAAAGATAAAGGACAAAACTTGCAATTCACTCTAAGAAAAATAAAAACTAACTAAAATGATGAAAAATAAAATAAAAGTAAAAAACAGATAGACAAGATGAATCACTTGGCTCCGACTTGTGTTTAGTGTAACCTTTGATTATTTCCGCACTTTTGCACTTTTTAAGAGATTATCTTAGTTATTGTAGTAGGCCCCTCTTTTGAAGGTGACGTTACCCTCAACCCAGTAGTTTGAGTCAGCAAGGATACAATCCTAAAGGGTCGGATTATTGAAAGATAATTAATTAAGTTATTAATGCATATTATGGTAGGCCCCACTTTTGAAGGTGACGTTACCCTCGGCTAAGTAGTCTGAGTCAGCAAGGATACAGTCCTAAGTAGCCGGATTAAAGTATTAATAGTAGCTTACATATGAGGGGATCAAAGAGTTTGGACCCCCGCCATCCAATACCGGTGGGTATTGAAGGAGGTCCTACTAAATTTGACCCAGGTCCTAGCAGGATCTATACACTGAACAAGGCAAGACTCTTACCAAACCGTTCCCTTAACCCCCGACCAGGTAGCCAACATACCTCCATATAGACCGTGGAGATATGAATGGTGAAAATCTTTTATTTTATATAGACAGTTAAATAATGCCAAGACACCACGGACAAACGATAAGGAAGAATCACCTTCAACATAAGAAACTAGTTATTAAAGTCATTAATACATAACCAAGTAAAAAGTGCGAAAAGATTAAAAATAAAAAGTATTACACTAGACACTTGTCTTCACCAAGTGATGTAAGAGACTTAGGCAAACATGGCCTTTGATTGTCAAGAACTCTTACGATCAATCTTGGATCCTGAGATGACTCACACACTCTATGATGGACAATGGATGATGGTGGTGGATGATGGTGTTGTGATGGTGGTGGGTGAAGTGTGAGAGAGGTGGTGTGCCAAGGGATGGTTTGCAAATGAGCCAAGCACCCCTATTTATAGGCTGAACAGTAGCTCGGGCACGGCCCCGTGTCCATCATCTTCTCTTACCTCATTAATTGCAGTTTGTCTGCATTAGTTGACCACGCCCCCGTGTCCGCTGGGCACGCCCCCGTGTGCAAAAGCATATCTGTACTATCAAGATTTGCCTGGATTCTGCGAATCTTATAGTTGACCACGGCCCCGTGTCCGCTGAGCACGGCCCCGTGGTGGGCGATAGAATCTTCTATAGCTTTGTCTTTTATGCTGGCACTTGGGCACGCCCCCTTGTTCACTGAGCACGGGGCGTGTTCAACCTTCTGTTCTCTTGTTTTGCTTGGGAAGATGCTGTCGGGGAGGTCGGGCATGCCACGTTTGTTCCTTTTCTTGTATTTATGTTAGATTTAGCTGCTTTTTTGCTTCTTTTGTTCATTTGAGCTCATTTAATCCTGAAAATACAAAAGGAAGACAAAAGCACACTTTTTCCAACATTAGTACTAAAAAAGGGTTAGTTTTGTGCACATCAAATACCCCCACACTTGAATCTTTGCTTGTCCTCAAGCAAAAATCTTTATAATGTGGCTTTACACTCCCAAATGGAATGGGTAGAATAGAAGGTTTTTGGGCTTGTCATAGAGTGTCGGGATTTCCAAGATTCTTTATCAAGTTTTATTTTTATTTATTTACAATCCTATTCGTAATGATTTATTTAAAACATTACATAAGATAAATTACTTATTAGGGCATAAAATGCCTTTTAAAAATTCCATTTATATACAAGTTCACATACCTCACGGGGGATCACTCAACACTCGGCCGAAGATGTATTTTAGTGAATCACTCGAGAGCGGCATGGAACTTACTCCTACCATAGGCTTGCCAAGCAATCAATCCTCCTCCTTTTTAACTATATACCTTTGTAAATATCAAGAGGACTTTTGGGTGAAGGGTTAGGCTAGGGTTAAAGGTAGGCGGTTGGGTTAATGGTTAGTAGAAAAAGGGCGAAAGGATTAAAAAGCATCGGTTTTTGTAAGACTTTTTATTTTTGTAATTTTTTTTTATTTTGATGAAGCCATTATTCAAACAAAGTTATTTTTGATGAACTTGTTTGTTTATTTCTCTTTTGCTTTATCATCAATAATTTTTTTTTTTGAAAAGTCATACGAAAAACCGAGCTTGTTACTAAAACAAAGGGTTAAAAAATAAAAAGGTTTTGGTGGGTGAAAGGGTGTTTGTTTTGGGTTATGAAATGAAAAAGGTTTAGGCTCAAAGGGGTTAACTAGGGGGATTTTGGGTAGGTGGTAAAAAAAAAAGAAAAAATAATTGTGTAGAAATGAAAAAAGGGTTAGTCCTAATGCCTCCATCATTTACTTACTCGGGTTTAAGTTGGTAAGGACCGGGAATGTATCGTCGTGGCAAGTTCTAGAGTCGTATGAGCCAAGCGGCTATTCACACAAGAAATGAAAAACGAGCATTTAGTTTAAAGATATGTATTTGTATGCTCAATAAAGGCTCAAAACTCACTTTTTTGGGAATGGGTTTTTTATGTGATCAAGTATATATAATCAAATTTTAACTAAACTTGTCATGCTATTTCATAATTTTCTTATGTTGGTTCTTTTTATCATGACGCTATCGGTTGTAAATTTGTAAAAATATAACCTTTATAGAATTTGAAATTCCCGTGTTAAACCTATACAAGTAAGAAAAATGAAAAAAAAATTGAAAAAATTTGGGGTGATTAGCGGTTCCAATAGTGTTTTGTGTAAGGCTTGTAATTAGGACTTGCAAAATTCAAAGTTTTAGCATCCCCCCACACTTAAATTACACATTGTCCTCAATGTGTCCAAAAATAAGTTTTTAGGTTGATTGAATGTGTAAAATGGTGTGAAAAAGAAAAATTTATGTTACTGGGCGTCTGGACACGGCCCCGTGTCCGATGGACACGACCTCGTGTTCAGGTGCCAGTAACGAAAACTTACAGAAGTCTGCAGTGGGCACGACCCCGTGTCTGGCAAAAGTCTGCAGATTTAAACAAACAGCAGGTCTGGGGAAGTAGGCACGGGGGAGTGTCGGCTGGACACGACCCCGTGTAGACAATCTGCAAAGTTGAAAAACAGGTTTCTGGCTTCGGTTTTCCTGTCCCGGCTTTAGTAGCACTAATGTTTAGTACTCTAATCCTCATATGTACCTGTTTTATCAATAAACACTACACCAAACCATAGCAAACATCCTAAATTACCAAGTTCAACATCCACATCACAAAGTTTAAAAGAAAAACAAATGCAGAAAGTAAAAAGAGTTAAAGGAAAGTAAATTGTTCAACACACGGCACGCAGGCCAGAAATCGTTCAAGATAAAGGGGTTAACCTGTGGGATTACCAACCAACCGCTCCTGCCTCCGCTCCTCCCGCCTAGTCCATGTCCTCGTCCTCATCATCATCTCCTCCTCCACCATGCCCCGCTATGTACTCCCGTATATTCCCAATATCATCTTGGATATCGGATATGTTTCTTTCGATAGCTCCAACCCGGGCATACGTGTTGGTCGCCATGTTATAGGTGTTCCTGGTGCACATGAGGTTTTCCTGCAATAAATCATGTAAACTTTGGAAGTTAGGAAAACCGCCTCCTTTTGAGGAGGATTAGCCTGGATCACCGTGGGGCTGGTACTGGTACTGATGATGCTGTGGAGCGTGAAGGATGAGTGCCTCTTGCGAGTTCCATGCATGCCCCTGCATCCTTTGGAAGCTAACTGTCCCGTCTTCAGCTTCATAAATTAAGTTCATGGAACGGCGGATGTGTACATCCACTCTTCCCGACCATGGGCTCCTTTTGAAGGACCTAGGCATGTTCATGAAGTGCTTGAAGAGACGGTAAATCCACCCCCCGAAGAAGATAGGGGTTGGTAGAGTAGCAAGCCGGTTCAAATGCATGTTTCGGAGCAGGAGGTATGGAACATCGAGGTGTCTGCGGTTATGAATGCCATGAAGGACTATCAGGTCTCTTAACCCTACAATGCCACCGCTGTCATGCCTTTGGCTAAGAGAGTAAGTGAGGACCCTATGAAAGTAACGGTAAAGCGGGTCCCTCAGCTTAGTGCTCTTAGTGCTGCTCGGGTTGTAGTTCCCTTCACCAATCTGAGCCCACGCGGCTTGGCGTTCATTCTCATCCAACTCTCGCACCCCTCCGGTGTTCTCTTCATTACCCGCATCTTCCTCCGCATACAGCCCAACTATCGACCCAAATTGTGCCATCGAAATCGAGTACCTAGTTCCACCACATCGGAATCCCACCCCATCATGGTCAAATGGGTCACACCTTGAATTGAACACGAATGTGCTGTAGAATTCCAGATTGTACTCGTGGACCGAGTGAAGTCGAGTGGTTAGGGCGACTCTTAGTGGGCCAGTAACGAGGTTGTTAAACCGGTCAAGTTGGTTCACCAAAGTCAAAAGATCCGTGCACACTTGTCTTGGGTATTCCTCCTGTCTGGTTTGAAGTACTTCGTATCTTGCCCTAGCATCGAGCTCATTTGCGTTGAACCTCGTGAATTTCTTCGACATCTGAAAGAATACACCAAAAGTTAGCACGAAACAATGGAATTTTGGGAGAAAACTGAAAACAGCGAGCTGGACACGGCCCCGTGTTCAGCGGACACGACCCTGTGTCCAGGCGTCTGTTACTCAAAATCTTCATTTTTCGACCCGGTCCCGAAAACTTGAAAATTTTTTGGTCCAATAGGTGTGGTTTCCCCCGAAAATGAAACCCCAAGTGCCGTTTTTCCCAAAACAAACCGTTTACCCCTTCGATTTTATCTTTTTCGGTTCAAAAACAAGGGTTTGAGGTTTTTATGAGAAATCGGGCAAATCTATGAACAATACAAGTGGATTTACTTCCTATAACACTAATCTAAACTAATGCTAACATATTTATACAAAAATTTAAGGTTCGATCTGGATGAAGTTCAAGTACCCTAGATTTTTCCCCAAATTTTTGATGTTTTAACTACATGCAAATGCTTAATCTAACTACTAATGATGATAGAATCATACCTTGGTGTTGTTAGAAGTAGAGGAGACGTCGAAAATCTGTGAAAAATCTCCTTGAACCAGAGCCTTTTCGGGGAAACAGGGCGTGTGGAATGAAGTAACTGTTATGAAAAAGGGGTTTTATCCCTATAGTCGCACGGACACGGCCCTGTGTCCGATGGACATGGCCTCGTGCCGAGCAAAAATTTATTTATTTATTTTATTTTATTTTTTATTATTTTTTTAAGTGCTCGTGTGAGTGCCCTTTGTTTCCCAGAAACTTGGTTATAAGACTTACCGATTTAGATGTCAACCCATTCGTTCGTAACTTACCAGGTATGATGTTGATGCTTTTATTCTTCTACCGTTTGAAGCGAGATTTCTTCCTCTTCATCCTCAATAAATCCTTGATAGAGTTTCAGCCGTTGGTCATTGACTTTGAATCGAATTCCATTCCGAGATTTAATTTCTATTGTACCGTGTGGGAAAATATGGGTGATGGAAAAAGGTCCTGACCACCTAGACTTTAATTTACCAGGAAATAGTCGAAGTCGTGAATTAAACAAAATAACTTGGTCTCCTTCTCAAAATTCATTAGGTTTAATATGTTTGTCATGCAAATTTTTCATTCTTTCCTTATAAATTTCGGAGTTTGAGTATGCATAATTCCTAAGTTCGTCTAATTCATTTAACTGACAAAATCGATTTCTACCGGCAAATTCTAAATCTAAGTTTATGTGCAATTTCTAATGGCAAATGACAGCTTTTTCCATAGACTAGCTTATATGGGGTTGTACCTATTGTTGTTTTATAAGCAGTTCGAAAAGCCCATAAAGCATCGTCTAATTTATCGGCCCATTCCTTTTTATTTAACCCTATGGTTTTTTCAATTATTCGTTTTAAACCTCTATTAGTCACTTCGGCTTGTCCGTTTATTTGAGGATGATATGCTGTTGAGACCCGGTGATAGACCCCATATCTTGTTAAAAAAATTTCAAGTTGATGGTTGCAAAAATGGGTACCTCTATCACTTATTAAAGCTTTAGGTGTTCCAAAACGAGGGAATAATATTTTCAGAAATCTTACCACGACTCTTCCATCATTTATCGGAAGTGCCTCGGCCTCGGCCCATTTAGACAAGTAGTCTGTCGCCACAAGTATATATTTGTTTCCTTTTGACGGTGGGAAAGGTCCCATAAAGTCGAGTCCCCACACATCAAAAATTTCACAAACAAGAATGCCATTTTGGGGCATTTCATTTTTGGAAGAAATATAACATGTTCTTTGGCAAGCATCACATGTCTTAACAAGACTTTGGGCGTCTTTGTAAATGGTTGGCCAATAAAACCCTGAATCAAATACCTTTCGTGCGGTACTAGCGGCACCATGATGCCCTCCGTATGGACCTTCATGACAATGGTGGAGAATTCTTCGTGCTTCACTACCATGTACGCATCGTCGGATGAGTTGATCGGCACACATTTTGAAAAGATAAGGGTCTTCCCAAAAATAATGCTTCACATTAGCAAAGAATTTTTTTCTTTGATGATGTGGCCAACCTTTTGCGACTATACCGCTAGCTAGGTAGTTAGCATAGTTGGCGTACCATGGTTCTTCTTTGTACTCCACCATTTCTAGGGACTCTGTTGGAAATTTTTTGTTGATTTGCTCGTCCCTGGTTGCCTCCAAAGCTGGGTCTTCTAAGCGTGAAAGATGATCTGCTGCAATGTTTTCAGCTCCTCTTTTGTCTTTGATTTCAATATCAAATTCTTGGAGGAGTAACATCCACCGAATCAAACGTGGTTTTGCGTCCTGCTTCTTGAAGAGATATCGAATGGCTGCATGATCTGTATAGACTATAGTTTTAGAAAGAACAAGATAAGAATGAAATTTATCAAAAGCAAATACCACAGCTAGTAATTCTTTTTCAGTTGTTGTGTAATTTTCTTGTGCATCGTTAAGTGTTTTACTAGCATAATAAATTGGGTGAAAATGTTTTTCTTTTCTTTGTCCCAAGACAACTCCAATTGCAAAGTCACTTGCATCACACATGATTTCGAAAGGAAATTTCCAATCAGGCGCTATCATGATAGGTGCATTGACTAGCATTTCCTTTAGGGTTAGAAATGCTTGATTGCAATCCTTGTCAAAGATGAAAGGGGCATCTTTTTCAAGTAATTTTGTTAGAGGCCTTGAAATTTTAGAAAAGTCTTTGATAAACCGCCTATAAAATCTGGCATGCCCTAGGAAACTTCTGATAGCTCTAACGGAGGGTGGGGGTGGTAATCGAGAAATAGTGTCTATTTTGGCTCGATTAACCTCCATTCCTTCGCTTGAAATGGCATTTTTCCCAGTTAAGGGCGATGTTAGTTTCCTCACATCGGGATAGCATTCGTTCAAGGTTATCGAGGCATTGGTCGTATGAATCCCCAAAGATAGAAAAGTCGTCCATGAAGACTTCCATTGTCTTTTCTATCATGTCATGGAAGATGGCTACCATGCAACGTTGGAAGGTTGCGGGGGCATTACATAGACCAAATGGCATGCGTCGATAAGCAAAAGTTCCATAGGGACATGTGAAGGTTGTCTTTTCTTGGTCTTCGGGTGCTATCGGGATTTGAAAGTAACCTGAAAACCATCCAAGAAACAGTAAAATTTATGACCGGATAATCTTTATAACATTTGATCAATGAAGGGCAAAGGCAAGTGATTTTTCCTTGTTGCTTCATTTAATCGTCTATAATCTATACATACTCTCCATCCTGTGACGGTTCTCGTTGGTATTAATTCATTCTTTTCGTTAGTTATTACCGTCATACCTCCTTTCTTTGGAACTACTTGGACGGGACTTACCCAAGGACTATCGGAGATAGGATAAATAAGTCCGGCGTCAAGTAATTTGATGACTTCATTTTTAACCACTTCTTGAACATTTGGATTTACTCGACGTTGTGGTTGTATTACCGATTTGTAGTCATCATTCATTAAAATTTTGTGTGTGCACATGGAAGGACTTATTCCTTTAATATCTACAAGCTTCCAAGCAATCGCATTTTTGTGTTTTTTCAAAAGTTTAATTAATTTTTCTTTTTTCTAAACTACTTAATTTAGACGAGATAATTATAGGTGATTTACCATCTTTGTCTAGAAAAGCATATTCCAAACCTTTTGGAAGTTCTTTGAGCTCAAGAGGTGGGTCTTTAGGAGACTCCTTATTTGGTTGCTCATTTTGATCAAGAACTTTAAAAGTTTGTTCTATGGCGACCTCTTCTTCAACAAAGTGGTCAAACTTTTCACTTGTATCGGGTGGTTCATCTTCATATTCAATTAGGGGGTCATTATTGTCGAATGGGTATTTCATTGACCGCTCAAGATCGACACTCATTTTAAATGCCCCTAATTGAATAGGTAGATTGTTGTACTTCCGGTTTTTCAAAGCTTCGTGAGTTTTTACAAAGGGTCGTCCCAACACTAGAGGAGCGTCATCAAGGATGACAAAGTCGGTTGGGATTACCATTTGATTTGTTTGAACCAAGACATCCTCAACTACACCGATTGATTTTATTATTTTCCGATTAGATAGAAAAATGGGTATTTGAAGTGGAGAAAAATCACTAATACTTAATTTTTCGAAAATGTAGTTGGGCATTATGTTAACACAAAGATCTTTATCAATTGTGACATTACTAATAAATGAATTTTGAAAAAAACATGGAACCGGTGTAATGTTGATTTCAAATGGGTCTTCTTTTATTAGCGAGGTTTGATTGTTAGTTAACTTAACGCTTACCGTTTCATCAATTTTAGTGTTAGTGTTTAACTCTTTTAAAAACTTAGCATGAGTTGGAACTAAACAATGATTTTCAAAAGGAGGTGACAAGAGATTAATTTCTTCAAAATTAGACTCTTCTTGAATTTTAACGTTGTCGGACTCACCTTTTTCGTTTAACTCATGTGTCGGTTCTTCACTTATTTGTTCTTCCATTTTTACACTTTCAACTATCTCTTCTTTATTTAATTCCTCTCTTGCGTGGGACTCCTCTTCCCTTGCGCGAGATTCTTTTATGTAGCGCTCGATAGTTTTAAGGTGTTAATATCCTATCGGTCACTTCGGCGATAGAGTAAGGATCGGGATTTTCAAAGCTTGAATCCGGTTGTTCGATCCTTTGTTCCTCATAATACTCATAGGAAGTAGATGGTTCGCACCATTGTTCTTCATTGTAAGTATATGATGGATAAGGGTCATAATTTTGTTCTTCATATGAGGTGGGTTGTGCACGCCAAGGTTCCTCATAGTAAGCATATGAAGGTGGTGGCTCATATCTTGGTTCCTCAAAGTATGAGTATGAAGGCTCATACCTTGGTTCATTAAAATATGAGTATGAGGGAGGAGGTTCATACCTTTGGTCTTCATAGGATGTGTATGAAGTTGATGGTTGATATAAGTTATAATATTGAAGCGAGTGAGTGTTGCCGGAATTGGTGCAATAATATTCCCTATAATCCTCCTCCTCATAGGAGTAGTTATAACCTCCTGAGTATTGATCCATAAGAATCACTCAGCAGACCACAACCAAGTCTCGAGATCAGAAAACAAAAATAAAAACGAAAACAGAGGCTGGACAGGCCCCGTGTTCAGTGAACACGGCCCCGTGTACAGAATCTGTATCTGGGCGTTTTAATTAAAGTTACTGATTTCGTTGAGCACGGGGCGTGTTCAGTGAGCACGGCCCCGTGTTCAAGCTCTGTATCTGGGTGTTTTTTGAAAAATATGCAGCACGGCCCCGTGTTCAGTGAGCACGGCCCGTGTTCAGGTTACTGTAAATGCAAAACTAAACTAAAATGCAGAAAAATGTGCGCGCGTTTTGAAAAAGTTTTGAAAAACTGATTAGGCCGTCGATTTTAAGCTTTCTTAAAATCCTTGTGTCCCCGGCAACGGCGCCAAAAACTTGATGTGCGTGAGTGTGTTATGTAATTTTAAGTATATTTTAAGCCCTTTTTACACGTTAGTCAAGTTTTAAATTTATAAAACATGATATTTTACTAACACCAAACACACATATGGGCAAGTGCACCCATTGTGAGCGTAGTATAGTGTTGGAAAGATACCGAGGTCGTCCAAGGACACAAGAGCTTTTAGTACCGGTTTATCCTCAACGTCTAATCAAATCAAAAGTTTAGAAAAAGGTTTTAAAATAAGAAAAATAAAAACTAACTAAAATGCTGAAAAATAAAATAAAAGTAAAAAACAGTTAGACAAGATGAATCACTTGGCTCCGACTTGTGTTTAGTGTAACCTTTGATTATTTCCGCACTTTTGTACTTTTTAAGAGATTATCTTAGTTATTGTAGTAGGCCCTCTTTTGAAGGTAACGTTACCCTCAACCCAGTAGTTTGAGTCAGCAAGGATACAATCCTAAAAGGTCGGATTATTGAAAGATAATTAATTAAGTTATTAATGCATATTATGGTAGGCCCCTCTTTTGAAGGTGACGCTACCCTCGGCTAAGTAGTCTGAGTCAGCAAGGATACAGTCCTAAGTAGCCGGATTAAAGTATTAATAGTAGCTTACATATGAGGGGATCAAAGAGTTTGGACCCCCGCCATCCAATACCGGTGGGTATTGAAGGAGGTCTTACTAAATTTGGCCCAGGTCCTTGCAGGATCTATACACTGAACAAGGCAAGACTCTTACCAAACCGTTCCCTTAACCCCCGACCAGGTAGCCAACATACCTCCATATAGACCGTGGAGATATGAATGGTGAAAATATTTTATTTTATAGAGAGTAAAATAATGCCAAGACACCACGGACAAACGATAAGGAAGAATCACCTTTAACATAAGAAACTAGTTATTAAAGTCATTAATACATAACCAAGTAAAAAGGGCGAAAAGATTAAAAATAAAAAGTATTACACTAGACACTTGTCTACACCAAGTGATGTAAGAGACTTAGGAAAACATGGCCTTTGATTGTCAAGAACTCTTACGATCAATCTTGGATCCCGAGACGACTCACACACTCTATGATGGACAATGTATAATGGTAGTGGATGATGGTGTTGTGATGGTGGTGGGTGGTGGGTGAAGTGTGAGAGAGCTGGTGTGCCAAGGGATGGTTTGCAAATGAGCCAAGCACCCCTATTTATAGGCTGAACAGTAGCTCGGGCACGGCCCCGTATCCATTGGGCACACCCTCATGTCCATCATCTTCTCTTCCATCATTAATTGTAGTTTGTCTGCATTAGTTGACCACGCCCCCGTGTCCGCTGGGCACGCCCCCGTGTGCAGAAGCATATCTGTACTATCAAGATTTTCCTGGATTCTGCGAATCTTATAGTTGACCACGGCCCCGTGTCCGCTGAGCACGGCCCCGTGGTGGGCGATAGAAGCTTTTATAACTTTGTCTTTTATGCTGGCACTTGGGCACGCCCCCATGTTCACTGAGCACGGGGCATGTTCAGCCTTCTGTTCTCTTGTTTTGCTTGGGAAGATGCTGTCGGGGAGGTCAGGCATGCCACGTTTGTTCCTTTTCTTGTATTTATGTTAGATTTAGCTGCCTTTTTGCTTCTTTTGTTCGTTTGAGCTCATTTAATCCTGAAAATACAAAAAGAAGACAAAAGCACACTTTTTCCAACATTAGTACTAAAAAGGGTTAGTTTTATGCCACAATTGATGTAATTTATATGTTGCATTTTGTGCACATCAAGTACCTTAATGGGGCGTAACGGGTCATAAGAACTTAGGATAGGCTTCGATTTAGAATGTAGGCTTTATTAAACCATATCACATTAGTTTCAATAATCATTTGGTTTACGAGACCTCATTCTACCCGATCTCCCGATTTAGGTGTCGATTTATTAACATAGCGATCCAATTACTAGGTGCCACTTGATTTCCTTGGTTTGCCCGAGCTTTTTTAGTTCTCTATTAATCAAGGATACTTTGCAATTCAATGTGAGTACATAGTTCCCCTATTTTACTGTTTTCGATTGTTTTGGTGTGACTCATATGTGTTAAACGATTTTGATGTTTTCAAAAACGAATATTATGGTATATTAAACACAACGATTTCGATAATGTGAACGAACTTGTTGGGACGTAAATACATAACGAATGACATTCATTAACAATGATCAAGCCGACCAGTAGTATGTTATGGTACCATAGGATCTGACAAATCCCGTTATCAGACTGCCACCATGGTTATGTATGGGGGTTATGTGGGTAACGACTAAACCTGATGATTGTTAACTTACCCTTTGGTGGTTTGTTAATACGAGTTGAACGATGGACACGTTACGAAGGTTTGAATGTATTCAACGAGACGACCAAAGTTAGTTTTCACAATTAAAACATGGACGATTGTGAATGATTTGAACGATTGAACGACTTGAACGATTTGGAACGATTTGAACGATATGATCGATTTGAATGATTGAACAATGTTTTATAACACAACGAGCTAAACGAATTGAACGACTGGTTTTTGGTTTGTGATTAGATAACGAGACGGGTGTAATGTGTTAAAAGCATGGTAGATACGCCGCTGGTACTTCTTATATATAAGTGCTTCTATCATATAACATTCTGCGGTGTTATTTAGTTCACTTGGACGAATGAATTTACACGAAGACACACAATGATGTTTACTAAACGATATAAACCATACGAGTTTTATTACGAGAACGATAATTGGTTTACATAAACAAATGTTTTGGGTTAAGATTCATGGCATCGAGGTTTTATAAACTATAACCAACTTGTTTGAGTTAGCTAATCATATTACAATACAAACATTTTACAAAACAAGGTTTTCTAATATCGATTAATGTAGTTGTACGAGTTATTACTACATGTAAACGAGCCACGAATCTGACAATCTCACAAAAGCTATGTGCTCGCCGGCATTTCTTTGCTGACTTTATTTTTACATATGTTTCAGGTGGTGTTGTTTGATGATGTTGATTGCTACTAGGATGCATGCTCACTTAGGATCTGACGAGGCCTTAGTGACTTAATAACAATGATAGACGATGTGGTTATGTTTTATCTTTAATTTCAAGACAATGTAAATGGTTAATATTTAAATAAAACGAAACTTTTGAATCCATGGTTGTGAAACAATAATTCTGTTGCTCCACAAAACGAAACTCTTACCTGGGAAATCTTGGGGTGGGTGTCCACTTATAGGCAAAAGCATATCTTTGCGATACATTATATTGACCCAATTACTTTGATTAGTCACTGTGTATCGTTTGTTTGTTCGAGGTAACAAACGAATGATCACCTTCCTTGTGTTTTGTCGATGTTTTCAATACCTCTTTTGTTTATCTAATTGTCAATCTCACTCGTTTTGCATGTTTCCTTGTTCTTTTTAGAATATGCCACCTAGACGTGATCCAGCACAGGATGCTGCACTCGCAGCCTTTGTCGCTCAGCAGATGCCTGCTGTGATTCCGAACCTAATTACTCATATCAATCAAGCGAACAATAACAATAACAACAACAATGCTCACTGTAGTTTCAAAACATTTAATTCGGCTAAACCACTGAAGTTTTCTGGGTCTCAAGGAGCAACTGCGCCCCTACAATGGTTCGAGAGTTTGGAAAGCACCTTTAGACGTGTGCAATGTCCGAATGAGCGAAAAGTTGAGTTTGCATCCGGTGTTTTCGAGAAACGTGCTCTAATATGGTGGACCTGTGTGATGAGGGATAGGGGTGCTGATGTGGCTTTGGCACAAACTTGGGAAGAGCTACGGGCTCTCATGATGAAGGAGTTCTGCCCCCGTCATGAAATAAGGGCTTTGGAATAAGAGTTTGACAATCTGAAACAAAATGGGGGAGATCACCGTGTGTATACGGATCGTTATGAGGAACTGAGTTTATTGTGTCCTACTATGGTTACCCCTTTAGAGAAAGCGATTGAGAGGTATATCGATGGTCTGCCTGATTTTGTATAAGACAGAGTTACTGGTAGTAACCCTACCTCTGTGTGTCAGGCTATCGAACTGGCTGCAACCCTGACTGAGTCTCAAGTCAGGAAGGGTAAACTGACCCGCAAGGGTGACAAGAAGCAGTCAACTGACACCACACAAGACAAGGGTAAGGGTAAGAAATAGGGCGAGTCATCTAGGAGGTCGAGGAAGCGCAAGGCTTCCCAAAATTTTGCTGTTACCAATCAAAATGCTCAGAACCCACCAGCACAGCCTCCTACCAAGAAACCATATGCTGGTACTGCACCTCACTGCAATCGGTGCAATGGTCATCATGCGACTCAGCAAGCGTGTAAACAGTGCACCACATGTGGTAAACTTGGGCACACGGCCAACATTTGTCGATTGGGTCTGAATCAAGCTACTCAGAATCAAGCTCCAGTTCAGGGAAACGCTGCTAGACCATTCCCACCTGGCTCACGTTATAATTGCGGAGAGATGGGTCACTTCCGAAACAACTGCCCGAAATTGGTGAACGTGAATGCCAACGCCAATGCAAATCCCGCTCGTGGATGAGCATACAACTTGAACGCTAACGAGGCTCATGCTGACAACGAGGTTGTTAACGATACATTCCTTGTTAACCATCAACCTGCATCTGTTCTTTTCGATTATGGTGCCGATAGAAGTTTTGTATCGTTATCATTTGAGCCTTTACTTATGATACCTAGAACTAAACTGGGGAAACCCTTATCTGTTGAAGTTGCTACTGGTGAACCACTTGTACTCGATTCTGTCATTTGCAATTGTCAATTGAACCTTGATAACCATCTTTTTCGTATTGATCTCACACCGATGCAACTAGGGAGTTTCGATATTATCGTAGGATGGATTGGTTAACTAAGTTTCATGTTGAGGTGGTTTGTTTCGATAAGATTGTTCGTATTCCTCTTTCGTCTGGTGATGTCCTATAAGTTCGTGACGAGAAACCTTCGAATGGTTTGAAACTCATGTCATGTACGAAAGCCCAAAGTTACCTACGAAAAGGATATGTGTACTTTCTGGCACATGCCACAGAAGAGAAAGGCAAGAGCAAGTGTATTCAAGATATTCCGATTGTTCGAGATTATCCAGAAGTGTTTCCTGATGAACTGCCTGGTTTGCCTCCAGTTCATCAAGTCGAATTTCATATTGATCTTGTTCCCAATGCCAACCCGATTGCTAAAGCACCTTATCGTCTTGCGTCGTCTAAGATGCAAGAGTTATCTAAATAACTTCAAGAGTTATCTGACAAAGGATTCATCTGACCGAGTTATTCACCTTAGGGCGCTCTAGTCCTGTTTTTGAAAAAGAAAGACGGATCTTTTAGAATGTATATCGATTATCATGAGCTTAACAAGCCTACCATCAAGAGTCGATATCCCCTACCACGAATCGATGATCTTTTTGATCAGCTGCAAGGTGCTACATGTTTTTCCAAGATCGATCTGCGTTCTGGGTATCATCATGTCACACCCCGACCATGTAAAACAACAAAACATGGCGAAAACGTCGGGGAGTGTTGTAACAGAATCATTGTTTCACAACCATGGATTAAATAATTTCGTTTTATTGAAATATTGAACTCATTGTTTTATTACAGATCAAATGAATACAAATATTGTCTTTCAAGTTTTAAAGTCGCTAAGGCACGAGTCCATCCTATGTGTAGCATGTATCAACAATCATCACATAGCAGCACCTGAAACATGTGTAAAAATAGGTACGTCAGCATAAAAATGCCTGTGAGATACATAGGTTTTATTAATGCAGGATTCATGACTTGTAAGTTTAAAAGAATGTTTAACAAAAATAGTCATGAACTTAAAAATGTTTTCTTTATAAATCATATAACAAGTGATAAGAAATCAGATGATATAAAAGAAAGATGCATAATAAATAATTAAGTAAAGTGAGTTTGTATAAAATATGTTGTTTGTAAAACAAGGTTTTGATAAAAAGGTTTGTAGTATACATAAGAATACACTTTGGTTTTAAGAGAGTCGAATAAGTAATATAATAAAATATATTTTGGTTCCAAAATAGTTAAACAGATAGTATATTAAATATACTTTAGTCGTCAAAATAATAGTTTTCAGTAGTATATCAAAAGTATACTTTGGTTTTATTAATAACATATTAAACTATGCTTTGGTTTTATGAATAACATATTAAACTATGCTTTGGTTTTATGCGTAACATATCAAACTATGCTTTTGGTTCTATAAATAACATATCAAACTATGCTTTCGGTTTTGTAAATAACATATTAACTATGTTTTAGTAATTAACAAAATATATGTTGTTTTGTACAATATCACATATGAGAGCATATCAAACTATACCTTTGGGAGGATAACAAAATATACAACAAAAATGTGATTTTAGAATTCAACCAAACCTTAGTGTATCAAAATACACCTTTGAGACTATAGAAATACCACAAAGGCAATCCCTATTTGGATAAAATATCGGTTTCTGACATTCCATACAACAGGAATGGGGTGTCAAATCCTATAGCGCTATATCATACTACCAATCGGTCTGGTGAACGTATAAAATAAGTACATCCCAACAATTAATTTTATAATCTTAGGAAGAATTAGTGTTTAAACCATAAATAATCATTCAGTTTGTTAAAAGATAAGTACTAATATGTATAATCAATTATACTTTGAAATCATGAACATAACAATTAGGTACACATGCTTCACCCCAAAACATTGAAAATAGTAAAAGAGGGGATTATGTACTCACTTGAGAATGCTTAGAAGTCTTGAATAACAACCAAGCAAAGCTAGAGGGATCACGGAATTAAACGGCACCTAATATGGGTAACTAAGTAAATAAATCGGACCTAAATCGGAAGATCGGATAGAATGAGGTTTCGTAAACCAAATGAGTATGGGAACTCATGTAATATGGTTTAACAAAGCCTACATACTAAATCGAAACCTAACCTAAGTGCTTACGACCCATTATGACCCATTTTGGTAGCTTACGCTACTTTAACGTGTCGTTCGCGTAAAACGCCTTCGGACCGCCTAACTAGTCCTATGACAAGTATTATATGCTTTAACAAGTCTAATAATGTTGCCTAATTAGTTTAGATGTCAAAATTTATCTTACATATGCTTAAAATGAATTTATGCGTAAAAAGGGAATTTTGGTCATTTACCTAAGGCATATAAACTACCTATCATACAACTATGGTCATGCTACCCAAGAATAGTTATTCTCTATATAACTATGGTCACAAAACATGCTTGGTCAGATCCTAAAGATCGACCAAATGGGTCTAGTTCGAAAGTCTAAGCGGTTGTTTAGACTGCTTGACTTACGACTCTATACAAGCACTAAACTAAAAGTGACGAGCTAAACATGTTAAAACATGCTTAACTAAGTTAGAAAACAAGTTTGGTATAAAAACAAAGGGTCATGATACCCAAGAATAGTTTGGTTTCAAAATACGCATTTTGACCGAAACTATGACTCGTCACTACGCCTAAATAACGTGGTAATCAGTAGGTATAGTCACAAAGGACTATGACCATTGTGATTACGCTCACGTTGCGAAGTTCAAACAAACTTCGTGTTGACCATAAACTGGTCAAAGTTGAAAGTCAAATACTGTTTGACTTTCGTGCTTAAAACGCATATAAGAACGAAAGAATGCTTACGAAGGGTCCAAGCTAGGAGAAACTTGATCAAATTACTCAGGTATGAAGTTCTTAGACTCCAACTTAGAGCAATTGAATCAAGTGTGAGCTAAAGTGAATGAAAGTGTTGGGTTTATATAGATTTCGGTAAACCGTTAGGATCGTTTCTCACGTTTCGTGCTTCGATCTTGGCCCTCCACTGTGACAACTGGCACCAAACCGGTAATTTCCGTACAATTTAATTATTACTTAATATCTGCAATTATGTGCTTAAATGTCAACATTGTCTGATTACATGCTATACATGTGAATTCATGCACATTTTATACTTCAAATATTGTTTTATGCATTACTGTTAGCATCGCGTCAGAAAGACTAGTAAACTCACCGGTAAGACACACAGTGTCAGCAACTCTGCAGAAAGTAGTCAGATAATGGAATTAGGGCCTAGGAGTAGGTCCAACGTCTAAAATACATTAAAACCCAAGTATGGATACAAGGGTCAACATATAAACTTTCCGGAAGCTAAACTATGCATTAAAAAGCACCCGGAACACACTTTAAATACAGAATTTTACATATTTCAGTAATAATTCAGCTCTAATCAGCATTTTAACACTGAAATATCATGCATAATTTATGTTTTATTGTCCAAATTAACTTACAAAGTGTCGGGAATTGAAAGTGTCACAAAAGGGTACATAAAGGACACTTTACGGCGCAATTTAGCACTTTAACGAACCGGTATCTAAACCGGACACTACCCGAAACATTAAATTTATACTAGAAGCATTGTTTTATTATTTCTGAGCTAGTTATGATCCCTGAACACCCTAACACACTATATAACACATCATATTCATAAACACTAAACATTACACTTAAGTTCTAACTAGATTGCTTAACTTATCATCAAATCACAACCAAGACACCCCCCTCCAATTGACGGTCACAAGTGGGTCCCCCACTTGTGATTTCTTTTGATCTCATAAGATTGTGATCTTGGATTTGCTTTGTACTTAGAAGATATATTATACAATGGACAAAAAATTAATATGGTTATAAGAGGAAACCTTGGGTTCATAATCTCATTCTCACACCTACACTTCACACACACAACTCTCTCCCTCTCCTCCTCCACTCACAGCCGTGTGCCACCCCCCCACACCACCATCATCATTCATTCAAGTTCAAGGCATCTCAAGGTGCTAGAAGGTGTCTAAGGAAGTTTGGAGCTTGTGGATCTTGAAGGACCTCTCCCATTTGCTTTTATCCATCACATTTGTCACCTTCATCTTCTACTGTTCTTCCCTAGCCCTTGTGCTAGTAGTAAGCTTCTTGTCACTTGATTTTACTTCATATTTAGTTGGTTAAAAGATGCTATGTAAGATGTTAATCACAAGAACACTAAGGAACAAGAAGATGAAACTTTAACATAAGCTTAATAACATAAGAATACATGTTGATTAGTGTTGATTTGCTTCTTGATGATTGATGATTTGTGTTAGTGATGTTAGACATCATATGAAACCTACTAGATTGTGATTTAACACATAATCTAGTAAGTTAAGGTGATGATCTTGTTAAAGACCAAGATGATCATACTTTGAATACATGAACTTGAATGATGAAATTTGTTTTCATATGTAAAGATGATTTAAACAAAATACAAGTCTTGTAAGTGGATGATTTCCAAAAATAGTTTTCCAAAGAAACTATGTTAAATAACAAGATTTACATAGACTTGGTTTTTACATAAACAAACACTGTTTTTAAGGGTTAAACTAGTGTAGAAACACTGGGGAAGCAAGAAGATTTCATAAAGAAATGTTTTTGTAAAACATGTTTACAAGTTGTAAACACCTAAATCTTTCAAGAATGAAACTTTTAAAGAAGTAAATACACTTTAAAGGGTAACTAAACCTACTATACACACTACCAAATTACTACAAGTTTTTATGAAAGTTCAAGTTCATGTTGTTAGGTAAATTACATAATTTTGGCACTTGGTAAGTGTTGATTTCATTGTTGATTGTTGTTGCAAATTTGTTTTGATGATTGAAAAGAAAATATACACATGTTTTGAAAACATGGGAAACCTCCAATTTTAGGGGAAACCATGTCAAAAATTTTATAAAATTTTGACCCTTAGAAAAATATAAGTTTTGGTGAAACTTATTCCCTAAAAATTCACCTAAATATATTTACCAAGGTTTCCCTAATTTTTGGGTATATTTAAAAGTTAAGGAATAATGATTTCTTCAAGATAAAAATTGTTACTAAGTATGTATATTTTTGAGGAAAATATATATATTTATTGGTCACCAAATTTTGTGCTAAGTGTATGTAATATGTATTATATGTAATAGTGTATTAGGACTTGAAAATACACTAAATACTCCTAAGGAGTAAAAATACAAAAAAATCACATTCAACATGCATAGACAAATACAAGAAAATATATTTATGAAAATATATTTCTTAATAGATTATGTAACTTGGACAAATTATGAACTTAAAATGTATTTTTGGACGAAAATATATAACTCGGGTGAAAAATACAAGATACTTATATTTATTTTTGGGAAAATAATATAAGTAAGATACATAGTTAAAAATATAAATTATTTTTAACAACAAAGAACACATACATAAAAGATGGTGACTTGTACTTGTGCGATACAAGTCTAGTGACTAACGTTAATAAAACACGTATAGGTCACGACGCTATAAAACCAACCGGTGAAGTTTACGGCGCAGGATACGCAAAGTTATGAGTTCATGTCCCCACTTTTAAACATTTACTTGTTTTCTAAACTTGGGGAAAATACATGTGCTATGGTATGTTGAATACAAAAACTAAGGAATGATACTTTAGATCATGTCACGAATAGGGTGCCATAAGCACCATTAATCAGTTACATACCAAGACTGCGGAAGAAAATGTTAGATCTAATGGGTTTCAGGCAACCACACTCTTGGCCACTCTTTTACCAAGTAGCGCTTTTGTGTCTCTAGTCGTGAATCGACAGTCATGGATTCGACAACTAAAAATGCCTATGGTTTGGATGCTTCCTATGCCGTGTCACATGTTAATGGCCTTGCAAACCATTAGCGATCTAGATTTCCCTATATTTACAGAAATACTTGTTTCATACAAAATACATACCATGTTTTCATTCAAGTATACAAATGTTCAATACAAAAACTGCATAAATTCACACCAACATTATGTTGACGATTTTTTTTTAAAAACTCACATGTATTTCAGGTAACTAAAGTCGATGTGCGCGCGGTCATACTCTTGCTCTTGGATGTTGTTTATGTTTTTAGCTATCTTGTGTCAAGACTCCGATGCCTGTTTTTGTGGGAATTGGTTATTATATTTCTTCCTATATGGGATATAAGAACCAAGTTCTCGATGTTCGTTTTTTAAATAAAATTGTAAACTTTTCAGACAATATGCTGTCTTGTGATGTAAACACTTAACCTATGTTATGTTTTAATTATGCAATGATGATGGCATTTGGAGTTATTTTACGAGCATGTAGTAAGTTTACCTTTCGTATGCAATGAGAACCTTTCAAGATCACATCTCGTGCTTCCGCCTTAGAAAGGGGTGTGACAGATTGGTATCAGAGCTGCGATTGTAGTGAACCAGGATTCCCTCTCGAGTCTAGACTACAATCTTTAGGATCCTCTCACGAAAACAATTTTTCAAAAGTTTTCATTGCATAAAACTTTTCGCGACATCCACTGCCTAAAACAGTTTTCAAAGAGTCAAGTAAGGACACTACGAGACTTAGGGTGCACTGGAGTAGCACTTATGTTTGACTAAGAATTACTTGCAACTATGTGTAATAATTGATATATACATATACTAGAAATAGAATATCTCAGGTACTCGTGTCTTCGCCTGAAAGCAGTGGCCTATCTGAAGGAAGTGACCCGATGATGAAACAAACTGTGTAGACTATGCAAGGAATTACGTAATTATGGATGCATACATAATTATGGAATTCAGTGCACAGAAACCACAGCAAGTCTTGTCACGTATCAAACAAGATTCCCTTAGTACAAGAAAAGGTCAAACGTGAACACCCCCACCCCTTCCCCAGCCTATTAAATACTCTATTGGAGTAATGATTTAGGGTATTAAGACAAGAACCGCCAATGTGAAGGAAGATATTTTGTCTTTTACATATATTAAACTTGTACTATGGGGAGATGTAACCCTTATGAATTTTGTTTGCTATGCAAACAATGATGTAACAAGTTGTCCTGATATGTATAAAGACTCGGTGAATATCTTATGACACAACAGTATTTATCTATTTATGCATGCTTGTTGCTGTATGAATTGATTTATACGTTTGGCGGATTGTTTGATGTCACTTATGTGGGTATATTCCTATGTATATATACTACTGTCTCGTATGATGATATCAAACAAATGTCTAACCCTGTTGTGTTGTGTTATGACAGAACATGGCACCTAGGAGAGTTGTGAACAATCAGGATTCTGATCAACCCCCTCCTCTTCTTCTACCGAGGACTGTTGAAGAACTGAACTCCCTACTGGAAGAAAGGATCACCGCAGCTATCGCCCAATACGAGGCGAACCACACCGAACAAAGTGGAGGACCAAGGAATGCTAGACGTAATGGGCAGGGAGATTCATCTGGAGGAAACACAACTCAAGGCTGCACCTTCAAGCAGTTTCTCGACTTCAAACCACTGAACTACGACGGCACTGGAGGTGCAGTGGCGTTTGTACGCTGGACGGAGAAGACTGATTCCACTATCCGTATGAGCAAGTGTACCGCGGATCAGCAAGTCACTTTTGTTACTGGATTATTCGTCGATGAGGCTTTGACTTGGTGGAATTTGCAAGTCTAGACTCTGGGCGACGATGCTGCGTATGGGATTACTTGGGATGAGTTGAAGGCGAGAATGAGAGAAAAGTATTGCTCTCGTGCTGAACTCCAAAGGTTGGAGACTGAGTTCTGGCACTTAACCCTGGAAGGTGCGGACATTACTGGTTATACCCGAAGGTTCCATGATTTGTCAAGAGTGATCCCCTATATGGTGACTCCCGAATTTAAGCGCGTTGAACGCTACATATGGGGATTGGCTCCAGAGTTTCACAGCATGGTAACTTTGGCTAAACCTGAAACGATCACCCAGGCTGTAACTCTGGCTGTCAGCCTTACTGAAGATGCTGTTCGTATGAAGAAGTTATCACTGAATCCAACTGAAAAGACCAAGACGCATGTTGAGTCGTCTGGTGACAAGAAAAGGAAGCATTCGAACCTGAATCAAGCGACATGTAACAATAAGGGTTCCAACAATAAGAAGCGTGACCCCAACCCGCCTCAGGAAGCGAAAACTCTTGCAGCCACGAATGACGCCCCTGCCAGAGGATACCAGGGCACTCTGCCCATCTACAACCAGTGCAAGCGTCATCAAGAAGGAGTTTTCGCATTCCAAAATGTGACAAGTGTGGAAAACTGGGTCACAATACTGAGAACTGTTGGGGAAAGGAAATGGAAGTGGTAATAGGAACGGGAATGGAAACCACAACGGTGCTGGTAATAGAAACGGTGGTGGAAATGGCAATGGCAATGGTAACCGGAATGGTAATGGAGCTGGGCAGAACCAAGGATGCTTTGGTTGTGGAAGCAAAGATCATTTCAAGAAAGATTTCCCAAGGGAGAACAATGCTCAGTCTTGAGCATTCGTGATTGGAGCAAGGAACGCACGCGAGGACCCTAATGTGGTCACCGGTACGTTTCTCGTTAACAATCACTTTGCATCCATACTATTTGACACTGGTGCCGATTATAGCTTCATGTCTGTGGAATTTAAACGTATGCTTGGAATAGAATCTAGTAGATTAGATATTACTTATTCCATAGAACTAGCCAATAGTAAATTTTTTGAATCGGGCGAAGTTGTTAGGGGTTGCTCATTAGAACTTGGGGAGCGAAGATTTAGCATCAACCTCTTACCTATTCAATTGGGTAGCTTTGATGTAGTGGTCGGAATGGACTGGTTGTCCAAGAAGAAGGCTGAAGTTGTTTGTCACGAGAAAATCATTCGCATCCCTCTGGAGAATGACGAAACTCTCATCGTGCATGGAGAAAAACGAAACGCTCCTCTGTGAATAATCAATTGTATGAAGGCGCAGAAGTGCTTAAGGAAAGGATGTGTTGCTTTCCCGGCGCATGTTGTAGAAAAGAAGGCTGAGGAGCCAAAACTCAAAGACATTCCTGTGGTGAAGGAATTCCCTGGTGTTTTTCCCGAAAACCTGCCAGGACTACCTCCGCAACAACAAGTCGAATTCCATATAGACTTGGTTCCAGGAGCCGCTCCTGTAGCCAAGGCAACCTATCGGCTTGCACCATCCGAGATGCAAGAATTATCTACACAACTCCAGGAGTTGTTGGATAAAGGATTCATAAGGCCAAGCTTCTCGCCTTGGGGAGCTCCAGTATTGTTCGTGAAGAAGAAGGATGGAACAGTGCGGATGTGTATCGATTATAGAGAGTTGAACAAGCTCACTATCAAGAATCGGTACCCATTACCGAGGATTGATGACTTATTTGATCAGTTGTAAGGATCGAGCTACTATTCCAAGATTGACCTTCGATCGGGATACCATCAGTTAAGAATCCAAGAGGAAAGCGTACCAAAGACTGCATTCAGAACACGTTATGGGCATTACAAGTTCCTTGTGACGCCATTCGGACTAACGAACGCGCCAGCGGTATTTATGGATCTGATGAACCGCTTTTGCAAACCATATCTCGATAAATTCGTGATTGTATTTATCAATGATATCCTGATTTACTCGCAAACAAGAGAAGAGCACGAGCAACACCTCAGGACCATTTTGGAACTACTGAAGAAAGAGAAACTTTATGCAAAGTTCTCAAAGTGCGAATTCTGGATTCGTGAAGTACAGTTCCTTGCTCACATTGTGAACAACAAGGGCATTCATGTAGACCCATCCAAGATAGAATCAATAAAGAATTGGGAAGCCCCCAAAACCCCAACTGAAGTTCGACAATTTTTGGGCTTAGCGGGCTATTACCGACGGTTTATCAAGAATTTCTCCAAGATAGCTCAACCGCTGACTACCCTTATGCAGAAAGACAGGAAATACGACTGGGGTGATAAGCAGGAAGAAGCCTTCCAACTGCTAAAAAATAAGCTATGCGATGCACCGATACTATCCTTACCCAAAGGCACTGAAGACTTCGTGGTATACTGCGATGCTTCACGTCAAGGTTTGGGTTGCGTGCTCATGCAACGCCAAAAAGTCATCGCTTACGCTTCAAGACAGTTGAAGGTGCCTGAAAGGAATTACACCACGCACGACTTGGAGCTAGGCGCGGTGGTATTCGCTTTGAAGATCTGGCGACACTATTTATATGGTACTCGATGTACAATCTTCACAGATCACAAAAGCCTGCACCACATACTTGATCAGAAGGAACTAAACATGCGGCAGCAACGATGGGTCGAGCTGCTAAACGATTATGACTGTGAGATTAAGTACCATCCGGGAAAGGCAAACGTTGTAGCAGACGCGTTAAGTCGAAAAGAAAGGGTTAAGACCCAAAGAGTTCGAGCATTGGAAATGACTATTCGTACGAACCTCACAGCACGCATTCATGATGCACAACAAGAAGCCCTTAAGGGGGAGAATCGTAGAGCTGAATACCTCCGAGGTATGCTGAAGAATTTGGTGCCAAACAAAGATGGAACCTTATACTTTAAGGGGCGTATTTGGGTTCCGCTCTATGGCGGTATTCGAGAAGTCATCTTGAATGAAGCTCACAAGTCGAGATACTCGATCCACCCAGGATCGGACAAAATGTATCAAGACTTGAAGGAATACTATTGGTGGCCGAGGCTTAAAAGCGATGTTGCTATCTATGTTGGAAAGTGCCTAACCTGTGCTAAGGTTAAGCCTGAATATCAAAAACCGTCTGGGCTACTGTAACAACCAGAGATACCCATGTGAAAGTGGGAGCAATTCTCGATGGACTTCATAACAAAATTACCCAGGACCGCTAGAGGGCACGATATGATATGGGTGATAGTCGATCGGTTAACAAAGTTTGAGAATTTCCTACCGATCCGAGAGAAGGATAGCACTAGAAAGCTTGCTGAGCTGTACTTGAAAGAAATCGTGGCACGTCATGGTGCGCCTATCTCAATTATTTCAGACAGAGATGGACATTTTGTCTCAAGGATCTGGCAATCCTTCAAGGAGGCCTTTGGATCTCAACTAGATCTAAGCACGGCCTTCCATCCGCAAATAGGTGGCCAGAGCGAACGGACCATACAAACACTGGAAGATATGCTTCGCGCATGTGTTATGGACCTAGGCGGCAGCTGGGATACTCACCTACCTTTAGTTGAGTTTTCCTACAATAACAGCTACCATACGAGCATAAAAGCCGCACCGTTCGAAGCTCTATATTTGTTGGTGCATGCATCTGTCGACTTCGTCTTGTATCGAGTCTTGTACTAGAATTGTTAGATCAGGGCACGTATTACGAGAAAATAGGTTTTGTGTATAATTGGTTAATTTTGCACGAAATTACATCAGGCTAATTTCGCACGAAATAGCAACTTGCTATTTCGCATGAAATAGCAAGTTGTAATTCCAGGCGAAATTACCACACCTATATATAGAGGTGCTGCCATTTCATTTGTAACGAAATTAGATTCCGGTACCGAAGTGCTGCCAACGTGTCGATTGATCTGTAAACCTGTTAAATCAATAATACAAGACAATTAGAAGTGAATCAAGCCGTTTTCAAGTTAATTCATCTGTTTCCGCCTTTTGAATTGTTTAGAATTCTTCTGAATGACTCGTTTGGTCGTGAAAACGATCCTACAAGTGGTATCAGAGATCAGGAGGAAGAGTTCTTACCAAAACAGCCATTATTTCTGACTTCTACACCTTCTTTTACAAAATTCACAAGATTTTACGGTCAAAATGGTCTCAATTTCGCACATTATAAGCGGAACAGTTTTTTAACGAATCCATGAAAGAATTGGATCTTAATTCGATCTAAAATTGATAAAATTTGTAATTTCGCTTGAAAAACAGATCGGTCATGATGATGTCAGCAGTATTTCGCACTAAATAGGCAATTAATTTCGCTTGAAATTGGTATTTCGCTTGAAAGATACACTTAATTTCGCACGAAATTACCTCAGTTTTGTTATTTCGCACGTAATTAGGGTATTTCGTTTGAAACTGGTATTTCATGTGAAAACATATTTCGTTTGAAAGTGGTATTTTCGTTTGAAAAGGCTATTTCGCACCAAATCGTTATTCCGCACCAAACTGATTTCGCATCTGTGTGTTATTTCGTTTGGAATCTTATTTCGTGTGAACTTACATATTGTTTGAATTTTGTGAATTTGTGAAACAGTTTTTCAAATCATGGAAGAGGAATTCTTCAATGCGTTTGCTACACCTGTTGCTCCTGTCACGGCTGCTGAAACTCTTTACAGTGAGATTGAAACGGGAACTTATCAAAAACCGCCGAATCTTATGTACATTGAAGATTTTAAAGGATGGCAAAATCGATTTGAGAATTGGGTGCAAACTTATAAATTTGATGCACGGTGTTCATTAGAGAAAGATTACGAGAAACCGAAAAATGAACGTGGGCTTGAAAAAGCTTTTTGTGATTTTTCAGTGTCACACCCCCAAAAATCCACACGCGGAGTATCACTGCTTGGAGGCGTGACATGACCAGGATCGAGCCACCAATCATATTGAACAACATAATTAAGTAATTAAAACCAACCACAATACGATCGGTGACCAAAAGAAAATAAACCAACTTTAGGTTAACAGCGGAAGCGTAATACGTAAGTTCAAAACATAAGTTATTAAGTTTTAAGACCCAAAACATAAGTTCCATAAGTTTATAAAGTTTAATTAATAAGCATGGGACATAACAGTCCGTATCCCACAACAACCTCCTCCTCGTGCAAGCTCCATAAGCGTGTAGCGACCTGTAAGGCATGTAACAACGAGTCAACAACAAAGTTGAGTGAGTTCACGTTTGGTTGTTTAGTTTTAAGTTGTTTCTAAAAAACGTGGTTTGACTTTCGTTGGCTTATTTGCCGTGGGGGTTACCCCGTAGTTGAAAGTATGTTTAACCAGTTCCTTTTCATTACCCAAACCATATCCATAATAAGTGGGGGCTTCCCCATGTAAACTACTAGACTGTATGATATCGACTACCACGAACGATAGTTGTGCCCTACATCAGTGTCTATCATCACTGACAGTTTGCCATAGTCAATTAGTACACGCCCGTTCGGACGACACGGTGTGAGGTTTGCTAACCCTTTTATCGCTATTAACTAATGACCCGCTCGCCATTGGCCTCGGTGATTAAGTCGATATATAATGAGGGACTTAATGATAGAGTTTTGTCTAGTAAGTTTTAAGGGTGTTGTCCTACCCAAGGAGGACGAACGTACGTATTCTACCCAAGGAGAATATGCAGAATTTATTATTGGCATCCTACCTATGGAGGATGGCCGTACATATCCTACCCAAGGAGGATATGTAGATCTTGTTTTAATTTCTTTAATCCATTCCCAACCACTGGGAATCCCATGCCTTAGAAAGTGTGTGAACTCACCTTTGGTTGCTCGGTTTTGACTCTCAAATATAGCTAACAGTCAAGGTCGGTCAATCACGTCCTAATATGATTACCAGTTAGTCATTTAGTGGTTTCAAATAGAGCACAAAGTTCCTACACGTATCTACTACATAACATGCATTCACTTCAATAGTTCACGCTCATATAAACATTCCACCTATAGCTACTCAAGAACAAGCATACGATATTGCACAATAATACTTTCATTGACATATAACATGTTAGATCATACTCAGCTAACATACTCGACATTTAGACACGCAATTTACGACTTATGTCATTTCAACTTTTATATTCAAAACTGGGCTGTCTTCGGGGATTTTAATAAAATAGTTAACTTATTCCAAAAATTCCCTACTTTTTACAGAAGGTCTTAAACGATCCAAATATTATTGTGTAAAAATCTCGGGATCCGATTCATCACCAATATTTTATAAAAAATCATTTTCCGGACTGAAATCAGATTTATCTTTTTCTGACTGCAGTCAACGGAATAATTTATTTAAAATTCATCGAGAGTCCGATTTATGAAATTCCAGTGAGAGAATTACAAATACGTCGGTGGTCATCTACAGTACAAATTGCATGATCTAACTCTACACAGAATTCAAGTTATGGCATAAAAGAGAATGCATATTTTCAGCAGCAAAAATGCAGCTTTAGCTGCTGTTACAAAACTACACTTTAAAAATAGTTAACGAAGTCCAAAAATTATGATTCTAGTGCCATTAGAACCATATTTCATAATACATAACTCTAGACTTCAGAAAATACATTTTTTGCTAAGTTACAGTCCTGTTACAGCCAACTGAAGTTGGCTGTAATCACCAAACAGCCTACTGTTTCAGCTTTTAACTTTCTAACTTGTGTTCGATTTTTTCCGTTAACATGTTTAGTGGTCAAAACAACATCAAACATCAATATTAACCAGCAAATCATCAGGAAATCATAACAACATCATATTAACATCCCTTCATCACTAGACTAGTTTATGTTCAAGACTTGTTTAAGGTTCTTTAGAGTTTCTTATCTTTTTGATCTTTAAACATCATTAACCACTCAGACAGCAAGTAAAAAGCAAAGATCTAAGTGCTTACCACTAGCACAAGGCTAGGGGAGTTCAAGAGGGTAAAAGTGGTGGTTAAAAGAAAATGAGAGCGGTCCTTCAACTTCCGAAAGCACCAAGCTTCGTTTTATGCGCTTTAACACCTATGTATGCTTGTGGATTGGTTGATGGTGATCGAATGGTGATGGTGGCGGTGCTTCTTGGGGTCGGCCGAACAAAGAAAGAAGGAGAGGATATAGTGTTGTTTGAGTTTAGTGAATGATGAAGATGTCAAGATCTTGTGGTTAAATAAAGAACCTTCCAACACTTCTTTGTCTAATGGTCATTGTGTTCCTTGAGTACTTGGCATATCAATTAAAATAATCAAAGGAAATCAAGGGGTGTGAGACCCTATGTAACCGTCCCAAGGGGGGGGGGGGTGTCTTGTTGGGTTTCAACTAGATAGTGATTTGGTTGGAATTCAAGAGTTTAGTTAGGATCTTAAGTGTGTTATAAAATATATAGTGTGTTAGGGTGTTCGGGGACCCTAACTAGCTCATAAAAATAAAAACAATTCTTCTAGCATTATTTTGGTGTTCCGGGTAATGTCCGGTTGTTCGGTTTGATACTGTTCCGTTAAAGTGCTTAATTAATCCATAAAGTGTCCTATATATATATATTTGTAACATTTTTAATTCTCAACACTTAGGAAAGTACACATAACTATTTAGTAACTTTTCTGCACACTACTAGTATGTTAACAAGCACATGTAGGTATAACACAGAAATCGGAAAGCAGTTAAGTGATTCCACACAGTCATCAAACACTTTAATTATCATTAATAAATTGTATGGTTACATGAAGTTTTTGAGGGTTGTCACATTCTCCCCCTGTTAAGAAAATTTCGTCCTGAAATTTAGCTCGTGGTTACTGAGGAAGCTAGTTAAGTTGCGTTGGTTTCCTGGTTTTCCTATGGTGTCACATCATCCCCCCGTTGATTTGGAATTTCGTCCCGAAATTCTGCAGTAGCTTCAGCCTTAGTAGTGGTTGCACTTTTCTCAAACAGCTGGGGATACTTGAGTTTCATTTGGTCTTCTCGTTCCCAGGTATACTCTGGGCCACGACGGGAATCCCAACGAACTCGGACGAGAGGTATCCTGGTGCACTTGAGAATTTTAACATCTCGAACCGTAATCTCTACTGGTTCTTCGACGAATCGCAGCTGGTCATCGATAGTGAGCTCCTTGAGAGGAACTATGAGGGTCTCATCTGACAGACACTTCTTCAGATTCGACACATGGAAAATGTTGTGAACTCCGCTGAGTTCTTTAGGTAGATTCAACCTGTAGGCGACCTTGCCAATCTTCTTAATGATTTTGAAGGGTCCAACGTATCGCGGGTTGAGTTTGCCTCGTTTGCCAAAACGAACTACACCTTTCCAAGGTGAGACTTTGAGTAGCACTCGATCCCCAACCTGGAACTCGAGTGGTTTCCTTCGCTGATCTGCATAGCTTTTCTGACGGTCCCGAGCTGCCGCCATTCGTTGTCGTATCTGAGCAATTCTCTCGGTCGTATCTACTACAAGTTCTGGGCCAGTGATTTGGCTGTCACCAACTTCTGCCCAACAGAGAGGTGATCGGCACTTCCGTCCATACAATGCCTCGAATGGAGCAGCCTGGATACTGGTGTGGTAGCTGTTGTTATACGAAAACTCCACTAGCGGGAGGTGCTTTTCCCAACCATTACCAAAATCGATTACACATGCCCTAAGCATGCCTTCAAGGGTTTGGATGGTGCTTTCAGATTGCCCATCCGTCTTTGGGTGATAAGCGGTGCTCATATCTAAGCGTGATCCAAAAGACCTATGCATGGCTTGCCATAGTTCAGATGTAAAACACGCGTCATGATCAGAAATGATGGAGGTTGGCACTCTGTGCCTTGATACCACTTCCTTTAGGTAAATGTCTGCAAGAGTAGAAAACTTATCCGTTTCTTTGAAAGCCAAAAAATGTGCAGACTTGGTCAGTCGATCCACGATCACCCAAATGGTATCGTTTCCGCATTGAGATCTAGGAAGGCCAGTAACGAAATCCATGGAGATTTGCTCCCATTTCCATTTAGGTATCTCTGGTTGTTGAAGTAGGCCTGATGGTTTTTGGTACTCGACCTTGACCCTAGCACAAGTCAAGCATTTACTGACGTAGGTTGCTATGATGGCTTTCATACCATGCCACCAGTATGTAGTCTTTAGGTCGTGGTACATCTTATCCGAACCAGGATGTACTGAATAACGAGACTTATGTGCTTCATCCATTACAAGCTCTCGTAGGTCTCCATACAGTGGAACCCAGATGCGCCCGTTAACATATTAGGCGCTGTTTTCCTTTTGTTCTTGCCGTTGCCTTGATCCTCGTAGGGACTCAGCCCTGATGTTCTCTGCTTTCAATGCTTCAACCTGAGCATCACGAATCTGAACGGGAAGACTAGATTGGATGGTAAGCTGTAAAGCACATACACGCTTAGGTATAGTATCCTTTCGACTGAGGGCGTCGGACACAACATTGGCTTTGCCCGGATGGTACTTGATCGCGCATTCGTAATCATTCAAGAGTTCGACCCATCGGCGTTGTCGCATGTTTAACTCCTTTTGCTTAAAGATATGCTCGAGACTCCCGTGATCAGTGTAAATGGTGCACTTGGTACCGTACAGGTAGTGTCTCCATATCTTAAGCGCGAAAACAACTGCTCCCAGCTCCAAGTTGTGCGTAGTGTAGTTCTTTTCGTGAACCTTAAGTTGGCGCGATGTGTAGGCAATGACCTTGTCACGTTGCATCAACACGCAACCAAGTCTTTGGATGGAAGCGTTGCAATAAACCACAAAATCATCTGTGCCTTCATGCAATGAGAGGATAGGCGCGCTACAAAGTCTATCTTTTAAGTGCTGAAAAGCAGATTCCTGTGCATCATCCCAATGGTAGGTGACACCCTTCTGAGTCAGTGAAGTGAGGGGTTGCGCAATCTTTGAGAAATCCTTTATAAACCTTCTGTAATATCCTGCCAAACCCAAGAATTGGCGGATTTCTGTTGGTGTGCGGGGTGCAGGCCAGTTCTTAATCGATTCAACCTTAGATGGATCCACATGAATTCCATCCTTGTTTACTACGTGGCCTAGAAAGTGGACTTCACGAAGAGAGAAGTCACATTTCGAAAACTTGGCATACAACTGCTCTTTTAGAAGAAGTTCCAGCATAAGTCATAGATGCTACTCGTGTTCCAGCAAACTTATCCAGGTAAGGCTTGCACACTCGGTTCATGAGATCCATGAAGACCGCTGGTGCATTCGTCAACCCGAAAGGCATGACCAGAATCTCGTAATGGCCGTAACAAGTTCTGAATGCTATTTTGCAGACATCCTCCTCTCGGACTCTCAGCTGATGGTATCCCGATCTCAAATCAATCTTAGAGTAATAGCTCGACCCTTGCAACTGGTCGAACAAGTCATCAATGCGGGGAAGAGGATAACGATTCTTCGCGGTCACCTTGTTGAGTTCGCGGTAGTCAATACACATTCTGAAAGTACCGTCCTTCTTCTTCACGAATAACACCGGAGCTCCCCAAGGCGAAGAGCTAGGACGTATGAAACCCTTTTACAAGAGTTCTTGTAGTTGTGTGGATAGTTCTTCAAGTTCTGATGGAGCTAGGCGATAAGGTGCTCGAGCTACTGGTGCTGCCCCAGGAGCTAGCTCGATTTGAAATTCAACTTGATGATGAGGCGAAAGACCAGGTAATTCCTCAGGAAATACCTCGGGAAAGTCACGTACAATAGGAATGTCTTCAATTCTCTTCTCTTCCATTGATGCGTCAGTAACGAGCGCTAGAATGGCAGTGTGGCCCTTTCGCAAACACTTCTAGGCCTTAAGGAAAGAGATAATGCCTACGATAGCACCACTCTTGTCGCCATGAATCACGAGGGGTTCTTTACCAGAACGAGGAATGCGGATGATTTTCTCCTTGCAAACAATCTCCGCTTGATGTTGAGATAGCCAATCCATCCCAATAACGATGTCGAAACTACCAAGGGCGATAGGAATAAGATCGATAGAGAAAGTCTGACCAGCTAAGATGAGGTTACAACCTTTAACTACGTGTGTGGCTTCAAGACTTTTACCGTTTGCTAGTTCTACCGTGTGTTTGGTGTTCAGAATTGTTGGAGTGCGCTTAAGCATTTGGCTAACTTTTAAGGACACATAACTAGTATCGGTACCCGAATCAAATAAAACAGTAACAAAGAAGTCGTCCAGAAGAAACTTACCCATCACAACATTGGGATCATTCCTTGCGTCACCCTGACCTAGTACGAAAACACGACCCCTTGCCCCATTACCATTGTTGTTTCCCCCATTGCCGCCTCCATTGTTGCCTCCATTGTTGTTCCCATTGTGGTTCCCGTTTCCTTGGTTGTTGTTGTTCTGATTCTGGTTCAGTTGGGGGCAGTTCCTCTTAAAGTGGCCTTCAGCGCCACACTGAAAGAATCCTTTATTGCCCTGCTGTTGCTGCTGCTGGTGATTCTGTGGAGCTTGTTGTTGTTATTGGCGATTCTGATTTGCTGGTGCGCTCCTGCAATCCTTTGCCTCATGACCAAACTTGTTACACCTCAGGAAACGACCCTTGTTGCACTGCCCGCTATGATGCTTGTGGCACCGGTTGCATTTAGGGTGGTTCCCTCGGTATCCACCCTGTCCTTAATTACCGGAAGTTTGCTGACCAGGACTCTGGTAGTCATCAGTCTTTCGCTGCTGAGACTGAACTGAAGTGGAACCCTTACTGGAATTCCCATCCCATTTTTGCTTGTTGTTGCTAGGAGCATCAGGAGTAGCTGTGGCACTGATATGTTTGGGCAGTCTGTTCTGTTCAACTGCTTGATCAGTGAGACGATGGGCCAACTTAATGATTTGCTGAATGGTACCCAGGTTAGCTGAAGTCACATGACCCTGAATCTCTGGTACAAGACCCTTGAGGTACAACTCAATTCGTTTGATGGGAGGGTCCACCATAGTGGGACACAAGATGGCCAACTCGTTTGACCTCTTAGTATACGCCTCAATCTCAGACCCCGTCATCTTTAGATTGAAAAATTCCACCTCTAGCTTGTGGATGTCATCCCGACTACAGTACTCCTCTTTGATCAGTTCTTTGAAACCATTCCAGGGGGTGGCATTAGCAACTGCCAGCCCTAGTAGTTGAACCTGTGCTTTCCACCAGGTTAACGCAGCACTTTCAAGTGTTCCGGTAGCATATTTCACCCTACGGTCTTCAGGGCACTCACACATCTCGAAGACATACTCAAGCTTCTCAAACCAGTGAAGAAGGCCTACCGCTCCTTCTGTGCCGCTGAAGGTACTGGGCCGGCAATCCATGAAGGTTTTGAATGTGCACACAGGAGGTTGAGCATGTTGACCTGTTGCGCGAGAATAAAAGACAAGGTTAAGCACGAGGGTTGGTTTGCGAAGGTAGGATCTAAACGTCCTAAGATGGGTTGATATGGCAGGTTATACCTCCTGCTGGACTTGCTGCGAGTGCCACAGCAACTCGTTCGTTGATCAAAGCTGTCAACTGGGCTTGAGTGAGGTTGATATGTCCTCCGCGTCCGCTCATGATCTTCACAATGAAGTAACGTAAGTGAGAAAGGTGTCGCGAAAGTGCGTAAGTGTGGGATGACAGTAGAGAGTAAGCACACAAGGTTCAAATAGCAATTATCACGTTAATTAATGCACAGTGTGAACTATCTAACCGACAATATAACATAAATCACACCACCTATTGTGTCGAGTCTTGCACGTGGAGCGAAGTGTCGTTGTGGATCGTTGAGCACTGTACAGGTTATTGTCTGGTTTTATCAGAAAGCTTTTCCCCTTTTTAAAACCAAGTTCACTATAACCAATGGCTCTGATACCAATCTGTCACACCCCCAAAAATCCACACGTGGAGTATCACCGCTTGGAGGCGTGACATGACCAGGATCGAGCCACCAATCAGATTGAACAACATAATTAAGTAATTAAAACCAACCACAATACAATCGGTGACCAAAAGAAAATAAACCAACTTTAGGTTAACAGCGGAAGCGTAATACGTAAGTTCAAAACATAAGTTTATAAGTTTTAAGACCCAAAACATAAGTTCCATAAGTTTATAAAGTTTAATTAATAAGCATGGGACATAACAGTCCGTATCCCACAACAACCTCCTCCTCGTGCAAGCTCCATAAGGGTCTAGCGACCTGTAAGGCATGCAACAACGAGTCAACAACAAAGTTGAGTGAGTTCACGTTTGGTTGTTTAGTTTTTAGTTGTTTCTAAGAAACGTGGTTTGACTTTCGTTGGCGTATTTGCCGTGGGGGTTACCCCGTAGTTGAAAGTATGTTTAACCAGTTCCTTTTCATTACCCAAACCATATCCATAATAAGTGGGGGCTTCCCCATGTAAACTACTAGACTGTATGATATCGACTACTACGAACGATAGTTGTGCCCTACATCAGTGTCTATCATCATTGACAGTTTGCCATAGTCCATTAGTACATACCCGTTCAGACGACACGGTGTGAGGTTTGTTAAACCTAATAGCGCTATTAACTAATGACCCGTTCGCCATTGGCCTCGGCGATTAAGTCGATATATAATGAGGGACTTAATGATAGAGTTTTGTCTAGTAAGTTTTAAGGTTGTTGTTCTACCCAAGGAGGATGAACGTATGTATTCTACCCAAGGAGAATACGTAGAATTTATTATTGGCATCCTACCTATGGAGGACGGCCGTACATATCCTACCCAAGGAGGATATGTAGATCTCGTTTTAATTTCTTTAACCCATTCCCAACCACCGGGAATCCCATGCCTTAGAAAGTGTGTGACGTCACCTTTGGTTGCTCGGTTTTGACTCTCAAATATAGCTAACAGTCAAGGTCGATCAATCACGTCCTAATATGATTACCAGTTAGTCATTTAGTGGTTTCAAATATAGCACAAAGTTCCTACCGTATCTACTACATAACATGCATTCACTTCAATAGTTCACGCTCATATAAACATTCCACCTATAGCTACTCAAGAACAAGCATACGATATTGCACAATAATACTTTCATTGACATATAACATGTTAGATCATCCTCAGCTAACATACTCGACATTTAGAGACGCAATTTACGACTTATGTCATTTCAGCTTTTATATTCAAAACTGGGCTGTTTTCGGGGATTTTAATAAAATAGTTAACTTGTTCCAAAAATTCCCAACTTTTTACAGAAGGTCTTAAACGATCTAAATATTATTTTGCAAAAATCTCGGGATCCGATTCATCACCAATATTTTATAAAAAAATCATTTTCGGGACTGAAATCAGATTTATCTTTTTCTGACTGCTGTCCATGGAATAATTTATTTAAAATTCATCGAGAGTCCGATTTATGAAATTCTAGTGAGAGAATTACAAATACATCGGTGGTCATCTAAAGTACAAATTGCATGATCTAACTCTACACAGAATTCATGTTATGGCAGAAAACAGAATGCACATTTTCAGCAGCAAAAATGCAGCTTTAGCTGATGTTACAAAACGACACTTTAAAAATAGTAAATGAAGTTCAAAAATTATGATTCCAGTGCCGTTAGAACTGTATTTCATAATACATAACTCTAGACTTCAGAAAATACATTTTTCGTTAAGTTACAGTCCTGTTACAGCCAACTGAAGTTGGCTGTAATCACCAAACAGCCTACTGTTTCAGCTTTTAACTTTCTAACTTGTGTTTGATTGATTCCGTTAACATGTTTAGTGGTCACAACGACATCAAACATCAATATTAACCAGCAAATCAGCAGGAAATCAACAAGAATCATAACAACATCATATTAACATCACTTCATCACTAGACTAGTTTATGTTCAAGACTTGTTTTATTCTTATCTTTTTGAGCTTTAAACATCATTAACCACTCAGACAACAAGTAAAAAGCAAAGATCTAAGTGCTTACCACTAGCACAAGGCTAGGGGAGTTCAAGAGGGTAAAAGTGGTGGTTAAAAGAAAATGAGAGCGGTCCTTCAACTTCCGAAAGCACCGAGCTTCGTTGTATGCGCTTTAACACCTATGTATGCTTGTGGATTGGTTGATGGTGATCGAATGGTGATGGTGGCGGTGCTTCTTGGGGTCGGCCGAACAAAGAAAGAAGGAGAGGATATAGTTTTGTTTGAGTTTAGTGAATGATGAAGATGTCAAGATCTTGTGGTTAAATAAAGAACCTTCCAACACTTCTTTGTCTAATGGTCATTGTGTTCCTTGAGTACTTGGCATATCAATTAAAATAATCAAAGGAAATCAAGGGGTGTGAGACCCCATGTAACCATTCCAAGGGGGGGTGTCTTGTTGGGTTTCAACTAGATAGTTAGTGATTTGGTTGGAATTCAAGAGTTTAGTTAGGATCTTAAGTGTGTTATAAAATATATAGTGTGTTAGGGTGTTCGGGGACCCTAACTAGCTCAGAAAAATAAAAACAATGCTTCTAGCATTATTTTGGTGTTCCGGGTAATGTCCGGTTGTTCGGTTTGATACTGTTCTGTTAAAGTTCTTAATTAATCCGTAAAGTGTCCTATATATATATATATATATATATATATATATATATATATATTTGTAACATTTTAAATTCTCATCACTTAGGAAATCACACATGACTATTTAGTAACTTTTCTGCACACTACTAGTATGTTAATAAGCACATGTAGGTATAACACAGAAATCGGAAAGCAGTTAAGTGATTCCACACAGTCATCAAACACTTTAATTATCATTAATAAATTGTACGGTTACATGAAGTTTTTGAGGGTTGTCACATTCAGAGAGTGATAAATTGAAATATACAAGTGAAAAAATGATGATCAGTATTCTTCAACAAGCGATTAAAGAAGATATATTTGTTTTGCTTCAACATGAGGGTACTGTTAGATCAATTTGGACGGCATTGATTCAAAAATTTAAAGGAAGTGCAGATATGATCAAGAACAAAAAGGCATTATTGAAGAAATCATTTGACATGTTTGTAGCTTTTGACCATGAAACAACAAAAATGACCATTGATAGATATTGTCATCTAGTCTTGGAAATGGGAAGATTGGACATAAAGAAAGACGACGATGAACGGGTTGATAAACTAGCTGATGCATTACCACAGCAGAAATGGGGAACTTATTTGTTGATCCTAAAACACATGAGAAAATCTAAAAATATGAATCTGGCACAGTTTATTCAGAAGATTGAAGAGCATGAGTTGGATATTCAGAAAACGGCAATCATGAAGAATCCAAATGCTCAACAAGATGTCAGTTTATACTACAGAGGAAACAAATTTGAAGTTACTCCAAGCCCAAAGATTCAAACTGGATTCAATGCTGATAGTACTTCTGGAACAAAGGAAAGTACTGTAACTCAAAGTGGTGGATCTTCGTCTTCGTATTCAAGCTTTGATCGAAATTTTACAACACCAAGTCCTCAACAAAAGAATTCTACAAATCTGCAATGCAATGTTACCTTGAACATTCAAAATGGTCAAAATCTTTCTCCAGAAATAGCGAAGCAACACATGGCATCACTCGTTGCTATGTTGGAATCATATGAAAGTTTGATTGCTAGCAAAATTGGAAATCCGATGCTTACCAAAGAGGAATATGGTCAAATTGATGCAGAGGAACTTGAATTGATGGATATCAAGTGGTGTTTAGCCAGTGCGGTTAGAAGGGTAGAAAAGTTTCAACAAATCACTGGAAGAGATGACTTTAATGAATTGTCTAAATCTTCAATAGGGTTTGACAAATCAAAAGTTGCTTGTTTTCGTTGCAAAGAAAAAGGTCATTTTAAGCGTGAGTGCAAAAACAAAGAAGCAAATGGATGACAAGATCAGTTTGGAAAAAAAACAATTATTATCAAAAATCAATTTTTCATCAGATTGCTCAACAACCACAAACTGCACATGCACGTACCATTGAAGAGAAAAGAGCTTGTTATGGTATAATTTGTCACACCCCCAAAATCCACCATGCGGAGTACCACCGCTTGGAGGCGTGACATGACCAGGATCGGGCCACCAATCATATTGAACATCATAGTTAAGTAAATCAAACCAACACAATACAATTAATGACCTAAAGAAAGTTAACCAAGTTCATTTTAAACAGCGGAAGCATAAGACCTTAACCCAAAACATAAGTTCGTAGTTCATAAGTTCTGAAGACCCAAAACATAAGTTTCATAAGATCATAAAGTTTGTTATTTAAACACGGGACATAACAGTCCGCATCCCACAACGACCACCTCCATGTGCAAGCTCCATAGCATCTAACGACCTGCAAGGCATGTAACAACGAGTCAACAACAAAGTTGAGCGAGTTCATAGTTGGTTGTTTAGTTATAACATTTGTTTCGTAAATCATAAGTTTGTTTTGTAAACCATGTATCGTATTAATTCGTATCGCGGCCTCCCAGATATGTTTGCGAATATTAGTGGGGGCTTCCCATGTGGATAGTATTAATCCATATCGCGGTTTCCCAAACATGTTTGCAAAGATTAGTGGGGGCTTCCCATGTGTAGACTAGTCGTATTTGTACGTGCCCTTCTTGATCCAAGGACCGTAGCGAGTATGAGTGTACGTAGGTTTAACGTACGTGCCCTTCAATCCGAGGACAGTAGTAAATAGTAATGATAGTACGAGTAGTTATTCAATCCCATTCCCAACCCACCAGGAATCCCATGCCTTAGAAAGTGTGTGAACTCACCTCGGTTGCTCGGTTTGACTCTCAAATATAGCTAACAGTCAAGGTCGGTCAATCACGTCCTAGTATGATTACCACTTAGTTTATTAGTGACTTCAAATAGAACACAAAGTTCCTACACGTATCTATCACATAACATTCATCACTTTAAACGGTTCATGCCCATGTAAACTTCCCATGTATTCCCCACTCATAAACAAACATACGACATTGCACATAACACTTTTATCAACATATAACATGTCAGATCACTCACAGATAACATAACCGACATTTAGACACGCAAATCACTACTTATGTCGTTTCAGCTTTGATCTTCAAAACTGGGCTGTTTTCGGGGATTTTAATAAAATGGTTAACACGTTCCAAAAATTCCCAACTTTTTACAGAAGGTCATAAACAGTCTATATTATATTGTGTAAAAATCTCGAGATCCAAATCATCACCAATATTTTAAAAGAAATCATTTTCCGGACTGAACTCAGATTTATCTTTTTCTGACCACAGTCCACAGAATAATTTATTTAAAATTCATCGAGAGTCCGATTTACAAAATTCTAGTGGGGTAATTACGAATACATCAGTTGTCATTTACAGTAAAAATTTCATGATCTGAATCTACACAGAATACAAGTTATGACAGAAAATATAACACCTATTTATTGCTGTTAAAACTCATCTTAAGCTGCAGTTACAAATCAGTTCTTTAAAAATAGTAAACAAAATCCAAAAATTTCGATTCCGGTGCCATTTGAACCGTATTTCATAATACATAAATCTAGAGTTTAGAAATTACATTTTCTGCTTTATTAATGTTCGGTTACAGCCAACTGAAGTTGGCTATAATCATCAAACAGCAAACTGTTTTCAGCTTTTAACATTCTAAAGCGAGTTATATTGGTTCCGTTAACATGCATAATGATCAACAACATTTCTAGTAACCAATATTAACAAGTAATCAGCAAGAAATCAGTAACATCTCAAGATAACATCATACTAACATAAATACATCATGTTTCATCTTCTTGTTTAAACCCTTTTTAGTGTTCTTGTAGATTTAACATGCTACAACTTTTAATCATGAAACAAGATGAACAAGGGTGTACAAGGAACTTACTACTAGCACAAGGCTAGGGTAGAATATTAGTGAAGGAGATGATGAGAAAAAAATGATGATGAACAATCAAGAACAAAGTCCCTTGAAGCTTCACAAGTTGCACGCTTCCTTATATCACCTAATAAGCTTAAATGGGACATGAAAATGGAAGAGGATGATGTTGAAGTGGTGGTGGTGGTGGCGGTTAAGGGAGGGCCGAGAGAGGGAGAGGGTGTGTGAGGGAGATGAAGTGAAGTTGAGTGTTGAAGTGTAAGAATAAAGATCTTGCAATATATGGACCATACTTTTAGAGATCTCATCATATATCTTTGTCCACCAATCAAGTAATATCTAAATAAAATATGAAATAAAATCCTTGAGGGCATTGGTGGTGGTGTTGGCCGATTATGGCTAGGGGGAGGGGTCTAGGTGTAATTTGTGAAGATATGAAAAGATCTTGGGGATCTATGGCCATAATTACAATCATTTCACAATATATTGGCAAGTGCAACAAATAAAGAGGCCCAATCAAAATTAGAGATAATATTCCATGGGATATGGTGATGATGAGGGTGGGTCCCTTGTGGGGCCGTAAATATTGAGAGGGGGGGTTATGTGTAACTTTGAATGGTAAGGGGGGTAATTGGTTAGGGTGTTAAGTGTAATATCCAGTGCATTATTTGTATGGTACATTATATAATGTGTTGGGGTATTCGGGGACCATAACTAGTCCAAAATAATACAACAATGTTTTTGGCAAAATTCTAGTGTCCCGGGTAATGTCCGGTTGTTCGGTTAGATACCGGTTTGTTAAAGTGCTAAATTAATCCGTAAAGTGTCCTATATATATATTTTTGTAGCATTTTTAATTCTCAATACTCAGGAAAGCATACCGGACCATTTAGTAACTTTTATGTATACTACTAGTATGTTAACAAGCATATGTAAGTATAACACAGTAATCAAAGAGCAGTTAAGTAATTCCACACAGTCGTCAAGCACTTTAATTATCATTAATAAATTGTATGGATACATGGAATTATGTGGGTTGTCACATTCTCCCCCTGTTAAGAAAATTTCATCCCGAAATTTAGCTCGTGGGTACTGAGGAAGCTAGTTATGTTGCGTTGGTTTCCTGGTTTTCCTGGGGTGTCGCATCATCCCCCCGTTGATTTGGAATTTCATCCCGAAATTCCGCAGTAATCTCTACTGGTTCCTCAACGAATCGCAGTTGGTCGTCGATAGTGAGCTCCTTGAGAGGAACTATGAGGGTCTCGTCTGACAGACACTTCTTCAGATTCGACACATGGAAAACATTGTGAACTCCACTGAGTTCTTCAGGTAGATTCAACCTGTAGGCGACCTTGCCAATTTTCTCAATGATTTCGAACGGTCCGACATAATGCGGATTGAGTTTGCCTCGTTTGCCAAAACGAACTACACCTTTCCAAGGTGAGACTTTGAGTAGCACTCGATCCCCAACCTGGAACTCGAGTGGTTTCCTTCGCTGATCTGCATTGCTTTTCTGATGGTCCCGAGCTGCCGCCATTCGTTGCCGTATCTGGGCAATTCTCTCGGTCGTATCTACTACAAGTTCTGGGCTTGTGATTTGACTGTCACCAACTTCTACCCAACAAAGAGGTGATCGGCATTTACGTCCGTACAATGCCTCAATCAGAGCTACCTGGATGCTGGTGTGGTAGTTGTTGTTATATGAGAACTCCACTAGCGGGAGGTGCTTTTCCCAGCCATTACCAAAATCGATTACACACGCCCTAAGCATGTCTTCAAGGGTCTGGATGGTGCGTTCAGATTGCCCATCCGTCTGTGGGTGATAAGCGGTGCTCATATGTAAACGTGAGCCAAAAGACTTGTGCATGGCTTGCCACAGTTCAGAAGTAAAACGCGCGTCACGTTCAGAAATGATGGAGGTTGGCACTCCGTGTCTTGATACCACTTCCTTTAGGTAAATGTCTGCAAGAGTAGAAAAACTTATCCGTTTCTTTGATAGCCAGAAAATGTATGGACTTGGTCAGTCGATCTACGATCACCCAAATGGTATCGTTTCCACGTTGAGATCTAGGCAGGCCAGTAACGAAATCCATGGAAATTTGCTCCCATTTCCATTTAGGTATCTCTGGTTGTTGAAGTAGGCCTGATGGTTTCTGATATTCAGTCTTGACTCTCGCACAAGTCAAGCACTTGCTGACGTAGGTTGCTATGTGGGCTTTCATGCCAGGCCACCAATACGTAGTTTTGAGGTCGTGGTACATCTTATCCGAACCAGGATGTACCGAATAACGAGACTTATGTGCTTCATCCATCACAAGCTCGCGTAGGTCTCCATACAGTGGAACCCAAATGCGTCCGTTAACATAGTAGGCACCGTTTTCCTTTTGTTCTAGCCGTTGCCTCGATCCTCGTAACGATTCTGCCCTGATGTTCTCTACTTTCAACGCTTCAACCTGAGCATCGCGAATCTGAGCGGGAAGGCTAGAGTGAATGGTAAGCTGTAACGCACGTACACACTTAGGTATAGTATCCTTTCGACTGAGGGCGTCGGCCACAACATTGGCTTTACCCGGATGATACTTGATTGCACATTCGTAATCATTCAAGAGTTCCACCCATCAATGTTGTCGCATGTTTAACTCCTTTTGCTTGAAGATATGCTCGAGACTCCTGTGATCGGTGTAAATGGTGCACTTGGTACCGTACAGGTAATGTCTCCATATCTTAAGCGCGAAAACAACTGCTCCCAGTTCCAAGTCATGCGTAGTGTAGTTCCTTTTGTGAACTTTAAGTTGACGCGATGCGTAGGCAATGACCTTGTCACGTTGCATCAGCATGCAACCAAGTCCTTGGATGGAAGCGTCGCAATAAACCACAAAATCATATGTGCCCTCAGGCAATGAGAGGATAGGCACGCTACAAAGTCTGTCTTTCAAGTGCTGAAATGCGGACTCCTGTGCATCACCCCAACGATAGGTGACACCCTTCTGAGTCAGTGAAGTGAGAGGTTGCGCAATCTTTGAGAAATCTTTCATGAATCTTCTGTAATATCCGGCCAAACTCAAGAATTGGCGGATTTCTGTTGGTGTACGGGGTGCAGGCCAGTTCTTGATCGAGTCAACCTTGGATGGATCAACATGAATCCCATCCTTGTTCACCAGAAAGTGGACTTCGCGAAGCCAGAAGTCACATTTCAAAAACTTGGAATACAATTGCTCTGCTCGAAGAAGTTCCAGCATAAGGCGTAGATGCTGCTCGTGTTCCTCCTGACTCTTAGAATAGATCAGGATGTCGTCGATGAAAACAATAACGAGCTTATCCAAGTAAGGTTTGCATACTCGGTTCATGAGATCCATGAAGACCGCAGGTGCATTCATTAATCCGAAAGGCATAACTAGAAACTCGTAATGGCCGTAGCGAGTTCTGAATGCTGTTTTGGAGACGTCCTCGCCTCGGACTCTCAGTTGATGGTATCCGATCTCAAATCAATCTTAGAGTAAAAGCTCAACCCTTGCCGTGGGTCGAATAAGTCATCAATGCGTGGAAGAGGATAACGATTCTTCACGGTCACCTTGTTGAGTTTGCGGTAGTCAGTACACATTCTGAAGGTACCGTCTTTCTTCTTTACGAATAATACTGGAGCTCCCCAGGGCGAAGAGCTAGGACGTATGAAACCCTTTTCCAAGAGTTCTTGTAATTGTGTGGACAGTTCTTCAAGTTCTGATGGTGTCACACCCCGACCACGTATAACATACAAGACGTGGCGGAAACGTCGGGGAGTGTTGTAACAGAATTAATGTTTCATAACCATGGATACCAAAAAGTGTTTCGTTTTATTAAACATTGAATAATTACATCATTTGGAAATCTAAATACACAATTTAAACATAGTCTATCATTGTTATTGAGTCACTAAGGCCCTGTCCAGTCCTATGTGAGCATGCATCCTATCAAACGATATCATCCAACAATACCTGAAACATATGTGAAAACGAGGTCAGCAAAGAAATGCTGGCGAATACATTGGTTTTGTTGAAAATAAGATTCTTGACTTCTGTTTAAGAAAATGTTTAGTCATGAACCTTGTAATTTGCTTTGTCTTTGTAAATCATTTGAAAAATAATAAGTTTAGATGATATGTATAAATAAGAGAAAAATGCATGATTAAATGAATAACCATGTAAAATGAGTTTGTATAAGATAAGTTGTTTGTAAATTAGTGTCTTGTGAAAAGTATGTTACTTGTATAAAATGTTCTATGTCTCAAACTGAAATGATTCAAATAACGCTACAATATGTAATACCATACAAACACTTATATATAGGAAGTACCAGCGGCGTATCCACCATGTTTGTATCATATTACACACGCATGGTTACTTAATCACTTAATCAAACCAAACCACCAAAGTAATGTTCATGTCCAATGTAAATCATGTAATGTACAACCAAAATGATATGTATGGCTAGTGAAATGCATCAACTAAACCATAGGTGAAACACACAAAACAAAGTATTGAAGTAAAACTTGGTTTAAACCAATACTATGTTTCGTGTAAATGCATGATCAAATGTAAATCATGTCCCAATGTTTACCCAATCGTTAAACCATCTTGTTTTAATCGTTCTAATCGTTCTTGTTTTAATTGTTCAAATCGTTCTTGTTTTAATTGTGAAACTACTTAATGGTCGATTCTCTAATAACATTCAAACCTTCTTGACGCGTTCCTCGTTCCAACTCGCTCTCGTTCTCGTTCTTAACAAACCCTTACCAAAGGGTAAGTTAATAATTACAGATTCAGTCGTTACCCAAAATACCCACACATAACCATGGGTATAGAGAATATCGGGATTTGTCAGATCCTATGGTACCATAACCTAATACTGGTCGGCTTGATCATTGCTAATGAATGTCATCGGTTATGTAACTACTACCAACAAGTTTGTTCACTTTATTGAAATCGTTCTTGAAACTATTGTAATTGTTTTTGAAACCATTGTTATCGTTCTTGAAACCACATTGTAATTGTTATTGTAATCGTTCTTGAAATCACATTGTAATTGTTATTGTAATCGTTCTTGAAATCATTGTTAAAACATTTCGCACATATGAGTCACCCCAAAACAGTTGAAAACAGTAAAAGAGGGGAATAATGTACTCGCCTGAGAATGCTTAGAGGTCTTGAACAACAACCAAACAAAGCTAGAGGGAGCACGGAATCAGTCGGCAATCTAAAACTATATAAATAAACCGGACTTAAATCGGGAGATCGGATAGGATGAGGCTTGGTAAACCAAATGAGTATTGGAACTCATGTAGTATGGTTTAACAAAGTCTACATACTAAATGAAACCTAACCTAAGTGCTTACGACCCATTACGACCGGTTTAGGTAGCTTATGCTACTTTAACGCGTCGTTCGCATGAAACGCGTTTGGACCGCCTAACTAGTCCTATGACAAGTAATATATGCCTTAACATGTCTAATATGGTTGTCAAATCAGTTTAGATGTCAAAGGTTATGTTCCATATGTTAAAAATGAATTTTGGCATCAAAGGGGTATTTTGGTAATTTACCTAAGGCATATAAACTACCTATCATACAACTACTTAAACGAAGCGACCATAAGGTATAACCTCGTAAGGTTATTCCCTATATACTATGGTCACCTAATGTGCTTGGTCGGATCCTAATGATCGACCAAACGGGTCGGGTTCGAAAGTATAAGCGATTGTTTAGATCGCTTACCTTACGACCCTATATAAGCACTAAACTAAAAGTGACGAGCTAAGCATGTTAAAACATGCTTAACTAAGTTTAGAAAACAGGTTTGGTATCAAAACAAACGGTTTTGATACCCTTAAGTAGTTTGGTTACAAAATACGCAAGAATACGTATTCTGACCGAAACTACGGCTCGTCACTGAGCCTAGATAACGTGGTGATCGGTAGGTATAGTCACTAGGGACTATAACCATCGTGATCACGCTCACATTATGAAGTTCAAACGAACTTCGCATCGACCATAAACTGGTCAATGCAGAAAGTCAAACAAAGTTTGACTTTCGGACTCGAAAGCGATAAAAGAACGAAGGAACACTTACGAAGGGTCCCCGAATGCTAATCTAGATCAAAATAGCTCAGGTATGAAACAAAGGTTTCAACTTAGAGCACAAATGATCAGATTCTTGTGAGAAATGAAGTGAAATGTGATGGGTATTTATAGATTTCGGGTAACCGTTAAGATCGTTTGTTGAATATCGTGCCTTAATCTTGTGCGTACATTTGTCAAAATGTTATGGTAACTGAAAATGGTCCTTAATGTGCTGAAAGGTCAAGTGTGGATTTGTGGTTGAGGATTAATCAGCTGATAATCTGCTGACTGTTTGATGTTATCTGTTCTGGAGACCCCTAGCGCACCGCTACGTTAAAAGTGTAGCGCACCGCTAGGCTTTAGTTTGGCAGATTTACACTTTTGGTCCCTGCATTGCAATCAGCCCATTTTCGACACGTTTAAGGCCCGTTAACCCCATTTCAAAGCTCTAAAATGAAGTTAAAGTATAGGGAACTTAAAATGTGCTCAAAAATATCTTGGATGTCGGTTCGTTTAACCGTACGGTCGCGATGTTCGGTTAATTACGACGGAATGCGCATAAGCGCGTAAAACGATCCAAATGACGCGACGAATGGATTTTTGGCAAGCCAAACACTAAAATAAAATATTTTAGTGCTTACATAAATTTTTGGATGTCCGGATGTATTCAGAACGTAAGTTATGCGCGAAAATGCAAACTTGTGCACTTTTTGACACTTTTAGTCCCTGAATGACACAAAAGTTTATTTTAGCATACCGAACACCTCAAAGCCTATTTCTAAGCTATGTAAAGGATATTTATGGTATGTTTAACTTACGGTCATGTTCCGGAATATCTGTTACAGTTCAAATTGGCATACTTTCGCAGTTTGTCAACTTTAGTCCCTGTAAGCGATTTAACTTTGATTTCACCACACCAAACCTTCCAAAACTTATATCTAAGTTATGTAAAGGTTATTTAAGGTATGTTAAGCCTATTTCACTATTCCGGAGTGTTCGTTGCATTAAACTGGTTATATTTACGCATCGGTGCGCATATAACCTTCCAGAAAGCGATTTAGAGTCTGAATTCGAACAAAATATGATATGTGTAAATGATACACATATTTTTACAAATCCCAAGTATGAAATACAACATTTCATTGGTTTGGTATTTGTTTGATGGCCGTGGAGGCACAGGTGTTACAGTCTCCCCTACTTTAGGAAATTTCGTCCCGAAATTTATTTAGAGGAAACTTGTGAGAGCTTGAAAAGATGTTGTTGAAAAGATCGAACAATATTGGTTAGGGTTCTGAACTTCTAGTAACCTTAATAACATTATGCTTGCAATGTAAGAGGGACACTTATATACAAGTATATGAAGCGTCATTGGTGCGTCCACCGTACCTCCATTACATCGTTCTCATTTTGTTATTGTTATCACTATCGGTTCTTACACATAATAAACCTTACTGGGTTTCTGTGCACTAAATTTCATAATTATGTACGCGTCCATAATTAGACAATTCCTTGCATAGTTCACACAGTCTATTTTATAATGTGAAGAGTAAAACCAACTGAACAATCCTGTGATGAGTGTGACTAGACTGCCATAGAGTCCTTTTTAATTAAATCAATAAATGATCTAAATAGACTATAAATGAGTCTGTCCAACTACATCACTAGATGTCGTTCTTTAACCAAATTGTGAATCAATCTTTTTGATTAGACCACTAAAGGGTCTCTCATCGAATCATGGAATGGTACTATATAATCCAAGGGTCTTAACTACTACATAGAAGCCCATTAAGGATTTAAGGTAGTACCTTTTTGAATATCCTACTATGAATCCCTCATATGAGGATATGAAAGATTCAATGAGGATTTGAAAATCGTACCATACAAAAACATAGAGGAGAACACATAAACACATATCACATAATCGTATAATTGTTTAATTTGACCTTTAAATTTGTTATCTTTGGACACGGGTATTTAAAGCATACAAGGAATTAAATCCTTAATTGCAGTAATTTGGATGGATCCATATGAATACCCTGCTTGTTGACTACATGACCCAAAAAACTGAACTTCTTTAAGCCAAAATTTCCTCTTGGAGAATTTAGCGAAAAGTTTGTTCCTTCTTTAAGGGTTCTAGCGTCAATGAAGGTGTTGATCGTTATCGGCTTGCGATATGAATAGATCAAGATGTCATTAATAACAATGACGAACTGATCCAAATAAGGCTTGCAGACTCAATTTATTAAGTCCTTGAAGATGGCTGGAGCATTTGTCAACCCAAAAGGCATGACTGTAAACTCGTAATGGCCATACCTCGTGCAGAAAACCGTTTTGGGAATATCTTCTTCGAGAATACAAAGTTGATGATACCCAAAACGCAAATCGATCTTGGAAAAACATGAAACACTATGTAGTTGATCGGAGAAATCGTTGATTTAAGGTAGGGGATATCGATTCTTGATGGTAAGCTTACCAGGCTTACGTTAATCGATATACATTCTAAAAGATCCATTTTTCTTTTCACAAGGAGAACAAAGTTTCTCCAAGGTGAAAAGTTCGAACGGATGAATCCTTTATCAGACAACTCTTGAAGCTGTTTTGATAATTCTTGCATCTCGAACGGTGCAAGACGATAAGGTACTTTTGATTTAAAAGAAACAAGTGTTTGAGGTTCTTAGGGAGATCACAAGTGATCATGAAAATGTCAGAACCACACGAGTAGTTTTGTCTTTGTGTTGACATCATAAGGTTGGATCAAACATTCATACAATTGCATTAGTTAAAAATAAAACCACAAATTTTTATTTATATAACAACCGCATTGTCTGTAAATGTTACAAGATTCCAACCAGAGGAAAAAACAAAATACTAATTGTTCACTCCTTCATCATTGAGTGCCTCATTGATGTTAAACACTCGACCACGTGCTGGATTCACATTGACGTTGACATTCGCATTCGGGTTTGCGTTAGCATTTGCATTTACCAGTCTTGGGCAGTTGTGGCGGAAATGACCAATCTCTCCGCAGTTGAAACATGAACCCAGTGGGAATCTCACAGCATTCCCTTGAACCGGAGCTTGAACCTGAGCAGCCTGATTTTGTCCCAAACGACAAACTTTGGCCAAATGCCCAAGTTTACCACACGTCGTGCATTGCCAGCAAGCTTGTTGTACTGCGTGATGACCGTTGCAGCGTGCACAATAAGGTGCGGTACCGGCATATGCTTTCTTTGCAGGTGGCTGAGCTGGTGGGTTCCGCGGATTCTGAGCAGTCTGTGCTGTAACAGCAAAGTTCTGACCACCCTTTCGCTTCTTTGATTTCTTTGACGTCTCACCTTCCTTACCCTTCTCGTTTTGACCTTTCTTGCTATCCTCCTTGTCAGACCCCTGCTTCTTACCCTTGTCACCCTTTCTGTGTAACTTATTCTTCCGAATCTGCGACTCAGTCAATGTCGCAGCTAACTCGATCGCCTGACGGAGTGTGGCAGGGTTACTACCAGTAAGGATGTCTTGTACCGAGTCAGGTAGGCCGTCAATGTATCTTTCGATAGCCTTGTCGAGTGGGGTAACCATTGTCGGGCAAAGCAGACTCAACTCCTCAAACCTATCAGTATACGCCCTGTGCTCACCACTATCTTGCTTCAACTCATCAAATTCCTTCTCCAAAGCTCGCTGCTCATGACGAGGACAGAATTCCCTCATCATAAGGGCCCTAAGTTCAGCCCATGTCTGTGCTAGAGCAACTTCTGCACCACGATCCCTCATAACCCCGTTCCACCATGTGAGAGCCCTCTTCTGAAACACACTCGAAGAAAACTCGACCTTGCGATTGTCAGGACACTGCACGTGGCGGAAAGTATTCTCAATGCTCTCGAACCATTGAAGAAGCCCAGTCGCCCCTTCAGAACCACTAAACTTGAGTGGTTTAGCCTGGTTAAAATCCTTGTATTTGCATGTAACATTGTTGTTGTTGTTGGCTTGGATCCATTGAGCAAAGAGGTTTGGAAACTGAGCAGCCATCTGCTGTGCAATTATTTCTGCCAATTCGGCAGTCTCTATCTGGCTTTCGCGTCGAGGAGGCATTGTCTAAAAGAGGAAACATGAAAGGAAACGAGTGAGAGAATTAGACGAAAAGAATGAGATGAAACAAATCTGATGAAAGCAAGGATAGTGGTCATTTGTTTGTTACTACAAAGCAACAAACGACACACAGTGACTGATCAAAGTAAATGGGTCAAAAATAATGTATCGCGAAGACATGCTCGCCTATAAGTGAACACTCATCCCAAGAATTCCCAGGTAAGCACAACTGGTCTCGCGTCTGATGAGATGTATACGAAGTGCTTGCCTAGACAGAAAACCCAGAATACAGGCATTCACCCTTCCAGTTTGCACGTGTTCACATTTTTTAAAACCCAAAACCTTGTCGAGATTTTGAAAATTCAAAGGGGTTCAAAACCATATAACAGAGGGTTCAAAACCTTATAATCAATCATCCTAGAACAGATGATTAGTTTTCAAAGCGGTTTTGAAATTTATGTTCTTGTTGTGGTCGTCGCCTAAGGATAGGTGACGGTATTGTTTTATAACTAAACGCAAGTAAACTCGCGTTAGGGTCCTAAGAAGGTTATAGACTAGGTCAAAGCATTACTAATAACCTAATTCCCTATAACCATTGGCTCTGATACCATCTTTTCTGTCACACCCCGACCACGTATAACATACAAGACGTGGCGGAAACGTCGGGGAGTGTTGTAACAGAATTAATGTTTCATAACCATGGATACCAAAAAGGGTTTCGTTTTATTAAACATTGAATAATTACATCATCTGGAAATCTAAATACACAATTTAAACATAGTCTATCATTGTTATTGAGTCACTAAGGCCCTGTCCAGTCCTATGTGAGCATGCATCCTATCAAACGATATCATCCAACAATACCTGAAACATATGTGAAAACGAGGTCAGCAAAGAAATGCTGGCGAATACATTGGTTTTGTTGAAAATAAGATTCTTGACTTCTGTTTAAGAAAATGTTTAGTCATGAACCTTGTAATTTGCTTTGTCTTTGTAAATCATTTGAAAAATAATAAGTTTAGATGATATGTATAAATAAGAGAAAAATGCATGATTAAATGAATAACCATGTAAAATGAGTTTGTATAAGATAAGTTGTTTGTAAATCAGTGTCTTGTGAAAAGTATGTTACTTGTATAAAATGTTCTATGTCTCAAACTGAAATGATTCAAATAACGCTACAATATGTAATACCATACAAACACTTATATATAGGAAGTACCAGCGGCGTATCCACCATGTTTGTATCATATTACACACGCATCGTTACTTAATCACTTAATCAAACCAAACCACCAAAGTAATGTTCATGTCCAATGTAAATCATGTAATGTACAACCAAAATGATATGTATGGCTAGTGAAATGCATCAACTAAACCATAGGTGAAACACACAAAACAAAGTATTGAAGTAAAACTTGGTTTAAACCAATACTATGTTTCGTGTAAATGCATGATCAAATGTAAATCATGTCCCAATGTTTACCCAATCGTTAAACCACCTTGTTTTAATCGTTCTAATCGTTCTTGTTTTAATTGTTCAAATCGTTCTTGTTTTAATTGTGAAACTACTTAATGGTCGATTCTCTAATAACATTCAAACCTTCTTGACGCGTTCCTCGTTCCAACTCGCTCTCGTTCTCGTTCTTAACAAACCCTTACCAAAGGGTAAGTTAATAATTACAGATTCAGTCGTTACCCAAAATACCGACACATAACCATGGGTATAGAGAATATCGGGATTTGTCAGATCCTATGGTACCATAACCTAATACTGGTCAGCTTGATCATTGCTAATGAATGTCATCGGTTATGTAACTACTACCAACAAGTTTGTTCACTTTATTGAAATCGTTCTTGAAACTATTGTAATTGTTTTTGAAACCATTGTTATCGTTCTTGAAACCACATTGTAATTGTTATTGTAATCGTTCTTGAAATCACATTGTAATTGTTATTGTAATCGTTCTTGAAATCATTGTTAAAACATTTAGCACATATGAGTCACCCCAAAACAGTTGAAAACAGTAAAAGAGGGGAATAATGTACTCGCCTGAGAATGCTTAGAGGTCTTGAACAACAACCAAACAAAGCTAGAGGGAGCACGGAATCAGTCGGCAATCTAAAACTATATAAATAAACCGGACTTAAATCGGGAGATCGGATAGGATGAGGCTTGGTAAACCAAATGAGTATTGGAACTCATGTAGTATGGTTTAACAAAGTCTACATACTAAATGAAACCTAACCTAAGTGCTTACGACCCATTACGACCGGTTTAGGTAGCTTATGCTACTTTAACGCGGCGTTCGCGTGAAACGCGTTTGGACCGCCTAACTAGTCCTATGACAAGTAATATATGCCTTAACATGTCTAATATGGTTGTCAAATCAGTTTAGATGTCAAAGGTTATGTTCCATATGTTAAAAATGAATTTTGGCATCAAAGGGGTATTTTGGTAATTTACCTAAGGCATATAAACTACCTATCATACAACTACTTAAACGAAGCGACCATAAGGTATAACCTCGTAAGGTTATTCCCTATATACTATGGTCACCTAATGTGCTTGGTCGGATCCTAATGATCGACCAAACGGGTCGGGTTCGAAAGTATAAGCGATTGTTTAGATCGCTTACCTTACGACCCTATATAAGCACTAAACTAAAAGTGACGAGCTAAGCATGTTAAAACATGCTTAACTAAGTTTAGAAAACAGGTTTGGTATCAAAACAAACGGTTTTGATACCCTTAAGTAGTTTGGTTACAAAATACGCAAGAATACGTATTCTGACCGAAACTACGGCTCGTCACTGAGCCTAGATAACGTGGTGATCGGTAGGTATAGTCACTAGGGACTATAACCATCGTGATCACGCTCACATTATGAAGTTCAAACGAACTTCGCATCGACCATAAACTGGTCAATGCAGAAAGTCAAACAAAGTTTGACTTTCGGACTCGAAAGCGATAAAAGAACGAAGGAACACTTACGAAGGGTCCCCGAATGCTAATCTAGATCAAAATAGCTCAGGTATGAAACAAAGGTTTCAACTTAGAGCACAAATGATCAGATTCTTGTGAGAAATGAAGTGAAATGTGATGGGTATTTATAGATTTCGGGTAACCGTTAAGATCGTTTGTTGAATATCGTGCCTTAATCTTGTGCGTACATTTGTCAAAATGTTATGGTAACTGAAAATGGTCCTTAATGTGCTGAAAGGTCAAGTGTGGATTTGTGGTTGAGGATTAATCAGCTGATAATCTGCTGACTGTTTGATGTTATCTGTTCTGGAGACCCCTAGCGCACCGCTACGTTAAAAGTGTAGCGCACCGCTAGGCTTTAGTTTGGCAGATTTACACTTTTGGTCCCTGCATTGCAATCAGCCCATTTTCGACACGTTTAAGGCCCGTTAACCCCATTTCAAAGCTCTAAAATGAAGTTAAAGTATAGGGAACTTAAAATGTGCTCAAAAATATCTTGGATGTCGGTTCGTTTAACCGTACGGTCGCGATGTTCGGTTAATTACGACGGAATGCGCATAAGCGCGTAAAACGATCCAAATGACGCGACGAATGGATTTTTGGCAAGCCAAACACTAAAATAAAATATTTTAGTGCTTACATAAATTTTTGGATGTCCGGATGTATTCAGAACGTAAGTTATGCGCGAAAATGCAAACTTGTGCACTTTTTGACACTTTTAGTCCCTGAATGACACAAAAGTTTATTTTAGCATACCGAACACCTCAAAGCCTATTTCTAAGCTATGTAAAGGATATTTATGGTATGTTTAACTTACGGTCATGTTCCGGAATATCTGTTACAGTTCAAATTGGCATACTTTCGCAGTTTGTCAACTTTAGTCCCTGTAAGCGATTTAACTTTGATTTCACCACACCAAACCTTCCAAAACTTATATCTAAGTTATGTAAAGGTTATTTAAGGTATGTTAAGCCTATTTCACTATTCCGAAGTGTTCGTTGCATTAAACTGGTTATATTTACGCATCGGTGCGCATATAACCTTCCAGAAAGCGATTTAGAGTCTGAATTCGAACAAAATATGATATGTGTAAATGATACACATATTTTTACAAATCCCAAGTATGAAATACAACATTTAATTGGTTTGGTATTTGTTTGATGGCCGTGGAGGCACAGGTGTTACAGATGGAGCTAGTCGATAAGGTGCACGAGCTATTGGTGCTGCTCCAGGAGCTAGCTCGATTTGAAACTCGACTTGTCGATGAGGCGGAAGACCAGGTAATTCCTCAGGAAATACCTCAGGAAAGTCGCGCATAATAGGAATGTCTTCTATCTTCTTTTCCTTCGAGGATGTATCGGAAACGAGGGCTAGAATAGCTGTGTGGACCTTTCTCAACCACTTCTGGGCCTTAAGGAAAGAGATGATGCCCACAACAGCACCATTCTTGTCGCTACGAATCACGAGGGGTTCTTTACCAGAACGAGGGATGCGGATAATCTTCTCATTGCAAAGAATTTCCGCTTTCTGATGAGATAACCAATCCATCCTAATAACAACATCGTTCACCGACAGGAGTGTTACATGGTTGGCACAACAAGAACTAGCTGAAGAAGGATGACCATCGTACCGGTTTGTAGCGTTAAGGTTCCCTGAAATTTCCATCGAAGTTGTTGGGCTCCGCGCATGCGAAGGGGGAATAATTCACCTTGATCGATGAACTTAGATGAGTTTGCAGTTTATCGAGTTGGTAAGCAACCAAATTTAGATTAGTTTCCTTAGGTCATGCGAATGAATTTAAAAATATGCCTGTGTAGTCAAGAGGTTTCAAAGAAAAGGATGCGAAAACACGTTCAAGAGGGTATAATCATATCAGTAGCACATCACCATTCTCAGGTTTCAAGATGTGATCACCAATGATCGAGGGTTGAGCCTTCCAAATTCTCTAAACTAGAGTGAGTTCGTATTGATGTTTCTGCATGGAGAAGCGAGGACGTAATGTCACTGTGGTAAAGGAGTGATGGTTTGGTCTAAGTCAATAGAAGAGATTAGGTATTGCATTAATTAACAAGTATAGGTTGGTACAAAGGCAAGCGAAAAGATTTCACATAATTAATATAAACCATCGTAGGCTCAAAGTGCGACTCTTGTAGTGTAAAGGGGGAAAAGGGTAAAGTAAATGTGTAATTCATCATGTCCGTCTGTAGGGTGAGTAATCCGTATCTCCAGAGGCAATTCCAGTAATGGTAGATGGCAGTGTGACACGAAAGGAAGGTTCGTTGCATCATGGTCACGTGAGTATATCATTGGTCCAAAACAGAGTTTGGATGATAGGGTTTCGAGTGGTATAACTCCAAATGCGTGTAACTGTGACTACATTGCTTCCAATGAAAACGACAGGTGAAGGTGATAAAGTTCGTCAACTAGGATGCGTGGGTTTAGTTCTCCTAAGCCCGAGTTCGTGCAAGCCTGGTCTGGTCTTCGTGGATGTTGATGTACTAACCGACTGTACGGAGGGTCAGTTGGCGACGTCGTGTCGAGGTAAACGTACGAGTAGATAGAATGCATAAGCAGTCGTTGTAGCGGGGTGACAAGAAATCAGGAAAGAATTTGATCACTACGCGTCAAGTTTCAAGTAAACAGTTGAGTGTCATAAAGAACCCAGCAGGGCTAGTAGACAACATGCTATTACCCTAAATAAACATACCATATACAGCACACCATGCAAAAGTAATCTAGCAAGTAGGCAATATAAACTTAAATCATACCACCTAAAGTGTTGAGCCTTGCACGTGGAGCGAAGCGTCGTTGTGGATCATTGAGCACTGTACAGGTTATAGTCTGGTTTTATCAAAAAGCTTTTCCCCTTTTTAAAACCAAGTTGACTATAACCAATGGCTCTGATACCAATCTGTCACACCCCCAAAATCCACCATGCGGAGTACCACCGCTTGGAGGCGTGACATGACCAGGATCGGGCCACCAATCATATTGAACATCATAGTTAAGTAAATCAAACCAACACAATACAATTGATGACCTAAAGAAAGTTAACCAAGTTCATTTTAAACAGCGGAAGCATAAGACCTTAAACCAAAACATAAGTTTGTAGTTCATAAGTTCTGAAGACCCAAAACATAAGTTTCATAAGATCATAAAGTTTGTTATTTAAACACGGGACATAACAGTCCCCATCCCACAACGACCACCTCCATGTGCAAGCTCCATAGCATCTAACGACCTGCAAGGCATGTAACAACGAGGCAACAACAAAGTTGAGCGAGTTCACAGTTGGTTGTTTAGTTATAGCATTTGTTTCGTAAATCATAAGTTTGTTTTGCAAACCATGTATCGTATTAATTCGTATCGCGGCCTCCCAGACATGTTTGCGAAGATTAGTGGGGGCTTCCCATGTGGATAGTATTAATCCGTATCGCGGTTTCCCAAACATGTTTGCGAAGATTAGTGGGGGCTTCCCATGTGTAGACTAGTCGTATTTGTACGTGCCCTTCTTGATCCAAGGACCGTAGCGAGTATGAGTGTACGTGCCCTTCTTTATCCAAGGACCGTAGCGAGTATGAGTGTACGTAGGTTTTACGTACGTGCCCTTCAATCCGAGAACAGTAGTAAATAGTAATGATAGTACGAGTAGTTATTCAATCCCATTCCCAACCCACCGGGAATCCCATGCCTTAGAAAGTGTGTGAACTCACCTCGGTTGCTCGGTTTGACTCTCAAATATAGCTAACAGTCAAGGTCAGTTAATCACGTCCTAGTATGATTACCACTTAGTTTATTAGTGACTTCAAATAGAACACAAAGTTCCTACACGTATCTATCACATAACATGCATCACTTTAAACGGTTCATGCCCATGTAAACTTCCCATGTATTCCCCACTCATAAACAAACATACGACATTGCACATAACACTTTTATCAACATATAACATGTCAAATCATTCACAGATAACATAACCGACATTTAGACACGCAAATCACTACTTATGTCATTTCAGCTTTGATCTTCAAGACTGGGCTGTTTTCGGGGATTTTAATAAAATGGTTAACATGTTCCAAAAATTCCCAACTTTTTACAGAAGTTCATAAACAGTCCAATTGTTATTGTGTAAAAATCTCGAGATCCTAATCATCACCAATATTTTATAAGAAATCATTTTCCGGACTGAACTCAGATTTATCTTTTTCTGACCACAGTCCACGGAATAATTTATTTAAAATTCATCGAGAGTCCGGTTTACGAAATTCCAGTGGGGTAATTACAAATACATCAGTTGTCATTTACAGTAAAAATTTCATGATCTGACTCTACACAGAATACAAGTTATGATAGAAAATATAACACCCATTTATTGCTGTTAAAACTCAGCTTAAGCTGCTGTTACAAATCTGTTCTTTAAAAATAGTAAACGAAGTCTAAAAATTTCGATTCCAGTGCCATTAGAACCGTATTTCATAATACATAAATCTAGAGTTCAGAAATTACATTTTCTGCTTTATTAAGGTTCGGTTACAGCCAACTGAAGTTGGCTGTAATCATCAAACAGCAAACTGTTTTCAGCTTTTAACATTCTAAAGCGAGTTATATTGGTTCCGTTAACATGCATAATGATCAACAACATTTCTAGTAACCAATATTAACAAGTAATCAGCAAGAAATCAATAACATCTCAAGATAACATCATACTTACATAAATACATCATGTTTCATCTTCTTGTTTAAACCCTTTTTAGTGTTCTTGTAGATTTAACATGCTACAACTTTTAATCATGAAACAAGATGAACAAGGGTGTACAAGGAACTCACTACTAGCACAAGGCTAGGGTAGAATCTTAGTGAAGGAGATGATGAGAAAAAAATGATGATGAACAATCAAGAACAAAGTCCCTTGAAGCTTCACAAGTTGCAAGCTTCCTTATATCACCTTATAAGCTTGAATGGGACATGAAAATGGAAGAGGATGATGTTGAAGTGGTGGTGGTGGTGGCGGTTAAGGGAGGGCCGAGAGAGGGAGAGAGAGTGTGAGTGAGGTGAAATGAAGTTGAGTGTTGAAGTGTAAGAATGAAGATCTTGCAATATATGGACCATACTTTTAGAGATCTCATCATATATCTTTGTCCACCAATCAAGTAATATCTAAATAAAATATGAAATAAAATCCTTGAGGGCATTGGTGGTGGTGTTGGCCGATTATGGCTAGGTAGGTGTAATTTGTGAAGATATGAAAAGATCTTGGGGATCTATGGCCATAATTACAATCATTTCACAATATCTTGGCAAGTGCAACAAATAAAGAGGCCCAATCAAAATTAGAGATAATATTCCATGGGATATGGTGATGATGAGGGTGGGTCCCTTGTGGGGCCGTAAATATTGAGAGGGAGGGGGGTTATGTGTAACTTTGAATGGTAAGGGGGGTAATTGGTTAGGGTGTTAAGTGTAATATCCAGTGCATTATTTGTATGGTACATTATATAATGTGTTGGGGTATTCGGGGACCATAACTAGTCCAAAATAATACAACAATGTTTTTGGCAAAATTCTAGTGTCCCGGGTAATGTCCGGTTGTTCGGTTAGATACCGGTTCGTTAAAGTGCTAAATTAATCCGTAAAGTGTCCTATATATATATTTTTGTAGCATTTTTAATTCTCAATACTCAGGAAAGCATACCGGACCATTTAGTAACTTTTATGTATACTACTAGTATGTTAACAAGCATATGTAAGTATAACACAGTAATCAAAGAGCAGTTAAGTAATTCCACACAGTCGTCAAGCACTTTAATTATCATTAATAAATTGTACGGATACATGGAATTATGTGGGTTGTCACATAATTGACCAAGTTGATGAAAAGGTTGCAGAGGGATTTAGTTGGGATAAATACATTCCACCTGGTTCAGGTCTTATTGCTAGAATTCTGGAAGAAGATGAAGTAAAATCTAGTCCGAAAAGAATACAGATTTTTCCAGATTTAGGAAGTGATATTGATACCGATGATGAAGAAGAATATCTTAATAAAGCTAGAAAAGGTCTGGATACTGATAGTTTTAATTTTTTTTTTGCAGATAAAGTTGAGATGCTGAATGAGAAGAAGATTGCCAGATTAAAGAGAGAGCTGGAAGCAATAAGAATAACTGATGACAAGACAAAGATGAAAGCTGAAGAACAAAATGTTGAATCAGTGATTGAAAAGGTGATAAAAAAAAATCGTTGAAGTGGAGAAAGTGGTAGAGAAAATAGTTGAAATTGAGAAACTCGTCGAAGTTGAGAAAATCATCGAGGTAGAAAAAATTGTTGAAGTTGAGAAGATTGTCGAGGTTGAAAAGATAGTTGAGGTCATTAAACCTTGTCAGAAATGTTTAGAATCATGCAAAGTGTATGATGAGAAGGATAAGAAGATAGTTGAATTAGAAGAGATAAAAGAAAATTTGTTGTCTGATGTGAAGTATGTGAAAGAGTCATACGATATGCTGAACATAACAGTTGATGGTCTGAACAAGACAAATACAGAAGTTGATGCTGCTATGACAATGATGAGTTCTACTTTAATGACAAAGCAGAACGTCATCAATGAGTATATTGAAGACTGTGCAAAGCTAAAGCAGGATTTGGAACTTGAAAAAAATTGAGAGTAAAAGAATCAAAAGATAGTTGTTGAGTTATACAACTTGTGATTATTTGATTGATAGAGTTTATCCTACTGTTGCAGGTCTTGAAGCATTTCAAGATAAAAAGACAGAAGATACGGATACTGGTAAGAAACAAAGTATCAAGTATAACAAGTGTCCGCCTCCGATTTTGAATAGTTATTCTCCCAGAAAACCAAATGAAGAACGTTTAAATAAGGCTCTCAACATCAAGTTAAAGTCTGAAATCATTGATGAGTTACCAGATAATATTGATGTCACATTTACAGCGTCTGACACTGATCATGAGTCTGAGTTGTTAAAGAAAGTTGTCGATCAGGTGTTGGATATGGATGAAGAGTCAAAGTCGGAGTCTAAATCTGAAAGTTCGAGTTCATCAGAAAAGAGTCTGAGTTCACTGGTTAAACGGGTTTACAATAAAGAATTCATGTTATCAAAATCTAATTTGAATGATGGACCAATCAAAGTGGCATATACTTTGAATGATTCAGACAAATTATATTCTGATGAGGAATTTCCAATAAGAAGTGTTAAATCTAAAATGATCAAACAAGTTTTCAAATTAACAGAAATTAATATTTCTGAAATAAAAGATTTAAATCTTTCTGAAAAATCTAAAAAGTACACTTCAAGAGTTCAACAGAGATTGAACAAGAAAAAGGGTTACAGTTCTGGTTCAGGTTTTCAAAAGAAACCAAACCATAACGGTAATTTCAAAAAGAAAGGTCTTTGTTTTAATTCTTCAGAAAATTATAAAAATGAGAAAAATTATAAATCAAAAACAAAATTTGTTGCAGGAGGAAGTTTTGAAGAAGAGCAGAAGAAACCATTATAGAGACAGTCAAACCAAGAGTTTCTTGCTGAAAGGAAGAAGAATATGAAGGAATTTGTTCCAAGAGTTGACAGACGAACGTGTTTCAAATGTCACAAGATTGGGCACATTGCTTGGAACTGTCAACAATACAACAAAACACAACAGGGAGTTTCTGTTAACTCAAAATTGAAAGAAAAATGTGTTAATGAAAAAAAAAAAAAACAACCAACTGAGAAATCTACTGTGTTTGAAAATTCGACTTTCGAAACTGGTGATGTTTCAAAACGTTTTTACAAAAGAAAAGTCGATTTGAACAAACAAAGATGGGTTGTAAAATCTGAGAGTAGTTCTGACAATGAATCTGATTCCATAAAATCAGAGGAGTCATTTGTTGAGAAAAGTGAGAAGAATTATGTTCCTGAGTTGAACGATGAAAATTTTCCGCCATTGCGGGCAGAAAATCTGAAATCAAAAGGTAGGTTTGAGATTTCAGGACAATTCTTCTCTGGTAAAGAAGAATTTGATGCTGAAAAGGCTTTCAATGGTAAAGTCAAACATATTTTTGGGAAGATGGTAGATGGAAAAGTAAAAAGTGCTAAAGATTTTTACAAATCAAAAGGAGGTTGGGATAAAGTTGAATCAAAATCACCCAAGGTTGGTCAAGCTTGGGTGACTGCTTTTTCAAACTAAAATTCTGACTTGCCGGAGCTTCCAAGTTGGTAATCGTGGAGCAGGAATCAGCATCATTCTGAAAATTGTTTGTGTAGTAAACTTACAAGTGGTAGTTTTCTTGAAATTGTTATATTTTGATTTTACAAGTGGTTTTGGTTGATAAGTGAACCTACAAGAGGTTGAAAAAGGTTTTCACCTACAAGTGGTTGATCAAGGTCATTAAGTTGAACTTGATTTAACTATCATACAAAATGTTTGGAGAAAAAAATGATGAATTGATCCCCTAACCTACAAGTGGTTTTATGAAATCAACAAAATTAATTTTCCGGAAAAACCATTTGATTAAAACAAACTTAAGTGTTTTGAAATCATAATAGGAAAATAATTTGTTGTGAGGGGGAGTTCTGATTGTTTATGCCAAGTGGATGGCGATTTGAAGTGATTTGATATCAGTTGTCACTTTACCTTGTACAGTTTGTTTTCAAATTTATTTTAAATGATTTTGAATTTTAGGGGGAGTAAGAAATTTCAGAAAATCCAAAAACATTAGAAAATTTGAAAAAGACAAAAACATGATAAAATCAAAAATGAGTTTTGTTGTAAAATGAGGAAATGATAGTACATCAGTGAAGTATCACATCATGCTAAAGAATTGGAAAGTTAAAATGTGATAAACGGTCTCACTGATGATGTGCCAGTAGGTTTTTACACATTTAGTAGATTGTGACGAGATATAAATCTAAATTTCAAACTTACTTATATCGTGGGGAACATCTCTCGGATATATGGGTAACCCCCGAAATCTTGTTTGAAAGGTCCCTTTTTATGTGATACTAGGTCTTTATACTCAGTGATATCTGGGGTATTATCCCAGGACTTCTGATTTTGCGGAAGCAATGGCCTAGTCCCCGTATAATACTTTACGCTTGCTTGAAATATAGCACCACCCTCAGTACAAAAAATGATGAAAAATTGCAAAATGCTAATCATGTGCTGTTGAAGAAAAGATTCTCTAAAGGGAACACACCAAAAGTCGAAGCCATCATCTCTTTGATTTTGCGAAAGCAATAGCCTGAGCTCTCATGGCCCTCGCATTTAACCCTTTACAGATATCATCATCTAGGTATACTCACCTGTAAGACTGAATATTGGGATCTGGATACGGGAGTATATTCTGAGGTGGGACACATGATTAAGTTTAAGTGCTTAAAACATTAATATCGTATCTCGAAACAGTTGAACTTTGTGTGAGAATTTAAGTGGGCCAGTATACTGACAATCTAAGTGAATTGTTTAGAACTTAAAATGTCTAAAGCTTAACATTGTTGGTGATTTGTTTCAGAAACTGATATGATCCTCTTACACAAACTCAAAAAAATATTGTATGTAAATATTTTTTTACTGCATTTCTTTTATATAAAAAATCCAAAAAGATTTTCGGAGTGTTTTAGCAAAAATTTTTGAAAAATTCAAAAAGATTTTAGACAACTAATGTTGGAAAGCTGATTTTCAAAATTCCGAGCGCTAAACATGACGAACAGGTTTAGGAGAGTGTGGTTTGAAAAGTTTTGCTTACAAGTGGTCATCAGTAATTAAAATTGTTATATCAATAATTGACGTTTAGAGCTGGATTCTTCAAGTGGTAATCAAAGTATAAATTTGTCAAATTTTAAATTTGTGAACTTATGTTTTGGGTAGAGTCTGTGCAGGTTTGTCAGGTTTCGAATTATGAGCAGAAGTTGAGCCAGGTTTCGATTCTGAACCTGTGATCTTGTGAAAGCTATACTACGATTACAGCACAACTCAAGGGGGAGTTTGCTAGTAGAGAAGAGTCTGTAAATGTTAGAGCCAGTTGTGGATCCTGAAAGATTAATCAAGAGATTTGTTTGAGAGAATTAGAGTAAGATAAGAGCCAGATAGAGATTCTTGAGTAAAAAATAACATAGGATAGAGGATGCTTACTCTGTCAGATACTTTGAAAGAGATTGAAGTATGTTCTAGTATGAAGATTGTTAGATCAACATCCGAGGGGGAGTTTGAATGATAAAGAGCCCAAAGACTGATCAAGGCTGAAGATTGTGAAGACTAGACACTGAAGACCCGTCAACATTTGAGGGGGAGTCTGTTGGTTCATGTGTCTGTCGACTTCGTCTTGTATCGAGTCTTGTACTAGAATTGTTAGATCAGGGCACATAGTACGAGAAAATAGGTTTTGTGTGGGATTGGTTAATTTTGCACGAAATTACATCAGGCTAATTTCGAACGAAATAGCAACTTGCTATTTCGCACGAAATAGCAAGTTGTAATTCCATGTGAAATTACCACACTTATATATAGAGGTGCTGCCATTTCATTTGTAACGAAATTAGATTCCGGTACCGAAGTGCTGCCGACGTGTCAATTGATCTATAAACCTGTTAAATCAATAATACAAGACAATTAGAAGTGAATCAAGCTGTTTTCAAGTCAATTCATCTGTTTCCGCCTTTTGAATTGATTAGAATTCTTCTGAACGACTCGTTTGGTCGTGAAAACGATCCTACAATATGGCTGCCAGTGCCGCTTGCCAGTATGTTGGGCAGACGCTGGAGACAAATGTATGGTTGGTCCTGAACTTGTTCAAGAGACAACCGACAAAATCATGCCGATCCGAGAGCGCATTAAGGCGGCTCGAGATCGACAAAAGAGCTACGCTGATCGAAGACGAAAACCCTTAGAATTCGAGGTGGGAGACAAAGTTTTGTTGAAGGTCTCACCTTGGAAGGGTGTAGTAAGATTTGGAAAATGTGGAAAGCTGAATCCATGATACATCGGACCATTCAAGATCTTGGAAAGAATTGGTACCGTGGCTTACAAGTTGGAATTACCGGAAGAACTTAACGGAGTACATGATACGTTTCATGTGTCCAACCTTAAGAAGAGTCCAACCCAAGAAACAGTGATCATCCCTGCGGATGATGTGCATATTGACGACACACTCCGATTTACAGAACAACCCATTGAGGTTACAGACTGGAAAGTCAATAAGACCCGGAGGAGTAGTGTCAAACTTGTCAAAGTACGTTGGAACTCTAAGCACGGACCCGAGTACACGTGGGAACGTGAAGACCAGTTTAAAGACAAGTACCCCCACCTGTTCAAGAAAACTCCTGCGAGAGATAGCTCAGCCTGAATTTCGGGAAGAAATTCTTTTAACGGGGGGAGACTGTGACAACTAGCACCAAACCGGTAATTTCCGTACAATTTAATTATTACTTAATATCTGCAATTATGTGCTTAAATGTCAATATTGTCTGATTATATGCTATACATGTGAATTCATGCACGTTTTATACTTCAAATATTGTTTTATGCATTACTGTTAGAGTTGCGTCAGAAAGACTAGTAAACTCACCGGTAAGACACACTGTGTCAGCAACTTTGCAGAAAGCAGTCAGATAATGGAATTAGGGCCTAGGAGTAGGTCCAACATCTAAAATACATTAAAACCCAAGTATGGATACAAGGTTTAACATATAAACTTTCCGGAAGCTAAACTATGCATTAAAAAGCACCCGAAACACACTTTAAATGCTGAATTTTACATATTTCAGCAATAATTCAGCTCTAATCAGCATTTTAACACTGAAATATCATGTAGAATTTATGTTTTATTGTCCAAATTAACTTACAAAGTGTCGGGAATTGAAAGTGTCACAAAAGGGTACATAAAGGACACTAAACGGCACAATTTAGCACTTTAACGAACCGGTATCTAACCGAACAACCGGACACTACCCGAAACATCAAATTTATACTAGAAGCATTGTTTTATTATTTCTGAGCTAGTTATAATCCCCGAACACCCTAACACACAATATAACACATCATATGCATAAACACTAAACATTACACTTAAATTCTAACTAGATTGCTTAACTTATCATCAAATCACAACCAAGACCCCGCCCCTCCAATTGACGGTCACAAGTGGGTCCCCCACTTGTGATTTTTTTTTGATCTCATAAGATTGTGATCTTGGATTTGCTTTGTACTTAGAAGACATATTATACAATGGACAAAAAATTAATATGGTTATAAGAGGAAACCTTGGGTTCATAATCTCATTCTCACACCTACACTTCACACACACAACTCTCTCCCTCTCCTCCTCCACTCATGGCCGTGAGCCACCCCCCACACCACCATCATCATTCATTCAAGTTCAAGGCATCTCAAGGTGCTAGAAGTTGTCTAAGGAAGTTTGGAGCTTGTGGATCTTGAAGGACCTCTCCCATTTGCTTTTATCCATCACATTTGTCACCTTCATCTTCTAGTGTTCTTCCCTAGCCCTTGTGCTAGTAGAAGCTTCTTGTCACTTGATTTTACTTCATATTTAGTTGGTTAAAAGATGTTATGTAAGATGTTAATCACAAGAACACTAAGGAACAAGAAGATGAAACTTTAACATAAGCTTAATAACATAAGAATACGTGTTGATTAGTGTTGATTTGCTTCTTGATGATTGATGATTTGTGTTAGTGATGTTAGACATCATATGAAACCTACTAGATTGTGATTTAACACATAATCTAGTAAGTTAAGGTGATGATCTTGTGAAAGACCAAGATGATCATACTTTGAATACATGAACTTGAATGATGAAATTTTTTTTCATATGTAAAGATGATTTAAACAAAATACAAGTCTTGTAAGTGGATGATTTCCAAAAATAGTTTTCCAAAGAAACTAAGTTAAATAACAAGATTTACATAGACTTGGTTTTTACATAAACAAACACTATTTTTAAGGGTTAAACTAGTGTAGAAACACTGGGGAAGCAAGAAGATTTCATAAAGAAATGTTTTTGTAAAACATGTTTACAAGTTGTAAACACCTAAATCTTTCAAGAATGAAACTTTTAAAGAAGTAAACACACTTTAAAGGGTAACTAAACCTACTAAACACACTACCAAATTACTACAAGTTTTTATGAAAGTTCAAGTACATGTTGTTAGGTAAATTACATAATTTTTGGCACTTGGTAAGTGTTGATTTCATTGTTGATTGTTGTTACAAATTTGTTTTGATGATTGAAAAGAAAAATAAACACATGTTTTGAAAACATGGGAAACCTCCAATTTTAGGGGAAACCATGTCAAAATTTTTATACAATTTTGACACTTGGAAAAATATAAGTTTTGGTGAAACTTATTCCCTAAAAATTCACCTAAAGATTTTTACCAAGGTTTCCCTAATTTTTGGGTAAATTTTAAAGTTAAGGAATAATGATTTCTTCAAGATAAAAATTGATACTAAGTATGTATACTTTTGAGGAAATATATATATTTATTGGTCACCAAATTTTGTGCTAGGTGTATGTAATATGTATTATATGTAATAGTGTATTAGGACTTGAAAATACACCAAATACTCCTAAGGAGTAAAAATACAAAAATTCACATACAACATGCATAGACAAATACAAGAAAATATATTTATGAAAATATATTTCTTAATAGATTATGTAACTTGGACAAGTTATGAACTTAAAATGTATTTTTGGACGAAAATATATAACTCGGGTGAAAAATACAAGATACTTATATTTATTTTTCGGAAAATAATATAAGTAAGATAAATAGTTAAAAATATAAATTATTTTTAACAATAAAGAACACATACATAAAAGTTGGTGACTTGTACTTGTGCGATACAAGTCTAGTGACTAACGTTAATAAAACACGTATAAGTCACGACGCTATAAAACCAACCGGTGAAGTTTACGGCGCAGGATACACAAAGTTGTGAGTTCATGTCCCCACTTTTAAACTTTTACTTGTTTTCTAAACTTGGGGAAAATACATGTGCTATGGTATGTTGAATACAAAAACTAAGGAATGATACTTTAGATCAAGTTACATACCAAGACTGCGGAACAAAAGGTTAGATCTAATGGGTTTCAGGCAACCACACTCTTGGCCACTCTTTTACCAAGTAGTGCTTTTGTGTCTCTAGTCGTGAATCGACAGTCGTGTATTCGACAACTAAAAATGCCTATGGTTTGGATGCTTCCTATGTCGTGTCACATGTTAATGGCCTTGCAAACCATTAGCGATCTCGATTTCCTTATATTTACAGAAATACTTGTTTCATACAAATTACATACCATGTTTTCATTCAAGTATACAAATGTTCAATACAAAAACTGCATGAATTCACACCAACATTATGTTGACGATTTTTTTTTCAAAAACTCACATGTATTTCAGGTAACTAAAGTGGAAGTGCTCGCGGTCATACTCTTGCTCTTGGATGTTGTTTATGTTTTTTGCTATCTTGTGTCAAGACTCTGATGCATGTTTTTGTGGGAATTGGTTATTATATTTCATCCTATATGGGATATAAGAACCAAGTTCTCGATGTTCGACTTTTAAATAAAGTTGTAAACTTTTCAGACAATATGCTGTCTTGTGATGTAAACACTTAACCTATGTTATGTTTTAATTATGCAATGATGATGGCATTTGGAGTTATTTTACGAGCATGTAGTAAGTTTACCTTTCGTATGCAATGAGAACCTTAGAAAGGGGTGTGACATCCACTTGGGCACATGGTTTTCAAAACCATGGGTATACCAAAAACTAACAAATACCAGCCCAAAGTATGCTAAATCAGCCATTAAAAACCATCAAAACCTGAAAATTGGACCAAGTTCAATGTTTTTGTCTGAAGGTCCTACGCGCCCTGCATAGCCAGACCATAAGGTCTACGCGACCCGTCTAGACCATTTTCACAGATTGTCATTTCAGGTCCCTGAACTAGTAAAACTTGCATTTTGATGCATATTTGACACTTTTAAGCCACGTTAACCTCATTTCAAAGCTCTAAAATGATGTTAAAGTGTAGGGAACTTAAAATATGCTCAAAAACATCTTGGATGTCGGCTCGTTTGGTCGTACGGCTGTGTTGTTCGGTTAATTACGACGGAAGTCGTAACGAACGCAAAAGAATTAAGCGATGAATGGAATTTTATCATGCCAATCACTAAAATAAAATATTTTAATGATTACATAAATTTTTGGATGTCCAGATATATTCAGAACGTAAGATATGCGCGAAAATTCAAACTTATGCACTTTTTGATGCTTTTAGTCCCTGAATGACCAAAAAGTTTATTTTAGCATACCGAACACCTCAAAGCCTATTTCTAAGATATGTAAAGGATATTTATGGTATTTTTAACTTATGATTAAGTTCCGGAATGTTTGTTACCACATGAATCGGCATACTTTTGCAGTTTGACACAAATAGTCCCTGCGATCGAATAAACTTGATTTCAACACACCAAACCATCCAAAACTTATTTCTAAGTTATGTAAAGGTTATTTAAGGTATGTTAAGCCTATGTCACTGTTTCGGAGTATTTGTTGCATTAAACTGGTTATATTTACGCATCAGTTCGCGTATAACCTTCCAGAAAGCGATTTAGAGCTCGAATTCGAACAAGAATTGATATGTGCAAACGATACACATATTTATACAAATCCCAAGTATGAAATACAATATTTCATTGGTTTGGTATTTGTATGATGGTTGAACTGACACAGGTGTCATAGTCTCCCCTACTTTAGGAAATTTCGTCCCGAAATTTAATTTTAGAGGAAACTTGTGCAGACAACTGTGATTGTTTCGCTTTCTAATGAATCCCTCGAACCTAAGTAAAACTATGAGTCATGTTTGGTTTCTTATCGAAATTGTCAATTGTCAAAGTGAAGTCCTTGTAGTAACAAAACATGAGTTTCGAACTATGGACTGAGGAACGTTTCTTATGAAGACTATCATAGGAAAGTTGTGTGTGCTCGAAATCAGAGTCGGAGATTGTAAGATAAAATGACATTGGTCAAGGTCCAGGACTTCTAGTAACTTAAATAACGCTACGTTTGCAATGTAATAAGGAACACTTATATATAGGAAGTACCAACGTCGTATCCACCATGCCCCTTTCTACATTGTTCCCGTCTCGTTATCCTCATCACTATAGGTCTTAACACATGAAAAAACTTATTGTGGTTTCTGTGCACTTAATTCATAATTATGTATGCATCCATAATTACGTAATTCCTTGAACAGTCTGCATAGTTCATTTCATAATGTGTAGGGGAAAAATCAATCGAATAAACATGAAGTGACTTGACTAGACCACCAAAGGATCTTTTTAACTAGATCAACGAACGATCTTTTTAATTAGATCAACACATGATCTCTTTAACTAGACCGTCGTACGATCTCCTTAACTAGACCACTCAAGGGATCTCTTCAGCTATATCATCACATGATATTCCTAACCAGATTTTTGAATCAATCTGTTCAACTAGACCACTCAACGGGTCCAATTATAGAATAGTACTTTATAATCCAAGGGTCTTAACTATAACGTAGAAGCCCATTTAGGATTTAAGGTAGTACCTTTGGATATCCTACTATGAATCCTTCATATTGAAATATGGAAGATTCAATGAGGATTTGGATAATGAATATTCGGATCACATAAAAACACAAAACATATAAGAAAACACATAAGCATATAATCACATAATTGTTTAACTTGATCTTCATTTTCTTAATTTTCTTGTTAATTGAGCACACGAGCATTCAAAGCACACCAGGAATCCAATCCGTGAATTCCGTTTGGTACTTTAAACATTTTCAAGAATCTAACTATGAAGATACGAAGATCTTTAATAGGAATTTGGCTTTGTTTCGTAAAAGAAACGAGTATTTAAGATTTTTGGGGAGATCACAAGTAAACATAAAAATGATAGAACCACACGAGTAGTTTGTCTTTGTGTCGGCATCATAGAGTTGTGTTAAACATACACACAATCGTATCAGTTTTGTAAAATAAAATTGAAATAACAAATTTTATTTATATAACAACTGAGTCGATTCAAACATCCAAAGGATAACATACAAGGAAATACAAAAGACTAATTGTTCACTACTGCATCATTGTTCGCATTTGCCTCGTTTATGTTAAACGCTCGTCCACGTGCTGGATTTGCGTTAACAAGTCTTGGGCAATTGTTTCTGTAGTGAGTAAGGTCACCACAGTTATAACATGACCCAGGTGGGAACCGTGCTTGAACAGCAGCAGGATTTGCAGCAACTTGGTTTTGGTTGGCATAACGGCAGGTATTGATCAAATGTCCCAATCGCCCACAGTGGGTACATTTGTGACACTACACTTGCTCCAGATGATGACAGTTGCATTTTTCGCACAATGGTGCGGCACCAACATAATTTTTCCTTTTACGAGGTTGTGCTGGCTGGTTTGGTGCAAACTGACTGTTCTGAGTAGTTATGGTGCAGTTTTGAGAAGCCTTGCACTTCTTCTTCTTGGATGTCTCAGCCTGTTTTTCCTTTGGTTCAACTTGTGCAGTCTTTTCAGATGGTCTTGGGTCGCCCTTTCGAAAAAGCTTACCCTTCTTGATATGGGATTCAGTCAGGGTGGCAGATAATTCAATGGCCTGTCTGACGGTAGTAGGGTTGCTACCAGTAACAATATCCTAAAGTAAGTCAGGAAGACCATCAATGTACTTTTCAATCGCCTTTTCCACAGGCGTAACCATGGCAGGACACAACAGGCTCAGTTCCTCATAACGGTCAGTATAGGCTCAATGTTCACCACTGTCTTGCTTTAGGTCGTCAAATTCCCTTTCCAATGCTCTAAGCACATGACGAGGACAGAACTCCTTCATCATTAGAGCGCGGAGCTCTTCCCAAGTTTGAGCTAGTGCCACATCAGCACCTTTGTCCCTCATCACACCATTCCACCACGTTAAAGATCGTTTCTCAAAAACACTAGATGCGAACTCTACCGTTCGCTCGTTTGGACACTGAACATGTCTGAAGGTGCTCTCTAGACTCTCGAACCATTGTAGAAGTGCAGTCACTCCTTGAGACCCAGAAAACTTTGATGGCTTGGCAGAGTTGAATGTCTTGAAGTTGCATGGGGCATTATTGTTGTTGAGCGCTCGGTTACATTGAGCAATGATGTTTGGGATTGCAGCAGCCATTTACTGCGTAATGACAGCTGCCAGTTCTTCATTGGGTACCTGATTGTCGCGTCGTGGAGGCATTCTAAAAGGGGAAACAAGAGAGAAAACAAGTGAAATGGCATTGGGTAAGAATGGGATGTTGCAATTACCAACCAAAAAGCATGGGTGATGGTCATTTGTTCGAACTACGAAGCAAACAAACGACACACAGAAGCTGAATCAAAGTAAATAGGTCCTCATAATGTATCGCGAAGACATGCTCGCCTATAAGTGGACACTCACCCCAAGAGTTCCCAGGTAAGAGTGATTGGTCCGATACTGTGGATTTGTACGAACACTCTAGCCTTAGACAGAAGACTCAGGGTACAAGCACCCACCCTTCCAGTTTGCACGTGTTCACATTATTTAGACCAAACTTTGACAAGATTTTGAAAACTTAGAGGGTTCAAAACCTAGTAATCAATCATCCTAGAACAGATGATTGGTTTTCAAGGCAGGTTCGAAATTTATGTTCTTATTGAGGTTGTCACCTAATGATAGGCGATGGTATTGTTTTAAGACTAAACACAAGATAACTTGTGTTAGGGTCCTAGGAAGGTTATAGTCTAAGTCAAAGCATTACTAATAACCTAATTCCCTATAACCATTGGCTCTGATACCAACTTTTCTGTCACACCCCGACCATGTAAAACAACAAAACGTGGCGGAAACGTCGGGGAGTGTTGTAACAGAATCATTGTTTCACAACCATGGATTAAATAATTTCGTTTATTGAAGTATTGAACTCATTGCTTTATTACAAATCAAATGAATACAAATATTGTCTTTCAAGTTTTAAAGTCGCTAAGGCACTAGTCCATCCTATGTGTAGCATGTATCTATAATCATCACATAGTAGCACCTGAAACATGTGTAAAAATAGGTACGTCAGCATAAAAATGCCTGTTAGATACATAGGTTTTATTAATGCAGGATTCATGACTTGTAAGTTTAAAAGAATGTTTAACAAAAATAGTCATGAACTTAAAAATGTTTTCTTTATAAATCATATAACAAGTGATAAGAAATCAGATGATATAAAAGAAAGATGCATAATAAATAATTAAGTAAAATGAGTTTGTATAAAATATGTTGTTTGTAAAACAAGGTTTTGATAAAAAGGTTTGTAGTATACATAAAAATACACTTTGGTTTTAAGAGAGTCGAATAAGTAATATAATAAAATATATTTCGGTTCCAAACTAGTTAAACAGATAGTATATTAAATATACTTTAGTCGTCAAAATAATAGTTTTCAGTAGTATATCAAAAGTATACTTTGGTTTTATTAATAACATATTAAACTATGCTTTGGTTTTATGAATAACATATTAAACTATGCTTTGGTTTTATAAGTAACATATCAAACTATGCTTTTGGTTCTATAAATAACATATTAAACTATGCTTTCGGTTTTGTAAATAACATATTAACTATGTTTTAGTAATTAACAAAATATATGTTGTTTTGTACAATATCACATATGAGAGCATATCAAACTATACCTTTGGGAGTATAACAAAATATACAACAAAAATGTGATTTTAGAATTCAACCAAACCTTAGTGTATCAAAATACACATTTGAGACTATAGAAATACCACAAAGGCAATCCCTATTTGGATAAAATATCGGTTTCTGACATTCCATACAACAGGAATGGGGTGTCAAATCCTATAGCGCTATATCATACTACCAATTGGTCTGGTGAACATATAAAATAAGTACAACCCAACAATTAATTTTATAATCTTTGGAAAAATTAGTGTTTAAACCATAAATAATCATTCAGTTTGTCAAAAGATAAGTACTAATATGTATAATCAATTATACTTTGAAATCATGAACATAACAATTAGGTACACATGCTTCACCCCAAAACATTGAAAACAGTAAAAGACGGGACTATGTACTCACTTGAGAATGCTTAGAAGTCTTAAATAACAACCAAGCAAAGCTAGAGGGATCACGGAATCAAACGGCACCCAATATAGGTAACTAAGTAAATAAATCGGACCTAAATCGGAAGATCGGATAGAATGAAGTTTCGTAAACCAAATTAGTATAGGAACTCATGTAATATGGTTTAACAAAGCCTACATACTAAATCGAAACCTAACCTAAGTGCTTACGACCCATTACGACCCGTTTTGGTAGCTTACGCTACTTTAACGCGTCATTCGCGTTAAACGCGTTCGGACCGCCTAACTAGTCCTAGGACAAGTATTATATGCCTTAACAAGTCTAATAATGTTGCCTAATTAGTTTAGATGTTAGAATTTATGTTACATATGCTTAAAATGAATTTATGCGTAAAAAGGGCATTTTGGTCATTTACCTAAGGCATATAAACTACCTATCATACAACTACTTAAATGAAGTGACCATAAGGTATAACCTCGGAAGGTTACTCCCTATACAACTATGATCACAAAACATGCTTGGTCGGATCCTAAAGATCGACCAAACGGGTCTAGTTTGAAAGTCTAAGCGCTTGTTTAGACCGCTTGACTTACGACTCTATACAAGCACTAAACTAAAAGTGAGGAGCTAAACATGTTAAAACATGCTTACCTTAGTTAGAAAACAAGGTTGGTATCAAAACAAAGGGTCTTGATACCCAAGAATAGTTTGGTTGCAAAATACGCAAGAATACGCATTTTGACCGAAACTATGACTCGACACTACGCCTAAATAACATGGTAATCGGTAGATTTAGTCACAAAGGACTATGACCATTGTGATTACGCTCACGTTGCGAAGTTCAAACGAACTTCGTGTTGACCATAAACTGGTCAAAGCTGAAAGTCAAACACTGTTTGACTTTCATGCTTAAAACTCATAAAAGAACGAAAGAATGCTTATGAAGGGTCCAAGCTAGGAAGAACTTGATCAAATTACTCAGGTATGAAGTTCTTAGACTCCAACTTAGAGCAATTGAATCAAGTGTGAGCTGAAGTGGATGAAAGTGTTGGATTTATATAGATTTCGATAAACCGTTAGGATCGTTTCTCGTGTTTCGTGCTTCGATCTTGGCCCTCCACTTGGGTACATGGTTTTCAAAACCATAGGTATACCAAAAACTAACAAATACCAGCCCAAAGTATGCTAATCAGCCATTAAAAACCATCAAAACCTGAAAATTGGACCAAGTTCAATGTTTCTGTCTGAAGGTCCTACGCGCCCCGCGTAGCCAGATTATAAGGTCTACGCGGCCCGTCTACACCATTTTCATAGATTGTCATTTCAGGTCCCTGAACTAGTAAAACTTGCATTTTGATGCATATTTGACACTTTTAAGCCCCGTTAACCTCATTTCAAAGCTCTAAAATGATTTTAAAGTGTAGGGAACTTAAAATATGCTCAAAAACATCTCGGATGTCGGCTCGTTTGGTCGTACGGTTGCGTTGTTCGGTTAATTACGACGGAAGTCGTAACGAACGCAAAAATGATCCAAATTAAGCGACGAATGGAATTTTATTATGCAAATCACTAAAATAAAATATTTTAAAGATTACATAAATTTTTGGATGTCCAGATATATTCAGAACGTAAGATATGTGCGAAAATGCAAACTTATGCACTTTTTGACGCTTTAAGTCCCTGAATTACCAAAAAGTTTATTTTAGCATACCAAACACCTCAAAGCCTATTTCTAATCTATGTAAAGGATATTTATGGTATGTTTAACTTATGATTAAGTTCCAAAATGTTCGTTACCACATGAATCGGCATACTTTCGCAGTTTGACACAAATAGTCCATGCGATCGAATAAACTTGATTTCAACACACCAAACCATCCAAAACTTATATCTAAGTTATGTAAAGGTTATTTAAGGTATGTTAAGCCTATGTCACTATTCTGAAGTGTTTGTTGCATTAAACTGGTTATATTTACGCATCAGTTCGCGTATAACCTTCAAGAAAGCGCTTTAGAGCTCGAATTCGAACAAGAATTGATATGTGCAAACGATACACATATTTATACAAATCCCAACTATGAAATACAATATTTCATTGGTTTGGTATTTGTATGATGGTTGAAGTGACACAGGTGTCACACATCAGCTTCGTGTACTCAAAGAAGATATTCCCAAAACTGCTTTCCACACGAGATATGGTCACTACGAGTTCACTGTCAAGCCTTTTGGTTTGACGAATGCCCTAGCTATTTTCATGGATTTAATTTATAGGGTTTTTAAACCTTATTTAGACAAGTTCATCATTGTGTTCATTAACGACATTCTTATTTATTCAAAGTCTCGAGCCGATCACGAACAACACCTTCGTCTGACGATGGAACTCCTGAAGAAGGAGCAACTTTTCGCCAGATTCTCCAAATGTGAATTCTGGATTAAGGAAGTTCAATTTTTGGGTCATATTTTTAATGAGCAAGGTATTCATGTGGATCCTTCCAAAATCGCTGCTATTAAGGATTGGAACACACCTACTACACCTTCAGAAGTTCGTTCTTTTCTTGGTCTTGTTGGATACTATCGACGATTTATTTTGAACTTCTCCAAGATCGCGGTTCCTCTTACTGCTTTAACTCAAAAGAATAAACCTTTTGAGTGGGGACCGAAACAAGAAGAAGCTTTCCAAACGATGAAACGAAAACTCTGTGATTCTCCTGTCTTATCTTTGCCCGATGGAAACAATGATTTCGTTGTCTATTGTGACGCATCGAATCTAGGCCTTGGTTGTGTTCTCATGCAACGAGGCAAAGTTATAGCATATGCGTCAAGACAATTGAAAATTCACGAGAAAAACTACAACACTCATGATCTTGAGTTAGGAGCTGTGGTTTTTGCACTCAAAATTTGGAGACACTACCTTATGGCACAAAATGTGGGGTTTTCACAGACCACAAAAGTCTCCAACACATTTTTAATCAGAAGGAGCTAAACATGAGACAACGGTGCTGGGTTGAACTCTTGAACGATTATGATTGCGAGATTCGCTACCATCCTGGTAAGGCGAACGTTGTAGCCGATGCGCTAAGTCGAAAGGAATGAGTTAAGTTACATTGTGTTCGAATTCTATCCGATATTCAAACTCGCATCTCTCAAGCTCAACGTACTTGTGTTACACAAGACTTCATGGGTAAGAAATTACCACATCAACTAGAGCTTAAACTCGAAATGAAATACGATGGGTTACTTTATTTCAAGAATCGTTTGTGGATTCCGAAACAAGACGATCTTCGCACTTTAGTGATGGACGAATCTCATAAGTTTTGATATTCTATTCATCCTGGTGCTGACAAAATGTACAAGGATCTTCTTACTCAGTATTGGTGGCCTGGTATGAAAACGGATGTTGCCTTGTATGTATCTAAAGGCCTAACTTGTCTCAAAGTCAATGCTGAACATCAACGACCATCTAGTTTGCTTGTACAACCCAAGATACCGGTATGGAAGTGGGAGAACATTGCAATGGATCATATAACTAAATTACCGCGCACATCTAGAGGTCACGATGCTATTTGGGTAGTCATTAATTGATTAACAAAATCAGCACACTTTATACCGATTAGCGAGGATCTATCTACTGATAAACTTGCCAACATTTATGTTGATGAGATTGTGTCTCGACATGATGTTCCTTTGGATATTGTATCTGATCGTGATGCTCGATTTTCATCTCACTTTTGGAAAACCATGCAATCTGCTATGGGAACTCAACTAAATCTGAGCACTGCTTATCATCCCCAAACTGATGGACAATCCGAGAGGACGATATAAACGTTGGAGGATATGCTTAGAGCATGCGTGATAGACTTTGGTGGTAATTGGGATTCTCAGTTACCGTTGATAGAATTCTCTTATAACAATAGTTATCACGCTAGCATCAATATGGCACCGTTCGAAGCTTTATATGGTCGAAAATGTCGTTCACCTGTCTGTTGGCATGAGATCGGTGAAGCTCAACTTACTGGACCTGGGCTCATTCTGGAAACAACAGATAAAATCAAGAAAATTCGCGATAATCTTCTGACAGCTAGAAGCCGTCAAAAGAGTTATGCGGATATGCGACGCAAGCCCTTGGTATTTCAAGTTGGAGATCGTGTCCTACTCAAGGTATCCCCTTGGAAGGGAGTGGTGAGATTTGGAAAGAAAGGAAAACTTGAACCTCGATATGTTGGACCATTTAAGATCGTTGAAAGAATTGGAAAGGTTGCCTACCGACTAGAGCTACTTCCTGAACTTGGGAATATTCACCAAACATTCCACGTGTCTAATTTACGAAAGTGTTTAGCCGATACTGATCTTCATATTCCACTCGATGAAATTCAAGTTGATGATACAATGCATTTTGTCGAGAAACCTGTGGAGATAATGGACCTTGAAATCAAGCGATTTAAGAACAAGCGAATACGATTAGTCAAGGTTCGTTGGGAGTTGAAACGTGGCCCAGAGTTTACTTGGGAACGTGAGGACCAAATGAAAGCGAAATATCCATATTTGTTTTCACAAGTTTCCTCTAGTTAAAATTTCAGGATGAAATTTCCTAAAGTAGGGGAGACTGTGACATTTGTGATCTGTAAATGATGTACAATGTAAAACAATATCAATTATCAATGAAACAATGTGTTTTGGTGTTAATATTTGTGTATTTGTGTTTGACAATTTTACGTTTTGATTCTAGTTCGATTTCAAGCACTAAATCGCTTTCTGAGAAGTTATACACAAACTGATGCGTAAAAGTAATCATTTTAACACGACAAACACTCTAGAATAGTGACATAGGCTTAACATACCTTAAATAACCTTTGCATAACCTTGAAATAAGTTTTGAAGGGTTTGGTGTGTCGAAAAAAAGTTTATTAGATCGCAGGGACTAATTGCGACAAACTACGAAAGTATTCTGATTCGTAAAGCAATGAACATTCTGGAACATGATCATAAGCTAAAACATACCCTAAATATCCTTTACATATCTTAGAAATAGGCTTTGAGGGGTTCCTTATGCGAAAATACATTTATTTGATCAATAGGGACTAAAAGCGTCAAAAATGTTTGTAATCATTAAAATATTTTATTCTGAACATTCTGAACATATTACGCGCATATCTTACATTCTGAACATATTAGACATCCAAAAATGTTTGTAATCATTAAAATATTTTATTTTAGTGATTGGGATGCAAAAATACCATTCGTCGCGTAATTTGGATCGTTTTCGCGTCCGTTTGAGTTTTCGTCACAATTAACCGAACAACGTGACCGTACGACCAAACGAACCGGCATCTGAGATGTTTTCAAGCATATTTCATGTTCCCTATGCTTTAAGTTCATTGTAGAGGCTTGAAGTTGGGTTAACGGGGCTTAAACTTGTCGAAAATCAAGTTTTAAGCATACAGGGACCATTTCTGCCAAAACATGGAACTTCTGCCTGACTAGCCTCGCGCCATGCGCCAGCACAGGTTAATCCTAGCGTGCCACGTGACAGAGACAATTTCCAGAAGTACCAGTTTTTAGCAAACAACCTGCTCAATCAGTTTTTAATCCATGGTTTCTGCAATCTATGAGCTGGTTTGTGTGTTTTGCAAGCTGCCCAATCAATGTTTATCAAATGTAAGGTCATGATCAAGCCTCATAACACATGGAATGATCCTATGGGTTCAATCTTCCTATAAATAGCTTGTGTTTTTCACATTGTTCCTTGCTCATTGATCTGATTTGCTCTAAGTTGAAGCTCTCACATTGTTGAAGGCTTTATACATGAGTATTTTTAGTTCAATTCTTCCTAGCTTGGACCCTTTGTACGCTTCTTTCATGCTTGTTTATGCTTTTCAAGCATCATCATCATCATCATCATCATACTCAGTAAATCCCACCAATAGCAAAGCAAAGGTAGGGTCTGAGGAGGGTAAGATGTAGACAGCCTTACCTCTACCCCGTAGGAATAGAGAGGCTGCTTCCAGTGAGACCCCCAGCTCGATAGTAGTTTTGCATCAAGCCTTGGACATAAGGCACATAACACTCGGCAATCGGGACAAAGACCGATTAGTGCATGTACCCTTTTGTCTTTCAGCTATCAACGCCACCACATGATGCATGATTAACCGTCCTCCACTTTTAACGTTATTTTCATGAAATTAGTAAAATAACGTTAAAATTAGTGCACTTTTACTTTTGCCCCCCGATGGCCCACACATATATACATTATATGCGCATACCGCAAGCGAGGCGTAGTTTATGCTTTTCAAGCATGAAAGTCAAACAGTGCTTGACTTTCTGCTTTGACCATGAATTGGTCAAGTCAAAGTTCAATCAAACTTTGCAACGTGATCGTAATCATGATGGTTATAGTCCCTTGTGACTATACCTACTGATTACCACATCGATTAGTCGAAGTGACGAGTCCAAGTTTCGGTCAAAATGCCAATTATGCGCATTTTGCGACGAAACTATTTTCGGGTATCAAAACACTTTGTTTTGATATCAAACCTGTTTTCTAACTTAGTTAAACATGTTTTAACATGTTTAACTCCTCACTTTTAGTCTAGTGCTTGTATAGGGTCGTAAGTTAAGCGGTCTAAACCACCGCTCAGACTTTCGAACCCGACCTGTTTGGTTGGTCATTAGGACCCGACCAAGCATATTTTGTGACCATATTTGTATAGGGAATAACCTTTCGAGGTTATACCTTATGGTCACTTAGTTTAATTAGTTGTATGATAGGTAGTTTATATGCCTTAGGAAAATGACCAAAATGCCATGTTCATGCATAATTTTATTTTAAGCATATGTAACTTAAATTTCATCACTTAAACTGATTATGCAACATATTTAAACATGTTAGGGCATATAATACTTGTCATAGGACTAGTTAGGCATCTCGAACGCGCATTTGCGCGAACGACGCTTTAAAGTAGTGTAGACTACCTTAACGGGTCGTAACAGGTTGTAATCACTTAGGATAGGTTCTGATTTAGAATGTATGCTTTGTTAAACCATATCATATGAGTTTCAATACTCATTTGGTTTTCGAAACCTCATTCTACCCGATCTCCTGATTTAGGTGTTGATTTATTAACATAGCGATCCGATTACTAGGTGCCACTTGATTTCCTTGGTTTGCCCGAGCTTTGTTAGTTCTCTATTAATCAAGGATACTTTGTAATTCAGTGTGAGTACATAGTTCCCCTATTTTACTGTTTTCAATTGTTTTGGGGTGATTCATATGTGTTAAACGATTTCGATGTTTTCAAAAACGAATACTATGGTTTATATTAAACACAACGATTTCGATAATGTGAACGAACTTGTTGGGACGTAATTACATAACGAATGACATTCATTAACAATGATCAAGTCGACCAGTAGTATGTTATGGTACCATAGGATCTGACTAATCCCGTTATCAGACTGCCACCATGGTTATGTATAGAGGTTATGTGGGTAACGACTGAACCTGATGATTGTTAACTTACTCTTTGGTGGTTTGCTAATACGAGTTAAACGATGGACGAGTTACAAAGGTTTGAATGTATTCAACGAGGCGACCAAAATTTAGTTTTCATAATGAAAACATGAACGATTATGAACGACTTGAACGATTTGGAACGATTTAAACGATATGAACGATTTGAATGATTGAACGATGTTTTATAACACAACGAGCTAAACGAATTGAACGATTGGTTTTTGGTTTATGATTAGATAACGAGAAGGGTGTAATGTGATAAAGCATGGTAGATACGCCACTAGTACTTCTTATATATAAGTGCTTCTATCATATAACATTCCGTGGCATTATTTAGTTCACTTGGATGAACGAATTTTAAACGAAGACACGCAACGATGTTTACTAAACGATATAAACCATAAGATTTTTATTACGAGAACGATTTACAATTTGGTTTACATAAACCAATGTTTTGGGTTAAGATTCATGGCATCGAGGTTTTATAAACTATAACCAACTTGTTTGAGTTAGCTAATCATATTACAATACAAACATTTTACAAAACAAGGTTTTCTAATATCGATTAATGTAGTTGTACGAGTTATTAGAACATGTAAACGAGCCATGAATCTGACACTCTCACAAAACCTATGTGCTCGCCGGCATTTCTTTGCTGACTTTATTTTTACATATGTTTCAGGTGGTGGTGTTTGATGATGTTGATTGCTTCTAGGATGCATGTTCACTTAGGATCTGACGAGGCCTTAGTGACTTAATTACAATGATAGACGATGTTGTTGTGTTTTATCTTTAATTTCAAGACAATGTAAATGGTTAATATTTAAATAAAATGAAACTTTTGAATCCATGGTTGTGAAACAATAATTCTGTCGCTCCACTCCCCGACGTTTTCCGCCACGGTTTGTTGTTTTAGGCGGTCGTAATGCCATTTTGCTTTAGGATTTCTAGAAATTGACCCCATTTTGGAGGTAGTGCATCAGCAAATCTGGAAACAATCTCTTGCGGACTCACTACTTGATATGAAAACATTTCGCTTAACAAATGGTAAAATCTTGTTGTCATCTGCCACACCCCTTTCAGAGGCGGAAGCACGAGGTGTGATCGTGATTGATTCTCATTGCACACGATAAGTAAACATACTACATGATATAAAAAAAAATTCCAAATTTGTCATTCAATTTTAAACTTCCAAAATACAAGTTAAGTTTAGAGTTTACATCTCAACAAAAGATAATTGTTTGAAAAGTTTAAAACATCATTTCAAATCAAAGATCAAGGTTTTGTTTCCTATATCACCGCAAGGAGGCAGGATATAGCAAACAAATCCATTAAAAGGTGGCAATGGAGCATGGACACATAGCATCTTGAGATAAACTAACTTCTTGAATAAAAGGTCGTGAGCATCCACTAGTTCCCTGAAATACATGTAAGTTTTGAAAATCGTCAACAAAAGTTGGTGTGAATTCATACAGTTTATGTAAAACATATGAGTAATAGTTCTAAGGATCATGGTATGTAATTGTAAAAATGTACTTGTAAAATGTATTCTATAAATGTAAGGAAATCAAGATTTCTAATCTTTCGCGAGGACATTAACATGTGTGACGACATAGGAAGCATCCAAACCCAGGCATTTTTTCGTCGATTCACCACTGAGACCCAAAAGCACTCTAAGGCAAATAGAGGGCCAAGAGTGAGGCTGCCTGAAATCCATTAGATCTAACCTTTCGCTTCCCGATCTAAATATATACGTTGATTAGTGGTGCTTAAGTCTCACCCTATTCGTAACATGATCTATGCATCATTCCTTAGTTTTATTCCAACGTACCATAGTACATGTATTTCCCCAAAGTTTTAAAAACAAGAAAATGTTTAAAAGTGGGGACATGAACTTACAGATTTACGTCTTGAGCGTCTAAACTTCACCGGTTGTCCGCCTCGTAGATGACGTAACCTATAAATGTCTACGTACGTTAATCACCTAAACTTGTAACTCACTAAGTACAAGTTACCATCTTGGGTTATGTATTTGTTCTGTTTTAATTGTATATGTTTGTCATATGTGTGGGTCGTGCCCATAATGGTCGGGTCTCGCCCGTTCGTCGCATTATTGTTAATCGAATTGTATTTTTCACTTATGATTATATATATTTTATTCCCGAAAACATATATTTGTTTATGTAGTAATTGAAAACGGTATATGTTAAAAATAATACATATTTTTAGCTAATCCAAATACATGATACTTATATTATTTTTTTTTAAATAGATATAAGTAATTTTTGTTAAATAATATTTCCAATATTATTTTAGTATTAGTATACTTAGTAAAGTATACTTGTATTTAGGTGTAAATACTTTTGTATTTTTCATTATTTTCCAAAAATCAATTATTTGATTTTTAATACTTTCCGGAATTATATTTCTTAAAAATAATTGTTTTTGAGCATATTTCATTTTCCCTATACTTTAACTTCATTGTAGAGCCTTGAAATGGGGTTAACGAGGCTTAAACGTGTAAAAAATGCAACAAAAACCAAGTTTTACACCTGCAGGGACTAAACTTGACAATCTGTCAAAGTTTCCTAGGAGAGGCGTGTAAGACTTGATGTATGTGTACGCGGCCCGCGACAGACCATCAGGTCTGCCAAAATCAGTTTCTGCAATCAGCAGCTGGTTTCTAGGTTTTTATACATGGTTTCTTCATTCAATGGACTGGTATTTAGGCACCCAATGTATACAAAACAATGTGCCACACATGGATGGTCCAGATTGAAGCTCAAAGTTCGAGAAACGATCTTAACAGCTCTTGAATTCCTATAAATACCCACCAATCCAACCCTCATTCCTCACAATTGAACTCACTTCTGCTCTAAGTTGAAGCTCTCCCTTGTGAGGCTTCATACCTGAGTGTTTTGAGTTCAAATCTTCCTAGCTTGGACCCTTTGTAAGTTTCTTTCATGCTTTTATGCATTTTTAAGCATGAAACTCAAACGGTGTTTGACTTTCTGCTATGACCAGTCAATGGTCAACACGAAGTTTGTTTGAACTTTGCAACGTGAGCGTAACCACGATGGTCATAGTCCCTTGGGACTATACCTACTGATTACCACGTTGATTAGGCGTAGTGACGAGTCATAGTTTCGGTCAAAATACGCGTTTATGCGTATTTTGCAACCAAACTATTCTTGGTTATCAAAACCCTTTGTTTTGATATCAAACTTGTTTTCTAGCTTAGGTAAACATGTTTTAACATGTTTATCTCGTCACTTTTAGTTTAGCGCTTATATAGGGTCACAAGATAAGCGGTCTAAACAACCGCTTAGACTTTCGAACCCGATCCGTTTGGTCGATCATAAGGATCCGACCAAGCATATATTGTGACCATAGTTGTATAGGGAATAACCTTCCGAGGTTATACCTTATGGTCACTTAGTTTAATTAGTTGTTATGAGAGGTAGTTTATATGCCTTCGGAAAATGACCAAAATGCCCTTTTCATGCATAATTGGATTTTAAGCATATGTAACTTAACTTTTGTCACTTAAACTGATTATGCAACATATTTAAACATGTTTAGGCATATAATACTTGTCATAGGACTAGTTAGGCATCTCCAAACGTGTTTTACGCGAACGACGCGTTAAAGTAGTGTAAGCTACCTAAACAGGTCGTAACGGGTCGTAAGCACTTAGGATAGGTTCGGTTTTAGAATGTAGGCTTTGTTAAACCATATTATATGAGTTCCAACACTCATTTGGTATATAAGACCTCATTCTATCCGATCTTCCGATTTAGGTCCGGTTTATTAACATAGTTACCTATATTAGGTGCCGATTGATTCCGTGATCCCTCTAGCATTGCTTGGTTGTTATTCAAAACTTCTACGCATTCTCAAGTAAGTACATAGTTCCCCTCTTTTACCGTTTTAAACTATTTTGGGGTGATTCATATGTGCTAAACGATTTCGAGTTTTCTAAACAAATGTTATGGTTTATATTAAACTATCTGAACTATTTGAACCGTTTAAACCATTGGAACTATTTGATCTATGTGAACTATTTGCACTATTTGAACCATTGGAACTATTTGATCTATGTGAACTATTTGAACTATTTGAACCATTGGAACTACTATTTTATCTATGCGAACTATTTGAACTATTAAACGATTGGGTTATGGAAGTGATTAGGTAACGGGGCGGGTGTAATGTGATAAAAGCATGGTGGATACGCCGCTGGTATTTCCTATATATAAGTGTTTTTAACACATTATATATCGTTGCGTTATCTAGATCACCTGGGCAAATGTTTTCAAAACGAAGTTACATTACAAGGTTTTTCTAACCATATAAACCATTCGAGTTTTATTACAAAAATGATTTACGATCTGGGTTTACATAAAAAAATGTTTTGAGTTAAGATTCATGGCATCGAGGTTTTATAAACTATAACTAATCTGTTTTGACTTGGTTATTAAATTTACAATACAAACATTTTACAAAACTAGGTTTTCTAATATCGATTAATGAAGTTGTTCGAGTTATTTCAACATATAAACGACCCATGAATCTGACACTCACACAAAACCTATGTACTCGCCGACATTTTTATGCTGACGTATTTTCACATATGTTTCAGGTACCATAGTTGATGATGTTTGATGATGATATTGATGCATGCTCACATAGGAATGGATGAGGCCTTAGTGACTTAATAACAATGAAAGACAATTGTTCATGTTTTGTTTCTGGTTTCAAGACAATGTAATAAACTGTAGGATCGATCTGTGACCCAAACAAGTCAAACAGAAGAGTTCTTTTCTATTTCAAAGGTGGAAACAATGAAATAGACTTGTAAAACAGCTAGATTCACTTTAAATTCTCTTGTTTATTGATTATAACAAGTTTCCAGATCAAACAACACGTCGGCATCAGTTCGGTACCGGAAATCAGAAAGTTACAAATGATTTTGCTTGGAGGCTATATATAGATGAGGTAATTCCGTTTGAAAGTGGCAGTGTTCATTTCAAACGGAATTAACTATGTTAATTCCGTTTGAACTAGCACATGTCACCTTCAAACGAAATTAACTCAGTCACATTCAAAACCTCCTATTTTCCTCGTACAACATGCCCTGATCTAACAATTCTAATACTAGACTCGATACAAGACGAAGTCAACAGACGTAATGCACCAACAGAGTCCCCCTCGGATGTTGACGAGTCTTTAGTGTCGAGTCTTCAACGTCTTCAGTCTTTATCAATCTTTGGGCTCTTTCAAAGTATCTGACAGAATAAGCATCCTCAGTCTTTATCTTCTACTCTCTCTTCTATCATCAGGATTTGATTCTGGCTCTTGCATCTACAGACTCTTCTCCTTCTCGAATGTTGATCTACCAGCAGACTCCCCCTTGAATTATGCTGGGATCGTTGAGTGGCTCACACTCTTCTCACATGTTTACAGGTTCAAAAATCGTAACCTGGCTTACATTCCTTCCCACAGGATCATGACCAATTCTTGGCTCTACTGATTCCTGCACAAAACTCTACCTAAAATAAATTTCACAAATTTAAAATTTTGACAAATTTAAACTCTGCTTACAACTCGTAGACACAAACTGAACACATCATTTTCAAGTATCGAACAAAATGATTTAACATGTTAGTCTTTGATGAACCACTTGTATGAATATCAATTTTATAATCACACACTCTCAAACCTGTTCGTCACGTTCAGCACTCGGAATTTTGAAAATCAGCTTTTCAACATCAGTTGTCTAAAATCTTTTTGAATTTTTCAAAAATATATGCTAAAACACACCGAAAATCTTTTTGGATTTTGTATATAACAGAAATGAAATGTAATAAAGAAATATTTACATACAAAATTTTTGTGAGTTTGTGTAAGAGGATCATATCAGTTTTTGTGACAAATCACCAACACCATTAAGCTTTAAACATTTTAGGCTCTAAACGATTCACTTAGATTGTCAGTATACTGGTCCACTTAAATTTTCACACAAATTTCAACTGTTTCGAGATACGAGATTAATGTTTTAGAGACTTAAACTTATTCGCGTGTGTCCCACCTCAGAATATACTCCCATAACCAAATCCCAATATTCAGTCTTACAGGTGAGTATACCACAGATGATATCTGTAAAGGGTTAAATTGCGAGGGCCGTGAGAGCTCAGATCAGAACTTTCGTTCAGCAGAGAGATGACGGCTTCGACTTTTGGTGTGTCCCCTTTAGAGGATCTTTTCTTCAACAGCACATGATTAACATTTTGCAATGTTTCATCATTTTTTATGCTGAGGGTGGTGCTATATTTCAAGCAAGCAGAAAGTATTATACGGGGACTAGGCCATTGCTTCCGCAAAATCAGAAGTCCCGGAATAATACCCCAGATATCACTGAGTATAAAGACCTAGTATCTCAGAAAGAGGGACCTTTCAAACAAGATTTCGGGGGTTACCCATATATCCAAGAGATGTTACCCACGAGATAAGCAAGTTTGAAATTTAGGTTTATATCTCGTCACAATATACTAAATGTGCAAAAACCTACTGGCACATCATCAGTGAGACCGTTTATCACTTTTTTCTTTCCATTTCTTTAGTATGTTGTGATCATCCACTGATGTACTATCATTTCCACTTTTTGACAACAAAACTCGTTTTTGAATTTATCATGTTTTTTACTTTTTCAAATTTTCTAATGTTTTTGGATTTTCAGAAAAATTCTTACTCCCCCTAAAATTCAAAATCATTTAAGGAAATTTGAAAACAAACTATACAAGAAAATTAACAACTATTGTGAATTGCTTCAATTTGCCATCCACTAGGCTTAAACAATCAGAACTCCCCCTTACAACAAACTATTTTCCCATTGTGATTTCAAAACACTTAAGTTTGTTTTAATCAAATGGTTTTTCCGGAAAATAAGTTTCGTTGATTTTACCACTTGTAAATTAGGGGTTCATCACATTGTTTCTCAATCATTTGTAGGAAAGACAAGTACAATTTAATGTCCTTGATTTACCAATTTAAAGTGAAAACCTTTCTCAAGCACTTGTGGATTCACTCACCAACCATACCATTTGTAAAACAAAATATAACAATTTAAAGATATCACCTGTAAATTTACCAACCAAACAATATTCAAGAATGATGCCGATTCCTGCTCCACTCTTACCAACCTGGGAGCTCCGGCAAGTCAGGATTTCAGTTAGGAAGTACTTTCCCCCAAGCCTGACCAGCCTTGGGAGATTCTGGTACACATCTATCCCACCAACATTTTGATTTGTAAAATTCTTTTGCACCTTTAACCTTTCCATCTGTCACACCCCGAATATCAGAGCATTGGCGTGACTGGACTGGTATATTCATTGCACAGCGGAAGCAAATAAGCTAAGTCTTTTAGAAAATGAATGCCACTAAGTACTCGACTCCACATGATTTTCCTATTCCAACCGTGCCATAACTTTGAAAAGTAACCTGAGAAAGAAACATGCGAAAAAGTCAACATAAAGTTGAGCGAGTTCATAGTTTGTTTGTAAAATATTTGAAATAAATCTTTTTGAATAACCGGTTTTTGATGTATTGTTGAGAAAACGAATTTAAAATCATTTTCTTGTCAAGTTATATGGAAACTTTGTATGAAAACATGGTATGTATCCTGTATAACTCAAGTATTCTTGTGTAAATCAAGTATTCTTGTATGAATCAAGTATTCTTGTATGTATCATGTATTCTTGTATAAATCAAGTATTCTTGTATGTATCATGTTTTCTTGTATAAATCAAGTCTTTCTGTATGTATCTTGTTGTTAATGGGTTGCAAGGCCATTAACATGTGACAAGACATAGGAAGCAACCAAACCATAGGCATTTTTCTAGTTGTCGATTCACGATTGAGACACAAAAGCACTACTCGGTACTAGTTTTCACCAAGAGTGTGGCTGCTCGGACACCCGTTAGATCTAACCTTTTGTTCTGCGGTCTAAGTATGTACACGATTAATGGTGCTTATGGTACCCGATTCGTGACACGATTTCTCGTATCATTCCTTAAACGCATCATACTTGGTACTAGTTATCACCAAGAATGCTTCTTGTTTTTGTATCAATCATATCATAACACATGTATTGTAAGCTCTTGTATTTGTATTTTCCCGTAGTTTAAAAAACTAGAATTTGTGTGTATGCATATTTCGAAAAATACGCTTGTTTGAAAAACCGGTATAAAACATAAGCTTTTCGTAAACCATTTGTGTCTGTTAAAACTTGCTTGTAAAATGGTTTATGAATATGTAATTCTTGTATGCTTTGTAAAATGTGCATGTCTTTCCACCCCGAAAACATTTAGAAAAATGTAAAACCGTAAAAGGTGCGGTTATGAACTCACCTGGATTTCCATGTGCAAGGCTAGCTATTGATGACTTCGTGACGTCGTTTCCAAGACGAGATTCACTAGCGTGCATTCTACAATGTTCCTAACACAGAATATCTTATAAGTTTCTAACCAAAAGCGGTAACTAATCTACGTGTCACCGAGCTCTACTGAATCGTTAACTGAACGATTCGGCTGTAAGTTATGACGGCAAATGAACGACGGTAACTAAACTATGTGTCATTTAGGCGTTCAATATAAAAAGTTATATTTATTTTACAAAATTATCGTCGAGTTGTTTGAAGTTTGAAATAAATATAAAACTATATTTATTTTTATAAGGGAATTCGTGTGGTACGATATTTGAAATAAATATAAAAACTATATCTATTTTTATAAGAACGAATTCGTGTCGTGCGCTATTTGAAATAAATATATAAACTATATTTATTTTATAAGACGAAATCGTGTTGTTCGATACTTGAAATGAATAGATATATAACTATATTTATTGTATAAAACGAAATCACGTGGTTTGATATTTGAAATAAATATATAAGTCATATTTATTTTAGAAAAGAATCCATAGCGTTTGATACTCGAAAGAATTGTCGAGAATAATAGAGAATTGAAAATATTATATCACCTTTTATTTTATAAAAGATTTTCCAAAAATATAATATCCGAATCGTTGTTTTCGTGATGTTGCAAGTTGTTGTCGTACATAATGTCTTGTTTTACGAAGGTTGTTTGATTTCGTTAGTTGTCGTTTTACAATAAAACGCGTTTTGTTTTTAGATTTTGTCGAAAAACAGGCAAAGTTTCCTGTAAATCCCCACACGCGCACTGTATATTCGAATAAACGTTCCTGGGCACTCCAAGGGCCTGGTTAAGTTAATTAGCGTCGTAAACACTATTTAATGTCGCGTAAATCGCCTGTTAATCACGTAATTAAGGGCGTAAAGTACCGGTTGTCACATTCTCCCCCAGTTAATAAAATTTCGTCCTCGAAATTTAGACTACGTTAACTCCTTAGAGTTACGTTATGCGTAAATAAATACGAATAATGTCAAAGGAAACGAGACATACTGATACAGTCACTAGCGTGACCAAGTTAACAGGGGTCCACTAAAAGAGGAATTTCCACCAATAGAATTCCAAATGGACGTTTACAATTTGCAAATGATTGTTAGAAACAATAACATTCGCTAGGAGAAGCTTAGAATCAACAAGCCCAAACGAAATAGTTTTGCATGAAACGCTCGATCGTGATTAGCCCAAGCTACAAGTTATACCTACGCCACAAGGTGTCGTAGTGATTTAAGTAATTCAATGATAGTGGTGATCAAACAAATTCATCGTGTTTGAAATCAAATGAAAGCGTAATAAAGTGAATCTGAAAGTTTGTTTCAAATGACATCATAGAATTTTCAATTGAAAATGGAACATCAAAGAAATAATGTTTTCGATCGAAGATGAAGAAGTAATGGATATCGCAAAACTTTCAATCGATAATGAAAGAACCGTTAGTAGGTACACCGGAATAAAATGTGAATTTGTGCACCATTGCCTTAACACACGATTGTGTTAAGACTGTTGTAACATGATAAATCAAAGCGGATTTAAAGCAAATCAATAAATAGATAATTAAATCCGTGCATGAGATGCGTAAACGAGATTAGCGCAGGCTTCAATTAGTGAAAACACCATCACAAGGTGTCGAAATCAGCAAACAACTTAATGGAGTCGTAGACCAAACAAGTCCACTACTACTCTGAACAAATGAAATGCTTATTCGAAACGAAACCTCATGCGTAACAAACGATGCATGCGTAAGATATGAATTCCTCAAGGAATGAAGCAATTGAATATTCGCTATACTGAAAGAAATGATCGTGATACAATGACCATCAAGAGGAGTAGAGAAGTAGAAAATCTACTCATTAGATGCAAAAGTCGGAATTTAAATAAAAGAAATTTAAGGACTTTACCTGGGGTTGCATGTGATAACCAGTTGTTAGGTGACATTACCATGGAATGTCGAACATAGCGTATTCGTCGTTAACAAGATAGGGGGAATGCGGAGACATACGTCTTCTCCTTGGCGTGATTCGTGTTGTTTGCAGGACCGCGTGATAAGTTTTCGCTTCCTGACCGTTAGTTCTCCTGCTGACAGGAATCTAGCGTTCGTCGTTGATTTGCGCCATCGTGTCTTTTCAAAGGCCTCGCCTCGATAGTATATGTAACGTACTTCAACCTCCGTTGATGTATAGTTGCGTTTCACGTATACCTGTGCATTAGCGTTTCGTTATGCGTTGGCTGCCTGCTCGGGAAGTCAAAATATTATAGACAATATGGATAATGGTATGTGCCCGAGTTAATATTCGCGGTTCCTACGTAATGACCTTTAATGAACTTCAACATGAGTTTCCAAAGGTCTTAAATGCATGTTTTCTAAACTCTCAGAGTTTTGTGTACTGTATGCGACTGTCTTGTGTAACGTGTGTAAAACACCACTTTAGCGTATGTTTGAAAAAAAAATTTGACTGTTTGTTTTTCGGCAACGGTTGGAGACCATATTCGAGTACTAGGCGTTCTGTATGTATTCAGGTTTTAATATTCTAAGTTCCCAGAGGAAATTGAGGTTAGAGCCTAGGTGTCTCTATAGAAACCTAATTTGCTGTAACCTATAGCTCTGATACCAATCTGTCACACCCCGAATATCAGAGCATTGGAGTGACTGGATTGGTATCTTCATTGCACAGCAGAAGAAAATATAAGCTAAGACTTCTAGAAATTGAACTTCACTAAGTACTCGACTCCACATGGTTCTCCTATTCCAACCGTGCCATAACTTTGAAAAGTAACATGAGAAAGAAACATGCGAAAAAGTCAACATAAAGTTGAGCGAGTTCATAGTTTGTTTGTAAAAGATTTGAAATAAATATTTTTGAATAACCGGTTTTTGATCTATTGTTGAGAAAACGAATTTAAAATCATTTTCTTGTCAAGTTATATGGAAACTTTGTATGAAAACATGGTATGTATCTTGTATAAATCAAGTATTCTTGTGTAAATTAAGTATTCTTGTATGAATCAAGTATTCTTGTATGTATCATGTATTCTTGTATAAATCAAGTATTCTTGTATGTATCATGTTTTCTTGTATAAATCAAGTATTCTTGTATGTATCATGTTTTCTTATATAAATCAAGTCTTTCTGTATGTATCTTGTTGTTAATGGGTTGCAAGGCCATTAACATGTGACATGACATAGGAAGCAACCAAACCATAGGCATTTTTCTAGTTGTCGATTCACGACTGAGACACAAAAGCACTACTCCGTACTAGTTTTCACCAAGAGTGTGGCTGCCCGGACACCAGTTAGATTTAACCTTTTGTTCTGCGGTCTAAGTATGTACACGATTAATGGTGCTTATGGTACCCTATTCGTGACACGATTTCTCGTATCATTTCTTAAACGCATCATACTTGGTACTAGTTATCACCAAGAATGCTTCTTGTTTTTGTATCAATCATATCATAACACATGTATTGTAAGCTCTTGTATTTGTATTTTCCCGTAGTTTAGAAAACTAGAATTTGTGTGTATGCATATTTCGAAAAATACGCTTGTTTGAAAAACCGGTATAAAACATAAGCTTTTCGTAAACCATTTGTGTCTGTTAAAACTTGCTTGTAAAAAGGTTTATAAATATGTAATTCTTGTATGCTTTGCAAAAAGTGCATGTCTTACCACCCCGAAAACATTTAGAAAAATGTAAAACCGTAAAAGGTGGGGTTATGAACTCACCTGGATTTCCATGTGCAAAGCTAGCTTTTGACGACTTCGTGATGTCGTTTCCAAGACGAGATTTACTAGCGTGCATTCTACAATATTCCTAACACGGAATATCCTATAAGTTTCTAACCAAAAGCGGTAACTAATCTACGTGTCACCGAGCTCTACTGAAACATTAACCGAACGATTCGGCTGTAAGTTATGACGGCAAATGAACGACGGTAACTAAACTATGTGTTGTTTAGGCGTTCAATATAAAAAGTTATATTTATTTTACAAAAGTATCGTCGAGTTGTTTGAAGTTTGAAATAAATATAAAACTATATTTATTTTTATAAGGGAATTCGTGTGGTACGATATTTGAAATAAATATAAAAACTATATCTATTTTTATAAGAACGAATTCGTGTCGTGTGCTATTTGAAATAAATATATAAACTATATTTATTTTATAAGACGAAATCGTGTTGTTCGATACTTGAAATGAAAAGATATATAACTATATTTATTGTATAAAACGAAACCACGTCGTTTGATATTTGAAATAAATATATAAGTCATATTTATTTTAGAAAAGAATCCATAGCATTTGATACTCGAAAGAATTGTCGAGAATAATAGAGAATTGAAAATATTATATCACCTTTTATTTTATAAAAGATTTGCCAAAAATATAATATCCGAATCGTTGTTTTCGTGATGTTGCAAGTTGTTGTCGTACATAATGTCTTGTTTTACGAAGGTTGTTTGATTTCGTTAGTTGTCGTTTTACAATAAAATGCGATTTGTTTTTAGATTTTCTTGAAAAACAGGCAGAGTTTCCTGTAAATCACCACACGCGCACTGTATATTCGAAAATAAACGTTCCTGGGCACTCCAAGGGCCTGGTTAAGTTAATTAGCATCGTAAACACTATTTAATGTCACGTAAATCGCCTGTTAATCACGTAATTAAGGGCGTAAACTACCGGTTGTCACACCATCTACCATATTCCCAAAAATATGTTTAACTTTTCCATTAAACATTTTTTCAGCATCAAATTCTTTCTTATCAGCAAAGAATTGACCTAAAATTTCAGTTTTACCCACTTTCAATTTCAAATTTTCCTTAGACAATTTAGGAAAGTTTTCATCGTTTACCTCTGGAACGGAATTTTCATTCTTCTTCTCAGCAAATAACTCCTCTGATTTTATGGAATCAGATTCATTGTCAGAACTACTATCAGATTTTACAACCCATTTTTGTTTATTTAAATCGACATTTCTTTTGTAAAAACGTTTTGAAACATCACCAGTTTCGGAAGTCGAATTTTCAAACACTTTAGATTTCTTAGTTGGTTGTTTCTTTTCATCAACACATTTTTCTTTCAATTTTGAGTTAAAAGAAACTCCCTGTTTTGTGTTGTTGAACTGTTGGCAATTCCAAGCAATATATCCAACTTTTTGACATTTGAAACAGGTTCTTCTATCAACTCTTGGAGCAAATTTCTTCACATTCTTCTTTATTTCAACAAGAAACTCTTGATTTGACTGTTTCCAGAATGGTTTCTTCTGCTCTTCTTCAGAACTTCCTCCTGCAACAAATTTTGTTTTTGGTTTATAATTTTTCTCATTTTTATAATTTTCCGAAGAACTAAAACCTAAGCCCTGCTTTTTGAAATTACCGTTATGGTTTGGTTTCTTTCGACAACCTGAACCAGAACTGTAACCCTTTTTCTTGTTCAATCTCTGTTGAACTCTTGAAGTGTACTTTTTAGGTTTTTCATGAAGATTTAAATCTTTTATTTCAGAAATATTAATTTCTGTTAATTTGAAAACTTGTTTAATCATTTCAGATTTGACACTTCTTATTGGAAATTCCTCATCAGAATATAATTTGTCTGAATCATTCAAAGTATAAGACACTTTGATTGATCCATCATTTAAATTAGATTTTGATAACAGGAATTCTTTATTGTAAATCCTTTTAACCGGTGAACTCGGACTCTTTTCTGACGAACTCGAACTTTCAGACTTCGACTCCAACTTTGACTCTTCATGCATATCCAACACCTGATCGACCACTTTCTTTAACAACTCAGACTCATGATCAGTGTCAGACGCTGTGAATGTGACATCAATATTGTCTGGTAATTCATCAATGATTTCAGACTTTAACTTGATGTTGAGAGCCGTATTTACACGTTCCTCATTTGGCTTTCTGGGAGAATAACTTTCATGGATTGGGGGCGGACATCTGTTATACTTGACACTTTGTTTCTTACCAGTATCAGTATCTTCAGTCTTTTCCTCCTTGAATGCTTCAAGACCTGCAACAGTAGGATAAATACGATCAATCAAATAATCACATGTTGTATAACTCAACAATAATCGTTTAATCCTTTCACTCTCAATCTTTTCAAGCTCTAAATCCTGCTTCAGCTTAGCACAATCTTCAATATACTCATTGATGATCTTCTGTTTCATCATTAATGTTGTCCTCATTTTTGACATAGCAGCATCAATTTCTGAGTTTGTCTTTTTCAGTCCATCAACTGTTCTATTCAAAACATAATATGACTCTTTCACATACTTCAAATCCGACAACAAATTTTCTTTCAGCTCTTCCAACTCACTAATCTTCTTGTCTTTCTCCTCACAATGTGTACAAGATTCCAAACATTTCAGACAAGGTTTAATAACTTCAACTATCTTTTCAATCTCAACAGTCTTTTCAACTTCAACAAGTTTCTCAACTTCAACAATTTTTTCTTTCTCGACAATTTTCTAAACTTCGACAAGTTTCTCAACTTCAACTATTTTTTCGACTTCAACAATTTTTTCTACCACTTTCTCCACTTCAATGATTTTTTCTACTACTTTCTCAGCTACTTGATCAACATTAGCTTCTCCAGCTTCTGTCTTTGCTTTTTCATCAGCAAGGATTCTTACAGCTTCCAGCTCTCTCCTCAATCTGGCAATCTTCTTCTGATTCAGCAACTCAACTTTATCTGCAAAAAACAAATTAAAACTGTCAGGATCTATGCCTTTTCTATCTTTGTTAAGACATTCTTCCTCATCATCAGTATCAATATCACTTCCTAGTTCTGGAAAAATCGGGATTCTTTTCTGACTAGCCTCATCTTCACCCAGAATTCTAGCAACAAGACCTGAACCAGCAGGAATGTATTTATCCCAGCTAAATCCCTCTGCAACAAATTCATCATCTTGATCAATTATCCCAAAACAAGCTCTTTTCTCTTGAATGGTACGTGCATGAGCAGTTTGTGGTTGTTTATCAATTTGTGGTTGTTGATCAATTTGATGAAAAATTGACTTTTGATAATAATCATTCTTTCCATCTTGTCTTCCTGTTGTTTCTTTGTTTTTGCATTCTCGTTTAAAATGGCCTTTTCCTTTGCAACGAAAACAGGTGACTTTCGATTTGTCAAACCCTATTGGAGATTCACTCATTCCCTGAAAATCATCTCTACCAGTGATTTTTGTAAATTTTTCTGCTCTTCGAACAACACTGGCTAAACACCACTTTACATCCATCAACTCAAGTTCCTCCGCATCAATTTGGTCATAATCTTCTTTTGTAAGCATCGGATTTCCAATTCTGCCACCAATCAAGCTTTCATATGATTCCAACATAGCAACGAGTGATGCCATGTGTTGCTTTGCTATTTCCGGAGACAGATTTTGACCATTTTGAATGTTCAAGGTAACATTGCACTGTAGATTTGTAGAATTCTGTTGTTGAGGACTTGATGTTGTATGATTCGGATCAAAGCTTGAATATGAAGATGAAGATCCACCACTCTATGTCAAATTACTACCCTTTGTTCCAGACGAAGTATCAGCACTAAAACCAGTTTGGATCTTTGGGCTAAGGCTGGGATTAGCTTCAAACTTGTTCCCTCTGTAATATAAACAGACATCTTGTTGAGCATTTGGATTCTTCATGATTGCCGTTTTCTGAATATCCAACTCGTGCTCTTCAATCTTTTGAACAAACTGTGCCAAATTCATATTTTCCGATTTTCTCATGTGTTTCACAATCAACAAATAAGTTCCCCATTTTTGCTGTGGTAATGCATCAGCAAGTTTATCAACCCATTCATCATCATCTTTCTTTATGTCCAATCTTCCCATTTCCAATACCAAATGACAATATCTATCAATGGTCATCTTTGTTGTTTCATGATCGAAAGCTGCAAACATATCAAATGATTTCTTCAATAATGCCTTTTTGTTTTTGATCATATCTGCGCTTCCTTTGAACTTTTGAATCAATGCATTCCAAATTGATCTAGCAGTATTCTCATGTTGAAGCAGAACAAAGATATCTTCCTTTACTGCTTGTTGTAGAAGACTAATCATCATTTTTTCCCTTGTATACTTCAATTTATCATTCTCTGAAAAATCACAAAAAGCTTTTTCAAGCCCACTCTCGTTTTTCGGTTTCTCATAATCTTTGTTTAAAGCACACCATGCGTCAAACTTATATGCTTGCACCCAGTTCTCAAATCGATTTTGCCAACCTTTAAAATCTTCAATGAACATTAGCTTAGGTGGTTTTTGGTAAGTTCCTGTTTCATTCTCGCTGTACAATGTTTCGGCAGCAGTAACAAGGGCAATCGGTGTCGCAAACGCAATGTAGAATTCTTCTTCCATGTTTAAGCAAATTGTTTCACAAACATTCAAGTTTCAAACAGAATACAGTTTCAAACGGAATTACTTTCAAACAAGATCACTTCTCAAATGAAAATCCCTCTCAAACGGAATCACCCTTCAAACAGAAACACCATTCAAATGGAATAACCTGATTTCGTTTGAACAAGCACACTTTCAAAAGGAATACCGATTTGAAACGAAATTATCTAATTTCGTTTGAAATAACTCAAACGGAATCACACACTGAAGCGGAATCAGGTAATTTCAAGTGGAATAAGGTGTATTTTTCAAACGGAATTGCGATTTCAAGCGGAATCAAGTGCTAATCTCGTTTGAAATGTTGCTGACGTCACCTTTCTCAATCTGGTTTTCAAACGGAATTACGATTTTTACCAGTTTTAGATCGAATTAAGGTCCAATTTTTTCAAGGATTCATTGAAACACTGTTTCGCACTTAATATATGAAATTCAAGACACTTTGACCGTGAAAACTAGTTCAATTTCAAAAAGAAGGTGTAGAAGTCAGAAGTTATGGCTGTTTTGGTAAGAACTCTTCTTCCTGAGCTCTGATACCACTTGTAAGATCGATCTGTGACCCAAACGAGTCAAACAGAAGAGTTCTTTTCTATTTCAAAGGCGGAAACAATGAAATAGACTTGTAAAATAGCTAGATTCACTTCAAATTGTCTTGTTTATTGATTATAACAAGTTTCCAGATCAAACGACACGTCGGCAGCAGTTCGGTACCGGAAATCAGAAAGTTACAAATGATTTTGCTTGGAGGCTATATATAGATGAGGTAATTCCGTTTGAAAGTGGCAGTGTTCATTTCAAACGGAATTAACTATGTTAATTTTGTTTGAACTAGCACATGTCATCTTCAAACGAAATTAACTCAGTCACATTCAAAACCTCCTATTTTCCTCGTACAACGTGCCCTGATCTAACAATTCTAATACTAGACTCGATACAAGACGAAGTCGACAGACGTAATGCACCAACATAAACTTAATTCAATAAAACAGAACTTCAATCCATGTGTTGTGAAACAATGATTCTGCTACGACACTCCCCGACGTTTCCACCGTGGTTTGTTGTTTTAACTAAGTCGGGGTGTGACAGAAAAGTTGGTATCAGAGCTCATGGTTATAGGGAATTAGGTTATTAGTGACCTAGACTATAACCTTCCTAGGACCCTAACACAAGTTATCTTGTGTTTAGTCTTAAAACAATAACGTCGCCTATCTTTAGGTGACAACCACAACAAGAACACAAATTACGAATCCAACTTGAAAACTAATCATCTCTTCTTCGAAGATTTGTTATAAGGTTTTGAACCCTCAAAGTTTTCAAAATCTCGTCAAAGTTTGGGTATTATAATATGAACACGTGCAATCTGGAAGGGTGGGTGCATGTATCTCGAGTTTTCTGTCTAAGGCTAGAGTGTTCGTACAAATCCACATAATCGGACCAGTCACTCTTACCTGGGAACTCTTGTGGTGAGTGTCCACTTATAGGCTAAAGCATGTCTTCGCGATACATTAATATGAACTGCTTACTTTGATTAGTCACCGTCTCATTTGTTTGCCTTAGGTAACAAACAAATGATCACAATCTTCATGCGTTGTCGATATATTTAAACACTCTGTTTTGATTATCTGATAACATCTCACTTGTTTCCTCCCATGTCTTCCATTTCCTTTAAAATATCTCTTCATCGCAGCAACACTCAAATGTCCGAACGGGCTACCAAAATTTCCCAACGAATAGGCGTAGTATTCCAGACGACTGCTGAATTAGCTTTTGCTATGTCTCGTCTCAAGGATGAAGCCACCCAAGAAACACCAAAGGAAACAGAAGCCAAGCCTTCATGAAGATCAAGATAGTGTAAAGCTTCAAAGAATCTTCCAGCAAATGCTCCAAATCAAGCAAGACCTAGCCAGGTGGCAACACCACCAGCCAAGAAGCCGTACAAGGGAACTGCTCCTTTTTACAATCAATACAATGGCCATCATCCAAATCAAACACCATGTCTCAAATGTACCCACTGTGGACGATGGGGACATTTGGTTAACACATGACAGTTTGCTATCGAAAACAAAGCTTTCCAGATCCTACTGCTGCTCAAGCACCATACGAAGGAACAGCCCCTTTGTGCAATCAGTGTAACCTCCATTACCATGCCAGTGCCAAATGCTGAAAATGTTTCAACTGTGGAGTTTTTGGTCATACAGCAAGAGTCTGTCGTTTAGTCAATGCATTAAACCAAGCTATTCAGAACCCGGTTCAACTTCAAGCAGATCCAGCGCAAGCTCGTTTTCCTCCTGGTACTTGCTACAACCATGGCGAGACGAGTCATTTCAAGAACAAATGCACAAAGATTGTCAATGTAAATCTGACCCACGAATGAGCATTTGGCTAATTAGAAGATGCTGCTGCTTTGAAATAATTTGAATCTTATTCTTTTGTTTCTTTTTTTTATTGAACTCTGAAACAATCTGTTTGGTTTATAAATAAATCGTTGTTCATAATTCTGATGTACAAATGTAGTTACATGTGTGTATGGCATGCCCCTACGATACCTACACCAAAGAACTATGTTCTTTACAAAACAAACTACTCTAGTAGTTCTCCCATTCATGTGATCGCTCACCATTTCCTCGAAAATCCTAAGTACCCGTTTCTTCAAAGGAAACGAAGTACAAGGCACAAGTTACAATTCAATTTGGTGATTTTATATGAAGTAGGTTATGATCAATTCATGAATTGATATGAAATTAAGCAATATTGTGTAAGGACCTTCAAAAAATGTCCCAAAATGAACCGTAAGTAAAAACACGGACCCCTAAAACCCTAATATGCATGGAAAACCAAGAAAACAATATTTTTGGTTCTCAGGCGGACCGCGTAAAGAGTAAGCGGACCCTTACGCGGGCTGCGTCAACTTATGTTTGACCGGATAAGCATTCCCAGGCCACGTGGCGTACACGTGGCAGCACTACTGACGACACGCTAGCCCTAGTCTACCACTAGGGTTCCTCGCGGGCTGCGTAAAGATGAAAAAGGGGCTTACAGCGGCCGCGTAAACCCATTTCTGCTATAAATAGATTCGACCATGGGCTTTCATTCTGTGTCGAAAATTTTAAACAAAATCGAAGTTCTACTACTCGAATTTCACTTTCAAAATAGCAAGGCGCTGCTAAGATACAGGGTATTAACTCGATCGCTGCTACGATTCAATGTCCTAACGATTGAAACTATCTGATGGATGTTTAAGTGCTGCCCACATTAGGGACATACTTTGTCATTCGTCGTGAATTTGATAGATGTTTAAGTATTGCACTTTGTCATTCGTTTTGATGGTTTTAATCTCGTGAGTTATCGTAAATGCTGTATTAGTTACTGACCTAGTTCATGTGCATTGTTATTTAAATTAGGTTACAAGGCTAATCAGTAGGCTAAACTCTGCCCGTTTAAATCTGCAATGTGAGTCATTCTCTTTTATCAAAAGTATTTTGCAATACTCCATTTATTTTCAATGGTTATAATTACATGGATTAAGTCGTGGTTATCTTAAATCACTGGCTAGTGGGGTATTGTGCACATTACTAATTTCTCACGTTTAGGCTAATAAATCCTAACAGTGATAATCATCACTACTTGGGTGAAAGGACCCAATAGTGGTATGACCATCGTCACCAGGAGGTGACACGGCGCCAGATAAAAAATAAGATAGAAGCCATTGTAATCGCTCTTATGCTGTAATTTATAACTATGTGTCGTTTTATCAAATTTGAGTGACTCGCTAGTATTTCCTCGCTGATAAAATATTTTCAAAACATATTTCAGGTGAATACTGTGAACCAAGGAAAAGTGCTACGGAGCACTAACAAGCTTGAAGTAGTGGCTCAGTTAAATAAATAAACATGTTTTGTAAATCAGGGAATTTCCTTGTAAAATTCCTCTATTGTAAATTACGGAGTTTATCCCGAATTATGAAATAAAATAATCGGGCATTTTAAGTTTCAAAAGATCCTGTAATATCTTCCGCTGTCAACTCAATTAATAAATACCACGGGTTTCTGTCCCGCGGCTCCTGGACCGGGTCAAACCGGGACGGGGGCCGTGACAGAAAAGGGTGGTATTAGAGCCACTGATTTAAGCCCTTTTAAGTATTTAGAAATACTTAATTTTTCCTTATTACCATTTTGTGACTATGTGTTTTTAACTGACTAGTTGTTAGTTACAGTATGGGTAAGCAAAGAATTGCGGACATCTATCGTCAATTAGATAGTTCACCAAAAGATAAGGGAACTTCATTTCAATCAAATTCCTCAAAATACTCAGCAGATACTGAGGAAGGAATATTTGTTCGTAAGACACAGTTTGAGAAACCACTTACCATTAAGAAAAGAAGTTGGATTATTAGAAAAAATCAAGAGAAAATAAAGAAGTCACAAACAAAAGATGTGATAATTAATAAAGAGACTCAGGAAACAGGTGATAACCCACCATGGGAAGACGAATTTGATAAACAATGGGCAAATCTCTATATGTTAGCCACTACAGCAGTAAATGTTAACCTTTAACTGCCAACACCCTGACTTAGTACTAGCACCCATAAGCCAGAAACTTGAAAGAAACTTGCCCATTAGATAAACAACTTAGTAAGAAAAGAAAGAATAAAATAAATTATTAATGCACAATCCCTAGTATATTTTAAATTTCAGTTGTAATTTGTAATATATATATATATATATATATATAATCGCAATATTTTGTTTTAATCAATTTGTTTGTATAAATATGTTAGATATTTGTAATTTTTCTGATTACCTTTTTGTGATAATGTGAAAATTCAATTTACAAAATTTTAACCTAGAATTTTTGTGTTTCTTCATATCTGCTAAACATCATGAATGAGTTGTCTGAAGCTCTTCAGAATCTCAATCTCCATTCTGTTAATGTGGAAGTTTTCAGAGACTTTACCGGTTATTGTGCCGACATGGAGGAACCTATGGAATTTTAAGCCCAACCTCCGGAGAAACCCAAGCCAAAGAAGAGAAGATGATTAGTGGGATGGAGGCGTGTGCGCAGGAGAAAACCAGCGACACGGAAAGTTATAAAGACGGAGGATCCCAAAGATAAAGGCAAGGGAATAGAAATTGGGGAAATTTCCAGGCAAGACCAGGAAATGCCACCCTGGGAGGAGCTGGATCATAAACCGGCACTTAGTGACCTCTTCGGACCTGCCGGTGAAAACCTCTTTAACTACCCAGCGGAAGCACAACTTCCAGTTGATCTAGAACTTGATCTCCCCGATCCTATTATCCACACCCAACCTTTACCAGCAGAGCTAGAAGAATGGTGGACCACCGACTGGCAGTTTCAGAATCTCTTGAATAACCCTTATACCTTTTTCCCTCAGTTTGACCCAGAGCCTGCACCAAACCCACCAATGAGCAATGAGAACTTGGCTGAACTCCGCCATTTTGGCCAGGAGCTGGTGGATGCAGGGAATCGAATCCGGGAGATGGGAGAACAGATCTCCTGGAAGTACGACGAGAGGGAACTTCGCTTCTGAGATGCCAGCAGATGGTGATGGTGTGGTTGTGGTTGTATAATAACAAAATAATAATAATAATAATAATAATAATAATAATAATATTAATATGATTATGTGAAATAACTTAAAAATAAAACTTTTGTAAGATAACCAGTTTGTACGGATGCCTATTATATATAAAATATCGAACGTAAAAAAAATTGAGAATTTTGGCTATACTTGTTGACGTGATTATGTGCAATTATTTTATTATGTTTGGTTATTAATTATTTTATGCTAATCACTTATATAAATTAATTACCAGATGGAACATGCTGATAATGAACCCGTTAATGAAGTTAACCAATCTGAACAAAACCATGAAGATAAATTTTTGAATAGGCTAGATATCGAGAATATCGTTGCTCAGGGAATAGCCAATGCTATTCCAGCAATCCTTGCTGCTGCCCGAAATCCAGTTGAACCTCAACAAATTATTCCTAGAAAACGTACACATGGCGACAATTTTAGTAATAGTGTAAACGGAGGCGGCAACCATACTAATAACGACAACGATGGATTGCAAGCCCTACTCCTTAAGAAAATGAAAGCTGCAACACCTGGTTGCACTTATAATGAATTTCTTGCCTGTAAACCGGTTGAATTTGCAGGCAACGAAGGGGAGACTGCTGCACTGTGTTGGTTAGAGAAAACCGAGGCAGTGAATAAAATAAGTAAATGTGCAGATGAAGACAAGGTCATGTACGCATCACATCTTTTTTAAAGAAGGGTGCTAGAATGGTGGAATACAGTACTACAAGCGAAGGGAAGCGATGTCGCCTATGCCATGAGTTGGGAAGAATTTAAGCGGCTAGTAGAAAGAAAATTTTGTCCTGAATATGAGAAAGAACAAATGGCGAATAAATTTCTGAACCACCAGATGGTGGACGTAGATTGTCGAGGGTATACTTTGACATTCTTCGAATATGCTAGAGTAGTACCAACCCTGGCTTTGCCAGAACCGGTACTTATTTCTCGCTAAATTTGGGGATTGATTGGCGAAATCCGTGATATCATTAAAGCTGCGTGACCTCGCACTAGTGACGATGCTGTGGAATTAGCTAACACCCTAACTGACGGGCTGATACGCACAAGAGAAGAAAACCGGAAAAAGGAAGTGGTCCAAAAGATTACCCTGGGATTCCATGTGGGTAACCATAGTAATTTCAAGAAAAGGGGAACAGGGCAATCTTCCACTGTTCCATTTTGCAATGCCTATAAAAGAAAGCATTTTGGTAGATGCAAGGGATATTGCAATTTCTGCAAAATTCCAGGGCATCAAGAAGAAGATTGCAGGAGAAAGAAATCCACAATCTGCTACAACTATGGAGAAGCTGTACATTTTAGGCCAGACTGCCCGAAATTGGCCAAACCAGCTAATAACAAAGCCAAACCTGCAGAAGGAGCTACAAAGAAGAACGCAAGAGCCTTCCAGTTGACTACTCAGGAAGCAGAACTAATTCCTGATGTGATAGCTGGTACGTTCCTAGTTCACAACGTTTATGTAAAAGTATTATTTGACTCTGGTGCAAACCAAATTTTATAAATACTTCATTCTGCCAAGCTCTTAACCTACCCTTAACTAACCTTAGACAAATTTTTACGGTAGAAACGGCAGATGGGAATTCTGTCAACATAGATAAGGTTTTGCGAGAAGAAAAGATAGAACTCTTAGGCCATAAATTCTCTGCAAACCTGCTACCTATGAATTTAGCCGAATTCGATGTGGTATTAGGAATGGATTGGTTAGTAGCCAACCATGCTCGAATTCTTTGTGATAAGAATTCCATAGAAATTCATACACCCACTTGAGAATTAGTGGTGATTACAGGAGATAAGCCACGTAAGCCACTGAAATTCATTTCAGTAATGAAATTGGCCAGTTATTCAAGAAAACAAGAAATAGTGTATATGATTTCGATAATCATTAACACTAAGGGTAAGGAACTTAAAGATATTCCAGTAGTATCAGAATACCCGGATGTATTCCCAGAAGAACTACCTGGATTACGACCCGATAGGGAAGTATAATTTAGAATTCATCTAATTCCTGGAACTACACCGATAGCTAAGGCACCTTATCGGTTAGCACCCACCGAAATGTTAGAATTGAAAAAGCAGTTAGATGAATTATTAAGTAAAGGATTCATACAACCTAGTTCGTCCCCATGGGGAGCTCCAGTATTGTTTGTGAAAAAGAAAGATGGGTCAATGAGATTGTGTATCTATTATAGGGAATTGAATAAGGTTACAATTAAGAATCGATACCCATTACCAAGGATTGATGATCTCTTTGATCAATTGCAAGGAGCTAGATAATTTTCTAAGATAGACTTATGCTCCGGATATCATCAATTGAAAGTACAAGAAGAAGGCATACCTAAAACTTCTTTCAGAACTAGGTATGGTCATTACGAGTTTACAGTCATGCCCTTTGGGTTAACAAATGCTCCTGCAACATTTATGGACATGATGAATAGAATCTGTAAACCGTATTTGGATAAATTTGTAATTGTCTTCATCGACGATATACCTATTTATTCCAAAAGCCAGGATGAAAACCGTCAGCACCTGCATGCACTCTTAACTTTGTTAAGAAAAGAGAAGCTTTATGCCAAATTCTCAAAGTGTGAATTTTGGCTACAGGAGGTACAATTTTTAGGACACATGATGAATCACGAAGGTATTCACGTAGATCCCTCCAAAATAGAAGGTTCCGCAATTAGCTATGGAAGTTAGAAGTTTTATAGGGTTAGCCGGATACTATAGACAGTTTATTAAGGATTTTTCCAAAATAGTTGTACCATTAACTAAGCTAACCTGTAAATTGGTTAAGTTTGAATGGGGACCTAGGCAAGAAGAGGCCTTTAGGATTTTGAAGCAAAAGTTAACAAATGCCCCAATTCTTGCCTTACCAGAAGGAACGGAGGATTTTGAAGTTTACTGCGATGCTTCTAAATTAGGATTAGGATGTGTGCTAATGCAACGCAAGAAGGTAATTGCGTATGCCTCAAGACAATTGAAGAAGCATGAAGAAAATTATATGACTCATGACTTAGAATTAGGAGCCATAATTTTTGCCCTTAAGATTTGGAGACACTATTTGTATAGAAGTAAGTTTACTGTCTATACCGACCATAAGAGCTTAAGATACATATTTGGGCAAAAAGAATTGAACATGAGGCAAAGGAGATGGATGGAAATCCTAAGTGACTACGACTGTGATATTCAATATCACGAAGGAAAAGCAAACGTAGTCGCTGATGCTTTAAGTCGTAAGTATCGTGAGAAACAACGACGAGTTCGTGCTCTTAGATTAAGTTTACAATTAGACTTAATGGAACAATTGAAGAACATTCAAGAAACAGGAATCAAGGATGATGCTGAAGGAATGAAGGGAAGAATAAAGGAATTGGAACAAGGAAGTGATGGAATTTGGAGATTCCATGAAAGAAGAATTTGGGTACCTAAGCAAGGAGAATTAAGAAATAAGATTTTAGAAGAAGCCCATAAATCTAGGTATACCATGCATCCTGGTAACAATAAGATGTACCAAGATTTAAGGAATAATTTCTGGTGGATAGGAATGAAAAAGGACATAGCTAGATATGTTTCTAAATGTCTTACTTGTTCACAAGTTAAGGCAGAACACCAGAAACCCTCAGGTCTACTACAACAATTAGAAATGTCCGTATGGAAATGGGAACTCATAACAATGGACTTTGTTACTAAGTTGCCCAAAACCCGAAAAGATAATGACGCAATTTGGGTAATTGTGGATCGATTAACTAAATCAGCTCATTTTCTACCCATGAAAGAAACCTTTAGCATGAAAAGGTTAGCAAAGTTGTATGAAGATGAAGTAGTATCCTTACATGGAGTTCCACTCTCCATTGTATCGAATAGAGATAGTCGTTTCACTACACACTTTTGGACAAGTTTCCAGGAAGCAATGGGAACCCGACTAAATTTAAGCACTGCATACCATCCTCAAATAGACGGACAAAGTGAAAGGACGATCCAAACCCTGGAAGACATGCTCAGGGCATGTGTGATAGATTTTGATGGAAATTGGGATGGCCACCTACCCTTAATTGAATTCTCCTATAACAATAGTTATCATGCAAGCATCGAAGCTGCCCCATTCGAAGCACTATATGGACGAAAATGCAGAACTCCAGTCTGCTGGGCAGAGATAGGAGAAAGTCAATTATCAGGTCCTGAAATTGTGCAAGAGAGCACCGGCAAAATTACTCAAATCAAGGAAAGACTGAAAACGGCTCGAGATCACCAGAAAAGTTATGCCGATAATCGACGCAAGCCACTAGAATTTCAAGTTGGAGACAAGGTACTCTTGAAAGTTTCTCCTTGGAAAGGAGTAGTTCGGTTTGGTAAGAAAGGAAAACTAAGTCCAAGGTATGTAGGACCATTCCCAGTAATACAGCGAATAGGGCCAGTCGCCTATCGCTTACAACTACCAGAGGAGCTAGCTGGAGTACATGATGTATTTCATGTATCCAACCTCAAGAAATGTCTATCTGATGAATCCTTGGTAGTACCTCTTCAAGATATAGAGGTATATGAAAAGTTAAAATTTGTTGAGAAGCCACTGCAAATAGAAGACAGAAAGATCAAGTTTCTCAAGCACAAGCGACTAGTGCTGGTTAAAGTCAAGTGGGATTCAAAGAGAGGACCTGAATACACTTGGGAGCTAGAATCAGATCTGAAGCGAAAGTATCCTCACATATTTCAATAAATCTCGAGGACGAGATTTTAAATAAGGTGGGGAGGATGTAAGGACCTTCAAAAAATGTCCCAAAATGACCCGTAAGTAAAAATCCAGACCCCTGAAACCCTAATATGCATGAAAAACCAAGAAAATAAGGTTTTTGGTTCTCAGGCGGGCCGCGTAAAGAGTAAGCGGACCCTTACGCGGGCAGCGTCAACTTATGTTTGACTGGATAAGCGTTCCCAGGCCACGTGGGATACACATGGCAGCACTACTGATGACACGCTAGCCCTAGTCTACGACTAGGGTTCCTCGCGGGCAGCGTAAAGATGAAGAAGGGGCTTACGCGGGCCGCGTAAACCCCAAATTTCTGCTATAAATAGATTCGACCATGGGCTTTCATTCTGTGTCGAAAATTTTAAACAAAATCGAAGTTCTACTGCTCGAATTTCACTTTCAAAATAGCAAGTCGCTGCTACGATACAGGGTATTAACTCGATCACTGCTACGATTCAATGTCCGATCGATTAAAACTATCCGATGGATGTTTAAGTGCTGCCCACATTAGGGCTATACTTTGTCACTCGTCGTGAATTCGAGGGATGTTTAAGTATTGCACTTTGTCATTCGTTGTGAGGGTTTTAATCTCGTGAGTTATCGTAAATGCTGTATTAGTTACTGACCTAGTTCGTGTGCATTGTTATTTAAATTAGGTTATAAGGCTAATCAGTAGGCTAAACTCTGCCCGTTTAAATCTGCAATGTGAGTCATTCTCTTTTATCAAAAGTATTTTGCAATGATCCATTTATTTTCAAAGGTTATAATTACAGGGATTAAGTCGTGGTTATCTTGAATCACTAGCTAGTGGGGTATTGTGCACATTACTAATTTCTCACGGTTAGGCTAATAAATCCTAACAGTGATAATCATCACTACTTGGGTGAAAGGACCCAATAGTGGTATGACCATCGTCACTAGGAGGTGACACGGCGCCAGATAAAAAATAAGATAGAAGCCATTGTAATCGCTCTTATGCTGTAATTTATAACTATGTGTCGTTTTATCAAATTTGAGTGACTCGCCAGTATTTCCTTGCTGATAAAATATTTTCAAAACATGTTTCAGGTGACTACTGTGAACCAAGGAAAAGTGCTATGGAGCACTAACAAGCTTGAAGTAGTGGCTCAGTTAAATAAATAAACATGTTTTGTAAATCAGGGAATTTCCTAGTGAAATTCCACTATTGTAAATTACGGGGTTTATCCCGAATTATGAAATAAAATAATCGGGCATTTTAAGTTTTAAAAGATCTTGTAAAATCGTCCGCTGTCAACTCAATTAATAAATACCACGGGTTTCTGTCCCGCGGCTCCTGGACCGGGTCAAACCGGGACGGGGGCCGTGACAGATTGTGTATTAGAATCACCAAACAGAACTTGTGTTGTGTATAATTTTGAGTAATTTCAGGTTTTAAAGTGAAACCCATTTGAGATAATGAAGATGGTGACATGAATGTGTCACCCATGCCTAATCCTAGTGCAAATGTGATGTATTATGTGGTGTGTGATGCATATATGTTAGTTAGTTTAAAGTATAGTATGAAATTTATTTGATTATAGTTGTGTTGATAAGATGAATGCAAGAAGTGGGACTTTAATTCATGAATGGGTTGTACATTATGCTTAGTATGTTGTATGCACTCCAAGTGTATGATGAAATGTCTAGGTGAAGTTAGAATGTGAGATTATTTGAAAAGATTTGATGAAACTAAATCTGTCCAGAAAGTTACATCCGAATTTAATCGGCTGTAACCGGGCCAAATCTTGTAAGAAACTGATGTTTATTGAGTTTATGATGAACTTCCAGGAAAAATCTTTCAAACCCAACTGGATTTGTATTTTTTCGATGAAAAATGAACGTTTCATTAATTTTTCCTTATCGAAGGTTCAGGCTGCGTTTTCTGGCAAAATTTGCAGCTCATTATGAATGTCATAACTCAATTTAGGAATTGAGTTATGAACTTAAATTTTTACTATAGGTAGCTTCAGGAGGTTACGAAAATCTCCATCTGTAATTATGTCAATCGAATAATCGAGTATTTTTAAATGAATTTTTCCGTGAGTTGCAGTCAGAAAGTGACGGATCTGATTGCTGCTTAGTAAATGATTTTTATAAATATTTGGTAGAGAGTCACTAATAGAAAATATGGCTTTTGACACTGCATATTCGGTAGCAAATTGGTAGCAATTGCCCTATTGCCACCATTTTGTAACCTAAACTGCGGTGGCAAAAACGCCCGTGTCAATTGCCCTATTGCCACCAAATAGCCACCATTTTTATACTTTGCTACCAAATTTTTGCCACCGCAAAAACGGTCAAAATTATTTGCGACCGCTCCATGTTTGCTACTCGATGGCCTTGTTTGCTACCAAGTTGTGACGGTTTTTTTTGTCACCGTTTTGGTATCATTTAGCCATCAATGTTGCCTCCATTTAGCCACCGTTTTCATTGAATATTTGCTACCAATTAATGACATATTTGCTACCATTTCATTAAAAAATTTGCTACCATAGCGGTTTCTCTATTTCCAGATTTTCCATTTTCCATGCTTTTTTCATCATGATACATTTCTATAATATTACAAATTTATATAAAATAATCAAATAAAATTACAAAATCCCAAAAAATATATAAAATTATAAAACATTCTAATATAAATGCCAACTAAAACATCAAATTACCGAAATTATCCTAATATGATAAACATTAAAACATTCAAAACCAAGTGTTTATCGCCTATCTTCGAACCATAGCGGTTAACATAGCTTCAATTTGTGACATCCTATTGAGCAAGACATCTTTGTCCACCTTATCTTTTTCTTTTTCAGCCAACAAGCCCACAATAACTCCACTTAACCTTTCTTTTTCTTCATCCTTTTCTTTAACGAGCTCCTTAATAACCAAGTTCGACTTTTCAATCTACAAAACAAACAATGAAAAAAATCAATATCAATAAGTGAACACAAATAACCCGAACCCAAATGTGACAACTCGAGTTTCCGACTTTCACTTTCGCATTATATGCACGTTGACTTTGACTGTTTAGTTGTTTGACTTGTTTAACTTGTAACTGTACACGTTATATTTTTTTTTTTATGAACGCATTGTGGTTGCATGATTTTGTGTTTAGCTGTATAAAATGAAGCCTGTTAAAAACTTAAACTGTTAAAACATAAAAGGACTCGACGAAACAGACAGGACCCGACGAAACAGACTGTTTCGCCATAAGCATCTCGACGAAACAGAAGTCTGTTTCGCCAAGCCCAGTTACGCGAAGCCCAGTAAGGGCCCAGAACACTGTTTCGTGTATATTTAGGGGAAACGAGTTCAGTTTCACACGTTTTAACAAATTAGAAACCCTAAAACTCTCCCAAGTGTGACGGCAGCTGTGTGTTTCCCCAAGCCCTCTCTATAGCGATCAAACCATCATTCTGAACATCTCGGTTAGTGTGCATATACAGAATCGATTTCTTGTTATATTGATTAAAAAGTCTGTTTGATAAGTGCTTTTAGTGCGGCCCATGTGTGTGTTTTGGCAGGTTATGTTATTCATGAATCTTTTGCTACTTGTTTGTATATATGTTGTTGTTTAGTAAAATAAAGAACATCACATGGTTTGTTAGTTGGGAATGGATAAGATTTTGGAGGGTAACATGGGTTGTTTATTAAAATCGGTGGTCAATGGGTGGGAACTTGTGAACCGCCAATTTATTATGATGATGTTTGGAAGTTTTGATAACTCATTAAAGGTCCAATCGGTTGTTGATGTTGAAGGTCCAATCGGCTATATGTTATGTTGGTCCAATGAGAATTGGCGGTGATAGATAGATGTTGGCCACTAAGGTTTTGTGATATGATAATTATTGCTGAAACTATTGTGTGTTTCGACGAATCAAAGGTACCGGCGAAACACATTTTATTGATGAAACCGACATGGCGAAACACAATGTGTTTCGCCGAGACTAGTTTGACGAAACATGTGTGATTCGTCGGAGGGGCTCATGGCGAAATAGAGGGTGTTTCGCAGACTGGGTAAACTGTTATGTAATTTGTTTCTGTTAAGTCTTAACTGAGTTAACTAACTGCTGTTAGATGCTACGCCTGATCATGAATACGTGCAATGCGCTACTTGGTGATTTTTGATGTGTTATCCACTATAATTATGTTTACGTGCAAACAACTTGAATACAAACTGATTTAAGTATACGTGCATACTTTAGGACGAGATTGACTTACTTTGAGCACATACTTAGCATACCGAGCAAAACAATGTGAGTTCACACTCTCTCTAAGACATGGGATTCCCGGTGGTTTGGGGAATGGATTAAGAAACTAAAATGAAACCTACATATCCTCCTTGGGTAGGATATGTACCGCCATCCTCCTTGGGTAGGATGCCAATATTAATCCTGCGTATTCTCCTTGGGTAGAATACGTACGTTCGTCCGGTAGGACAACAACCTAAACGTACGTAAAACCTACGTACACTCACACTCGCTACGGTCCTTGGATCAAGAAGGGCACGTACAAACACGACTAGTCTATACATGGGGAAGCCCCCACTAATCTTCGCACAGATGCCTGAAAAGGCCGCGATACGGCCACTAACCTTCGCACAGATGTCTGGAGGACCGCGATACGGCCACTAATCTTCGCACAGATGTCTGGAGGACCGCGATGGGAATTAATAAGAAACATGGGTTACAAAACGAACAACTGAATTATGAAACGAATTTTATAACTGAATAACAAACTGTGAACTCGCTCAACTAGTTGTTGACTCTCTGTTACATGCCTTGCAGGACCATAGGTACTTTTGGAGCTTGCACGGGAGGCACGGTCGTTGTGGACATGGATCGTGAATGTGTTGTTAAACATTATGACATTTTGTACTTATACTTATGTTGGGTTTTACATTAATGCTTCCGCTACACACTTGTTTATATTTGGTTTTGCAAACACCTATCGTATTGATGAATGACTTTTGATATAATTACTTATGTTCAATATGATTGGTGGCTTGATCCTGGTCATGTCACGCCTCCAAGCGGTGGTACTCCGCGTGTGGATTTTGGGGGTGTGACAGATTGGTATCAGAGCCATTGGTTATAGAGAACTCGGTTTTAATAAAGGGAAAACGATTTTTGTTAAAACCAGACTATAACCAGAACAGTGCTCAACGATCCACAACGACGCTTCGCTCCACGTGCAAGGCTCAACATTATAGGTACTACTATTCATGTTACTCTACCTACTTGCTTGAATTACATAGAACTTTGCTCGTGGTATGCTCAGATTACAGAACCTACTATATGTTATCGCTTGAGAATACTTGTGTGCTCACTCTCTTTGCACTATTCGCGAACCTCTCACCCACATGTTCTCCTTGATGTCAAGATCATGAGTGGACGCGTTAACCTAACTCAAGCCCAGTTGGCGGCTTCGATCACTGAACAAGTTACTGCAGCACTCGCAGCTGCCCAGGCAGGAGGTGTAACCTGCCATCACCACTTACTCTAGGATCTTTAGATCCTACTCTTGTAACTCAACACTTGTGCTTAATTTTGATTACTCTTACGCACACGACAAGTCAACACGCTCAGCCACCTGTATGCACATACAAGACTTTTATGGACGGTCGTCCTACTACTTTCAGCGGCACGGAAGGAGCTGTTGGACTCCTCCATTAGTTCGAGGAACTCGAATCGGTCTTCGAATGTGCGAATGACCTGAGGCTCGTAAGGTGAAATATGCCACTGATATTCTCGAAGGCACTGCGCAAACTTGGTGGAACGCGCAAGTTACGATACTGGGGCTGGCGGCTGCTAATGCCACCCCATGGAATGATTCTAAGGAACTGATCAAACGTGAATACAGTAGTTATGATGCCATCCACAAGTTGGAAGTGGAGTTCTTTAACATGACGATGACGGGATCAGAGATAGAAGCGTGCAAGATTACGATCCAATAAACTGGCAACATTGTGTTCAACTATGGTGGATCCTCCCATCAAGAGCAATGAGCTGTACCTCAAGGGCTTAGTACCAGAAATTCAAAGCCATGTGATGACTGCTAATCTTGCTACTATTCAAGATGTTACTCATCTTGCTCATCATCTCACAGACCAGGCAGTGGAACAGAACAAGCTGCCTAGACGTATTGGTACTACTACTACTACTTCTGCTATTCCCAGTAACAACAAACTAAAAGGGGATGGGACTTCTAGCAAGGGTTCGACTTCAGTTCAGTCCCAGGCACAACAGCAAGGATTGATGACAACCAAAGTCCTGGTCAGCAACCTTTTGGTAGTCAAGGGTAGGGTGGATACAGGGGAAACCACCCTAAGTGCAAACGATGTAAATTACACCACATCGGGCAGTGCAACCGAAATCATTGTCAGTGATACAACAAGCTTAGTCATGGAGCCAAAGATGGTAGAAGCTCACGTCCTGCAACCCATAACCGACAACAACAGCCATAAGATCTATAGAATCAGCAGCAACAACAGGGTAACAAAGGATGTTATCAGTGTGGTGCTGAAGGTCACTTCAAGAGACACTGCCCACAGTTGAACCAGAACCAGAATCAGAACCACTACCAAGGAAACGGGAACAATAATGGAGACAACAATGGGGGTAATCACGACGGCATTGGTGCCAGGGGTCGAGTGTTCGTGATGGGTCAGGGTGATACTAGGAATGATCCCAACGTGGTGATGGACCTTCCTTATCCATCGTATCCCTATCATTTTGGGTAGTTTTGACATCGTCATTGGTATGGATTGGTTATCCCAACAGCAAGCAGAGATCCTATGCAAAGAGAAGATTATTCGTATTCCCCGTTCTGGCAAGGAACCTCTCGAAGTTCAAAGCGACAAGAGGGGTGTCGTGAGTGGCATCATCTCCTTCTTGAAGGCACAGAAGTGTTTGCGAAAGGGTCACATAGCTATTTTAGCACCCGTTATAGATACATCGACGACCGAGAAGAAGTTAGAGGATATTCCGGTTGTACGCGACTTTCCTCCAGTGTTTCCTGAAGAATTACCTGGGCTACCTCCTCATCGGCAGGTCGAGTTCCAGATCGAGCTAGCTCCAGGAGCAGCACCCATAGCTCGAGCACCTTATCGTTTAGCTCCAACTGAATTGGAAGAACTGTCAAAACAGCTACAAGAACTCTTGGAAAAGGGTTTTATACGTCCTAGCTCTTCGCCTTGGGGAGCTCCAGTGTTATTCGTAAAGAAGAAAGATGGTACGTTCAGGATGTGTATAGACTACCGTGAACTCAACAAGGTGACGATCAAGAATCGTTACCCTCTTCCGCGCATAGATGATTTATTCGACCAGCTGCAAGGGTCGAACTACTACTCCAAGATAGACTTAAGGTCAGGATACCATCAGCTGAGAGTCCGGGATGAGGACGTCTCTAAAACAGCATTTAGAACTCGCTACGGCCACTACGAGTTTATGGTCATGCCATTCGGGCTAACGAACGCGCCTGCGGTTTTCATGGATCTTATGAACAGGGTGTGCAAACCTTATCTTGACAAGTTTGTTATTGTTTTCATCGACGACATTCTGATTTATTCGAAGAATCGGGAGGAACATGAGCAGCATTTACGACTTATTCTGGAACTTCTTCGAACGGAACAGCTATACGCTAAGTTTTCAAAATGCGACTTCTGGCTTCGTGAAGTCCACTTTCTAGGCCACGTGGTAAACACGGATGGGATTCATGTCGATCCATCCAAGGTAGATTCGATCAAGAACTGGCCTGCACCTCGCACACCGACAGAAATACGCCAATTCTTGGGTTTGGCGGGTTATTATAGACGATTCATCAAAGACTTCTCAAAGATTGCACAGCCGCTTACATTGCTGACACAGAAAGGTGTTGCTTATCGTTGGAGTAATACACAGGAAACAGCGTTTCAGCACTTAAAGGATAGACTCTGTAGCGCACCTATCCTCTCATTGCCAGAAGGCACGGACGATTTTGTAGTCTACTGCGACGCATCTATCCAAGGTCTTGGATGTGTGTTGATGCAACAGGATAAAGTCATTGCTTATGCTTCGCGCCAACTTAAGATTCACGAACGGAATTACACTACACATGATTTAGAGCTGGGAACCGTTGTTTTTGCATTCAAGATATGGCGACATTACCTGTACTGTACCAAGTGCACTATCTACACTGATCACAGGAGTCTCGAACATATTTTCAAGCAGAAAGAGTTGAACATGCGACAACGTCGATGGGTCAAATTACTGAACGATTACGAATGTGCTATAAAGTACCACCCGGGCAAAGCCAATGCGGTGGCCGACACCCTCAGTCGAAAGGATACTACACCTAGGCGTGTACGAGCGTTGCAACTCACTATTCAGTCTAGTCTTCCTGCACAGATACGAGATGCTCAGGTAGAAGCATTGAAATCAGAAAACGTCAGGGCTGAAGCCCTACGCGGCTCAAGGCAAAGGTTAGAACAAAAGGCAGACGGAGCCTACTATGTAACAGGACGCATCTGGGTCCCACTCTATGGCAACTTACGCGAGCTTGTAATGGATGAAGCTCATAAGTCTCGCTACTCAGTACATCCTGGTTCGGATAAGATGTACCACGACCTCAGAACTACATACTGGTGGCCTAGCATGAAGGCCCACATAGCAACTTACGTTAGCAAGTGTTTGACTTGTGCGAGAGTCAAAGCAGAATATCAGAAACCATCAGGCCCACTCCAACAACCTGAGATACCACAATGGAAATGGGAGCAAATTTCCATGGATTTTGTTACTGGCCTGCCTAGATCTCAGCGCGGAAATGATACTATTTGGGTGATCGTGGATCGACTCACAAAGTCTGCTCACTTCTTGGCTATCAAGGAAACAGATAAGTTCTCCACTCTAGCAGACGTATACCTTAAAGAAGTTGTCTCAAGGCACGGGGTGCCCACCTCTATTATCTCTGATCGTGATGCACGTTTTACTTCAGAACTGTGGCAAGCAATGCACAAATCTTTTGGCTCTCGATTAGACATGAGCACAGCTTATCATCCTCAGACAGATGGGCAATCTGAGCGCACTATTCAAACTCTAGAAGACATGCTTCGGGCGTGCATAATTGACTTTGGCAAGGGCTGGGAAAAGCATCTGCCACTTGTGGAATTTTCATACAACAACAGCTACCACACCAGCATTAAAGTTGCTCCGTTTGAGGCATTGTACGAGCGTAAATGCCGGTCACCTCTCTGTTGGGCAGAGGTGGGAGATAGTCAAATCACAGGTCCAGAAATGGTAGTCGATACTACAGAAAAGATCGCACAAATACGACAACGCATGGCGGCAGCACGCGACCGTCAGAAAGTATACGCTGATTTAGACAGGAAACTACTCGAATTCCAAGTTGGGGATCGAGCGCTACTTAAAGTTTCACCCTGGAAGGGTGTTGTTCGTTTTGGCAAACGAGACAAGCTCAATCCACGATATGTTGGACCATTTGAAGTCATAGAGAAAATAGGCAAAGTGGCCTACAGATTAAACTTACCAGCTGAACTCAGTGCGGTTCACAACGTTTTCCACGTGTCGAATCTGAAGAAGTGTCTGTCAGATGAGACCCACATAGTTCCTTTGAAGGAGCTCACTATCGACGAACGGTTTGCATTTTGTCGAGGAACCAGTTGAAATCACGGACCGGGATGTTAAGGTCCTCAAGAACACTAGAATACCTCTTGTTCGAGTTCGTTGGAACTCCCGTCGTGGCCCAGAGTATACCTGGGAACGAGAAGACCAAATGGAACTCAAATATCCCCAGTTGTTCGAAAACAATGCTACTACTACTGAGGCTGAAGCTACTACAGAATTTCGGGATGAAATTCCAACTCAACGGGGGGATGATGTGACACCCCAGGAAAACCAGTAAACGATACAACTTACCTAGCTTCCTCAGTAACCGCACGCTAAATTTCGGGACGAAATTTCTTTCAAGTTGGGGATAATGTGACAACTCGAGTTTCCGACTTTCACTTTCGCATTATATGCACGTTGACTTTGACTGTTTAGTTGTTTGACTTGTTTAACTTGTAACTGTACACGTTATATTTTTTTTTTATGAACGCATTGTGGTTGCATGATTTTGTGTTTAGCTGTATAAAATGAAGCCTGTTAAAAACTTAAACTGTTAAAACATAAAAGGACTCGACGAAACAGACAGGACCCGACGAAACAGACTGTTTCGCCATAAGCATCTCGACGAAACAGAAGTCTGTTTCGCCAAGCCCAGTTACGCGAAGCCCAGTAAGGGCCCAGAACACTGTTTCGTGTATATTTAGGGGAAACGAGTTCAGTTTCACACGTTTTAACAAATTAGAAACCCTAAAACTCTCCCAAGTGTGACGGCAGCTGTGTGTTTCCCCAAGCCCTCTCTATAGCGATCAAACCATCATTCCGAACATCTCGGTTAGTGTGCATATACAGAATCGATTTCTTGTTATATTGATTAAAAAGTCTGTTTGATAAGTGCTTTTAGTGCGGCCCATGTGTGTGTTTTGGCAGGTTATGTTATTCATGAATCTTTTGCTACTTGTTTGTATATATGTTGTTGTTTAGTAAAATAAAGAACATCACATGGTTTGTTAGTTGGGAATGGATAAGATTTTGGAGGGTAACATGGGTTGTTTATTAAAATCGGTGGTCAATGGGTGGGAACTTGTGAACCGCCAATTTATTATGATGATGTTTGGAAGTTTTGATAACTCATTAAAGGTCCAATCGGTTGTTGATGTTGAAGGTCCAATCGGCTATATGTTATGTTGGTCCAATGAGAATTGGCGGTGATAGATAGATGTTGGCCACTAAGGTTTTGTGATATGATAATTATTGCTGAAACTATTGTGTGTTTCGACGAATCAAAGGTACCGGCGAAACACATTTTATTGATGAAACCGACATGGCGAAACACAATGTGTTTCGCCGAGACTAGTTTGACGAAACATGTGTGATTCGTCGGAGGGGCTCATGGCGAAATAGAGGGTGTTTCGCAGACTGGGTAAACTGTTATGTAATTTGTTTCTGTTAAGTCTTAACTGAGTTAACTAACTGCTGTTAGATGCTACGCCTGATCATGAATACGTGCAATGCGCTACTTGGTGATTTTTGATGTGTTATCCACTATAATTATGTTTACGTGCAAACAACTTGAATACAAACTGATTTAAGTATACGTGCATACTTTAGGACGAGATTGACTTACTTTGAGCACATACTTAGCATACCGAGCAAAACAATGTGAGTTCACACTCTCTCTAAGGCATGGGATTCCCGGTGGTTTGGGGAATGGATTAAGAAACTAAAATGAAACCTACATATCCTCCTTGGGTAGGATATGTACCGCCATCCTCCTTGGGTAGGATGCCAATATTAATCCTGCGTATTCTCCTTGGGTAGAATACGTACGTTCGTCCGGTAGGACAACAACCTAAACGTACGTAAAACCTACGTACACTCACACTCGCTACGGTCCTTGGATCAAGAAGGGCACGTACAAACATGACTAGTCTATACATGGGGAAGCCCCCACTAATCTTCGCACAGATGCCTGAAAAGGCCGCGATACGGCCACTAACCTTCGCACAGATGTCTGGAGGACCGCGATACGACCACTAATCTTCGCACAGATGTCTGGAGGACCGCGATGGGAATTAATAAGAAACATGGGTTACAAAACGAACAACTGAATTATGAAACGAATTTTATAACTGAATAACAAACTGTGAACTCGCTCAACTAGTTGTTGACTCTCTGTTACATGCCTTGCAGGACCATAGGTACTTTTGGAGCTTGCACGGGAGGCACGGTCGTTGTGGACATGGATCGTGAATGTGTTGTTAAACATTATGACATTTTGTACTTATACTTATGTTGGGTTTTACATTAATGCTTCCGCTACACACTTGTTTATATTTGGTTTTGCAAACACCTATCGTATTGATGAATGACTTTTGATATAATTACTTATGTTCAATATGATTGGTGGCTTGATCCTGGTCATGTCACGCCTCCAAGCGGTGGTACTCCGCGTGTGGATTTTGGGGGTGTGACACCAAATAATGTCAAGACTCCTAGCTCGAAAGCGCCAAAAATAAACAAGATCCTTAACTTAATCTTAAAAACAGACCTCATAAGCACATACAAGACCCAATTCATCAATGCAATAAACAATCTTAGAATGATCATCAGACAACCTCTTTCGAAGAATCTTGTGTTTTTCATCACTCTCTTTGTAATCTCTTTGCAATGGTATTTGCATCTCCAGCAGTTCCACCTCAAACTGTGAGGCAAAAACATGGGAAAACAATGATACCATATTCAGCTTTCACTCTTTTTGTAAAAAAAAAAAAAGATCTTTCAACTATTGACCTGTAGCTTTGAGGATTTCAGTTTTAGTTTCAGACCCTCATGGTCCACTTTGCTCTTCTCATAATCCAACCCATTCCTAAATTCAATGAGCCACAACCAAGTGGCTCATTGTATGTATCTTCCGAGATTGCAAATGCACCATCAGCCTTCGACTCCCACACATACCTAAATAGTTACAAGTTGAAGCAGGTTAATTAGTAAAGCTAAAATGGACTCCTTCAAATATAATGCAATTATTTCTAGTGGAATAAAACCAGAAGACATACTGTTTGTCGTCGTTGTGTTTGCTGATCACTTCCACATAGTCGGCAACAAGATATATAAAATAAAATCCGACACCAAACTGTCCGATGAGGTTAAGATCGTCGCCTTTCTGCATTTTATCCATAAAAGCTGGAAACAAGAACAAAGAGCAAAACATATTATTAAAGAATTTGAGTAAAAAAAAACTATTTTGTAAACTCTCGGATGCCGAGACGCGATACCTGAAGTTCCAGACTTTCCAAGCGTTCCTAAGTTGTTGATCAGATCCTCCTTTGTCATACCCACACCTCTGTCATGAATCGAAAGTATTTTTTTTCTTTGTCAAATTTAATATGTAAGTCATTTCAAAACCGAAAGTCGATTAGCTTTAGTAACTCAAGACAATGCTTAAAACAACAACGACACAGCATATACAAACCTTGATCTTGTTAGATTTATTAAACCTTGTTATGTTTATATGTATTTAATCGGATTTATAAGTAGATAAGTTATGTATGATTTGCACTCGGACCATAGATGATAAGTTTATGTCTTGGTTGGTTTGATAAGCAGGTGATTAATTCGAATAACTGTCGGGGGCAGTTACCCGCCAAAACTAACGGCGAAACTCAAATGTATTTATTCAAGTTTACCGGCAACTATGTCGGACATCAAGACATTCTTAATCATTCCAAGAATTGTCCTTTTAATCCTCTGCATTTGTTCATCGATACCCTTTTCATCATGCATATTCAATTTGGATCACTTACATATGATAACACTAATCCCACTTTCAATTCTGAACAATCACATTCCGCTGCAAATTTGTCGTCTGATCCCCAACATAGTGGTATCAGAGCATCAACGGGAAAGATGAAGACGACCGAAATTCAATCAACATCCACTCTCTTACCATGCCAACATTGTACAGACAAGATGAGCGGCAAGAATAAGCAACGTCATCGGGAGAAAACCTGTTTCTACTGTCGTAAACCCGGACACCAAATTTCTTCATGCCTGAAGAAAGAAACAGATGAGGCAACCCAACTTATCCGGCAAGCAGTGAATACGGGGATACAGAACAAAGAAGAAGGAGTCAGAGATCATCAAGAGATGATCGTCGTCGGTACCGAAGGAGGGCTATGGAGCGATATTTGGTACGTTAGTTCTGTGTTTAAACATCACATGGCTGGAAAGTTGAATGTGTTCAAACGCATTAAACACATTATTGGGGTTGATACACAAATGGGCGAAAACAATTTCTTGTTTACACGGGGGGTTGGATAAGTAGAGATTAAAACAAGTAACGAAATTATGAGAATTCAAAGTGTTTTTTTTCTCTATGGAATTAGACCGAAATGTATTGAGCATTGATCAATTGACTATGCAAGGATTCACTGTCAACAAAGATGGTGATACTTGCAGAATTTTCCCATGTTCTCTGTTCCGGTGAATAATTCGGTTAATGAAGCAAGTGGATTGACGAGGGAAGAGGAGATTGGGTTAAAAGAAAAGCAAGGTATAATCGATGAAGGTGTATTTGATGATGAATTCAAACAACGTTATTTGAATTCTTATTTCGAAGAACTCCATTTGTCTTCACAAGAGACAGATTGGAGTATAATGATCATAATGGCCATGGAATTCAAGGAGTTTGAAGATTGTAGAGCATTTATGAATATGCTGGATGATCGAGAATTTGTTTTCAAATATAAACATATACTCAAATCAAAGTTTGAAGAACTGGTCAGATGGTTCCTGTTCGAATATATGGGAATCACTACAAGACCGGTTCCACCATTTACTCCAAACAAAAGGAAGATAGACTTGTTAAGTCTGTACATACTGGTGGCTGTGGACAGTGGTTACAGGGATGTAACAACGGAAAACTTGTGGCCTGTAATTGCGAAGGATCTAGGATTTGAATATGAAGACAGAGACTACATGAGGGTCACTTATGCCATGTATCTCGATATCCTAGAGTATTACTATAAATTTAAAACAGTTCAAAAGAAAGTGCAGGACAAGGAGATAGTATTAGAAGAAGGAGGGTCCACCAGCGTCTGCCATGAAAGATCAAAGAGTGCAGGAGAAGCTCAACAGGAACCTGCAGGGACTACACAGGTCGCACTTTTTGCTGGAATCGATGATGATGACTGGAATCAAGTGAAAAGAAGGAAACGGTTCAACTTCAACTATGCAAGATGGGCTGTAGAAGAAGCTAATCAGAGCGTCATGGATCAAGCTCGGAAACATAACCAAGTTTAAGGGGGTTATGTTAGATTTATTAAACCTTGTTATGTTTATATGTATTTAATCGGACTTATAAGTAGATAAGTTATGTATGATATGCACTCGGACCATAGATGATAAGTTTATGTCTTGGTTGGTTTGATAAGCGGGTGATTAATTCGGATAACTGCCGGAGGCAGTTACCCGCCAAAACTAACCGCCAAACTCAAATGTATTTATTCAAGTTTACTGGCAACTATGTCGGACATCAAGACATTCTTAATCATTCGAAGAATTGTCCTTTTAATCCCCTGCATTTGTTCATCGATACCCTTTTCATCATGCATATCTAATTTGGATCACTTACATATGATAACACTAATCCCACTTTCAATTCTGCACAATCACATTCCGCTGCAAATTTGTCGCCTGATCCCCAACAGATCTCAAGCTTGGTATCATCACCTTCACCGAGTATCTCCTTATCGGTAAGAGAAAGGAATCTAATTTTGTCCAAAGCCTTAAAATTGTAACTTACGAAGAAAGAATAAGAAATTTGGAAAATAATATTTATGCAGGCTTCAAATTAGGCTGTAAAGAACATAAAGGAATAGTAACTTACCTCGGATGCATTGGAGATTAATTCTCGCAAGAAAATGTCCCTGTTGCTGTAAAGAGAGTTGATGATGATGTCCATAAGCCGCGATACTTCAGCCTGGAACTCAAACTTCTCCGCATTGTTGCAAAGACGTTTCTTGGAGATTGACTCGGCTTCTCTGAATCATGACAATGAAACCTCTTAGAATAACTAACATTAACACAATGCATTCTTTATATGAAATAATAAAAGCAATGTTATGCTCAATATTCAAGAGTACCAACTCCTGGCTAAAAATTCAAATTTGTCTGTGAGTTTCTTATATAGTCAATGGTTGAGCATAATGTTCTCAAACACTACATGAATGAAATTAGTTATATCTCAAATCATGCATAAAGGTTTAGCAAACCTCCTGACCATATCAGAATCAGTAGATAAAACATGTGGAACAACACCAAGCTTCTCTTCAACCTTGTGTGGATCCACCAGATTATAGAGGTGTACTCCGCCATGACGGTTCTGTTCTCATGTCTGTGTCCCTCGATCAATTCAAGGTTTATTAACTTTTAAACTCTCAGTTCTGTAAACATTTTATTACCATTTAGTATATGTTATAAACTTTTGCGTTCTCTTTTTTCCAGACACCTGAACTCTTCTATAGATCACTAGCGGCAAACTTGTGCTTGGTATGCCATTTAAGGTTCGTGTTAAGAAACGGTACGCATCGAAACGGGCTCTTATGAAACGGTTCGATTCGAAACGGTACTGGTCGAAATGGTACGAGTCGAAACGGTACGCGTCAAAACGGTTCGCGTCGAAATAGTACGCGTCGATGATATCATTTTAGCTAATAATGCAAGTTTATGTTACTAACAACGGGATTAATACATAATCAACTTTTGTGTTTTCAGCAACACATGCCTTTTGGTATGTAATTTCTTAACGGTTAATATTTGTTGATCCTTTTATTTGTATAATGTATATGTCAGCCACTAGTCCAATACCCATGTGTGCATATAAGTTTTAGCTTTCAAATTCAAATTCTCAAGCACGTACCATAGAAATATTTTTGTCTGAATTCATTGTGATGTCAGCCAATAGTGTGCATATAAGTTTTAGCTTTCAGTTTTAAATTCTCAAGCACATACCATAGAAATATATTTGTCTGCATTCACTGTGTAAATAGACTAGTTATACATTTCGAGCGTTTATGCATATCAATGTGTTTGATTTTTTTAACGACAAATTTCTTTTAATCTCCATCATCTGTGAGACTTGAACCTAGGTTCGGCTCAAGGATGAGTGAGATAAAGCAAGAGCTTTAGGCCTCGATTTTCCTAGGGCCTCAAATTCTAAGAAAATATATTATATGTTGGTAACTTTGGCTTTTTGATTGTTATCATTGAGGTTTAACATCTATAATTATGCGTATACAAAGATAATATATGAATAATAGTATCCATAGCAATTTTTTTTGTTTACAAAAAGGGCCCCAATTTTGCTATCCGCTTTGGGCCTATAAAAATTTAGAAAATTTTGAGCCGGCCCTGCTTGAACCTAAGACCTTCTCCTTCCAAACCCAGTTATGTGTCAAAACGGTACGGGTCAAAACGGTACGAAACTAGTGCCGACCCAAAACTCGTCTCATGCGGAAACGCGTGTCGGCCTAAAACCCGTTGCGATCCGAAACCCGTCCCGTGCAGAAACCCGTGTCGGCCCAAAACCCGACCCGAACCGGCCCCATTCCGATCCAAAACCTTTGTCGTGCCGAAACCCGTCTCGGCCCGAAACTCAATTTAAACTGAACCCATTTTGATCCAAAACCCGTTTCATGCCGTAACCTGCCCCGTTTCTTTAAGACACTAACCCACATTGACCCAATTCTTTAATGTTGTCGACCCGAAAATAACCAAAAAAAGAATTTCAAGTGACCCATTGTGACCCATTTAGTTAAAATATTTTACCCAAACTAACCCATATAATATTAAAAGCAACCCACACTAACCCACTTGGAAGGCTTTGGATCAAGATTGCCCCCTCTACATGCCATATAAAAAATACCCCCTTCTGTACCAATACATCATTGTTGCAAATCTATCATAATTAGCTCAGTGTTCTCAGATTCATCAAAATTTGTGATTTGAATCCAATGTTAGAATGAATTCAAAGAACACGTACAAAAAGACACCAACTCCAAAGATCCAATCATTACCATGGACAAAATAGACAATAGTTCATTATCAACAACTCATTTAATTAACCGAATGCAGAAACTAACGTCAAGAAGGTGGAGTACCTGTCTTTGATGGCGTTGATTTGGTCAGAAATTAACCTCAAGGAATGTTTCTCCATCCTATGCTTCCGCCATGAGTGCCGTTTCTCTCCATCGCTCGCTCCTTCCCCGTCACAAGCAAATACAAAACCCTAACCACACAATTAATGAAATTAGAGAGAGGGATATGAAATTAGGGTTTGGGAAGTGAATGAAGGAAGGGAGAAAAGGAAGGTGGAATATGAATCAACGAGCAATTTTGAGACTCTATTCAAAACCCCAAAATGTGGAGAGCGGAAATATTTGCCCGCCCATTCAAATTGAAACCCGTTTAATTAATTTTCATATGTTATCACCGCTAAAACGGTGGCAATTCAATCATATTTTTAAACCTATTAATTTGTCAAGCTTTAGCCACCAAAATTGTATTTTCTTATGAATTTGTGACCGAAAATAAACAGTGGTAAAAATTGTCACCGCTTAGCTATCATATTATACCAAGTGCGTTTAATTTCCATTTTGGTGAGAAATCGGTCCCTAAATTTGCTATCTTTTTTTCGGTCGCAAATTTTGGTGGCAATTGCCCTTTTTCTAGTAGTGTTAGACTCTAAAAATTTAACACAAGGGTAAACCCTCTGAGGGGTACGTCACATAAAAAGATCGTAATTTTTGCAAGCTCGTAAATATAGTAAACGGACGTCCCAAACAGCCTATTTTCAGTAAATTGAGCTATGCATGTTAGTGAATGAATTGACTAATGAAAGTCAAATGTGGAATATGAATTTGATATGATTGTTAACATGTACAATTGTGTATGCTAACAAGAATGTGATTTTGATGACATGAAAGTATAGGGATCATGTCGAGAAGGACTCAAGCATGAAAGGCTAACGAGTCAAGAGGAGGCAAGGAAGCGGTTACGAAAACGGATGCATAAGGTAAGTGATTTTCGGAATTACTTCTTAATTTATTAAGTAAAGTTATGTACTGGTTATTTAATTTAAGCATGATAATCTAAGTCAAATAAGGTTTGGTTGTACGAAATCGTTGATTTTCGCTAGTAGACCGAATGGGTCAAAATGAGGTCTTATTGCTATGCCGGAATGGTTGCATAAGTAATGATTACGGTATTATAATCGGGAAATGGGTAGAATTGCGTATAAGCATGCTAACCAAGAAATAGAGACGCGGGTTAATAGTCAAAGGACTCGGTTGTGAGTTATGATTAAATGGATAAACATTTTCACGTATGGAAATTGTACTACAAAGTTTAATTACGTATAATTGAATGGGATGAATGAGTTTAACGCATACCTGGTATCGGGTGTATAAACCCCAAGTACGAAACTCCAGATAATGTAAAACTTTTATAGTTATAATGTTCATGTAAGTCTTGGGTTAAAATAAATGTGTTGTTTGATGAAAACATGAACGGGTTGAATAATCCGTAAAAGAATATTAAGCCAGAAACTCATAAGTTAAGAATTTACTTAATCCGGATGTCGTATTTCAAGTTCACATGATAGAAAATCAAATTACAAACATGTGGGAAGAAATAGGAGGCTAAACGGTTTAAAAGTTACGTAAGTTTTAGTGTTAACGGACGACGAAACGAAACAACAGAAAAACGAGGGACATAGGGGCATCGACGATGCCAAGAGGGGCATCGCCGACACCGCGTTCTGATGATTGTTTTTCGTGGACACCTTAAATTTCTGCGTACGGGGTTTTCGTCGACGCGAAGAACTAGGAGGCGTCGCCGACGCCTAGAGTGGCGTCGCCGATGCCCTTTGGTGTGCAAATTCGCTCAAAATGTAATTTTTGACCCATCATGAGTTCCGTGCCTTCTGTAACTTATCCTGTGAACTTTAAAGAGTCCCGACATGTATTCCAAACTTATTGTAGAGTTTTATGAGATACGATGAGCGCGTACGTAAGTTTAAGAGGGAATGAAATAAGTCTAAAGGCACATACAATTATGGGTATGGATTTACCTCCATGTTAGTAATGGAATCCATAGGTAAGCATGTTTAGAAATGAATATGTACGCATGTCAATACGCATGAGACTTATTTATATGAATGTTTTTTGTTGGGATATATGTTAGTATAATCATATGAGATTGTAAATAGTATGCAAGAGCTTGTATGTAGGTATGTATGTATGTATGAATATACGTGTGAATGTACGTATGCACGAATTAAGAATTGTCGCCCATATAGAATGGTGCATGTAAGTATGTATACATGGTTTCAATACGTTGGGTATTTACTTTACTAATAGTGTGCCTTGAGAATGAAATGTAATGCAGGTACATTATTGAAGTCTCACCAAGGATTAGACACCCAGATGAAATGCTTAAATTATAAAGATAACGGAATGGACAGTATATGAGGATAGCACGTAACGAGATACCATGATTATGAATCTTCTTTATATATATAATGTATGCTAAGGTTATGAATGTATGTGGTGGGTGCAGGTGGTACAAAATCATGGATCAACATGATGGAAGGCTAGTGATTGAAGATCGAGTGATAGAGACATGGATTGTATGGAATGGGTGGTCATGTAATCAGTATTAGTATGTTATTATCGATAAGTTAATGAAAGATAGACAATGTAGTTCCTTACATAAAGATGTTTTTTAAATGATTTTCATGTATAAAGGAACATTTTAAGAAAGAAATTTTACGGCACGTATTTCCGCTGCGACTTTTCGATCAAAACGTGTTAGGGTCTTACATCGGTATTCTGACCAAGGACATACGTGTGAAACCTACCTTTCCACCGAGGATAGTCGTTAATATGGGCAAGCTTAGGTGGACGATTAAAAGGTTTTGAATGCTTTGATTCTGGTTTCCGACCAATGTCCAATGATTAGCCGATATCATTGCGGATGGAGATGGCATGAGAGATTGAGCCCATGTTTGTTCCGATATTTTGTGTAGGTGCGGTACCACTCGAAGTACCACTGTCACTCCAATCCCATGGATTGGTTGACATATTGACTTATACTAAAATGATAAAAATAACTTTTGGAAATATGATGGATAACATGGACAAAAACACTTACTGTTGAAAAATCTGATAAATGTGAGCTGACACGAAACAGTTGTGAATCCACATGAAAGTATGCGAACAGTACACTGGTTACACGAAATAATCAGTTACATGAAACCAGAATTCCAGACGAAACAACATACTAAGATTTTGGACGAAACACTGTGGGGCGAAATACTAGAACTTCAGGCGAAACACTTTCTTCAGGCGCAACACTTTCTTTCAAGCAAAACACTTTTTTTAGGCGAAACACTTTCTTTCACAAACTTGCAGAACACGAAAATGTGACACGAAGGAGGATTTGTGTGCACATTGACACAGATAAGACAAAAACTTAGCAGATAGATAGTACCATTCAGTTATATAAAATCCTTCTAGCTCACAAAAGGGAATATTCAGGTGACTGTACTTTTCCAACAACAAATTCCGGCCAACCTTCTTGCCGGAAAAAAATGGTGTTTGAAAATTTTTTGTTTAAAATTCAAAAACAAGCTGGGTTTTCATTATCTCCATTGATTTTAGCAAGATTTCAGCTAGAAGTTCATTAAATAACATCATTTAGGTTGATTTTAGTCCATTTTATTTCATTCACAATTGGGTTTTGTGTTTTTGTCTAAAATCCTTCAATAATCACTCAAAAACTCACAAAATCTCACCAAAATACATGGTTTTTAACAAGAAATCAGTCCTATGCTCTGATACAACTTGTACGTCCCTGAAAGGATCCAAGAACAAGGAGATTTCAAGTTATCAAATGCGTAAAACAGGTGTTGAATCCCTGATTTATACACAACCATGCAAGAGCACAAACAATCAAGAACAACCAAATCACTCAATCGTTTCTCAATTAATTTTGACATAGTAACAGTACAAAAACTTCAATACAAGCTTCAATATACTCTCAAAATGCACTCTTCTAGAATGAACCCTAACCTGCTGTATTTATAGACGATACACCAGGGGAACACACGAAGCAACATGAAATACATAACAACAAGACGAAGCACTAGCTTCGTGTCACACAAAATATATGGGATATACACGAAACATGTGTATATCCTGATATTGTGTTTCATGTCCCATTATATTTTGTGTATACATAAACAATTCATGCAAAAGTCATGTTTCGTGTGATTACAAAATCAACTGAATGTTGTTAAGTTATGAATGAACATGACATCATCATCATGATGTTATCATGACATCATGATGATGTCATTCTCGTATCGTTTTGTTTTGTCATCACTTGCATTTTGTATGCCGAGTCGAACCGACGGAGGAACGCCATCGACTTCAGTGGTGTCTTGAACGGTCTTGAACATCACTAGCGGCATCCACACTAAGTGCATCAACATTGCTCCCGTCGTACGTGTTGACTGCTTTCGTGCGTCGGTCGCGCGCGATAAGAATTCGGAGAGAGGGAGAAAGAATTAGAAGGGGTGATTGGGTTAAGTTATTTCATTTAACTTCAAATTTAATTAGGCTTGGGTTACAATGGAATTTTTATTGGGCTAATGGCTAAATTGTTAAGTGAAAGTTATTTAGTTAAATTGTTAAGTATAGTGGTTAAAGAATAATTATATATAATGGGTTATATTTGTTGGAATCGATAAGATTAGTTTTAGGGTTTTGATATTGAAAGAGAATGAATATACTTGTTCTTGATTAGAATTGGTAAATACAAATGTGTGATAATACAGGATATATATATGAGTTATGATGAGATCCTCATAACCATCGCTACCTATGATATATGTTACATAATTATAAAAAAATAATACTAAGCATATAATATATCTAATCTAATATAAGATCTAACTTATATCTCTTCTTCTAATACCCTCCCTTAAGTTAGATCTCCCCAACATTCATTAGGTTCCTTATCCGTATGAAATCTTTGGGCTGCAGGGCTTTAGTAAGGATGTCTGCTGCCTGTTCCTTTGTTGAGCAGCAACGTATTTCAACTTCATCGTTCTTGAGTAGATCACGTATGAAGTGGTACTTTACTCGTATGTGCTTGCCCTTTCCGTGATAGTCTGGGTCCTTCGCTAAACATATAGTTGATTTGTTATCACAATGAATTGTTGGTGGACAATCCATGTTTATTTGAAGATCATTGAGAATTCCCTTTAACCATAGAGCTTGACATCCTGCCATTGACAAAGCGATGTATTCTGCTTCCGTTGCAGACAATGCTACCACCTTTTGCTTCTTTGATTGCCATGCAATTGCACCAGATCCCAGATGAAATACATAACCAGATGTACTCTTGCTATCATCTATATCACCTGCATAATCACTATCACTATAACCTGTGAGTTTCCGTTTGCTTCCTTTTGATTATGTTATTCCATGATCCACTGTCCCTTTCACGTATCCTAGAATTCTTTTCCCTGCTTCCCAATGACTTCTCTTGGGTCTTTCAATAAAATGACTTATCTTGCTAACAGCGAACATAATATATGGTCCTGTGTTTGTTAGATACATTAGACACCCAACCAGACTTCTATACAGATTCTGATCAACATCTTCTTCTGGGTCCTCCTTTGTTAGACGTAATCCATACTCCATAGGTGTTGAGATTGCTTTGCAATTTCCCATATTGAACTTGTCCAGAAGATTTCTTGCATACTTTTGCTGAGATAGGGTAATGTTTCCTTCGTTATAATTGACTTCCATTCCCAAGAAATAGTGTAACACTCCAAGATCTGTCATCTCAAACTCATTTTTCATTGACTCCTTTAATTGTCTGATTTAATCTAGCGAGTCACTTGCTATGATAAAGTCATCCACATATAAGCATATTATGATTGTATTCTTGGAGTGTTTGAAGTACAGTGTATGCTCATACACACACTTATTATAGCCATATGACATGAAATACCCGTCTATCCTACTATATCATGCCCTTGGGGCTTGTTTTAATCCATATAATGCTTTCTTAAGTTGACATACCTTATGTTCTTCTCCCTTTTTGACATATCCTTTTGGGTGTTCTGTATACACATTCTCATTCAGTTTTCCATTCAGGAAGGCAGTCTTTACCTCCATTTGATTTAAGTGCCATCTGAAATGAGCTGCTAGAGCAAGTACAAGCCTTACAGTATCAAACCTAACCACAGGAGCGATCACATCTTGATAATCGATTCCGTACTTCTAATTATATCCTTTCGCTACTAAACGTGCTTTGTACTTGCTTACATTTCCATGTTCATCGTATTTAGTTTTAAAAATCCATTTTACTCCAATAGGCTTTTGATTTTTTGGAGGTTTTACTAATACCCAGGTTTCATTTTTCTTTATGGACTCGATTTCCTTGTCCATTGCATCTTTCCACTTCATGTCCTTACACGCTTCATCATAGGTAGTAGGGTCGGCATCTGCATAAAGGACGAAATTTGCAACACTATTGTTATACATTGCTTGATTTCTTTCATATGGATCGTCTACTTGTGCTTTTGTAAGTGGCTGTGATTCCTGATAGATATCTGCAACACTTCTAGTTCTTAACTCTTCATTTTCAGATGAATATGTGTATTCTTCATCTCCTTGTTCATTGACAGTCGCATGGTTGTTTGTAATATTTGTTTGATTGCTGTCTTCGGGTGCTGTTACATTATTATGTCTCGGCTCATCTTGACTAACATGATCTGCATCATTCAACTGAATATATGTTCCCTGTTCTTATGACTCGTTTCCATTCCATACTGGATTCTCATCAAATATAATGTCTCTACTAATAATAACTTTGTTCGTTACTGTATTTTAAAGTTTGTAAGCCTTACTATGTTCACTGTTCCCAACGAAAATTGTTTTTTAGTCTTGTCATCTAACTTACTGCGTCGTTGTTTTGGAACTTGGGCATATGCAGTGCACCTGAATATTATGAGATGGCCTATGTTTGGTTTCTTTCCACTCCACATTTCTTCGGGTGTAATGTTTGGAATTTTCTTTGTTACTGTTCGATTTAAAAGATAGGTTGCACATGCTATAGCTTCGGCCCATAGATAATTGGATATGTTCATCATTTTCATCATACTTCTCCCAAGTTCCATAATTGTTCTATTTTTCCGTTCAGCTACCCCATTTTGTTGGGGGTATAGCTTGTAGTGAGTTGATGCTGGATCCCACTTTCTTTGAGGAATTCTTGAAATTCATTGCTACAATATTCACCTCCCCTATCTGTTCTTAAGCACTTTATTTTATGGTCCGTTTGATTTTTAGCAAATCTTTTGAATGTTTTGAAGTAATTTAATGCCTCGGACTTGAGTTTTAAGAAGTATACCCATGTTTTCCTTGAAAAATAGTCTATGAAAGTGATAAAGTACCTACACCCTCTAATTTATAATGTCTTCATGGGTCCGCAAATGTCTGAGTGTATGAGTTGCAGCGGTTTGATGGCATGCCATGTAGATAGTTTTGGAAACGGCTTTCTTGCATGCTTGCCGAGCATGCAAGCTTCACATAGTTTGTGTTGTTTCTTCGGTAACTTGGGTAACCCTTTGACCACTTCGTTTGTTCCCATATCATATAGTGTATCAAAATTAATATGTCCATATCTGCGATGCCACAATATAGACATATCTTGTGTGATCATACTATATGCTCGAGGTATCATATCTTGACTCAGGTTTAATGGAAACATCTTGTTTCCTGTCATTTTAACAACACCTATAATTTCTCCTGTTGAGTCTTTGATCCTGCATTCTCGGTTACTGAACTTTATTTCGTATCCTTTCTGAACTAGTTGTCCTACACTTAGTAAGTTATGCTTCAGTCCTTCCACGTAAAACACATTTGGAACCTTCTTCTCGGTTCCCTCTATTGATATGGCTACATCACCACATCCCAGTACTTCGAGTTTTTTGTTATCCCCGGTTCTCACTTCTCTTCTCTCGGACTCATTGAGAGTAATAAATAGACTTTTGTCTCCTGTCATATGGTTGCTGCAACCGCTGTCTAAATACCAACAATCATTCTTTGTTACTTCTTCTACATTGAATATCATAAACATTGTATCATCATTTCTGTCACTTGCTTCTTCTTCTTCTTCTTCGTACAGGAGTGCATTACCCGTTTTATCATTTTCATCTTTTCTTTGATTGCAGAAACGTGCAGTGTGCCCTAATTTCTGACAACTGTAACATCTAATCTGACCATTAAACCTTCCTCTTCCTCTGCCACGTCCTCTTCCTGCACTTTCTGATCTGAATTGTCTCGCACGTTCATAATTATTACTCTGTACTTGAAACGCTTGTTCCATCGGCATATCATCATATTGTTTTAAACGTAATTCATGTGATTGAAGAATACCGAGTAGTTCTTCAATGGACATATTGTTTAAATCTTTAGATTCTTCGATGGCAACAACTACTGATTCATATTTTTGTGTCAGGGTTCTTAGGATTTTCTCTACGATTCTTTGTTCACTTATGTTCTCTTTGTTTTGACGTAATTGATTCACTATGATGGTCGTTCTATTAACGAAATCTTCTATTGATTCATTTTCTTTCGTACGTAGGGCATCGAATTCACATCTTAGGGTTTGAAGTTTTACCATTTTTACTCTTTGTTCTCCTCTGTATGCTTTGTGTAAAACATTCCATGCTTCCTTGGATGTTAAACATGTTGCAATTCGTTCAAACACCATATCACTTGCCGCCTGGAAGATAATATGCAGTGCCTTTTTATCTTTCTTAACGTTCTCTTTGTATGCATTCTGATCACTTTCGGATGCCCAGAGGCCGGTTGAATGTATCCCTCTTCGACGATTGACCACAGATCTTGTGATTCTAATAAAACTTTCATTTGTATATGCCAGTGAAAACAATTCTGTCCCAGATGCCTGTTGAATGTATCCCTCTTCGACGATTGACCACCGGTTGAATGTATCTTCTGTATTTAGAGATTGTATGATTACTTGAATGATTTGAACATATATGGAATGTGGATCGGTGATGGCTCTGATACCACTTGTTGGAATCGATAAGATTAGTTTAGGGTTTTGATATTGAAAGAGAATGAATATACTTGTTCTTGATTAGAATTGGTAAATACAAATGTGTGATAATACATGATATATATATGAGTTATGATGAGATCCTCATAACCGTCGCTACCTATGATATATGTTACATAATTATAAAAAAATAATACCTAGCATATAATATATCTAATCTAATATAAGATCTAACTTACATCTCTTCTTCTAATAATATTTTAATAAAAATCATTGTTTACAATTCTTGTATAAATTTATACCATTTTTTTCTAAGGAGGGCGGTTGAAAATTTCCAACGGGTGCAGTTGAAAATTTTCAAGGGGTGCGGTCGTGATTTTACGTGAAATTTAACCCTAATTTTTTTTCAAGGGGTGCGGCCGCCCACCCATGTGAGCTGGATTACATGCCTTATATGAACATGGATTGTATTTTCAAACCCAAATATAAAATTCATATTTTTATACGTCAATTCTGTCTAACATGATTTTCTACTGTTTGATGCAGGAGAGTAATAACAGATAAAAAGATGTTGACAATAGACATCAAACCTGTGTGAAAAAGAGAACAAACCTATCATTTCTAGAGCCGGGATACCAAGTGCCAGGTGTTATACCTTCATATCTTTTATTCATTATTGAAGAGAAACCAGACCCTGTTTTCCAAAGTTATGGTAATGATCTTGTTGTCTAGGCGAAGCTTTGACGAATTGCACACTGTAGCCGGCAACACTCCTTACATTGCTTACCTTAGAATAGAAAACTGACATCAAAAGATTGTTGCCGTCTTCATAAACAAATTAATTCCAAAGACAAGTAAGTTTTCATATATTTAGTTTATTTCTGTAGTGGCTTTTTTTCTGAAAAAAGTAAGTTATGCGTTTCTAACAGCGTTTGTGAACGTGAACGCACACTTTCGGTTCATATTTTATACTTTTAATGTTCCATTGTATGAAATATTTTTAGTAGACTTTTTGGACCAATGAAACCATGTGTTGCTTGCAAGAAGTCTATGTTATGAGATTGATGCTAAGAATTATAGCATAAGTGTTAACATGCGATCATCCAAGCGTCCTACGAAACATCACTAAACGTATCAATATACTAAGGTGTCAAAAGTCTTGAAAGTCAACAAATCTCATAGAGACTAACTATAGTTTGTGGTAGGTGGTGGGGAAGCTTAATTTAGATGTAGAGTGGAATGATGCCTGTGTTTTATGGAATGATAACTGTAGGTCCAGATTTCATCGAATACAAGGATATCTTATTTCGAATGGTATAACGAGTGTAGAATCCAAGTTACACCACAACCGAGTGAGAGTATGTATCAATAAGTAAAGATATTAAAGATTAACATGTCATATATTGATTCGAGCAGAGTTTCGGTACAATGATTAAACAATGAAAGCTCTCCAATACTCCCTCTCTCACACACACTCTATATTGCTCATTCAAGCTCATATTCTAAGTGACAGTTAATGTGTTAGTAGGGGTTGCATGGGCTATGGCTCAACCCGTATTCGTAGTGTAAAAATACCCCTCAACTCTGTCTACGTATTGTAAAATTTTTTTCTGGTTTTATACAAAAGATACCTCTGATTCTAAAAAAAAATTTGGGATACCCCTGTTTTTTTTGGACTAGATTTGCCATTGTGTGTATTCAAACGATGTTTCCATCAAATAAGGAATTCCAAACAAAGGACCATGCTCCAAACGATGGTTTGTATGTGACATGCATGGACTTAATGTCTTCACTCTAAATTATTTCCATGCAACTTTTATAATATTCATTTGATGTCACTTGATCTTTGTTCTTCGAGTCGAACGATGGAGGAACGTCGTTCGACTTCGGTCAGACCGGCACTGGCTGCATCCACAATAGTCCATCAACAATAACTTGTGTTCATTGAACCACGCATTCCTCACAATATACATTCATGTCGTTTTAGGATCAAGACATCATGATGAGAAATCCAAATAAAACTCACGGAGTAAAACTAAAATCGAGTTAGGCGATTATACGAAAACAAATACATTCAAAGATTTGACGAGTCGGTATAAGTTTAACAGAATCCATAAAGTGATTAATGGAAGAGACAATTGTGATATTTTTCATAATTGACATGAGGACAAATATATGGGTCAACTTTTTTATCTGGCATCGGAAGGGAATTGCCAGAAATCATGGACCGGTAAGGTCTACAATCCTTTCTTTGGATGTTCTTTTATGGATACGCCACTTTAGAAAAAAAAAACAAAGAAAGAAACACCTTCAAAATCATCAACCATGACCGTCTTTGTTTATATATGAAATCCAAACTTGATGCAACATTGTCTAGTTTTATATATTACAGGTGCTCTTGATTATCTAACCTTACATAAAACCATATTTCTTCCACAATTGTATGCCGATCAACATCATGCCATTCATCACAACTAAAACCCAAAAAAAAAAAAAAAAAGTTTAACAGAGAATTAGGATATAATTAATCATGTTAATTAGTGTTGTGAACAAAAGAAGGTACCAATGCCACCAAATAATGTAATCCATCGCGGTCCATAAGACAACTTCACATGCCATTCATTGTTGGATGTGTCCTAACCAAGAAAGAGTAGCCTGATCATCATTCATGTAGATTTTTGACAAGATGTATATATGAAAGCTCACATAGAATATTTCACAAACATACAACACACGGTCAGTCATATGGCACATATTCGAAATGCAAACAGGAAAATGATAAAGAATTATAGAATGTATGTGGTTTGGTACACAAACGCACTAGCGTAATTTTACTATCTTGTATTAGTTCCATAAATGAATCTTCACCTCTTCCTACATACATCGACAGGTTTTGTTAGATTTTTAAAATCGATGAGGGTTAATACCAAATCCAAACACCGATGACTCAATATCTCTATATGTTTGGTTAAAAACAGAGATTTATAGGATATCTGCATCTAATGGTAATGCCCATTAGGCTCATTCATCTTCATGTCACATTAATCTTTTATTTAGTACTCAATCCTACTCTGAATTCATTCCGTTACTTGACATATTATATTTCTTTAACATCTGTTTTCATCCATACTTATCTCCAAGAGCATCAAATTTAATTCACTTTGAGATTTTATACTAGATTTACATTGCAAGTGTCTAGATCAACCGTATACCCAGGTAAATCAAGCAGGTTTTCACTTCACATATCGGACTTGTGAGGTAAGTTTGTTTCTCCAAATATAACCATCATAACTGAAACTAAAGAGTTCATTAACATATCTTATGACCCTGATTGTTATAAAGATCTACAAACCTCATTTATAGAGTTAAATTTGAATGTGCTGACCTATCTAGCCACAAAAACGTCAGCCAATAACCTCACTAATGAACAAAAACATTTTCTGATTGCATGCTCGATCTTCTTGACCAAATAACTAATGACCTAACCTTCAAAGAACTAGGTTTAGGTCAAGATCTATCAACATGTTTAATCAAGAAAGATGCCGCAGAAAGATGAGATATCTCTTTCAACTTATGTCCAGAAAAAATGATTTTAGTAAATTTTCACCCGTCTAATACTATGTATGTTTTAAATGTGTAAAATCTTGAAGCACATGAATGTGGCAATAGAATCAGAGTTATAAATTGAGGGGCATCAACTCATTTATTCTTAACAATATTTAAAAACCTTCAATAAAAAATGTTTGGAGTCCGTCTCTTGAACACACTTGATTTTTTTATCAATAAAGTTGTGCCGAGTTTCTATTAGGAGAGATGCATAGCTTTGAAAGTATGTTATTCTAAGGTGCATCTTGGAAGCACGCTAGACAACCGCAAACCATCTCACCATGAAAGGGGAAACACAAAATCATTTTTCTAACATAAAAACTGTGATGTATGTAGGAGAAAACTATGATGAAAACCTAGGCTGTTATGTGGACAACCATGCCATCAAATAAACAATTAACCTAAAGAGCAAAGGATTAAGGACAAAAACACCCTTGGTTTGGATGATTCATATTCTTATATATGAACCTTCTCAAGCTTGAACAAATGCTAATATGGATCAAACAAAAAAAAATACATTATGCTATACATGTAATGTATACGGGCATGTCCACACCTTGTGAAGGGCGAAATCCATATTAATACGTAGCTATAATACGTTCCTCATTGAGTACTTAACATATTTGGCTAAGTTAAAATGATGCTAGCACTTGTTACATTATTCACCATTAATGCTTTTGTCTACACTGAAAATAGAAGAAGCTTGCATAACATGCGTGTTTGTGATGTAGCTGGTTAAGAAAGTTGGGGTAGTATGTATAGATGACCGGTGGTAGTTGTTTGGGGGTAGCAATGGTACTTACTTTAACGGGAAGCAAGGTTATGCTATCGAGTTGGGTGGTAACATTAGTGAGATGAGGGGCTAACTCATTAGTTGTTGAAGCGTTACTTGGCTTTGTATCGCCGAATGAAAACTCAGCTTTATGCCCTTGGCATACCACACCATTAAATGTTGTGGCACAACCATAATTCTGTTAAATCATGGTTGGCTATTGTTCAATGGATGTCAAGGTAACACAAAAATGCTTTTGTCTATACGAGGCTAACTTGAATGAGCATAAGGTTGTCCATGTTTGAGTGTATTCCATGGATAGAATGTTTGTTCAAAAGATGCTTTTGGTTTAGATGTATGGTTTTAAGTCTTGGACCAACAGATGAAACCAAATCATTTAATAATGCGGTTGACACACCATTTAGTATGAATGTATCAAGTGTTTCAAGCTTCTAGAATGATATTTCAACCCAAAAGGATGTTTCATAGAGAAATCAGTGCAAAGGCGCGAACAAAGAGAGCTGAAAGAGCTTAACTGCTATGTGATGATACCATAGCATGTATTGCCACAATTCTGATTAAGTCGTATATAGGTAACTAGGTTGTCTAGGGTGTGAAAGCGTCAAATTATAACTAATGTGTAGTGCAATGATGATTGATGAGACAAATATAGAATGCTTTAAAACTAATGACAAATTTCTAAGCAATAAATTTGTTGAGCTTAGTTTCTTGGTAAACCATTGATAAGAATGGTTAGGAGTCAATGTCTCAAATGCTTCATATTGTGGATGGATTAAGGTTCCAATATCGAGTGTCTGCTAGGTGAAGCTTGCCTATCGAAGGACACCGAATTGGTGTTCACATCTAGTTCACATATTTATCCATAAAAATATTGTTTTACCTTATCAAATCTAAATCTGTGAATAAAATTTACATTGGTCTCCAGACTGGATTTGTTTCTCTTTTTTGTCGCATGAATTGTAGGAAAATGTATTGAAAATTGAGTTGTTGGAAACTTTTGTATGAAAAAAATGCGTTTCTAGTAGTATTCTAAAAAATACGCATCGTAGAAATGTAGGCAAAACCATGGCGACATGGAATCAGTTAGACAGAAATTAACTTTATAAGGTCATACAATACTTCTAAAAATAGGAGTCTGAGTCATTTGTTTAAATACAAGAAAATGCATTTTTTTTTCTCAATCTCTACTTTTAATATATATATATATATATATATATATATATAAACACATGTTAATGGCATTACTGGTCGCTGAATGCTGGTGTTTAAAAAATGATAGTATCATAGTATGATCAATGGGGAATTTCAGGAAAGTAGTTAGTATTCTATTCTTGAGATTGAATCTAAAGAATATAAACATATGCTGAATCTAACGAAAATAAACAGGTGGCTAAGAGAAATCTAAAGGAAAGTGGTTTTCAAATGATAAAAAGCTAATACATTTCACCATATATACAACATGATGTTGTTACCTGATCCTTAAATTGAGAGGTTGTCAAAACAACATGGTTTTCTTCAAGTAGTAACACCGGAAAAACACAACGACCTCGTGCCAGCTTACACATGTGGTACGCCTTATCGGTATCATAAATCAAGGCCCTTCCACTGATGTTTAATTCCACCTGTTCAGATGCATAAAAGAAAAGGTAAAAATCACCAAGTCAAAAATTGATATATATTTACATGATGAATAATCATCTTTTAACAATGTTCACTAGACTAATTCTTGAAAGTGAAAAATATAAATTCTGAGAAGTAAATATTCACACAACTTTAAATCAAGCTAATGAACTCAAATGAAACTGGTAACTTAGCTAGTTATGGTTGTCTCATATTGTACATATCAAGGAACAAGAAAACTGTTGGCCATCAGATTGTGATGCAGCGGAATTATCATATAGATTTGTATTCATGATATCAAAACAGATTGATAATGAATCGATAATGAGTCACTAGTGTAAGATTAATGTGGACAATTAATGGTGATTAAATTGTCTTGGTACCGAGTGATGTTCCCGGCAATAAACATAAATACATTGAGAGGAGAGACGGTTGGAATGGCAGTTGAATTTGGTGGGAATAACCGCCATTCGAAACCGGTGCCAACCAGTCACACCTCTTCGAATTATTACACACATACATATAAGTATACATATATCCTAGGTTTGTTACACAACATAAATACGAAATTATGTTTATAATATTCTATCACTCTCCCCTAAACATAATCGTGTTTACGGGAGTATTTAAGAACACTCTCATTAGCCTCATCCATGGCTGCCCTTGCTCTATTGAAGTCGAAGTTTCTTCTGATCTGTCTTCTCCTTTTGATCTCATTCCATCCATCATTAGTGAAAAACGCATAGTGCTCCTTTGGACTCCCAACAACCTCTTGACTGTCATCATCACCTTAATCCTGGTTGACGTCTTCTCCTTCACTTCGGCTGCTTCGCAGATCCATCTTGCTAACTGGCACTTCCTTCACATCTGTTATCTCTTTTTCACAGGCTTTTGATTGAATGATCTTGAATTTATAGTAATAGACGAGGACGTCCAGGTACATTGCATACATGAGACGCGTTAACTCACCATCACTGTACTCGAATCCCATATCTTTGGCCACCTTAGGCCACAGATTATTCTCAGTCACTCTTCTATGTCCTCCTTCCTTCTCTGTTTCTAGATACAGATCCAACAGACTCACCTTTCCGATTGTTTGACGCGTAAGCCGGAATTGGTCTAGTTGTTATCCCCAGTCTTCTTGTTATAAACCATTCTACCATCTCTTAAAACTTTGTTTGAAGAATATACTTATACTTTCCCATATACTCATCATCGTCCATCATGTCAAGTAAAGCCTTGCAATCCAAAAATTCCTTGAACTCCATAGTTTGAAGTATCATCACGTTCCAATCCGGTTCGTTGGATGATATTTCAAGATTTTCGAAATAATTGTTCAATTAATTTGTTTTGAATGCCATAAACTCTGTTTCTTTATTCATCATCTTCTATTTTTCTATAACACCCATTTCTTCTTCTTTTGTTAATCCAGATTTTGCATTTATACCATTGTTTAGGGGAACACTAAAGGTAGGATATAGTTTACACTTATCCCCTGCGTAATTAATTGATCATAACTTAAGACATTCCTATCTATGTCTTGTGAGTAAAATACACTTTGAACACGAATTTTTTGGATCCCTGAAATAATATCCACAACTCCGATACCCCTTACGAAGTAAAACTGATTTTCACCCGTGTTTGACTCTACCCCATTCATACTCTTAATGCGCTTAAACATGTTTAAATTTCCAGAGAAATGACGTTTTAAAGTTTTACTGACATACCACATTTCCGACCAAAAACCTCCGTCGGTTCCGTCCACTAGAAATTCTTGTTTCGGACTTCTTCTGAGATCTTCATTCTCGACATCCCGTTGTTGCACTCCAGTGTTAATAGCAAGACGTATTAGTTGGGATTCTTCATCATCCTCTTTCCTTTTACAGTTTGAAACCTGATGGCCTGGATTGTTACAATAGTAACAACGTTTTATTAGCCATCTTCTTTCCCTTCTTTCGTCTGCACAGTGTTGACACGGAATTGTTGTAGACGTTGCCCTAAGATCGTAATAACCTGGCGCTCTGATACCACTTTGTTGGCCATCAGATTGTGATGCAGCGGAATTATCATATAGATTTGTATTCATGATATCAAAACAGATTGATAATGAATCGATAATGAGTCACTAGTGTAAGATTAATGTGGACAATTAATGGTGATTAAATTGTCTTGGTACCGAGTGATGTTCCCGGCAATAAACATAAATACATTGAGAGGAGAGACGGTTGGAATGGCAGTTGAATTTGGTGGGAATAACCGCCATTCGAAACCGGTGCCAACCATCAGTCACACCTCTTCGAATTATTACACACATACATATAAGTATACATATATCCTAGGTTTGTTACACAACATAAATACGAAATTATGTTTATAATATTCTAACAAAAACAACAAGAAGTACCAATAATTGTTGGAAATCAGAGGTGAAATTGATAAACACAAAGGGAAACAACACAAGTTACTTGTATGATTCCACTAACGTATTCATACAGATTGATGTATGCATATATGCACATCGAACTGATGCCTTCTAACCTCACAACTAGCGTGATGAAAACATCATTACCTTAATGACCTAATTACATTTTAATCCCTACCTTGGCACAACAAACAATTTTGATCTAAAACATAATTTACACCAATGACAGTAGACATATTATATAAATTGGAACCTGGAATATAGTTAATTAATATAATAAATACAAATTTCTAGCTTACCTCTTCCTTCTCAAGGTTTAGATTCTCCACCGTAATGTAGTAATTACCAGAAAGTAAAATATTTTGTTGGATTATACCGTTTCCTATTTGATCATAAAATCAATATAACAATAAGAATACCTCAACATAGATCAATAATATTGATAGTCAAACTTTCATTCTTACCTTGAATGATGTTCCAGGAGAGGGTGGGATTTAGACCTGACTGGTCATACTTACATTGGCTAGAAGAATAACAATAACCATCACTATAATCATGCCCATAACCATGATCATTTCCTGCAAAGTTACATTTATCACTGTATAATATAATGAAGAATAATCGGCACACTGAAGCAATCTTAAGTCATCAAACACACTAAAAATCTTCAATTTTACCAATGATGGTCTTTCTTGACCCTTCTCATGTATCTAAGTATATATACTTTAGTGCAAGTTCGGTTGAAATGACAATGCGTTTTCCAAGTAAGCTTGAAGGATCCAAAAGGGATCAGTTTGAAATCGCATAGTGAAATGATTGAATTCAACCGAGATCTAAGTTATGTTGTCCAGAAGAGGATCACGATAGGTTATCTACTTTGCACTTGGATTCTGGAACAAGAAAACACATAAAGAATTGAAAGTGAACGAATTGAAAGTTTCACATGTTGCGATTTCTCATCGCTAACAATTGAAGGAGAACCAAAATCCTTTTCAAGCCTTGATGTCAGAGAAGTAACTGTAAGTTTCAGCCAGGATGTTGACAAAATCAAATAAAACATGCAAGATGGCCAAGAGGGAATCACAGTTAATCTCACAAGGTTAAAGTTGGTTGATGGTTCATGGAAGTTTTATTTTCGACGCCGATGGTAATAACCCCACTCAATCTTGGTCAAACAGAATCAGGAGAGTCGAGCCGAAATTGCAACTGAGAGTTCAGGATTGAGAATCAAGTGATAAAGGAGAATGGAAGTCGGATCAAAATCATACTCAAGTTGTCATAAAGACGCAATCGAGGATTCAAGCAAGATTAGAGGATTTAGAGATTGTCCTCATGGAGGCCAAGAAGGAATCTAGATTGATCTTGCTAACTTTAAGATGATTGATGGATCAAAAAAAAGAAGCAATTCAAGTCGGAATGACAAGTAGAAGAATCAACAATTAGAGGGTGACTGCTAGCCTTAATTGTTTGATAGAAGTTTAATACAAAGTTTAGAGTCAATTGTGTAAATAGTGTGTTGTATAGTTTGGAGTTTATTATGTAATTATAATTATAATTAGATTGGGGGTCATTATATTAGGTCTGAAAGTTAGAGACAGAAACATACTTATGGGAGGTAGGGTTGTGATGTTTCAAGATGGATGTGTCGTTTCCCTCACATATGTATATAGATCGAGTCAGTGTAGACTTACAAAGTCGATTGGTTAACTCAAGATTGTATTTAAGGGTTCATCCCTAATTTCTCTTTGATCTTAGTTTCTGTTCATGATTGATGGTTTAATTCATTTGTCGTTTGGGATGTACAATAACTTATGATTTATCAATAAATGAATAAGATGTCTGAGTACCAATACTTTCTATGAACTTGGTGCTTAACATATACTCTGATTGAACTAAATGAATTGGCAAAATAGATGACTTGTACATGAAACTAGTTGTTTTAAATAAGAAGCTGAAACAACTTAAATTACCGTGAGCGATCGTAAGAAACAGCTTTGAAGAACTGATTACACTATAAGAAATATTTATCTGTGATCCTTCGTTCAAGAAGTACATCCACTCCTGCAAAAAAGGAAGTTATTAAAATGTTTTAAAAGAATTTTTATTAACATGAGCAAATAACTAAAATTGCAAGAACTTGCCTTCTGGGTATGGGCTTGAACAGATGCATAAAGTACCTCAGACCAAGTACTTATAACTAGAGGCGGTTCCTTGATAAACCGGTATATGGTTGGTCCATCCTTGTCATTGGCTATGGATGGTTGCTCCACCTATTATAACAATTATCAACGTAAAACAATACTACTGAAAGTTAGTTGATGGACACTGAAATCTTACACTTATGGTCTCCACAAACAAACGGTTTGGTTTAATCAGGACGGATGAACCCATGGCTACTGCGATTGTCCGCGTTTTGTAAGCTCCAAATCCCATGGAGAAACATACTGTTATAATGTGACATATATTTACTTTTTTAGTATAAAAGTAAGATATATAAAAATGGAACTAATAACAAGCATTCTACATGAAATTGAAGTTCTAGTACATCTATTCCACAAGAAGATACACAAAAATGATAATATTAATAACATTGGCGCAGCATAGTGGGGGGGGGGGGGGGGGGGAAGAGGCCGGGACTTTTTGCTCAGTAGTGGAGAGTATGCAGTTTTCGTATATAAATTTTTGGGTGTATACATTTTCGACCCCCCGTTTTATAGAAATTTTTTGGTATACACGTTTTCGACCCCCTGGTCGGAAATCTCAAGATTCGCCACTGATTGATAATACATTACAACATTTGAAATCAGGATTTTGTGTGTTCATCTCAAGTCCAAGTTTTATAATTATTCTAAAAATACAGTTTGACCAAAAAGCCAAATCAAGGAGTTGTTCATCATTGACTTCTTTGTGAATTCAATTGAATTACAAATTTCAAATAGAGGTACAAAAATCATCAGGTTCAAACCTAAACCAGATCGGTTTGTTGTAAAAAAAAGGTCAAAACCCATGGAACCGATTTGTGAGGGCTCCTCTCCATATCGGTTTCAAACCGGTTTCTGTTTGGGTTAAAATCCGGGTTCGGTTCACAACCCGGTTTGGATGTCAAAACCCTAAACACAAATAACTGAAGGATGCTAGTTCGACAGATATAAAATCCTACTCCACTTGTTATATACAGATAAATAAATCAATTGTGAAAAAAAATATAAGAAACTTTAATGTGTAAGATTTTTACCAAGTGAACATAGTAAGGCAGCAAACGCGATACAAGTCATGTTTATATCTCCGGCCTGACGATTAGGGTTCCGCCACGACAGCTCCGGAGGAAATTCGGATTGTTCGCCCATAACTTGATCTCTACCATCATCAACATCATTGTTTGAATTATTACCAGATAACCAAGACCCGTCATTGATCATTCTCCATAAAATAAGATCCAAATCGTCTTCTTCAACTACGGGTGAAGGAGGTCCATTAGAATGGACATCATCAGAAACAGCTGCATCGACTGATTCAAGGAGCAAAGGAGTTTGATTGGTATCTTCCATTTCAAACCCTAAAGACAAGAGAAAATTTGTAAAATGTGAGGATGAAGAAGAGTTGATAGGGGCTATAAATACCGAAAACATTTATGAGCAGAAGAATACGATTACAGTAATCTCATGCAACAGAAAGGTGGCATTCAAACAGTGGTGGTGAGTAAGAAAAAATATTTCATAAAAGTATGAGCATTTATAGCTGAATAAATTAATGCAATATAAAATATGACATTAACTTATTAACTGGTTGATATATAAAAATATTTCATAAAAGTATGAGCATTTAATTACTTATTACAAAAAGTTTAGTGTTACTTTCTGTGTTTGAAAGAAGCTACTCAAAATAACTTTTTAGGTATAAACACGGAGCTCTTGGTAAATACCTTAATAAGTTTTTATATTTTTTCTACTTACATATAAATTTATATGTTTCAGTTACTAGACTTAATTACACGTTGTGAATTTCTTACATCACAAAATAAAAAACAACACGAATCTAATATAATATTCACAAATTTTGCTTTAGGCTGAACAAGTTCGGATTACTTTTGGGCCTAAGATTTTTTAGTTAAAGGGGTCATGTTTATGTCAAGCTAAAGGGTTGACTCATTTAATCTATTTATTTATTTTTTTTAGTTTTTTAATGTATTTTTTCAGTGTTTTTATTCAAAGAACCATAGTTATAAAAGAAAATCAAATATATAAAAATTAAATGGTTTAAATTGTAAAATAAGTTTCATTTGAGAAGAAATTTAATATGAGAAGAAAAAGAAGAAGGGACCTAATGGTAAAACATTAAATAGTTTATAACTCCTCTCATTAATTATCTTGTTCCTCATTAATAAGGCAAAAACATTTTATCCTACATTTTTCAAAATTTATCCTACATATATCTTACACTTGCCGAAATTTACCCTAGTTATATTTAAATTTATCATACACATTTAAGAATTTATCCTACATATACTAAAATTTATCCTACAAATGTCGAAAATTGTCCTTTACCCTAAATTATTTTATCTTGAAAGAGTATATTTAGAAGTGAGTTACAAATTTAATTAATTAGATACTTAATAACAATTAGAAATTTACCTATATGCCCTTATTAATAACATTAAATACACATATTAAATGAAGTAAAAATAGAGCATTTCTATTGGTTTAAAACTTATTCTTTTTATTCTTACAAAATTTTTCTTCTCATTTGAACCCTCTACTTAAATCGTATATCATATATATAGTAGAAGAAGTGATAATTAAGAAAAAAAAATTAAAGACACCATTCATAAAAGTTTATTTGATACATTTGACATTTTAGTTTTTTTTAACCACAAAGAATTTTACGTATAAACTCATCTTGCTCGGGGTTATGTGCAAGGTCGACTCCTCAACCGACATGAGACTGTGCCCCCCAATGTGCGGGAACCGGATAGAATTCGTAAACCCTCGCCCCCCCCCCCCCCCCCCCCCCCCCCCCCCCCCCGCCGTCAGTTTCGGACCTGGGATTAAAGCCCTAATTCGTCCTTTCACACATATGTTCCTCGAAAATGGCCAAGCTGTGACAACTCTCATTTTCAGGTTAACACTAAACACTTTTACGAACTTTTTATACTCTTTATGAATTGTAAATATTCATACGTGTAATTATTATAAACATACAACTTCTAATATATGATATGGCTTCGTATAAACATTAAAAGTTAACTTGTTAACTTTCACACAAATTGGATATTTGGGCACTCGAGGGACTAGTATGTCATTTATCAAGCTAAACATTCTACACAAGTTACATTATATTGAAACTCGAGGGACTTGTGTGTCAATTATCAAACTAAAAATTTAAAAACCTTTAATATTACCCAACCCTAGCAGCCCATAACCTGTTGCGATTGTCCCCCCCCCCCCCCGGTATCTCTCTCTCTCTCACGACAACAACATCAGTGCCTCTCTCCCTCTCTTGTTCCCTCTCGTCGCGTACACACACAGCCATGTGTGATCATCTCAGCTCTCTAGTTCTCTCTCGCATACTTCTCTCAATGATCTTCACACCTCGATAAGTTTAGCCTTGTTAATCTTATGAAACACTAGTAGTTAGGGCTGCTATGGTTACATGTAATGCTTGCGTAAAAGTCGGATAGAATAGATCATTATGTATAGATGCTTAGGTTCCGTAAGGGACTGTTAGTGGTATTTTTGTTGATGCATATTGTGTGGATGTGTCGCGGATCGGTTTGGTTCAATTCGGTTCATTTAGGTTCGAGCCCGACGTCGCGACATTCCTCCGTCGCACGCCCCAGATATCGTCACACGAAGCACGAAGAGTCGCGAGCTGACATCACAATGATGATGTCATATACTTTGACTAAATGCATACTATTGAAATTTGTCATGCATGTTATTCTCACGAAGACTCCATATATTTGAAATATAGTTGAAACCCACGAAGCCTCCACAAGGCATTGGACAAAGAACTGACCTCAACGAACCCTCTGTTGGACGAACCCTGTGCATGACGAACACTGTATGCTCTGTGACGAAGACTCTGGTGAAGAAGACTCATGTCAGCGAAGATTCTCCTGGACGAACACTCCCTGAATGCCACGGACACTCCATATCAACGAACAATCAATCAATGTTCGTGGGATTGCTTGTGACGAAGACTCCAGGACGAAGACCGATGGTTCGCCACAAAGACTCTAGTCTTCGTTGGCTGATTAACTCTTCATAGGCTTCTCTAACTCTTCGTGCATGTGCTGTTATGCTGCGCCTATACAAAGCAGCTTGCATCAACAAGATAAGTAAGAGACACGGACACGAGTGAATACAGAGACACAGACAGAGAGAAAACCCAGTGAGTTTGAGAGTATTATCTTTTGTAATCATTGTAAACAAACTTTCCGGTGTTAATACAATTGATATTCAAACATTGAATCTGTGTTTGTTTTGTGTCTCGATCTCGGTTTTCTTACCCGGTTGGATTCCACATAACCGGGTTTGTTCGTATCACAAGGATTAGGTTTCTAGATCCTCCGCTAGTGAACCTACAAGTTTTGCTTGCAGCTATTCTGCCACATCTCGATCTCGGTTTGCTTACCCGTTGGATTCCACATAACCAGCTGCCATTCTGCCACATCTCTCGCATTTTTGCCACCTTTATCTGCTCCTTACACGTCTTAGGACACTTGGCGACATCCTACAACAAATCATAACACTTGGAATGATCTTGTGGATCATCTATAAGTATAAATAGGCCTAGCAAGTAAGTGTTTACATTGGCGACATCCTACAACAAATCATAACACTTGGAATGATCTTGTGGATCATCTATAAGTATAAATAGGCCTAGCAAGTAAGTGTTTACATTAGTTCTTTTTGCATTTTATTTAGTTATTTTGTAGATAAAGTCAAACAGTTGACTTTCTGTTTGACTTTAGCTTCTGACCATTTTGGTCAAAGTAAAGTTCGATCCGAACTTTACTACATGATCGTAATAACATTGGTAGGATCCCTCTGCGATCATACCCTTGGATAATCACGTTTACTAGTTGAATTGTTAAGTTGAGCATTTTCCGTAAAAGTTGAATTTTCGACTAAAATGCAAAAATGGTTTCTATACTTATAACTTAGATGTTTTAGAATATAAACAAGTTTTATAACTAATATATACTGATAATAACATGCTCAACTTGTCGAATTCAGTTTAGGGTCTCTTTTTATGTCAAAAGTCAAGAAGTTTGACTTTTGCTTTAACTTTTGATTATGACCTGATTGGTGGACGTTTAGACACGTTTTAAACCTTTTCAGGACCACAATATTGTTGAGTATAACTCTCTGAAGTTATACCACATGGTCAGTCCGTTTGATGAGTTAAACGACAAGTCTTGAAATTGTTATTGAAAATGACTACAATGCCCTTGTATGGTTAAAGTAGACAAAAGAATGATTTTAACTAAATCAAACTTATAATCTGACTTCATATCAGTATATATTTTAACTAACAATGTATTTTACTAGTTAGACTTGTCGTATACCCATCCAACCTTCCGAACCCGTCTTTATGCGCATAACTAGTTATGCGAACCTAGTTCGTATAAACTACGCGTAACGGGTCAAAACCTTTTTAAAACTTTTCAAATCAGAATGTTGGTTTAAATTACCTTTATCCAATGAGTCCTTACACTCGGATAAGTATAAACCACATTCTAATCAATCTACGCTTAATCTAGCGATTAATCTTATTCTTACGTAACGGGTCGTGTCAAAAGAACTAACCTATGACCCATATACATTCTAACAGATAGCAAAATATATTCACTCCGAACTATAGAACCCACCCAGATAATCAGACTTGAGTTTAATACTTTGTCTTTACGGCGTTTACTATATTTGAAAACCGTTATCGGTTGGAAGCTAGCTAAAAGGTAAATACTCTTAACTTATTTTGTTTTTAAACTTGGGGTATGGTGAATACGCCACTTGGAGTGGGTATTACATAAATGGGTCTCCTATGATAACCCATAAATGTAAGAACCTGATTTAATCCGTTATATTTGATAACTGAAACAATTGGGGGTTACTAGTACCGTGTCCGGGCGACCCGACTCATGAACTATTATGGCCCTACAGAATAATGTGACGGGGTAGGCATACTGACTGTAAGACATGTTATTCAACTTTGGTGTGTACCTTAATCATTATAGCTCAGAAAATAACTGGCTTTGATATCTGGTTCCCATCGTCTGACAAATATGTAAATCTGGTGACAAGATAAAATCTCAAGAAATATTAAATGATTACCTACATGTTTTCCCTATGTATAAAATAATTTTTGAAAAATTATTTTCAAAATGAGTCAGTTAATTGAATTTACCAGCGAAAGCTGACGTGTTTTCAAAAGACTAACCTACAGGTACCGAACCTTGAATGTTAGGCAGGGAATCTAGGTCGGCTATGATAAAGGCTATGGAATATGCAAATCATAGGTTAAGACCTATGATGTCTAAGCTTCGTTTTACTTTGATCCATCTGTGGTCTATTATCTGAACACATGATTAGTTTTTGTATTTGACTATTAAACACTTTTAATGATATGAATGTATTTTTACTCTTAATACTTCCGCTGCATTATTATTATTTAATTGTGTTAACTGCTACCCGAACGTCACGAGTAAATTTCCATCTGGGCCCACCGGAATCGGGGTGCGACAGAGTTAGTATCAGAGCTACAATTTGAGTGAATTAGACACAAGCCTTTTGTGTCTAAACTCAAATATCACAAAATGCAAATTCCAAAAGATTATTCTTAGTTCTAGACCTGAACTTAGGACTACTCCTCTCATTGTATTAAAGCTATCGATGTTTATGAATTTTTAGGAAAAATGTCGCTCGGAAAGGAGACCGATGATGATGATTCCATGTTATTTCATCTGAAGCCAAGGAATCTGAAGCTTCGTACTAAACCCAGGATGTCAGTGCGACCATGCCTGAGGATGAGTTCATTACCCTCCACCTATGGACAATACCTTGTTCCACAAGCTAAAACCCAAAGTGATAAACCTATAAACTCGACATCAGAACCAATACTGGTGGACAGTGAAGATCCATACTTTCTACCCCCTAGCTTTGAAATCCCAAACCTTAATTACACTAGCCAGTTCCCCATTCGAGATCCATACCACTCGTTATCATTGGAACCCGCTAGTACCTCCAATATTCCTCACCTAGAAAAATCTAACAAATCACTAAATTCTCCAACACTGGATGGAGTGAAGCAAGAAGCGAAATAGCTAGTATGACGAAAAAGTGGATGACTAAAGACACTTTCTCCTTAAGTATGTTTTGTTTGTTTTCAAAAAACTGTGATTGATATAAGCAGTTGTGCTATCAAAGACACTATCAAGTATGTGTCTCAATCCTTCAAGGAGGATGCATTGACCTAGTGGAAGGCACTGATCCAATCCACATGCAAGGTTGCACTATACAACCTAAGTTGGGCCAAATTCATGGAACTGATCCGCAAGACTTACTGCCTACCTCACGAGGTGGAGAAGGTTGAATCTGACTTTCTCAAGCTAACCATAAAAAACCTCAACTGTCGAGCTTATGTGTCTAAGTACAACCTTCTTTCAAGACTCATTCTTTATCTGATTACCCCCGAGTCAGAGCGCATTGCGCGATTCATTGGAGGACTAGCTTCAAAAATCAAGGGGATGGTTAAATCCTCTAAGCCTACGATGTTTAGATCAGATGTGGATCAAGCGTTATCTCTCACCGAGGAGTAGAAAAGGGTGAGAGCAGCTGTAGGACCGGTTTCGGATCCGAACGAGTCGATCAGAGGTGTTCTCCTATGTTTCAGGTGCGGAATTACAAGAAACAAAGGTAGAAATAGCTTTACAACACTGTTTGATTGATTTGACAACAATTACAGCTCAAATCTCACACCGGCAGCACTTCGGCGTAGTTGTCAAAAGTCAGATTATGATTTCGCTCAAGAGGACCCCTATATATAGGGTGATGGTTTCGCTTATGTGACAGACCATATAAGCGATACCCCATGTTAATGATTTCGCTTTTGTGTCATGAACACATAAGCGATACCCTCTTGTACATATGAGCGAAATCATCTCTAACTACCTATATCATTTTACATATTCTCGTACAACGTGCCCTGATCTATACAATGAAATCTAGGATTCGATACAAGACGAAGTCAACAGATGTAGTGCATCAACAAACTCCCCCTCAGATGTTGACGAGTCGCATCCAGCACCAACTGTATCTTCAGTTCTTCAGTCTTGATCTATCTATGGGCTTTTCCGAACTCTCCCTCTCAGATGTTCTCTTCAGACTCCCCCTCTCGATTTGCTGGTATTCCTTTGTTCTTCAGCACAATCTTCAGGATCTCTGTCTGTCTCTCTAAGACTTCAGATATCAAAACCTGGCTTTTCAAAATCAAGTCTAATTCTCTTGATCAGATCTCTTGATTCCTTAAGTTCATCAGCATCAGGTCAATATCTGGAAAAATCTTAACCCAAATATAAATTTCTAAATTTAACAAATTATATGCACCAATACTAACTCTCCTCAAATTCACATCTCACTTTTATTTGATGAACCAATTGTAAGATTTTAAAAAAAATGAATTTTTCATTTAAGATTTACTCCCTCTTTACAAAAATGTCATCATGTTTAGCACTTGAAATTTTGAAAATCAGCTTTTCAATATCAGTTGTCGAAAATCTTTTTGACTTTTTCAAAATTTATGCTAAAACACACTAAAATCTTTTTGTAATTTTCGACAAGAAATGAAATGCAATAAAGAAATATTTACAAACAATATTTTTGTGAGTTCGTGCAAGAGGATCATATCAGTTTATGAGACATATCACCAACACCGTTAAGCTTCATTTCATATTAAGTTCTAAACAATTTACCTAGATTGTCAGTATGTTTGTCCACTTAAATTCTCACACAAATTTCAACTGTTTCGAGATACGATGTTAATGTTTTAAGCTACTTAAACTTATCCGTGTGTCCCACTACTTGAATATACTCCCGTATCCAGAATCTCAATAATCAGTCTTACAGGTGAAAATACTACAATGATATCTGTATATAAATTAGGTGTGCGAGGGCCGAGGGATCTCAGATCGATACTTCCGTATACGCAGAGAGATATCAGCTTCGACTTTTCGGTGTGTCCCCTTTAGAGGATCTTTTTGCTTACAACAACAGCATATATCAATTTTATTGTTTCAGCATGCTGAGGGTTTAATGCTGTGTTTCAAGCATTGCAGCAAGTATTAGCCAAGGACTAGGTCAGAACTACCGTTCAGCAGAAGTCCCGGAATAATACCCCAGATATCATAGAGTATAAAGACCTAGTATATCAGATTAAGAGACCTTTCAAACGAGATTTCAGGGGTTACCTATATATCCAAGTTTGTGTTAACCCACAGAACAAACAAGTTTGAAATTTAGGTTTATATCTCGTCACAATCTACTAAATGTGCAAAAATCTACTGACATATCCACAGTAAGATTATTTATCACATTTTTCTTTTCATTTCTTTAGCATGTTGTGATCATCCACTGATGTACTATCATTTCCTCTATATGCAACAAAAACTCATTTTTAAATTTTATCATGTTTTTGTCTTTTTCAAATTTTCAAATGTTTTTGGATTTTCACTGAAATTTTCTACTCCCCCTAAAATGCAAACACATTAAAGAAAATATGAAAACAAACTGTTCAATAAAATGACAACCGATATCGAATCGCATCAAATCGCCATCCATTTGGCATAAACAATCAGAACTTCCCCTTTCACAAAACTATTTTCTCATTATGATTTCAAAACGCTTAAGTTTGTTTTAACCAAAATGATTTTTCCGGAAAATAAATTTTGTTGATTTTACCACTTGTAAAATTGGGATTTGGTTCATCACCTTGTCTATTCTTAACCATTTGTAGCAGATCAAGTACAAATTAATGTCCTTGATTTACCACTTGCAAATATGCACCATCTATACCTAATTGTAAAATTTTACCACATGTAGAACACAATACCACTTGTAGGAATGTTACGTCTACATCACCATTTTACCAATCAGAATGCCGATTCCTGCTTTGCACTTACCAACCTGAAAGCTCCGGCATATTCCTTCAACCTGTAAACATGCAAACACTATCAAAATTTTCAAACATTAGAAAGATGCCGATTCCTGATCCACGATATAAACTTGGGATCTCCGGCATAGTCCTTCGACTATCATGGAAAACAAACTTCCACCCAAGTCTTATTTGACTTGGTGGCTTCCAATTCCTGGGCAGTAGGGTTGTAAGTTGCCTTTTTAGTTGCATAAAAATCTTTAACCCCCTTTACTTTCCCATCAAGCATTTTCTTGAAAATTTTCTTAACATTTTCATTGAATGTTTTCTCAATATCAAACTCTGAGAAATCTATTTTATTAACCATTTGTTTAATCTCTTCCACACTAATAGATTTAATGTCAGCATTATTCAACAAATCATCAATCTCATTTTGTGACTCCTCTGATTTTGTGGAATCAGATTCATTGTCAGATTGTACCTCTGATTTTTTAACAATCCATTTTTCATTATCTTTTGCACTCTTTTTGTACAATCTTTTAGAACTTTCACCAACTTCATATTTTGAATTTTTAAAAGTTTTGAAATTTGTAGTTGGTGAATCATTCTTTTCAACCACTTTTTCTTTCAGTTTTTCAGAGACTCCCTGTTTTTTGTTGACTTTGTTTGGACAATTGTGAGCAATGTGTCCAACAACTTGACATTGAAAACAGATCCTTGTATCTCTTGGAATATCTCTTGAATGAAAAACTCCAGTTCCTGTTCTTTTCCTTTCAACAAGAAACTCCTGGTTTGTTTCTTTCCAAAAAGGTTTCTTCTGTTCTTCTTCAACACTTCCTCCTGAAACAAATTTTGTTTTTGATTTAGAATTGTTTACCTTTCTGTAACTTTCTTGCTGAATAAAACCTAAACCTTTTCTTTTGTAATTACAATTTTGGTTTGTTTTCTTTTGAAAACCAGAACTAAAATTGTAATCATTTTTCCCTTTTTTCTTGTTTAACCTTTGTTGAACTCTTGAAGTATATTTTTTAGGTTTTTCATTAAAATTTAAATTTTTAGTATCAGAAATATTAATTTCTGTGATTTTAAAAACTTTTTTGATCTTGTCAAATCTAACACTATCCATCGGAAACTCTTCATCAGAATATAATTTGTCAGAATCATTTAAAGTATATGCAACTTTAAATGTTTCATCATCCAAATTTGCTTTTGATAACAAAAATTCTTTACTATAAGACCGTTTTTCTGATGTTTTGGAATTTGTGACCAACGAACTCAAATTTTTGACTGACAAACTTGAACACCCAGACTCAGACTTTGACTTAGACACCTCCTCAGTATCTAACACCTGATCGACCACCTTTTTGATTAACTCGGACTCATGATCAGTATCAGACGAGGTAAATGTGATATCAATATTATCTGGTAAAACGTCAGTTTCCTCTGATTTTAACTTTATATTGATTGCTTTTTCGACTTGCTCCTCATTTGGTTTCCTAGGAGAATAACCTTCCCAGATAGGAGGCGGACACTTGTTATACTTAACAGTCGATTTCTTACCAGTCTCTTTCTTTTTCTTTTCATCTTCAAATGCTTCAAAACCTGCAACAGTAGGATAAACCCTATCAATCACATAGTCAGAACATGAATAACTAAGAAGTAACCTTCTGATTCTTTCGTTTTCAATCTTTTCATTTTCCAAATCCTGCTTCAGTTTTGCATTCTCTTCAATATAATGATTGATTGCCTTTTGCTTTTGCATCAAAGTTGAATTAGTCATAGTTAACGCCTTTTCTCTTTCTGAATTTGTTGTTTGAAGACTAGTCACTGTTCTGTTCAATACACTGTAAGATTCTTTCACATAATTGATGTCAGATAACAACTTCTCTATCAATCTTTCTCTGTCAAACAACAACATATCTTTATCTTCACACATCTTGCAAACTTCCGAACACTTCATGCAAGGCTTCTCAACCTCAACAATCTTCTCAACCTCTATAGTCTTCACCACTTCAATAACCTTTTCTTCAACAATTTCTTTTTCAATCTTAGTCACCTTTTCTTCTTCAACAACATTTTCATTCTTCAAATCTTGTTGTTGTTCTTTTTCAGCTCTTTTCTCCTTCAGCTTCTCCAATCGTTCTGCAAAATAGAAATGAAAACTTTCAGGAGATAAATGACTTTTAGCAACATTAATATGTTTTTCTTCATCATTATCACTGCTGCTATCAACTGGTGTCTGATCAAACTGTGTAGATTTTTCAGACTCAGTATCTGAACAACCAGAATCAACTGGTGTTTGATCAAAAACAACTTCTTTTTCTGAACTATAATCATTTTGAACACTCTCATCAGAACCTTTCAAACTTTCTTCATCACTGTCAGAACTTTCATTAAAAGCATCAGATTCTTCTTTCACACCAATAGATCTCATCCATGTAGCAAACAAATCTGGTTCTTTGACTATCTTTGCAATAAATGCTTTGAAACCACCTTTCTCATCCACAAACATATCCCAGCTAAAACCTTCAGGTAATTCTTCATCATTCTGATCTACCAAACATGCTGAGTTTTCAGAAGATATGTATTTGCTCCAGTTGAAATCTACCAAGCATCCTTTCTTAGAATCTTCAATCTTTCTACCATGAGCCGTTTGTGAATCTTGTAATTGACCAACTTGCTGATAAATAGCTTTCCGGTAGTAATCTTCTTTTTCGAACGGATTCTGAGCACCACTCACTTCTCTGTTTTTGCACTCTCGTTTGAAATGACCTTTTTGCCTGCATCTGAAACAAGTAACTTTAGATTTGTCAAATCCTAAATTAGAAACACAAGCATCAAGAAAATCATTTCTTCCAGTGATAGTTTTGAACTTCTCAGCCCTTCGAAGAACACTAGCAAGACACCACTTAATATCCATGAGTTCCATTTCTTCGGCATCTATCTGATCATAATCCTCTTTTGTCAACATAGGATTTCCAATTCGACCAGCTACCAATCCCTCATAGGATACCAACACCGAACCAAGTAGAGCCATGTGATCCTTTGCTATGTCTTCTGAAAAACTTTTACCTTCTGGCAGATTTAGAGCTATATTGCACTGAATCACACACCCATTTCCCATCTTTGTGTTTTCTGATGAAGTCTTTGTATTAAAACTTGGATAAGATGAAAAACTGCTATTGCTTTTGTTTGTGCTTTGATCAGTTTGATCTGTAGCATTCTCAACACTATATGCAGTCTGAATCTTAGGACTTATATCAGCTTCTGATGTAGAAACACTGCCTTTATAATACATCTTCACATCCTGTTGACCACTTGGATTATTCATCCTAGCGATCTTTTGCTGTTCCAGATCCTGACTTTCAATCTTTTCAATGAATTGAGATATTGATAAACCATCATAAACACCCGTATTTTTCAATATCATCAAATACGTTCCCCACTCTTTCTGTGGTAAAGCATCAGCTAGCTTATCAACCCATTCCTCATTTTCCTTTGTGATGTCCATCATCGACATTGTTCTCACCAGATGACAGTACCTTTCAATTAACTTCTTCGTGTCTTCCCCAGGTAGACTTGTAAACAAATCAAATTCTTTTTTAAGTAACGACTTCTTGTTCTTAATCATATTTGCACTTCCTTCAACCTTTACTTTCAAAGCATCCCAAATCGACTTCGATGTTTTATCATGTTGAAGAAGTATGAATATGTCTTCTTTGATCGCCTGTTGTAACAAACTAATCATCATTTTTTCAGCCCGATACATCTCTCGTTCTTCATTGCTGAAATCTGAAATCTGTTTAATTGTTTGTAGCTCAGTTCTTGGTAATACGTACTTCTTTAAAATACACTCCCATGATCTCAAATGATTAGCTTGAACCCAGTTTTCAAACCTATCTTTCCAACCATAATATTCTTCAATACCCATAAGCTTTCGCGGTTTCTGTGTAGTTCCCGTCTCATTCTCTAAGTTCACGGCTTGAGTAATTGAAGATTGACCCGTTGGTGTTGCAAATGCGTTGTAGAATTCAGTACTCATGATGACGTATCAAATTTTTCAACACTGTGTCTTAAAAGCGAAATCAGTTTGTAAGTTGCCACAAAAGCGAAACCCTAAAGTGACGTTTGAGCGAAACCCAAGTTACCACTAAAGCGAAACCTTAAAGTGACGTTTGAGCGAAACCCCAAGTTACCACTAAAGCGAAACCTCAAATTACCACAAAAGCGAAATCACTGTGACACAAGAACGATACCCTGACCTCAAAAGCGAAACCCCTTCGAACCAGAATTTAGGCCATTTTACTTAGATTCTAAGTCTCAAACTTTCCAGGGTTTGTTTATGTAAGATTATCTATGTGCTGAACAATTTTGATCCAATTTTAACCGTGAAAACTCTCTGAATTAAGAAAAGTATGTGTAGAAGTGAGAAAAACCAATGAGAATCAGAAGAAAACAAGCTAATTTCAGCAGAACTCCTCCTCCTGAGCTCTGATACCACTTGTAGGACCGGTTTCGGATCCGAACGAGTCGATCAGAGGTGTTCTCCTATGTTTCAGGTGCGGAATTACAAGAAACAAAGGTAGAAATAGCTTTACAACACTGTTTGATTGATTTGACAACAATTACAGCTCAAATCTCACACCGGCAGCACTTCGGCGTAGTTGTCAAAAGTCAGATTATGATTTCGCTCAAGAGGACCCCTATATATAGGGTGATGGTTTCGCTTATGTGACAGACCATATAAGCGATACCCCATGTTAATGATTTCGCTTTTGTGTCATGAACACATAAGCGATACCCTCTTGTACATATGAGCGAAATCATCTCTAACTACCTATATCATTTTACATATTCTCGTACAACGTGCCCTGATCTATACAATGAAATCTAGGATTCGATACAAGACGAAGTCAACAGATGTAGTGCATCAACAGCAGCTGATGGTGACAACACTCCAGCCAAGGATTCTTAGAAGGGCAAGACTGGTTTGAACTATAACCAGTCTAAGCCAACTGTGTTAAAGCCCGAATGCAAAACCTGCAGGAAAAGGCATTTTAGAAAATGCCTGTTTGTTGGTGCACCTTTTTGTGTCTGTAACTAGTCTTGTTTATGGTTGTATTTTGTATGGTCTTTTGTCGTTTATCGGGTCTGTATTTGCCGTCGACCAAGTCGGATATCCTCCTATCCGTTTGCGTCCGACTTATTTTTCTCTATTTGATATGTAATGTTATACGAACAATGCACGTTGCATGTAAGGGTATTATTGTCATTATGTAAGTGTTTATATGTTGCTGCTGTTTGCTGTCTGTTTGCAGCAAACAACACAACTTTTGCAACCTTCGACGAAACACCTTGTGTTTCGTCGAACACCTCACGACGAAACAGAGTGTGTCCATTTCAGCTCGTTTCGTCGACATCAGCGACGAAACACCCTTGTTTCGTCGACTGTTGGGCTGCTTCGGGCCCAATGTCTGGCCCAAATGTTGTTTGGTCGACCCACCTTTGGTTTCGTCGATGTTTGGCCCAGGTTGCTATACAAACAGCTTTCTGGTTTCACTTTGAAACTAGATGAGAGCATACCCTGAAAGTTATTCTGTCAAACTGTGTGTGTATCAGTTGTTCTTGGTTCTCATCACATTTAATCAATAGATTGTGTTTCATTGGTTATACCGTGTGTGTTATTTACTGTGTTTGATTTGGCATCGTTACGGGGATTCCGCACCCGTGACATTGTTTGTTATAAACAATGATTCAGTTTTCGTTATCGATCCTCAGATTTCGGGACCTACAATTGGTATCAGAGCGTTGGCTCTAATCCTTGTTTAAAACCAAACATAGTTCGGTTTTTATCAAGTTTGAAACTGGTTGTTTATGTTTTTCTAAAAACTGTGTTCTTGAAAGTTCACATATTTCTGGAAAACTCGTCTTAAAATCTGTTAGATATTGTCATGTGCTAAAATTTTTATCAAAAACCTTGTTGTCTTGATTGTTCACGTTGAAAAACTGGGTTTTTAGTAAAAGTTTTAGGCAAGTTCATGTTTCGGAAAGTTGTTTGGTGACCGGAAAGTGCATAAAATCTGGGTTTGGTCTTCATATATTCAAAGAACATTCAACGTGTTCTAAATATTCATTGAATTTTAAATTTAAAAAAAAATTAAAGGATTTGATTAAAATATTGAGAACATGCTATTAGGTGACTTAGGCATGTGCTAGTTTGAAAAAAATGTACATGTGACGTGATGATGGTTTGAGAGATAAGCAAAGCATGGGTTGAGATGAAAATGATGTCTTGTGTCAGACATAAGATAAGGCTTCATTGAAAAAATCTCACCAATCTTACCAACTTTCTGTCCTCTTTGTGATCTTATCCGAAAGTCCTTTTATTTTCGTCACATTACAAACTGATTTTGTCTCATTGGTTCCTGTTTTAGTCGCACACATATCATTCTGTTTCGTCGCAGTCTTTATCCTTCCTGTTTCATCGCACACATATCATTCTGTTTCGTCGTCCATCGTAATTCACAACAGGAATTGAGTTTCATCGCACAAATATCATTCTTGGGTTTCGTCGTTCATCATACATCAATCAGTTTCGTCGAGTCAACATTCTATTCAAAACAGTTTCGTCGTTCACTCACAAAATACACAAAGTTTCGCCAAACAGTACAAGTATTTTGTTTGGGGTTTGGTGCTGGGTATTGAAACGAAGAGAGAGAAATAGTGATTTGAAAGTGGGTAGGCTGTGGATGGTGTATGTCGGCTGAAATAAGGAAGATAAGAAGAGGAAGACAAAGTGAGATGTCGGCTGTTTTATGGAAATTGGGGTTTTGACTTGAAGTTTGGGCCTTTTGTATTTAAAACTCATAATTCAACATTTGGGCCTCAAGTTCACTTCGTACATTAACTTTTTTTTGGGCCAGACATTAACAAAATTCATTAGGCCATTTAATACTCGTAGGCTACAGTTGACTTCATTGGGCCATAGTCACTGTTCATTGGCCAATAACAATTAGTCTTTGTGGGCTACAATTTTACATGATTTGCAAAGTGAGGGTCGGGTATTCGCGGAGTTGATTTGAATCGCGCTTCTAAATATCACGGTTTTGTGGGTGGCAAGATATTAGTGAGCTTAATTTTTCGTTGCTTGTGCTCAATCCAATGTCGAATTCAAACTTCTTTTCGTTTCCCCAGTCAGCTCCACCTCCGGTTTTCGATCCAAGTGCCTATATTCCAACACCATCACAAGCCCAACCACAACCTCAACCCATATTCACTATGAGTGACTATTTCCGTATTAAATCAAAGGCTACTTCACTTCAACCTCTATTTGTTACACCTCAAGCTCAACCTCAACAAGGCAACCAAAATCCTTTCATAAATCAAACAAGTACATCCACGTCCAACTCAAATAAAGCCGATGACTCCTGGTCTCTACAATTTGGAGGTGGAGATCAAGGAGGAACTGTGTTTTATGCTGAAATTGTCAAGAATGTTAATGATGGTGAATCTTCAGGAAATGATGACTGTTCAGGATATAGTGGCAGTACTGATAAAGATGGCTCAGGTGTGAGTGATTACAGTTCAGAATCGGACGTGAAGGAGGGAATGGATTCTGAAGCTGATAGTTTGTCGAATGGTGCGAAGGAGATGAAATGTCAAAACTCTGACTTGATTAAGAAAGCTGATGCTACATCAGAAGAAATGGAGAAGATTCTCACTGAAGATTGATCTTTCTCTTCTCAGACTGCCATTATGGCTAATGTCACAGCTTCTACAAGTCAGGTAAAATCTGAAACTCCTAGCATATGTAGTGTTTGTGCTGATATGAAACATGAATGTGCTGAATTGAAACATGAATCTGAAACGGTTCATAGTCACAATCAGAGTTTGGTTATTGAACTGTCAAAGTGCAAAGAGGCAAATATGGCTTTAGTTAGAAACGAAAAGGATTTTAAATCTGTAATTGAAACCTTAAAGAAAAGTGTTTCCGAAGTGACCAAAATTGTTTATCATAAACAAGTAATATTAACGATTACATTAACATCGTTGAGGAAACCAAAAAGGAACTAGCCATTGCCAAATGTGAGCATGATGTAATCAAGCTCAAATTGGAAAGTTATTCTAACTCCCGATTTGTGCTCGATCACATCATAGACGTTCAAAAGCTGAAAGGGAACGTGAAAGGCGTTGGGTATAAGAAGTGTCCGCCCCCTTTGAGACACAATTATACTCGAATGCCCGATGAGGAGGAAATGCCGCGTTTTGAGCCAACTGTACCTCTTGATTATGAGGAAGTTACAACTGGCTTAGGGTTCAAAACAGACAGTTCCTCTGAGGGCTCATCTGGAACAACCGAAAATTCAGCATCTGTTGGTACGGAACAAAGTCCTCCCACAGTTGAGGACTATGATTCGTCAGATGATGAACCAGATGTGAGTGATGAGGATAAATCTCTTAAAAAGAACAAAGGTGTAGAAGTCCCTATTGAGAATCATATTCTGTGTGATCCTCCTACTCCTGCTGTGCAATCAACTGGTGCTAAACAAGAGATAGATCCTATCACTGAGACAATGTCTACTGTTAAAAGTGATAACGTGTTGTACACTTTAGTCGGTGATGACAAAATTTATTCAAACACAGCTTTTCCAATTAAAAACGTCAATCAATCTTTGACTGATAAAGTGTTTGAAGATACTACCAGTATGTTTTTGGAAAAGGGGATCCCGAGAGTTTTAGTAACTCAGTGTAATCCGATTCCAAAAGCTGAAGTTAGAAGAAAATTTGGAAATCAAAAATCACCAACGAAGCAACAACCTATGGCTTTTAAGGGTAAACAACAACAACGAGCTCAAAAGCCTAAGGTTTCACAACCAAAGGCTGAAACAAAAGGAGCTCGTTACAAGAACAAAGACATTAAATTTGTGGCCTCCAAAGGTACTGATAAAGTGGAGACTTTTGAAAATAAGTCAAATACCGATTTTGTTCAAAAGGTCAAAATTTTGAAACGTAATAGTGATAACAATTACACCCAACACACAAATGGGTGTGAAGCTAGTACCTCGGGGTCTACAAATTCAACGTCAGGTCATCGAACAGAATCTCCTAATTTTGTTGAAAGGAGATTATGCTTTAAATGCGGGGAGTTTGGCCACATTATCAGAAATTGCACAAACTCTCCAAAACCAAATTTTGTAGAAAGAGCCCCTTCTGAACACGGTCACTCACAACGTCGTCCTGTTTCTCCAAAACATGATAAACGCACTATTAAAGAACAGGAAACAAAACAACGACGTCAAAACGTGAAGGTGATCGAAAAGGCATTAAAACCAGATGTAAAATCTATTAAAAGGGAACCAAGTTTATCACAACCGTTAAACCAAAAATTGTTAATAATACATAATCTGGTAAACGGAAACAGTCTTGGAAACCTAAAACGGGTGAAGGTTCAGGGGGAGGCGTGAAATTTCAAATCATTAAGAGATTGAAATTACATTTCTTGATTCTCAGGGGCAACCCAAGTCTATGAAGGCTTGGGTCCCCCTCTCCAACTAATCTCTGAGTGAGTGTGCAGGATGTTCCAGGAGGAACTTTCGATAGTCATAGGATTATTGATAGTGGAATGTTCATGCACAAGATCGGCGACAAAAGAAATTGTTGCCTTTGATGGAGAGAAAAAGAAAAGAAGACAGAATTGTATGTCGAAATAAATTGAAAAGCTTTGACAAATTGAAAATCATTCTAAAGTTTGATTGTTCAAGGCTTTAATCGGGTCCCCGGGATAGATTCAATCAAAATGTACGCACCTGCAGCACGTCTGAAGTTCAAGTCCACAAGATGAACGTGCTGTGTACATTTCTTCGCGGTGTGATTGAAGAAAATGTGTTTGTTGAACAAACCAACCGGGTGTGCGGATGCCTTGGCGTGGATTGAACAACCGCACACTACTTCTCAAGAGAAAGACAAAGACCATCGCTAGTGCAATGTGGAAGACCAGCCGGACCAAATGGTCTATGATCTTGTTGCTGTGAAGAGTTTTCTCGGATTAATCGAAGTAGCTGCAAAATCGACTTTGAAGTCCACACCGGGTGGATATCCAGTTTGGGAGAGCGCTCAGATTCCTTGCAATGCACGAAGCAGTTGAAGGATACGGTTTTGAATTTCTAATCTCTCCTATACTTGTCGATATTTAAGCTGCTTTTTGAATTATTATCTCGTACAGCACTCTTTGACCTGAAACATTGATCTCGAATATCACTTCACACGTGATTGTTTCACTATGAAACTCGTCAATGTTGTCATGGTCCGCACCTCTTACCGACGTGCCAACTGATTTTTCCAAAATTCGATAAATCATTTCTGACAAAAAATTTAATTTTGGTAAACGGCATTGAGGTAAAACATGAGTTAACCAACATCGGGAAATCTTTTTGTAAATACCCTTGTGTTTTTAAATTTATCATATTTTGTTGATTTTAGGGGGAGTAAATCCAAAATTTGAAATTTCAAAAACAGTGAAAAATTTCAAAATGCAAAAACATTGGAAAATCAAAAATGAGTTTCTTGGAGAAAAGAAGGGAAAGTGATGATATACACTGGTGTGGTCTGTCAATATGGTCAAAAGAAAAGGAAAAAAATTGAAAAATGATAAGTAGCTTTACTAATGATGTATTGGTAGGCTCACAATCAAACTAAAATGTGCAAGATGATATAAACCTAACAGACTTCAAGTCAGGTGGGAACCATTCATTGGCATATGGTCTTGGTACCAAAATTTCGTTTGATTGATTGCCGAGGTTCTGAGATATTCGGTCTTTATGCTGTCTTATCATCTGGGTATCATGGTTGTTTCTTTTATCGTAAAATAACGGAGACGAAGTCTAGATCTTCCATGATACCATACATACGTGTACATATTGCATTCGAACTCAATAAGTGATCAACAATCACATGTCCAAACAAACAAGTGATAATATATCACATTTATCCGGGAGTCAAGTTCGTCTCTCTGCTGTACGAAAGTACTGACCTGTTCACGGACTTGCTCCTGTGCCCTTCATGCATCGAAAATCAAGTTCCTCATCAATAAGTGATTTTATCACATAGGGCTTGTTTTCAATCAAAATAAGTGAGTTTCTCACATCTTTTATATGGTCAAACGGATGATAAGCAGTATACTCACCGGTAAGATGAACTCTCGTGCATACTTTGATACGGGAATATGTCGTGAGTGGATGTACACCGACAAGTAAGTATAACTCTTACCGTAAATCATATCTCCTAATTATGATTACATCTGATAAGTTGAGCTTAGGTGGACAACAATACCGATAATTGTGGTAGAATACTTATCTAAATCTTTAAACAGAAATCAGAAACCGTTTTGACAAGGACCGTAAGCTGGTAATGATTCTCTTATCTTGAAACTCGCAAAAAGATTATTCACTGTATAAATTCTTTATGTTATTGTCTTTCGTTAGTTTAACGTACTTTAATTTGTGTTGTAGTGTAAGTTGTAAAACTTGTTTTGATTAACCGATGGTTGGTATCTCGAAGTTTTCTGCCGGAAGCATGAAACCTACTTCATAACACGTCCTTCATTTGAAAACTCAATCAAAATGGAAATGTGTTCAATTAATCAAAATCTGTTCAGTGTGCAAAAATTTTCATGCCTTAGTGTTTTTGAAGAATGATGTCGACGAAACAAAGTATGGTCGACGAAACAAATTATTATCGACGAAACACACATGGTCAAAGTCAAAGGTTTCAACTTGGTCAACCTTGGTCAAACCTGTTTTAGTAGTCGACGAAACAAACGAAACACCTCGTTTCGTCAAGGTTACGATGAAACACAATTGCCCAGTTTTGTTTCGTCGTGGGCTAAATTTTAAGGCCCAAGTCCAGCCCAACATATCCGTTTCGTCGAGCCCAAAATCCGTTTCGTGGAGATGTACGTTTCGCCGAAGTAAGGCGGTGTTTAAAGGGGTCCCAGGTCAATTATTTGTTTACTTTTTCAAACATAACATGTTCATCTTCTCTACACTCAACCGCCATACCCCTCTGCTATACCCATTCTCGAACCCTCTATACCCTCTGTTTACCTTGAAATCTAACAAAACTCAAAGGTAGAAAAATGTTCCTGATCATGTTTCTAACAAAATGAACCGTATGTTTTTGTCCGAAACCCTCGGAAACCCTTTTTACTTGATGTTTTTCATAATTTGAGATTTTGCTTGTTTTGGGTTCTATAAAAAACAGATAGATTTAGGATGTTTTCTTTGATTGTGCTTTGATTTGGGTTATGGTTCGGTATATAAAAACAGGGGATTGATGATTGTTGAAGTTTAACTGTTTCAAACAGGTTTTTGATCGAAAAACATATCCACATTGGATCTTGGGTGTGTTTCCTACTTGGGTTGGGTTAAACAAAGTGTTGATTTTGGTTTGTGATGATCTGATCATTGTTCAAACCCCATACGGCGAAACACCCAAATGTCTGAAACCCTAACTGTTCTAAAACCCCCTTCACGACGAAACAAGTGACGAATCAAACAAGCGACGAAACGGATTCGTTTCGTCGAGGTACTGTCGATGAAACAAACTGGTCAACGGTCAACTCTGTTTCGTCGCACATCATTCTGTTTCGTCGAAGACTCTCTGTTTCGTCATCCATGCCTTAGTAATTTTTTCAGTTTGGTGCATTGTAACAGAATGTTTGTAACTATGTGTTTAATGTTCATTTGATGTTCAAACATGTTTGTATATAAGTTTAATACACTTATTGTGACATTGTGACTTATTGTGGACATTTTCATATACAGATGGCACCGAAAGAAGGAAAACGTAAGAAACCGACTAAGAAGGAAAACAAGTCGGAAGAGGAGATAATGTCTGAAAAGCGTCATAATCAAATTGCTTTTCTGGATCCAGAAGAAAAGCTCGCTGAACTGAAAGATATCACAAAATGGATCAGGGAGTCTCGGATCAATCATGCTGTTACTTTCTCAACGCCTGTCTACAAATCTCTTATCAAAGCTTCCTGGGATTCAGCAAGTGTTGTGCAATTGGATGGAAAAGAAGTTATTTAGGGTCGTGTAAATGATGTGGATGTTATTGTATCTCTGGATATCTTGAACGAGGTCTTACAGCTACAAGACCATCCTGATGCTCCATATTCTATACCTATCATGTGTACGAGAGGCTGCTTGTTACGAATGAAGTGTACAGGAGACATCTTCAACAAACAAATCAACATGGGTGATCTTCCGTTACGCTACAAGTTCCTATTACACACTCTCATTCAGTGTCTTAGCAATAGACGTGCTGGATACAATATGGCTGGAAATAATCTAGTTGATTTCATGGTGGCGTTGGTGCTGAACAAACCATTTAGCATCTCAAAGTTCATCTTCACCAATATGAAGGATAATATGATGAGGACTGGAAGTAGAATAACAGGGAACAAGTTCTGGATGTATCCGCGGTTTCTTCAAATGATCATGAATGTTCAACATCTTGGTTTTCCTAAAGCCGACAACGACATTCTGAAGATAGAAGCAATGAACTTCAATTCTTTAAGGATAATCAAGAACCATGCATCCAAAAGATACAAAGAAAGCGATCCTCCAAGGAAGTTGATCGGTGCGCTTGGGAAACCAGACTACATAGCTCCAGCAGATGATAAATGGCGTCATGATGACAGCCAATATGATAACGAAGAGCCAGAGTTGAAGAGAAAAATGGTTGAAAAGTTTGGTCCAGATCCAGTGGATTCTGAGTCGTCGAAAAGTGATAGTGAAGACGATGGTGATGATACAGGTGCCGTTGGTGTATCTAGTGCTGGTGCGACTAGTGGTACATCAGCTGGCGATGATGAAGAGGCTTCTGATTCCGACGATCATCTAATCGAGCCAGGATACGAAATGTATCTTGATGAACGTGGTGTTAAAAGATACAGGAAGATTAGACAAGAAGATGATCCTGAATATGTTCCAGAGGTTACTGAAGCGGAACGTTTAAAGAAAAGGAAAGCTGAGAAAGCTGCTGAAAGTCAAAAGAAGAAATCAAGAAGATACTTGAGTACCTCTGCTCGGCAATCTGCTCCTCAAGAGCCTGTTCAAGAAACTCCTGTGATATCTTCAGCTGCTGAAACTCCTGTGGTATCTTCAGCTGTTAAAACTCCAACAGTAACCCCTCAGGCCGTTCCTCAAAGATCTACGGCTGCTACAATTAGAGCAACTAGTTCGCAGCCTAGTTCTGAACGTCAAAGGATTTTCTCGGAGATGTCTCAAGATGAGAAGAATAACTTCTTATTCACTCAACTTGAAGCTACTGCTGATCGTATTCAGAGGCAAACTGATTTCATTAGAATCACGAAGAATGATCAGGTCAGTCAACAGGTGGAAATAAATAAGTTGAAGTCCACTGTTGATTAACAACAAACTGTGATCACTCGACAGCAAGCAGAAATTGATCAATTGAAAGCAGAAAATGAACGGATGAAAGGTGAAGAAGAAACGAGAGAGCAAAACCACTCTATACTTCAAAAGCTGGCTGAAGATCTTAAAGGAAGGTATGACTTTATGAAGGAATGGTGTCACACCCCCAAAATCCACCACGCGGAGTATCACCGCTTGGAGGCGTGACATGACCAGGATCGAGCCACCAATCATATTGAACAACGAAATTAAGTAAATAAGACCAACCACAATACGATTGGTGACCATAGCTAGTTAACCATGTTCAGTTTAAACAGCGGAAGCATAAAACGTGAAACCAAAACATAAGTTCCATAGTTCATAAGTTTGAAGTCCAAAACGTAGGTTTAATAAGTTCATAAGGATTTAAATATTAAGCACGGAACATAACAGTCCGTACCCCACAACGACCTCCTCCTCGTGCAAGCTCCATAAGCGTCTAGCGACCTGTAAGGCATGTAACAACGAGTCAACAACATAGTTGAGTGAGTTCATGGTTGGTTGATTAGTTTTAAGTTGTTTCTGAAAAACGTGGTTTGACTTTCGTTGCCTTATATGCAGTGGGGGTTACCCCTTAGTTGAAAGTATGTTTAACCAGATTCTTTTTATTACCCAAATCATACCCATAATATGTGGGGGTTTTCCCCATGTAAACCACTAGACTGTCCTGATATCGACAACTGACGAATACATGCCCTACATCAATGTTCTATCATCATTGACAGTTTGCCATAGTCCATTAGTACACGCCCGTTCGGACGACACGGTGTGAGGTTTGTTAAACCTAATAGCGCTATTAACTAATGACCCGCTCGCCATCGGCCTCGGCGATTAAGTCGATATAAATTTGAGGGCTTAGGTGATAGTGTTTTGTCTAGTAAGTTTTAAGGTTGTTGTCCTACCCAAGGAGGACGAACGTACGTATTCTGCACAAGGAGAATTCGTAGGATTAATAACGGCATCCTACCTATGGAGGATGGCCGTACATATCCTACCCAAGGAGGATATGTAGATTTCATTTTAGTTTCTTAACCCATCCCCAAACCACCGGGAATCCCATGCCTTGTAGAAAGTGTGAACTCACCTCGGTTGCTCGGTTTAACTCTCAAAAATAGTTAACAGTCAAGGTCGGTCAATCACATCCTAATATGATTACCAGTTAGTCATTTAGTGGTTTTCAAATAAAGCACGATGTTCCTACACGTTCTACTACATAACATGCATTCACTTTAATAGTTTACGCTCATATAAACATTCCACCTATAGCTACTCAAGAACAAGCATACGATATTGTACATATTACTTTCATTGACATATAGCATGTTAGATCGTCCTTAGATAACATACTCAACATTTAGACACGCAAATTACTACTTATGTCGTTTCAGCTTTAATATTCAAAACTGGGCTATTTTTGGAGATTTTAATAAAATAGTTAACTTGTTCCAAAAATTCCCAAATTTTTACAGATTATCTAAAACGATCCAGATATTATTGTGTAAAAATATCGGGGTCCAGTTCATTACCAATATTTTATAAAAATTCATTTTCCGGACTAAAATCAGATTTATCTTTTTCTGACTGCAGTCCACGGAATAATTTATTTAAAATTCATCGAAAGTCCGATTTACGAAATTCCAGTGAGAGAATTACAAATACATTGGTGGTCATCTACATTACAAATTGCGTGATTTAACTCTACACAGAATTCAAGTTATGACGGAAAACAGAATGCATATTTTCAGCAGCAAAAATGCAGCTCTAGCTGCTGTTACAAAACAACACTTTAAAAATAGTAATCAAAGTCCAAAAATTATGATTCCAGTGCTATTAGAACCGTATTTCATAATACATAAATCTAGACTTCAGAAAATACATTTTTCATTAAGTTATGGTCCTGTTACAGCCAACTGAAGTTGGCTAAAATCACTAAACAGCTTTCTGTTTTCAGTCTTTAACACTCTAAAGCGCTCTCGATTGATTCCGTTAACATGTTTAGCGATAAACAATGATACTTACAGCAGATTATAAGTCCTTCTTATCAGCACACAATTATCATACACCAAACAACACAAGAACAACAAGATTTCAACATCATTTAACCTTACATCATCTCTTTATCCAACCTTCATCCTTTATGTTCAAGATTAATGTAAGTTCTTTAGGGTGTCTTAAGTTTTAACCATTCAATCAACTATTAACCACCAAATACAAGAACAAGATGAAGATTTGAAGCACTTACTTCTAGCACAAGGCTAGGGGAGAAACAAGGCGTAAAAGTGGTGGATAAAAGAAAACAAGAGTGGTCCTTGAGCTTCCGAACACACCAAGCTTCGTTGTATGACCTATATCACCTTTGTGTGCTTGTTGAATGGATGAACAAGATCGAATGATGATGATGGTGGTGTGGTTTTGGTTCGGCCGAAGCTAAAGAAGGAGGAAGAGAGGAGTGTGGGTGTTGAGTGATGAAGATGGCATGAGTGATTGTCTAGAGGGTTTATATAAGAACTTCCTACACCTTATTACCCCATGTGTTCTATGTTCCCCAAGTACCATACAATTGCAATAAACAAATCAAAGAAATCAAAGTGGTGATCCACTTTCTAGAACCGGTTGGGGGGGGGGGTAGGTCTAGTTGGGTTGTAAGTATTAGTTACATTCTAGTTAGGTTTCAAATATTCAGTTAGTGTGTTATGATGTGCTATTATTTACAAAGTGTTTTATGGTGTTCGGGGACCCTAACTAGCTCAGAAAAATAAAGACAATGTGTTTGACAATATTTTTGTGTTCCGGGTAAAGTCCGGTTGTTCGGTTTGATATTGTTCTGTTAAAGTGCTTAATTAATCCGTAGTGTGTTCTATATATATATATTTGTAACACTTTTAATTTTCAACACTCCGGAAAGCATACCGGACTATTTAGTAACTTTTATGTATACTTCTAGCATGTTAACAAGTACATGTAAGTATAACACAGTAATCAGAGAGCAGTTAAATAATTCAGCACAGTCATCAGTACTTTAATTAACATTAATAGATTGTACGGTTACATGTAAATTTGAGGGTTGTCACATTCTCCCCCTGTTAAGAGAATTTCGTCCCGAAATTTAGCGCGTGGTTACTGAGGAAGCTAGTTAAGTTGCGTTGGTTTCCTGGTTTTCCTGGGGTGTCACATCATCCCCCTGTTGGTTTGGAATTTCGTCCCGAAATTCTGCAGTAGCTTCAATCTTAGTATTGTTGCACTTTTCTCGAATAGTTGGGGATACTTGAGTTTCATTTGGTCTTCTCGTTCCCAAGTATACTCTGGGCCATGACGGGAATCCCAACGAACTCGAACAAGAGGTATTCTGGCATGCTTGAGAATCTTAACATCTCGATCCGTAATCTCTACTGGTTCTTCGACGAATCGCAGCTGGTCTTCGATAGTGACCTACTTTAGAGGAACTATGAGAGTCTCATCTGACAGACACTTCTTCAGATTCGACACATGGAATACGTTGTGAACTCCGCTGAGTTCTTCAGGTAGATTCAACCTGTAGGCCACCTTGCCAATTTTCTCAATGATTTCGAAGGGTCCAACGTATCGTGGGTTGAGTTTGCCTCATTTGCCAAAACGAACTACACATTTCCAAGGTGAGACTTTGAGTAGTACTCGATCCCCAGCCTGGAACTCGAGTGGTTTCTTTCGCTTATCCCCATAGCTTTTCTGACGGTCATGGGCTGCCGCCATTCGCTGTCGTATCTGAGCAATCCTTTCAGTTGTATCTACTACGAGTTCTGGTCCGGTGATTTGACTGTCACCAATTTCTGCCCAACAAAGAGGTAATCGGCATTTCCGTCCGTACAACGCCTCAAACGGAGCAGCCTGGATGCTGGTGTGGTAGCTGTTGTTATACGAAAACTCCACTAGCAGGAGGTGTTTTTCCCAGCCATTACCAAAATCAATCACACATGCCCTAAGCATGTCTTCAAGGGTTTGAATGGTGCGTTCAGATTGCCCATCCGTATATGGATGATATGCCGTGCTCATGTCTAATCGAGAACCAAAGGATTTGTGCATAGCTTGCCACAATTCAGATGTAAAACGTGAGTCTCGATCAGAGATGATGGATGTTGGCACTCCGTGCCTTGATACTACTTCCTTTAGGTAAATGTCTGCTATAGTAGAAAACTTATCCGTTTCCTTGATAGCCAGAAAATGTGCAGACTTGGTTAGTCGATCCACGATCACCCAAATGGTATTATTTCCGCGTTGAGATCTAGGCATACCAGTGACGAAATCCATGGAAATTTGCTCCCATTTCCATTTAGGTATCTCTGGTTGTTGAAGTAGGCCTGATGGTTTCTGATATTCAGTCTTGACTCTCGCACAAGTCAAGCACGTACTGACGTAGGTTGCTATGTGGGCTTTCAAGCCAGGCCACCAATATGTAGTCTTGAGATCATGTTACATCTTATCCGAACCAGGATGTACTGAATAACGAGACTTGTGCGCTTCGTCCATCACAAGCTCGCGTAGGTTTCCATAAAGTGGAACCCAGATGCGCCCGTTAACATAATAGGCGCCGTCTTCCTTTTGTTCTAGCTGCTGCCTCGATCCTCGTAGGGACTCGGCCCTGATGTTCTTTGCTTCAACGCTCAACCTGAGCATATCGTATTTGGGCAGGAAGACTAGAGTGAATGGTAAGCTGTAACGCACGTACACGCTTAGGTATAGTATCCTTTCGACTGAGGGCGTCAGCCACCACATTGGCTTTGCCCGGATGATACTTGATTGCACCTTCATAATCGTTCAAGAGTTCGACCCATCGGCGTTGTCGCATGTTTAACTCCTTTTGCTTGAAGATATGCTCGAGACTCCTGTGATCGATGTAAATGGTGCACTTGGTACCGTACAGGTATTGTCTCCATATCTTAAGCGTGAAAACAACTACTCTCAGCTCCAAGTCGTGCGTAGTGTTGTTTCTTTCGTGAACTTTAAGTTGGCGCGATGCGTAGGCAATGACCTTGTCACATTGCATCAACACGCAACCAAGTCCTTGGATGGAAGCGTCGCAATAAACCACGAAATCATCTGTGCCTTCAGGCAATGAGAGGATAGGCGCGCAACAAAGTCTATCCCTTAAGGGCTGAAAAGTAGCTTCCTGTGCATCACCCCAATGATAGGTGACACCTTTCTGAGTCAGTGAAGTCAGAGGTTGCGCAATCTTTGAGAAATCCTTGATGAATCTTCTGTAGTATCCTGCCAAACCCAAGAATTGGCGGATTTCTGTAGGTGTACGGGGTGCAGGCCAATTCTTGATCGAGTCTACCTTGGATGGGTCAACATGAATTCCATCCTTGTTTACCACATGGCCTAGAAAGTGGACTTCGCGAAGCCAGAAGTCACATTTCGAAAATTTAGCATACAGTTGCTCTGCTCGAAGAAGTTCCAGCATAAGTCGTAGATGCTGCTCGTGTTCCTCCTGACTCTTCGAATAGATCAGGATATCATCGATGAATACGATAATGAACTTATCCAGGTAAAGCCTGCACACTCGGTTCATGAGATCCACGAAGACCGTAGGTGCATTCGTTAATCCGAAAGGCATGACCAGAAACTCGTAATGGCCGTAGCGAGTTCTGAACGTTGTTTTGGGGACGTCCTCCTCTCGGACTCTCAGCTGATGGTAGACTGACCTCAGGTCAATCTTGGAGTAATAGCTCGACCCTTGCCACTGGTCGAACAAGTCGTCAATACGTGGGAGAGGATAACAATTCTTCATGGTCACCTTGTTGAGTTCGCGGTAGTCAATACACATTCTGAAGGTTCCGTTTTTCTTCTTCACAAACAAGACTGGGGCTCCCCAGGGTGAAGAGCTAGGACGTATGAAACCCCTTTCCAAGAGTTCTTGTAATTGCGTGGACAGTTCTTCAAGTTCCAATGGAGCTAGACGATAAGGTGCTCGGGCTATTGGCGCCGCTCCATGAGCTAGCTCGATTTAAAACTCAACTTGATGATGAGGCGGAAGACTAGGCAATTCCTCAGGAAAGTCGCGTACAATAGGAATGTCATCTATCTTATTTTCTTCCATTGATGTGTCCGTAACGAGTGCTAGAATGGCAGTGTGGCCCTTTCGCAAATACTTCTGGGCCTTAAGGAAAGAGATAATGCCTACGGCAGCACCACTCTTGTCGCCATGAATCACGAGGGGTTCTTCACCAGAATGAGGGATACGGACAATCTTCTTGTTGCAAAGAATTTCCGCTTGCTGGTGAGATAACCATTCCTTCCTAATAACAGCATCGAAGCTACCAAGAATGATAGGAATGAGGTCGATAGGGAAGGTCTGACCAGCTAAGATGAGGTTACAACCCTTAACTGTGTGTGCCCTTAAGACTTTCACCATTAGCTAGTTCTACAACATGTTTGGTGTTTTTAAGGGTAACGGGGTACGCTTAAGCACCTGACTAACCCTTATGAACACATATCTAACATTGGAACCCGAATCATCTAAGATAGAAATAAAGAAATTGTCTGGTAGGAACTTACCCGCCACAACTTTGGGGTTGTTTCTTTCTTCCTCTTGTCCATTCAGGAACTCATGCTCACCTGTCCTGCGGTTGTCCTTATTATCTCTGCTATTGTTCCCGTTGCCCTGGTTGCTGTTCGGATTTTGATTCTGATTCAGTTGTGGATAGTGTCTCTTGAAGTGACCTTCAGCACCGCACTGGAAGCATCCCTTATTACCCTGCTGGTGTTGCTGTTGGTTCTGGGGAGCTTGTGGCTGCTCTTGTCGATTCTGATTCACAGGACGTGAGCTCCTACAATCTCTGGCTTTATGTCCATGCTTGTTACATCTCTGACAATGACCCTTGTTGCACGGCTCGCTGTAGTGCAAACTACATCGATTACACTTAGGGTGATTTCCCCTGTATCCACCCTGACCTTGATTTCCAGAAAACTGCTGACTGGGGCTCCTGTGTTCATCTGTCTTTCACCGCTGGGACTGGGACTGAACTGGAGTGGAACCCCTGCCCGAATTTCCATCCCACTTGCGCTTGTCATTGTTGGGAGCACCAGTAGCAGTAGTGCTAACGCGCTTGGGCAGCTTGCCTTGTTCCACCGCCTGATCGGTGAGTTGGTGCGCCAAACGAATGACTTGCTGGATTGTGGAAAGGTTGGCCTCAATTACAGACCCTTGGATCTCCGGGACTAAGCCTCTGAGGTATAGCTTGATCCGTCTAGATATGGGTCGTGACAAGTTAGGACATAAGTCAGCCAAGTCGTTGGACCTCTTTGTGTACGCCTCAATTTCTGATCCTTCCATCTTCAAACCATAATACTCTGTTTCAAGTTCCAGAATGTCATCCAGGTGGTAGAATTTTTCCTTAATCAAATCCTTGAAGTCACTCCAGAGGGTGGCATTTGCGTCTGCCAACCCGAGCATCTGAACTTGTGCGTTCCACCAAGAATACGCTTTCCCTTGCAACATGACAGTAGCGTACTCTACTCATTTGCCGGCAGGGCTTTCACTTTCTTAGAATGTATATTCGATTCTTCGGATCCTGTGTAGAAGGTCGATTGCTCCTCCAGTGCCATTGAAAGTGGGAGGTTTGCATTTCAGGAACGCCCTGAAGGTGCCCATGCATGTTTGAGAGTGCATGGGTTGATTCCCTGTTTGGGTTGCCATGGCTTCAGCAACCCGTTCATTAATCAAGGTCGTCAGCTGATCCTGAGTCAAGTTGAGGCGTCCACTCATGATCTTTACATCGAGGGAAAACACAGGTAAGAAGGGTGTCGCGGAAGTGCGTAAGTGTGGAGTGACAGAAGAGAGCAAACACACAGGGTTCTCAAGCAATAGTTGTTATGCTAACTAAGCATACCATGATCAAATGCGCTACCTAAACTAGCAGGCAGGCAATACAAACATATACCATATCACCTATAGTGTTGAGTCTTGCACGTGGTGCAAAGCGTCGTTGTGGATCGTTGAGCTCTGTACAGGTTATAGTCTGGTTTTATCAAAAAGATTTTCCCTTTTTAAAACCAAGTTCACTATAACCAATGGCTCTCATACCAATCTGTCACACCCCCAAAATCCACCACGCGAAGTATCACCGCTTGGAGGCGTGACATGACCAGGATCGAGCCACCAATCATATTGAACAACGTAATTAAGTAAATAAGACCAACCACAATACGATTGGTGACCATAGCTAGTTAACCATGTTCAGTTTAAACAGCAGAAGCATAAAACGTGAAACCAAAACATAAGTTCCATAGTTCATAAGTTTGAAGTCCAAAACGTAGGTTTAATAAGTTCATAAGGATTTAAATATTAAGCACGGAACCTAACAGTCCGTACCCCACAACGACCTCCTCCTCGTGCAAGCTCCATAAGCGTCTAACGACCTGTAAGGCATGTAATAACGAGTCAACAACAAAGTTGAGTGAGTTCACGGTTGGTTGATTAGTTTTAAGTTGTTTCTGAAAAACGTGGTTTGACTTTCGTTGGCTTATATGCCGTGGGGGTTACCCCTTAGTTGAAAGTATGTTTAACCAGATTCTTTTTATTACCCAAATCATACCCATAATTTGTGGGGGTTTTCCCCATGTAAACCACTAGACTGTCCTGATATCGACAACTGACGAATACGTGCCCTACATCAATGTTCTATCATCATTGACAGTTTGCCATAGTCCATTAGTACACGCCCATTCGGATGACACGGTGTGAGGTTTGTTAAACCTAATAGCGCTATTAGCTAATGACCCGCTCGCCATCGGCCTCGGCGATTAAGTCGATATAAATTTGAGGGCTTAGGTGATAGAGTTTTGTCTTGTAAGTTTTAAGGTTGTTGTCCTACTCAAGGAGGACGAACGTACGTATTCTGCATAAGGAGAATTCGTAGGATTAATAATGGCATCCTACCTATGGAGGATGGCCGTACATATCCTACCCAAGGAGGATATGTAGATTTCATTTTAGTTTCTTTACCCATCCCCAAACCACCGGGAATCCCATGCCTTGTAGAAAGTGTGAACTCACCTCCGTTGCTCAGTTTGACTCTCAAAAATAGCTAACAGTCAAGGTCGGTCAATCACGTCCTAATATGATTACTAGTTAGTCATTTAGTGGTTTTCAAATAATGCACGAAGTTCCTACACGTATTTACTACATAACATGCATTAACTTTAATAGTTTACGCTCATATAAACATTCCACCTATAGCTACTCAAGAACAAGCATACGATATTGCACATATTACTTTCATTGACATATAGCATGTTAGATCGTCCTCAGATAACATACTCGACATTTAGACACGCAAATTACTACTTATGTCGTTTCAGCTTTAATATTCAAAACTGGGCTATTTTCAGGGATTTTACTAAAATAGTTAACTTGTTCCAAAAATTCCCAAATTTTTACAGATTATCTTAAACGATCCATATATTATTGTGTAAAAAATATCGGGGTCCAGTTCATTACCAATATTTTATAAAAATTCATTTTCCGGACTGAAATCAGATTTATCTTTTTCTGACTGCAGTCCATGGAATAATTTATTTAAAATTCATCGAGAGTCCGATTTACGAAATTCCAGGGAGAGAATTAAAAATTACGTGATTTAACTCTACACAGAATTCAAGTTATGACGGAAAACAGAACGCATATTTTCAGCAGCAAAAATGCAGCTCTAGCTGCTGTTACAAAACAACACTTTAAAAATAGTAAACGAAGTCCAAAAATTGTGATTCCGGTGCCATTAGAACCGTATTTCATAATACATAAATCTAGACTTCAGAAAATACATCTTTCGTTAAGTTATGGTCCTGTTACAACCAACTGAAGTTGGCTGAAATCACTAAACAGCTTTCTGTTTTCAGTGTTTAACACTCTAAAGCGCTCTCGGTTGATTCCGTTAACATGTTTAGCGATAAACAATGATACTTACAGCAGATTATAAGTCCTTCTTATCAGCACACAATTATCATACACCAAACAACACAAGAACAACAAGATTTCAACATCATTTAACCTTACATCTTCTCTTTATCCAACCTTCATCCTTTATGTTCAAGATTAATGTAAGTTCTTTAGGGTTTCTTAAGATTTAACCATTCAATCAACTATTAACCACCAAATACAAGAACAAGATGAAGATTTGAAGCACTTACTTCTAGCACAAGGCTAGGGGAGAAACAAGGCGTAAAAGTGGTGGATAAAGAAAACAAGAGTGGTCCTTGAGCTTCCGAACACACCAAGCTTCGTTGTATGACCTTTATCACCTTTGTGTGCTTGTAGAATGGATGAACAAGATCGAATGACGATGATGGTGGTGTGGTTTGGGTTCGGCCGAAGCCAAAGAAGGAGGAAGAGAGGAGTGTGGGTGTTGAGTGATGAAGATGGCATGAGTGATTGTCTAGAGGGTTTATATAAGAACTTCCTACACCTTATTACCCCATGTGTTCTATGTTCCCCAAGTACCATACAATTGCAATAAACAAATCAAAGAAATCAAAGTGGTGATCCACTTTCTAGAACCGGTTAGGGGGGGGGGGGGGTAGGTCTAGTTGGGTTGTAAGTATTAGTTACATTCTAGTTAGGTTTCAAATATTCAGTTAGTGTGTTATGATATGCTATTATTTACAAAGTGTGTTAGGGTGTTCGGGGACCCTAAATAGCTCAGAAAAATAAAGACAATGTGTTTGACAATATTTTTGTTTTCCGGGTAAAGTCTAGTTGTTCGGTTTGGTACTGTTCTGTTAAAGTGCTTAATTAATCCGTAGTGTGTTCTATATATATATTTTTGTAACACCTTTAATTTTCAACACTCAGGAAAGCATACCGGACTATTTAGTAACTTTTCTGTATACTACTAGCATGTTAACAAGTACATGTAAGTATAACACAGTAATCAGAGAGCAGTTAAATGATTCAGCACAGTCATCAGTACTTTAATTAACATTAATAGATTGTACGGTTACATGTAAATTTGAGGGTTGTCACAAATGGTATGAAACTCGCAACACTACGATAGTTGATGGAGTTAAGAAGATAACTGCTGGCTATGAGTTTCTTTGAAATCGGGTTGCTACGCTTTGGGATGATCGATGTAAGCAACAAGAAGTTATGAAGAAAAGGGATGACGATCCTGAAGGTCAAGGGAATCCTGATCCTTCTACTACATCACAGCAGCAGCCAGCCGCTACGTCTTCTGCAATCGATGTTGTTCAGCCGCCATCGATCGAATTTTCTCAAGGAACCTCTTCTGGAACAGTTCAACAGATTGAAGGTACATCTTCTGTTATTAGCAGTGCTGATCTTGCATTGCAGGCTATTCATCCAGTCACTGGGGAATTACTTGAAGAAGGAGAAAGTATCGAAGATATTTCACATGAGCAATTGCTTGCTCTACATGCTATGAGAGATATTGATGACGCTGAGATTGATAAGATGCCGACTGAGCCTGAAACAACCAATGTTGAAAATATCGAAGAAATCGTATTTGAAGGAAATGAGAAGAAATCTTCATATGTTCGACAAGATGGGACTGAATTCGCCCCTTTCGATGAAGAATGGTTAAAAGAGAATGTGGATGATATAGATGAGCATTTAAAGAATCGTGATACGTCTGAAAATGCCACAGATGCATTCTCCGAGTGGCGAAAACAGTTTTTATCCAAGGTTTCCAAACCTGTGCCAGACGTCGCTCAAGTTGACTACTTACAGTTTGAAAAAGTGAAGCCGAGTGGAAGAATTCTCTGTTGGATGTTCATCAAGGAAATTCATTGCATCACCATCAAATGGGAATTCGGTATCCAGTATTTTAGTTCGCTGCTGAGCATATTATCTCTGCCGTTTTACGATGTTGCAGCTCTGACAAAGCTAAAGCTCCACAATCGTTCAAACTTCGAGGGAGCTACATTGTTCGAGAAACGGATAAAGTTCAACAAAAAGTCAGGCTGGAAAGATGAATCGTACAAGCCGCAGTTTCCTATCTACCAGCAGATTAAATTCACTCTTGATCCTGCAATGAACACGGGGCGCTACAAACTTGTATATCAGCCAGCGAAAGTTGTAGATAAAATCCCATTAATGCCGATGCCACATAACTTTCTCGATGAAATGGCATTATGGTGCTACGACTCAGACACGCACGAGGCGGTGATTGTTTTTAGAGATGATCGTGATAATTTCCGTATGTTAGATCCGATGTGGATCGTTAACATGTCCACGTCCGACATTGACAAATTGTATAGGCACGACATTTTCTACGAAGACAAGGACACGCATCAAGCGTTGTGATTTAAGCGCGTCGCTTGTTTCTGCTACTACCGAGGAATTCATGCGGGCAGTTCGTGGTCCGAACAACACTGAAGTTAGAAGATTGGAAGACCGAAGACGAGTAACAGACAAGGGGGAGTTTGTTGGTGCACCTTTTTGTGTCTGTAACTAGTCTTGTTTATTGTTTATTGTTGTATTTTGTACGGTCTTTTGTCGTTTATCGAGTCTGTATTTGCCGTCGACCAAGTCAGATATCCTCCTATCCGCTTTCGTCCGACTTATTTGTCTCTATTTGATATGTAATGCTATACGAACAATGCATGTTGCATGTAAGGGTATTATTGTCATTATGTAAGTGTTTATATGTTGCTGCTGTTTGCTGTCCGTTTTCAACAAATAACATAACTTTTGCAGCCTTCGACGAAACACCTTGTGTTTCGTCGAACACCTCACGACGAAATAGAGTGTGTCCATTTCAGCTCGTTTCGTCGACATCAGCGACGAAACACCCTTGTTTTATCGACTGTTGGGCTGCTTCAGGCCTAATGTCTGGTCCAAATGTTGTTTCGTCGACCCACCTTTGGTTTCGTCGATGTTTGGCCCAGGTTGCTATATAAACAACTTTCTGGTTTCACTTTGAAACTAGATGAGAGCATACCCTGAAATTTATTCTGTCAAACTGTGTGTGTATCAGTTGTTCTTGGTTCTCATCCCATTTAATCAATAGATTGCGTTTCATTGGTTATACCGTGTGTGTTATTTACTATGTTTGATTTGGCATCGTTACGGGGATTCCGCACCCGTGACATTGTTTGTTATAAACAAGGATTCGGTTTTCGTTATCGATCCTCAGATTTCGGGACCTACACTGTTTAATCAACCCAAGGTTGTGGCATCTATTAGAATATGGACCACAAATCCCACGAGTTCAAAGATCTAAAGAATGCCACCTGCTATGGGTGTGGCGACAAAGAGCACATCAAGACTCATTGCCCTAAGTATGTAACTGATGCCAAGAACAAGGCTGCCGATGCTAAGAAAGGCAATGTTAGAGCCTTTCAACTGATCGCGAAGGAAGCTGTGAATGATGCAAAGGTCATAACGGGTACGTTTCTCATTAATGACATATTTACAAGAGTTTTATTTGATTCTGGAGCCAATAAAAGCTTCGTTGACCAAAAGTTTAGCAAACTTCTAAATCTACCCTTAAGAACTTTAGATGTCACTTATGAGTTCGAAATGGCCGATGGTAGTATAGAAGTAGCTTCCACGATTCTTGACGGATGCTCTATAACCATCAAGAATCAATCTATTCCTATTAACCTCTTGCCTATGAATCTTGCGGGATTCAATATAGTTTTAGGCATGGATTGGTTATCCCATAACCAAGCCTGCATTGCCTGCGATAAGAAACTTATTGAAATTAAATCTCTATCTTGTGATATACTCACTATTTATGGAGTTCAACACTACGGATTACCCGAGGGAACTTCTCTACCCAAGGCATCCAGGTGCTTAAAGAGGGGATGTGTCATTTACATGGCACAAGTGACCATTGATGAGCCGAAGCCGAAAATTGAAGACATTCCAATCATCTCAGAATATCCTTATGTTTTTCCTAAAGATCTATCTAGTCTGCCCCCTAATAGGCAAGTCGAGCTTAGAATCGACATTTTGCCTGGGTCAGCTCCTGTAGCCAGAGCACCGTACCATCTGCCACCCACTGAGATGAAGGAGTTGAAGGCACAACTTGAAGAACTCTTAGAGAAAGGCTTTATATAGTCGAGTTCCTAGCCCTGGGGAGCTCCTATTCTCTTTGTTAAAAAGAAAGATGGTTTGATGCGGATTTGCATCGACTACCGCGAACTAAACAAGATCACGATCAAGAATCGGTATCCTTTGCCAAGGATCGATGATATATTTAGTCAACTGCAAGGAGCCAGCTATTTCTCAAAGATTGATTTGAGATCTTGATATCACCAATTGAAGGTCTGAAGTGAAGATGTTCTGAAGATTGTGTTCTGAACTAGATATGACTACTAAGAGTTCCTCGTAATGCCTTTTGGACTCACGAATGGACCTGTAGCATTCATGGATCTCATGAATCGAGTCTGCAAGTCATACTTGGATAAGTTTGTCATTGTCTTCATAAATGACATACTTATATACTCACGCAACAAGGATGATCATGAGAAACATCTTTGATGTATACTCGGACTGTTGCAACTTGAGAAGCTCTATGCTAAGTTCTCTAAATGCGATTTTTAGCTCTGCGATGTCCAATTCTTAGGACACATGATCAGTGAGAATGGTATCCAAGTGGATCCCGTTAAGATCGAAGCTATCTTAAATTGGGAATCACCCGAAACCCCTTTAGAAATCCGCAGTTTCCTAGGATTGACAGGCTACTATAGAAGGTTCATTGAGAACTTCTCTCGAATTGCCATTCCCCTAACTACGTTGACCCGCAAGAATGTAAAATTTGACTGGAATCCAAAACAGAAGGAATCCTTTGAGATCCTGAAGCAGAAACTATGAAATGCTCCCATTCTAACCCTGCCTGAAGGGATTGAAGATTTTGTCGTGTACTTTGATGATTTGCACACAAGGATGGGTTGTGTGCTTATGCAGAGAAGCAAAGTGATTGTGTGACAACCCGAGGTTTCAAGGTCTTTACCCGACTTAATACTTATTTGCATAGTTTGTTGTTATATTTTTTGATATGCAATATACGCGTTGTTTGTAGATTTGTGGTGTGTATATTACGTGTGTATGTGTATACATATCTTGTATTGATATTATGATTAGATAATTAAAACATGGAACCTTGGCCGAATACCCTACCCCACAAAATCACACTTAGCCGAAAACACTAGAGTGTTTTCATCCAAATAATGTCCGGTGAAAACAGAATGGGCTTCGGCCCAGTAACGACCAGTTATACGTTTCGATATTAATCCTTAAGAAAAATCAATCACTAAACCCTAGAGCTCTTTTCCCTGTGCGACAGCAACTGCAAGTTTTAAAGCTTTTCCTTTCGACTATCTAGTGACCTTTCATCTCGGTTAGTGGCTCTGTGGTTCAAGTTACACATGATCACGTGTATGTATGTATATTGTAATTGAATACTGATGTTGTATAATTATGGCATGCCTTCCTATGAATGATCTAATGATTTTATACGATCTTGATTGCACAATGATTTGGTAATATGATTTCATGTATTAACAGTTAGTGGGTAATGATGATGAGCATATGATTTTGAACTGATTTGTATATTAGGGATCCGTATAATCTGATGTAAGATCGGTTATGATGCATGTGGTCTATGTTCGACTATGTTCGATTAATGTTGATCTGATATGTCTAGCATATTAGGGTTTTTATGTTAAAAGATAAGACAAAAACTTAATGATCACAACAACTTGCTGATGATGGATGATTGAGTAATGATTGAATGATGATCATGATTGTATAGTGATTTGGTAATTCATATGATTACATAGTTTGGTCCGATTGAATGATTGTTAGATGATGATTAGGGTTGGTGTAGAACGTAACTGACATTGATGATGATGATGTAACCGACGAAAACCAACCCCCCGATGAAAACACTGCCGGACGAAAACCCCTGGGTGATTTCGTCGCCTGGGGATTTCGCCAACATATGTTTTCGCCATAAAAGTGATTTCGTCTAGCGTGCTGCCATGATCATTCTATTAAATTGTTTACATTGTTAAGTCATTAACCCTGTTAGTATGTAACTCTGTTTAAGTTGTGCATTTAACCCTATTGAGAATGTTATCTCAGTTAAGTTAAATCTGTTAAGCCTAGCAACTCTGTTAAGTATGTTAAATCTATTAAGTTTATTAACTCAGTTAATAAATATGTTAACTCTGTTGAGCATGATAACTTAGTTAAGGAACTTGCAAGTAACTTAGAACCTTGTATGGATTGAAAAACTGTTTATGTGTTACTTGATGTTAACTGCCAAATACACTCTGTAATATTGATTTCATACAAAACTTTACGAACACGAACTGATTGAGTATACATGCGTACTATAGGACTTGATTGATTACTTGTGAGCACATAGTTTAGCATACCGAGCAAACCAAGGTGAGTTCACACTCTTTCCAAGGCATGGGATTCCCAAGGGTTGGGAATGGGTTAATGATTTAAACGGTAACTACAACCATCCTCCGTGGGTAGGATGCCAAGATTCCAAACTGGACCAAACCTCTATCATGAAGTTCCTCTTTTATATCGACTTAATCGCCGAGGCCTATGGCGAGCGGGTCATTAGTTAATAGCGCTATTAGGTTTAACAAACCTCACACCGTGCCAGTCGGACGGGTGTGTACTAATGGACTATGGGCAAAGGATCAATGCTGATAGACATTGACTTAGGGCACCACTTACATTTTCGTAGTAGTCGATACGCACGGTCTAGTAACACACGGGAAGCCCCCACTTATCTTCGCAAACATGTCTGGGAGACCGCCATACGAATTAATACGATACAGGGTTTACAAAATGAACATATGATTTATGAAACGAATGCTATAACTAAACAACCAACTGTGAACTCGCTCAACTTTATTGTTGACCGTTGTTACATGCCTTGTAGGTCGTTAGGTACTCATGGAGCTTGCACAGGGAGGCGCGATCGTTGAGGGACATGGCAGTGGGTGCCATGCTAAAACTTTACTTTATTTCGTACTTAATACTTACATTGGGTTTTACAATTATGCTTCCGCTAAACACTTAACTACGTTTTGATTTGAAACACCTTTCATATTATGTGGTTGAATTTTACTTATTACTTGTTATGTTCAATATGATTGGTGGCTTGATCCTGGTCAGTCACGCCTCCAAGCGGTGATACTCCGCGTGTGGATTTTGGGGGTGTGACGGATTGGTATCAGAGCCATTGGTTATAGTGAACTTGGTTTTAATAAGGGAAAAAGTTTTTATTAAAACCAGACTATAACCTGTACAGTGCCCAACGATCCACAACGACGCTTCGCTCCACGTGCAAGACTCGAGATTCTAGGTGATAAGATTTATGTTTATATTACCTACTTGTTAGTTACATAGTACATTGCTCATAGTATGCTTAGACAAACGTAACAACTATTGTTTGAAAACACTTGTGTGCTTACTCACTTCTGTCATCGCACTTTCGCGAACCTTTCTCACTCATGTTCCCTTTGATATTAAGATCATGAGTGGACACGTTAACCTAACTCAAGCCCAGTTGGCGGCTTTGATCACTGAACAAGTTACTACGACACTTGCAGCCGCTCAAGCAGGAGGTGAGCATGCTCAGCCGCCTGTATGCACATTCAAGACGTTCATGGACTATCGTCCTAGTATTTTCAGTGGCACTGAAGGAGCCGTTGGACTCCTCCATTGGTTTGAAAAGCTCGAGTCTGTCTTCGAGTTGTGTGAATGCCCTGAGGCTCGTAGGGTGAAGTACGCCACTGGTACTCTCGAAGGCACTACGCTAACTTGGTGGAATGCGCAAGTTCAGATGCTGGGGCTGGCGGCTACTAATGCCACCCCATGGAATGATTTTAAGGAACTGATCAAACGTGAATACTGTAGTCGTGATGACATCCACAAGCTGGAAGTGGAGCTCTTTAACCTGAAGATGACGGGGTCAGAGATAGAAGCGTACACGAAACGATCCAACGAACTGGCAGTGTTGTGTCCAACTATGGTGGATCCTCCCATCAAGCGCATTGAGCTGTACCTCAAAGGCTTAGTCCCAGAGATTCAAAGCCATGTGACTGCTGCTAACCTTGCTACCATCCAGGATGTTACTCGTCTTGCTCATCGTCTCACAGACCAGGCAATGGAACAGAACAAGCTGCCTAAGCGTATAGGTGCTACTGCTACTACTACTTCTGCTATTCCCAGTGACAATAAACGAAAGTGGGATGGAACCTCCAGCAAGGGTTCGACTTCGGTTCAGTCCCAGGCACAGCAGCGAAAGATCGATGACTACCAGAGTCCTGGTCAGCAATCTTCTGGTAGTCAAGGACAGGGTGGATATCGAGGAAACCTCCTGAAGTGCAACAAATGCAACAGACACCACAATGGTCAGTGCAACAGGGGTCGTTGCCAGAGGTGTCTCAAGATGGGTCATGAAGCTAAGGATTGCAGGAGCTCACGACCTGCGAATCAGAACCATCAACAACAACCACCAGCTCCACAGAACCAGCAGCGACAGCTAGGTAACAGGGGATGCTTTCAGTGTGGTGCTGAAGGCCACTTCAAGCGGGACTGCCCCCAGCTAAATCAAAATCCGAACAACAACAACAACAATAATCAGGGCCATGGAAACAACAACGGGGGAAACAATGATGGAAACAATGGTGCTAGGGGTCGAGCGTTCGTGCTGGGTCAGGGTGACGCAAGGAATGATCCTAACGTAGTGATGGGTAAGTTCCTTCTCGATGACTTTTATGTTACTGTCTTATTTGATTCGGGTGCCGATACCAGTTATGTGTCTCTTAATGTTAGTCAAATGCTCAAGCGCACACCAGCACTTTTGAACACAAAGCATGTCGTAGAATTAGCAAATGGTAAAAGTCTAGAGGCCACACATAGTTCAGGGCTGTAATCTTATCCTCGCTGGTCAGACTTTCTCTATCGATCTCATTCCTATAGTTCTGGGTAGTTTCGACATCGTCATTGGGATGGATTGGTTATCCCAACAGCAAGCAGAGATCCTTTGCAAAGAGAAGATTGTTCGAATTCCCCATTCTGGTAAAGAACCTCTCGTGATTCAAGGCGACAAGAGTGGTGCTGTTGTGGGCATCATCTCCTTCCTTAAGGCCCAGAAGTGTTTGCGAAAGGGCCACACTGCTATTTTAGCACTCGTTACTGATGCATCAATGAAAGGGAAGAAGTTAGAGGATATTCCAGTAGTACGCGACTTTCCTTAAGTGTTTCCTGAAGATTTACCTGGGCGACCACCTCACCGCCAGGTCGAATTTCAAATCGAGCTAGCTCCTGGAGCAGCACCCATAGCTCGAGCACCTTATCGCTTAGCTCCAACCGAACTGGAAGAATTGTCCAAGCAATTGCAAGAACTCTTGGATAAGGGTTTCATTCGTCCTAGCTCTTTCCCTGGGGAGCTCCCGTGTTGTTTGTGAAGAAGAAAGACGGTACCTTCCGTATGTGCATAGATTACCGTGAACTAAACAAGGTGACCGTAAAGAATCGCTATCCTCTTCCACGCATTGACGACTTGTTCGACCAGGTGCAGGGGTCGAGCTACTATTCAAAGATTGATATGAGGTCAGGCTACCATCAACTGAGAGTCCGGGACGAGGACGTCTCCAAAACAGCATTCAGAACACGCTACGGCCATTACGAGTTTCTGGTCATGCCATTCGGGTTAACAAACACGCCTGCTGTCTTTATGGATCTTATGAACAGAGTGTGCAAGCCTTACTTGGATAAGTTTATGATTGTATTCATCGACGACATTTTGATCTACTCGAAGAGTCAGGAGGAACACGAGCAGCATTTACGACTCATTTTGGAACTCCTTCGAGCAGAACATCTGTTCGCCAAGTTTTCAAAATGCGACTTCTGGCTTCGTGAAGTCCACTTTCTAGGCCACGTGGTAAACAAGGATGGGATTCATGTTGATCCATCTAAGGTAGACTCGATTAAGAACTGGCCTGCACCTCACACACCAACGGAAATTCGCCAATTCTTGGGTTTGGCAGGTTACTACAGGAGGTTCATCAAGGAATTTTCCAAGATTGCGCGACCTCTCACTTTACTAACTCAAAAAGGAGTCACTTACCGTTGGGGTGAGCCACAAGAATCTGCATTTCAGCACCTAAAGGATAGGCTCTGTAGCGCACCTATTCTCTCATTCCCAGAGGGCACAGACGATTTTGTGGTCTATTGCGACGCATCCATTCAGGGTCTTGGATGTGTGTTGATGCAACGTGACAAGGTCATAGCCTACTCCTCGCGCCAACTTAAGATTCACGAAAGGAATTACACTACACACGATCTGGAGCTGGGAGCTGTTGTGTTCGCACTCAAGATATAGAGACATTACCTGTACGGTACCAAGTGCACCATCTACACCGATCACAGGAGTCTCGAGCATATCTTCAAACAGAAGGAATTAAACATGCGTCAGCGTCGATGGGTCAAGCTTTTAAACGATTACGAATGTGCCATCAAGTACCATCCGGGCAAGGCAAATGTTGTGGCTGACGCCCTCAGTCGAAAAGATACTACCCATAGGCGTGTGCGAGCATTACAACTCACCATCTAGTCTAGTCTTCCTGCACAGATACGAGATGCTCAGGTAGAAGCATTGAAACCAGAAAATGTCAGGGCTGAAGCTCTACGCGGCTCAAGGCAATGATTGGAACAAAAGGAAGACGGCGCCTATTATGTAACAGGACGCATCTGGGTCCTACACTATGGGACTTACACGAGCTTGTGATGGATGAAGCGCATAAGTCTCGTTACTCGGTACACCCTGGTTCGGATAAGATGTACCACGATCTCAGAACTACGTATTGGTGGCCTAGCATGAAAGCTCACATAGCAACTTACGTTAGCAAATGTTTGTTTTGTGCGAGAGTCAAGACTGAATATCAGAAACCATCGGGCCTACTCCAGCAACCAGAGATACCACAATGGAAATAGGAGCAAATTTCCATGGATTTTGTTACTTGTCTGCCTAGATCTCAACGTGGAAATAATACTATTTGGGTGATCGTGGATCGACTCATAAAGTCTGCACACTTTTTGGCTATTAAGGAAACGGATAAGTTCTCCACTCTAGCAGACGTCTACCTTAAGGAAGTTGTCTCGAGGCATGGGGTGCCAACCTCTATTAGTTCCGATCGTGATGCACGTTTTACTTCTGAACTATGGCAAGCGATGCACAAGTCCTTTGGCTCATGATTAGACATGAGCACAGCTTACCACCCGCAAACAGATGGGCAGTCTGAACGCACCATCCAAACCCTAGAAGACATGATGCGGGCATGTGTAATCGATTTCGGCAACGACTTGGAAAAACATCTTCCGTTAGTGGAGTTTTCGTATAATAACAGTTACCACACTAGCATTCAAGCCGCTCCATTTGAGGCACTGTACGGGCGTAAGTGCCGTTCACCTCTTTGATGGGCAGAGGTGGGTGACAGTCAGATCACGGGTCCAGAACTGGTGGTAGACGCAACGGAAAGAATTGCTCAGATACGATAACGAATGGCGACAGCTCATGACCGTCAGAAAGCCTACGCAGACAAGCGCAGGAAACCACTCGAGTTCCAGGTTGGAGATCGAGTGCTACTCAAAGTCTCACCTTGGAAAGGTGTGGTTCGTTTTGGCAAACGAGGCAAACTTAATCCGCGTTACGTCGGACCATTCGAAATCATAGAGAAAATAGGCAAAGTGGCCTACAAACTAAACCTGCCCGCAGAACTCAGTGCAGTTCACAACGTTTTTCATGTGTCAAATCTAAAGAAGTGTCTGTCAGATGAGACCCTCATAGTTCCTTTGAAGGAGCTCACTATCGACGATCAGTTGCGATTCATCGAGGAACCAGTTGAAATCACGGACTGGGACGTTAAGGTCCTCAAGCACACCAGAATACCTCTTTTTCGAGTTCGTTGGAACTCCCGTCGTGGCCCAGAGTTTACCTGGGAACGAGAAGACCAAATGAAACTCAAGTATCCCCAGTTATTCAGAAACAGTTCAACCACTACTGAGGCTGAAGCTACTACAGAATTTCGGGTGGAAATTCCAAATCAACGGGGGGATGATGTGACACCCCAGGAAAACCAGGAAACAACACAACACAACTAGCTTCCTCAGTAACTACATACTAAATTTCGAGACGAAATTTCTTTCAAGTTGGGGATAATGTGACAACCCGAGGTTTCAAGGTCTTTACCCGACTTAATACTTATTTGCATAGTGTGTTGTTATAATTTTTGATATGCAATATACGCGTTGTTTGTAGATTTGTGGTGTGTATACATATCTTGTATTGATATTATGATTAGATAATTAAAACATGGAACCTTGGCCGAATACCCTACCCCACGAAATCACACTTAGCCGAAAACACTAGAGTATTTTTGTCCAAATAATGTCCGGCGCAAACAGAATGGGCTTCGGTCCAGTAACAACCAGTTATACGTTTCGATATTAATCCTTAAGAAAAATCAATCACCAAACCCTAGAGCTCTTTTCCCTGTGCGACGGCAACTACAAGTTTCCAAGCTTTTCCTTTCGACTATCTAGTGACCTTTCTTCTCAGGTAGTGGCTCTGTGGTTCAAGTTACACATGATCACGTGTCTGTATGTATATGTTAATTGAATACTAATGTTGTGTAATTATGGCATGCCTTCCTATGAATGATCTAATGATTTTATACGATCTTGATTGCACAATGATTTGGTAATATGATTTCATGTATTAACAGTTAGTGGGTAATGATGATGAGCATATGATTTTGAACTGATTTGTATATTAGGGATCCGTATAATCTGATGCAAGATCGGTTGTGATGCATGTGGTCTATGTTCGACTATGTTCAATTAATGTTGATCTGATATGTCTAGCAGATTAGGGTTTTTATGTTAAAAGATATGACAAAAACTTTATGATCATCTTGCTGATGATGGATGATTGAGTAATGATTGAATGATGATCATGATTGTATAGTGATTTGGTAATTCATATGATTACATAGTTTGGTCCGATTGAATGATTGTTAGATGATGATTAGGGTTGGTGTAGAACGTAACTGACTTTGATGATGATGATGTAACCGACGAAAACCAACCCCCTGACGAAAACACTGCCCGACGAAAACCCCTGGGTGATTTCGTCGCCTGGGGATTTCGCCAACATATGTTTTCGCCATAAATGTGATTTCATCTAGCGTGCTGCCACGATCATTCTGTTAAATTGTTTACATTGTTAAGTCATTAACCCTGTTAGTATGTAACTCAGTTTAAGTTGTGCATTTAACCCAGTTGAGAATGTTATCTCAGTTAAGATTTAGTACCTCAGTTAAGTTAATTCTGTTAAGCCTAGCAACTCTGTTAAGTATGTGAAATCTGTTAAGTTTATTAACTCAGTTAATAAATATGTTAACTCTGTTGAGCATGATAACTTAGTTAAGGAACTTGCAAGTAACTTAGAACCTTGTATGGATTGACAAACTGTTTATGTGTTACTTGATGTTAACTGCCAAATACACTCTGTAATATTGATTTCATACGAAACTTTACGAACACGAACTGATTGAGTATACGTGCATACTATAGGACTTGATTGATTACTTGTGAGCACATAGTTTAGCATACCGAGCAAACCAAGGTGAGTTCACACTCTTTCCAAGGCATGGGATTCCCAAGGGTTGGGAATGGGTTAATGATTTAAACGGTAACTACGACCATCCTCCGTGGGTAGGATGCCAAGATTCCACACTGGACCAAACCTCTATAATGAAGTCCCTAATTTATATCGACTTAATCGCCGAGGCCTATGGCGAGCGGGTCATTAGTTAGTAGCGCTATTAGGTTTAACAAACCTCACACCGTGCCAGTCGGACGTACGTGTACTAATGGACTATGGGCAAAGGGTCAATGCTGATAGACATTGACTTAGGGCACCACTTACATTTTCCTAGTAGTCGATACGCACGGTCTAGTAACACACGGGAAGCCCCCACTAATCTTCACAAACATGTCTGGGAGACCGCCATAAGAATTAATACGATACAGGGTTTACAAAACGAACATATGATTTACGAAACGAATGCTATAACTAAACAACCAACTGTGAACTCGCTCAACTTTGTTGTTGACTCGTTGTTACATGCCTTGCAGGTCGTTAGGTACTCATGGAGTTTGCACAGGGAGGCGCGGTCGTTGTGGGACATGGCAGTGGGTGCCATGCTAAAACATTACTTTATTTTGTACTTAATACTTACATTGGGTTTTACAATTATGCTTCTGCTAAACACTTAACTAGGTTTTGATTTGAAACACCTTTCATATTGTGTGGTTGAATTTTACTTATTACTTGTTATGTTCAATATGATTGGTGGCTTGATCCTGGTCAGTCACGCCTCCAAGCGGTGATACTCCGCATGTGGATTTTGGGGGTGTGACAGATTGCCTATGCATCATGGCAACTCAAGGTACACGAAAGAAATTACACCACCCATGATCTAGAACTGGGTGAAGTGGTGTTTGCATTGAAATTGTGGAGACATTACTTATATGGCACAAAGTGTATTATTTACACAGACCACAAAAGTCTCCAACATCTTTTTTAACAAAAAGATCTTAACATGCGACAACACCAATGGATGGAACTCTAAATGATTACGAATGTGAGATACGTTACCATCCAGGTAAGGCAAATGTCATTGTAGACCCTCTCAGTCGCAAAGAAAGGGTTAAAACAATTAGGGTTAATGCCAAGAGAATTGACCTACGTATTAGCTTGACTAAAAAAGGTATTAGAGGCTTAGAAGCAAGCCTGTTAGAGGAAAATGCTCAGACTGAGGGATTAGGTGGAACTGTGGAAAAATTGACACCTGGAATGAATGATAGAATATGGGTTCCCATCTACGGAGGACTTAGAGAGTTGATTCTTAAGGAATCACATAACTCGAAATATTCAGTACATCCTGGTGGCGATAAGATGTACCAAGACATGAAAAAGAACTATTGGTGGATGGGCATGAAAAAGTCTATAGCCACCCATGTTGCAAAATGTTTAACTTGTTTGCAAGTTAAGGCTGAACATCAAAGACCATCTGGTCTGCTACAACAACTAGAGATTCCCACCTGGAAATGGGAAATGGTAACAACGGATCTGATCACCAAGTTACCCAAGACATGTCATGGCAATGACACGATATGGGTCATAGTCGACAGACTGACTAAGTCGGCTCACTTCTTACCGATTAAGGAGACTTACAGCTCTAACAAGCTAGCTAAGTTGTATGTCGACAACATTGTGTCTCTTCATAGAGTAACGTTGTCCATTGTATTGGATATAGATACTAGATACACTTTGCATTTCTGGAAAAGTTTCCAGCAAGCACTTGGTACGTGATTAAACTTTAGTATAACTTATAGGCAAAGTGAACATACTATCCAAACTCTGGTAGATATGCTATGTGCATGTATGATCGACTTAGGCGGTAGCTGGGATGAACATCTACCCCAGTTCGAATTCTCTTATAATAACAACTATCACACTAGTATAAAAGCTGCACCTTTTGAGGCTTTATACGAGAGAAAGTGTAGAACGCCCGTCTGTTGGGCTGAAGTTCGTGAAAGCCAGCTCTCTCGACCTGAGGTTGTCCTTCAAACAACTGATAAAATTGTGCAAATCAAAGATGGACTCAAGGCTGCCCGAGATAGGCAGAAGAGCTATGTTGATAAAAGGTGGAAGCCTCCCAAACTCCAAATCGGGGACAGAGTAATGCTCAAGGTCTTGCCTTGGAAAGGCGTAATGAGATTTGGAAACAAGGGTAAGCTAAGCCCTAGATACACTGGACCATTCGAAATAACAGAATGTGTCGGGTCTGTAGCTTACAGACTTAAACTACCTGAAGAGCTGAGTGGAATCCATGATGTGTTCCATATTTCTAATCTGAAAAAGTGCTTAGCTGATGAAGCACTTGTCATGTCTTATCATGACGTTCAAATTGACGAGAGCTTGAGGTTTATTGAAAAACCTTTGTTCATTGAGGACCATGAAGTCAAAAAGCTCCGTAAGAAAAAGGTTTCACTCGTCAAGGTAAAATGGGATTCCCGTCGTGGCCCAGAATACGCTTGGGAGGTTGAAACCAAAATGAGATGGAAATACCCATATCTTTTTTAATAAATCTCGAGGATGAGATTTCCTTTAAGGGGGTAATGATGTAACACCTTGAAATTCAGTCCAATTATGTGACGACACATGTCCAATTCTCCAACTAATCCCTACTACATTGAGAGAGAAACCTCCAACTAATCCCGATTATGTGGAAGGAGGAAGGACCTGTAGTTCCACCCGGATGATCGAGTCAACCTCTATTCCTGTTTTCCGACGAACCCGAGAGTGCGGAATCCAAATGGGTAAGTTAAACCAAGTTACGAACACAAACACAACGATTCACCGATTAGCACTCCAATGTATTAATCTAGAAAACAGTTACAAAGCAATGTTTACAAGATGTTCTTATAAACTCTCAGTGTGTGTGTGTTTACAGTGTGTTCTCTCAAATCTATTCAGACTTGCACACACTTTTATGTCTACTGTCTGATGTATATATACTTAAGCATCGAAGAAATCCCATGCAACCGTCAATCATGACGAACACATAGGGTCTTCGTCACATATGGTGTTTTCGTCATCCAAGGGGACTTCGCTATAGGGATTTCGTCACTTTCATACATGACGAAGTCTAAGACTTCGTCAACTATGGGACTTCGCCATCAGTGACTTAGTCTCATGTTGGGCTTGGGCTTCGAGGGGACTTCGTCATGTTGGGCCAAACAACAAACAGACAACACTCAAACTTAATCTAACATGCATACTGCACACACGCAGTTGCATGTACATCAAACGTTACAAAGTAAATAACATACCAAGTCAAGATAGGAGGATATCTTGACTACGGCCTTCACTTCGTAGCCGAGACTAACCGATCTGAGCCGTATCCACACAATATGTATCAACAAACTCCCCCTTGGATGCTGCTCGCGAGGTTCGTAATCTCGTTCTCCATCTCTTGATGGTTCTTTTTCTCGGAAAGGATCTTCAAAGTCTTCACGTGTCACACATAGAAAGTGTATCAACAAACTTCCCTTTTCAACAAACATTAAGTGCATTAACAAACTCCCCCTTAAGTTATGCTCGTGAATCTTTTGATCTTCAATACTTGAGATCCTTGTGGTGTTGATGATAGGTCAGCGGCAACTCGATCATCGTTATTTTTGAGTGCCTTCACGTCGTGTCTTCATTCCAAAGCTTGTCATCGAACATGTTCTCTTCGCCTTTAGCATCTGCACATGCAAGAAATCTAAACGTCTAATGAGAACAACTGCTTGGAATATAATTAACATAAACAAATGACACACATGCGACCAGTTTTTAATCAACTACCGTCCGACAGTTTGAAAGTTTAACAAATTGTTCAATTTTAGTTTTTAACTTTCAAAAACTTGCAAATTTCGACCGTTTATGAAGAATCAGTCGTTTTGGTTTTCTGTCAGATTTCAGGTAACAAAGACTACCAACATCGATTAATCAAAAATAAAGCAGAAATAAAATAATTTTGACTTTTATAAAGTTTATATTAAAACACACCTAAAATCTTTTTGGTATTTTGAATATTTCAAATGTAAAGACTGAAAGCAGTAAATAAATATATACAGAGTTGCAGAAACTAAGAAAAGTAAATATATACAAACATTCTTTTTGCGAGTTTCGAGGGTAAGAGAATCATATCAGTGTACGGTCATGCCAAAACACTCTTGTTGTTATTTTTGTTAACATTTAGATAAACATACTATAACGATTATCGGTATTGTTATCCACATAAGCTCAACTTATCATATGTAATCATGGCGAGGGGATACGTTAAGGTATGATTTATACTTACCGACCGGTGTTCATCCACACACGACACATTCCCGTATCAAGGTATGCACGAGGGTTCATCTTACTGGTGAGTATACCATTTATCATCTGTTTTGACGTATACGAAAATGTGAGATACTCACTTATTTTGATTGAAAACAAGCCATGTGTGATAGAATCACTTATTGATGAGGAACTTGATTTTCATATGCATGAGGGCACAGGAGCAAGTACGTGAACAGGTCAGTACAAACGTACAGCAAAGAGACGAACTTGACTCCCGGATAAATTGTGATATATTATCACTTATTTTGTGGACATGTGATTGTTGATCACTTATTGAGGTCGTATGCAGTATGTACACGTACGTATGGTATCATGGAAGATCTAGACTTCGCCTCTGTTTGTTTTTTGGTAAAAGAAACAACCATGATACCCAGATGATAAAAAGCATAAAGACCACATATCTCAGAACTTCGGCAATCTATCAAACGAAATTTTGGTACTAAGACCATATGCCAATGAGCGGTTCCCACACAGTCTTCAGTCGATTTAAGTTTATATCACCCTGCACACTTTAAGATGATTGTGAGCCTACCGATACATCTTAAATAGAGCTGCTTAACATTTTTCATTTTGCATTTCAGTTTAAAAAGGTTTGGACAGACCACTAATGTACTATCATTTTCTCTTTTGCTCGCCAGGAAACTCATTTTTGTTTTTCTATTGTTCTTTAGTTTTGAAATTTTTCGATGTTTTTGAATTTTCAAAATTGGATTTACACCCCCTAAAATCAACAAACTTACAATAATTTTAAAAACACAAAGATATTTACAAAAACGATTTTCCGATGCGGATTACTCTTACTTGACCTTAATGCCATTTACCAATAATAAAAAGTCAAATCTTGATTTATCAAATGCTTTGGTAAAAAGGTCGGCACGTTGGTCATCGGTATGTACCTTAACAACATCGATTAGCCTTTTATGAAAGCAATCACGTATGAAGTGATACTTAATTTCGATGTGTTTGGTCTTTGAATGATGCACAGGATATCTAGTGATAGATAAGGCAGCAGAATTATTGACTAAAATAGGAGTAGTTAGGAATTCAAAATTGTAATCACGCATTTGCTGTTGAATCCAAAGGACTTGGTAGCAACAAATTGAGGCAGCAATGTATTCAGCTTCACAAGTTGATGTAGCGACACAAATCTGCTTCTTGCACTGCCATGTTACTAGGCGATTTCCCAAAAACTGGCGTCCAGCCGTTGTGGATTTGTCGTCGATTTTGCATCCGCCAAAATCAGAATCACTGAAAGCAACTAAATCAAAGTTATCATCCTTAGGGTACCATAGACCGGTGTCTGGGCAACCCTTCAAATAAAAAAAAATCCTTTTTACAGCTGCAAGACGTGAGGCCTTCGGGTTCACTTGATATCTGGCTAGCAGGCATGTTGGATACATTATATCTGGTCTTGATGCTGTGAGGTACATAAGGGATCCAATCATAGTATGAAGAGCTAACGAGTTCACCCTTCAAGTCTGGATTGATTCCGTGATTTTGCTGCAGTGGGGTACCAATGGGCGATGTGTCGGACATCTGGAATCGGTTCAGAATGTCTTGAACATACTTAGTCTGATGGATGAAAATACTAGACTTCGTTTGTTGAACTTGTAAGCCCAAAAAGAATGTCATCTCCCCCATAGCGCTCATCTCGAATTTATCCTGCATTACACGCTCGAAATCCCTACACATAACATGGTTAGTAGAACCAAATATAATATCATCCACATATACCTGTACCAGTAGAAGATCTCCATCTTGTTCTTTTATGAATAGAGTGCAATCGATAAGACCTCTGTGAAATCCATTCTCCAGCAGATAAATAGATAAGGTTGCATACCAAGCTCGTGGTGCTTGATGTAGACCATAGAGAGCTTTGTTCAGCAACCAAACCCGATCGGGATGAATAGGATCTTCAAAACCTGGAGGTTGTTCAACATATACCTCTTCTTCAACTAGACAATGTAAGAATGCACTTTTGATGTTCATCTGGTAAACCTTGAATCCTTTGAATGAGGCATAAGCCGAAAGATCCGAATTGCTTCCAGACGTGCAACAGGTGCATACACTTCGTTGTAGTCTATACCTTCAATCTGACAAAAACCTTGAACGACCAATCTTGCTTTGTTTCGAATAACGATTCCACGGTCGTCCTTTTTGCGTTTATACACCCAACGGGTACCAATCTTCTTGTAATCATCAGGTTTATCAACGAGCTTCCAGACACCAAGTTTCTGGAATTGTTGCAGTTCTTCCTGCATTACTTCAACCCATGAATTATCTTTCAAAGCTTCTTTCCAAGTTCTTGGCTCTTCCTGTGAGACATAAAATGCGAAAGACCAATCATTTTGTTGTCCAGATTCTTGAATCACCGCATACAGGCCTGCATTGTTGTTGTTTCGCAACATGTTTCTCGTTTGTATGCCACTTTGTACATTCCCGATGATGTTTTGCTGAGGATGGGTATTGTGAATCCTTGTTTCTGGATTATCTTGAATTGGAATATTTGTACCCAGATTGTTGAGATTGAGATCAACAACCAATTCAATACCCGGAACTGGCGAAGAGGATGATGTAGTAGCTTGAGCTATTTTGGGGTTATCAACTAGAGCTGTAGCTTCCGAAGTACCTTGTACAGCTGTTGTTGGAGCTTCTTGATCTGCATCTAGAAATTCTTCATCCTTTGAGGATTCGTTTAGTTTGGTTGCATCATGAAAATCCTCATTGTCGATGGCATTATTGTTCACTAAAGATGGTTCTTGATTAACAATAATTGGACGAACCAACGGTGATTCTGTTGCGTTGACACTCTCGAAAAACATCCTTGCCGTAGCATTTTCTTCGACTTCTTGAATATTGATCGAATTGAAAAAGTCATCGTAATCAAACATCCATGGTTGAACTGGATTTTTTACTGGAAATGTGTGCCTTTGTACTCTGAATTCAGACCATTCCTCAACCCTTTTAGTCTCTAGATTCCAGACTCTTAAGTTCTGGGTGGCATAACCAAGAAAGGGACCTTCAATAGCTTTTGCCCCAAACTTTCCATTAGGATCGATCATTGTGCAAGGAGCTCCAAACGGTTCAAGATATGACAAATCTGGTTTCCGTTTATGAAGAAGGTCAAAGCAGGTCTTGTTGTGTCTTTTGACTGTAAGGACTCGATTCATCGTGTAACATGCGGAGGCCACAACTTCACTCTAGAATGGAATGGGCAACTGCGACTCTACTGTGACACCTGTGTCACTACGACCATCAAACAAATACCAAACCAATGAAATATTGTACTTCATACTTTGGACTAGTATAAATATGTGTATCTTTTGCACATATCAACTCTTGTTCGATTTCAAGCTCTAAATCGCTTTCTTGAAGGTTATACGCGCACTAATGCGTAAATATAACCAGTTTAATGCAACAAACACTCCAGAATAGTGACATAGGCTTAACATACCTTAAATAACCTCTACATAACTTAGAAATAAGTTTTGGAAGGTTTGGTATGCCGAAATCAAGTTAATTCGCTTACAGGGACTAAATTTGACAAACTGCGAAAGTATGCCAATTTGAACTGTAACAGACATTCTGGAGCATGACCATAAGTTAAACATACCATAAATATCCATTAAATAGCTTAGAAATAGGCCTTGAGGGGTTCGGTATGCTAAAACAAACTTTTGGGTCATTCAGGGACTAAAAGTGTCAAAAAGTGCATAAGTTTGCTCTTTCGCGCATAACTTACGTTCTGAATACATCCGGACATCCAAAAATTTATGTAAGAACTAAAATATTTTATTTTAGTGTTTGGCATAAGAAAAATCTATTCGTCGCGTCATTTGGATCGTTTTTCGCGCTTATGCGCATTCCGTCGTAATTAAGCGAACATCGCGATCGTACGACCAAACGAACCAACATCCAGCATATTTTTGAGCATGTTTCATGTCCACAATGTTTAGGCATCATTTTAGGGCCTTAAAATTGGCTTAACGGGCCTTAAACGTGTCGGAAATGATCTTAAACCCCAACAGGGACCAAAACTGTCATTTTGGAAACTTGTTTTCTGATCAGAAGCTCCAGGCGGCCCGCGTAACACCTGGGCTGATCCTTACGCGGCCCGCGTCAGGCTCCCAGACCAGGTTAAATGTATCTAACAGCTGTTAGCAGCTGTTTAGCACTCCCAATCCCAATTCCACATGTCAATTCCTTATGGTGGGTGGCCAATTAACCTACAATAACATTCCAACACTTATGCGGATGAGATTCAATCACGGTTTCCAAGAAACGATCCTAACGGTTCGGGAAATCCTATAAATACCCAACCCCTCTCAACCCCAAAACCCACCAAATCTGATCTAAATGCTCTAAGTTGAGGCCTTTGCTTCATACCTGAGCTATTCGATCACGATTTGCTTGCGGGACCCTTTGTAAGTGTTCCTTTGTTCTTTTATTGCTTTTCGAGTCCGAAAGTCAAACTTTGTTTGACTTTCTGCATTGACCAGTTTATGGTCAATGCGAAGTTCTTTTGAACTTCATAACATGAGCGTACTCACGATGGTTATAGTCCCTAGTGACTATACCTACTGATTACCACGTTATCTAGGCTCAGTGACGAGCCGTAGCTTCGGCCAGAATACGTATTCTTGCGTATTTTGTAACCAAACTACTCTTAGGTATCAAAACCGTTTGTTTTGATACCAAACCTGTTTTCTAAACTTAGTTAAGCATGTTTTAACATGCTTAGCTCGTCACTTTTAGTTTAGTGCTTATATAGGGTCGTAAGGTAAGCAATCTAAACAATCACATATACTTTCGAACCCGACCCATTTGGTCAATCATTAGGATCCGACCAAGCACATTAGGTGACCATAGTATATAGGGAATAACCTTCCGAGGTTATACCTTATGGTCACGACGTTTAAGTAGTTGTATGATAGGTAGTTTATATGCCTTAGGTAAATTACCAGAATACCCTTTTCATGTATAATTGGTAATTAAGCATATGTAACCTAAACTTTTGTCACATAACTGATTATGTAACATGTTTAGGCATATAACACTTGTCATAGGGCTAGTTAGACGTCTCAAATGCGCTTTTGCGCGCACGACACGATAAAGTAGCATAAGCTACCTTAATGGGTCGCGATGGGTCGAAAGCACTTAGGTTAGGTTTCATTTAGAATGTAGGCTTTGTTGAACCATACTACATGAGTTTTCATACTCAATTGGTTTACGAACCCTCATTCTATCCGATCCTCCGATTTAGGTCCGGTTTATTAACATAGTTACCTATATTAGGTGCCGTTTGATATCCGTGATCTCTAGCATTGCTTGGTGGTTATCTTAGGACTTCTGAGCAATCTCAAGTGAGTACATAGACCCCTCTTTTACTGTTTTCAAACTGTTTTGGGGTGGAACACATGCGCCTACTTGTTACTTTCATGCTTTCCTGTTTTCACATCATATACTTGCTATGTTCATTAGTACATTTATAGTACATGATTTCAGTACATTTTATGCTATGTATGCCCATTGTGTGCATACTTAGTACATTGTTTTACATTACATTTCATGCTATGTATGCCCATTGTGTGCAGATTTAGTACATTGTTTTACATTACATTTCATGCTATGTATGTCCATTGTGTGCATACTTAGTACATTGATTTACATTACATCTTTTTGCATGTGCTCATCCAGCATATGAACACATTATATTACATTCTGAACCGTTTGTATCCTTTGGCAGGATTTATATTTGACAATAGACAATTTACTATACATAAACATTACATCTTGGTGGTTGTTTGGGTAAGTGATTTAAGTAACGAGGCGTGTGTAATATGATACAAGCATGGTGGATACGCCGCTGGTACTTCCTATATATAAGTTTTTGTATGGTATTACATATCGTAGCGTTATTTAAACCATTTTAGTTTAGATATATTACATCTACAATACATCTACACATAAACATCGTTTTACAAAGAACTTAACTTATACAAACTCATTTCACATGGTTATTCACTTAACCATGCACTATTCTTTTATACATATATATCATTTGGTTTATTTATCACTTTTCAAACGATTTATGAAAGCAAACACTAAACAAGATTCATGGCTACTTTTTATCAAACAGTTTCTTTAAACTCAAGTCATGAATCCTATTTTCACAAAACCTATGTATCTCACATGCATTTTTATGCTGACGTACCTATTTTCACATGTGTTTTTCAGGAGCTGTTGCATAAGATGATCAAGATACACATAGGTAGACTTGGGCTTTAGTGACAATAAAAGATGCAAGACTAGTTAATTATGTTGTATTTCTTTGTTTGTTAAGACATTGTAACACTTTTAATCGATAAAACAATATTTCATTTTCCATGTGTTATGAAACAATGATTCTGTTACAACACTCCCCGACGTTTCTGCCACGTTTGGTTGTCCTACGTGGTCGGGGTGTGACAGAAAAGTTGGTATAAGAGCCCATGGTTATAGGGAATTAGGTTATTAGTAATACTTTGACCTAGTCTATAACCTTCCTAGGACCCTAACACAAGTTATCTTGTGTTTAGTTTTAAAACAATACCGTCACTTATCCTTAAGTGACAACCACAACAAGAACATAAATTTCAAAACCGCTTTGAAAACTAATCATCTGTTCTAGGATGATTAATTACTAGGTTTTAAACCCTCTATTGTAAGGTTTTGAACCCTTTGAGTTTTCAAAATCTCGTCAAAATTTTGGGTCCTAAATAATGTGAACACGTGCAAACTGGAAGAGTGAATGCCTGTACCCTGAGTTTTTTGTCTAAGGCTAGAGTGTTCGTACAAATCCACATAATCGGACCAGTCACTCTTACCTGGGGACTCTTGGGGTGAGTGTTCACTTATAGGCGAGCATGTCTTCGCGATACATTATGAGGATCTATCTGCTTTGATTCAGCCTTTGAATGTCGTTTGTTTGCTTCATGGTTCAAACAAATGACCATCACCCATGATTCTTGGTCGGTAGTTATAACATCCTATTCTTACCCAATACCATTTCATTTGTTTTCTCTCTTGTTTCCCCCTTTTTAGAATGCCTTCACGACGTGACAATCAGGTATCTATTGAAGAGTTGGCAACGGTCATTACACAGCAAATGACTGCTGCAATCCCGAACATCGTCGCTCAATGTAACCAAGCTCTCAACAACAATAATGCCCCCCTGCAACTTCAAGACGTTCAACTCAGCTAAGCCATCAAAGTTTTCTGGGTCTCAAGGAGCGACTGCACTTCTGCAATGGTTCGAGAGTCTAGAGAGCACCTTCAGACATGTTCAATGCCCAAACGAGCGAAAGGTGGATTTCGCATCTAGTGTCTTCAAAAAACGAGCTTTGACGTGGTGGAATGGTGTGATGAGAGATAGGGGTGCCAAAGTGGCACTGGCTCAAACGTGGGAAGAATTTCGAGCTCTGATGATGAAGGAATTATGTCCTCGTCACGAGATCAGGGCCTTAGAAAGGGAATTCGACGATCTTAAGTAAGACAGTGGTGAACATCGAGCATACACTGATCGATATGAGGAGCTGAGCCTGTTGTGTCCTACCATGGTTACGCCTTTGGATAAGGCGATCGAAAAATACATTGATGGTCTCCCTGACTCAGTTCAGGACATTGTTACTGGTAGTAACCCTACTAAAGTTAGACAGGCCATTGAGCTAGCTGCAACCTTGACTGAATCTCAAATCAGGAAAGGTAAACTTTTCCGAAAAGATGATAAGAAACCAATCGAGGAATCAAAGACCATGGATGAACAGACTGGATCCCCTAAGAGGTCAAAGAAGCGAAAGGCTTCTCAGAACTTCACCTTGGTCGCTCACAATGGTCAAGCCGCCCCCAACCAACCAGCTAAACCCCCTGCTAGGAAGCCATACAATGGAACTTCACCCTTGTGCAACCAATGTAACCTTCATCATCATGCTAATGTGAAGTGCCGCGAATGCCAAATTTGTGGACTTAAAGGTCATATAGCAAAAGTTTGCCGAGCTGCAGTTGCACCAAATCAAGCTGACAACAATCCTGCTCAAGCTCGCTTTCCACCAGGTTCTTGCTACAAATGTGGTGAGATTGGTCATTTCCGAAGAAATTGCCCAAAGCTTGCTAATGCAAATCCAGCACAGGGATGAGCATCTGACCGACTAGAAGACAACACCGTTTAAAAATAATCACGTCTTATGTATTATTTTCTTTTGTTGTCAAGGTCCATGAAACAGTTGTTATCATTGTTTATAAATAAATCTTTTATTTACATTGCAATGTATTTATGTGGTTGTATGTACAAACAACATATCCCCTACAATACCGACAATCAAGGAATCGTATTCCTTGAAAAGCAAACTACCCCCAAAATTCTTCCATTCTACAATCTCTTGCGTTTTCCACAAAGATCCTAAGTACCCGTTTCTTGCAAGGAAACGAAGTACAAGGTGCAAGTTATAATTCTGTACGAATACCCAAAGTACCACTATAAATTCTTAATAGGGTACCCAAGGGTATTTCCGTATGTCCTAAATTGGTGTGTCCTTAATTCGAATATTACGTTTCTTTGAAACAAAATCGAATTTTGGGAGATCTTCCTATCTTTTCAGATAGATCCCAGAGGATATTGAAGTCCATCGACTGGTTTCCATATCCATATTCAATCGATAGCAAGTTAATAACAAATTAATAATCAAGTTAAACAACCTATGTGATTATGCGCTTATGTGTTCCCTTTACGTTATTGTGTAATCTAAGTTTTATTATCCAAATCCTCATAGAATCTTCCATATCTTCGTATAAGGGATTCATAGTAGGATATCCAAAGGTACTATATTAAATCCTCAATGGGCTTTTACGTAATAGTAAAGACCCTTGGATTATATTGTACTATTCCATAATTAGACCCCTTGAGTGGTCTAGTTAAACAGATTGATCCAAAAATCTGGTTAGGGATATCATGTGATGATATAGTTGAAAGGACTCCTTGGTGGCCTAACTAAGAAGATCCTCTGTTGATCTAATTAAAAGGACCCTATGCTAGTCTAGTCATCCTCATCACAAGTTTGATATCCTTCCCCAAAACATTACAAAACAAACTGTGCGGACTGTTCAAGGAATTACCTAATTATGGATGCATACATAATTATTGAATTCAGTGCACAGAAACCACAGCAAGTTTTGTCGTGTATCTGGAGTTAACCATATTCATTTTTGTTTCTGAAGAAATTGTGGAAAATGACTCGTTCCGTTCATTTTCGTTTCTGAAGAAATTGTGAAAAATGACTCGTTCCGTTCATTTTTGTTTCTGAAGAAATTGTGGAAAATGACTCGTTCCGTTCATTTTCGTTTCTGAAGAAATTGTGAAATGACTCATTCCGTTCATTTTGGTTTCTGAAGAAATTGTGGAAAATGACTCGTTCCGTTCATTTTCGTTTCTGAAGAAATTGTGGAAAATGACTCTTTCCGTTCATTTTCGTTTCTGAAGAAATTGTGGAAAATGACTCGTTCCGTTCATTTTCGTTTCTGAAGAAATTGTGAAAAATGACTCGTTCCGTTCATTTTTGTTTCTGAAGAAATTGTGGAAAATGACTCGTTCCGTTCATTTTTGTTTCTGAAGAAATTGTGAAAAATGACTCGTTCCGTTCATTTTTGTTTCTGAAGAAATTGTGGAAAATGACTCGTTCCGTTCATTTTTGTTTCTGAAGAAATTGTGGAAAATGACTCGTTCAGTTCATTTTCGTTTCTGAAGAATGCCTGTTGAAAATAACTCCGTTCATTTTTCATTTCTGAAAAATGTCCGTTAAAGAGAAATAACAGGATTATGCCTTGCTTATCTTTAATGGTCACTTAACACAAAGCCACAAATAGACTCCTACGAATTAATTTCGGGACGAAATTTCCTAAAGTAGCGGAGACTGTGACACCTGTGTCACTGCGACCATCAAACAAATACCAAACCAATGAAATATTGTACTTCATACTTTGGACTAGTATAAATATGTGTATCTTTTGCACATATCAACTCTTGTTCGATTTCAAGCTCTAAATCGCTTTCTGGAAGGTTATACGCGCACTAATGCGTACATATAACCAGTTTAATGCAATAAACACTCCGGAATAGTGACATAGGCTTAACATACCTTAAATAACCTCTACATAACTTAGAAATAAGTTTTGGAAGGTTTGGTATGTCGAAATCAAGTTAATTCGCTTACAGGGACTAAATTTGACAAACTGCGAAAGTATGCCAATTTGAACTGTAACAGACATTCCGGAACATGACCATAAGTTAAACATACCATAAATATCCTTTACATAGATTAGAAATAGGCCTTGAGGGGTTTGGTATGCTAAAACAAACTTTTGGGTCATTCAGGGACTAAAAGTGTCAAAAAGTGCATAAGTTTGCTCTTTCACGCATAACTTACGTTCCGAATACATCCGGACATCCAAAAATTTATGTAAGCACTAAAATATTTTATTTTAGTGTTTGGCATAAGAAAAATCTATTCGTCGCGTCATTTGGATCGTTTTTGGCGCTTATGCACATTCCGTCGTAATTAAGCGAACATCGCGATCGTACGACCAAACGAACCATCATCCAGCATATTTTTGAGCATGTTTCATGTCCACAATGTTTAGGCATCATTTTAGGGCCTTAACGTTGGCTTAACGGGCCTTAAACATGTCGGAAATGATCTTAAACACCAACAGGGACCAAAACTGTCATTTTGGAAACTTGTTTTCTGATCAGAAGCTCCAGGCGGCCCGCGTAAGACCTGGGCTGATCCTTACGCGTCCCACGTCAGGCTCCCAGACCAGGTTAAAAGTATCTAACAGCTGTTAGCAGCTGTTTAGCACTCCCAATCCCAATTCCACATGTCAATTCCTTATGGTGGGTGGCCAATTAACCTACCATAACATTCCAACACTTATGCGGATGAGATTCGATCACGGTTTCCAAGAAACGATCCTAACGGTTCGGGAAATCCTATAAATACCCAACCCCTCTCAACCCCAAAACCCACCAAATCTGATCTAAATGCTCTAAGTTGAGGCCTTTGCTTCATAACTGAGCTATTCGATCACGATTTGCTTGCGGGGACCCTTTGTAAGTGTTCCTTCGTTCTTTTATTGCTTTTCGAGTCCGAAAGTCAAACTTTGTTTGACTTTCTACATTGACCAGTTTATGGTCAATGCGAAGTTCGTTTGAACTTCATAACGTGAGCGTAATCACGATGGTTATAGTCCCTAGTGACTATACCTACTGATTACCACGTTATCTAGGCTCAGTGACAAGCCGTAGTTTCGGCCAGAATACGTATTCATGCGTATTTTGTAACCAAACTACTCTTAGGTATCAAAACTGTTTGTTTTGATACCAAACCTGTTTTCTAAACTTAGTTAAGCATGTTTTAACATGCTTAGCTCGTCACTTTTAGTTTAGTGCTTATATAGGGTCGTAAGGTAAGCGATCTAAACAATCGCTTATACTTTCGAACCCGAACCATTTGTTCGATCATTAGGATCCGACCAAACACATTAGGTGACCATAGTATATAGGGAATAACCTTCCGAGGTTATAACTTATGGTCACGACGTTTAAGTAGTTGTATGATAGGTAGTTTATATGCCTTAGGTAAATTACCAGAATACCCTTTTCATGTATAATTGGTAATTAAGCATATGTAACCTAAACTTTTGTCACATAACTGATTATGTAACATGTTTAGGCATATAACACTTGTCATAGGGCTAGTTAGACGTCTCGAATGCGCTTTTGCGCGCACGACGCGTTAAAGTAGCGTAAGCTACCTTAATGGGTCGCGATGGGTCGAAAGCACTTAGGTTAGGTTTCATTTAGAATGTAGGCTTTGTTGAACCATACTACATGAGTTTTCATACTCAACTGGTTTACAAACCCTCATTCTATCCGATCCTCCGATTTAGGTCCGGTTTATTAACATAGTTACCTATATTAGGCGCCGTTTGATATCCGTGATCTCTAGCATTGCTTGGTGGTTATCTTAGGACTTCTGAGCAATCTCAAGTGAGTACATAGACCCCTCTTTTACTGTTTTCAAACTGTTTTGGGGTGGTACACATGTGCCTACTTGTTACTTTCATGCTTTCCTGTTTTCACATCATATACTTGCTATGTTCATTAGTACATTTATAGTACATGATTTCAGTACATTTTATGCTATGTATGCCCATTGTGTGCATACTTAGTACATTGTTTTAACATTACATCTCATGCTATGTACGCCCATTGTGTGCAGATTTAGTACATTGTTTTACATTACATTTCATGCTATGTATGTCCATTATGTGCATACTTAGTACATTGATTTACATTACATCTTGTTGCATGTGCTCATCCAGCATATGAACACATTATATTACATTCTGAACCGTTTGTATCCTTTGGCATGATTTATATTTGACAATAGACAATTTACTATACATAAACATTACATCTTGGTGGTTGTTTGGGTAAGTGATTTAAGTAACGAGGCGTGTGTAATATGATACAAGCATGGTGGATACGCCGCTTGTACTTCCTATATATAAGTGATTGTATGGTATTACATATCATAGCATTATTTAAACCATTTCAGTTTAGACATATTACATCTACAATACATCTACACATAAACATCGTTTTACAAAGAACTTAACTTATACAAACTCATTTCACATGGTTATTCACTTAACCATGCACTATTCTTTTATACATATATATCATTTGGTTTATTTATCACTTTTCAAACGATTTATGAAAGCAAACACTAAACAAGATTCATGGCTACTTTTTATCAAACGGTTTCTTTAAACTCAAGTCATGAATCCTATTTTCACAAAACCTATGTATCTCACAGGCATTTTTATGCTGACGTACCTATTTTCACATGTGTTTTTCAGGAGCTGTTGCATAAGATGATCAAGATAGACATAGGCAGACTTGGGCTTTAGTGACAATAAAAGATGCAAGACTAGTTAATTATGTTGTATTTCTTTGTTTGTTAAGACATTGTAATACTTTTAATCAATAAAACAATATTTCATTTTCCATGTGTTATGAAACAATGATTCTGTTACAACACTCCCCGATGTTTCCGCCACGTTTGGTTATCCTACGTGGTCGGGGTGTGACATCTACAAACATAGTCCTAGCAGTCTCGATCAATGTACGGTTCTTACGTTCAACGACGCCGTTCTGCTGAGGAGTATAAGCCGCACTAAATTCGTGAAGAATACCTTTTGATGTGCAAAACTCCGCCATGGCATGATTCTTAAATTCTGTACCATTGTCGCTGCGTATCCGTCTAACCTTCAACTTATACAATTCTCAATCTGAATGATCAAGTTTTTGATAATACCGAAGGTTTCACTCTTGTGAGCCATAAACGCCACCCAAGAAAATCTTGAATAATCATCAGTTATCACAAGGCAGTATTGATCATTCTTGATGCTTTTGTGCTTGACAGGACTGAACAAATCCATGTGCAAACGTTCAAGAGGAACTGCCACCGTGTTGATTTTCTTTGTCGGATGTCACTTCTTAGTTTGCTTTCCTTTTTGGCATAAAACACAGACGTCTTGAAGATGGAAATTTTTAAGAAGAACACCATTCACTAATTCATTCGACACCAAATGATTCATTTTCTGTAAGTGAATGTGACCCATACGTATGTGCCAAGAGATTGAGTCTTTTTCAGTGGCTTTGGTAATGAAACAAGTTACTTGTGCAGGCGTTGTTATTGCTTGGCTCATATCAAGGACATATAAATCGTTTATCCTTGGAGCAGAAAAGAGAATCCATTCTTTTGGAATCTTGAAGCCGGGTTTCAGCACATACCATCCATTTGCATCAAAGTGTACTGAAAATTGTTTATCACAGATTTGTGAAATGCTGAGAAGATTGTGATCAAGCTGTTGTACAAAGTTGATCTTGTCAAAACTTACAACCCCGTTGGATACCATTCCTTCTCCTGTTATATAACCACCCTTATCTCCAGCAAAAGCAACATAACCTCCTCTAATATATTTAACGTCGTAGAAGAGCTTCATGTCGCCTGTCATGTGCCTGGATGCCCCACTATCAACAATCCAATGACTGCTGAAAGTTCCTCCTGGAACACCCTGCATATCAACTCACATGATTAGTTGGAGATGGGGACCCAAGCCATTGTAGTCTTGGGTCTTCCATTTTCATCAACGTAAGTTACTTGAACTTCTCGATGTTGTGGAAATTGTGATGTTCCCCCTGATTCAGTAACCGTTTTTTGTTTCCAGGTCTGTTTTGTTTTACCAGTGTTATTCTTTAAAATATTAACTTCATGATTGTCTGAAGTTTTTGAATTGTCTGGTTTGACAGAAACAGATGTTTTGTTAAACACGTCGGTTTTAATTGCCTTTTCAATTTTCTTGACCTGTTGGCTTTTCTGTTTCTTTTCCCTTTCTTTTACAAGACGGGGATCTGGTTTTGATGAAACTCATTGCTTTCGGTCATTTCGGTCACGGGGATCATCAACTTTGGCTTTTTGTTTATGAAGGTATGGACAGTTGCGAATAATATATCCAAATGTGCCACATGAAAAACATGATCTTTGTTCTACAAACCCCGAAGTATCATGTGATTGTCTTGATGATGATGAACTTTGTGTTCCCGAGGTACTTGGTTTTGAACTGTTTTGTTCATTTCTTTTCAAAATTTTCACTTGATTAACAAAATATAAGTTAGATTTGTTTTCAAATGTGTCAATTTTATCCGTTCCCATTGATTTCACAAAGTTCACCTTCTTGTCCTTTTTCTGGGTCTGTTTCTTTTGACCTTGAGTCGGTGATTTACCTTTTGGTTTGGTGTGATTTTGCTGAACTTTCTCAGTTGGTAATCTTTGATTGCCATTTTGTTTGCGAATTTCAGCTCTTGGAATCAGAGGACACTGTGTTACCACAACTTGTGATCCTGTTTTTCCCAAGAACTTACTTGTTGAATCTTCAAAAATTTTACTAATTAAAGATTGATTAACATTCTTAATAGGAAAATCTTTGTCAGAATAGATTTTATCATCACCAACAAGAGTGTACAGCAAATTCACACTCTCAGACTCTTGTGAGGAAGTGGACGTGGACTCGGTCAGAACAGTCGTAGCAGATTTTGCGGGAGGATTACATAGAATATGATTCTCGAGAGGTATGTCCTCTTCTTTAATTACTGCATCTGACTGTGCTGAGTCAGTATCATTAGATTCATCATCTGAAGAATCAGCATCCTCAATAATGACCAGAGCATCCTGATTCTGTTCAGCAGTTACAAATGTATCTGCTGACACATCTGAATCTGATGATACTTCTGGTTTGTATCCAAGTCCCGTTGCAAACTCCTCAATGTTTAAAGAAACAGATGGCTCAAAATAAGTTTTATCCTCTTCATCAGGCATGGCATTATAATTGTGTTTCACAGGAGGTGGACATTTTTTATATCTAATGCACGTGGCATCCCTTTTCTCCTTCTGAACATCAATGATGTGATCCAACACATAGCTAGAGTTCAAATAACTATTTAGTTTAAGATTGATCGCCTCACTTTCAGATTTTACACAAGCCATCTCTTTTTGCATTATCTCGAGCCTATTGATGTAACAGTTAATGGTTTGTTTTCTTGAAACCATTTTCGTTAGCTCGGATTTGTTTTCTCTTAAATTTTCAATCATAATTTTATACTCGTTTTCATGGTTTGTATAAAACATGTTGGCTTCTGTGCATTTGGCAAGATCCATGATCAAATTTTGGTTGTGGATAAATGTCACATCATATTTGCTTTGCAAAGCCTCATGTTTGCTTTGCAAATCAGACATCTTAGCATTTAAAGAAACATGTTTGTTTTGCAAGTCAGACAATTCAGCATTTAAAGCATCATGCTTGCTTTGCAACTCAAACATATTAGCATCTAAATCAGCACATTTATCACTTAAGCTAGCACAATTATCACAAATAACGATAGTTGGTTCATCGACACATACCTGGCTTGATGAACTGCCGCCATTAGCCATAAATGCTGAATGAAGAGAAGAAGAAGAATAAGCAGCTAGATCCACCAGAATAGATCTTCTATCATTCCGTACTGCAGCTTCTCCTAACAATTCATCGATATCTGCATCGATTCTCCCACTAGATACATCATCAGAATAATCTTCACCTGAGGTTGAGATTTCCTCATCTGAACTCCTTGAATAATCAGAACTATCTTCATCTGAGGATTCACCACCACTGGCGGAAGATTCTCCACCACTGGCGTGATTCAAATCCTTAGCAGTTTCAGCAAAACAAGCTGCTCCTCCCTGATCACCAATGCCTAATTGCACTGACCAATCGCAACCCTCATCTATTTGCACCAAAAGAGCTTAATTGGTGTTCAATGGTCCTGCTTGATTGTTTGCAGTGACCAAGGTGCGATCATCATTCCTGGTTTGATTCTGATTCTGTTGGTTGCCTTGACCTCTGAAAGGATTCTGGTTCCCATGCTGAGCTGGCTTTGTGCATTCATGCTTGAAATGGCCATGTTCACCACAGTTAAAGCACTTGACAGATTGCTTATCGAACCTATACTTGGTATCTTTCTTGCTTTCCAAGCTGGTTCTACCAGTCCGTTCCATGAAATCTTTTGCTCGCCTTACAGCACTGGCGAAAGCCCGTTTGATGTCCATCATATCCATCTCCTCTTTATCTATCAGATGGTAATCTTCTTGAGTCAGATTGATGTTCCCGATCTGTCCTGCTATCAGCCCACAATACGCGCTCACCAATGTGTTTAGTATCACCATATGATCTTTAGCTACTTCAACGCTAACTTTGGAGAAGTTTGACGTGTCAAGCCGTACTGTATTTGAATTTGATGGCTGACCAGCAGATGATGTGCTTCCATAACAAGCTTGTTGTTGAACAAGAAGTGGATTCCCATACAAATCTATGGTTGGTAGAACAACCGTTGGTCTTGAGGAAACTGGAAGTGGATTTCCATACAGATCTGTTGCTCCGGTAGATCGAACAGGTAATGGATTTCCGAACATATCAGTTGCTACGATAGATCGTTGGCTTTGCTGTTGTGGAGCTGGTTGTAGAGGATTTCCATACAAGTCTGTGGTTGGAGCTGGCTTTATAGGAACTTGTATCAGATTGCCATACAAATTTGTGCTTGTGACAAACGCCGTTTGGAGTGGAGCATGTTGAGCAAGTCTTGCAGAAGTGCTAGAAGCTCCATAATACATATCAGGATTTTGTTGTACTGGAACCTTTTTCGCCTTTAGAGTTTCTTCTTGATCTTTATTCTCCAACATCTGAACGAAATCATTGATTGATGTTGTACCCAATGTGCCATTGTACTTCAAAATTTCCAAGAAACCCTTCCATTGAAATGGTAGCGCATCGGCCAACTTTGTGACAACCTCTGCAGGAGTTGTTACTACCCCATAATGATTCAACTCAGTCAACAAGTGAAAAAATCGACTTGTCAAATCTCTCAAAGATTCTCTTTCCATACATGTGAGACCATCAAACTCCTTCTTGAGTAACTCATGTCGTAATTTGCGTGATGCTTCGTTTCCTTCACATCTAGTCTTCAATGCGTCCCATAACCACTTTGTTGTCTTGTAGCTTACAAACTGATGATAGATGTCTTTGTTTAACGCTTGAGTTAGAATAGAAAAAGCCTTCTTTTCTAAATCATAAATCTTCTTATCACCTAGAGAAAGATCTGCAAATGACGCGGCAGTTGAAGCGGCAACATCAAGTGCTTGATCGAAGTCTGTAATGAATCGTAACCATAACTCCGTGTTCTTCCGAAGAATATACGTATGAAATCTGTCTTCCCATCCCGGATATTCATTCATGTGCATTAGCTTCGGTGGACGATTATTGCTTCCGGTTTCATTTTCGCTTAAAAGTATACTTTGAATACTTTGATTTTGATTTGAAACAAACGCCCATTGACTTGACGAAATTTGAGGTGACGACGATGGTGCAGGAGGTTCAGCCCATGAGGGAGATAAACCCGTGCTTCTATACCTACTTTCTGTATTAGACAGAGTACCCCACCAATCTGGATTCATTTTGAATGAATAAAAAATGAAAACCTTATTACACACTTCAAACAAACAGTTTAATATGAAATGTAAGTCTTCTGTTAGAAATATCACAAATGTATGCGACGAAATCTAAAAGAGTTTGTCCAAGACCAATAAATGACGAAATTGTGAGAGTTCGTCCAAAACAACAATAACAAAAACAAGAGAGTTCGTCAGGATCAATTTTGACGAAATCGTAGAGTTCGTCGATGTACAAGTGTGACAAAATTAGGGGTTTTCGTCGATGACTTCTTTTGACGAAGTCTAATTGTTCATCGAAGACAGATGTCGACGAAGTTATGGAGATTTCGTCGTTGACTTTCTTTGATGAAGTCTGAGTGTTTATCGACCTGAAAGGTCGTTGACAATTGTTACACAGACACAGAAGATATTTTGCAAAGTAAATCAAATATTTTCTACTGACACAGAACCCTCTTTGTCAAAACAGCATGCTTTCTCTGATTTCGAAGCTTCTTTTTCTCAACAACCCATCATCACACATGTACACAATGTCAACATAATATATTATAATTGACAAACACCTTGATTCAAACAACACACAGATCAAATACACATGTATATCAAGAACAGTTTGAATACTCCAAGAACACTATGATGATTATGGCCAAACTTATCAACAGATAAAATTTTCTAGACCCAAATTTTGCTAAGACTTTCAATAAAAACCCACAATAACATACAAGCATGTAATATAACAAGGTTTCCAATAAAACAAGAAGCAAAACATCATGATTTTCAAGGTTTTGTAAAAAGTTTTTCAGAATTTTTTATTTCAAACATGAACATAAACTGAAAGACACTTTCAAAATCTATTAAAACACAAGAAATCAACTTGGTTTTAACAAGGAATCGAGCTAATGCTCTGATACCAATTGTAGGTCCACCCGGAGGATCGAGTCAACCTCTATTCCTGTTTTTCGATGAACCCAAGAGTGCGGAATCCAAACGGGTAAGTTAAACCAAGTTACGAACACAAACACAACGATTCACCGATTAACACTCCAATGTATTAATCTAGAAAACGCTTACAAAGCAAGGTTTACAAGATGTTCTTATAAACTCTCAGTGTGTGTGTGTTTACAGTGCGTTCTCCCAAATCTATTCAGACTTGCACACACGTTTCTGTCTATTGTCTGATGTATATATACTTAAGCATCGACGAAATCCCATGCAACGGCGAATTCTAAGTTCGCCATTCATCAATCATGACGAACACACAGGGTCTTCGTCACATATGGGCTTTTCGTCATCCAAAGGGACTTCGCTATAGGGATTTCGTCACTTTCATACATGACGAAGTCTAAGACTTCGTCAACTGTGGGACTTCGCCATCAGTGACTTAGTCACATGTTGGGCTTGGGCTTCTAGGGGACTTCATCATGTTGGGCCAAACAACAAACAGACAACACTCAAACTTAATCTAACATGCATACTGCACACACGCAGTTGCATGTACATCAAACGTTACAAAGTAAATAACATACCAAGTCAAGAGAGGAGGATATCTTGACTACGGCCTTCACTTCGTAGCCGAGATTAACCGAGCCGAGCCGTATCCACACAAAATGTATCAACAGGACCTACACTGTACGTTTACTAAAACATGTTTTGAATCTCCGACTAGTCCCGAATCTGGGAAGGAAAGAATGGTTATTATTGTGCGTTAACTGAAACGCGTCCCGGATCTCCGACTAATCCCAACTACGAGGAAGGAAAGGGACTAAAAGTGCCAAATGACCAAAGATGTAAAGTCCAAGGACTAAACATGAAAATTCTAAAAAAAATCTGGAGGTCTCATACGGACCGCAAAGGGTAACCCCTTACGGTCCATAAGCATGTATGAAACTTCTGCGCATTTAAGGTCCTTACGGACCGCAAAACTTCTGCGCATTTAAGGTCCTTACGGACCGCAAGGACTTAACCCTTATGATCCGTAAGGAACTGCCAGTGGAAGTTTTGCTTGCAGCCCAAGGCCAGCTGCCATTCTGCCACATCTCTTGCATTTTTGCCACCTTTCTCTGGTCCTTACATGTCTTAGGACATTTGGGGACATGCTTCAACAAATCATAACACTTGGAATGATCTTGTGGATAATCTCCAAGTATAAATAGGCCTTGAATGCTCACTTGCAACTTGCTCATTTGCTCTCTTCTCTTTAAATTAGTGTTGGAGCATTCCTCTAGACAGGAGGACTCCCTCTCAGTGCTCTTCAGCTCTAACACTTCCAAGTAAGTGTTTACATTAGTTCTTTTTGCATTTTATTTAGTTACTTTGAAGATAAAGTCAAACAGTTGACTTTCTTTGGTCAAAGTTAAGTTCGATCTGAACTTTACTACGTGATCATAATAACATTGGTATGATCCCTCTTCAATCATTCCTTCGGATAATCACATTTACTAGTTGAATTGTTAAGTTGAGCATTTTCCGTAAAAGTTGATTTTTCGACTAAAATGCATAAATAGTTTCTAGCTCAGATGTTTTGGCATACAAATAAGTTTGTTAACTAATATAGACTAATAAAAATATGCTCAACTTTTGATTCTGACCCGACTGGTCAACGTTTCGACATGTTTTAAACTTGTTTTAGGACCATAATAACGTTGAGTATAAGTCTCAGAAGTTATACCACATGGTCAATTCGTTTGATGGGTTAAATGACAAGTCCTGAAATTATTATCGAAAATGACTACAATGCCCTTGTATGGTCAAAGTAGCCAAAAGAATGATTTTAAACTAAATCAAACTTATAATCTGACTTCATATCAGTATATACTTTAACTAACAATGTATTTTACTACTTAGACTTGTCGTATGCCCATCCGACCTTCTGAACCCGCCTTTATGCGCATAACTAATTATGCGAACCTAGTTCGTATAAACTAGGCGTAATGAGTCAAAACCTAGTAAAATCTTTTCAAATCAAAATGTGGTCTAAATTACCTTTATCCAATGAGTCCTTACACTGGGATAGGTATAAACTACATTCTAATCAATCTACGCTTAATCTATCGATTAAATTTATTCTTACGTAGCGGGTCGTGTCAAAGGAACTAACCTATGACCCATATACATTCTAACAAATAGCTAATCTGTTCACTATGGACTATAGAAACCCCCAGATAATCAGACTTGAGTTTAATACTTTGTCTTTACGGCTTTTACTATATTTGGAAAACTGTTATCGGTTGGAAGCTAGCAAAAAGGTAAATACTCTTAACTTATTTTGTTTATAAACTTGGGGCATGGTGAATACGCCACTTGGAGCGGGTATTACATAAATGGGTCTCCTATGATAACCGATAAATGTAAGAACCCCGTTAATCCGTTATATTTGATAACTGAAACAATTGGGCGTTATTGGTACCGTGTCCGGGCGTCCCGACTCATTAACAATTATGGCTATACAGAATAACGCACCGGGGTAGGCATACTGACTGTAAGACACGTTATTCAACTTTGGTGTGTACCTTAATCATTATTGCACTGAAAATGACCAGCTTTGATATCTGGTTCCCATTGTATGACAAATATGTAAATCTGGTGACAAGACAAAATCTTAAGAAATATTAAATGATTACCTACGGGTTTTCTCTATGTATAAAATCATTTTTAAAAAACTATTTTCAAAAAGAGTTAGTTAATTGTATTCACTAGCGAAAGCTAACGTATTTTCAAAAGAGTAAACTGTAGGTACCGAACCTAGAATGTTAGGCTGGGAATCTGGGTTGGCTATGATAAAGGCTCTAAAATTTGCAACTCCTAGCTTAAGGCCTATGATGTCTAAGTTATGTTTTACTTCGATCCACCTGTGGGCAATTATCTGAACTCTTGAACAATTTTTGTATTTCAATATTAAACACTTTTAAGGATATGTATGTATTTTTACTCTTAATACTTTTGCTACATTATTATTATTTAATTCTGATAACTGCTACCCGACCGTTATGACTAAACCCATCTGGGCCCAACGGGAATCGGGGTGTGACAACACGGGGCCATGTCCCCTAGACACGGGCCATGGTCATCTCTCAAATTTGTCAATCTAGGTTCGTACAACAAGTACAAGTACAAGGGCCACGGGAGCGTACAGTTGACATACGGATCCGTGTGTGCATATGGGCTGACAATAGGATTAAATGAAGACAGAGAAGGACACGGGGTCGTGCCCACCAGGCATGGGGCCGTGTGAAGTCATTGTTTTCAGCTATAAAAGGAGGTGCTTGGCTCACTTGCACCTCATCCCTTGGCAAACCACTTCTCTCACATCTACCACCATTCCACCACCACTACTACCATCATCCACCACATTCATCCATCATCCATCCTTAGAGTGTGTGTACTAGTCTCAGGATCCAAGATTGATAGTAAGAGTTTTTGTCAAACAAAGGCCATTCTTTGCTAATCTTTTACATCACTTGGTGAAGACAAATCGTTTATGTATTACTTTTGATTTCTCAGCTTTGGTAACTTTTTATTTGGGTGTGTATTAGTGACTTTAATAACTAGTTTTTTATATTAAAAGTGAACTTTATTCAATCATTTCTTCATGTTCTGTTGATTCACTCACGCGTGTCTTTACGGCTATATAAAGCGTGTTAACCGCCTGGAAGGAGGTTAGAAGGGTGGTTGGGTAAAGTTCTTGACTTGTTCAGTGTGTAGATCCTGCAAGGACATGATTCAAGCTTATTAGGACTTCCTTTGAGGCAGATAGCGTCAAATCGGGGGAAGTAAGAACAACTTGAATCCCTTATAAATAATATAGTATTAAAACTTTAAACTGACCTTGCTGGACTTTATCCTTGCTGACTCAAACCAATATGTTCGAGGGTAGCGTTGCCTCTAAAAGAGTGACATGCCACATTTTGTATTAATAACTTATTTAAATATCTTTCTATAACTCGGCCTTGTGGGACTGTATCCCTGCTGACTCAGACCAATATGGCTGAGGGTAGTGTTGCCTCCAAAAAAGGGACATGGCACTGTAACTAAGATATTCTCTTAAAAACCCAAAGCGCGAAAATCATCTATGGATACATAAATGACGAGTCGGATCCAAGTGATTCTATCTTGTATATCTGTTCTTTTATTTATTTAGTTTCCTCATTTTATTTTTACTTATTTAAAAAACCTTTTTCTCAAAATTTGGTTAGATTAGACGTCGACGATATTCTGGTATTAAAGGCTCTTGTGTTCTTGGACGACCTCGGTGTCTTATCATCACTATACTACGCCAACGATGGGTGCACTTGCCCTAGCGTGTTGTAGAGAATGATAGTTTTATATCGGGTTTTATAAATTTAAAGCTTGATAAAAGAGTAAAAGGTACTAAAAATATATTAAAAAATATGTAAACACTCGCAAACACGTAAAGTTTTTGGCGCCGTTTCCGGGGACACAAGGATTTTTAGAAAGTTTAAAATCGTCGACCTTAACATTTTTATGCATTTATAATTTTTCTTTCTAGGTTTTTCTTTATTTTCTCCCATTTTTCTACTTTTGGAGGAATAACACGGGGCCGCGTTTGATCAACACAGGGTCGTGTCTGACCTACAATATCTGGGAAGATCTGTTTTCTTGTTACTGGAACAGCCACACGGGGCCATGTTACAGGAGCACGGGGCCATGTCAAACCTCTAGTGTCTGGGAACCTGAAAATAGAAACTTTTTCAGGACAGTACAGGGCTGTGCCTACATAGACATGGGGCCGTGCTACCCTTCTGATCAGTCGTTTTTGTTCACAGAAAGTCACGCAACTCTGTATAATTCACAGGAAACATAGCTTAGTGTATGACCTCCACCTTCGATAAAGACATAAAAGTGCCACTCGACGAACCTGAGCGTTTTTTTAGAAAAAGACTTCAAGCTAAAATCGATAGAAAGCCTCAACCCAAAACCTCCCCATGGAGGATGTCACACCCCGATATTTCCACGTATTACCGGTGGACCCGGCGGAGAGTGTCATGACGTAGTTGATATCATCATAGTCAAATATACGCAGTTTAATGCACAGCGGAAGTCTTGGTAGAAAATACTATTACAAACCGAAATGTAAAGTACGAAACAAAATATTATATAGACGGTTGTAAAAGGATCCACATGCGGATCTAAACATAATATAAAATATTCTTCAACAGACTTTAAGCATTAAGAACTTGCAAGATTCTTTAACTAATGCCCAGAGCTCCCAGCCAATTACGTACACTACCTGTCACTTAGTCTTTTTGAAAAAAACGTCAGTTTACACTTGTAAATACAATTAACCGACTCTTTTGAAAATATTTATGACAATTGATTTAAACACACAAGGCACAAATATTCTTTTAAAACTTGGGAAAATTATATTAATAATAATCTTGTATCAGATTTACATGTTTGTCCAACATTTAGGGTCGGTATAAATAAACCAAACGAGATTAAACAACATACCCCAAATATAAACTCACGGTAGGTTACCCCAGCAAATGAGTATATCTTTTACATACGCAACTGACAGGTGTGTGCCTACACCCCGTGCTTATGTCGTGGCCATTTACGATTTTTAAATGATCCAAGGAAATCCAAGACACGGTCGTTAACCCCCAATGTTACTTGTTATCAAGCAATATTGATTAAAACAGGATTATGCAATTTAACCATATTTGACTAAAAGGTTTCTACACCCGACCAAGCGGTAATATTTTAACGTATCCCAAGCCCGTATAAGGGAAAATAAGTTAAAAGAATTTACCTGAGCTTAAAATGCAAATTTTGTATACTCAGCCATATAGTCTACTCAAACAAGTGCAATTTACTTCTATCGGGGCACTTAATCTGGAACGAAGGTTTTATTAACCTATTAGATTCCTAACGGGTCTTATTTAAGTTGTACACTTAAACGCTAGATTAAACGGTGACCAGATTGGAATGTGATTTAGACCCGACAAGCATGGAGACTTGTATAAAATGGGTAAACTAAATACATTCTGGATTTGAAGTAAAAATGATAAGGTTTGACCCGTTTCGGCTAATTTATGCAAACTGGTTACATAAACCGTACCGAACGCGTATATGCATAACGGGTAGCCGGATGAGTCATGTACAAGTTCCATAAGCTATTATTCTTCAAATATGTTATGATATCAGTAGGATATCAACAATTATGCCCAAAAAGATTTTAAAACCAATTTAAGTCCCGTAAGGATATTTTGGTCATTTTAAAGTTTATAAAAGAGGTTTAATAGTAAACTGAGGGGTTGGTCTAAAAATTTCTGTAAAAAAATTTATTTTATGATGTTAAATCAGTAAGATATCATACATATGTGTGGGTTACCATTTATGGCCAAACTATGCACCGTATGGGCATTTTGGTCATTTCACATATTCTTTTAAGGATAAAATTGGAAGTCTGAGTTCATGACTAATACCTACTGTAAAAGTATTAAAATTTATTTATAAATTCAGTAGGTAACAAGTCTTGGGTGCTAAATATGGTTTTAAACCATACTATGCACCTAATTAGCGTAAAAAGTCGACAATTGACGATATATGCGATGTTTATGAAATTCTGAGATTTTTATCAGCCTTGAATGCTTAAAATATTTTATTTTTCATATAAAATCAGTAGGAAAAGGTTTGGCATGTTAATCATATGTAAATCTCATTTTATTGATAAAAAGGGCATTATCGTCATTTATCGAATTATACAAGAACTCAATGATATTGTCAGTTTATAATCTGATCCAATATTCCAAAAATCCCTAAAAATAATATCATAACAGTAGGTAATGAGTTTGGTGCAAAAATTTAGGTTTAAATATGATTTATGCTTAAAAGCGTAGTTTCATTAATAAAAAGTTCAATTTTACGATATCTTGCATAACTTTATTTTGAGACCAGAAAATGATGTCAAATTAACTTGACATGCTTACATATCAGTAACAAAGCTATTTATATACTCATATATCCAAAAATCTCGTTTTTACATTATAAGAGCATAATAGTCAAATTTAAGCAAATAACGGAAACATGCAAATGAACTCTGATTACTAAGGGACCATGTAGTATAACCTCAGAATGTTGTACTGTCACACCCTGACTTTTGCGAAAGCGTGATAATGTGTGACTTGCTTAATATCATTGCATTCAACCATAACAAACAACTATATGATAAAACCAAGATGATCATCCATTAGATAGTTTCAAACATTACAAACAACATTGTTTTAAATCCCAAACACAGACTTCAAATTCATATTACAAACCATCCGAATTTGTTTAAAGTTCCATAAGAACTTAACAAAAGACACTATTAAAAACCAGGCTTTGAACTATGCATCTTATCCAGGATAAGATACACAATCCAAACCCTTAGACACCGGATGATATCTTTTATTTCAGACAACACTGGGAAACTTCCAACGCCCGCTAGATCCATCTCAATTCCCTGAAATACATGTAGTTTGAAAGCATCAACAAAACTTGAGAGAGTTCATGTGTTTTGTATGTGTGCACGAATAAACCTTGTAATCATTGTAAGTATGTATGTATTTGTAAACACGGTATGAAAGCAACAAGGAAAACAGATCAATTAATGGTTTGCAAGGCCATTAATATGTGTGACATGATGCAGGAAGGCTCAATCCTAGTGGATTTTGTACCGGGCTTCCGGCTGTAAGACATAGTCACCTCATGGGCCAAATCCCGGTCCTCATGGGTGGGGCTCGCAACACCCAAATAGATCTATCACTCATGTCCCTCGGTCTTTCTACGAGGATTAATGGTCTTAAGCGTTGTACCCACCACTCACGTGATCTAGCAGTACCTTCCTTAGCTAACCATACCATATGTAAACATTTGTAAACAATTTGTAACAAGTACTTCACCCCCGAAGTTATAAAACTGAAAACAGTTAAAAGAAAAGGGGGACATGAACTCACAGTCTTGCGTTTTCGAACAAACAACCCAAAGCTTCTTCTAGTGTGCACAACTACCTACAAATGTACTACGGTTTATTAGACGGGTGGGTCGTGCCTTGACCTTAGTCTTAATTAGTGTCTTTGTGTTACATGCCTTTGTGTCATCAATATTATTCTAAGTATATAATTATTTATTAAAATAATAAATATTTTATCTTAAATTATATTTATTTAATTTTGGAATATTTGTTAAAATAATATATTTTAACTTGACACATTTATGTATTTGTACATGTATAACTTCCCAAGGATGGGTGTATTCATATTCGTATTCTTAAACTTGCATATTTTTGCCAAGTATTGGTGGTGTATTCCGGTGTATATTTATACGTACGAGGATACGTATTCTTATTGTGTTTATTAAGTATTATTATACTTAATTTTTGTATTAACTTTTCCGGAATAATATTTCTAATAAAAAATATATATTCTCAAAATATATATTTTAAGAAAACTTACATAGAAAAATTATTTATAATTTTTCCTTTGGCAAAAATAATTTATTTTCATTTAAACCTCAAAAATAATATATTTTCAAGTTTAACTTAGAAAATATATATATAAATCCATTTTCCACTCAAAGATAAAGTATTCCATGTTTATTTAAGAAAATATATATTTTCTCCCAAAGATAATGTATCTTCTAATAATTTCAAGAAAACATATATATTTTTCCTCACACAAAAATAATATATTTTCTCTTGTCAAAAATATTATATATTTTTGTAACAACTGTAAAAATCATATTTTTATTCTCTTGGTGTCCAAAATACCATTTACCCAAACTATACTTATGAATTTAATTCCGGAATATTTATATAAGTTATATTCCTTATTCAGTTTCTTCAATATTTTGGGGATAAATTATATATTCATTTCTTGGAATTTTGGTAATAATTTGTATTGTAATTTTTGGTATTTTGGTGAGTTATATTATTTCAAGTCCTAAAATAATATAACTAATACACATAATAAACAAATAATCACACACATGGTGACATCTACATATATATTCTCCTAAATACACATTTAGTCACTTTTAATATCAAAAACCAACCTCCAATATTTATAATTTTTGTAACAAAAATTATGTCAAACTTTATATGAAATATCATGGTTAAAATATACTTGTAAATATTTGTTTAAAAATATTTTTCTAAGTGTTTAATTTCTAGAAAAATTTTGCCATAGTTTCTCCTTAAAAGTGGAGGTTTCCATGCTTTCAAAGCATATCATTTTCTTTTATAAATCACCACAATTAACAACAAACCAAACAATACATACCAAGTGCCATAAATCAAGCATTAATCACTACTTCATGTACTTGAAAATTTATAAAAATTTGTAGTAACTTACTAGTGTGTTTAGTAGGCTTAGTTACTCTTTAAAGTGTGGTTGTTTATTTGAAAACATCATTTTTGAAGAATTTGGATGTTTACAACTTGTAAAGTATTATTCTAAAACTATTTCTTCTTGAATTTTTCTTGTTAAATACATGATTCTACACTTAATTAACCACTAAAAATGTGATTAATTTCTTTAAGAACCAAGTTTATATAAATCTTGTATTTTAACTTAGTTTCTTGAGAAACTAGTTTCGAAATCATCGACTTATATGATCTATATCACACTTTGATTATCTTTATTCAAGAAAAACATTTTATACTTCAAGTTCATGCTTTACATAAGGATGATCACTTTGATCTACAACATAATCATCCTCTCATCTTGATAGATTATGTCTTTAATCACCATCTAGCAAGATCATATGATGTTTAACATCATTAACACAATCAATCAACAATCAAGTAGCATAACAACACTTAAACAATATGTATTCTTATGATTTTAGTCGTATGTTCATGATTTAAGTTCTTGATCATTAGTGTTCTTCATGTTTAGTATCTTGTTTCATTCTTTAACCAACTAAACAAGATGTAAAATGGGATGTAGATGATCTTACTACTAGCTCAAGGCTAGGGATGAACACAAGATGAAGATGAAGATGAATGAGGTGGTTAATAGGACTTGAAGGAGGTCCTTCCACTTCCAAGAGCTCCCAGCTTCCTTGTTATGCTTCTTAAACCTTTGAATGATTAGAGATTGGATGGAAGTTGAATGAAAAATGATGGTGGTGTATGTGTGGTTCTCGGCCAAACACAAGAGGAAGAAGAAGAGAGACTTCAAGTGTGGTGAGTTGTGAGAAATGTGTAGGTTATGTTCTATTGGTTTAACTTATAACACCCCAACACATTGTAATCCAAGGGTTCTTATATTACATAAAGTTAGAGACATGATATATTAAAATAAACCAACAAAATCATGTGTGGGCCATGCTTGTTGAACCGTAAATAGGAGAGGGGGGTCTAGAGTAGCTAGTAATAATTAGTTAAGGTTAATGGTTGAAATGCAAGGGTTTAGTTAGGTGATTAGTTATTAGGATGTTATATAGCGTGTTATGATGTTCGAGGACCATAACTAGGTCGGAAATGGTAAAACAATGCTTCTAGTGAAAATTTGCTGTTTCGGGTAGTGTCCAGTTGTTCGGTTGGTTACCGGTGCGTTAAGGTGCTAAACAATGCAGTTTAGTGTGCTTTATGTTACCTTTTGTGACAGTTTTGATTCCCGGCACTTAGGAAATCATTCTGGACCATTTAACCATATTTCTGCATGATATTTAGTTGTTTAAATGCTGAATTTTGCTGAATTCTATAGAATTCTGTAGTTTATGTGAGTTTTAGGCACTTTCCGGCACCTAAACTATCACTAAGAAGGCAGTTTTATGATCCTTACTTCCCTACACACTATACTAGTGTAACTCTTGGTTTTTGGCTCATTATGTGTCTCAATACCATGTCTGTCTATGTACTGAATTCCGCCAGCATTTTTCTGATTTGTCTGATAACTGTGCTAACTTTGTTTCATGCATCATTTGAATTAATAAGTGTTGCATGCAATAATGATATGACATTTTGCAATTTGTGATGCACATGTATGTATATGGAAATAATCAGAAAGCAGTTCATCTCATTAATTGTAAATCAGCACAGACATTAAGTTATAACTACTGTTTAATAATTGTACGGATACATACAAATTTGACAATTGTCACATTCTCCCCTGTTAAGAAAATTTCATCCCGAAATTTTAAGCGGCGCTATTGGTTGCAGGGGAGTTCGGGAACAAATGTGGGTACTTTGCGTTCATACGATCTTCACGTTCCCATGTAAACTCTGGGCCGTGACGTGCATTCCATCGAACCTTGACAAGCTTAACACTACTCCTCCGAGTCTTGTTAACCTTCCAATCTGTAACCTCAATGGGTTCTTCGGTGAAGTGGAGTGTGTCGTCAATGTGAACTTCATCCGCAGGGATGACAACCGTCTCTTGAGTTGGACTTTTCTTCAGATTAGATACATGAAATGTATCATGAACACTATTTAGTTCTGCTGGTAGCTCCAACTTATACGCTACTGAACCAACCCTTTCCAGAATCCTGAATGGACTAATATAACATGGGTTTAACTTACCACGCTTCCCAAAGCATGCCACACCTTTCCAATGTGAGACTTTCAACAAAACCATATCACCCACTTCAAATTCCAAGGGTTTTCATCTCTGGTCCGCATAACTCTTCTGTCGATCACGAGCTGCCTTAATGCGCTCTCGAATCTATGTGATCTTATCAGTTGTTTCTTGGACCAGTTCGGGACCAACCATCTATCTGTCACTTGCATCTGCCCAGCATAACGGCGATCGGCACTTACGTCCGTAGAGAGCCTTGAACGGTACAACTTGGATGCTTGTATGGTAGCTGTTGTTTTAGGAGAACTCAACCAAAGGTAGATGAGTATCCCATGTGCCACCTAAATCCATTACACAAGCACGTAGCATATCTTCCAACGTCTGAATAGTTCTCTCCCTCTGTCTGTCCGTCTGCGGGTGGAAAGTTGTACTCAGATTCAACTGAGAATCAAAAGCTTCTTGAAAAGATTGCCAAATCCTCGACACAAACCGTCCATCTCTATCAGATATTTTTGGATCCTTGTGTGACCCTAACGAGTCAATATGAAGAGTTCAACATCAAAAACAAAGGCGGAATCAGTGAATTTGACATAACATAGCTTGTTTTCCTCTAATTATCTTCTTATTAACCTATTCTGAGCTTATACAGATTCAAATGACAAATGGACAGCACCTCGACTCAGAAACTTTGGTCTAATTCCGTTTCAAATGACACGGGAAAGTTCAGTATTTATAGACGACTAATTCCGCTTGAAATAGTCTCAAACGGAATTACCAGTTCAAACGGAATTACCTAATTCCGTGTGGAATTACTAATTTCGCTTGAAACCTCTAATTCCGTTTGAAATAACATTAAGCACAATTCAAGCGGAATTACCCTAAAATATTGTTTTCTCGGTTTCCATGCCTTGGTCTATCTAATACAATACAAGACTTGATAAAGACGAAGTTAACAGACATCAGTGCACCAACAGACTCCCCCTTGGATGTTGACGAAGTCTTTAGCATCCAGTCTTCAGTCTTTAGTCTTGATTTATCATTCTCTGCCCTAAATTGTCTTGATATTGTAAAGCATCCTTCAATTCTTCTCTTCAAACACCCCTTTGAATGTTGATCCAGAATTTTGACTCCCCCTTTCGAAAACTCCCCCTCACAATAAGCTGAGACTTAACTTCTGGTTCAAACTTTGACATTTTTCTTTGCCATGGGGATCTTGACTCCTGTTTCCTGCACAATCTCTACCTAAATATAAGATTTATGATTATAACAATTTCAATCCAAACTTACCAATTGAGTTCATTTGCTGGTCTTGTCAGAATTTAGAAATCCACTTAAGTATTCAGGTCCAAATTAATGACCCTGTGCACTTAATTTGTCTACCAAGTCCAACTTAATGACCTTGGTTAACCTGAGACAAATCACACTGACATGTTGTACAAACTAGTTCAAATAATTTTCTGAAATTTACAAGTTTCAATTTAATGAACTCGTTTTGACTTTTCAATTTTAGGTATAACATGATTAGCTCCAAACTTATCTTCCAGCTCAGAAACTTCCTGCAACTGCTTCAAACTTTAGAATCTGAAGATCAGCTTTCCACTTTTGTTTGTCGGAAAATAAAGCAGAAATGTAAAATCTTTTTGGATTTTGAATAAAGTTTTTAAACTAGAAATGAAATGCAGAAATAAAATGCAGTAAATGTAAACTATTTATAAACATATTTTTGGTGAGCGTGTTAGGGAATCATATTAGCTATTCGACAAGTCACAAGTACCGTTAAGCTTTTGATTACATACTCAGAATTAAATAATTCACTTAGATTGTCGATATACTGATCCACTTAAATTCTCACACAATTTTCAATCTATCGAGGATACGATTTAGGTGAATTAAGAAATTAAACTCATTCATGTGTCCCACCTCTTGAATATACTCCCGTATCCAAATCCCAATATTCAGTCTTACAGGTGAGTATACCACAGATGATATCTGTAAGGGATTAAATTGCGAGAGCCGTGAGAGCTCAGGTCAGAACTTCCGTTCAGCAGAGAGATGACGGCTTCGACTTTAAGTGGGTCCCCTTTAGAGGATCTTTTTTACAACAGGACATGATTATCATTTTTCAATGTTTCATCATTTTTATGCTGAGGGCGGTGCTATGTTTCAAGCAAGCAGTAAAGTATTATACGGGGACTAGGCCATTGCTTCAACAAAATCAGAAGTCCCGGGATAATACCCCAGATATCACTGAGTATAAAGACCTAGTATCTCAGAAAGAGGGATCTTTCAAACAAGATTTCAGGGGTTACCTATATATCCAAGTAAAGATTTAAGTTTATATCCCGAACAAACCTACTAAATGTGTAAAAACCTATCGGCACATCATCAGTGAGACTGTTTAAAACTTTTAAACTTTACATATCTTTAGCATACCGTAACTGTCAAGCCAATTTACTATCATTTTCCCTTTTTACACAAACTCTTTTCTGGTTTTCTATTGTTTTTGTATTTTTTTTTCAAAATCTCATGTTTTTGGATTTTTGGAATTTTTTATTGTTTTTGTATTTTCTTGAAAATATTACCCTATACTCCCCCTAAATACCAAAACAAGTAAAAAATCGACAAACCATTGCAGATTGCTTCTCAACATCATCTACAATGTCTCATTCATCAACGCCAAGAATCTCCTCCAACACCGATAAAAGCTTCATACCGTTCAATTTTAACAAATATTGAAAACGAGTTTTATCAAACGCTTTGGTATGTAAATCAGCTTTTTGTTCGTCAGTGTGGATTTTCTCAATTCGTATAAACTTCTTCTCGAAACAGTCGCGAATGAAGTGATGACGAATTTCAATGTGTTTCGTTTTACCGTGATGAACAGGATTTTTAGTAATGTTTATCGCTTCCTCATTATCAACATAGATAGGGGTGTTAAGAAATTGCAAACCGTAGTCGCACATCTGTTGCTGGATCCACCAGATCTGAGAGCAGCAACTGCTAGCAGATACATACTCAGCTTCACATGTGGATAAAGCCACAGAGGTCTGCTTCTTGCATTTCCAGGTGACCATTCGTGATCCAAAAGACTGGCACCCCGCTGTTGTTGATATAGCGTTAACTTTGCAGCATCCGAAATCGGAATCAGAATACCCTTCGAGCGTGAAATCGCCTTCTCTTGGATACCACAACCCCAACGATGGAGTTCCTTGCAGGTAGCGTAATATCCGTTTCACAATCACCATATGCGAAGCTCTTGGGTTAGATTGAAATCTTTCTACGAGGCAGGTTGGATACATAATATCGGGTCTTGAAGCTGTCAAATACATCAGCAATCCGATCATGAAACGATACAGCGTTTCATCTACCTTCTCTCCAGTGAGATCAGGGTTTATCCCATGGTTCGTCGCTAATGGGGTGGAAGCTGGAGTAGAACCTGACATCCCAAATTTCTCTAAGATATCATGAACGTACTTCGTTTGATGTATGAAAATTCCCTTAGGCAGTTGATCAAGTTGAAGTCCCAAAAAGAATTTCATCTCACCCATCGATGACATTTCAAATTTTTGCTTCATAACTCGTTCGAAATCTTTGCACAGATTCTCATTTGTAGACCCAAATATGATGTCGTCCACGTATATTTGAACTATCAGAAGATGTCCGTCGACCTCTTTGGTGAAGAAAGTGGCATCCACTTTTCCATGGATGCAGCTGTTGGCGAGCAGGTGTTGAGACAATGTCTCGTACCAAGCTCTCGGGGCCTGGTGTAAACCATATAGCGCTTTATCCTGTAAGTTAACCTTGTCTTTGTGGATTGGATCGGTGAAGCCCGGTGGCTGTCCGACAAATACCTCCTCTTTTACCTTCCCATAGAGAAACGCTGATTTAACATCTAGCTGATAAACTTTAAAATTTTTCCAAGATGCAAACGCTAGGAAGATTCTGATAGCTTCAAGTCTAGCAACCGGAGCATATACTTCAGTGAAATCTATCCCCTCCTGCTGACTGAAACCCTGGACTACGAGTCGAGCTTTATTAGGAATAATAACCCCTCTATCGTCTCTCTTACACTTGAACACCCACTTGGTGTTTATCTTCCTTTGACCATCAGGCAAGTCAACCAATTTCCACACTCCTAACTTCTCAAACTAACTCAACTCTTCTTGTATAGCATTGACCTAAGAATCTCCAGTTAGTGCCTCTTTGTATGTTCGCAGTTCGATCTGCGAAATAAAACAACTAAGTGAAAACTCAGTTTGTAAAGGAGCAACTGTCGAATAAAAACAAGTAAGTCCTTGGTCAATTTGACGTCTAGTGCGAACGCCTGATTGTAATTCTCCAATGATCAGCTCTTCTGGATGGTACGAAAGAGTTCTCGGCATCACCTCGCCTGGAACATCTACCTTACCTTCCAAATTTGTAACATTCTGATTTGCACCTTGTTCACTGACTGGAATAGTTTGACTTGAAATCTGAATTTGCTCCCCCTCATAATCTGAATCTCCACGATCAAATACTGGTCCATTAGCATATTCTTGATTATCATTGACCGTCGTCTGATTTTCAGGAGCTAGTTCTTGTTTCGAAGATTGTTGAACATCATCATGTTCTCCAGCATTACTAGGACCGACTTCATCATCATTTGAAGTTTGCCGTCGACTTGAAGTATACTCAGCTGGAAATCTTTCTTGCGATGACTCATACTCTCTTAGAATATCCAACTCATCAAAGAACTCTGGTTCTTCTTCTTCCATGTCAAACGAATCCTACAGAGTATCATAATTAAAACGCCACGAATCGCCTGGATTCTGTGGTGGCATGATATAACCTTGACACTCAACATTATGTGCTTCAATAATCCGCTTCAAGCTTAGAACAAAGACTCGTTTCAATGGACTTGAATAACCCACGAAAATTCCTTCAATGCTCTTTGCACCAAACTTTCCAAAAGGCTCTAGAACAGTACAGGGAGACCCAAACGGTTCTAAATATTTCAGGTTCGGTTTGTAGTTATTGATCAACTCGAAACACGTCTTGTTGAATTTCTTCACTGTGAGAACCCAGTTGAGTGTATAGCAAGCGGCTGACACTGCTTCTGCCCAAAAATTAACAGGTAGTTTAGAATCAGCAAGCATCGTCCTAACCGTTTCAATTAGCGTCCTGTTCTTTCTTTTAGCTACTCCATTCTGCTGCGGAGTATAAGGAGCACTAAATTCTTGCAATATACCTCTCTCATCACAATATTCTTCCATCTTGTTGTTCTTGAACTCTGTACCGTTATCACTCCTGATTCTTCTGATTCGAGTTTGGTACAAGTTTTCAATTTTTCTGAACAATGGCATCAAGCTATCAAACGTCTCATCTTTTGTTTTTAGAAACGATACCCATGAAAATCTTGAGTAATCATCTGTTACTACTAGACAGTAGAGATCCCCAGTTATGCTTTTGACGTTTACTGGACCAAACAGATCCATATGGAGTCTCTCTAACGGTCTTGTGACTGAGTTGACTTTCTTTTGAGGATGTGATTTCTTCTTTTGCTTGCCTTTGATGCAGCTAATGCACTCCCCCTCAAGATGAAAACCTTTCACATGAACACCAGTAACTAAGTCGTTATGCACCAGGTGATTCATTTTTCTTAGATGAATATGGCCCATCTTACGATGCCATAACTGTGACTCTTTTTCCATTGCTCTTGACATAAAACAATGTGCTTGACCCGTAGTAGTAGTTGCTACACTCATGTCTAACACGTACAGATCATTCACTCTAGGCACTCTCATGATAACCCATTCTTCGGGAACAACAAATCCTGGTTTCAAGATCAAACATTCTTTGTTTGTAAAGTGCTTTGTATACATACGATCACAAATCTGAGAAATACTCAGAAGATTGTTTTCAAGCTCGGTGATGTAGTTAACTCTTTCAAATGTGACAATTCCATTTGATAAAGTTCCTTCACCAACTATTCAACCACCTTGATTTCCTGCAAATCCTACGTAACCTCCATTAAACCCTCTAACATCGTACAGAAGGGTTTTCTTCCCTGTCATGTCCCGAGAAGCTCCACTATCCATAATCCAACGTGAAACGGATCTTGGAAGCTCCTGCACATTTCAAAAACACTTTAGTTAGATTTTGATGCTACCCAAGCCTCTTTCGACTCAGATAGGTTGACTTTGATGTGAGTTTTAGCAGTGTAAAGTGGCGGAAAATTTTTGTCATTCATCTTTAAGCTCTCCTCAGATCCAATCTCAACCTCTTTGTATAAAAAGAAATTATTTTTTAGAGGTTGACCAGATGATTGATCTTTCTTTGGTACATACTTCTTCTCAGAAGTAGTAGCCTCTTATAGTTCAAGTTTCTCATGGTAATCCAAAGGAACATTCATCTTTACCGGAGTGGTAGAAGACGATTGTTTTTCTTTCTCAGAAACCTTTGGTTTTGGAGAACTTGATTTCATTTCAACAGATTTTGGTTTCCATGCTTGTTGAGATGGTGCAACCCGTTTGTTGAATTTGTCAGTTTTAGTTACCACATCCTTAACAGGTTCAGATTTGACTTCTGCGTTCTCATTTTTCAAAATTTTCTCAACAACCATTGGAGCTTTTCCTTTTGGATCAACTTTCTTTTTCTGACTTTTAACAACTTCAGTCTTAGGCTTCAAGTTGGTACACTTTCGTTCAATATGTCCAACTTGATTGCATTTGAAGCATGTTCGGGTGTCAACTACCCGACTTGTGCCTTCAGACTGAGGTTGTGAAACCTTCTCCTCAAAGAACTCTTCATTTGATTTTGAAAAAATCTCAGACTCTTGCTCGGAATGAGAACTCGAGCTTTTAACAAACACCTTTTTCTTAGCAAACCTTTTGATTTGAAAATTCCTTCTTGGATAATTCTTACCACCCTGATAACCACCCGGCCATCTGTTTTGATTGTTGTTAGAAAAACGCGGTGGTACAACAGGTTTTTTATAGTAAGCTTTATCTTTTTCAAAATTCAATTGCCTTTTGGAATGTTTCAAACCTTCGATCTCAGACACATCTATCTCAATCAACTTGAACACATTTCTCAATTTACCAAATTCACATTCACCAAAGGAAAATCACGATCCGAATACAACTTATCTGATCCTGCCATCTTGTACATCACAAGATGTGTTTCTTCACTTAAGATGTTTTTGGATTTTGATTTTGGAATATATTTGTCCAAAAATCATTCATCATCCTCAGTGGTGTCACTTTCAGATTTCAAAACACTTTCAACCACACTTTTAACAACTTCTGATTGAACACTTCCTTCATCGGATGATGAAGTGAATGTAACATCAATTGTGTCTGGAAGCTTAACTTCATTTTCATCTTCATCATTAACCAACCCTGATTTTTTCTTTGAAAAATTGTTTAAGACTGTTGGTGGAACCTGATGAAACCCAACCCCGGTTCCATCAAAGTATACATCTTCACCTGCTTTGTTCTTCCCAATTGGTTTAGGAACGGTATGTTGAAGAACAAAACTTGCAAAGCTGTAACTGTTCAGTTTCAACTGGATGCGTTCATTTTCAATTTTAGCTTCTTGAAACTAAAGCTTCAACTTAGCAATCTCATCCAGTTGTTGGTTGATTAGCTCTTCTTTAACCCTAAGAACACCTGTCAATTGAACATTTTCTGTGCTAGTCTTACCATTTCTCTCATCAGAATCTTTAACCGTTCGTTTTAGCTTCTCTAACTTTTCTGAAACCTGACGATTTTCAAGAATTAGCTTTTCGTTTTCTTTCCAAATTCTCTCTACTTCAATTTTATCATTTTCAATTTTATCAGTTAACTCTTTTACTCGATCATTTGAAGCTTTTAACATTTTGTCACAGTTTAAGATCTGATCTTCAACGTCTCTGACTCTTTTTGTAAGTTCTTCGATCTTTTTATCTTTGTGGTAAGAAATTGTACTACAAACCTTGCAGTCTTTCATGCAATTTTTGCAGTCGCTCTCAGTTTTATCTTTCTTACCTGACTCGTTGTTTGCAACACTCTGACTGACCTTGCTTTTAGACTCAGTGCTAGAACCAGAAACTACCTCTAGCTCTTTCGCAGCAAACACTTTGTAAGCCATCTTCTTCAAATTTTCTGTAGTAAACTCTTGTGACGTGTCAATAATCCCATCATCAATTTTCTTTGTCTGCAGCTGTTTCTCTTTTTCTTTTTCTTTTTCATCAGCTTCTCCTCCTCCCCACCATTCTCTCTGTAAGGCTTCTTCTTCTTCAGCAACTTGTTTGGTGAGAACTTCAACATCAAGAGACTTTGGATCAATAGCAATGTTTCCGTTGGGATCAAGGTAACATTCTCTATCAGCATCCCATCTTTTCGCCTGTTTTGCTTCTCTGTATATATCCAGCTTTAATCATCCTGTCTTGGGATTTCATTTTTCTGTTGATGTTTTTTGTTAGGAAACTTTATTTGTAAGTATTGAAGAAAATCACAATCAACTGGATCTATGAAGAGATCACACTCCTGAAGATCACGAACTAGAAAAAGAAGATCAGATGGGACAACTGGAATGCATAGCATCTACTTCAAAGAGTCACAAGTTGATCAAGAGCAGAATTGGATTATCAGAAAAGGTCACTTCTGATGGATCTGATGATATTTCTAATGAAATATCATCAGTTTCTGACGATTCTGATCATCAGGATTTTTCTGATGATTTGTTCATTAGAATTTTTGATGAAGTGGTTTATCAGAATTCTGATGAAATACTCCACTTGTCTGAAATTGGCTCTGTCCTGCCACACTTACCGAAGCAAGTTGACATTAATTGATATCATGATGAAAAAGGTAACTTGAATGTTGGATTCAATGAATATGTTAATTGGGCACTTTTCACAGGAATTATTGCATGAATAAACTATTGTTTATTCATGCACCCAGCCTTCTATAAATAGAAGGCTCAACCAGGAGAAGCAAAGTGAGTTTGAAGCTTAGCATTCACACATACATCAAAACTCCATTGCCCTCTCACCCACAGAATTCAAGATTCGTTTGTACTAGATAATAATCTTACAATCACATTGTAAACCTCTTTGTTTTCAAAGTGATATAAACTTGATAATTCTATAGGTCTTGTTTCTTGAAAGTCTGATTTCCATTTCCGCACATCTTTTTCACATCTACTGAAATCACTTGCCATATTACGTGAAAAGAAGTTGTTTTAAGGCCATACTGGGTCCAACAATTGGTATCAGAGCAGATTGAATAAACTATTTTCAAACGATCAATCGCTCATCTTCTTTTCTCTAAATATGGCCAGCTTTCAATCCTGGAATAATGCTTTTAACATTGGTTCTATGTCCAAACCTCCGACTCTGGTCAGAGAGGAATACCCCCAATGGAAAATCAGGATGGTCAATTTCCTTAATGGTCATGACCGAGCTCTATTTCAATCCATTGAAAGGGGTCCACATACACCAATGACTGATATACCTGCTATTCCAGCAACTGACCAATCACCAGCTATCCCTGCCTCCCGCGCTCCCAAAAGTGAAATAAACCGGAGTGCGGAAGACAAGGACCTGGTGGCTGGGAATGAAAGGGCAAAGTCACTTTTAATAATGGCCATCCCCAATGACATATTTTCACAAATTGATGCATGTGCATCAGCTAAGGAAATATGGGATCAGTTGGAAAACCTTTGTGAAGGAGGAGAAAGGATGAGAAGAAACAAAAGAACAAACAATGTCTCATCTTATGAAAGGTTTAAAAGTTTGCCAAATGAAATACATATCAAAGATTTACAAAACTTTTAAACGAGTTAAAGAAATTTGGAATAACAAAGTCAAACGATGAAAGAAACATCAAATTTCTTGATGCCCTTCCTAGAGAATGGAGAAGTCTAACCATGACTTTATCATCAACCTTAGAACTAGGAAACATGAGTCTTCATGACTTATACAGCATCTTGATCCCCAGAGAGGAAGAAATATTTGAAGAAACCATTCAAAGAGGGGGATCTATAGCTCTTATCTCAAACTCACAAAGATCAACAACAACCAATGATCCACATCCATCAAACAGCTAAAATCTTGAAACTTCTGATGCATCATCAAACTTTTCAGCTTTTGCTGAAGCAATAGCACTGCTCACCAAAACATTTGAGCAAAGGTTGAGGGGAGGTAGCCAGAGATACCAGAGAAGTGACAGAGGAAGGATGGATGGAAGATCTAAAGAAGAGGTTAGATCTAAGGATAAAGGGAAGGCTGAAGTTGTGTGTTACAAGTGCAAGCAGAGAGGTCATTATGCATCAGAATGCAAGACCAAAAAGCTGAAGGATGTTGCCTATTATGAGAAAAAGCTTGAAGAAGCAAAGAAGCAGCAACAACTAAGCTTAATTGCTGGAACAGATACATGGTTATCTGATGATTCTTCTGATGATGCAGAAGAAGAATTGGCAAATTTCTGCGTGATGGCACTTTCTGAAGTGCTACCAGAAACTTCAGAACAAAAGGTAAATTTAGACAATCTTGATCTTGAACACAAGCTAAACAAGCTCATGTTAGATTTTCTAAATCTGCAAGAAAAACATCAATCGGATATTAGAAAATCTGATGAGTTGCAAAGGACTTTGAATAAAATCATTCTTGAAAACCAACTTCTTATAGAGGATAGTTTAGATCAAAGAGCAAAAATTGAGTTTTATGAAAATGAAAGAAAAGATCTTTACAAGAAAATCAATGACAAAGAAATCAATGTAAGAGGCTTTCAACAGGCTAAAGAGTTCAAAAATTTTATTAAGTCCACACCAAAGAACAAAGGAGAGGGTTTAGGCTATACAAGTTCTACAAGATCAAACATAAATAAACCCACTATCTTTGTAAAAGCAACTCATCAGAATTATGATAAATATACATCAGAGTCTGAATCTGAATCTTGCAAAACAACCTGTTCTGAATACTCTTTTGAAAAACCAAACTTCAAAACAAACAATAGTGAATGCAGTCAAAAATCTGTAAAAACTCCAGAAGCTGTTCACTCATCTTTTCAAAATTATCCACTCATTCCATCACAAGAAGAAATATCAGAAAATTCTGATAACTCTTGTGTGTGTGTTGACATACTGAAGCTTGTTCAACACCATCTTCAAAAGAAAAATGTAAAATCTGTTAATGGCTCAGCATGTAACAGAGTTTCTGATGCAAAACCAAGAAGAAGAAAAAATAAAGTGATTAATATTCCATCAGAAACAGTACCCAAGCATGCCTGGGTACCAAAAACCCTCTAATCATTTCATTTCAGCACCATCATGTGCAACAGATCTGGTACTGCGACTCAGGAAGCTCCAAGCGCATGACTGGGGACAGGAGATTACTCAGCAACTTTGTTTTAAGGCTGGGTAGAATGGTAAATTTTGGAAATGGAGTGAAAGGAAGGATCGTGGGATATGGATGCATAAGGTATGGATGTCTGACTATAGAGAAAGTAGCCTATGTTGAAGGCTCAAAGTATAACCTGCTAAGCTTTGGTCAATTCTGTGACAAAGGTTTTTAGGTAACCTTTTTACCAGAAAAATGCTTGTTAATAGGTATAGATGATAATAAAATCTATTTAAGTGGGAAAAGAATAAGAAAATCAATTTACTATTTTGACTTCAAAGAAGAAAATGAACACCCAAAACTATGTTTATTTTCAAAACTCAACAAAGGTAGTAGTTGGTTATGGCACAAAAGGCTTGCTCACTTAAATTTCAAAAACCTAAGCAAACTAGCAAGCAAAGGTCTGGTAAAAGGATTACCTTTGATATCCTCAAAGAAGGATAAAATTTGTGAAGCATGTGAGATGGGAAAATCCAAGAGAAGCTCACATAAATCAATTTCTGAGTCTTCTATTTCACAAAATTTGGAACTTTTACACATGGATTTGTGTGGACCCATAAGTACAGAAAGTTTTTCTGGAAAGAAATACATACTAGTAATAGTAGATGACTTTTCCAGGTACACATGGGTAGAATTTTTTAGAAAGAAAAGTGAAACTATCATTAATTTTATTAAGAAAATTGAAAATCTGTTAAAACTAACAATAAGAAGGATCAGATCAGACAATGGAACAGAGTTTAAAAATGCAAAAATTGAGAATTTTCTTGTAAGTAAAGGAATTTCTCATAATTTTTCTGCTCCAAGAACACCCCAACAGAATGGGGTGGTTGAAAGAAGGAATAGGACCTTGGTAGAAGCTGCCAGAACCATGCTTGCTTATGCTAAATTGCCCACTCACTTTTGGGCAGAAGCTATAGCAAATGCATGTTTTACACAAAACAGATCCATAATCAACAAAAGGCACAACAAAACACCTTACAACATTATAAATGGAAGAATACCAAGTATAAAATTTTTGCATACATTTGGTTGTAGATGTTTTGTTTTTAATGATTTTGAAAGCCTTGAAAAATTTGACAGAAAAGCAGAAAAAGGTATTTTTCTTGGTTACTCTTTGTCATCAAAAGCATATAGAATCTTCATTCTCAATACAAGGACAATCAGAGAAAGTCTGTATGTTTCATTTGATGATTCATCAGAAGCAGAGGTTTCTGATGAATACTTGACAAACAAGAAAAGTATGAACACCTCTTTAAAATGTTAAATGAAGATTTCCTAGAACATGATAATTCTTTCAAAAACAAATCAAAAGATCCATCATGTACTAACTCTGCTGAACAAAGGTGTAGTACATCAGAACCTCAAAATTCTGATATCTTACACACAATTGAAGCACATGTTCAGGGGGAAACTTCAAATCCATCAGAACCAACAACTTTTCACAACAAGTTAAGATGGATCAAAGGACATGTTCATTCTGACATCATAGGCAATCCTACAGATGGTGTCAGAACAAGATTTGCCACTGCACATGAGTGTGCATTTTCTGGGTTCTTAAGCAAGATAGAACCCAAATCTTTCAAAGAAGCTCTAAGTGACCTAGACTGGATTCAGGCTATGCAAGAAGAGCTTGATCAGTTTGAAAGGAGCAAGGTATGGGATCTGGTACCCAAGCCAAAAGACAAATCTGTCATTGGTTCAAAATGGGTATTCAGGAATAAATCTGATGAAAATGGCATAATCACAAGGAACAAAGCAAGGTTAGTGGTCAAGGGTTACTGTCAACAAGAAGGTATTGATTATGACGAAACTTTTGCACCAGTAGCTAGATTAGAAGCTGTAAGAATTTTTCTTGCTTATGCTGCATCCAAAGATTTAAAAGTTTATCAAATGGATGTAAGATCAGCTTTTCTGAATGATAAAATTGAGGAAGAAGTTTATGTGCATCAACCAAAAGGCTTTGTTGATCCAAAATTTCAAAATCATATTTATAGATTAAACAAAGCCTTGTATGGGTTGAAGCAAGCTCCTAGAGCCTGGTATGAAACTTTATCAAACTTTTTACTCGAATCTGGGTTTACCAAAGGAACTATTGACACCACTCTTTTTCTCAAAACACACAAAGGTCATACTTTGCCTGTCCAGATATATGTTGATGACATTATATTTGGATCAACTAATGAAAAATTTTGTGACAAATTTCAAAAATTGATGACCAGCCACTTTGAAATGAGTATGATGGGTGAGTTAACCTTTTTTCTTAGGGTTACAAGTAAAACAAAGAATTGATGGAATATTTTTGAGTCAATCAAAATATGTGAAAACAATTCTACAAAAATACTCACTTGAAAACTACTCTGTTTTAAAAACTCCCATGGCAACAGGGAAAAAGTTAGATTCTGATAAGGATGGTATATATGTTGATATTAAAACCTATAGAGGGATTATAGGATCACTGCTTTATTTAACTGCAAGCAGACCAGATATCATGTTTGCAACATGCTTTCTGGCCAGATATCAATGTGATCCTAAAGAATCCCATCTAAAAGCTGTAAAAAGGGTTTTTAAATATCTCAAAGGCACATCAGAAATTGGTCTCTGGTATCCTAAGGATACAAACCTTGAGTTAATTTCATACATAGATGCAGATTATGCAGGGTGCAAAATTGACAGGAAAAGCACATCTGGTGCCTGTCAACTCTTGGGAGAAAAATTGGTATGTTGGGCAAGCAAGAAACAAAACTGTGTTGCCACATCAACAGCATAATCAGAATATGTAGCAGCAGCAAGTTGCTGTTCACAAGTGCTGTGGATGCAAACTCAATTGAAAGATTATGGAGTAACTCTGACAAGAATTCCAATTCTATGTGACTCAAAGAGTGCTATTGCAATAACAGAAAATCCAGTTCATCACTCAAGAACCAAACACATAGATGTCAGATACCACTTCATAAAAGATCATGTGGAGAAAGGTAACATTAAAATGTATTTTGTTCCAACTGAAAATCAAATTGCTGATATCTTTACAAAGCCTCTTGATGAAAAGAGACACAGTTTTTTGATCAGCAAACTAGGCATGGTTAATCTAAATGATGGAGATTTTTTCAGAAAACACAAAGACACAAATTGAAAACCAACTTGTTGAACATCAAAATTCTGATATTCATAGAATAAATCAACTAGCTTCTGATGAAACAATCCATCAATCTGATGGAACACCAGAAAATCTGATGAATGATCAATAAATGATAATTTATCAGATAATCTGAAGAAATATCAGAATATCTGGTGAAAGCACCAGAAATTCTGATATAAAATCAGAAACTATGTTGAAAATCAGAATAATTTGTAATAATTTTTCCTTCCTCATGCACATTCCACATATTGTAATTACTTATTATCGTGTATATTTTGTTTTTGTATTTTTTTTGCTGTTTTGTTATTAATTAAAAAAAAAGAGGGAAAAGTAACATGCATACTGATGAAGTTCCATACAGCTGTGATAATCAACCGTCTCAAATTTTTTTTCAGTTTATTGAATTTCATTTTTCTTCTGCAAATGCATGCAACGTCATTTTTTTCATAAGGAACTTAAGTGACACGTACGCACTAGAATCATTAGGAGCTATGAAAGTAGCCGCCTAGTCATTAAATGCTTACTCACACATGGGGCTTAGTAGACTGTCACATTCACTGTTACATTCACTGTTACATTCACTGCAACAGATATCGTCTTAATTGAAGAGAAAAAAGTTGGCTGTTAATATCACTTTCATCTATAAATATTAACAACCTGAAAAGAACTTTCTTCACAAAAATCATCTCTTTAAAAGCCCTTCGACATAATTTTTCTTATCTAAAAATGGGTCGCCCAAAATTGATGAAAGCCACTCAATTCCCTCTTCCGTTTCACAGACTTCATAATCTTAGATTAAGATCCAACTTGGAAGGACCTGCATGGGAGGACTGCAGGCTTATGTACAATATGATCATGAAAAGTTCTTTGGGCTTTGCTGTATCATCACATGTCACCATTTATCCAGAACTTCTCCAAGAGTTCTGGTGGAACTCTCAAATCATTTTTAGTGGTACTTCTGTGTGGATTGAAAGTGAGGTCATGGGGGTAAAGATCACCCTAAAAGAGGAAACAATAAGAAATGTCCTCAAACTGGGTGATGATCATGAAATCAAATTTCTGGAGAAGGTAAATGTGCAACAGACCTTCACAGAAATGGGCTATCATACACTCAACTCGTCAAGGGCAGTTAGCAAATCTGGTTTTATACCACCTTTCCAGTTTTTGGTAACACATCTAAGTGTCTGCTTCTCCAAGAAGATTGGACACTTCAACGAGCTGTCTCATAAGATGATGGAAGTGGTTCTTGCTATAATACAGGAGAAACCTTACAATTATGCCAAGTTTCTCATGAGAAATCTAGAAGCAAACATCCACGACCGTCAACCCTTTTTGATCTACCCACGATTCGTAACCAAGGTGATCACAAGTCAGCTGGACTTCGGAGGAGTGAGAAGCTGTTATCCAAGGGCCGAGCTGGTACTTCAAGAAAACATTAGTGAAGCCACCCTGACGCCATCAACGAATCACACCGATCGAATAACCAGTCTTTGGTTATATGTGAAGTACATGTACAACGTATTAAAGGAGGAGGAGGAGTAGTTGTTTTTTTGTTTTATGTTTTGCTTGTTTTATGTATAACAGGTGTGTTTTAATTTTTTTTCTTAATGGTAATAGATCTAGGGGGAACTAACACAACATGTCTGATAAAAAGAAAATCTTGTGGATCACACATGAGAACTGACAGGAGTTAGTAGAACTCAGAAAATCTGATGATCAATCAGAACATCTAGTATTTATTCAGAAAACTCATTAAACAAATCTGATCATTCACAAGAAAACTGTGAAAATTCTGACAATAAATCAGAAAATCAAATTTTGTTTTGGAAAGCCAGGAATTTAACATATAATCAGAAAAACAATTCTTTTAACCAGATTTAAAGAAACTCATGAAAATCTAAAATTTTAAGAATGAGTTTCTTTCTAAAATTTTTTTTCTGAGGACCGAAACAAGCTATATGAAAAAAAAACCTCCTGTATATCAGAACAAAGGTGTGGAGTTCAGAACTGCAAGACTACAATGTAAGTAAAATCTCGGAACTCTACTTATTCCCTCTCATATAAAAAAAAATTCTGATGATTTATCCACTGAAAATGAATCAGATGAATTCTGATGATATATGCAGAAAATACAACTCTTAAAAGTTGTGTTCAAAATTTTCTGATATATATATATATATATATATATATATATCATCCTGAGAAATACCTTGGAAGACACACAAAAGGTTTCTATTGGACCTTTTAGAAACAAAAGGGGCCCCACAAGAAAAAAAAGGTGCAAGTTGGAAATTAGTATTTATCCGAAAAATCATTGGAATCTTTAAAAATTCTTTAAAGGATTTATATTAAATTAGAGATAAACCAAAGGTTTTTCATAAACGGTTGTTTCCTTAAAAGGATTAAAACATCATTAAGGTGTCATTAAACACCTTGATCACAAACAACCTACGATGAAAACTCAAAAATCTCTGTCCGTGTACATTATAAATACCTCATTCAAGACAAGAACTTCCATCATCAACCTTCAAAATTCAAAACCCTAAAACCCTTTTCCGAAAACAAAACCCAAATTCTCAATGGTTGCTATCAACATCAACATACCACCAATTGAACACTCAGTTCCCTTCATCACTGAAGCTGAATTTCTTCCATTAAAGAGCAACAATGAATCAATGAATGATAACATCGAAGAGTATGATATGAAGTGTCAAATTCTCATTGAATTTCTAACCAGATGCCCGATAGCTCAAGCTCTTACAAAGACCAGAGAGGTACCGCAAGAACTCATACAACAAGTTGTAAAAACTCTCAAAATCTCAAGTCAAACTGAGCTAACAGCACATGTATGGGGAAATATCTTTATTAAAATTTCACCAGAAAAGATAAGGGAATGTTTGGAACTACCCTTACATCAGAGCTTTGAAGAAGCACCAGAAAAAGAAGATATGCTCTCACAACTTGATGCTGTAATGGGTTACAAAACAAAGATTTCAAGAATCAATGAATTCAAGAGAAAGAAGCTACCTGCCTTCTGGCAAGTTTTAATGGAAATTCTAAATAAATGTCTATCGTCAAAGATTGGAGGTACAGATCAGATAAATATGAACATTCTAACAATCATGTTCAGTCTCATTAATGGATTGAACATTGATTTTGGAGCAGAAATATTTATTCTGACCAGAAGATCAATTCTGACTAAGGTTGGAAGAATAGATTCACATCTACCCTTTCCAAGATTTCTATCAATCATAATTTCTGATGCTTTTTTGAAAAGAAACATAGAAATTCCAGCATCAGAAAATATGTGGAAGACAGAAATTATGAGACCTTGGGCTGCTGTAGGGTCTTGGAAGTCAGATAATGATGTACCTGTTCTGTCAGAAAAAATGATGAATCTGATACCAGAAGAATCACCATACAGAGCAGAATACCTGAAAATGTTGAACAAAAAGTCAGAGAACAAAGGAGTTTTTGAACTTGTGTCCCCTATGGAGCATGATGCACAGGAGTCAAGCACACCAAGAATGGAACAGCAGGGTGAATCTAATCCTCATTCAGCTGATAAAGATGAAAATATGAGTCCTGTAGCTGAAGAACATCATGCTAAAGACTCACACATAGGAGAAACAGGTGCACAACAGTCTAAAATAAACATATTTATGATTCTGAGAATGATTCTGATGAATCAATTCAAGGAAAACATGAAATCTTACTTAGAGATACTATTTCTTCAAAACAAGATGTGAGTAAAACCAAAGACCCATTTTCTGAATCAGATTCTGAGGAAGAAAATGTGGTGGCAACAGGTGGAGATCAGCCTGTTGATCAAGGAAACCTGGATGAGAAAACTAAGAGTTTCTCAACAACTCATGGAGAACCTGAAAAGGTTCAAGGATATGAGGAAATCCAGAACTCGAATATGTTTCAATTTTCTGGTGAGGATATAGGGAATTTGGAATCTTCAAATCTTCTTAACCTCAGAACAGCAGAGAATGTGTTTTCTGCTGGTGTTAGAAGGGAAACATCAGTTGTTTCTCCTATCTCCCAAGGACATCAATCTATGTCTCCTAAACAACTTCACAAAGAACTTGAAGACACAACTACTACTGTGAAAACAGCAACAGAAGAAAAACTTGATCTGATACTAGAAGAAATCAGAAATCAAAAATCAGACATCAAGGTTTTGTCAGAAACTGTCAAAGCTGTGCAGAAGCAAACAGAAGACAATGCTGCAGCCCTCAACAAATTGCAAAAGTCATCAGAAAACAAAGAAAGCTCGTCAGAAATTGAGAAAGCTCTCAAGGAACTGCATGATATCAAGAAAAAGATGGCTGAGGTTGCAACTGCAGGAGAAAGCTCAAGTTCAGGGAAGCTTCTTGAAGAAATACAGTTCCTCAGAGCCAACAACAGCAGCATGGCTGAAGCTTTTGAGAAACTATTGATGGAATTAGCTGCACAAAGAAATCAAGAAAATCATTAGTTTCAGAAGATGAAGAAACAAGAAGAAACAAATACTCAAGCACTTCTAATATTCATCTGTTAGTAAAGAAATTGGAGTATAATGTTGCCAGACTAGCAAATGGTGATCTTCATGAACTAAAAGCCCCAATTCCACAAGAAAGACAAGCAAGGAGATCAGAAACTCCTCAACAACAACAACCAGAAACCATTCAACAAGGTCAAACCAAACAAACAGAAACTTCAACAGCTCAAAAAACAGAAGCAACCCATGGGTCCACCTCCAGATAAACAAAAGCTACTCATGGGTCCTCCACCAAATGTCCCAAAGCCAGACACATCAAGGGTACAACAGAATGACCATGTTCCAGTACAACCATCTTAGGAGAAACAGAGTTAAGCATAATGATGGATACAAAAGAAAAGAGAAGAATGGAACATGAAGTGACTTCCTCAAAAAGGCCAAGAAAAGAAATGATAGAAGATTCAGAAGGAAACATCAAAGAAATGGATGTGGTAAAAGGTGATTTACACACTATTATGTACCCTGAAGAACATCTAAAGAACTACTACTGGAAAGGTCCAGAAGACAACCCAAAGAGACCACTCTCTCCAATAAGCAAAGGTATTGTTGAAAACAGAAACAATGGAGGTTGGGTAATTTTACACAAGCACATGACCAATCCAATAGTATCAATTGAAAGAATTGATACTTTGACCACTGGAGGAGGCATCTTAGGCTATGAAGCACAAAACAAGTATACCTTGATCAGAAAAGATAACAGTGAACAAAAGGTTATTGATGCAAATCTGGCTGATGATATTCACCCGATGGGAATAGTCAAAATGAAGAATATCATTGATGAAATGAAAGGTAATTCAGCTATGATCAGAAGAGCACTTGAAAGTCTCAAAAGTGCAGGAGCAAAGCTATACAAAAGGGCTGCACTGGCAGACTTTGATCTTTGTATCAATTTTGAGTACAACAACAAGGTGATAATACCTCCTCCCAACACCAGTATTCCAGCTGAGATTCCTTCAAAGCTAGTGAGAACTGGAGCAATCTTTGACCAACCAGAAATGGGAGTAGTCTTCAAAGATGCTAATGAAGAGAAAGCTCTGTTCAGAATCAGTGATATATGCAGGTATTCAAATCAAACTCTAAAATATATAAGGAACTGCATGAATGAGAAACAAGAGCAGCTCAAGAAGAAGGGAAACAACAATGAAAGATGAGAAAAACAATTGAAGAATGCATTGATAACTGGATGGAAGCAAGAGGATGGTACAAAGAAATGTATAAACGAACTCAAAAGGCAATTGATCACAAGAAAAGACTGAAACCAGGAGACAAATACAAAAGTGGAGTAAAGATCAATTAATGAATTGATAAGATTAAATTCCTGTTTTTGAACAAAGTTTTAAATTTGTCTGATTTATGGTTGGTTTGACTATGTTCTATGTTTCTGAACTTAGTTGTTTTTAAATTTCTCTTCCAAAGAAAGTTGTTTATGTTAGATATAGAGGTAGTTCATTTTCTTACAATACTTAGGGGGAAACTGTTAGGAAACTATATTTGTAAGTATTGAAGAAAATCACAATCAACTGGATCTATGAAGAGATCACAGTCCTGAAGATCACGAACTAGAAAAAGAAGTTCAGATGGGACAACTGGAATGCATAGCATCTACTTCAAAGAATCACAAGTTGATCAAGAGCAGAATTGGATTATCAGAAAAGGGTCACTTCTGATGGATCTGATGATATTTCTGATGAAATATCATCAGTTTCTGACGATTCTGATCATCAGGATTTTTCTGATGATTTGTTCATCAGAATTTCTGATGAAGTGGTTTATCAGAATCCGGATGAAATACTCCACTTGTCTGAAATTGGCTCTGTCCTGCCACACTTACCGAAGCAAGTTGACATTAATTGATATCATGATAAAGAAGGCAACTTGAACATTGGATTCAATGAATATGTCAATTGGGCACTTTTGGCAGGAATTATTGCATGAATAAACTATTGTTTATTAATGCACCCAGCCTTTTATAAATAGAAGGCTCAACCAGGAGAAGCAAAGTGAGTTTGAAGCTTAGCATTCACACATACATCAAAACTCCATTGCCCTCTCACCCACAGAATTCAAGATTCGTTTGTACTAGATAATAATCTTACAATCACCTTGTAAACCTTTTTGTTTTCAAAGTGATATAAACTTGATAATTCTGTAGGTCTTGTTTCTTGAAAGTCTGATTTCCATTTCCGCACATCTTTTTCACATCTACTGAAATCACTTGCCATATTACGTGAAAAGAAGTTGTTTTAAGGCCATACTGGGTCCAACATATTTCTATTGTTCGTTTCTGCTATCTCTGAAAGGAACAGCTTTTGTCACAAACGCATAGCCCACTGCATCCTCTTCCGGTAACACTTGACTCCAACCATATCCCTCATCGTCATGAATAACAGCAAGAGCTCTGGATTTTTCTTTGGGATTTTCTTCTATCTGCTTCATTCTGGGGGGTTCAGATTTGTTCTGATGATAGATTGCTCTTTTGTAGTAGTCTTCTCTGAATGGATTGACAGTATCATTAGCAGGTGCGTTTCGACATTCACGTTTAAAATGTCCCTTTTGTTTACATCTGAAACATGTGACCTTTGATTTATCAAGACCAAGTTTTGTGGATGGTTCTCCAATTGAATGTCTGCCTGTAATCTCCATGAACCTTTGAGCTCGTTGGACTGCACTAGCCATACACCACCTTATATCGATCAACTCCATCTCTTCTGGGTCGATCTGGTCATAATCCTCCTTGGTTAGGTTAGTGTTTCCAATCTTGCCCGCAACAAGGCTCTCGTATGATTCAAGCACAGATGCTAAAAACACCATTTGCTGCTTTGCGGATTCTTCACTGAAATTTGGTGCATTCTTCAGATCCACAGCAATATTACATTGGAACAGATTCTTTGAAGCTGACTGTTGTTGTTGACTTGTAGCAGTTGATGATGACCCTCCATGTTAGAACCTTCAGCTGAGAAAGCTGTCTTAGGAGACACATTCTTTGGGATCATACTTCGATAATACAACTCAACATTCTGCTGGTATGAGGAGTTGTTAACTTTGTTTGATTTCTTGATCTCCAGCTCATGACTCTCCAGTCTTTCAATTAACAGATCAACCGTCAGTTTCTCTGACTCGATTGTATTCTTCAGCATCAAAGCAAAATATTGCCAGTCTTGATCATTCGGCTGCGAGTCAAACAGTTTGTCAACCAGTTCTTCTCGAGTATAAATGATTCCATGTCTTGCAAGCTCCATCTTCAGATGCCCAAATCTTTCAATCATCTTAGATACAGATTCATTTTTCAAACATCCAAACAAATCGAATTCTTTTCTTAACAATTTCTTTTTGTTTTTAACTATTTCAGCACTACCCACACATTTCACTCTCAGTTTCTCCCATAGATCTTTCGCATTTGTGTACTCAATCAACGGTGTTATGTCGTCTCTAACAGACTGATGAATTAATGCAAGGCACTTTTGTTCAGCAACATATCTTTCTATTTCCTCAGTTTCTGTCAAATTTTCAAAATCCGATCTTCCCATAATGAAACCATTCTTCAACATCTTCCAACTTGGATATACAAACGCTTGTAGCCATTCTTCAAAAATTTTCTCCCATTTATTGTAATCTTCAATCGCCATCAGCTTGGGAGGTTTGTTGTACGTTCCATAAGCACTCTCCACACTTAATGCATCTGAAAGAGTTTTCTTCAGACTCGGATTAGAAGCATTCTCATTTGTATTGTTTGATGTATCATCTCCACTGTTTCCCGTGAAAGCAAAAACGTCACAAAACGGATACATAAACTCATCCATCTTTCAAGTACCTGAAACAATCAACAAATACTTAGAAAAATTTTTAAAATTTTGAAAAGTAGTTTCTAACGGAATTAGTTCAAGCGGAATAGCTCAAACGAAATTAAAATTTTCACACGAGATACCCAATTCAAACGGAATCAGGGTTTTCAAACGGAATCACTAAGCGGAATTAGCTTCTCAAATGGAATCAAGTGATCTTTCAAATGGAATCTGATTTTGTTTGAAATCAAACAGCACTTTCAAACGGAATAAGTAATTCCGTGTGAAATCAACAGCAGTTTCAAACGGAATTAACCACAAAAGCTAATTTTGTTTGAAATTACACGTGCAAATACAAGCGGAATTACGATGACGTCAGCAAGTCCGAACAGTTTTTCAAACGGAATTACAAGTTTTATCAAATTTAGATCGAATTTTAGTCCAATTCTTTCAAGGATTAATTAAAACTATGTTTTACGTGATATATGTAAGTTTTAAGCCATTTCAACCGTTAAATCTCGTTCAAATCAGAAAAGAAAGAGTAGAAGTAAGAGAATCCGATGAAATCAAGCTGAATTTGTATGAACTCCTCATCCTGTGCTCTGATACCACTTGTTGGATCGTTGTGTGACCCTAACGAGTCAATATGAAGAGTTCAACATCAAAAACAAAGGCGGAATCAGTGAATTTGACATAACACAACTTGTTTTCCTCTAATTATCTTCTTATTAACCTATTCTGAGCTTATACAAATTCAAATGACAAATGGACAGCACCTCGACTCAGAAACTATGGTCTAATTCCGTTTCAAATGACACGGGCAAGTTCAGTATTTATAGACGACTAATTCCGCTTGAAACAGTCTCAAACGGAATTACCAGTTCAAACGGAATTACCTAATTCCGTGTGGAATTACTAATTTCGCTTGAAACCTCTAATTCCGTTTGAAATAACATTAAGCACATTTCAAGCAGAATTACCCTAAAATACTGTTTTCTTGGTTTCCGTGCCCTGATCTATCTAATACAATACAAGACTTGATAAAGACGAAGTTAACAGACATCAGTGCACCAACAGATATAATCGAGATAGGCACTCCATGACGTGCAACTATCTCCCTTAGGTAAAGCTCAGCTAGCTTACCAGTGTTATCCTTCTCTCTAATCGGTAAGAAGTGCGCGGATTTCGTCAACCGATCTACGATTACCCAAATCGTATCATGACCTCTGGGAGTTCTGGGTAACTTGGTTATAAAATCCATAGAAATCTGCTCCCACTTCCTCATGGGTATTTCAGGCTGTTGCAGGAGACCTGAAGGCTTTTGATACTCGGCCTTTACCTTGGCACAAGTTAAACACTTTCCAACGTACATAGCAACATCACCTTTAAGCCTTGGCCACCAATAGTAACCCTTTAAATCTCGGTACATCTTGTCCGATCCTGGATGGATCGAGTACCTCGATTTATGAGCTTCATCGAAAATAACCTCTCTAATACCACCAAAAAGCGGAACCCAAATGCGTCCCATAAAATACAAGGTTCCGTCCTCGTTGGGTACCAACTTTTTCTCCATTGCTCGGAGATATTCAGCCTTGACGTTCTCTCTCTTAAGAGCTTCCCTTTGTGTAGCATGAATACGCAACGCGAGGTACGTCTGAATAATCATATCTAAAGCCCTAATCCTTATGGGCTTGATCCTTTCCTTTTGACTTAAGGCGTCTGCCACCACATTCGCCTTTCCTAGATCATACTTGATCTCGCAGTCATAATCATTTAACAATTCAACCCATCGTCATTGTCTCATATTAAGCTCTTTCTGATCAAATATGTGCTGAAGGCTCTTGTGATCCGTAAAAATAGTACATCGAGTACCATACAGATAATGTCGTGAGTTCTTCAATGCGAATACCACTACGCCTAACTCCAAATCATGAGTGGTGTAGTTCTTCCCATGGACCTTCAGTTGGCATGAAGCATAAGCGATAACCTTTTGGCGTTGCAATAGCACACAACCCAAACCCTGATGCGAGGCGTCACAATAGACCACGAAGTCGGCGGTGCCTTCGGGTAGGGATAATATAGGTGCATCGCATAGCTTATTCTTAAGCAGCTGAAATGCTTCTTCTTGTTTATCTCCCCATTCATACTTCTTGTCCTTTTGAGTAAGAGAGGTCAACGGTTGAGCTATCTTGGAGAAATACTCAATGAACGTGTGATAGTACCCTGCTAAACCCAAAAATTGTCGAATCTCGGTTGGCGTCTTCGGAGTTTCCAAATTCTTAATTGCCTCGATCTTGGTGGGATCCACTTGAATACCATCCTCGTTTACCACGTGACCGAGGAACTGCACTTGTCGTATCTAAAACTCGCACCTCAAGAACTTAGCGTAGAGCTTCTCCTTCTTTAGTAGCTCTAAGATGACTCTAAGGTGTTGCTCATGGTCTTCCTTTGTCCGCGAATAAATCAAAACATCATCGATAAATACGATCACGAATTTATCGAGATATGGCTTGCAAACCCGGTTCATCAAATCCATAAATACTGCCGGCGCATTTGTCAACCCAAACGGCATCACTAGAAACTCGTAATGTCCATAACGAGTTCTGAAGGCAGTCTTTTGTATACTCTCTTCTTGAATCCGCAGCTGGTGATAACCTGATCGAAGATCGATCTTGGAATAATAACTTGATCCCTGAAGTTGGTCGAATAAATCATCAATCCTCGGAAAGGGACACCGATTCTTGATGGTTAACTTGTTTAACTCCCGGTAGTCGATGCACATACGAAAACTATCGTCTTCTTCTTGATGAACAGTACTGGAGCTCCCCAAGGCGAGAAGCTTGGCCTTATAAAACCCTTGTCTAGCAACTCCTGAAGGTGCGTTGACAATTGTTGCATCTCTGAAGGCGCAAGTCAATATGGTGCCTTGGCTACAGGCCGGCGCCTGGAACCATGTCAATGTGGAATTCGACTTATCGTGCGGAGGTAATCCTGGCAAGTCTTCGGAGAAGACTTCAAAATATTCCTTTAACACAGGGATATCTTCAAGCTTCGGTTCTTCGGCCTCTTTGTCCACGATATGAGCTAAGAAGGCAACACATCCTTTATGCAAAAACTTATGTGCCTTCAAACAAATAATAATCCGTAGAGGCATATCATGCTTCTCCCCGTGTATCACGAGCGTCTCTACATTCGCCATCGAGATGCGGATAACCTTCTCATGGCATACAATCTCTGCACGATTACTTGACAACCAATCCATTACAACTACGACGTCGAAGGTTCCCAATTCCACTGGCAAAAGATCTAACGAAAACTCATGCCCCCCAAGCTCTATAATACAGCCTCTAATCACTTCATTGGCTTCTACTAGCTTCCCATTAGCTAGTTCTATCGAGTACGGGATGTCTAACTTACTTGCTACTAAACCAAGTATATTCTTAAACTCTAAAGATATGAAGCTATAGTCGGCACCAGTATCAAATAACACAGATGCAAAATGTTAATTAATAGGGAACGTACAAGTAACCACGTTCGGATCCTGGCGAGCTTCCCTAGATCTAATGTTGAACACTTTTCCACGAGCTTGGTTATTCTTTGGGCAATCCTGCTTAAAATGCCATATTTCTCCAAAACCGTAACATCCTTGACCGCGTTCATTTCCATTTCCACCTTGATTATTGTTATTATTTCCCCCACAGTTTCCATTTCCCGTCTGGTTTCCATTTCCATTCCGGTTTCCATTTCCTCCCTGATTTTTATTTCCTCCTTGATTTATATTCCCATAACCATTTCCACCACGGTTGCTATTACCATTACCATTTCCTCCTTGCCCACAATTTCCACGACCAGCTCCAACTCAACACGTTTCCTTAGAATGACCATTCCTTCCGCAGTTACCACACTTCCTAAACCTGCACTGACCGGCATGATGAAACTGACATACATCACACTTGGGCAGGGTGCCCATATATCCTCTCCCTTTGTTCTCAGCATTTGCAGCACCAGTCCTGACCTCGGCTAGTGGGTTAGCAACTCTCCGCTTGTTAGCACTGTTGTTGTTCCCTTGGGTACTGTTGATGCAACAAATAATAGACCAAGGATGGTAGTTGGGCTGGTTAGGCAAAAGGGTTGAAGGGTTCAACTTTGCCTAACGCAGGTCATGGGGTCCCCCCACGTTTGCAAGATGTGGAGAGAGGTTCACTAGTTTATTTTTGTTGTTTGCTCGAGATCCTCCACTGAAATGTGTTCAGTTTCGGATGTAGGAGCAAAGGGAATGTGTGTGTTGAATGTGAAAGAAAGTAACTTGCATGAAGCAAGTACTCAAGAACAATGACCAGAGAATCTCAAGGAATCAGAGCTGATCAGAATGTCCTTCACACTTAATGAAGTGTCTAATTTATAAGGAGAGCCATCGCTCAAATAGGAAGTTGTTTGACTAGTGAACATGCTTGCAGTGGGGGTTTTGCCCTTTTTGGGGGTTGAAGCCTTTGACCTGCAGATAAAAGGCTGTGCTCTGTGGACTTGTGCTACTTTTGCGGCTGGGGAGTTTGGTGAAGCAATCAGAGATGTGACTCTCTACTGTTTACGTGCTATTTTATCCAAACTCCCGGGTTTTCAACCTTCGAACCCTTTAACATTTTAAGCTTAAATGTGTCTAAGTCATTTTATGTGGTCTTGGGCTACCCCCGTCATCAGCCCCCCAAGTCAGAGGTTTTTCTGGGAGTGAGCCCAAAGACTTCTGACTTTTACACATTTTCTTTTATTGCTTAAAGGCTTGAAAGCTTGAAACTTGGAGTCAGTTGAGAATTTTTTAATTTTAAAAACTGACAACTGATTTGATTGATGTGTGACAGTTCATAGGGCGGCGGTTTTTTCAGAGAGTAGGTTAATGACTATTGTGTAATCATAACTTCTATTTGATTGTTATCTTCTTTTATTATTGAAGACAAACAACATTTTTTTTATTTTCTCTTCAAGTTTTCTTTGCATTTCCTTTCCATCCTTCAGGTTAGTTCCGGCTTCTTTATTTTCTTCTTATTCTCTACAAAATGGGTGCTCGTAAGGATTTGGCAAAATCCTTTTCTTGATTAACCCAAGAAGAGGTAGAATTGTTTTGCATGGAATATGGTATTGGGAACAAGTTTAAACCAACTGCTCCTTCTTGTGACGTTCCGATTGATAAATGTCCGGCTGGTTCGATTGCTCTTTATTGTCGTCATTTTGAGTTTTCGAACCTCCGTCATCCATTTTCCCTTTTTGTTTTAAATCTGTTGGAGTATTACCGAGTCTCCTTTGGTCAAATTCATCCGAAGGGCATGGCTAGGGTTTTACACTTCGAGGTTTTGTTCCGTGCACTTGGTTATGATCCTTCATTGTTGCTTTTTCGTCGGTTTTTTTGTTTGGCCAAAAACGGTGATTGGTTCACCTTTGAAACATCCAAGGTTGATGCTTGTCTCATTTATTCTATGGTTACCACACTTGGTACTTGGAAAGATCATTTTTTTCTGGGTCTCTAATTCTGTTGTCCCATTCAAAATGGTGTGGGGGCACCTGGATGCTGTTCTCAATGAACCGGAACCCTCTGAATCCGATTTGAATAACACTTTTTTCTTAAAGCCATCCGAGAGTGCCCTTCAAGGGTTCGTCCCTTCCCTGAACATTTTCTAGTTCTGTTAGGGGTTAGTAAATTGTGGGAAAAGGCAAATCAGGATCCGGTTCTAATGAGAAATGGCACGGGTATGCATTTTTCTTTTTTACTCCTTTTGTGTTGTCTTAATTTATGTCTTATGTGCTTTTTATGGTTATTTGCAGTCATGTCTGCCCTTGATTTCATCAAGAGTGACGATACTTCTGATGTTGCGTTTGAGGATGTCCCAACTGTCCCTGATGAAAATGTTGTAGTTAGGAGTGCTGAGCAAAGGTTTGAGGGTACTGGGTATGTTAGTGTCTCCAATGTTAAAGGTTTTTCTAAGCCTGCTGCTCCTAAGGCTTCAACCCGTCGATCTACTCGCCGTTTACTCAAGGGTGCTCCTCAATCCACTTCTTCTGAACCAGTGGAGTTGATCGACGATATTGAGGCTTCTGAAGATCAAGGTGTTGAAGTGGGTGTTGAGAAGGAAACGAAGTTGGTTGTTCATGGGAAGAAGAAGACTCCGGCCAAGAAGGTTATGGCTACTCCTGTTCATGGTTCTTCAAGCAGGGATGTTGAAGGGTTGGATCCAGATGAGGTTTATGTGCCTGGTTGGTCTGTGAAGGTTGATGATAGTTTTAAAGATGCTGCTATTTGTGAGGATGTGTTAAGCCATATAGGTCCTCCTTCGGTTCATAACACCATTGCTGAAATGGATGATGACATGATGTTATCCCGCATGATTTTCAGTATTTGCAACCTTGTTGCCATGCTTCCTTAGGGAGTTGCTTGCTTTCGCAAAAGGATGCATGAGTATGAAGAATTTTCTAAGAAGAAGGAGAAAATGAAGTCTTCAATGGCTGCAATGAAGAAGGAGATTGGTGGGTTTGTTGAGAAGGAAGAGGCCTGGGTCAAAAAGGTTAGTGAATTGACTAGAAGGCATGAAATTGAGTTGGGTGATCTTAAGAAAAGCTTTGAGGCTGATCGGTTGAAGCTCAAGGCTGATAGGAAGGCTTTGTCTATTCAAAAGAGGGCCTTTGATGAAGAGAAGGAAGGCCTGAAGGCTTTGGTTGCTCAAACCACCGGTGATAACCAATGGTTAATTGAGCAAGGTTTCCAGCAAGTTATTACTTACCTTCTTCACTCCAAGGAGTTCAATTCCGCTCTCGGTGAAGTTTACACTAAATTGCTCAACTTGGGGAAACATCAAGGTCTCATCGCTGGTTACAAGCTTCATGAAACCGGCCATCCTTTGGAAAAGTCTCCCTTATTTCATCCTGAAGCTTCTGAGGTCTTCAAGAGTTCTGTTGAATAGATGGAGAGGCTGACCTACCCGTATGTCAATCAAGTTTCTACTTATTTTGGTAAGCCTCTTACTGTCTTGCAGAAGCTAAAACCGAAGGGTCTTAATGAAAAAGTCTGTGATGAAGTCCTGGGTTCCCTTTCAAGAAAGCAATCTTACTTGGGAGATAGTGATGACACCCTTTCAGGAGGACCTGATGCTTCGAAGGATGCAAACTTGGAGGCTTCAGTATTAGGTGGTGATGGTGGCATGAAAGCAAAGAAGTCAAAGAAAGCAAAGAAAGTTAAAGGTGAGAGTTCCGGGATTTCCAAGCCTCCTGGTGATGCTTGATGGACATTCATAGCTTTCTTAGCACTTTGAAAAACAATTTGGGGTTTGTAACCCTAACTTAAACAATTCTAGGTTTCAGAGGAACCCTTAAGGTTCTTGTTATGTGGTTGTGGTTAGGCCTTTATGGCCGTTTGGACAATTTCTAGGTTTACAAGTCGTTAGGGCTTGTTTTAACTTTGTTTGGATGCTTGGAAGTTTCTAAGGCTTCCTTTATTATGCTACTATGTTTAACTATCTGTCTTGTGTTATGTTTTTTATGCTTGTGCCTATTTTGTTAAGTTTTATTGGTTGGCTTCAAGCCTTCAAGCCTTTTGGCTATCCTGTGTGTAGGTTAAAGCTTTTGAGGCTTCTGGTTGTCACGTATCTAGCTTGAAGCCTTCAAGGCTTCTTAGTTTCATGACTTGGTTTGTATCTTTGAGTTTTAGGTTATGTGCACCCTTTTTGTTCATGTTGATGTATTGTTCCTTAGATTTTCTTTTTGGTTTTGTCTTTGTTGGGTTTGTGTTGTCCTTATGTTTTTCATACCTTAAAGGGTTCAGTGCTGCAGTCACTTAGCCTTGGTATATTTAACAAGAAGACATAGCACCTATCCTATTCATTATTTTCCTTGTTTTCATTTTGTTTCGTAAGCCTGTTTGTTGATTATCTTTTCTGAGGCTTAAGGAACATTTGATGTAGGCTGTTCAAACCCGTCTATGAGACAATTTTAATAATAAGTCTCATGGAGTTGTATTGATTTAGGAACTCATCCCTTATATAGGTCCATTCAACCCTTGAACCTATTGAGCGATGTGGCCTGGGAGCTCATCCCCTTACATGGCCCTTGCCATAGAGTTTTTTGCTAGGTTCTCAACCTGATTTTAGGATAGAAAGACAAATTTGATAAAACAACTTCATTCATTCAAGAGATATTGTTTTTACAAAAGGCGTTCATAGTGCAACTCTTGAGATACCACTTGTGAGATACAAACCAATCTTTCTTGTTTAGACATGGAACCTTTTCAAGGTTTTTCCATTCCAGTGTCATGGAAGCCTTTTACCCACTGAATCTGCTAGCTTGTAAGATCCACCCTTATGTGCTTCAAGGATGGTATACGGGCCCTCCCATTTTGGGCCAAGCTTTCCTTGGTTCTCTTTTTTGCTAGCTTCATTGTTTCTAAGCACCAGGTCTCCTGGCTTGAAGCGTTCATTCTTGACTCTTTTGTTATAGTAGGCTTCCATTCGTTGTTTATACTTGGCCTCTTGAATTGTAGCTTGGTCTCGTGCTTCCTCTAGGAGTTGTAAGTTCAACATGGTCTCTTTTTGGTTTGTTTCGGGATCCATGTTGACAATTCGTTGTGTTACAACTCCTACTTCAGCTGGAATTACGGCTTCAGACCCAAATACCAAGCTATAGGTTGTTCTTTTGTGGCTTGTTTTTTCGGTTGTTCCTATGGCCCATAGGACACTTGGAAATTCTTCAAGCCAATTGTTTTCATACCTTCCCAATCTGGTTTTGATTCCTTCCACTATGCTTCAATTCGTCCTCTCGGTGGGTATGCCACTGAGATGAAAACCTGAGTGATTCTGAATTCTTTACACCAAACGCTGAAAGGCTTCTCAGCAAATTGCTTTCCATTGTCGGTGACAAGTACTCCCGGCAATCCATAACGGCAAATAATGTTTTCCCAAACGAAGTCAATGACCTGTTTGCCCGTGATTTTTGCAAGTGGTTTAACCTCAGGCCACTTGGTGAAATAATCTATGGCCACCAACAAGAATTTTACTCCACCTTTGGTCGGTGGGAATGGGCCGACGATAACCATTCCCCATTTATAAAATGGCCATGCTGAGGTTATTGGTACAAGGTCATGCTTGGGATTCTTCGGGACTGGTGCATGAATTTGGCAGGCATCACACTACCTTAATTGCACAGTGGTATCCCGGTGCATAGAGGGCCAAAAATACCCAAGGTTCATTAGTTTAGCAACCACCGATCTAGCCCCAAAATGAGCTCCGCATATACCTTCATGAATCTCTTTGACCAAATACTGACTTTGCTCGGGACCAACACATCTTAGCAAGGGTGCAAGGTAACCCTTCTTGTAGAGGATTTCACCTTGCAGTACATACTGCCTTGCCTTGATGTTAACCCATTCAGCCTCTGTTTGATCAGCAGGCAATTCACCATTTTTAAGGAATTTCTTGATTGGAGTCATCCAATTTGGATCTTCTTCGGCGATTACGTCTTGAACCTCCAACTCATCAATTGATGGAGCCTTTAACACTTCTACCAATACCTTCTTGGTAAGGTGGGCAAAAGTGAGAGATGCGAGTTTACTCAAGGCATCCGCTTTCTTGTTTTGAGACCTGGGAATTTGCTTGATGGTGCATGTTTGGAAGGTGTTCATTAATTCTTTGGATTTTTCTTTGTACCTTTTCATTTTGGGCTCTTTTGCAATGTAGCTATCATTCACTTGGCTTGATACTAGCAACGAGTCTGTGAACACTTCAAGCTTTTGGACCTTTATTTCTTTAGCCAGCCTTAAGTCGGCTATCAGTGCTTCGTATTCAACTTCGTTGTTGGTGGTCTGAAAAATAAAACGAAGAGTGCATGTGAATTCTAAACCTTCTGGGTTGATCAAAATGAGCCCAGATCCTGACCCTTCAACGCTTGAAGCCCCATCGGTAAAAAGCTTCCAGGCTTCAAGGTCTGAGGGTTCAGTGGCAGCTGTGTTCACTTCAGTGATTGTTTGCTTTGGGACTTCTACAATGAAATCAGCCAAGACTTGGGGTTTGATGGCTTTTCTTGGGACGTAGGTGATATTATGTTCACCTAGTTCAACTACCCATTTGGCTAATCGTCCCGAGATTTCTGGTTTTTCAAGCACACTCTTAATAGGTTGGTCGGTGACCACTTGTGTAGGGTGTGCTTGGAAATACCTATGAAGCCTTCTAGCTATTTGGACTAGGGCTAGAGCAAGTTTCTCCAAGGGAGGATATTTGATTTCAGCCAATTTTAGAGTTTTGCTGAAGAAATAAACGGGTACCTGAACCTTGTCTCGTTCAATGGTGAGGACTGCACTTATTGCTTCTTCAGCAACTGAAAGGTATACCGAGATTAATTCTCCCGTTTCTAGGGCTGCAATATCAGGTAGGGAAGCTAGGTGTTGCTTCATCTGGTTGAAGGCTTCTTCGGCCTCCTCAGTCCATTTGAAGTCCTTCTTATCGGAGCAACCCTTGAGCGTTTTGAAGAAGGGTAAAGACCTTTCAGCCAATTTTGAGGTAAAACGCTTCAAGGCTGCGAGCTTTCCGTTTAAGCTTTCAACCTCCTTCTTGCTTCTTGGTGGTTTGGTTTCAAGAACAGCTTTCACCTTGTTTGGATTGGCCTTGATGCTTTGTTTTCCCACAATATGCCCAAGGAACTTACCTTCCTCAAACCCAAATGAGCATTTCTCGGGGTTGAGTTTCATGTTGACCTTTCTTAGGTTCTTGAAGGTTACTTGGATGTCATCGAGCATTTAATATTCCGTTTTGCTTTTGATCACCAAGTCGTCGACATATGCCTCCATGTTTCTACCAATTTGACTTGCAAAGGCCTTGTTAACTAGGCGTTGGTAGGTTGCTCCAGCGTTTTTGAGGCCAAAAGGCATCTTTTGGTAACAAAAGTTCCCTTTGTCTGTGTGAAAGGCAGTCTTTTCTTCATCTTCTTCCTTCATGAGGATTTGATGGTAACCCTTGTAGGCATCAAGAAAACACTTGAACGGGTAACCGGTGAGGGAGTCAACCTTGAGATCAATTTTTGGCAACGGGTAACGATCTTTGGGACAAACCATGTTAAGATCCTTGAAGTCTATACACATTCTCCAAGAATTGTCTGGCTTTCGAACCATGACCGGGTTTGCAACCCAGAATTTATACTTGACTTCTCGGAGAATGCCGGCTGACACAAGCTTTTCAACCTCTTGGCATGCAGCCAAGCTTCTTTTGGGTGCTAGACTTCGTTTCTTTTGGACAATAGGCTTGACATCAGGTGGTATTTTCAACTCATGTTCAGCAATGCTTCGAGGGATGCCTGTCATATCTTTCGGGCACCAAGAAAAGACTTTGCTGTAATGTGTCAACAACTTTTCAAGATATGAGAGGGTTTCTTGTGAAAGGCTTGGATTGACCCTTATCCTCTGCTCATGGTACTTAGGGTTTATGATTATCCTTTGCTTGTCTTCTTCACTTTTTGAACTTTCACCTTCAACCATGTAGGCCTCCTGAGTAGGTTGAAGGGTTGCTATTCCCCTTTCGGTAGGAAATTTGACAGTGGCATGGCCAACAAACACAGCCATATAGAATGCACATTGCCCCAGCCTTCCAATGATCACATCATAGTTTGAAGGTATATTGATAACCACAAAGGTGAGTGGTTGGACTCTCTCCTTCTGACCTTCACTGAAACGAACATCAAGGGTCAGTTGCCCTAAAGGCTTGAGGGGTATGTCGGCAATACCTTTTATGGAGGTCCCGGAGGGTTGGAGCCTTGAACGCTCTTCATTGCTCAATCGGTTGAAGAACTTTTCAAACATGATTTCGGTGGCAGCACTAGTGTCTATGTATGCTATGCTTGTTTGTAATGTTCCCAAAGTAGCTTCAACCACAAGAGGATTTGAAAGAGGGTCTTTCTCCGTTGGAGGGAAGCAAACACACTGAAGCCCCCATGCTTCCAACCGCTGCCTTCTGTGTGGAACCCTTCCATCAAAATCCACCATATTGACTTCCTTGCCCTTTCCTTCAGCCATTTTGTCCCTTACTCCCTTCACCAAGTGAGCAAGTTCCCCGGACATAACGGCTTCTTCGATCATTTTCTTAAGCTGGAAGCAATCATTGATGTGGTGCCCCTTTTCTTCATGAAATTCACAGTATTGTGTGGAATTTTCATTTTTTCTGCTTTTGGGGAGAGGCCTAGGAGGCTGAAAGTTTTGCTTAACTTCTTCTGTGTCAAGGATTTCTTGAGGGGTCTTGGTAAGGGGTGTGAAACTTATGCCTTTCTCCCTGGTGGAAGGGTTCCGGCCTTCAGACCTCCGATGCTCTGAACCCTTTTGGCGTCTGTCATAGGAGTTAAAGTTCCCCCTTTTTCTAGCTGGGCTGTTGCCTCGCCAGCTGGATCCTCTTTTCCTTTGCTCTTTAATGTCTACTGCCTCCTCTCCCCGGATGTGGGCTTCAGCCCTTTCGAGAGCTTCTTCCAAGGTCTTGGGCAGGGATTTGTTGAAATCTCTTGTGAGATATTTGGATGTAATGGCGTTCATAAAATCGGCCACCCTCATCTTTTCGTCTACCCCTACATATTCTTGTATCTTTCTATAAACTCTCGAAGGCTTTCATCATCTCTTTGTTTTATCTAAAAGATTACTGTAGCATCTTTGACGTATCGCCTCTTCTGGGAGAAATTGGCCAGAAACCCCTTGCTGAGGTCATTGAAGCTTCAAATGCTTAGGGTAGGTAAATCATTGAACCAAATTCTGGCTGACCCGACAAGGGTTTGCATGAACATTAAACAACATTCAGCATTTGACCATATCTCAATTCTTGCAGCACCAGTAAAGATCTAAAGATGGTCTTCAGGATCTTCAGTCCTATCATATGTCTTGATGTGGGATGGCATTTTAATCTTTGTCTGAAAATCATAATCTGCTATTTTCTATGAGAAGCAAGAGAGGTTACTCGGCTTGTAAGGCTTGGCCAAATCTTCTTCAGCCCTTGCACCCGTGTTATTGCTGTTGTTGTTGTTCCCTTGAGTGGCCAGCACCTGATTAATAAAGTGCTGCCACGGGAAGCTGGCCATCATCTGGGTCATTATCTGGGGTATAAGGTTGAAGCCTTGAAGGCTTCCGGGTGCAACTGGGCAACCAACTCCCAAGGGAGTGCTCATAACAGCACTCCATGCCAAGGGGAGTGCGGACAAAGCTTGCTCCCAGGAAGTTGTTGTTGAGGGTGGAAGACTCGTTACTGGGGACTGTAGGAGCTGGTCAAGGGTCAGCTCATGGCCCAAAGGAGCACCGTTTGTAGCTGGTTGGGACGAAAAGAGAGGATATGTTGTAGGATTCAGCCTTGCGGACAAATATGGGTTAGGGTTTGGAGGAGGATTACTAGGACCAGCCTCATCCCTAGACACCAAAGGTTGTGAGTTTGCAAAAGGAGGGATGGGGGGCCCAGGAGATAGTGTTGGCTCCGGTTCGTCATAGTCTAAACGAATCCTCATTCCCTTGTCCCTTTCCCTACTCACATATTGGTTGAGGAGAGACCTCAACTCAAGGAAATTGTTGGCGACCCCCTCAGGGGTAAGCTCAACATGTGAGGGGGTGCCAGAGACACCGATATTAGGGGAAGGGACCCCTGATCTGGACGGAGTTGGAGTGTTGAAAGTGAGAAACTTGGGAGTGCTCCCCGGTGTCGAGAAGGACGTTGGTATAGCCACAGGGGCTTGACCAGTACTTGGGGTAGAGGTATTTGGAACTTGGTTCACCTCTACTGGGGATCCACTTTCTGACATGGTAATTTTGAGAGAATGGAGCTACACTACAAGGTCATTTGAAGAAAATTAGTGGCGTAGCCCCACGGTGGGCGCTAACTTGTTGATGCAACAAATAATAGACCAAGGATGGTAGCTGGGCTGGTTAGGCAAAAGGGTTGAAGGGTTCAACTTTACGTAACGCAGGTCGTGGGGTCCCCCCACGTTTGCAAGACGTGGAGAGAGGTTCACTAGTTTATTTTGGTTGTTTGCTCGAGATCCTCCACTGAAATGTATTCAGTTTCGGATGTAGGAGCAAAGGGAATGTGTGTGTTGAATGTGAAAGAAAGTGACTTGCATGAAGCAAGTACTCAAGAAAAATGACCAGAGATTCTCCAGGAATCAGAGCTGACCGGAATGTCCTTCACACTTAATGAAGTGTCTAATTTATAGGGGGATCCATCGCTCAAAGAGGAAGCTGTTTGACTAGTGAACATGCTTGCAGTGGGGGTTTTGCCCTTTTGGGGGGTTGAAGCCTTTGACCTGTGGATAAAAGGCTGTGCTCTATGGACTCGTGCTACTTTTACGGCTGGGGAGTTTGGTGAAGCAATCAGATATGTGACTCTCTACTGTTTACGTGCTATTTTATCCAAACTCCTGGGTTTTCAACCTTCGAACCCTTTAACCTTTTAAGCTTAAATGTGTCTAAGTTATTTTATGTGGTCTTGGGCTACCCCCGTCATCAGGTACCCTTCTTGAAATTTGAAAACTTCCTTTTGTTTTCTCTAGACGACTCCACATGAGTCTCTTTCTTCTTGGCCTCAGAAATTGAGAACTTTGCCCATCTAACGGCTTCCTCTGTGAGTGCCACACTCAAGTCGATTGCCTCAGTAATTGCTGGAGGCTTAGAAGCAGTTACCATGATGAGAATCTGAGGTGCAAATCCCCAGATGAAACTTTCGATCCTCTTAAACTCCGGTTCTACCAAATATGGGACAACACGAGACAAATCATTGAATCTCTGGACATACTCAGCCACCTTAGGACCATCCATTTTCAGATTCCAGAATTCAATTTCCAACTTCTGGATTTCTGCCCTCGAACAATACTTCTTATGCATCAGCTCTTTCAACTCATCCCATGTCAGAGCATATGTCGCAGCCTCACCTAGAGTCTGAACCTGAAGGTTCCACCATGGCAGAGCCCCATCTAGAAACAGTCCAGAAATGTATGTGACCTGATGCCCTGGTGCACATTTACTCATCCGTAGAACATAATCCGTCTTCTCAACCCATCTCACAAAAGCTACAGCACCCCTAGTGCCGTCAAAGTTCAGAGGCTTGCAGTCCAAAAACTACTTGTAGGTACAGCCTGTACACAAGCAACACCATTCACAGAAAGCATTAGCAAAGCATACTTGGAAATATCCAAACGTATTGTAATGTGTCTTAGGAGACTTAAACATTACCATTAGGTGGGTTATTCCCTGAGGTACCTCCACTGTGTTCGGAGTGAAGGGCCTTGTGGTGTGAGATGCGTTCCTGTAATTCCGCCTCGGTTGTCGGCAGAGGATTATTGGTGTCGGTGTTCCTTCGCAGCGACATCTTCTTTCTAGGAAGAAGATCGGATGGGTCAGGTCATATTTGTTATATAAATAAGTAGTACGTATATATAATAGCATTTATCATAGCAAGCAATCATGTAACAACATAGTCATAGCACAACATGTAAATCAACAAAGTGTTTAGTGAGAACATGACTATTGAGCTTTCATTAATCATCGACCACAGTTACATTGTTTACAAAGTGTGTCACATCCAAAAAGGACACCGGGTCACACTACCCCTGTCAAATAAGTCTATCAATATACAAAAATCACATGATCAAAAAGTGGTCTTCAAACGTCTTCACAATCTCGGCTCAATAGTGGTGCTCTCACTAAAAGTAATGCAATCCGCATAAGACCAAAAACCAACTATGCTAATGGTGGAGGTGGAGGAGGAGGGAAGAAAAGCAAGCTGCGAAAATGCGCAAGCTCCTCCTCGAGCTCGTATACATGACGAAGTAAGTAACTGATCTGCTTCTCGACAGTAAGGAAACGAGCATCAAAACCTAGAAAAGGAGTAAGAGGAGAAGGTGGATGCGCAAAAGGAGACGGTGATAAATGTGGAGGAACGAAAGTAGACTGAAAGAGACACGGTGTAGGACGTGGAGTCGGCTCAAGCTCCAAAACCCAGCGACTCAAAACCTCAAACTGAAGCTGAAGCGATAAAGGCAACTCATCCCGTGTATAGCCAACAAAATGGGAGGAATGATAGGGGTCTGAAATCGACATAGAGTATGGTGGGAACCATCGGAATGGCTCGTCAAGCGGAGAAAAATTAGAGGGAGCAAACGGTGCAGACTGAGGAACCTGAGGAAAAGTTGCTGAAGCAAAAGGATCGTATCTAGGATGCTGGCCTGAAGTACATTCCCCTGGATGGGGTGCAGGGATGTCTTGAAGGAAAACGATTAGTAAGTCTGTACGGTGGACATCAGACTCTACAGGAGGGAGAGGAGCAACATCAGCGGGTGCTGGTGGAGGGATAAGTGGCTCAACAACTGGAATATCAACAGGTGCAGGAACTGGTTCAGGAATAAGAGGTGCAATGTGTGGTAAGCCAAATGGGATATGGTCAGGATCAGGTATCGGCTCAGGATCAACAGGTGCAACATCCGGCTGATCAAAATGAACAGGGTCTGGCTCGGGGTCATGTTGAGGAGATGGTATAGCTGACATATCAGTGTCATCATCATAATCAGTAGCGTAACGCTGTAATTCGACCGCCTGTAAAGCTGAAGATGTCACAGACTCAAAGGAGTCTGAGACCGAATGTAAACTAGAATCAGAGGATATCTCAATAACAGGAATCTCAGGAGGTGGAACAGCTACAACATCCTCATCTATCTCTCCATCACCCTGGGCGTCGAATGGAGGACCATCAACAAACAGATCAATATCGTCATCGAATAAATCATCGAAAGGCCAGTCCTCGGGAGGAGTGACCATGAGAAGAACAGGATCGAGGATCGGAGCCATGATGTGCTCACCATCGGGATGACCAATGATGAGGTGATCATGGACTGGAACAGGAATGACAAAAGGATCCTCGTCAGGGAAACCATCAGCAAGGGGTAAATCATCACCAAATTCGGGCAACGCGAACGGCTGGAAGTCGTCCTCGTCATCAGATAGCATGTCAGGATCACTCTCAGTGTCTGACGTAAGTATCTCTGGAGCAGGTGCAATCTCATCATCTGATACATTGGCCATAGGGTCATCAACGTCTGATAATCCGCTCTCTGAAGAAGACATGAAGCCTGTAACACAACAATCATAACATGTGCACATATATTAACCACTAACACTCAGTATGCAATCAAGATAGTTATCACTCAATCATGTATTCACATTACCGTTCATGAAACTTTTTCTATCTTTCCTAGTCTACCCCGGACTAAACCACAAATGTGACCTTGCAATAGTATTTCTAGTCTTTCATTTTTGTAAAACGATTGTTCCATGGATCTGGGCATTTTGTGTATGCAATGAATACATGTTGTAAAAGTATTTTCATGAGAGCCCTAATGATTGTAGCCTAGACTCGAGCTAGAATCATAGTTCGCTACAATCGAAGCTCTGATACCAAACTGTCACACCCTGACTTTTGCGGAAGCGTGGTTATGTTTGACTTGCTTAATATCATTGCATTCAACCATAACAAACAACTATATAATAAAACCAAGATGATCATCCATTAGATAGTTTCAAACATTACAAACAACATTGTTTTAAATCCCAAACACAGACTTCAAATTCATATTACAAACCATCCGAATTTGTTTAAAGTTCCATAAGGACTTGACAAAAGACACTATTAAAAACCAGGCTTTGAACTATGTATCTTATCCAGGATAAGATACACAATCCAAACCCTTAGACACCGGATGACATCTTTTATTTTAGACTACACTGGGAAACTTCCAACGCCCGCCAGATCCATCTCAATTCCCTGAAATACATGTAGTTTGAAAACATCAACAAAATTTGAGCGAGTTCATGTGTTTTGTATGTGTGCACGAATAAACCTTGTAATCATTGTAAGTATGTATGTATTTGTAAACCCGGTATGAAAGCAACAATGAAAGTAGAACAATTAATGGTTTGCAAGGCCATTAATATGTGTGACGTGATGCAGGAAGGCTCAATCCTAGCGGATTTTGTACCGGGCTTCCGGCTGTAAGACATAGTCACCTCATGGGCTAAATCCCGGTCCTCATGGGTGGGGCTTGCAACACCCAAATAGATCTATCACTCATCTCCCTCGGTCCTACTACGAGGATTAATGGTCTTAAACGTTGTACCCACCACTCACATGATCTAGCAGTACATTCCTTAGCTAACCATACCATATGTAAACGTTTGTAAACAACTTGTAACATGTACTTCACCCCCGAAGTTATAAAACTGAAAACAGTTAAAAGAAAAGGGGGACATGAACTCACAGTCTTCCGTCTTCGATCAAACAACCCAAAGCTTCTTCTAGTGTGCACGACTACCTACAATCGTACTACGGTTTATTAGACGGGTGGGTCGTGCCTTGACCTTAGTCTTAATTAGTGTCTTTGTGTTACATGCCTTTGTGTCATCAATATTATTCCAAGTATATAATTATTTGTTAAAATAATAAATATTTTAACTTAAATTATATTTATTTAATTTCGGAATATTAGTTAAAATAATATATTTTAACTTGACACATTTATGTATTTGTACATGTATAACTTCCCAAGGATGGGTGTATTAATATTCGTATTCTTAAACTTGCATATTTTTGCCAAGTATCGGTGGCGTATTCCGGTGTATATTTATACGTACGAGGATACATATTCTTATTGTGTTTATAAAGTATTCTTATACTTAATTTTTGTATTAACTTTTCCGGAATAATATTTATAATAAAAAATATATATTCTCAAAATATATATTTTAAGAAAACTTACATAGAAAAATTATTTATAATTTTTCCTTTGGCAAAAATAATTGTATTTTCATTTAAATCTCAAAAATAATATATTTTCAAGTTTAACTTAGAATATATATATATATCCATTTTTCACTCAAAGATAAAGTATTCCATGTTTATTTAAGAAAATATATATTTTCTCCCAAAAATAATATATCTTCTAATAATTTCAAGAAAACATATATATTTTTCTTCACTCAAAAATAATATATTTTCTCTTGTCAAAAATATGATATATTTTTTAAACAATTGTAAAAATCATATTTTTATTCTCTTGGTGTCCAAAATACCGTTTACCCAAAATATACTTATGAATTTAATTCTAGAATATTTATGTAATTTATATTCCTTGTTCAGTTTCTTCAATATTTTGGAGATAAATTATATATTCATTTCTTGGAATTTTGCTAATACTTTGTATTGTAATTTTTGGTATTTTGGTGAGTTATATTATTATTTCAAGTCCTAAAATAATATAACCAGTAAACATAATATACAAATAATCACACACATGGTGATATCTACATATATATTCTCGTAAATACATATTTAGTCACTTTTAATATCAAAAACCAACCTCCAATATTTATAATTTTTGTAACAAAAATTATAGCAAACTTTATATGAAAAATCATGGTTAAAATATACTTGTAGATATTTTTTTAAAAATATTTTTCTAAGTGTTTAATTTCTAAAAAATTTTTGCCATAGTTTCTCCTTAAAAATGGAGGTTTCCATGCTTTCAAAGCATATCATTTTCTTTTATAAATCACCACAATCAACAACAAACCAAACAATACTTACCAAGTGCCATAAATCAAGCATTAATCACTACTTCATGAACTTGAAAATTTATAAAAATTTGTAGTAACTTACTAGTGTGTTTAGTAGGCTTAGTTACCCTTTGAAGTGTGGTTGTTTATTTGAAAACATCATTCTTGAAGAATTTGGATGTTTACAACTTCTAAAATATTTTTCTAAAAATATTTCTTCTTGATTTTTTCTTGTTAAATACATGATTCTACACTTGATTAACCACTAAAAATGTGATTAATTTCTTTAAGAACCAACTTTATATAAATCTTGTATTTTAACTTAGTTTCTTGAGAAACTAGTTTCGAAATCATCCACTTATATGATCTATATCACACTTTGATCATCTTTATTCAAGAAAAACATTTTATACTTCAAGTTCATGCTTTACATAAGGATGATCACTTTGATGTACAACATAATCATCCTCTCATCTTGCTAGATTATGTCTTTAATCACCATCTAGCAAGATCATATGATGCTTAACATCATTAACACAATCAATCAACAATCAAGTAGCATAACAACACTTAAACAACATGTATTCTTATGATTTTAGTCTTATGTTCATGATTTAAGTTCTTGATCATTAGTGTTCTTCATGTTTAGTTTTCTTGTTTCAGTCTTTAACCAACTAAACAAGATGTCAAATGAGATGTAGATGATCTTACTACTAGCTCAAGGCTAGGGATGAACACAAGATGAAGATGAAGATGAATGAGGTGGTTAATAGCACTTGAAGGAGGTCCTTCCACTTCCACTTCCACTTCCAAGGCTAGGGATGAACACAAGATGGTGGTGTGTGTGTGGTTCTCGATGGAAGACAAGAGGAAGAAGAAGAGAGACTTCAAGTGTGGTGAGTTGTGAGAAATGTGTAGGTTATGTTCTGTTGGTTTAACTTATAACACTCCAACACATTGTAATCCAAGGGTTCTTATGTTACATAAAGTTAGAGACATGATCTATTAAAATAAACCAACAAAATCATGTGTGGGCCATGCTTGTTGAACCGTAAATAGGAGGGGGGGTCTAGAGTAGCTTGTAATAGTTAGTTAAGGTTAATGGTTGAAATCCAAGGGTTTAGTTAGGTGATTAGTTATTAGGATGTTATATAGCGTGTTATGATGTTCGGGGACCATAACTAGGTCGGAAATGGTAAAACAATGCTTCGAGTGAAAATTTGGTGTTTCGGATAGTGTCCGGTTGTTCGGTTGGTTACCGGTGCGTTAAGGTGCTAAACAATGCAGTTTAGTGTGCTTTATGTTACCTTTTGTGACAGTTTTGATTCCCGGCACTTAGGAAATCATTCTGGACCATTTAACCATATTTCTGTATGATATTTAGTTGTTTAAATGCTGAATTTTGCTGAATTCTACAGAATTCTGCAGTTTATGTGAGTTTTAGGCACTTTCCGGCACCTAAACTATCACTAGGAAGGCAGTTTTATAATCCTTACTTCCCTACACACTATACTAGTGTAACTCTTGGTTTTTGGCTCATTATGTGTCTAAATACCATGTCTGTCTATGTACTGAACTCCGTCAGCATTTTTCTGATTTGTCTGATAATTGTGCTAACTTTGTTTCGTGCATCATTTGAATCAATAAGTGTTGCATGCAATAATGATATGACATTTTGCAATTTGTGATGCACATGTATGTATAATGCAATAATCAGAAAGCAGTTCATGTCATTAATTGTAAATCAGCACAGTCATTAAGTTATAACTACTGTTTAATAATTGTACGGATACATGCAAATTTAACAATTGTCACATATACTAACATATAATATGGTCACAAAGGAACCTTAAGGCAATAAGATACTAAGCTAATTCGGGTCAGAACTGAAAGTCAAAGCAAAAGTCAACTTTTACGACTTTCGGTTGCGAACCGAGCCTAAACTCAGAATTGTCGGGTTGAACATGTCTAAACATGTTCTTATAATATTTACCAAGTTATTAAAGTGATAAAATGTATTTTATAGCTTCTACATTATCAAATATGAATTTTTAATAAAAACTGACTCGTTTGACTTTTCTATTAATTACTTTGACCCGACAATTAACTAAGTAATGTGGTAATTAGGTGGTGCCCTTTTGAGGGATTATCACCTACTTAATTACCAACACATAGCCATCGTTTAGAACCATGGCTGGACCATTAATGATTAAATTAAAAGTCAAAGCCGAATTACGCTAACTTTAACTTTCGGTCCTTATATTCATAAAAACTGAACTACAGGAGCTAAGAACACTAACAATGGTCCTTAGCCCGAAAGTTTCAACTTAAAGAGCTTCCTTTAAGATCAGAATGCTCAAGAGAATGCTCCAAAAGCTTGAGCAAGTGATGAGAGTGAATTATTATAAATGAGCAAGTAATGAGGCTACCCCAAAAGTTTTATTTATAGTGTATGAGATCACCTCCAGATCATCCTAGTTGTTTATTGTTGTTTTCTGATGAGTACATGTGTCCATAGTGGTTTTTAGAAACCATTAAAGCCCATAGAAATCGAGCTATGTGAGTATGGAGTTGGATTGGAGAAGAATACATGCAAACCTGCACCTGTGTAGAGGTTCTGTCGAAATCACGCCGTCGCGTCAGGCGACGGAATATGGGGTACTCTGTCGCGCAGTGCGACCATGCAAGGTACCAGCCAAACTAGTTTTAAACTTGGCAGAAATGGCCCCTGAACCTTTTGAAACATTATAACTTCTGTTTTAAGCACTTTTAACCCTTGAAGTTAGTATATGGATGATCTTGAGGGTATAATCAAACACTGTTAGGTACAGTTTCGTTAAACGAGCACCGAAAAACACTAATTTCACCTTGTTGACACTTTTAACCCTTATTTACGACAGTTAGCGTAATCAACACATAACGATATCGAAACCTCGTGAATTCATCGATACTTATTTTTGAAAGTATAATTATATATTACAAAGCCTCGGGATCGTTAAAAGGTCACTCAGAGGTAAAAATTAACATGTTGACACGTTTAACCCCTTTGTGTTGTAAACTTTCAATTTCTTTCACAAACGGTTTCATACGTTCCATAATTTATTCGTTTAAGAATACCAACATCGTGAAAGGTTAAGGAAAAGCATATTTTTCATATGTTGACACCTTTGGCCCTTCCACACACATCTTTTCTTTATTTGACAACTTTAGTCCCTCATAAACAATTCATTACACGTTTAGGGTTTATGACACGTGTCATTATTATATTGGACATGATTTTGCGAGGTGTTACATCCTCACCCCTTAAAAGAAATATCGACCTCGAGATTTACAGAAACAAATGAGGGTATTTCTGTCACATCATGGATTCAACTTCCCACGTATATTCTGGGCCTCTACGGGCATCCCATTTTACTTTTACAATTGGCACACTCTTTCTTTCGAAGCTTTTAACCTATCGATCCTCGATCAACAGAAGCTTTTCAAAAAACTTCAAGCTTTCATCAATTTGCACATCTTTATGAGACATTGCTAATGACTCATCAGCCAAACATTTCTTTAGATTGCAGATGTGGAACACATTATGAATTCCACTAAGCTCTTCAGGTAGATTCAGCTTATAGGCCACACTTCCGACACATTCGATGATCTCGAATGGTCTGATATATCTTTGGCTCAGCTTGCCCTTTTTGCCAAAATGCATCACCCCTTTCCAGGGTGACACCTTAAGTAATACTTTGTCACCTACCTTGAATTTTAGAGGTTTGCACCTCTTATCTGCGTAGCTTTTCTGCCTATCCCTGGCAGCTTTCAGACGATCACGGATCTGGATAATCTTATCCGTCGTTTCAAGGACTATCTCAGGTCCTGAAAGTTGGGTTTCTCCAACATCCGCCCAACAAACTGGCGTTTTGCACTTTCTTCCATACAAGGCCTCAAAAGGCGCGGCTTGGATGCTCGAATGATAACTGTTGTTGTATGAAAATTCAATCAAAGGAAGATGGTCATCCAAACTTCCACCCAAGTCAATAACACAAGCCCGGAGCATGTCTTCCAGTGTTTAAATCGTACGCTCACTTTGTACATCCGTCTGAGGATGATAAGCAGTACTGAAATTCAAACGAGTGCCTAGAGATTGCTGAAAGCTTTTCCAAAAATGAGATGGTATCTAGTATCCCTGTCAGGGATAATAGATACTGGCACTCCGTGGAGAGATATAATCTCATCCACATAAAGCTGGGCTAGTTATCGGAGCTATGCGTCTCCTTGATGGGTATAAAATGAGCTGACTTCGTCAGTCCATCGACTATAACCCATATTGTATCATTCCCATGTGTCGTCTTTGGAAACTTGGTAATGAAATCCATAGTTACCATTTCCCACTTCCAAGTAGGAAGTTCAATCTATTGCAATAAACCTGACGGCTTTCGATGCTCGGCTTTAACCTGTGCGTACATCAAACATTTGGCCACATATGTGGCTATGGATTTCTTCAAACCCATCCACCAATAATTTTCCTTTAGATCCTGGTACATTTTATCACTGCCCGGATGAACTGAATATTTAGAATTGTGGGCTTCTCGGAGGATTTCATTTCTAAGTCCTCCATGAATTGGAACCCATATTTGGCCATTCAATCTAAGGATTCCATCGTTCCCAGGTGACAACTGATCAACAGTTGCACCTAATCTTTCTGCTGGATAGTTTTCTTCCATTATAGCTTCTTTCTGAGCTGACAACAACTTTTCGTTTAAACTGTTGTTTAGTTCAATGCTTTTAGCATTGATCCTAATAGGTTTTACCCTTTCCTTCCTGCTTAAAGCGTCAGCGACAACATTCGCTTTGCCCGGGTGATAGCGAATTTCACAATCATAATCATTCAATGTTTCCATCCAACGACGTTGCCTCATATTGAGATCTTTCTAGTTAAACAAATGTTGGAGGCTCTTTTGATTTGAGTAGATTACACACTTAGTTCCATAAAGGTGATGCCTCCAAAGCTTGAGTGCAAATACGACAGCACCCTATTCCAAATCATGGGTGGTGTAATTCTTCTCGTGCACCTTCAGTTGACGTGATGCATAGGCAATAACCTTGCCTCTCTGCATAAGCACACAGCCCATACCAGTGTGCGATGCGTCACAATAAACAACAAACTTTTCTATCCCTTCTTGTAATGTCAACATAGGAGCATTGCTTAATTTCTGTTTAAGAATCTCGAAAGATTCTTGTTGTTTGGGACCCCAATCAAACTTTACATTCTTGCGAGTTAACAAAGTTAAAGGTGCAGCTATTCTTGAAAAATTTTCAATGAAATGTCTGTAATAACCTACCAAGCCTAAGAAGTTGCGAATTTCAGTGGGTGTTTTAGGTACTTGCCAATTCATAATCGCTTCAGTTTTAGCGGGATCCACTTGGACGCCACGCTCACTTACCACGTGTCCAAGAAATTGGACTTCTCGAAGCCAGAATTAACATGTTGACACTTTTAACCCCTGTATTTTGTAAACTTTTGATTTTAAGCACAAACGGCTTCTTACGTCCGACAATTTATTCATTAATGAATACGAACATCGTGTGAGGTCAATCAGAGGCACAAGTTTGGCATGTTGACACTTTTGGTCCTTCCTCATACATCTTTTCACTGTTGTCAACTTTAGTCCCTCAAAGTTCACTTTTTACATGATTTGGGTTTATGACACGTGTCATCATTACATTGGACATGATTTTACGAGGTGTTACATCCTCACCCCCTTAAAAGAAATCTCGACCTCAAGATTTATTAAAACAAATGAGGGTATTTCTGTCTCATCGTGGATTCAACTTCCCACGTATACTCTGGGCCTCTACGAGCATCCCATTTTACTTTTACAATTGGCACATGCTTCCTTCGAAGCTTTTTGACCTGTCGATCTTCAATCGATAAAGTTTTTTTCAAAAAACTTTAAACTTTCATCAATCTGCACGTCCTTATGTGATATAGCTAGCGATTCATCAGCTAGACATTTCTTTAAATTGCAGGTGTGGAATACATTGTGTATTCCGCTAAGTTCTTCAGGTAGATCTAGCTTATAGGCCACGCTTCTGACACAATCGATGATCTCGAATGGTCCAATATATCTTGGGTTCATCTTACCCTTTTTACCAAATCTCATCACTCCTTTTTAGGGTAACACCTTGAGCAATACTTTATCACCTACCTCGAATTTTAGAGGTTTGCGCCTCTTATCGGCGTAGCTCTTCTGCCTATCCCTGGCAGCTTTCAAACGGTCACGGATTTGAAAAAATTTGTCTGTTGTTTCCATAACTATTTCTGGTCCTGAGAGTTGGGCTTCCCAACTTACGCCCAACACACAGGCGTTCTACACTTCCTTCCATACAAAGCCTCAAAAGGCGCAGCTTGGATGCTCGAATGATAACTGTTGTTGTATGAAAATTCAATCAAAGGAAGGTGATCATCCCAGCTTCCACCTAAGTCGATAACACAAGCTCAGAGCATGTCTTGCAGCATTTGAATAGTATGCTCACTCTGTCCATCCGTCTGAGGATGATAAGCAGTACTGAAATTTAAACGAGTACCTAGGGATTGCTTGAAACTTTTCCAAAAGTGCAACGTATATCTAGTATCCCTATCAGATATGATAGATACTGGCACTCCGTGGAGAGATACTATCTCATCCACATACAGCTGGGCTAGTTTATCAGAGCTTTGCGTTTCTTTAATGGGCAAGAAATGAGCTGAGTTGGTCAGTCTGTCGACTATAATCCATATCGTATCATTCCAGTGTATCGTTTTGGGCAACTTGGTTATGAAGTCCATAGTTATCATCTCCCATTTCCAAGTAGGGAGTTCAGGTTGTTGCAGCAAACCTGACGGCTTTTGATGCTCGGCTTTAACCTGGGAGCACGTCAGACATTTATCTACATGTGTGGCTATGGATTTCTTCAAACCCATCCACTAGTAGTGTGTCTTCAAATCCTGGTACATTTTGTCATTCCTTAGATGAACTGAATACTTGGAATTATGTGCCTCTTGGAGAATGATATCTCGGAATCCTCCACGAATTGGAACCCAGATTCGACCATTAAATCTGAGGATTCCATCATTTCCAGGTGTCAATTGATCAGCAATCACACTTAATCTTTCTTCAAGAAAATTATTTTCCATTAATGCTTCTTTCTGAGCTAATAACAATTTCTCGATTAAGTTGTTCTTTAGTTCGATGCTTTTGGCAATGCTACTTATTGGTTTAACCCTTTCCTTCCTGCTTAAAGCATCTGCTACTACATTTGCTTTACCAGGATGGTAGCGTATTTCACAGTCATAATCGTTTAATGTTTCCATCCAGCGTCGCTGCCTCATATTGAGATCCTTCTGGTTAAACAAATATCGAAGGCTTTTATGATCTGAATATATTATACACTTAGTCCCATATAGGTAATGCCTCCAAAGCTTGAGTGCAAACACCACGACACCCAATTCCAAATCATGGGTGGTGTAATTCTTTTCGTGCACCTTAAGTTGACGTGAAGCATAGGAAATCGCCTTGCCTTTCTGCATAAGCACACAACCCATACCAGTGTGTGATGCGTCGCAATAAACAACAAACTCTAATGTCCCTTCAGGTAACGTCAAAATAGGAGCATTGGTTAGTTTCTGCTTAAGAATCTCAAAAGATTCTTTTTGTTTTGGACCCCAGTCAAACTTTACATTCTTGCGTGTTAATGAAGTTAAAGGTGCAGCAATTCTTGAGAAATTTTCGATAAAATGCCTGTAGTAACCTGCCAACCCTAAGAAGCTACGAATTTCCGTGGGCATCTTAGGTGCTTTCCAATTCATAATCGCTTCTATCTTAGCGGGATCCACCTGGATACCATGCTCACTTACCACATGTCCAAGAAATTTGACTTCTTGAAGCCAAAATTCACATTTAGAGAACTTTACGTAGAGCTTCTCTTGTTGCAAAAGTTTAAGAATACATCGGAGGTGTTCCTCATGATCAGCTTGGTTCTTGGAGAAAATGAGTATGTCATCAATAAAAAACTATGACAAACTTGTCCAGATATGGCTTGTAGACTCGATTCATAAGATCCATGAATGCTACAGGTGCGTTAGTGAGCCCCAAAGGCATTACTAGGAACTCGTAACGCCCGTATCTTGTTTTGAATGCGGTCTTGTGTACATCTTCGGTTATGACCTTCACTTGATGGTATCCCGACCTCAAATCGATCTTTGAAAAGAAACTTGCTCCTTGTAGCTGATTGAACAGATCGTCGATCTGGGGCAATGGATATCTGTTCTTGATTGTAACTTTGTTCAGCTCACGATAATCAATGCATAAGCGCATTGACCCATCTTTCTTTTTCACGAATAGAATCGGCGCTCCCCAAGGAGATGAGCTTGGTTGTATAAAAATTTTCTCCAATAGATCATCCAACTGCGTTCTTAATTCCTTCATTTCCGTCGGTGCCAAACGATAAGTAGCTCGTGCTACTGGGGCTTCTCCTGGAATAATATCAATTCTGAATTCCACTTGTCTGTCGGGAGGTAAACCAGGTAGTTCTTCAGGGAATACGTCTGAGTACTCAAAAATAACAGGGATATCTTCTATCTTGGGCCTTGGCTCATCTATCGACACCTGTGCCATGTAAATGACACAACCTTTCTTTAAACACTTAGATACCTTAATCATAGATTCTTGATCAGGCAATCCATACTGCGTATCTCCTTGAATAGTAAGTAATTCACCATAAGGGGTTTTGATTACCACTTGCTTCTTATCACAGGCAATTTGAGCTTGGTTATAAGATAACCAATCCAAACCTGTGACTATATCGAATCCTGCCAGTTTCATTGGCAACAAAGGCAATGGAAAAGAGTGATTCCTAATGGATATGAAGCATCCATCTAAAATTGTTGAAGCAGTCTCTAAGGTACCATCAACCAATTCTACCTCATATTTTATGTCTAGAGTTTTAACAGTTTACAAAATTTATCGTCTATAAAGGACTTATCTGCGCTAGAATCAAATAAAACACTAGCATAAACATCATTTATGAGGAAAGTACATGTTATAACGTTATCGTTCTGTACTGCCTCCCTGGCATTCATCTGGAAAACTCGAGCATTTGCGTTCTTGGCCTCTTTCGGCTTCTTTGCAAATTTCAGGCAATTGGTTTTGATATGCCCTTTCTCGTTACAATTGTAACAAGTTGCGTTTTTCAGATCCTTGCACTCTAAAGTCTTATGCCCCTTCGTCTTGCAAATTCCACAGAGTTTAGCCTGTGGGTCAATCATACACTTCCCAGAATGGCGTTTCCTACAGTTCTTGCACTTGGGCCTTTTATCAGACTGATTGGAGTTGTTCCTAAACTCAGACCCTTTCTTTTGCTCGAAGTTACCTTTCTTTTTCTTGTTGGAGCGATGTGAGCTCTCATCTTCCCTTTTCCTTTTTCCCTCTTCAGAAGTCTTAACAGACTTATTCCTTATTGCATCAAGAGTGAGGGATAAGGACAAATCCACCACGGACCTATAAGTGGTAGGCCTGGAAGCTTTAATATTTCCTTTTATTTCCGGGGCCAGGCCTCCAATGAAACGCGCTATACGTTTTTGTTCGGGTGTAACCAAATAGGGAAGAAGTCTTGACATAGTGTTGAAACTCGTGACATAAGCTTGGCAATCCAAATTCTTAATGACCACAGTCAGGAAGTCTATTTCAATCTTTTCTACCTCATGTTGAGGACAAAAGTTTTCTTTGATTAGTGCCACAAATTGCTCCCATGAAGTTATAGAGTGGGATTTTCCCTGTGGCTTGAATTAACGATCTGCATCAAGCCAATGCCTCCCCTTTAAACGACTGTGAAACAAACTTCACAACATCCCGCTCCGCACAACCACTGATATCCATAACGGTATCCATTTCATCAAGTCATGTCATACAGTCTATGGCACCTTTTTCACCTGTAAAATCCCTTGGCTTGCAAGAGACGAAATATTTGTAAGAACAAGTCTTTGAACGCGGTTCCTGATTAAGCACAATTTGCTTAGACGGCAGACTTTTCTGATTCGACGAATGCCGAGAATCGTCTTTCTTGACAGGGAGTCATAGACTACAACTGTCATTTGTCTTATTGGACAATAAGTATAGCCCGTAGGCACTTCATCACTAATGGATGTTTATAATATGATCATCTCATTTGATGATATAAGCCATGATTTGTAGATCATTAGGCTAGATAAGGAATTTGAAAGAATCTAATATAAGGATGACTAGTGTGATTTTCGCGAACCACATTTGTCAAGAGTGCTAACACGTTCTTAGGTGTTAACAAGGATTTATTATCTTAAAAAGTGTTTACCATCATAGCCATGTCTAAAATAACATATAGGCTAGGTTATACCTTTAAGATTTTCTCTTGAGATTTTTAATGGCAGATCAATTATAAATTGAAATGATATTTTGATTAGTGATATAATGTGTGTGTGTGTATATATATATATATATATATATATATATGTTTAATGCCAAATGTAATTGCAAAAAGGAAAACTTCTCATAATAAGTCCTAAGAATTACAATAGTGCCTTAAACGGGTCTTTAAATAAATAACTTGTCCTCGCAGGGACTAAATAAGAAAGCAAGTCCACGCAGGGACTAAATACTTAAATAAAATGTCCACGCAGGGACTAAATACTTAAATAAAATGTCCACGCAGGGACTTAAATGAAATTACAAAACAATAATTAAGGGTTTCTAATGATCCCTCTTCTTTTTCCCCTAAATGAGGTTTGCTAATCCCTTTAGAAGACCGCAGCGACTTCTACGCTCTTCATCTACCCTTTGTTCCACCTCATGCAACCTTTGGAGAATTTCTTGCTGCTGTGGTTGCTGGATTTAAGGTTGCGGTGGCTACTGCTGCTGAGGTTGAGGAGACGGTGGATATTGATACCCATATGCAGGGTACCCAGTTGGGTACTGATGTGTGTGTGGTGTTATATATATTTATGTATATTTTTCGCCCTTTTTTACGCTTTAGTCAAGTTTTAAATTTAAAAAACACGATATTTTACTAACACTAAACACACATATGGGCAAGTGCACCCATCGTGAGCGTAGTATATCGTTTGTAAGATACCGAGGTCGTCCAAGGACACAAGAGCTTTTAGTACCGGTTTTTCCTCAATGCCTAATCAAATCAAAAATTTAGAAAAAAAGGTTTTAAACATGAAAAATAAAACTAAAAATGCGGAAAATAAAAATAAAATAAAAACAGATAGACAAGATGAATCACTTGGATCCGACCCGCCTTTAGTGTAACCTTTGATGTTTTTCGCACTTTTGCACTTTTTAAGAGATTATCTTAGTTATAGACGTAGGCCCCTCTTTTGAAGGTGACGTTACCCTCAACCCAGTAGTTTGAGTCAGCAAGGATACAATCCTAATGTGTTGGATTATTGGAAGATAATTAATTAAGTTATTAATGCGTAATGTGGTAGGCCCCTCTTTTGAAGGTGACGTTACCCTCAGCTAAGTGGTTTGAGTCAGCAGGGATACAATCCCAAGTAGCCGAGTTAATGTATTAATAGTAGTTTACATATGAGGGGATCAAGCCATTCGCACCCCCGCCATCCAATACCAGTGGGTATTGAAGGAGGTCCTAGTAAGCTTGACCCAGGTCCTTGCAAGATCTATACACTGAACAAGGCAAGAACCTTACCAAACCATTCCCTTAACCCCCGACCAGGTAGCCAACATATCTCCATATAAACCGTGGAGATATGAATGGTGTAACTCTTTTATTTTATATAGACAGTAAAATAACGCCATGACACCACAGACAAATGATAAGGAAGTTTCACCTTCAACATAAGAAACTAGTTATTAAAGTCATTAATACAAAACTGTTATAAACCAAACATTTTAGGCCCAACCCATTACTTATGGGCTTTAGGGTTTACAGCTATGTTTATCTCTATATATTGTAATGTTGAATATTGTGAAGAATTGAATCAAGTTTTATCTCTATTGCTCTTTGGTTTTTATCATGTTATCAGCACTTTGACTCTCCACTAGGATTTCTGGCAATCTTCAACCAAACGGATTCAACAGGAATTTATTGTTCATCGCATCCTGGTACACACCATCATATCTCACACTGTACTATGTCGTCTTCTTATTTTTATTATAGTATACATATGAATCTAAAGATAAATCACAATTGCGAATTTAAATATGGTACCAAAGAAAACTATTTACCCCCAATCAATCCGCGGTCACTACCGCTCCAATACACGAACATTTTTCTCCGGCGAATAAACTCACCTGTGAACCGCACCTGCGTGTCACCGACGTTTTGGTGTTTCTTCAAACGAACTGTGACGGGTGTCGTATTATGTTTTTGCGATTTTACCAGATCCCCAAACATTAATTGTTAAAAAAAAAGTTCATCTAGAACCCTTCCTCATCGACCACACGATCACTTCTCCACATAATAAATCAACGTTGAGGATCTCATCACCCTATTTATACACACCACATAGTACGTTGTTGTTGAAGCGATCTCACCATGGAGACAGAACTAAAACAACTCTTCGAGGCGGCGGACGCCGCTGAGGCCAACAGCGGACACCCAAAATCTTCGCCGGAAGAAGATCCGGTGGATTGAAACGGTACGGTTTACTGGCGGCATGGTTCTGAACGGTTGTTGACGATCACTATATTTATGGGAGATTGAGAACATAGATCGCAAATTTTGAAACTGTTGCCATTTTCATGGTCATTATGCAAAAGGGAATCTGAATCAAAGTTTTTCATGGAGGAGGAAGATGGCGTATCCAACTTTTAATAATAAACAAACACCAAATGTGTTACAACTGTACACCAGTTGTATATATTATATTATTTAAAAACAAAATAATAATAATAATAATAATAATAGAATAGAATATATATTATCAAACAAATTAATATTATTATGGTGAAAGTGGGCATGTGTTAGTTCTCAAAGTCGCCACTTTTGTCTATACAATTAAATTAACTGCTTTATACCTATTATAACTATATATTGTTTTATGGTGAAAATATTTTGTAATTGTGAAAATATTTTATAATTGTTAACAATTTAAACACTCAATGAGTCGTTCAACCATTACTAAACATTTTTTAATTCTTTTATTATTATATAACAACGGCCTAACGTATAGAACCCGAAGTTCTACCTATAGAGAACCTGAAGTTCTCCTATAATATATTTTTTTATATCGTGACTCGTTTTAAGATAAATGCTTCTTTCATTTGTAAATAAAATGTCGAACTTATCAAAGCTTGAATTCACCGCACTTGACATCTCGGGTAACAGTTACCTCCCGTGGACTCTTGATGCTAAAATCCATTTAAAGGCAAATAATTTGGGGGAGACAATTATTGATGGTAATCAAACTTCACCTCAAGATAAAAGCGTATGCTATGAATATCTAACTGTTGAGGACCCCCTTGAACTATGGACAAATATCAAAGAACGTTTTGACCACCAGAAGTTGGTCTTACTCCCTAAAGCCCGCTATGAATGGTTTCGTTTACGAGTATAGGATTTTAAGACCGTCAGTAAGTATAATTCTGCCTTGTTACGCATTACCTCTGAGTTTAAATTATGTGGTGAACAAATCACCGACAAATACATGATTGAGCAACCTACCTTAACGTTCCATTTATCCAACATGCTCCTGACGCTGCAGTACAGGGAATGTAATTTTACAATACGATAGCTCTGCTGTACTGCTCCTGACGCAGCAGTACAGGGAACGTAATTTTACAAAATATTCTGAGCTCATATCATGTTTATTGGTCACGGAACAAAACAACAAGCTCATACTATAAAATCATTAAATGCGTGTTATGTGATGATTTTTTTTAGACTATGTTTTTTTTTTTCTTTGTTTGAATTTTATTTCAACTCTAGTGGTATTTTATGTTTTGAACTATTGTTATGGTTTCATTTAAAACCTAGTGATGTTTGATTTATAGTTGCATGATGTTTTTATCATACTCAAACATGCAATTTCTTATACTTAACGTGTTTTATTATTTCCAGAAGAAATATGTATATCAGCTCCAGCAGAGCTATTATTGGTGATGAATGTCTGGTAGATAGTGGTAGTACTAACACTATTCTCAAATATATGAAATTTTTCTCTGAGTTGTCTCTGGCAGAGACACCGATTAGTACTATATCTGGTGTCAGTAACCTTATCGAAGGCTCCGGCCGAGCACGCATAACATTATCTTCGGGTACCCAATTAACTATTGATAATGCATTATATTCTAGTAAATCCAGAAGAAATTTACAGCTTTAAAGATATTCGAAAAAACGGTTACCATCTAAAAACAATATCTGAAAATAATATTGAATATCTTCAAATTACTTCAAACAAAAATGGCAAAGAAACAATTGTTAAACAATTAGAAGCCTTATCCTCTGGGTTATATTGTACTAATATCAATTCTATCGAATCATACATGGTGAGTAACCAAAAGCTGTTAGATAAAGATACATTCAATATATGGCATGACCGTGTGGGTCACCCTGGTAGCATAATGATGAGACGAATAATCAAAAGTGCAACCGGGCACCCTCTCAAAAACTTAAAAGTTTTGCTACCACAAGACTTATTATGTGCAGCATGCTCTCTGGGCAAAATTATAACTCGGCCCTCAATTGATACATGAAACCCCTTCATTTTTTGAAAGAATTCAAGGGGATATTTGTGGGCCTATTCATCCTCCGTGTGGACCATTCCGCTATTTTTTGGTTTTAATAGACGCATCCTCCAGGTGGTCACATGTGAGCCTTTTAGCTACTCGAAATGTAGCATTTGCCTGACTTTTAGCTCAAATCATACAATTGAGAGCCAATTTTCCCGACAATCAAATTAAAAACATCCGGATGGATAATGCGGGAGAGCTCACATCTCAAGCTTTTAGTGACTATTGTATGTCAATTGGGATCAATGTTGAACATTCAGTACCTCATGTTCACAAACAAAACGGTTTAGCTGAATCTCTGATCAAACGATTACAAATAATCGCTAGACCACTCTTAATGAGATGTAAATTACCATCTTCTGCATGGGGTCATGCTGTTTTGCATGCCGCTGCACTGATTAGATTGAGACCAACTGCTGATCACGAATACTCCCCATTGCAACTGGTCTCCGGACTAGAACCAAGTTTGTCCCACCTTAGAATTTTTGGTTGTGCGGTATATGTACTAATACAGCCACCACAATGTACTACAATGGGACCCCAAAGAAGTCTGGGTATCTATATTGGTTTTAACTCCCCGTCCATTATTAGATACTTAGAGCCAATGACGGGAGACATGTTTACAGCACAGTATGTTGACTGTCATTTTGATGAAACGATGTTCCCAGTCTTAGGGGGAGATAAGGACAAAGAAAGACTGGTAACACAAGAAATAACGTGGAATGCATCATCGCTATCAAATCTTGACCCCGAAGTGGTCAATGTGAATATGAAGTCCAAAAGATCATACATTTGCAAAGAATAGCGAATGAATTACCAGATGCATTCACAGACACGAATAGAGTGACAAAGTCACACGTACCAGCATCAAATGTACCTGCTCGAATTGAAGTAATCCCAGAAGCGATTACTATACAACAAAAGCGTGGGAGACCAATCGGTTCCAAAGACAAAAACCCACGGAAACGAAAAGAGCAAAGTAACGCAGTTGATGAAAACTCACAAAAGATTATAAGTGAAACCCCGGTAGAGGTAAATGTCCCAGAAGAGACAACTATGAATCCAGAGGAAAATGAAGTTTCAGAAGAAACACCGGTACCGAACGAAAATGAGATCTCTATTAATTATGTACAAGATAGTACAATGTGGAACCAGAATAAAACACGTGTTGATGATATATTCGCATATGCTATAGCAACGGATGTAATCAATGAAAATGATTACGTACCAAAATATTTAGAAGAGTCCATGCACAGAAATGATTAGCCAAGATGGCAAGAAGCCATAAATACCGAACTAAATTCGCTCGAAAAGCGACATGTTTTCGGACATGTAGTCCCAACGCCCATAGACGTCAAACCAGTAGGTTATAAATGGGTGTTTGCAATAAAGAGAAATGAAAAGAATGAGATTGTATGAAATAAGGCTCGACTTGTAGCACAAGGGTTTTCCCAAATCCCAGGAGTTGATTATGAGGAAACGTATTCCCCTGTAGTGGATGCGATAACCCTTAGGTTCCTAATCGGCCTCACAATCTCTGAAGGACTTCATATGAGACTAATGGATGTTGTCACCGTATACTTATACGAGACACTTGAAAATGACATCTACATGAAAATCCCTAAAGGATTAAAATTGCCTGAAGCATTAAAATCAACACCTCGAGATATGTGTTCTATAAAGTTCCAGAGATCTTTATATGGTCTCAAACAATCTGGTCGTATGTGGTATAACCGACTTAGTGAATATCTCAAAAAAGAAGGATACAAGTTTGATGTAATCAGTCCATGTGTCTTTATAAAAAGATCAGTCTCAAATTTCACTATAATAGCAGTCTATGTTGATGATATCAACATCATCGGATCTCCTGAAGAGATAGAGAAAGCTGCTCAGTTGTTGAAGAAGGAATTTGAAATGAAAGATCTTGGTATGACGAAATTATCCATCGGACTACAATTTGAGTATCTGTGCAATAGCACATTTGTCCATCAATCAAACTACATCCAGAAGATGTTAATACGTTTTAATATGGATAAAGCACATCCGTTTAGCGTACCTATGGTTGTCCGACCGCTAGATCCACAGAAGGATCCTTACCGCCCTCAAGAAGAAGGTGAAGAAGTACTTAGTCCATAAGTACCGTACTTAAGCGCGATCGGTGCCCTTATGTATCTCGCAAATAACACAAGACCTGACATTGCATTTGCAGTACATGTACTAGCGAGATACAGTTCGAATCCAACACGTAGACACTGGAATGGTGTAAAACATATATTCTGGTATATTTACGGGACACAAGACTTAGGTCTTTTCTATCAAAAAGGTCAAAAGTCCCAGCTTGTTGGGTATGCTGATGCTGGATATCTATTAGATCCTCACAAAGCAAAATCTCAGACAGGTTATGTATTCACATATGGTGGCACAACAATTTCTTGGAAGTCAACTAAGCAAACACTTACAGCAACATCATCAAATCATGCCGAATTAATAGCACTATATGATGCTGGTAGAGAATGTGTGTGGTTGGGATCAATGATTAATCACATACAAGAAGCATGCGGATTAGAACAGATCAAGAAGGAGCCAACGATTATTTATGAAGACAATGCTGCTTGCATAGCTCAGATCCGAGAAGGTTACATCAAGGGTGATCGAACAAAGCACATCTCACCAAAGTTTTTCTCAACATATGACTTGCAAAAAGAAGGGGAAATTGATGTTCGCCAGGTCAAGTCAAATGAAAATTTTGCTGACCTGTTCACGAAATCTTTACCTAGAAGCAGTTTTGAGCAGCTATCACACAAGATTGGTCTTCGTAGATTGAAAGATGTTTGTTGAATTCAGGGGGAGAATTATACACGCTGTACTCTTTTTCCCTTAACTAAGTTTTGTCCCACTGGGTTTTCTTAGTAAGGTTTTTAATGAGGCAGCATAGCTGATCCAGTAGTATCAGATTATTTATTCAGGTCCTGAAGTACCTATTTAACATCATCGTGAAGTATGTTGTTAAACTGTGTTTAATTCTAAATGTCTGAGGGGGAGTGTTATAAACCAGACATTTTAGGCCCAACCCATTACTTATGGGCTTTAGGGTTTCCAGCTATGTTTATCTCTATATATTGTAATGTTGAATATTGTGAAGAATTGAATCAAGTTTTATCTCTATTGCTCTTAGGTTTTTATCAAAAACCAAATAAAAAGTATGATAAGATTAAAAATAAAAAGTATTACACTAAATGCTTGTCTTCACCAAGTGATGTAAGAGACTTAGGCAAACATGGCCTTTGATTGTGAAGAACTCTTACTATCAATCTTGGATCCCGAGACTACTACACACACTCTATGATGGATGATGGTGGTGGATGTGGGTGTTGTGATGGTGGTGGAGTGTGGGTGAAGTGGGAGAGATGTGGTTTGTCAAGGGATGCCTTTGAAGTGAACCAAGCACCCCTATTTATACCCTGCACAGAAGCTCGGACACGGCCCCGTGTCCGCTGGGCACGGCCCCGTGTCCACCCATCTTCTCTTTCTTCATTAATTGCAGTTTGTCTGTATTAGTTGACCACGCCTCGGTGTCCGCTGGGCACGGCCCCGTGTGCAGAAGCGTATCTGTACTATCAAGATTTGCTTGGATTCAGTGAATCTTAACGTTGACCATGGCCCCGTGTCCGCTGGGCACGCCCCCGTGTTGGGAGATAGAAACTTCTACAACTTTGTCTTTTCTGCAGACACTTGGGCACGCCCCCGTGTCCGCTGGGCACAGGGTGTGTTCAGCCTTCTGATTTCTTGTTTTTGCTTGGGAAGATGCTGTCGAGGGGTCGGGCATGCCAAGTTTATTCCTTTTCTTGTATTTGTATTAGATTTAGCTGCATTTTTTCTTCTTTTGTTCATTTGAGCTCATTTAATCCTGAAAATACAAAAGGAAGACAAAAGCACACTTTTCCAACATTAGTACTAAAAAAATGTTAGTTTTATGCCTCATTTGATGTAATTTATATGTTTCATTTTAAACACATTAGGTACGCGGGTGGAAAGGGAGAGGGGTAGAGAGCATTGAAGTTTGTCGCTTCAATGTATGGGTCAACGGCAGGTGCATTGTTGGAGTTATAACCTGAGTAGGCTTGGGCTCAAACGGGTTGTACCAGCTGCATCTGGGTACGCATGGATTGGGTTTTCATAACCCATGGGTGGTGCAAGTGCGACTGGTGCAAAGTCGACTTCAGAAACAACATTTGAAGGCCCACCCAAATGTGGGTCCTCAAAGATAAGAGGATAGTTGCTGGAATGTTGGGGGGTGCTGAAATGAAAACGCCCTCGCACAGATATCCGCGCACTTCTTCTCCGCCTTGATGGTTCTGGCGGCAGTGGTTACTCCTGTGCTGGCGGTGGCGGTGGTGTGACTGCCTGAAAGTGTGGGTTATCTGAGGGAACCTGTTGGTGTGGAGGTGAGTTGCGGTGAGGGGGAGTAAACTCCCACTTATATGTGCTCCACCTTTCGGCCTATATATCGGGGCCTCTGTATGGCGAACCTTGAAAAGAAGATCTGCTTAAAATTTCAATGGGATGCGTGGGCGTCCCAGAAGGTGGCATATCGGGATCTGGATCTTCGTCCACATACAAATATCGGGAATGTGTCTATTTTCTACAATGGACTCTTACCACACACAAGGCAAATCCTTGAATCCAACTTCGGAGGACTCCTTGGGAATCGGCACCCCGAGGAAATTTATAATTAAATTGAAGAAATTGCTCAAAATAGTTTTCAATGGCACACTCCTAGGGGTTCAAAATCCATAGCCCCGGGCGCCTATAAGTGGACAAAACCACTTCTTTGCAAGCCCAAATCTAAGCCTTCACTTCAAAAATAAAGAAATTTGAATTAAATAAAACGGCTTTGGTTATGGCTTGTGAAGGATGTGGCGGCCCCCATGAAAACTGGAGTTGTATGAAAGATTTAGAAAATCAAACAGAAGTGGTACATTACCTCAATAACCGCCCATGACCAACGGGAGCCCTAAGTAACTCTTTTACTCCCGAATGGAGAAATCATGCCAACTTTAGTTGGAGGGAATCGGGGGGTAATAACCAACAAAATCAAAATCAATGATCCAAGTTTCAACAACAACCCCAAAATGAGCAACAAGGCTTCCAACCAAAACAAGGAGGAAGAGAAAGACTTGTGGATCTAATCACTCGTCTTTTCTCTGAATCTGGAAAAAGGTATGCGGAAAGGTTCCTACAAACCGAGGCCGAACTTAAGAACCAACGGGCTAGCATCCAAAATATTGAAAAACAAGTGAACCAACTTGCCCAAACTTTCTCCAGAAGACCAAAAGGAGCCTTGCCTAGTAATACTGAACCAAACCCAAAAGCCTAAGTAAACATTATCAACTTAAGAAACCAGACGATAGGCCTGATGATGAACCAACACCACCTCAAAATGCTACACAAACCATAAACACACCCATCGCCAAAAACCAAGAAAATACTCAACCTCAAAATAACGAATCAACCAAACCACCACCGGTCCCTTACCCCGGTCGTTTACTACAGAAAAAGACCGACGGGAAATTTACAAAGTTTATAAGCCTACTTAAACAACTTCACATCAATCTCTCTTTCGTAGAAGTCCTCACACAAATGCCAAAATACTCCAAATTCATGAGAGACTTTCTAACCCACAAAAGGAAGATTAAATCAATCCAACAAGTCAACATGAGTGAAGAATGCTCGGCGGCAATCCTCAACAAACTCCCACAAAAGAAGATTGATCCCAGAAGCTTCACCATTCCTTGCTCCATTGGAGTATCACCTGTAAGAAATGCACTTGCCGACTTAGGGGCTAGCATTAACTTAATACCCGCCTCTATGTTCAACCGACTCGGATTAGGAAAGCCATATCCTAAAAAGATGAGCATCTAACTTGCGGATAGGTCGGTAAAATACCCTCAAGGTGTCATAGAAAATCTCTTGGTCAAGGTCGGGGAATTTGTTTTCCTGGCATTTGTGTAATCCTAGAAATGGAGGAAGACACCAAGATCCCGCTCATACTAGAAAGTCCATTCCTTGCCACCGCACGGGCCATGGTAGATAAGAGTGACGAAAGGTTAACATTGAGGGTAGGTGACAAGGAGATGAAGTTTGAAGTAAGACAACATGTGGAGGAGGACCCGATCAAATACCTCTAAGCAATAGAATCAAGTCTCTACTACGCCCTCAGCCGCTGCATCTCGGGATGCGAGTCATCCCGCTCGGGTAACATTTGACCGACTTTGAGTCTAGCTAAGGACCCTTATAAACTTAGCGCACCATGGAGGCATTCCATGGACTATCTAACAATAAAGTAGTTTAAATCTTAGTGTAACTTTTAGTTAATGCTTTATTTTTAAGTTTTTCTCTTTGTAGGAATAAAATACACTCAGAAGGATGTTGAGAAGGCCAAAGGATGTTGAACCAGCACTCCATGCATGAAAACGGACGACTCCCGACTGAAAGTCTTCAAATCAGTAAGTGCAGCACGGGGCCATGTCAGGTAAGCACCCCCCCGTGCCCCAAGTCTGCTGAAACAATTTTGATTCTGGAACCTGACACGGGGCCATGTCAAGTGCCCTGTTTTCTGAAAAAAAAAATTGTTTTAACACATGTTTTACACATTTAATCAATCTAACCAATTTTGGACACATTGAGGACAATGAGTAATTTAAGTGGGGGTGGGGGGGGGGGGACTTGAATAACTTGAATTTGTTTGTCCTAAAACAAGCCTAACACGAAACTCTACTTGGAACCGTTAAATCACCCCAAATCTTTTTTCAAAAAAAAAGTTAGTTTGTTTTGTCTTGTTTATAGTTTAAGTTAGAAAACCAAGTTCTAAAAAGTTCAAGTTTTTACAAATTTACAAACGATAGCGCCGTGATAAAAAAGGAACCACATAAGAAAAATTCATAAAAAGGCATGACAAATTTTTAAAATTTGATTGTATATATATTTTCATATTTTTACTCTTTTCCCACAAAATTATGAGTTTTGAGCCTTTAACGAGTATCCAATATCATATCCATACTAAATGCTCATTTTTCATTTCTTGTGTAAATAACTCATATGGTTACTACGAATCTAGAACTTGACAAGACAATACATTCCCGTTCCTTACCGACTAATCCAAGTAAGTATATGATTGAGGCATTAGGATTTTAATCCCTTTTTCATTTCAACCTTATTTTCTATTTTTTAATCTCCCCTCAAAAACTCCCCTTAATTAACCCTTTGAGCCTAAAACCTTTTATTTCAAACCCCACAACACACCATCACCCAAAAACCATCTTTTTATCTTTGCACCTTCTATTTTAGTAAAATTCGGTTCTTTTGAAAAAAACACAAAAGCATGTGACTTTACTTTATTTAAAAAAAAACATCTCTAGTTGCTTGAAATAAATAAGCAAATTTGTTGCTTATAAACATTTAGTTTATAAAGTCACAAATAAATTTTCAAAAGAAAACCGACTTTTTACGCTTTTAGCCACTTTCAAATAAAACTACCCTACCCTACCCTTAACCAAAAACCTACCTTTTCAAAGTCCTCTTGATATTTAAGTTAAAAAGGAGGAGGATTGATTTCTTGTCTAGCATATGGTAGGAGTAAGTTTCGTACCGGGACCGAGCGTTTCACTTAGCATCTTCGGCCGAGTGTTGAGTGACCACTTTTGAGGTATGTGAATGTATATATAGCTAAATGAAATTTTAAAATATATGTTATACTTAAAATATTTATTTTTCTTAAAAAAAAGTTCTAAATGAATCATGACGAATAAGATTGTATATAAAATAAAAACAAGAATAAATAAAGAACTTGGATTCCCGACACTCTACAAACACAACCCAAAAACTTCTCTTCTACCCATTCCATTTGAGAGTTTTGCTTGTACTTAGTGTACGATCCAAGATTTGCAAATCTGAGAGTTGACCACAGCCCATGTCCATGAGACACGGCTGTGTGTCCCTTGTCTGCTTCTGTTTTTCTTCTTCTTCATGGAATCTTTGGTGGGGCACAGTGATATGCGTAAAATGTAACATATAAATTGTATCAAATAAGGTATAAAAACAACCTTTTTTATTATTAATGTTGGAAAAAGTGTGTTTTTTTGTTTACTTTTGATTTCAGGATTAAAAGAGCTTAAACGAACAAAAGGAACAAATTAACGACGAAAACCAGCATAAATACGAAGGAAGGGAAGTTGATACACTATACCGACCCTCCAAGCTTCACCTAAGGGACAAAACCAACAAACAAGAAGCCTAACAAAGGGTCGTGTGAAGTCACTGTTTTTAGCTATAAAAGTAAGTGCTTGGCTCACTTGCAACTCATCCCTTGGCAAACCAATTCTCTCACACCTACCACCACTCTACCACCACCACCACTACTACAATCACTTACCAAATTCAAAGCCAAAACTCATGTAAACAATCTTTGTCACAACCCCCGATCCCTAATACCCAGGAACGGGCGGCCGCGAGCCAGTTTCGGTGGTATCAGGTATTGTCTAATTTGGCAGCGGAATTTTCATCAGGATCGTAGTTAGGAAATATTGGATCAGAGTAAATACCACATTTTCATAATATTAAACACATGGGATAAAACCCAAGTTTGCAATACACACATTTTCATAGGAATAAATCCTATTTTTTGTTTAAGAAAAACATCTATTTCTTTTTAGGTAACTTTATTGCCACTTTTCCAAGCCTTCAGTGTTGTCTAGCTGGCTTCTATTTGGCTTTCACAATTTGTTACCTGAAACGCGTTTTAAAAACATTTGTCAGTGGGAAATACTAGTGAGTGAATCCCAGTTTAATCAAGTTTAAATAAAAACCATTGTACAGTTTTGAGGGAGATCTCGCAATTATATTTGTTTCCAAGTTATACCAATTAACATCCATGGTACTGTCAGACCCGACTTGTGGAAATGTTACTCCTTGACCAGGTGGTAACAAATTTTGTATACAAAACCCCAACATACTCATGATAATTGTATTTTTACAAATACTCAATAACTGCTTAATATACATTTAATTGTTTGAGGTTTTGTAAAAACAGTTAATAAAAGGTTCACAAAAAGTGGATCAACTCACATTGTTGTCTTAGATTTTCTATAAGGGTTCCTTGGAAATTATCTATAAATTACACAAATGCACACGTGTTAGTATAATAACTCATTTTAACATTAGTAATACCCTCCCCGAGACGGCATTCCAACAACTACGTCGGGCAGAACCACGACAGCCATTACGGAACCCTAGATCAATCGGGCAGCGTATCTAATACGTATCCAGGGGTTATAATACTTACAACGGAGCATAACTTCGCTATTTAGGGGGGTATAATACCTTAGTATAATGCCTACTATGAGAGAATTACGTTTAGAAAGAAAGAAATGTACGAGTTGTGCTGAAATCCGATGCCTGCTACTTATAGTGCCTCATCTCGACTTTTACGCGGCCCGCGTAAATGTTAACAGAGGGCTACGCGGCCGCGTCAAACCCGGTCAACGCTGTAGCTGATCCGGGTCATCGACTAGACCTGCCACGATGATGACACGTGTCATCACCGGGCTGCGCCACACCTTTGATCTCTAGCGGCCCGCGTAAGACCCTTAAGATGTCTACGCGGCCCACGACAAACCCAAAAATTGATTTTTTAATTATTTTTTCTAATATTTAGGGTATTCGGGGTCCGTTTTCACGTATGGGGTGTATTTTTGGACATATTGGGATATTTTAAAATATATTAGGGTGTCGGAAAAATTATGAGGGTGTCGGTTTCCTTTAAGGTTGTTATATCCTCCCCACCTTGTTTTAGAGCTCGTCCTCGAGATCTACTGGAATAGGTGTGGATATTTCTTTTGCATTTCAGATTCAAGCTCCCATGTGTACTCAGGTCCTCTTTTGGAGTCCCACTTCACTTTGACCAGAACTAGTCTCTTGTGTTTGAGGTTTTTTACTTTCCTGTCTTCAATCTGTAGAGGCCTTTCTACAAATTTGAGTTGTTCATTTACCTCTATATCCTTAAGAGGCACTACTAGTGATTCATCAGCTAAACACTTCTTGAGATTAGATACATGAAATACATCATGTATTCATGCCATTTCCTCTGGCAGTTGTAGCTGATAGGCTACATGTCCTATTCTTCTAATAATCTCAAAAGGTCCAACATAGCTGGGACTTAGCTTTCCTCTTTTGAGGAATCTTACCACTCATTTCCAAGGAGAGACCTTTAACAATACTTTATTTCCTACTTGAAATTCCAATGGTTTGCGTCGGTTATCAGCATAGCTCTTCTGTCGATCACGTGCTGCTTTCAGTCGTTCCTTGACTTGAATGATTTTATCAGTTGTTTCTTGCACTATCTCAGGTCCAGATAGTTGCTTTTCCCCAATTTCTGCCCAACAGACTGGGGTTTGGCACTTTCTTCCATAAAGTGCTTCGAATGGTGCAGCATTGATACTTGTGTGATAACTATTATTATAAGAAAATTCTATTAAAGGTAAGTGATCTTCCCAATTACCTCCAAAATCAATTACACAAGCTCTAAGCATGTCTTCCATCGTCTGAATTGTCCTTTCACTTTGTCCGTCCATTTGAGGATGATCAGTTGTGCTTAGATTTAGCTTGGTTCCCATTGCCTTTTGGAAACTTGACCAAAAATGAGAGGTAAAACGGCTATCCCTATCCGACACAATTGATAAAGGTATTCCATGTAATGAAACAATTTCATTTACATACAATTTAGCTAACTGTTCCATACTGAAAGTTTCTTTCATTGGTAGGAAATGAGCTGACTTGGTTAGCCTATCTACAATCTCCCAGATTGTATCATTACCTTTTCTTGTTTTGGGTAATTTAGTAACAAAATCCATTGTTATCAATTCCCATTTCCATACTGGCATTTCTAACTGTTGTAATAAACCTGAGGGTTTCTGATGTTCAGATTTAACTTGAGAACAAGTTAAACATTTAGAAACATAGGCTGCTATGTACTTTTTCATTCGTATCCACCTAAAATTCTTTCTTAAATCCTGGTACATTTTATCATTTCCTGGATGCATCGTATACTTAGATTTATAGGCTTCTTCTAATATACGATGACGTAGGTTTCCTAATTTAGGTATCCACATTCTCTTCTTATGGAATCTCCAAATTCCATCTGTTCCTTGTTCTAATTCCTTTAGCATACCTTTTAATTTTTCAGTATCATCCTTGATTACTGATTCTTGTGCTTTTCTAATTTGCTTATTTAAATCTACTTGTAGATTTAATTTAAGAGAACGTATCCTTTTTGGCTTTTCGTGATACTTTCGGCTTAAAGCATCTGCCACTATATTTACTTTTCCTTCATGATATTGGATATCACAATCATAATCACTAAGCATCTCCATCCAGCGTCTTTGTCTCATATTCAATTATTTTTGCCCGAAAACATACCTTAAACTTTTATGATCTGTGAATATGGTAAACTTACTACCATAAAGATAATTTCTCCAAATTTTAAGGGCAAAAATTATAGCTCCTAATTCTAGATCATGGGTTGAATAATTCTCTTCATGATTCTTAAGTTGTCTAGATGCGTAAGCTATAACCTTTTGGTGTTGCATCAACACACATTCATAACCTAACTTAGAAGCGTCACAATAGACTACAAAGTCTTCAGTTCCTTCTTGTAACGTTAATATGGGTGCATGGGTTAATCTATGCTTAAGAATTCTAAAATCTTTTTCCTGTTTTGGTCCCCATTCAAACTTAATGGATTCACAGGTTAACTTAGTTAAAGGAATGGCTATTCTAGAAAAATCTCGAATAAATCTTCTATAATAACCGGCCAATCCTAAGAAACTTCTAACTTCAGTTGGTGACTCAGGGATTTTCCATTTAGTAATCGCCTCGATCTTTGTTGGATCCACATGAATTCCTTCGTGATTAACTAAGTGTCCAAGAAACTGTACTTGCTCTAACCAAAACTCGCACTTTGAAAATTTAGCATAAAGTTTTTCCTTTCTTAATAGACTTAAAAGTGCGTGCAAATGCTTTGCATGTTCCTCTTTACTTTTAGAATAGATGAGAATATCATCTATAAAGACAATTATGAATTTATCCAAATATAGTTTACATATTCGGTTCATCATGTCCATAAATGCAGTTGGGGCATTGGTTAAACCAAATGGCATGACAGTAAATTCATAATGATCATACCTTGTTCTAAATGCGGTTTTAGGAATGTCCTCTTCCTGTACCTTTAATTGATGATATCCTGACCTTAAATCGATTTTAGAAAAAAATCGAGCTCCTTGCAATTGGTCGAACAGATCATCGATTCTCGGTAATGGATACCGATTCTTAATCGTGACCTTGTTTAATTCACGGTAGTCAATGCACATACGCATCGATCTGTCCCTCTTTTTAATGAATAAAATCGGTGCTCCCCACGGTGATGAGCTTGGCTGTATAAATCCTTTCTCCAACAATTCGTCTAATTGTTTCTTTAATTCTTGCATTTCGGCTGGTGCCAAACGGTATGGTGCTTTGGCAATTGGTGCTGTTCCTGGTAATAGATGGATTCTGAATTCGACTTCTCTGTCTGGCGGTAGTCCTGGTAATTCTTCCGAAAATACATCTGAAAACTGGGACACTACTGGAATGTCTTTTAATTCCTTTCCTCTAGTGTTAGTGATTATAGAAATCAAATACACTATAGATCCTTTTCTTATATAGCTTGCAGTTTTCATCACAGAGATGAATTTCGTGGATCTAGATGGTTTATCACCTTTAATTGTGATCTTTTCACCCTTTGGTGAATATACTTGAATTGACTTTTGATCACATAAAATATTAGCTTTATTGGCTATTAGCCAATCCATTCCTAATACAATATCAAATTCTGCCAGATTCATTGGGTAAAGATTTGCCATAAACTTTTGGTTTAAAAATTCTATTCTTGCTCCCTGCAAGATTTCAGAAATTCTAACTGTTTTTCCATTTGCTGTCTCGACTAGACATTCTTGTGAGAGTTTAGTTAATGGTTGATTGAGAAGCGTGCAAAACGAAGTACTAATAAAACCTTGGTTTGCACCATAGTCAAATAATACTTTAGCAAAAACATCATTAACTAAGAACGTACCGGCTATAACGTCCGGAATCATCTTGGCTTCATCTGCAGTTAGAACGAATGCTCTAGCATTTTTAGCGTTCCTGTTGTTCGTGGCTGGAGCTAGTTTTGGACAGTTTGGTTTGATATGACCTTTTTCTCCACAATTGAAGCATAATCCATTACTGGATTTTCTCCTGCAATCTTCTTCCTTGTGTCCTGGTAACTTACAGAAGTTGCAGTGAGCGAAGCATTTTCCCTAATGCTTTTTCTTACAAGTCTTGCAGTATGGTGGAGAGGTAGAACCTATATTCCTACGGTTGAAATTCCCAGAACGGAATTCTTGGATAAACCTTTGAGCTAGGTTTCTCCTCTGGTCTTCTTCTCTAGTACGGATTAGCTCATCTGTCAAGGTATTTGCTAGTTCTACAGCTTCTTCTATAGTTTGGGGTCTAGCTGCCTTGACTGTCTAATCTCTCCAATTAATCCCCATATGTAACGGGAGATTAATACTGGTTCAGGTGATGCAAGGGTTGGCACTATTCTAGCATATTCAAAGAATGTGGTAGTATAACCCTTACTATCTACCCCGGTCATTCTTAAGTTCAGAAACTTATTTGCTATCTGTTCCTTTTCATTGGGAGGGCCGAATTTCCTTTCTACCATATTCTTAAATTCTTCCCATTCCATGTTGTATACCCTATCACTTCCTCTTGACTGGAGGATAGTGTTCCACCATTCTAAGGCTGAGTTTTTAATAGATTAGAAGCAAACATTATCTTGTCTTCTTCAGCACACTTGCTTATTTTTAAAACAACCTCAGTCTTTTCTATCCAGCGTAGAGCTGCAATGGGTCTTTCATTGCCCGAGAATTCTATTGGTTTGCAGGACCAGAATTTTTATAAGAACAACCGTAAGACACGGTTCTTCTCCTTTTGGGAATGGGCACTTGAAGTACAGGTCCATTGTTTACGCTGTTTTCTGGTTCAGTTGGTCGCTTACTGCTATGTTTACTTTTATTATCAGCATCCTTAATAGTTTGAAGAATAAATGGCATTGCATCTATGATTCCTTGTGCTACTATGTGTTGGATAGCACTATTATCCATTTGGTTTCCATTGTTATTGATGCTCGGATTCTCATTAACCAAGTTAATGTTACTCTGGTTATCATTATTCAGATTTCCTTGATTTCCTTCGTCGGCCATCTGAATTTTAAACATTTACACATATTAATATCATAAAATAATATTTTAATATAGCCAATTACATGACACGCATTTTAGTCAAAAGTGTCGATCATTGCGACTTACTCTATTCATATACTATGCATCTATTACACACCAGTACTGAAATTAAAATTACAATACCGACTGAAATTTAAAGTTATGCTACTAGTAATAGGCATCCGTAGTTTTTTTTTCCATACACATACACACATATTCTATTATTATTATTACTACCATTTTCACCATCACATTCATGGATATGGATTTATCCAAAAATCCATATTGCGCTCGTCATACTTCCAGACGAGTCGCTCTCCCACCTGTCTCATTCGTTCACTACTCTCTAAAATTTCCTCACCAAATGTCCTAAGTTCTTGTACGTTTTCTGCACTCATTGGGGGTGCAGGTTCTAGGACTGGGTTCGGAATCTGGGGTGCGGGTTCTTGATATGGCGGTGTAGGGGCCTGAAATTGGTAAGGATTTTCTAAAATCTCCCTAATGAATACAACGTGGTAATAGGGATCTAAAGGATCCAAACCTGGGTAGGCTCCTATGTTTGGCATGGGCATGTCTTCATGTATCGGGTAACGTTGCACATAGTCCCTAACGTCAACCCACCAGGGGTCGTAATTTGGGTCTAAGGGGTTTGGTGCTGGTACCCTAGGTATTTCTTCCGGATTGAAGTCATGCATTTCTGCTTGGTTTTCAGGGTTTTCTATTTCCATTGGTTGGTCAGGAATTGGTGGTTGTGGTTGGGGTGCTATCATTTGCTCCAGTTTAGGGTCAGCTGTAGTGGTTGCTAAGATATGGATGTTGGCTATACCCCTATTAATCATATCCTGGGCATAGGCATCGGTTTCTCTTTTGGCTGCTGCTAGTGCTCTCTGGTCTTGTAACTTTTTCATACGCTTCCTACACTCGTGTGCCCCTCGACTGAACCATCCTCTCTTTTTCTGAGGGAATGGCTCCTCGGACTGAGCCTTAAACACGAATATTCCTTCTTCCGTATCAGTAGAGTACCCTGAGAGGGCAGGCTGAGAAGAGGAGGTGCCTTTACTTCTAGGTGAACCAGATAATTGACGATACGCGTCAGATGGTCCTTGGTCGCTCATACTGTAAACTAACAAATAGTCAAATAACACATAACAAGAAAATACAATTATGCACGAATTCCCATGCTTTATTTCCTAACAATTTAAATTTTGATGTCAGCAGAACACTTTTGTGGCTGAATTAGTGGCTTAGCTCTGATACCAACTTCTGTCGCAACCCCTGATCCCTAATCCCCGGGAACGGGCGGCCGCGAGACAGTTTCTGTGGTATCAGGTATTGTCTAATTTGGCAGCGGAATTTTCATCAGGATCGTAGTTAGGAAATATTGGATCAGAGTAAAATACCACATTTTCATAATATTAAACACATGGGATAAAACCCAAGTTTGCAATACACACATTTTCATAGGAATAAATCCTATTTTATTTAAGAAAAACATCTATTTCTTTTTAGGTAACTTTATTGCCACTTTTCCAAGCCTTCAGTGCTGTCCAGCTGGCTTCTATTTGGCTTTCACAATTTGTTACCTGAAACGCGTTTTAAAAACATTTGTCAGTGGGAAATAGTGGTGAGTGAATCCTAGTTTAATCAAGTTTAAATAAAAACCATTGTACAGTTTTGAGGGCGATTTCGCAATTATATTTGTTTCCAAGTTATACCAATTAACATCCATGGTACTGTCAGACCCGACTTGTGAAATGTTACTCCTTGACCAAGTGGTAACAAATTTTGTATACAAAACCCCAACATACTCATGATAATTGTATTCTTACAAATACTCAATAACTGCTTAATATACATTTAATTGTATGATGTTTTGTAAAAACAGTTAACAAAAGGTTCACAAAAAGTGGATCAACTCACATTGCTGTCTTAGATTTTCTGTAAGGGTTCCCTGGAAATTATCTATAAATTACACAAATGCACACGTGTTAGTATAATAACCCATTTTAACATTAGTAATATCCTCCCCGAGATGGCATTCCAACGACTACGTCGGGCAGAACCACGACAGCCGTTACGGAACCCTAGATCAATCGAGCAGCGTATCTAATACGTATCCAGGGGTTATAATACTTACAACAGAGCAGAACTTCACTATTTAGGGGGGTATAATACCCGAGTATAATGCCTACTATGAGAGAATTACGTTTAGAAAGAAAGAAATGAACGAGTTGTGCTGAAATCCGATGCCTGCTACTAATAGTGCCTCATCTCGACTTTTACGCGGCCCGCGTAAATGTTAACAGAGGGCTACGCGGCCCGCGTCAAACCCGGTCAACGCTGTAGCTGATCTGGGTCATTGACTAGACCTGCCATGATGATGACACGTGTCATCACTGGGTTGCGCCACACCTTTGATCTCTAGCGGCCCGCGTAAGACCCTTAAGAGGTCAACGCGGCCCGCGACAAACCCAAAAATTCAATTTTTAATTATTTTTACTAATATTTAGGGTATTCGGGGTCCGTTTTCACGTATGGGGTGTATTTTTGGACATATTGGAATATTTTAAAATATATTAGGGTGTCGGAAAAATTATGAGGGTGTCGGTTTTCTTTAGGGTTGTTATAATCTTTCCCTGCAAGACTAACCCTGCAGGTACCTCACAATCTTTCCCACAAGACTACGGATATGATATTGAAAGATCTGATGAAGTAGTTGGTGGATGCTTCCAAAAGTCAGCCTACTCATCAGCAATTATCCCAGGAGCTTTAGAACTTTGTGCAACCAATTTTAGCAGCTCAAAGGGAATTAGCTGAACTTCAACATAACTCACACATGGAATTGATCAGAGTTATGGTTGAAGCAAGGTACAAGGATACCAAGTAGATATCAAGGGCATCAAAGAAGCCCTTGTTAAGTTAACTGGCTCCTCCCCTACACCTATTTTTGAAAAAAGATGATCAAGATGATGCCAAAAAAGGGGGAGAAAGATTCTCTGAGGAAATTGGATGTTGACCCCAAAGCCAAACCAAAGGGTCAGCCAAAACAAAAGCCAGATTCTACCAAAGACACTTATGTGAAATCTGCTGAAAAGTCTGATACTAGAAAGAAAAAGGGGATTGATGAAACCCTTAATAAACAGACATATGAAGAGATTTTAGAAAAGCAGAAGAGAAAAGACACCAAAGAAAGCAAAGCAGATGTTTGGAGACAAGAACAGGAGAAAAAGCAGAAATGGGAAAACCAAACACAAAATATTGGCACTTCAAATAGAAGAAAATCATTCAGAAACAACAGACCTCCAATTGCCACATTACCTAAATCCACTAAAAAGCCAACCATTGCTGCTACCAAACCTAAACCTTCACCCCAAAAACCATCACCACAAAAACCACCTCACAAGAAGCAGAAAACAGCTTCATCACCACCACCATCTTCCAAAGCAACAGATATTGATGCACCAAAAGCATCATCGGCTGTTAAGACAACAGCTGTTGAGACACCAAGGATTTCAACAGTTGTTAGTCAATCCACTACTCTTATTCACTTTGATTCTCCACCATCAACAAAACCACCAACACCCCAAAGATTCCCATCAAAATCAACCTTTTCACCCAAACTACCATCTCCATCTAAAACTCCTCCTCCTCCAAAGTTTGCTTATGATAGAAAAAGGAAGTTTGTGGTGATTCATGATGAAAAAGAAATACCAGCACCAATTCCTTTATCGTCTATTCTTGCCTCATCATTCATTCCACCATCATCACCAAAAGCCAACCCAATTAAACAACCACCCACTGGTTATATCCCACGTGACATTCCCCTAGAAACTCAATATCCTCTTGAACTGATTGTTGTTCAAGATGAAATGATACAGTTCTACAAAATAGAGGATCCATCCAAAAGAACCTTCCCATCTCTGTATGGCTTTAGAACACCCCAAAATATAGATGAATACCTAAAGTTGAAAGCCAACCAAGCTCATAGTATTGCAAAAGAAGAGAGTAAAGGGCAAGGTGACAGGAGATACCAAAGTCTCTATCAACATGGGCTAAGTAAAGTCAGGAAACTGAAAAGACTTTGCTAGAGATTTGTGTAAATCCATGCCTGAGTTGCCACCAACTGCTGATCTTCAAGAGGAACTAAGTATTGATTATTTGGATATCATCATGAAAGAAAAGCCCTACAAAGCATACAAGAAACTGAAACAATCAAGAAACTGGCAAGCAAACCTCAATCACCAAACTCATCACAAATAAAACTTCTCCCTAGAAAGCCATCAGATCCAAAAATAATAAAGTGGAAGTTTGGCAAAGATACCCACGTATTGACTCTGATCAGGTCTGATGGTAAAGTTGAAAAGCTATCAAAGGAGGATACATTTGGTCTGGATGTAAGTGACCTCCAAGATTCATTTGAATCTTCAACGGCACAGGGATGAAGAAGACACAGATTCTTTGGATTTTGAGCTTCAATTCAAGGGGAAAATCCAGAAACTGTTGATGAGAAAATAAAGCTCAGAAATAATGGAGAGTTTTGGCATCATCTGTTATAGGGGGAGATTATTGGCCCATGTGATCCTTCCTTGAAGAAAAGTTGATTCAAAGCCAAAACTCATCTGCAACAGATGAACCAGAATAACAGTGTTTGAATACCTTTTCCCTCCAATGGCAGTGGCACTAAACAACTGATGATCCTCTAAAGTCTTGTTAGGCCCTAGTTAGTATTCGACAAAAGGTCGCAGCGGAAAATTCGTGCCATAAAATTTCTTTTATTATAAACATTATGCCTTACATGAAAGTTCATTTTTAAAACAATTCTTTTATATTGAATATATCAATCTAACTCATTTACAGAAAAAAACAAAACTTATGTGTATCAAATTACATTCTCAGACAATCCCGTACAATCCTTCAAGTGACTCGGTCCTAGATCTCTATCCCTTGATGATCCTTGTGTTTCGTACTACCTACGCTCACCACATAAAATTCTTAACATTAGTACGCATCATAAACATACAAGATTTACTCACGTTTACTTTTCGTTCCGTTAACTCTTTACATTCCGGCTTTCCATCCGATCATACAATCCGCGGTGAGACTTCTTTGCTATTCCTGCGTTACACTTCGTTCACAAGGTACACTATTAATAATGTCGATACTCGATAGTATTGAAAACTTGCGTACAACCATGCATACTTACTTGCTTACATGCATACATACGTACCCACATACATACATACCTTCAAGCATAACTACATACTTGTATACGTTAATACATAACTACTTCCATACATACCAACAATCCTACATACATACATACATACATACATACATACATACATACATACATACATACATACATACATACATACATACATACATACATACATACATACATACATACATACATACATACATACATACATACATACATACATACATACATACATACATACATACATACATACATACATACATACATACATACATACATACATACATACATACATACATACATACATACATACATACATACATACATACATACATACCCTCACCCATGTCTACATCTCCTAAAACATGAAATAAATCAGTCATACTTAGTGTATAAGCGTTTAAAAACGGTCAAAACGGGTTCGCGTTGCATATACAATTAAAATATGATTTTTTTCAACATTCAGGAGCCCGTGGCGTTGCGCGACGGCCTATGGCCTTCGCCGTCGCGTCGCGCCACCCCCCCCCCCTTTTTAATAGAATGTTCGCAGCTGTTGCTACATATTCCCAGCATAACTCAGTTTTACGGAAACGAGCATAACTTTCTCGTTTTTGATCCGTTTTACCCGATTCTTTTTCCTACGTGATCGTAATTTAATTCTCTATCACATGGAGATAACAACCGACATCCGGATTAACAAAATTCTAGACTTTTAAGCTATCGACTTATCACCTTTTTACTAAGTTTTGACCCGTTCATGCATTTATCAAAATAATCTGTTTATTTGACCTCAATTTCTCATGAGCCTTATAATTTCCACGTTGTTTATCATAAAAGATTAAATTCTTGGATGTCTTGCATCCTCTTAACCCATTTCCGCTAAAAAGTCTATTTTGACCCGTTGTGGGTATTTACGCATTAAATGGTCTATGACATACAAAACCATACTCTTCGCTTTCACACAAGACCAAAACATTACTCTAATCGATTAGCTTGTTTCTAATTGACGCTTAAGGTCATTTGCCCGATATACCTATCAAGGGCGTTTTTGTCAACATTGCTCCATCCTTTACAACCAAGGACTTCATCGCATATTTAACCAATCCTACCACTTAACTACAATTCTAACACACATACCTTGCTCGGATCAAAGCTAAGATCCGTTAAATACTTCATCCACCATGTTAGATGATAGCAACGAAATCCTTCCGCTATTCATTCTGTAAATTCATAATACTTGCCAAACAATTCATTAGTCGATATTACCAAATGGTGATATCTTCACCATTTGGCTCATTTAGTCTAAATGCCCATTACATCCTTATGAGATCTTTAATTAGTCATTATTCCCTCCATGTAACTTATCCCTTCATTAACTCGTAACTAAAATTACCATACTACCCTTTTTACCCTTTTTAACCATGAAACTTAGTCTCTTACCATGATGACATGTTCCGACCCGTATCAAAACTTGTCGGAACATCATACTTCACATATTCGCTTACCATGTTCAGAATCTATTCAATGAGTAGATATTCTAATACGAATAAAAAGGGGTAAGCTTTACTTACCTAACATCCGAATATGCTTCCCGTGCGCATTAGTCCCGATTGACCCGCTTCTTTCCCAAGCTTCCATGTCGCTTATCAAGCATCAACTATCATATATCATTCTCAAGATAGTTAGCTTATTTATCATTCATCACAACCTTTTCATCACACGGATCTTATATTAAGTTTATCATTTAACCTTATAACATGCTAATTCATCATTTCTTATCCAATTTCTTTAAACATACATACACATATATGATTTTCAAACATCATTAACATAAGCATATCATTACTTCTATCATATCATCAAAACCCAGTTCATAACTCCTTTGTTAATCACTTACGAGTGATCTAATCTCAAATTCCTCATAAGTTCATCATACATTTGGTGTGTATACTACCTCCTAAGCATAGTATACAACTAATTCATGCATATTCTTCTAATCTCACACATAATTCATCAAATTCTTCATTCTAATTAACATGAATCATCCATACATAAACATCGACCTACTAGTATCACATTTCTTTCAATCCCTCTAACAAGAATCCATCATATATATCAAAATACATCAATAATAAGCAAGAATTTGGACATGGATGATTTACCCATGTCATCATCTTCACCATAACAAACGGGTTTCACCCTTAAACATCAAATTAACCTAAACCATGCATAATCCATGTTCTATATGATGATTCTAACACACACCCGTTCTAAATTTCATACAAATTCGCAACTTACATGTCACACCCCGACCACGTAAAACAACAAAACGTGGCAGAAACGTCGGGGAGTGTTGTAACAGAATCATTGTTTCATAACCATGGATTAAACAATTTCGTTTTATTGAATTAAATGTATTACATTACATTGGAATTAGAAACAAAACATGAACAAATAGACTTTCATTGTCATTAAGTCACTAAGGCCTCGTCCATTACTATGTGAGCGTACACAAATATCATCATCAATCATCATCAAACATCATCAACTATGGTACCTGAAACACACGTGAAAATACGTCAGCATAAAAATGTCGGCGAGTACATAGGTTTTATATGAGTGTCACATTCATGGCTCATTTTACATGTTGCAATACTTATATAAAAACCTTGTTTTGAAAAGTATAGTATTGCGACATAATTAACCAACTCAAATAAAGTTGGTTATAATTTATAAAATCTCGTAGCCATGATTCTTAACTCCAAAACATTTGTTTTATTTAATCAAATTGTAAAACATCTCGTAGAAACTCGTTAATAAAACTCGTGTGGTTTATATTATTCAGAAAACATCATTGTGTGACATCGTTTCAAAATTGTTTACCCAAGTGATCTAGATAACGCAACGATATATAATGTGTTAAAAGCACTTATATATAGGAAGTACCAGCGGCGTATCCACCATGCTTTTAACACATTACACCCGCCCCGTTACCTAATCACCTCCCTAACCCAATGGTTCAAACAGTTACAAATGGTTCACATAAATCAAATGGTTACAAATGGTTCACATAAATCAAACGGTTACAAATGGTTCACATACATCAAACGATTACAAATGGTTCACATACGTCAAACGGTTACAAATGGTTCAAAACAATTCAAAATGTAAAACAATGTGTCCATATGCTAGATGAACATATGCAACAAAATGTAATGTAAAACAATGTGCTAGCATGCTAAGTGATCATACATAGCAAAATATAATGAAATCATGTACTAATAGTGTACTAATGAACATAGCAAGTATATGATATGAAAACATGGAAAGCACGAAAGTAACAAGTAGGCACATGTGTTTCACCCCAAAACGTTTGAAAACAGTAAAATAGGGGAACTATGTACTCACTTGAGGGTGCTTAGAAGTCTTGAATAACAACCAAGAAAAGCTAGAGGGATCACGGAAATCAAACGGCACCTAATATAGATAACTACATAAATAACTGGACCTAAATCGGAAGATCAGATAGAATGAGGTTTCGTAAACCAAATGAGTATAGGAACTCATGCAATATGGTTTAACAAAGCCTACACTCTAAAATGAAACCTAACCTAAGTGCTTATGACCCATTATGACCCGTTTAGGTAGCTTACGCTACTTTAACGCGTTGTTTGCGTAAAACGCGTTCGGACCGCCTAACTAGTCCTATGACAAGCATTATATGCCTTAACACATCTACTAATGTTACCTAATCAGTTTAGATGTCAAAATTTAGGTTACATATGCTTAAAATGAATTTATGTGTGAAAAGGGTATTTTGGTCATTTACCTAAGGCATATAAACTACCTATCATACAACTAACTAAACGAAGTGACCATAAGGTATAACCTCGGAAGGTTATTCCCTATACAACTATGGTCAGCTAATGTGTTTGGTCGAATCCTAATGATTGACCAAATGGGTCAGGTTCGAAAGTCTAAGCGATTGTTTAGATCGCTTATCTTACGACCCTATATAAGCACTAAACCTAAAGTGACGAGCTAAACATTTTAAAACATTTTTAACGAGGTTAGAAAACAGGTTTGATATCAAAACAAAGGGTTTTGATACCCAAGAGTAGTTTGGTTACAAAATACGCATAAATGCGTATTCTGGCCGAAACTACGACTCGTTACTATGCCTAAATAACATGGTAATCAGTAGGTATAGTCACGAGAGACTAAAACCATCGTGATTACGCTCACGTTATGAAGTTCAAACGAACTTCATGTTTCATACTAAAACGCATAAAAGAATGAAAGAGGACTTACAACGGGTCCAAGCAATGGAGTCTTGATCCGATTATTCTCAGGTATGAAGTGAAAAGCACCTCAACTTAGAGATCAATCAGATCAAGTGTGAAGAATGCAAATGAGGAAGGTGCGTATTTATAGAAAGTGAAGAACCATTAGGATCGTTTCTCGATAAACGAGCATCAATCTGGACCATCCAAGTGGGCAGAAGGTTTTGGAATACTAGGGGTGCCCCAAAACCATCAAATGGTATTGAAAAAGTTACAAAAAGACCCCCAAGTTCAATCCCGTTGCTGAAAAATGCTAAAAATCAATTTTCTGCCTAGATAGGGCCGTGGCGTCGCGCCACGGCAAAGGCTTATGGTGGTGGCGCAGCGCCACCATGTGCCAGCTCCAGCAATTTTGCCAAAATGGCAGAAATGGTCCCTGCAACACTTTTAAGCCATTTTTGATGCGTTTAAACCCCGTTAACCTCATTTCAAGGCTATAAAATGAAGTTAAAGTATAGGGAACTTAAAATATGCTCAAAAATATCTCGGATGTCGGTTCGTTTGGCCGTACAGTTGCGTTGTTCGGTTAATTACGACGGAAGTCGTAACGAACGCAAAAACGATCCAAATTGCGTGACGAATGAAATTTTATCATGCCAATCACTAAAATAAAATATTTTAATGATTACATAAATTTTTGGATGTCCGGATATATTCAGAACGTAAGATATGCGCGAAAATGCAAACTTATGCACTTTTTGACGCTTTTAGTCCCTGAATGACCAAAAAGTTTATTTTAGCATACCGAACCCCTCAAAGCCTATTTCTAAGCTATGTAAAGGATATTTAGGGTATGTTTAACTTATGATCAAGTTCCGGAATGTTTGTTACAGTACGAATCGACATACTTTTGAAGTTTGTCGAAATTAGTCCCTGTAAGCGAATAAACTTGATTTCGCCACACCAAACCCTCCAAAACTCATATCTAAGCTATGTCACTGTTCCCGAGTGTTTGTTGCATTAAACTGGTTATATTTACGCATCAGATCACGTATAACCTTCCAGAAAGCGATTTAAAGCTCGAAATCGAACAAGAACTGATATGTGCAAATGATACACATGTTTTTTACAAATCCCAAGTATGAAACATAATATTTCATAAATTTTGGTATTTGTTTGATGGTCGCAGAGGCACAGGTGTCACATTACATCATAACCCACTTTGTGAAAGATCACCAATCTAACTTTTAAGACATACCTTATGATCCCCTCGTGTAGGTGATCATTAATCCGTGTTTATTCATGAATTTAGACCTCGATTCACCCTTCAATTTGATGATTCTTCATGCTTAGGGTTTCTTGAGCTCATGGAGCTCCTGCTTGTTCTAGAACACACACGATTTGTGTGTTTGTGTGTGTTTTTCATATATTAAATTCAACTTTTACTTTGCCTCACTTTAGTCCCTCAAGTTTGCCACTAAATAATATTGGCACAACTATCATCCTTTAATTGATTTTTACCACATTCCTAACTAGGTTAAATAGCCTAGTTGTTTATTTCATGATATACCATATCAGAACGTTTACCGAATATAAACATTCGGGTTTTGGGGTGTTACAAATCTACCCCCATTAAATAAGGTTTCGTTCCTGAAACCTTTCTCACTTCCATTTACACATACATATATCTATGTTTGACTTTATGATCACATCGTAATTATAAGTAATCATCCTATCTCATTTCAAAATTATTTATACGACTGACTTCTTCCTAACAAGTCTATACTTTCCATGCCATATTTCCACGTAACCTTCTCATTTCCTTGATCGTTTAGTAACAGTTCAATGTACATATTCATTCAAACTTATAATAATACTTACTTTCATATGATTCGTTTATAACAATTCTAATACCTTCATCTCATCCTTTAATATCATATTCTATTCATATATTACATAACATTTGATTTTGTTTCGTTATCACAACAAAGTTACTATTTCATTGTCATGCATCCGTGCTTGACTCCAAAGTTAACATCATTATTCATTTTCTATAGTTATTTGTACCATACATACTCTTACGTTACCTTCAGTTCACCTTATTCATTCTACATTACTATTCCTCTCATTTCATACAATATTTAATTTGCATAAGCCCACGTGTCACGCAAATTCATTATACGAGAGTTTAACCAATTCTCAAAATTTTTCACTTAAAAACCTTTGAGATTCATTCCTTAATGACATAGTTTTATTCTTATGTCAACTATTAGGAATCAAACATTCCGTACTATACCGTACTCATTCCACCATGCATTTTTAGGGCGTTTTCAATTTACTAATTCATACTTATCTGACATGAATTAAAGCATTTTACTTACCTCGATTTCCATCCATACTTCAGCGATCCGTAAATCAGATCTGTCCACATTCTTCACGAGTGCTAGCCGTACCAGGCTAGATTTCATTCATCCATGTAATGTGCTTCCAATCGTACACATCCTTCCATCAATTCGATTGGTTTCATCATATCAAGGGTTCTAACATTATCATCAACAATTTTACAGTTAGCACATTTCATTTCTCACACGAAATTCTTTCATTCTAGTTACTTATTTCGTCAACCTTCATTTGACTTTTCAAGGCTTAACTGACATTTCTTAATTATCGTATAAGTATTGAGGCACACGTTCGTACTTCTTTCCATTCATGCTTACTTGCAAAAACATTCATTACATCATTTCGGTATTGTTAGCAAAACTTATCCTTTTTGCTCATACTTAATTTATTGTCCGGATCGTAGCCCGTCATTTATTATGACCCCTAAGAGTCGATTTCTAACACATTTAACACATAACTTGTTCGAAACTTCTTCCTTTCGTTTTAAAATTTAGGTTTGCGTGCCAATTACGATCATTCTTTCATTCAGTTACTTTATATTTACTCATATGACTCGTTTGACGCGACCAAGGTCAAACTATCGGCATATTCTGATATGGGCTAATTTCATCCTTTTTATATTTTTAAATCCGTCCAGCGGTTCCAAACGTACCATTCATACCTTTTCTTCCTTCTATGATTTGAATCCATCTAACGGATTTCAAACATATGATTCACATCTTTCATTCCTTACATGTGTTGAATCCGTCTAGCGGATTTAGACATATCATTTCTACATTTCATTTCCTTGAATCCATTTTACGGATTCAAACATTCCATTCATGCCTTTCATTCCTTGAATCCGTCTCGCGGATTCAAACAGGTCATTCATACTTCATTACTTTCATGCTTCTAATCCGTCTCGTGGATTCTAACATATCATTCATACCTTCATTCTTTTCATGCTTCGAATCCGTCTCGCGGATTCTAACATATCATTCGTACTTTCATTCCTGAAAGTCTTACGTTTCTCTTCACCCTCACGTCCACCTACTACCTAATTCTAACGGACATACCTGTGGCAATTATCACGGTCTCACGAACGTCATATGTTTCTTGTGTACTGGCCAGGTACACAATCCACATACTACTTTCGTGTCTTCGTGTAATCGCCACCTTATGTCCGAAGAATTATGTTTCGGCACGTGTATCATTTTCAAAACTTCATAGCCATATCACTATTATATTTCCTTTAAAATTTTCTTTCACTCGCTTAATTATACCACTTCATACGCCCATACATTAAATTTAAGCACCTGGGGTCCATTTGTCTTATCGCTTGCCTTGATGCCGGTTCTAGACCGCATTCACGGATCATCCTTTCCAAGCAGTTATGCTTACCTTACACATAATATAACCGTTAGTTTCTTCATATGAATGCATACATACACGTTTTCATTCCATTTCTACCTTTAGATCTTGATCGAGTCCTGGATTGTACGTGTTCCTTATCACAAGAGAACACAGGTTTGAGTTCAAGTACCTATACTCTCGTACTTGATTCTCTCAAACCAGGGCTCTGATACCAACTTGTTAGGCCCTAGTTCGTATTCGACAAAAAGTCGCAGCGGAAAATTCGTGCCATAAAATTTATTTTATTATAAACTTTATGCCTTACTTGAAAGTTCATTTTTAAAACAATTCTTTTATATTGAATATATCAATCTAACTCATTTACAGAATAAAACATAACTTATGTGTATCAAATTACATTCTCAGACAATCCCGTACAATCCTTCAAGTGACTCGGTCCTAGATCTCTATCCCTTGATAATCCTCGTGTTTCGTACTACCTGCGCTAACCACATAAAATTCATAACATTAGTACGTATCGTAAACATACAAGATTTACTCACGTTTACTTTTCTTTCCGTTAACTCATTACATTCCGGCTTTCCATCCGATCATACAATCCGCGGTGAGACTTCTTTGCTATTCCTGCGTTACACTTCGTTCACAAGGTACACTATTAATAATGTCGATACTCGATCGTATTGAAAACTTGCGTACAACCATGCATACTTACTTGCTTATATGCATACATACATACTCACATACATACATACCTTCAAGCATAACTACATACTTGTATACGTTAATACATAACTACTTCCATACATACCAACAATCCTACATACATACATACATACATACACACACACACACACACATACACACACACACACACACACACACACACACATACATACATACATACATACATACATACATACATACATACATACATACATACATACATACATACATTCATTCATTCATACATACATACATACATACATACATACATACATACATACATACATACATATCCTCACCCATGTCTACATCTCCTAAAACATGAAATAAATCAGTCATACTTAGTGTATAAGCGTTTAAAAACGGTCTAAACGGGTTCGCATTGCATATACAATTAAAATATGTTTTTTCAACATTCAGGAGCCCGTGGCATCGCGCGACGTCCTATGGCCTTCGTCTTCGCGTCGCGCCACCCCCCCCCCCTTTTTAACAGAATGTTCGCAGCTGTTGCTGCATATTCCCAGCATAACTCAGTTTTACGGAAACGAGCATAACTTTCTCGTTTTTGATCCGTTTTACCCGATTCTTTTTCCTACGTGATCATAATTTAATTATCCATCACATGGAGTTAACATCCCACATCCGGATTAAAAAATTCTAGACTTTTAAGCTATCGACTTATCACCTTTTTACTAAGTTTTGACCCCTTCATGCATTTATCAAAATAATCCATTTATTTGACCTCAATTTCTCATAAGCCTTATAATTTCAACGTTGTTTGTCATAAAAGATTAAATTCTTGGATGTCTTGCAACCTCTTAACCCATTTCAGCTAAAAAGCCTATTTTGACCCGTTATGGGTATTTACGCATTAAATGGTCTATGACATACAAAACCATACTCTTCGCTTTCACACAAGACCAAAACATTACTCTAATCGATTAGCTTGTTTTTAATTGACATTTAAGGACGTTTGCCCAATATACCTATCAAGGGCGTTTTTGTTAACATTGCTCCATCCTTTACAACCAAGGACTTCATCGCATATTTAACCAATCCTACCACTTAACTACAATTCTAACACACATACCTTGCTCGGATCAAAGCTAAGATCCGTTTAATACTTCATCCACCATGTTAGATGATAGCAACGAACTCCTTCCGCTATTCATTCTGTAAATTCGTAATACTTGCCAAACAATTCATTAGTCGATATTACCAAATGGTGATATCTTCACCATTTAGCTCATTTAGTCTAAATGCCCATTTCATCCTTATGAGATCTTTAATTAGTAATTAGTCCCTCCATGTAACTTATCCCTTCATTAACTCGTAACTAAAATTACCATACTACCCTTTTTACCCTTTTTAACCATGAAACTTAGTCTCTTACCATGATGACATGTTTCGACCCGTATCAAAACTTGTCGGAACATCATACTTCACATATTCACTTACCATGTTCATAATCTATTCAATGAGTAGATATTCTAATACAAATAAAAGGGGTAAGCTTTACTTACCTAACATCCGAATATGCTTCCCGTGCGCATTAGTCCCGATTGAACCGCTTCTTTCCCAAGCTTTCATGTCGCTTATCAAGCATCAACTATCATATATCATTCTCAAGATAGTTAGCTTATTTATCATTCATCACAACTTTTTCATCACACGGATCTTATATTAAGTTTATCATTTAACCTTATAACATGCTAATTCATCATTTCTTATCCAATTTCTTTAAACATACATACACATATATGATTTTCAAACATCATTAACATAAGCATATCATTACTTCTATCATATCATCAAAACCCACTTCATAACTACTTTGTTAATCACTTACGAGTGATCTAATCTCAAATTCCTCATAAGTTCATCATACATTTGGTGTGTATACTACCTCCTAAGCATAGTATACAACTAATTCATGCATATTCTTCTTATCTCACACATAATTCATCAAATTCTTCATTCTAATCAACATGAATCATCCATACATTAACATCGACCTACTAGTATCACATTTCTTTCAAACCCTCTAACAAGAATCCATCATATATATCAAAATACATCAATAATAAGCAAGAATTTGGACATGGATGATTTACCCATGTCATCATCTTCACCATAACAAACTGGTTTCACCCTTAAACATCAAACTAACCTAAACCATGCATAATCCATGTTCTATATGATGATTCTAACACACACCCGTTCTCAATTTCATACAAATTCGCAACTTACATCATAACCCACTTCGTGAAAGATCACCAATCTAACTTTTAAGACATACCTTATGATCCCCTCGTGTAGGTGATCATTAATCCGTGTTTATTCATGAATTTAGACCTCGATTCACCCTTCAATTTGATGATTCTTCATGCTTAGGGTTTCTTGAGCTCATGGAGCTCCTGCTCGTTCTAGAACACACGATTTGTGTGTTTGTGTGTGTTTTTCATATATTAAATTCCACTTTTACTTTGCCCCACTTTAGTCCCTCAAGTTTGCCACTAAATAATATTGGTACAACTATCATCCTTTAATTGCTTTTTACCACATTCCTACTAGGTTAAATAGCCTAGTTATTTATTTCATGATATACCATACAGAACGTTTACCGAATATAAACATTCGGGTTTTGGGGTGTTACAAGTCTGTTGATCTGCAAAGATTGTTATATGCAAACCTCTGTTGGATGTAAAGACTGTTGAAGACCAATCATCGGCTGAAGTCAAAGAACTTCTGAAGTCAAAGTCCTGATCAACCTTAATGGGAAGCACTGCTTTGTCTTCATCTGTGGTTGAGCATCATCAGTGGATAGCATGCATCAGTGTTTGTTTAATCATTGTCTAATGTAACAGTGTCTGTAATCATCAGTGTTGAGAAGTTGTTAAGACTGTTAGCTGTCACTGTCTAGGTGATGTCAACAAAGATGCCACAGTGCTTTGGATTGTACTATAAATAGACAATGCATGTACTGTTCTATTAGCTCTTTGGCATACACTTGCATCTTGTACGAACTAACATTGTGAGCTCCGGCTGAGGGGGAGAAAGTGTTCATGCATGCATAGTCGAAACATTGTGTATTCAATATTTTGATTATAAAAACATATATAATGAAAATTGTTCTTTCCTTGACCGTGTTATAAAGTTTTACTTCATTCCGCTGCAATTGTTCATTTGTTTATCTTCTTCATCTAACATTTCTTATAAAACAACACAATCAAGTAAACTCAGATCCTAACATCCATCATCCATCCTTAGAGTGTGTGTAGTAGTCTGGGATCCAAGATCGATAGTAAGAGTTTTTGTCAAACAAAGACCATGATTGGTTAATCCCTTACATCACTTGGTGAAGACAAATCATTTATATTACTTTTGATTTATAAGCTTTGGTAACATTTTATTTGAGTGTTTATTAATGACTTTAATAACTAGTTTTTTATATTGAGAGTGAACTTTATTCGTTCATTTCTTCATGTTTTGTTGATTCACTCATTCGTGTCTTTATGGTCTATATAAAGTGTGTTAACTGCCTTGAAGGGGGTTAGAAGGGTGGTTGGGTAAAGTTCTTGCCTTGTTCAATGTATAGATCCTATGAGGACTTGATTCAAGCTTATTAGGACTTCCTTTGAGGCAGATAGCATCAAATCAGGGGAAGTAAGAACGGCTTGAATCCTTTAAGAATAAACTACTATTAAAACTTTAAACTGGCCTTGCGGAACTGTATCCATGCTGACTCAGACCAATATGGCCTAGGGTAGCGTTGCCTCTAAAATAGGGACATGCCACATTTTGCATTAATAGAGTACTTAATTATCTCTCAGTAATCCGGCCTTGCGGGACTGTATTCCTGCTGACTCAGACCAATATGGCTAAGGGTAGCGTTGCCTCCAATAGAGGGACATGCCACTCTAACTAAGATAATCTCTTAAAAAAACCCAAAGCGCGGAAATCGTCAAAGGATACATAAATGACGAGTCGAAACCAAGTGATTCTATCTTGTCTATCTGTTCTTTTATTTATTTAGTTTCCTCATTTTATTTTTACTTATTTACAAAAATATTTTCTCAAAATTTGGTTAGATTAGACGTCGATAATATTCTGGTATTAAAAGCTCGTGTGTCCTTGGACGACCTCGGTATCTTACCATCACTATACTACGCCGACGATGGGTGCACTTGCCCTACCGTGTTGTAGAGATTGATAATTTTATATCGTGTTTTATAAATTTAATGCTTGATAAAAGAGTAAAAGGTACTAAAAATATATCAAAAAATCCATACACACTCGCAAATACGTCAACGGTTCGGCTATTATGTCACACCCCCAAAAATACCACCAGCGGGAACCCCTGCAAGGCGTGCGACATACCAGGATCTAGCCACTAATCACATTGAACCATAAGTAAAAATAGAAATTTCCATTAAATGATATTAGTAATATCCAAACATCAGTTTTGAAAATCAAACGTACTCAGCGGAAGCATTAAATATTGTTCAATATGTATAACATATAAAGTTTAGAAAACAATCCAACTTCGAGTGTCTATCCAATCGCCACGACCCATGACTACTCCAGATTCCCAGACAGCAAGTCCTATAACAGTGTACCTAATGGCCTGCAAGCATGCAGAAAAAGTGGTATCAGCATAAAGCTAGCGAGTTCACAGTTTTGTTACACGTTTAGTTACCAAGTGTTTAGTTTTAAGACATGTTGATAATAACTCGATACCGCAAGATGGTGTTTGTTTGCCCTTCCCCAATGCTCTATCAAACATTGGTCATGTGGTTAAGGTCATTGGTTCACGCCCGTCCTATCCAGGTATGTCGTGAGGGTGCCAAACCTAATAGCGCTATCAACTATTAACCCCGTTGCCCTACAAGCAACTAGTTCGGTAGTAAGATAGGACTTAAGTGATAGAAGTGAGTGTATTATCCAACAATGACATTTACTGAAATCTGCCTCATATCCCTTGCAAGGACATGGGTTTGTAAAGTATCCCCTACAGGGATGCAAGTTTGTTTGTTTGTTCCTACTGGATGCATGCTTGTAAAGAGAGTAGTGAACTCACCTTAGTTTGCTCGGTTAAAAGACGGAAAGTAGGTGCGGAGTGGAATGGGTCACTCACGTCCTAACATGATTACCGGTTAAAAGTTAGTGTGTGAACTCACACGGAGACGTGGATCCTACACGTATGTAACACGTAGCACGAAAAATATTATAATATATATATATATATATATATATATATATATATATATATATATATATGTACACATGCATGCAAAATGTCGCTATTCAAAATAGTGGCCACATTTTTGTCACAAATCACATAATAAATCTTGTCACAAAATTTCAGCTTTTAGGTGCATTTTCGGACAATTTGCGGTGCGTTAATCAGGATTTTTAATTATGACCGAATTCCTTACGGATTTTTCGTGAAAAATCTTGCGCCAAACCATGATCAGATTTGACGTAATCTGATCAGGTTTGCCAAAAAATTTATTTAAAAATATCTGTGTATCCGATTGGCGTGAAACCAAAAAGAAAATCGCATGTCCGATCCCTAGAATCTACAGTAACATTTTCACATTCAGAATGTAAACACACACCGAGTTATAACTCAAAACGTTCGCTGCATTTTCTGCAGAAAATGGCAACTCATAGCAGTTTTACAAACAATTCCGCTAAAAATACCTAGACCTGTCCAAAAAATACGAACCCACTTCTGTTTGAAAGCTATTTCCGGATACTTGGTTTTAGACTCTAAAAACGTAAGGTTTCGAAAATTTAAAGTCCCGGAACAGGCTACGCAAGTCAGCGTATTTTCTACAGAAAAACTCAGCTTTAATTGCTGAAACGAAATAGTTTATTTAAAATAGCAAATGACGTCCAACAATCATGATTCCAGTGCCATTTGAATCGTGTTTCGAAATTACGCATTATAGACTCAATAAAATCCAGATTTCGTTAATTTTTGACCAGGTTACAGCCGATTAAAGTCGGCTGTAACTGTCGGACAGAATCTGTTTTCGCTACCCGACCCCGCAAACGATTATCTAGCGAACCCGCGACACATTAATCACAGCAGGTTATTAGGTTATTTACGTCAAGCTCATCACTATAATTCGTCAAAATTATCAAAGATATCACAGAACACAGCCATGACGCTTAATATTAATCATGAATAAACATTCATAATCATCTCATAGCCCAAGATTAAATTTCGTAATGAGACCCTAGCGGCTTAACTGACATGAAAACGCACCTACCAGATCAATAATCACAAACATGTAACCATCAAAGAATATCAAAATCCTAGTATAACTACTAGCCCATCAGCGCTCAAAACAACATTAGATCATGAATCTTTCTAGCCATTAACATCACATGAAGTAAACGTATCATACAAATACTACTCCAAGCAGAAAAACGCAGCTATGAAGTGCAATAATCACAACCCGATAATAAGTGAAACACTGACCGTAAGTGTGAGAGGGATGCGGGCGAGAGAGAGCACCGAGAAGGATAGGTCGCGACTGAAGGGAGGTATCTTCCTACTGTCGTAACTTGAGGAAGAAGGGTGTGGGGTTTTCTCTAGGGTTGGAGTAGTTATGACTTATGAAGAGCATGCAACAAATTACGCAACATAATTTGATATAAGGGTGTGGGGGCGGTGGACATATGTGGGCCGATAATCAACAAGTAAAAATAAAAGGGAATTGGGCTTCAGTGAGGTTTTAGCCTAGAGGAAGTTATGCGCAAACAAGATAGGCCACAAAACAATAGAATTCGTTGATGTTCTGATACAATTACAACGTTGATATAATTATTATTATTATTATTATATTCAATGTTGATGTAATTTGGGAATAAGGAGATGTTGATATAATTAGTAACAGAAGTCATTGATGTTGATTTAAGTAGTGTTATCAGTACTACTTAGCTAGTAGTATTATTATTTTTTCATTATTAGTATTATTATACTTAACCCTCTAATAACTAAATGCATATCATTTATGTTATGGCTTGAACCTCAAAAGTTTCGAGTTACCCGAGTGGGTTGAATTGACAAGCGAGAGATGTGCTTCGGTTCAAACGGTTCAGGTCGGTTCAGCACGATATGGATTTAGTTTCGAATATTCGTTGACACGCTATAATTTAGACAAATATATAATTAATTTGTAAAAGCGAAATGAATGGTTTTTACCTTGAAGTTATGGGTTGTCACACCATTCCCAAGTTGAAAGAAATTTCATCCTGAAATTTGATAAGTAGTCACATGAGAGTGAAAGACGAGTTAAGATGACTGTGGATTTTCCTCGGGTGCCACATCATCCCCAACTTGAAAGGGAATTTCGTCTCGAAATTCACCAGTTGCATTAGGATTTGATTTAGCAGTTTTGAACAATTGAGGATACTTGAGCTTCATCTGATCCCCACGTTCCCACGTGAACTCCGATCCAGGTCTTGAGTTCCAACGAACTCTCACGATTGGAATTCGACTGTGCTTACGAACCTTAACTTCCCGGTCCATGATTACGATTGGTTCCTCAACGAGTTGTAACTTGTCATCTATTTTTAGCTTTTGCAAAGGTACCACAAGTGTTTCATCAGATAAACACTTCTTCAAGTTAGAAATGTGAAAAACGTCGTGAACATTACCGAGTTCAGCAGGCAACTCAAGTCTGTAGGCCACCTTACCGATTCTTTCCAGAATTTTGAATGGCCCAACGTAGCGTGGATTAAGCTTGCTGCGCTTCCCAAAGCTCACCACACCCTTCCAGGGTGAGACTTTCAACATCACACGATCGCCTACAGCGAATTCCAAGGGTTTCCTACGCTTATCTGCGTAGCTTTTCTGGCGATCACGCGCTGCCGCCATACGATTTTTGATCTGAACAATCTTCTCAGAGGTTTCAAGTACAAGTTCTGGACCCGTGATTTGGATGTCACCCACCTCTGCCCAACAAAGAGGAGATCGACATTTCCGTCCGTACAATTCCTCGAATGGAGCTGCCTGAATACTGCAATGGTAACTGTTGTTGTAGGAAAACTATACCAAGGGTAGGTGTCTTTCCCAACCTTTACCAAAGTCGATCACACATGCTCACATTATATCTTTAAGTGTGTGGATGGTCCACTCACTTTGACCATCCGTCTGAGGGTGATAAGCAGGGCTTATGTCAAGACGTGAGCCAAATGATTTGTGCATCGTTTGCCACAAATCGGATATGAAACATGGATCACGATCCGAGATGATAGAGGTTGGCACCCCATGCCTAGAAACCACCTATTTCAAGTAAATGCCAGTAAGCTGAGAAAACTTGTCAGTTTCCTTGATTACAAGGAAGTGTGCTGATTTTGTGAGACGATCAACAATTACCCAAATGGTATCGTTCCCGTTTTGAGTCCTAGGTAGACCGGTGATGAAATCCATGGCAATCTGTTCCCATTTCCACATGAGTATTTCTGGTTGCTGAAGCATACCAGATGGTTTTCGGTATTCCACCTTGACTTTCGCGCAAGTCAAACATTTGCTCACGTATGTCGCTATGTGGGCTTTCATGCCCGGCCACCAGTACAAAGTCTTTAGATCCTGATACATCTTATCGGAACACGGATGAATAGAGTATCAAGACTTGTGTGCTTCGTCCATCACAAGTTCTCTAAGGTTACCGAAGAAAGGAATCCATGTTCGCTCCATGAAATAACGAATACCGTCGGATTTTTCTATGAGTTGTTTTTCCATGCCCCGCAAAGATTCGGCTTTAAGGTTTTCTTCCTTCAACGCTTCAGTTTGGGCAGAACGGATCTGGTCAGGGAGGCTGGAGTGAATGGTGAGCCGCAAAGCTTGAACATGTTTAAGTTTCATTTCCGTTCGACTAAGGGCATCAGCTACAACGTTGGCTTTGCCCGGATGATACTTGATTTCACAGTCATAATCATTCAGGAGTTCCACCCAGCGACGCTATCGCATATTCAATTCTTTCTAGTCAAAGATATGATGAAGGCTCTTATGGTCGGTATAAATATTGCATTTCGTACCGTACAAGTAATGCCTCCAAATTTTTAGTGCAAAGACCACAGTTCCCAACTCTAAGTCGTGAGTCGTGTAATTCTTCTCATGGACCTTCAACCATCGAGAAGCATATGCAATCACCTTCTCGCGCAGCATCAGTACACAACCGAGACCCTGGATAGAAGCATCACAGTACACTACAAAACCATCTATCCTATCAGGTAAGGACAATATGGGTGCACTGCAGAGTTTTTGCTTTAGAAGTTGGAAGGCGTCTTCTTGTTTTGTTCCAAGAATATACAACGCCTTTCTGTGTTAACGTGGTAAGAGGTTTAGCGATCAAGAAATTTCCGCACCTCCGAAGGATTCTTTGGTGCAGCCCAATTTCTGATAGAATCGATTTTAGCGGGATCCACATGTATTCCCAGCTCATTAACTATGTGACCAAGGAAGTGTACTTCTCGAATCCAGAAGTCGCACTTGGAGAATTTCGCGTAAAGTTGCTCCTTCCTCAGGAGCTCCAAGATAAGATGCAAGTGCCGCTCATAGTCCTCCTTGCTCTTAGAGTAGATCAGAATGTCATCAATAAATACGATGACGAAATCTTCAAGATACGGTTTGCACACACGGTTCATGAGATCCATGAAGACCGCTGGTGCGATGGTTAACCCGAATGGCATGACCAAAAACTCGTAATGGCCATACCGCGTTCGGAAAGCTGTTTTGGGAACATCCAATTCTCGGACTCTCATCTGATGATATCCCGACCTTAGATCAATTTTCAAATAAAAGCTTGACCCCTGCAGCTGGTCAAACAGATCATCGATGCAAGGCAAAGGATAACGGTTCTTGACTGTCATCTTGTTGAGTTCACGGTAGTCAATACACATGCGAAAAGACCCATCCATCTTCTTCATGAATAGCACTGGGGATCCCCAAGGCGAAGAGCTAGGTCGGATAAAGCCTTTATCCAACAGTTCTTGGAGTTGATTAGATAGTTCTTGCAACTCCCCTGGTGCAAGACGATAAGGAGCACGAGCAATCGGGGCTGTTCCAGGTGTAAGATCAATCTGAAACTCCACCTGACGGTGTGGAGGTAGACCTGGAAGTTGCTCGGAAAAACGTCAGGAAACTCACGGACAACTGGTATATCCTCAATTCTCTTTTCCTCGGGCTGAGTATCAGTAACAAGCGCAAGAATAGCAGGGTAACCCTTCCGCAAACACTTCTGGGCTTTTATAGCTGAAATGATGCTAACTGCCGCACCACTTTTTGATGACCCTGAATAGACAAAGGTTCTCCACTAGAGAGAGGTATGTGTACGATCTTCTCTTTACAAAGTATATCGGCTCGGTGTTTGGACAACCAGTCCATACCAACGACTACATCAAAGCTACCAAGAGTAATGGGGAGAAGGTCAGTGTCGAACACTTGACCTAAGAGATCGAGTTTGCACCCTATGAGAACGTGTGAGGCTTCAATTGACTTGCCATCAGCTAATTCTACAACGTGTTTGGCTTCGAGAGGCGTTGGGGTTAACCCTAACTGTCGACCGAACTCCAAGGACACATAACTCCAATCAGCACCAGAGTCGAATAACATAGAAGCAAAAAGGTTATCCACAGAAAACGTACCGGTCACGACGTTACCATCGTTCCTTGCATCACCAGCTCCAATTGTAAACACTCTCCCATGAGCGCCATTCCCACCATTGTTTTCATTGTTGTTTCCCGTGTTGTTGTTGTTGTTATTCTGGCGATTGTTGTTCCCGTTGTTGTTGTTAGCATTCTGATTCAGTTGTGGGCAATCCTTCTTGAAATGCCCTTCGTTGCCACACTGGTAACATCCCTTTTGATTACCCCGGTTCTGCTGTGGTTGCTGTCTCTGTTGTTGTTGCTGGGGTTGTTGTTGTTGCTGCTTTGGGTATGGAGCTCTACAATCTTTCACCATGTGACCCACCTTGTCACACCTTTGACATGTTCGGGTACACGGGCCATAGTGGTGGTAGTTGCACTTGCTGCATTTCGGCTGTTTTCCCGCATAAGAGCCCGTAGTTTGACTGTTGTTCTGATTTTGGTTGACCGATGATGACTGACTGAAACTGCGACTGTTGTTGTTGTCAGGCTTCTTCTGCGACTGGTTCGAGTTGGTTGCCTTGTCCACATCATTCCATTTACGCTTGTTGTTAGCGATAGGGGTAGTAGTAGTAGTAGCAGCACGTGGGGGTAGCGAGCCACGCTCCAGCTCCTGGTCGGTGATCTTGTGAGCTAATCGGATGATTCGTGGTAAATTGTCATGATTTGCTGCAGTAACCAAGCCTTTTACTTGCGGCACCAAACCTTTGATGTACAGTTCGATTCTCCTGTGTGGTGGTCGTGATAGGTTAGGACACATGTTTGCTAGCTCATGAGATCGTTTCGTATAAGCCTCGATCTCTGACCCCACCATTTTCAAGTTGTAGTATTCGTTCTCCAACTTTTGCACTTCATCACGAGGACAGTACTCCTCTCTCATCAGTTCCTTAAAATCATCCCACGTAGTAGCGTTTGCCATCTCAATGCCCAGCATCTGCACCTGAGCATTCCACCAAGTTAAGGCACAATCCTCCAAGGTTCCTGAAGCATACTTCAGTCTGTCCCCAGCTGGACAGTTACACATAGCAAAGACGGATTCAGCTTTCTTGAACCAATGGAGTAGTCCCAATGGACCTTCGGCTCCGCTGAAAGTCTGCGGCTTACAATCCATGAATGTTTTGAACTTACACGCAGGTGGATTGTTCTGGTTTTGGTTCGCAGGTTGACCAAAAACAAAAAGAAAATATGACACACGAATGAAAATCGGGTGAAATGACTAAGGATTATGTTTTGCATGGTATATATCGTACCAGCTTGCAGAGCTGCCAGAGCTTCAGCAACCCGCGTGTTAATAAGATCCGTCAACTCCACCTGAGTCATCACAATGTTGCCACGTCCACCAACGCGGCCACCACCACGTCCACTATTACGTCCGCCACGTCCGCTCATTATTCTATATAAGAAGAGTGGAAAAAGGTAAGGATCGTGAATTATGTCGGATAATGGACGGAACCCCCTTTTACACTTGTTAAGCGTCACTGGGACTCACATGCACCCCACATTATTGTGATGTGTGCACCATAAGGATAATGCAGTTTGCATGTTTATCTCAGTTCCTCTTAACTCGTGCTAAAAGGTTCCCTATATTCGAGTAACAAAACGAAGGATATCACAGAACTAGGGATCACGAAAGTCTAAGGGTAGTATCACACTATCAAGCATCATATATCAAACAAGCAGCACATGTAGTCATATTGTAGTGTCAAGTATGTAGTTTCATGTAATATCGTGAGTGAGTGTACGCTAGTTGGGTAATGCATAAAGTAAACAAAAGACGAACCTTGCAATCTGGAGCTGAGTGTCATGGTCGTTTTTAGTACTGTTCGGTTGTAGTCTGGTTTTATGAAAACATTTTAAAACCTAGTTCACTATAACCAGTGGCTCTGATACCAAACTGTCACACCCCCAAAAATACCACCAGTGGGAACCCCTGCGAGGCGTGTGACGTACCAGGATCTTGCCACTAATCACATTGAACCATAAGTAAAAATAGAAATTTCCATTAAATGAGATTAGTAATATCCAAACATCAGTTTTGAAAATCAAACGTATTCAGCGGAAGCATTAAATATTGTTCAATAAGTATAACATATAAAGTTTAGAAAACAATCCAACTTCAAGTGTCTATCCAATCGCCATGACCCATGACTACTCCAGCTTCCCAGACAGCAAGTCCCATATCAGTGTACCTAATGGCCTGCAAGCATGCAGAAAAAGTGTATCAGCATAAAGCTGGCGAGTTCACAGTTTTGTTACACGCTTAGTTACCAAGTGTTTAGTTTTAAGACATGTTGATAATAACTCGATACCACAAGATGGCTGTTTGTTTGCCCTTCCCCAATGCTATATCAAGCATTGGTCATGTGGTTAAGGTCATTGGTTCACGCCTGTCCTATCCAGGTATGTCGTGAGGGTGCCAAACCTAATAGCGCTATCAACTAATAACCCCGTTGCCCTACAAGCAACTAGTTCGGTAGTAAGATGGGACTTAAGTGATAGAAGTGAGTGTATTATCCAACAACGACATTTACTGAAATCTGCCTCATATCCCCTGCAAGGACATGGGTTTGTAAAGTATCCCCTACAGGGATGCAAGTTTGTTTGTTTGTTCCTACTGGATGCATGCTTGTAAAGAGAGTAGTGAACTCACCTTAGTTTGCTCGGTTAAAATACAGAAAGTAGGTGCGGAATGGAACGGGTCACTCACGTCTTAACTTGATTACCGGTTAAAAGATAGTGTGTGAACTCACACGGAGACGTGGATCCTACACGTATCTAACACGTAGCACATAAAATATTATAATATATATATGTACAGATGCATGCAAAGTGTCGCTATTCGAAATAGTGGCCACATTTTTGTCACAAATCACATAATAAATCTTGTCACAAAATTTCAGCTTTTAGATGCATTTTCAGACATTTTACGGTGCGTTAATCGGGACCATTCGAGCACCGGATAGTTCCCAAAAATTTATATAACGTTTCAATAGAACCAGAGACCATTGTACTAAAATTTGGTGACCAAATTCCTTACGGATTTTTCATGAAAAATCTTGCGCCAAACCATGATCAGATTTGACGTAATCTAATCAGGTTTGCCAAAAAAATTATTTAAAAATATCTGTGTATCCGATTGGTGCGAAACCAAAAAGAAAATCACATGTCCGATCCCTAGAATCTACAGTAACATTTTGACATTCAGAATGTAAACACACACTGAGTTATAACGCAAAACGTTCGCTGCATTTTCTGCAGAAAATGGCAACTCATAGGGGTTTTACAAACAATTCCGCTAAAAATACCTAGACCTGTCCGAAAAATACAAAACCACTTCTGTTTGAAAGCTATTTCCAGATTCTTGGTTTTAGACTCTGAAAACGTAAGGTTTCAAAAATTTAAAGTCCCGGAACAAGCTACGCAAGTCAGCGTATTTTCTGCAGAAAAACTCAGCTTTAATTGCTGAAACGAAATAGTTTATTTAAAATAGCAAATGACGTCCAAAAATCATGATTCCAGTTCCATTTGAATCGTGTTTCGAAATTACGCATTATAGACTCAAGAAAATCTAGATTTCGTTAAATTTTGACCCGGTTACAGCCGATTAAAGTCGGCTGTAACTGTCGGACAGAATCTGTTTTCGCTACCCGACCCCGCAAACGATTATCTAGCGAACCCGCGACACATTAATATTAATCACAGCAGGTTATTACGTTATTTATGTCAAGCTCATCACTATAATTCCTCAAAATTATCAAAGATATCACAGAACACGGCCCAAGATTAAATTTCGTAACAAGACCCTAGCGGCTTAACTGACATGAAAACGAACCTACTAGATCAATAATCACAAACATGTAACCATCAAAGAACATCAAAATCCTAGTATAACTACTAGCCCATCACTATCAGCGATCGAAACAACATTAGATAATGAATCTTTTTAGCCATTAACATCACATGAAGTAAACGTATCATACAAATACTACTCCAAGCAGAAAAACGCAGCTATGAGGTGCAATAATCACAATCCGATATTAAGTGAAACACTGACCGTATTTGCGAGAGGGATGCGGGCGAGAGAGCACCGAGAAGGATAGGTCGCGACTGAAGGGAGGTATCTTCCTACTGCCGTAACTTGAGGAAGAACGGTGTGGGGTTTTCTCTAGGGTTGGAGTAGTTATGACTTATGAAGATCATGCAATAGATAACGCAACATAATTTGATATAACAAGGGTGTGGGGGCGGTGGACATATGTGGGCTGATAATCAACAAGTAAAAATAAAAGGGAATTGGGCATCAGTGAGGTTTTGGCCTAGAGGAAGTTGTGCGCAAACAAGATAGGCCACAAACAGTAGAATTCGTTGATGTTCTGATACAATTACAACATTGATATAATTATTATTAATATATTATTATTATTATTATTATTATTATTATTATTATTATTATTATATTCAATGTTGATGTAATTTGGGAATAAGGAGATGTTGATATAATTAGTAACAGAACTCATTGATGTTGATTTAAGTAGTGTTATCAGTACTACTTAGCTAGTAGTATTATTATTTTTTCATTATTAGTATTATTATACTTAACCCTCTAATAACTAAATGCATATGATTTATGTTATGGTTTGAACCTCAAAAGTTTCGAGTTACCCGAGTGGGTTGAATTGACAAGCGAGACATGTGCTTCGGTTCATACGGTTTAGGTCGGTTCAGCACGATATGGATTTAGTTTAGAATATTCGTTGACACATTATAATTTAGACAAATATATAATTAATTTGTAAAAGCGAAACGAATGGTTTTTACCTTGAAGTTATGGGTTGTCACACCATTCCCAAGTTGAAAGAAATTTCGTCCCGAAATTTGATAGGTAGACACAGGAGAGTGAAAGACGAGTTAAGATGACTGTGGATTTTCCTCGGGTGCCACATCATCCCCAACTTGAAAGGGAATTTCATCTCGAAATTCACCAGTTGCATCAGGATTTGATTTAGCAGTTTTGAACAATTGAGGATACTTGAGCTTCATCTGATCCTCGCGTTCCCACGTGAACTCCGGTCCACGTCTTGAGTTCCAACGAACTCTCACGATTGGAATTCGACTGTGCTTACGAACCTTAACTTCCCGGTCCATGATTTCGATTGGTTCCTCAACGAATTGTAACTTGCCATCTATTTTTAGCTCTTGCAATGGTACCACAAGTGTTTTATCAGATAAACACTTCTTCAAGTTAGAAATGTGAAAAACGTCGTGAACATTACCGAGTTCAGCAGGCAACTCAAGTCTGTAGGCCACCTTACCGATTCTTTCCAGAATTTTGAATGGCCCAACGTAGCGTGGATTAAGCTTGCCGCGCTTCCCAAAGCTCACCACACCCTTCCAGGGTGATACCTTCAACATCACAAGATCGCCTACAGTGAATTCCAAGGGTTTCCTATGTGACAACCCTCATAATTCCATGTATCCGTACAATTTATTAATGATAATTAAAGTGTTTGATGACTGTGCTGAATCATTTAACTGTTTTCTGATTTCGGTGTTATACTTACGTGTACTTGTTAACATACTTGTAGTATACGGAAAAGTTACTAAATAGTCCGGTATGCTTTCCTCAGTGTTGAAAAATAAAAATGTCACTAAAAATATTATAAAAGACACCTTTCGGATTAATTAAGCACTTTAACGGAACAACACCCAACCGAACAACCGGACATTACCCGAAACACAAAAATATTGTCAAACACATTGTTTTTATTTTTCTGAGCTAGTTAGGGTCCCCGAACACCCTAACACACTATATATTTCATAACACACCTAAACCACAAACTAGACAGTTAACCTTCTAACTAACTAAGTTAACTAACCTTTGCATCCTAACTAAACCCACCCCCCCCCCCAAAACCGGTTGTGAAAGTGGGACACACCCACTTGATTTTTGTGATTTGTTTATTGTAATGGTTGAGTACTTAGGGAGCATATTAACCCCTAGATAATGCATGTTGGAGGATTTTTATTTAAACTCCTAGTCCATCACCACATTCATCACTTATCTTCATCAACAACAAACACTTGCTCTCTCCTCTCTTCTCTTGTTTGGCCGAGAACCAAGCACACCACCATCACCATCATTCAAGCTTCATCTTCCAATCTAAAGACATCCAAAGGTGCTAGGGATCATACAAACAAGCTTGGTGTGTTCGGAGGCTCAAGGACCTCTTTCATTCTCTTTTATCCACCACATTTACACTCTTGAACTCCCCTAGCCTTGTGCTAGTGGTAAGCACTTAGATCCTTGCATTTTTCTTGTTATTTAAGTGGTTAATGATGTTTAAAGATCAAAAAGATGAGAACTCTAAAGAACCATAAACAAAGTCTTGGAACATAAACTAACTAGTGATGAAGTATGGTTAAAATGGTGATGAAATCATGATATTCTTGTGTTGTTATGTTCGTTGATCATTATTTGTTAGTAAAAATGATATGGATCATCATATGGACTTGCTAGATCATGACTAAGAACATGAACTAGCAAGATGGAAAAAAAAGTAAGAATGTTGTGGATGATGGAATCATCCACACATAAACTATGAGCTTGAATAAATAGGTGTTTTCTTGAAAAATAAAGAACAAAGTAAGTTCTAATATTGTAGATCTAAAGATCAATGAGTGGTTTTTCGAAAGAACCAAGTGAAAAGTATGAGTTTTGTTAAAACATGGATCTTACACAAACTTAACATATTTTTAGTGGATAAAGAAGTGTACAAACACTTGTGTAATAAGAAAATTTCACAAAGTAATATTTTTAGAAAATATGACTAGAAGTTGTAAATATTCAAACTCTTTAAAAATAAAGTTTTTAAAGAACCAATCACATTTTAGAAGGTAACAAGACTTACAAAGTATGCTAGTAAGTTACTACATATTTTTATAAATTTTCAAGTTCATAAGTTTATAGTTTATGCTTGTTTTTGACAAGTTTGGTAGAAAGAGATTGTATGCTGTTAATTGAGAATTGTTTGAATGAATTTTTTAAAAGAAAATGATATGCTAGTAAGCATGGACGCCTCCATTTACAAAGGAAACTCTGGCGAAATTTTTCTAAAAATCCAAAACTTAGAAAATATTTTTCTAGCAAGTGTTACAATTATATTTTTAACCCTATTTTAAAAATAAACTTCGCCATGGTTTTATCTACAAAAATACAAAGTGCCGGAGGTTGATTTTATAAATAAAATGGTTAAATATATATCTAGAATATATATTTTATATTAGAACACTTGTATGGATACTTGTTTATTTTGTGTGATAGTTATATTACTTTAGGGTAAAATAATATAACTTAACAAAGTACCTTGACGTTTGAATTATGTGGTATGTGATAGAAGTAATGAGTAGATAAACCGTACGTAGGATACGTGTCGTGCATGAGAAACTGATTGTTATCTGTACCTTATTAGGACGTGCTTGATTTCCTGATTTCTAGAGTAATTAATCTAACCGAGCAAACCGAGGTGAGTTCACACATTTTCTAAGGCATGGGATTCCCGGTTGTTGGGAATGGGTTAAAGAATTTAAAACGGAATCTACATATCCTCCTTGGGTAGGATATGTACGGCCATCCTCCATAGGTAGGATGCCAATAATAATTCTGCGTATTCTCCTTGGGTAGAATACGTACGTTCGTCCTCCTTGGGTAGGACAACAACCTTAAAACTTACTAGACAAAACTCTATCATGAAGTCCCTCATTTTATATCGACTTAATCGCCGAGGCCAATGGCGAGCGGGTTATTAGTTAATAGCGCTATTAGGTTTAACAAACCTCACACCGTGCCGTTCGGACGGGCGTGTACTAATGGACTATGGCAAACTGTCAGTGATGATAGACACTGATGTAGGGCACAACTATTGTTCATCAGTTGTCGATATCTTAACGGTCTAGTAGTTCACATGGTGATGCCCCCACTGATTATGGATATGGTTTGGGTAATAAAAGGAACTGGTTAAACATACTTTCAACTATGGGGTAACCCCCACGGCAAATAAGCCAACGAAAGTCAAACCACGTTTTACAGAAACAACTTAAAACTAAACAACCAGACGTGAACTCACTCAACTTTGTTGTTGACTCGTTGTTACATGCCTTACAGGTCGCTAGATGCTTATGGAGCTTGCATGAGGAGGAGGTTGTTGTGGGATGCGGACTGTTATGTCCCATGCTTATTAATTAAACTTTATAAACTTATGGAACTTATGTTTTGGGTCTTAAAACTTATGAACTATGAACTTATGTTTTGAACTTACGTTTTATGCTTCCGCTGTTAACTTTAAGTTGGTTACTGTCTTATGGTCACCAATTGTATTGTGGTTGGTTTTACTTACTTAAATACGTTGTTCAATATGATTTGTGGCTCGATCCTGGTCATGTCACGCCGCTAAGCGGTGATACTCCGCAAGGTGGATTTTGGGGGTGTTACAGATTGGTATCAGAGTCATTGGTTATAGTGAACTTGGTTTTAAAAAGGGAAAAGCTTTTTGACAAAACCAGATTATAACCTGTACAGTGCTCAACGATCCACAACGACACGTCGCTCCACGTGCAAGACTCGACGCAATAGGTGGTATAATTTATGTTATATTGTCGGTTAGATAGTTCACACTGTGCATTAATTAACGTGATAGTTGCTATTTGAACCTTGTGTGCTTACTCTCTACTATCGTCCCGCACTTACGCACTTTCGTGACACTTTTCACACTTACGTTGCTTCGTTATGAAGATCATGAACGGACGCGGAGGACGTATCAACCTAACTCAAGCCCAGTTGACGGCCTTGATCAATGAACGAGTTGCTGAGGCACTCGCAGCTATCCCTGCAGGAGGTATAACTTGCCATACCAACCCATCTTAGGATGTTTAGATCCTACCTTCGCAAACCAACCCTCGTGCTTAACCTTGTCTTTTATTCTCGCGCAACAGGTCAACATGCTTAGCCTCCTGTGTGCACGTTCAAAACCTTCATGGATTGCCGACCTAGTACTTTCAGCGGCACAGAAGGAGCTGTAGGCCTTCTCCACTGGTTCGAGAAGCTTGAGTCTGTTTTTGAGATGTGCGAATGCCCTGAAGATCGTAGGGTGAAATATGCTACTGGAACACTTAAAGGTACTGCGTTAACCTGGTGGAAAGCACAGGTTCAACTACTTGGGCTGGCGGTTGCTAATGCCACCCCATGGAACGGTTTCAAAGAACTGATCAAGGAAGAGTACTGTAGTCGTGACGACATCCACAATCTAGAGGTGGAATTTTTCAACCTGAAGATGACGGGGTCTGAGATTGAGGCGTATACGAAGAGGTCAAACGAGTTGGCCATCTTGTGTCCCACTATGGTAGACCCTCCCATCAAACTTATTGAGCTATACCTCAAGGGTCTTGTACCAGAGATTTAGAGTCACGTGACTTCAGCTAACCTGGGTACCATTCAGCAAATCATTAAGTTGGCCCATCGTCTCACCGATCAAGCAGTTGAACAGAACAAACTACCCAAGCGTATTAGTGCTACTACTACTGATGCTCCCAATGATAACAAGTGAAAATGGGATAGGAATTCCAGTAAGGGTTCTACTTCAGTTCAGTCTCATCAGTAAAAGACTGATGACTACCAGAGTCCTAGTCAGCAATCTTCCGGTAGTCAAGGACAGGGTTGATATCAAGGGAACCACCCCAAGTGCAACCGGTGCCACAAGCATCATAGTGGGCAGTGCAACAAGGGTCGTTGTCTGAGGTGTAACAAGTTTGGTCATGAAGCAAAGGATTGCAGGAGTGCACGACCAGCAAATCAGAATCGCCAACAACAACAACAAGCTCCACAGAACCACCAGCAGCAACAACAGGGCAATAAAGGATGCTTTCAGTGTGGCGCTAAAGGCCACTTTAAGAGGAACTGTCCTCAGCTGAACCAGAATCAGAACAACAACAAACCAGGGAAATGGGAACAACAATGGAGGCAACAATGGAGGCAACAACGGGGGTAACAATAATGGCAATGGTGCCAGAGGACGTGTTTTCGTGCTAGGTCAGGGTGATGCAAGGAACGATCCCAAAGTTGTGATGGGTAAGTTTCTTCTGGACGACTTCTTTGTTACTGTTTTATTTGATTCGGGTGCCGATACTAGTTATGTGTCCTTAAAAGCTAGCCAAATGCTTAAGCGCACTCCAACACTTTTGAACACCAAACACACGGTAGAACTAGCAAACGGTAAAAGTCTTGAAGCCACACACGTAGTTAAAGGTTGTAACCTCGTCTTAGCTTGACAGACTTTCTCTGTCGATCTTATTCCTATCACATTTGGTAGTTTTGACGTCGTTATTGGGATGGATTGGCTATCTCATCATCAAGCGGAGATTGTTTACAAGGAGAAGATCGTCCGCATCCCTCGTTCTGGTAAAGAACCCCTCGTGATTCATGGCGACAAGAGTGGTGCTGTCGTAAGCATTATCTCTTTCCTTAAGGCCCAGAAGTGTTTGCGAAAGGGGCACACTGCCATTCTAGCACTCGTTACTGACACATCAATGGAAGAGAAGAGAATTGAAGACATTCCTATTGTGCGCGATTTTCCTGAGGTATTTCCTGAGGAATTACCTGGTCTTCCGCCTCATCGACAAGTCGAGTTTCAAATCGAGCTAGCTCCTAGAGCAGCGCCCATAGCTCGAGCACCTTATCGTCTAGCTCCATCAGAACTAGAAGAACTGTCCATGCAACTACAAGAACTCTTGGAAAAGGGTTTCATACGTCCTAGCTCTTCGCCTTGGGGAGCTCCAGTACTATTCGTGAAGAAGAAAGACGGTACCTTCAGAATGTGTATTGACTATCGTGAACTTAACAAGGTTACCGTGAAGAATCGTTATCCTCTTCCACGTATGGACGACTTGTTCGACCAGCTGCAAGGGTCGAGTTATTACTCTAAAATCAATTTGAGATCGGATACCATCAGCTGAGAGTCCGAGATGAGGACGTCTCCAAAACAGCATTCAAAACTCGTTACGGTCATTACGAGTTTCTGGTTATGCCTTTAGGATTGACGAATGCACCTGCGGTTTTCTTGGATCTCATGAACCGAGTATGCAAGCCTTACCTGGATAAGTTTGTCATAGTCTTCATCGACGACATCCTAATCTATTCTAAGAGTCAGGAGGAACACGAGCAACACCTGAGGCTTATTTTGGAACTTCTTCGAACAGAGCAGTTGTATGCCAAATTTTCGAAATGTGACTTCTGGCTTCGCGAAGTCCACTTTCTAGGCCACGTGGTAAACAAGGATGGGATTCATGTGGATCCATCTAAGGTTGAATCAATCAAGAACTGTCATGCACCCCGTACACCAACAGAAATCCGCCAATTCTTGGGTTTGGTAGGATATTACAGAAGATTTATAAAGGATTTCTCAAAGATTGCGCAACCTCTCACTTCACTGACTCAGAAGGGTGTCACCTATCGTTGGGGTGATGCACAGGAATCTGCTTTTCAGCACTTAAAAGATAGACTTTGTAGCGCGCCTATCCTCTCATTGCCTGAAGGCACAGATGATTTTGTGGTTTATTGCGACGCTTCCATCCAAGGACTTGGTTGCGTGTTGATGCAACGTGACAAGGTCATTGCCTACGCATCGCGCCAACTTAAAGTTCACGAAAGGAACTACACTACGCACGACTTGGAGCTGGGAGCAGTTGTTTTCGCACTTAAGATATGGAGACATTACCTGTACGGTACCAAGTGCACCATTTACACCGATCACAGGAGTCTTGAGCATATCTTTAAGCAAAAGGAGTTAAACATGCGACAACGCCGATGGGTTGAGCTCTTGAATGATTACGAATGCGCGATCAAGTACCATCCGGGCAAAGCCAATGTGGTGGCCGACGCCCTCAGTCGAAAGGACACTATACCTAAGCGTGTACGTGCGTTGCAGCTTACCATCCAATCTAGTCTTCCTGCTCAAATTCGTGATGCTCAGGTCAAAGCATTGAAAACATAAAACATCAGGGCTGAGTCCCTGCGAGGATCAAGGCAACGGCTAGAACAAAAGGAAAACGGCGCCTACTACGTTTTACATCTGAATTGTGGCAAGCTATGCACAAGTCCTTTGGTTCTCGATTAGACATGAGCACAGCATATCATCCACAGACGGATGGGCAATCTGAACACACCATCCAAACCCTTGAAGACATGCTTAGGGCATGTGTAATCGACTTTGGTAATGGCTGGAAAAACACCTCCCGTTAGTGGAGTTTTCGTATAACAACAGTTACCACACCAGTATCCAAGCCACTCCGTTCGAGGCATTGTACGGACGGAAGTGCCGATCGCCTCTTTGTTGGGCAGAACTTGGCGACAGCGAAATCACAGGCCCAGAACTTGTAGTGGATACAACCGAGAGGATTGCTCAGATACAACAACGAATGGTGGCAGCTCGTGACCGTCAAAAAAGCTATGCGGATAAGCGAAGGAAACCACTCGAGTTCCAGGTTGGGGATTGAGTGCTACTCAAAGTCTCACCTTGGAAAGGTGTAGTTCGTTTTGGAAAACGAGGTAAACTAAATCCGCGTTATGTCGGACCTTTGGAAATCATTGAGAAAATTGGCAAAGTCGCTTAGACGCTGAATCTACCTGAAGAACTCAGCGGAGTTCACAACGTATTCCACGTGCCGAATCTGAAGAAGTGTCTGTCAGATGAGACCCTCATAGTTCCCCTCAAGGAATTCACTATCGACGACCAGCTGTGATTCGTCGAAGAACCAGTAGAGATTATGGATCGAGATGTTAAGATTCTCAAGCGTACCAGAATACCTCTCGTCCGAGTCCGTTGGGATTCCCGTCGTGGCCCAGAGTATACCTGGAAACGAGAAGACCAAATGTAACACCCATTCTTATAAATCAAGATTAACATATGTTTTACGAAAACAATCATGTAATTAAGATTTATATATACATCGGAAATACGGGTTTACTAAAACCTTTTACAATTTAAAAGTTTAGAACATAACGTAATTAAGTTCGTCAATTAAAAGTAACAACGAAACGTCGTGCGGAAGCTTATTTCTTGATCGTGTTCGGTTCTTCATTGTGCTTGATCGTCCTCCGGTGCTAAAATTTGCCTGAAACTCATAAAACATGAGTTGGATTAGTCATACGTAGCTTAAAACGTATTAAAACGGGTTCGCAACGCAAAATAATTTAAAATAATCATTTATCGCAAAACTGGCTCGTGCTCGCGTAGCGCCACTGCCCGTCGCGCTACGCCACGGCCTTATTCCTTCAGATTGTTGCAGCTGATTGCTGCATATTCCCCGAATAACCCGATTTCACGGAAACGGCCATAACTTCTTCGTTATTGATCCGTTTTACCCGATTCTTTTTCCTACGCGTCCGTAATTTAATCCTCCAGCTTATGGAGTTAAAATCCTACATCCAACATAAGAAATTTTTGAGACTTCTAAGCCTTCGACTCGTTACCTTTTTATCGAATTTTAACCCGTTTATGCATTTTATCAAACAAACGTATTTATTTGATTCCTATATCTCATACACTTCTTCAAATTAATGTTACCTACTATATTAGGTTCTAATCATAGGTTTATTACACCATTTAAACCCGTGTTCGCTTGTATGCTTATTTTGACCCGTTAAGGGTATTTAAGCACTTTAAAGCTTGAAATCGCTTTCATTCATCTCTAGCATCCTATTCCTACATTTCTTATCCAGTAATCTTCAACTACAACTCTTTGTGTGTCGGATTTAATGTGGATATTTATATGTTCCGAGTTTTACCCCTCGGATTTCCATTTTACGGCAAGGACTCATATAAAGCCCTTCAACCCAAGAATTTATGTTTTTCACTATCTAACTTATCCTAAGCATTTATATAATCATAAAACTTATTTCCGAACCACCTTTAAGGGGTCGTTCGCCCGAATTAGCTTACAAGGGCAATTTGGTCAATTTTATCCTTCTTTAACTACAAGGGTCCTTTAAATACTTGATTGACCCAAAATCTGACCCTTTTAACTATAATCTTATTTATAAACTCATGTGCTTCTAAAACACCATGAACTTAATTCAATTTATTCGGTTTACCTTAAAGATAACCGAATATCTACACTTTAACATTGTCTAACTCTTATAGAACTCCAAATTCTACATGATGAGTTGTGTTATTATACATACCTGGCTCGGATCAATATATTGACCCGTTTCAATACCTTGCCTTAGTAACCGCTAAGCAATAGCGATGTACTTATCCATTTGCTATTTATTCCTATAACATGTAACTCGACAAACCATTAGACAATATTGTCAAGGGTGATAATTTCACCTTTTGACCCGTTTATTTACCTAGTGATCTTCATCACTTCAAGTAAATGCCAATTTCATGTATTATGCTAATTTAAAGTCTACTAGCTAGAATACGGAATCAAGCATAATGTAACGGAATCGTAGTTACGTACCTTTTAAGCACTCTTTTTAAACGCGTATTTTCACCGGCTTGTCCATTTGACGATCCGGATTCCTTGCCTAAAGAGTTCAATTCACAATCCGTTTAGAACCCTTTTTTTTATAAGTCTTTACGCACAATTTCTTAACATATTCAAATCTGCGTTTTACCCAACCTTTACATTTTAACCTTCATTTAGGCATTTTATCAAACACCTAGCGGGTCAGATTTCTACATAATCTAAACCAAGTTCATGACTTGAGTTTATCACCCCAATTAACTTCAATTAGACTATATACACATATTTTAACATCAACAATTCAGAGATTTCCTCTTAATTTCAGTTTACACTAGAACAAGGGTTTAAATCCTAGTGTTTATCAAGCTCTACTAACTTTTTTTTTTTTTTTTTTTTTGGTGATTTTGATCCTTACAATTATCATGCAAGAATTTTGACAAGAAATCATCTAGGGTTTGTCCCTAAACCTTATATCACTTCCAACTTCGTATTTACAACACATAATTAAGCTCAACACTCAATTTCAATCACATGCAAGAATTTGGGTTGAATCAAAATGACCAAATTCGACATACCTTACGATCCTCTTGACGAGGTGATCACGATTCTATGTTCAGATTTTGATTTCAGCTTGATTTGGGCCTTCAATTTGAGAGTTTAGTAGAAGTTAGGGTTTTGGGGGTGAGGGTGTCGCCCTCTCCTGTTCTTGATCGACCAGACATCTCAAATGAGATGTTTGGTTTTGTTTTTAATTAAAACTAATAATATAAGTTTCAATTTTAACAACATTGGCCCCTCCACTTTTGTTTGACATATAATTTTGGTTGTTTTAACCCTATTTCAAGTTATTTCTAGACTTGTAGTTAACTAGGTTATAATTTTCCTAGTTATTCATCTTGTTCAAAAACCCGTTTTATTTTAAGTCCCATTGAATCTCGGGCCTTTTTATATACTTTGTTTTCTCAAAGTATTTCCCATCCTTTTAATAAATATTAGATTTATTTATTTAAAACCTAATATTCCTCGGGTTAATTTTACCACTAACGGTATTTTACCCGTTTTTACTATTAACGAGGTTTGATTACCAAACCCGTTTTCGGGGTGTTACAAGTCTACCCCCCTTAAAGAGGTTTCGTCCTCGAAACCTTTTCTTTCATAATTTATCGAGTTTAACTCCATGCATATGCTCTCGATAATCAATTGAGCATTGCTCATATTTTAATCGATTGTTAGTATTACCAGAAAATTTATGGTAATACCTTTTTGGTTACAAAACATCTATGTGCCTCATTCGACATAATGCAACTTGAAATAACGTAATTTCGTTATTTCTACTAGTTTAATTAACTTAGCGATATCCATATTATCGAACCCTTTGTGAATCCGTTACTTTGACCCGTTTAAAGGTCTTTAGTGAAATCTTTCACTTTTAACAACAATTTCTTTTGTTTTCCAAGTTCATTTATTCGGTTCAGTTATACTGAATCCACCGATTATAAGCAACCAAATTTATTTAAATGACCTTAACCGGTCCCACTAACTAGACTTATTAGTCCAGTTACTCTTTACCACTCGCTTGGTTATAATGTGATTCCACTTCACATTGTATTTCTTGACCGTGATCGTGTCACGTCATGTTTAATTTATATCAACGTTTCTTTATCATACTTCTTCTTTTCGAATGTATTGTCTCGCACCTATCGATGTTAAGACCCATACTCTTTGATATTAACCATTTTCTAATCTCCCTCGTAATATCCATATTTGTTAAAACATTGTTTCTTACTAAAACTAAATTTTAGTTTAACGTTTCCTTTTTCTCCTTGTCTTACATCTTTTACTCATTTCCGGGACTTTTACGTCTGAAAATTTATTCCTTTTCGTTGTTTTTTCGGTAATATTTTTGTCCTTTTTGTGAATTATCAGAATTTAAATAATTGTGAATCCTTTTTGTCATTTCTGCCCGCTTATATGTTTTAGTGAAATCCCTCACTTTTGTCAACCAGGCCTTTCACGATCTCTTCGCTTTTAACTCACTCAGTTAAGTTAGCGAAACCCCTCGCTTTTACACTACCTTTACCTTCCTTTATTATTTTACGCGGGGAGTTTAACCATTTTCCTCGTTTCACGTTATTGACCCGTAGGTTCTTTCACTTAGCCTCGTAGGCTATTTCTTTAGATTTTTCACCTTTTTAAGGCGAGACATTGACAACTCGTTTCCTTCTATTTATGTCCCGAGGGTCTTTTTGGTCCCGTAGACCTTAACACTGTGTTTAGTCCTCTAGGTTATGATGATCCCGTAGATCATCTTTTATTCATGTCTATATTCAAATGTATATATAGCTTCAAAGCATCTCTTATTATGTTTGGAATCATTTATTTTCGCTCTTGAACTTCAATTGACCTTGACCGTAGTCTAAGGCTTCATTTGTTTACTTCCGGGCTAATCTTCTGACTTTATGACTTTTGACGTTATTTACGCGTCAGTTTGTTCTACGCTTACCGTTTCCCGGTTCATACTTACACTCCTTTACAACCCATTACCCGGGTTCTTTTATCTTAACGTTCTTAACGCTCATAACCCTTTACATAGGTTTATTAATATTTCACGCTTTTATTTATTCAGTTCGCGCTTACTTACATTAGCAAGAATCATTATTTATTTAATCCGTTTGACTTGTTAGTGTGAAATCTCATCACTTGTGAACGTCAAATTTCATTCTTTGTTCGACTCGTTCGACTTTGAATTAGTCGAACGTAATTTATCAAAATTTCTATTTATAGTATCTCATCATCCTTTAGTCGTGACTCGAAACCCGAGTCTTTTGACTTTCCATCCGCGTTCCCGTTTATCGGTCTACGCATGTGTTTAAATCCTTACCCATCAACCGAGTGTTTTACCGAAGTCATTATCATTGCAACCCTTCCGGTATGCATTAAGACTTCGTTTCGATTTATTTAGTCGTCTTAGCGAAATCCGTCGCTTTTATTTAACCATTTCTTTTATTCTTTGCGCGACCATCCTTGACGGCTTTATTGATTACGAGTGACGATTATCATTTTTATCCTTTCTTTACTACAACTAAAGTTAACAACCTCGATTACCTTTTTCGTATGGGCAATACCTTTGTTTTTTTATGATCCAGCGGATCATCTATACTTTGGTTTTACTTGCCCATTTTGTCAGCCATTGCTCTTCATCCAAAATGATTTATTTTCGTGAATTTTCCTTAGGTCATTTATTTATATCAATATTTACATTGATCCTTGTCCCTTCTCTCGGGCTCATTATCCTAATGTAATACGCTTCCGTCACCCGGTTGTGCGTTTACATTATTATCGACTATTTTGTTCATTTGTTTCATTTGGGTACTATTTAATTTGTCCCATTCACCCCGTCCTTACTACACCGGATGTAAATGTGTCCGCTATAAGAAGTTCATGGCATCATATGCCACTACTTACTTGGCCAGAGTAAGCGATTAACACATGACACGCATGACCTTTTTAAAGTTTTCACATCACGCCCTATGTAAGTAATGCCTCTATTTGTTTCTCTTGGAAACAATATCCCGAATACATTTTCTATTCGGGTTTTTTTTCCAAGTTTTTAATCTACATATGCAACTTTCATTCTCTACATGTTTGTTGCATATTGTTATTTGTGCGATTATATTTAAAAGCACACACCTGGTAATGCTTGCCCCGACGGGCGTTTCTTGCCATTAACTTTGTTCACGGTCGTTACGCGATTTAGTCCTTGGTGAGCATGCTCCTCTTGTCATACTTCGGACCGTTCTTCTATCATATCCGTAATTTGTTAAACTCTCGCTATCCTCATATGCGAGTGTCCTTCAACTAAAACATATACAACAGTTAGTAATTTCAACATTAAAGGATGCCCGTATTATAATACAAGGCTTTTCTACTATACGCATCAACGCGTGTAATTTCGTTGACTATATCTATTCTATATCTTTTTTTTTATTGGTGTAACATGTATTACACGATAACCATATGCGTTGTTCTCAACACTTTAATCATACTAAACCTTTGATATACATGTACTTACCGGATTTGCGATCAAGCCTCGAACCGAACACCAATCTTTATCAAGAGCGTAAGGTTTAAGTCCAAGCATAGCTTTCCCGCCATACTTGAATCTCTTAAACCAAGGCTCTGATACCAACTTGTAACACCCGTTCTTATAAATCAAAGATTAACATATGTTTTACGAAAACAATCATGTAATTAAAATTTATATATACATCGGAAATACGGGTTTACTAAAACCTTTTACAATTTAAAAGTTTAGAACATAACGTAATTAAGTTCGTCAATTAAAAGTAACAACGAAACGTCGTGCGGAAGCTTATTTCTTGATCGTGTTCGGTTCTTCATTGTGCTTGATCGTCCTCCGGTGCTAAAATTTACCTGAAACTCATAAAACATGAGTTGGATTAGTTATACGTAGCTTAAAACGTATTAAAACGGGTTCGCAACGCAAAATAATTTAAAATAATCATTTTTCGCAAAACTGGCTTGTGCTCGCGTAGCGCCACTGCCCGTCGCGCTACGCCACAGCCTTATTTCTTCAGATTGTTGCAGTTGGTTGCTGCATATTCCCCGAATAACCCGATTTCACGGAAACGGCCATAAATTCTTCGTTATTGATCCGTTTTACCCGATTCTTTTTCCTACGCGTCCGTAATTTAATCCTCCATCTTATGGAGTTAAAATCCTACATCCAACATAAGAAATTTTTGAGACTTCTAAGCCTTCGACTCGTTACCTTTTTACCGAATTTTAACCCGTTTATGCATTTTATCAAACAAACGTATATATTTGATTCCTATATCTCATACACTTCTTCAAATTAATGTTACCTACTATATTAGGTTCTAATCATAGGTTTATTACACCATTTAAACCCGTGTTCACTCGTATGCTTATTTTGGCCCGTTAAGGGTATTTAAGCACTTTAAAGCTTGAAATCGCTTTCATTCATCTCTAGCATCCTATTCCTACATTTCTTATCCAGTAATATTCAACTACAACTCTTTGTATGTCGAATTTAATGTGGATATTTGTATGTTCCGAGTTTTACCCCTCGGATTTCCATTTTACCGCAAGGACTCATATAAAGCCCTTCGACCCAAGAATTTATGTTTTTCACTATCTAACTTATCCTAAGCATTTATATAATCATAAAACTTATTTCCGAACCACCTTTAAGGGGTCGTTTGCCTGAATTAGCTTACAAGGGCAATTTGGTCAATTTTATCCTTCTTTAACTACAAGGGTCCTTTAAATACTTGATTGACCCAAAATCCGACCCTTTTAACTATAATCTTATTTATAAACTCATGTGCTTCTAAAACACCATGAACATAATTCAGTTTATTCGGTTTACCTTAAAGATAACCGAATATCTACACTTTAACATTGTCTAACTCTTATAGAACTCCAAATTCTACATGATGAGTTGTGTTATTATACATACCTGGCTCGGATCAATATATTGACCAGTTTCAATACCTTGCCTTAGTAACCGCTAAGCAATAGCGATGTACTTATCCATTTGCTATTTATTCCTATAACATGTAACTCGACAAACCATTAGACAATATTGTCAAGGGTGATAATTTCACTTTTGACCCGTTTATTTACCTAGTGATCTTCATCACTTCAAGTAAATGCCAATTTCATGTATTATGCTAATTTAAAGTCTACTAGCTAGAATACGGAATCAAGCATAACGTAATGGAATCGTAGTTACGTACCTTTTAAGCACTCTTTTTAAACGCGTATTTTCACCGGCTTGTCCATTTGACGATCCGGATTCCTTGCCTAAAGAGTTCAATTCACAATCCGTTTAGAACCCTTTTTTATAAGTCTTTACGCACAATTTCTTAACATATTCAAATCTGCGTTTTACCCAACCTTTACATTTTAACCTTCATTTAGGCATTTTATCAAACACCTAGCGGGTCAGATTTCTACATAATCTAAACCAAGTTCATGACTTGAGTTTATCACCCCAATTAACTTCAATTAGACTATATACACATATTTTAACATCAACAATTCAGAGATTTCCTCATAATTTCAGTTTACACTAGAACAAGGGTTTAAATCCTAGTGTTTATCAAGCTCTACTAACATATTAATCACCCACTATGGTGATTTTGATCCTTACAATTATCATGCAAGAATTTTGACAAGAAATCATCTAGGGTTTGTCCCTAAACCTTATATCACTTCCAACTTCGTATTTACAACACATAATTAAGCTCAACACTCAATTTCAATCACATGCAAGAATTTGGGTTGAATCAAAATGACCAAATTCGACATACCTTACGATCCTCTTGACGAGGTGATCACGATTCTATGTTCAGATTTTGATTTCAGCTTGATTTGGCCTTCAATTTGAGAGTTTAGTAGAAGTTAGGGTTTTGGGGGTGTGGGTGTCGCCCTCTCCTGTTCTTGATCGACCAGACATCTCAAATGAGATATTTGGTTTTGTTTTTAATTAAAACTAATAATATAAGTTTCAATTTTAACAACATTGGCCCCTCCACTTTTGTTTGACATATAATTTTGGTTGTTTTAACCATATTTCAAGTTATTTCTAGACTTGTAGTTAACTAGGTTATAATTTTCCTAGTTATTCATCTTGTTCAAAAACCCGTTTTGTTTTAAGTCCCGTTGAATCTCGGGCCTTTTTATATACTTTGTTTTCTCAAAGTATTTCCCATCCTTTTAATAAATATTAGATTTATTTATTTAAATCCTAATATTCACTGGGTTAATTTTACCACTAACGGTATTTTACCCGTTTTTACTATTAACGAGGTTTGATTACCAAACCCGTTTTCGGGGTGTTACAAGTCTACCCCCCTTAAAGAGGTTTCGTCCTCGAAACCTTTTCTTTCATAATTTATCGAGTTTAACTCCATGCATATGCTCTCGATAATCAATTGAGCATTGCTCATATTTTAATCGATTGTTAGTATTACCAGAAAATTTATGGTAATACCTTTTTGGTTACAAAACATCTACGTGCCTCATTCGACATAATGCAACTTGAAATAACGTAGTTTCGTTATTTCTACTAGTTTAGTTAACTTAGCGATATCCATATTATTGAACCCTTTGTGAATCCGTTACTTTGACCCGTTTAAAGGTCTTTAGTGAAATCTTTCACTTTTAACAACAATTTCTTTTGTTTTCCAAGTTCATTTATTCGGTTCAGTTATACCGAATCCACCGATTATAAGCAACCAAATTTATTTAAATGACCTTAACCGGTCCCACTAACTAGACTTATTAGTCCAGTTACTCTTTACCGCTCGCTTGGTTATAATGTGATTCCACTTCACATTGTATTTCTTGACCGTGATTGTGTCACGTCATGTTTAATTTATATCAACGTTTCTTTATCATACTTCTTCTTTTCGAATGTATTGTCTCGCACCTATCGATGTTAAGACCCATACTCTTTGATATTAACCATTTTCTAATCTCCCTCGTAATATCCATATTTGTTAAAACATTGTTTCTTACTAAAACTAAATTTTAGTTTAACGTTTCCTTTTTCTCCTTGTCTTACATCTTTTACTCATTTCCGGGACTTTTACGTCTGAAAATTTATTCCTTTTCGTTGTCTTTTCGGTAATATTTTTGTCCTTTTTGTGAATTATCAGAATTTAAATAATTGTGAATCCTTTTTGTCATTTCTGCCCGCTTATATGTTTTAGTGAAATCCCTCACTTTTGTCAACCAGGCCTTTCACGATCTCTTCGCTTTTAACTCACTCAGTTAAGTTAGCGAAACCCCTCGCTTTTATTCTACCTTTACCTTCCCTCGCTTTTATACTACCTTTACCTTCCATTGTTTTTAATTAAAACTAATAATATAAGTTTCAAATTTAACAACATTGGCCCCTCCACTTTTGTTTGACATATAATTTTGGTTGTTTTAACCCTATTTCAAGTTATTTCTAGACTTGTAGTTAACTAGCTTATAATTTTCCTAGTTATTCATCTTGTTCAAAAACCCGTTTTATTTTAAGTCCCGTTGAATCTCGGGCCTTTTTATATACTTTGTTTTCTCAAAGTATTTCCCATCCTTTTAATAAATATTAGATTTATTTATTTAAATCCTAATATTCACTGGGTTAATTTTACCACTAACGGTATTTTACCCGTTTTTACTATTAACGAGGTTTGATTACAAAACCCGTATTCGGGGTGTTACACCAAATGAAACTCAAGTATCCCCAGTTGTTTAAGAAAAGTGCAACCACTACGGAGGCTGAAGCTACTGCAGAATTTCGGGACGAAATTCCAAATCAACGGGGGGATGATGGGACATCCCAGGAAAACCAGGAAACCAACGCAACATAACTAGCTTCCTCAGTAACCACGAGCTAAATTCCGGGACGAAATTTTCTTAACAGGGGGAGAATGTGACAATCCTCATAATTCCATGTATCCATACAATTTATTAATGATAATTAAAGTGCTTGATGAATGTGCTGAATCATTTAAGTGCTTTCTGATTTCGGTGTTATACTTACGTGTACTTGTTAACATACTAGTAGTGTACGGAAAAGTTACTAAATAGTCAGGTATGCTTTCCTCAGTGTTGAAAAATAAAAAGGCCACTAAAAATATTATAAAAGACACCTTACGGATTAATTAAGCACTTTAATGGAACAACACCCAACCGAACAACCGGACATTACCCGAAACACAAAAATATTGTCAAACACATTGTTTTTATTTTTCTGAGCTAGTTAGAGTCCCCAAACACCTAACACACTATATATTTCATAACACACCTAAACCACAAACTAGACACATAACCTTCTAACTAACTAAGTTAACTAACCTTTGCATCCTAACTAAACCAACCCACCCCCCCCCCCCCAAACCGGTTGTGAAAGTGGGACACACCCACTTGATTTTTGTGATTTGTTTATTGTAATGGTTGAGTACTTAGGGAGCATATTAACCCCTAGATAATGCATGTTGAAGGATTTTTATTTAAACTCCTAGTCCATCACCACATTCATCACTTATCTTCATCAACAAAAAACACTTGCTCTCTCCTCTCTTCTCTTGTTCGGCCGAGAACCAAGCACACCACCATCACCATCATTCAAGCTTCATCTTCCAATCTAAAGACATCCAAAGTTGCTAGGGATCATACAAACAAGCCTGGTGTGTTCGGAGGCTCAAGGACCTCTTTCATTCTCTTTTATCCACCACATTTACACTCTTGAACTCCCCTAGCCTTATGCTAGTGGTAAGCACTTATATCCTTGCATTTTTCATGTTATTTAAGTGGTTAATGATGTTTAAAGATCAAAAAGATGAGAACTCTAAAGAACCATATACAAAGTCTTGGAACATAAACTAACTAGTGATGAAGTATGGTTAAAATGGTGATGAAATCATGATATTCTTGTGTTGTTATGTTCGTTGATCATTATTTGTTAGTAAAAATGATATGGATCATCATATGGACTTGCTAGATCATGACTAAGAACATGAACTAGCAAGATGGAAAAAAAGTAAGAATGTTGTGGATGATGGAATCATCCACACATAAACTATGAGCTTGAATAAATAGGTGTTTTCTTGAAAAATAAAGATCAAAGTAAGTTCTAATATTGTAGATCTAAAGATCCATGAGTGGTTTTTCGAAAGAACCAAGTGAAAAGTATGAGTTTTGTTAAAACATGGATCTTACACAAACTTAACATATTTTTAGTGGATAAACAAGTGTACAAACACTTGTCTAATAAGAAAATTTCACAAAGTAATATTTTTAGAAAATATGACTAGAAGTTGTAAATATTCAAACTCTTTAAAAATAAAGTTTTTAAAGAACCAATCACATTTTGGAAGGTAACAAGACTTACAAAGTATGCTAGTAAGTTACTACATATTTTTTTAAATTTTCAAGTTCATAAGTTTATAGTTTATGCTTGTTTTTGACAAGTTTGGTAGAAAGAGATTGTATGTTGTTGATTGAGAATTGTTTGAATGAATTTTTGAAAAGAAAATGATATGCTAGTAAGCATGGACGCCTCCATTTACAAAGGAAACTCTGGCGAAATTTTTCTAAAAATCCAACACTTAGAAAATATTTTTCTAGCAAGTGTTACAATTATATTTTTAACCCTGTTTTCAAAATAAACTTCGCCATGGTTTTATCTACAAAAATACAAAGTGCCGGAGGTTGATTTTATAAATAAAATGGTTAAATATATATCTAGAATATATATTTTATATTAGAACACTTGTATGGATACTTGTTTATTTTGTGTGATAGTTATATTACTTTAGGGTAAAATAATATAACTTAACAAAGTACCTTGACGTTTGAATTATGTGGTATGTGATAGAAGTAATGAGTAGATAAACCGTACGTAGGATACGTGTCGTGCATGAGAAACTGATTGTTATTTGTACCTTATTAGGACGTGCTTGATTTCCTGATTTCTAGAGTAATTAATCTAACCGAGCAAACCGAGGTGAGTTCACACACTTTCTAAGGCATGGGATTCCCGGTGGTTGGGAATGGGTTAAAGAATTTAAAACGGAATCTACATATCCTCCTTGGGTAGGATATGTACGGCCATCCTCCATAGGTAGGATGCCAATAATAATTCTGCGTATTCTCCTTGGGTAGAATACGTATGTTCGTCCTCCTTGGGTAGGACAACAACCTTAAAACTTACTAGACAAAACTCTATCATGAAGTCCCTCATTTTATATCGACTTAATCGCTGAGGCCAATGGCGAGCAGGTCATTAGTTAATAGCGCTATTAGGTTTAACAAACCTCACACCGTGTCGTTAGGACGGGCGTGTACTAATGGACTATGGCAAACTGTCAGTGATGATAGACACTGATGTAGAGCACAACTATTGTTCGTCAGTTGTTGATATCTTAACGGTCTAGTAGTTCACATGGGGAAGCCCCCACTGATTATGGATATGGTTTGGGTAATAAAAGGAACTGGTTAAACAACTTTCAACTATGGGGTAATCCCCACGGCAAATAAGCCAATGAAAGTCAAACCACGTTTTACAGAAACAACTTAAAACTAAACAACCAAACGTGAATTCACTCAACTTTGTTGTTGACTCGTTGTTACATGCCTTACAGGTCGCTAGATTCTTATGGAGCTTGCACGAGGAGGAGGTTGTTGTGGGATGCGGACTGTTATGTCCCATGCTTATTAATTAAACTTTATTAACTTATGGAACTTATGTTTTGGGTCTTAAAACTTATGAACTATGAACTTATGTTTCGAACTTACGTTTTATGCTTCCGCTGTTAACTTTAAGTTGGTTACTGTCTTATGGTCACCAATTGTTTTGTGGTTGGTTTTACTTACTTAAATACGTTGTTCAATATGATTGGTGGCTCGATCCTGGTCATGTCACGCCTCTAAGCGGTGATACTCCGCATGGTGGATTTTGGGGGTGTGACATCCTACGTTTATCAGCATAGCTTTTCTGACGATCACGCGCTGCCGCCATACGATTTCTGATCGGAACAATCTTCTCAGAGGTTTCAAGTACAAGTTCTGGACCCGTGATTTGGATGTCACCCACCTCAGCCCAACAAAGAAGAGATCGAAATTTCCGTCCGTACAATGCCTCGAACGGAGCTGCCTGAATACGGCAATGGTAACTGTTATTGTAGGAAAACTCTACCAAGGGTAGGTGTCTTTCCCAACCTTTACCAAAGTCGATCACACATGCTCGCATCATGTCTTCAAGTGTCCAGATGGTCCGCTCACTTTGACCATCCCTCTGAGGGTGATAAGTAGTGCTTATGTCAAGACGTGAGCCAAATCATTTGTGCATCGTTTGCCACAAATCGGATATGAAACGTGGATCATGATCCGAGATGATAGAGGTTGGCACCCCATGCCTAGAAACCACCTCTTTCAAGTAAATGCCAGCAAGCTGCGAAAACTTGTCAGTTTCCTTGATTGCAAAGAAGTGTGCTGATTTTGTGAAACGATCAACAATTACCCAAATGGTATCGTTCCTGTTTTGAGTCCTAGGTAGATCGGTGACGAAATCCACGGCAATATGTTCCCATTTCCACATGGGTATTTCTGGTTGTTGAAGCATACCAGATGGTTTTTGATATTCCACCTTGACTTTCGCGCAAGTCAAACATTTGCTCACGTATGTCGCTATGTGGGCTTTCATGCCCGGCCACCAGTACAAAGTCTTTAGATCCTGATACATCTTATCAGAACCCGGATGAACAGAGTATCGAGACTTGTGTGCTTAGTCCATCACAACTTCTCTAAGGTTACCGAAGGAAGGAATCCATGTTCGCTCCATGAAATAACGAATACCGTCGGATTTTTCTGTGAGTTGTTTTTCCATGCCCCGCAGAGATTCGTGAGGTTTTGGCCTAGAGGAAGTTGTGCGCAAACAAGATAGGCCACAAAACAATAGAATTAGTTGATGTTCTGATACAATTACAACATTGATATAATTATTATTATTATATTCAATGTTGATGTAATTTGGGAATAAGGAGATGTTGATATAATTAGTAACAGAACTCATTGATGTTGATTTAAGTAGTGTTATCAATACTACTTAGCTATTAGGATTATTATTTTTTTTCATTATTAGTATTATTATACTTAACCCTCTAATAACTAAATGCATATGATTTATGTTATGGTTTGAACCTCGAAAGTTTCGAGTTACCCTAGTGGGTTGAATTGACAAGCGAGACATGTGTTTCGGTTCAAACGGTTCAGGTCGGTTCAGCACGATATGGATTTAGTTTTGAATATTCGTTGACACACTATAATTTAGACAAATATATAATTAATTTGTAAAAGCGAAACGAATGGTTTTTACCTTGAAGTTATGGGTTGTCACATATTATCCTCAACAGAAGTTTAAACCGAAGTCATCAGTTATTGGTTAATCAGTTCGGTTTATTCGGTTCGATTAACGATTTTTTCTTCAGTTCTTTTAATTTATGTTAATAGCCAAAACAAGACTTGGGCTAAAACTTTGGCTTAAAAATACATGAAGAGGAATAATAAATAGATGAAATGGTGGTACAAAATATGAAATACATAAACTAGGTGTATAAAAGTTATTCGGTTAATTTTGCTTAAACGAGGGCACAAAAAAATCATGATAACCAGTTTTTGGTTGATCAGTCTTCGATTAATCAGTTTTCAGCTAATTCAGTTTCTTGTTGATTTTGGTTCGGTTTCTTTTGTTTTCAGTTCGCTTTCGTCTGTTTACAGTTTGGTTTCGATTAACAATTCATGTTGTTGCTCGCTCCTAGACACTGTTAATCACGTAACATATCAGTTTTTTAATTAAGAAAACTATAGTTATAATACACTCAAATTAAAGAGAATAAAATGTTTGTTTTTATAGTGTGAATTAAAAAAAATAGATTAACGTATAAAAAAATTATGGCCGTTTAATAATCAGGGGAAATTATTTTTTTATAAGGGTGAAAATGCGTAACTATTAACTATTTATCTATAATTTGGTTAGAATTAAGGGAATTAAACTGTAGTTAAGATGAAGGGATTAAAGTGTAATTATTGTTTGAAAGAGGAATTTACCATTTTAGGGTTATACATTATACATTAAATTAAAAAAAAATAGGTATCCTATAATGTGACTCACATATACATTATATATAGCATAGGTGATACTAGTTATTAACAAGCAACTTTCATCGCCTTTAAATGAACAACAATTTACATGATGTGTTATGGATCTAATATTATACACCCCATTTTATGATGAAAATAAAAAACAATTGTATTTTGAAAAACTATAATGTTATTTGGACAAACTACAGAGGGTCATGCATAGTAATTTCTCAACGTCAATGAATCAAAGTTTTATTTTCGTCAGGATCAGATTTACTATTTAAAATGGGGTTGTGGCATGGTTGTAAAAGTCCCGCCTAGGCTCCGAGAGTACTGCTCGAGTACTCGCTACAAGGTCCGTTGCCGAGACCCGAGTATTGTTTGTCTAGGCCAGTTACTCCCCAAGTAATCTCCGTCTAGGCCGAGTACTCTAAAATCCGACTAGGGAGCGCCTAGCGACTTTTGCAACCATGATTGCGGTACAACTTGTTAGTCGTTTACATGCTACTATAAATTTTCTGTAATTAATTAAAAGCACGATAATGGTGTATATATTGAAATATTGCTTTTGAAACTCGGACGTAAATTGATGAGGACGATATATATAATTCAGGACCATATCGCACGTTGATGTTGAAAAAGGAAAGAGAGGATTCAAACAAGAAGTAAAGGTCCATTATGAAAAAAGACAGCGTATTCAACTCTATGATGTTGAAAAAGGAGAGAGAGTATTCAAACAAGAAGTAAAGGTCCATTATGAAAAAAGACAGCGTATTCAACTCTATATTTATTACATTAGAGAACCCATATGCCAAAAACACATTTGTGAATTCGTGTATCACCTTTGGTTCTCATAAAAAAAAATTTCTATTTATTGTACAAATGAAAAAAATTCTTGGTTTATGTGAGAAAATTTTATAGTAACAAAATTAAATGTAAATATGTGTAACAATTGTATTCTAATTCGATATAATGACTACAAAACTAAAGCTAAACAATGACAATACACTGTTTTAGGTATAAAAGCTAGGTACATTTATCTTGATACAACATTGTTCGAAATGCAATAACTGCAATAATAACGAGGATACCATTAGGCTTCGTATATAAACTTTATTATAATCTGACCCAAGGTTCCAATTGCAAATAAACAGTGAACTATAAAAATCAAATAACTTTACTAATCCACTTGGGAATAGCCCAGTGGTGTTGGTGAGTTTAGACAGAGCTTAGGATAGGAGAGGTCAGGAATTCAATCCCCATAGTGTGCAACGTTAGTCGTTCAAAATAAATAAATAAAAAAATAACTTTACTAGGAGGCTCGAGCACGTGCGAATAATAAGAGAATATAAACAATATTCGAGTTTGAGATGGAGTACTCATAAAGTTGTTTCGAGATTTAGGCCAAGTTATTCTTAAATTCGAATGTATTTCAACCACAATATTCATGCTACTCACTCTTCATTCCGTTATCACGTTATACCAAATTTAATTTACGTAACTTTCATTTAATTATTGAAAACACATAAGTGAGCATCTTCGGGTGACAAATTATAAAACAAAGAAAAAAGATAAGGAATAAGAACGAAATGGTCTATTCGTCATCGACGTAACCGAGATCTTCCTCAACCTTCTCGGCAGCATCTTCGGCTATTTGATCTTCCACATATTCAGCACCCTCAGCTATGGCCAACCCACCCAACAAACCGGCCGCTGCACCGACGGCCAGTCCGGTCCCCATCCCATACTTACTCTTCTTCTTCTCCTCGTCAGCGTACCCGTACGATGGTTGACCACCGTATCCACCCTGCCCATATTGAGGTGGAGGTGCACCGTACGGGGAATACGGATACCCTGACGGCGGAGCCGCATAGGGATAATTTCCCCCGTACGGTGGTGGGGCAGGGTGGTACTACGGTGGGGGTACACCATACGGAGGAGCATAGTAGGGATCCGGCGCATGATAGCGCGGTTCCCTAACAGACACTTTCACCTCCACCTTCCCGTGGGGTCGGCCAGAGGGGCGTTTCAGTTTTAGACTGTCAATAAACGCCTCTCCGATGCCGACCTCATCAACGACGTCCTTCAGTTTAAGCTTGGCGGAGCCGATCAACGGCTTCGTGTCCTCCGCCGCGTTGGCGTGGACGATGTCGATGTAGAGAGTGGAATCCTCTATCGGGTCGGTGAGAGGGATGACGAGTGTTTGATCCCATATGGGCGACTCGTCTCCCTCTTCATCGACCCGAGTAGAGCATTTATTTTTGGGGTCTACCCAAACTACGGCGTACGGCTTGAGAGGGCCGTGCCGCCAGTTGACGTTTTTAAGATTTTTGGCAGAGGAAATCGTGACCTCTAGTTCGTAACGCGCAGCCATGATCCGCCGGTTTATGATCAGAGATTAGTGGTGGTTATGAAATGTTACGGTGGAGGATGGAAGGTATAAATAGTAGTTGCACGTTTGGATGGTTTAAAGAAGGATCTCGAGGATAATGCTTCTAGTGAGCATAATTGCTCTGTCATTTACGATTATGCCCTTTAGATGAGAAGAGAACTACTATTTTTTTATTTGGGATTGATTTAATAAATTTTGACTTGTTTAATTATATTCCACACTCGTAATTTAACCACTTTCGTTACTAATTTTCAAATTCTCCTCACACAACCTTATTTCTTTTATGAACATTTCTATAAGCGAAATCAAGTAAAAAGTAAGTCTATATCTATAATAATTACAGGGCCGTCTCCGAAAATCTTCAAAAATACATAGACACTGTGCGAAGATAAAATACGGGCCCCTAAAATATAAAATTCTTAAAAAAATATACAAAAAAGTTTTAAATATATAAAAATGAATTAAAAAATTGTGGAATCACCTGCATGTTGCGGCGGGGTTTTTTACGTGGAAACGTAGATAAAAAGCACATCACACACGCATTTGGACAATGAAACGTAGAAAGAAAACACGTTGTAAGGGTAAATTAAGAAAATGTGGAATAGTTACGTCGTAACTTTAAAAATCGTTATTTATGATAATGTAAAATCATCGTAACCTATCCAAATTTATTTAGAAAATACAAAGAGTTGAAAGAGAAAACAAAAACAAAATAAGATTTTTTTCATAAAAAAAACTGGAACACACAAAACAAATTGTAGATTGAATAATATTTTAAGAAATTAACATAAATAAGCATTTCTAAACTAGATTTGAGAAATTACTATGATTCCTATTTTTGATTTATTGCAACACAAAATTAGTCAATTAATATCATTTGCATTTAATGCATAGGTATCAAACATAAAGAAAAAAATCAACTAAAAATGAAGCTATCAAGATTAGAACCCAAGACCTACTTGCTAATAATGTGATATATTCTAAGTTATACAGTGTAACTTTATTAAAAATAATAAATTTTTGGGCCCCAAATGGTTTGGGTCGTCTCCCACTCCACACCCCTCCTGGCCGCCCCTGAATAATTATACCAAAAAGATTGATAAAGAAGTTAAAAGTTAGAAGTGTCCTTTGTTGTTACATAGTTAGTAGAAATTATTATTGATAAGTCATTTGTTTGTTACATAGTTAGTAGAAATTATTATTGACAAAATGGAAAACAACTTTCAGTATACTAAATTATACCTTTTTTATTATTTATTTACTTTTGTTAATGTTAATCATCGATTTACAATTATTTCTGAATGGCAAATATTATCGACTATTTCATTTCGACTATTTCATTTTCCAGGGTTTGAACATAAGATGTACTCTCTAAAAAATATATGTCTCTACTCATTCTCAACATTTAAAAATAATCCCTTCTAAAACACATGTATCAAATTGGCAGATTTTGAGTTATTTATATAAGATTTGTTCAAAAAGGAAGTCAAAATTTATATAATTTGTACAAAAAAGAAGTCAAAATTATTTGTACAAAAAAGAAATCAAAATTTATGTAAGATTTGTACAAAAAAGAAATCAAAAGTGGTTGTTGGGTCTACCTAGGGGAGGTGCGGTTTGGCCACGGCCTGGACGCGGCATTCACCTTGCTTCACTAGTTAAAACTAAAAGATGATTTTATTTAGGGTAATATTATATTCGTTTATTCCTTTTGTTCTGTATGTATTTTATTAAGATGACATCACATGATAATATATGTAAATGATTTTTTCTCAAATTCCTTTTACATATGTTATTATATATTGTCCGAAAGATAATTTGACTAGGATGCATAATTTTACTTTTTAACACCATCTGTGATTGTAATAGGGAATTATGATAACGTCCTCTTTAGCATGAAGCAACATGTAGCACCCGGATAGTAAGGGGCAGGGGGCAGCCTCACCTTACGGGGTGGGTGGACGGCCACACCTTTTGAAAAAAGAATTTTTAGTGGTATTTTTCGCGAAAAATATCGACCGCATCTCTTGGAAATTTTAGTCCGCACCCTTTGAAAAATTCCAACAGCACCCCTTGTAAATTTTCGTTCACACCCCTTAGAAAAAAAAAATGTTAGGAATTTATATAAAAAAATTATGAACACGGATTAAAACCCAATCAAATTATGTAAACAAGTTAGCTCACTAACCCCTTTAGTAAAACTTAAATTCAATCCATCAAGCCCAATAATTTAATACTCATTAAAGCCCAACCCAACTACTAGTTTTGTTAAACAAAATCAGTCCACATAATAAAAAAAAAAAAAAAAAAAAAAAAAAAAAACCAAATCGCTGCCTGTCACACCCGACCGCGTAAAACAACAAATCGCGGCGGAATCGTCGGGGAGTGTTGTAACAGAATCATTGTTTCATAACACATGGAAATTGAAGTTTTGTTTTATTGAAATATGAGTAAATTACAAGTTTTGTCCTTTATGTATGTCCCAAATTGCAGGCGCTGTCCTTTGTCTTTAAAATTGATGAGTTTTGTCCTTAATGTTTGCAAATCTTGCACGTTATGTCCTTTAGGCCAAACCCAGTTAGATTTTTTGGTTAAATCTGGTCATGTGCATGGCACATGAGGGTACATTTGTAATTTCATTGCCCAAGGACTATTGTGTAAGATAAATTATATCAAGGGGCTAATATGTAAAAATAAAACAAAATAATTTAAAATATTATTTTTATAACCATATATATATATATATATATATATATATATATATATATATATATATATTCTGAAATTAGCCCCTGCACCTCCACCACCACCCCCTTCACCGGTCACCATCCACAAGCCACCACCACCTGCAACCGCCCCTAAAACCACCTCCACCACCGGTCCACAGACCACAACCCACCACTCCGGCCACCACCACCTGCAACCGCCCCTAAAACCACCTCCACCACCATCCCCCATAACCAGCAACAAACACCATTCCCATAACCTGCAAACCACCCAAAATCATGATTCAATTTAATTTTAGAATATTACAACAAACCCTGAACCAATTCTGAGAAATACTGAGAAAGAAAAGCAAATGAATTTGCTTCCTAATACCATCTCAGTCAGTTCTATTAAGAAAAGCAAAAGATTTGATGTTTATTCACCTAACAACACAAAAAGATAGCATCATATATTCCAACTCATGTCAACTTTGAAACAATTGGACTTATGTTACAAAATAAATTACCTCAGTTTGGATAGAGTGAATCAACCGTTGGTTTGCTTTAGTACAACTGCAGCTTATAACATCATAACCTTCGCCGGAGATCGCTTTTCGAATTCTTGAAAGAGGGAAACCATGTTCTATTAAGCAACTATTGACCAAAACATGAACTCCCCCATTACAAGAACTGACTGAGATGGTATTAGGAAGCAAATTCATTTGCTTTTCTTTCTCAGTATTTAATTTTAGAATATTGCAAACCACTCAACAAACCTATATACCAGATTAAAAACCCCCCAAAATCCCCAAAACCAAAAATATCAAAAACCCCCAAATCTCGAATATCGCCAATTCTGGTTCCGATCTGGATCAGAGACCGGTTAAATCTCCGGTGACGATGTGTGATGCTTGATGCTTGATCTTCGGTGACCGATGTGTGATGCTTGATGCTTGATGACGATGTTCCGATCTGGATCAGAGGAATGATACAACACCACACCCAACAGCAAGGTAAGCAAATTTCAACGACACCTATAGCCCAAATCAGTTGATTAATCAACAAGATTTTGTGGATAATAATTAATCAAAAAACACCTCTGTTCATCATCTTTCTGAATAAAACCCCAAAATTAAACTCTGAAATTAAGCTAAAAACCTATGTTAGAAACTAAACCCATTTCAGATATGGGTTTGCCGGTGGTGTTAGAGACGGAGTGAGATATAGTTGCCGGAGAAGTTGTGTTTGCCGGTGATGAGAAAGGAGAAGGAAGATAAAAACGGTTGGATGATGGTTGCTCATCACAGATCTAGCTAAATCAGGAGATGTAGGAGATTCGGATCACCGGAAAACATCGGTTGGTTCATTGTGGCCGGAATAGTGTCAGTTTCCGGTGATTCATTGTTGCTGGAATGGTGTCAGTTTTAGGTTGTGTTTGCTGTATAGAGAGATGAATAAGAGAGATGGAGAGAGATCAGATGAGATAGATATTATATAACCTTTTATTTTTTAGTTTGTTACAAAATAGCCCCTTAATAAAAGTTCTTTACAAAATAGACCTTGAGAAAGTGAAATGACAATAATAACCTCATGTGCCATGCACATGACCAGATTTAACCAAAAAATCTAACTGGGTTTGGCCTAAAGGACATAACGTGCAAGATTTGCAAACATTAAGGACAAAACTCATCAATTTTAAAGAAAAAGGACAGCGCCTGCAATTTTGGACATACATAAAGGACAAAACTTGTAATTTACTCTTGAAATATTAAGAGGTTACAATGTCTTAAAAACAAATTACATAACATGATTAACTAGTCTTGCATCTTTTATTGTCACTAAAGCCCAAGTCCGCCTAAGTATAACTTGATCAATCCTATGCATCATCTCCAGAAAACACATGTGAAAATAGGTACGTCACCATAAAAATGCCTATGAGATACATAGGTTTTATTTGAATAGGATTCATGACTTGTAAGTTTAAAGAAAATGTTTAACAAAAGTTAGTCATGAACCTTGTAAAAATGTTTTCTTTTATTAATCATACAAACAGTGATAAGAAATCAGATGATATAAAAGAAAGATGTATAGATAAATAAATAACCTAGTAAAATAAGTTTGTATAAAATATATTAATTGTAAAACAATGTTTCATGAAGATATGATATAAGTGTAAAATGTATTATGTCTAACTTGAAATGGTTTAAACAACGCTACGATATGTAATACCATAAAAGCACTTATGTATAGGAAGTACCAACGGCGTATCCACCATACTTTTATCATATTACGCACGCCTCGTTACTTAAATCACTTACCAAAACAAACCACCAAAATTGTCTTGTTTAAACCAATTGTCAAATGTTTATGTAAAAACCACGTCTATTGTCAAATGTAAATCATGTAATGTGTAAACAAATGTCATGTACGGCAAGTAAAAAGTGACTACTTAAACCATATGTAAAATGCACAAAACAATGAAATTGAATAAATCAAAAGTTATGTTTTGTAAAACAAATGCATGCCTTACTGATACAAACATCTATGCGATATTGTTTTAATGCATACACTCAAGCCTTGCGACTGTGGCGACAAACCCTTAAACGGAGTTAAAGGTTTATCTAAACAATGTATATCGAATTCGGTCATTCCTTCCATCCAAACAAACCTAGAATATCAGGAATAGGAGTTGTCAATTCCTATGGTACCACTACCTACTAACGAACGGCGTGATCAACGTTAATGAATATATTTTTGTCCCATTTAAACAAACCAAATGTCATACCAAAATGTAAGCATGTTTTATGAAAATAATGTACTAAGTATGCAACAAATGAACATACATAGCATGAAATGTAATGTAAAGCAATGTACTAAGTATGCACTAAATGGACATACATAGCATGAAATGTAATGTAAAATAATGTACTAAGTATGCACTAAATGGATATACATAGCATGAAATGTAATGTAAAATAATGTACTAAGTATGCACTAAATGGACATACATAGCATGAAATGTAATGTAAAACAATGTTCTAAGTATGCACTAAATGGACATACCTAGCAAAAACACGGATAAAATCATGTACTATACGTGTACTAATGAACATAGCAAGTATGATATAAAAACATGGAAAGCACGAAAGTAACAAGTAGGCACATGTGTTTCACCCCAAAATGTTTGAAAATAGTAAAAGAGGGGACTATGTACTCATTTGAGGGTTCTTAGAAGTCTTGAATAACAACCAAGAAAAGCTAGAAAGATCACGGAATCAAACGGCACCTAATATAGGTAACTACGTTAATAAACGGACCTAAATTGAAAGATCGGATAGAACGAGGTTTCGTAAACCAAATAAGTATAGGAACTCATATAATATGGTTTAACAAAGCCTACATCCTAAATCGAAACCTATCATAAGTGCTTACGACCCATTACGACTTGTTTAGGTAGCTTATGCTACTTTAACGCGTCGTTCGCGTAAAACGCGTTCGGACCGCCTAACTAGTCCTATGACAGGTATTATATACCTTAACATGCCTAATAATGTTGCCTAATCAGTTTAGATGTAAAAATTTAGGTTACATATGCTTAAAATGAATTTATACGTAACAAGGGCATTTTGGTCATTTTCCTAAGGCATATAAATTACCTATCATACAACTACTTAAACGAAGTGGCCATAAGGTATAACCTCGGAAGGTTATTCCCTATACAACTATGGTCACCTAATGTGTTTGGTCGGATCCTAATGATTGACCAAACGGGTCGGGTTCGAAAGTCTAAGCGGTTGTTTAGACCACTTTTTCTTACGACCCTATATAAGCATTAAACCTAAAGTGACGAGTTAAACATGTTAAAACATGTTTAACGAAGTTTGAAAACAGGTTTGGTATCAAAACAAAGGGTTTTGATACCCAACAATAGTTTGGTTACAAAATACGCATAAACGCGCATTTTGACCGAAACTATAACTCGTCACTATGCCTAAATAACGTGGTAATCAGTAGGTATAGTCACAAGGGACTATAACCATCGTGATTACGCTCACGTTGCGAAGTTCAAACGAACTTCGTGTTTACCATAAACTGGTCAAAGCTGAAAGTCAAACTATGTTTGACTTTCGTGCTTAAAACGTATAAAAGAGCGAAGAAGCTTACAAGAGGTCCAAGCAATGGGGATTTGATCCAAAATTTCTCAGGTAAGAAGGTTTTTAGGCTTCAATTTAGAGAAATCAGAATCAAAGTGTGGATTGCAAATGAAAAGCTTGGGGTATTTATAGATTTCGGGTAACCGTTAAGATCATTCATCGAAAACCGAGCTTCGATCTTGGCCTTACATGTGCACCCCCTGATTTAGAATACCATGGGCACCTAAAACAAGCCCATAGACTTGATAAAACCATTTGCAAACATGGGGAACAGCTGGAACAAGCTGGAAATCAGTTTTGCTGATCTGGGAATTTTACACGGGCCGTGTAAGCAGAGGCACTGGGCTACGCGCCCCGCCTGGCCTATCTTTTAGAAAATGTCAGAAATGGTCCCTGCAGCCCAAAAACTTGATTTCGATGCATTTTGACACGTTTAAGCCCCGTTAACCCCATTTCAAGGCTTAAAAATGAAGTTAAAGTATAGGGAACTTAAAATATGCTCAAAAAAATTTCGGATGTCTGTTCGTTTGGCCGTACGATTGCGTTGTTCGGTTAATTACGACGAAACATGAACGGACGTGAAAAACGATCAAAATTATGCGAAGAATGGAATTTTATCATGCCAATCACTAAAATAAAATATTTTAATGATTACATAAATTTTTGGATGTCCGGATATATTCAGAACGTAAGATATGAGCGAAAATGCAAACTTATGCACTTTTTGACGCTTTTAGTCCCTGAATGACCAAAAAGTTTATTTTAGCACACCGAACTCCCCAAAGCCTATTTCTAAGCTATGTAAAGGATATTTAGGGCATGTTTAACTTATGGTCATGTTCCAGAATGTTCGTTACAGTACGAATCGGCATACTTTCGTAATTTGTCGAAATTAGTCCCTGTAAGCGAATAAACTTGATTTCGACACACCAAACCTTCCAAAACTTATTTCTAAGTTATGTAAAGGTTATTTAAGGTATGATAAGCCCATTTCACTCTTCCAGGGTGTTTTTTGCATTAAACTAATTACGTTTACGCATCAGTTCGCGTATAACTTCCCAGAAAGCGATTTAGAGCTCGAAATTGAGCAAGAATTGATATGTGCAAATGATACACATATTTATACAAATTCCAAGTATGAAATACAATATTTCATTGGTTTGGTATTCGTATGATGGTTGAAGTGACACAGGCATCACAGTCTCCCCTACTTCAGGAAATTTCGTCCCGAAATTTATTTAGAGGAAACTTGTGAGAGCTTGAAACATGAAGTTGAAAAGATAAGACAACACTGGTTAGGGTTCTGAACTTCTAGTAACTTTAATAACATCATGCTTGCAATGTAAGAGAGACACTTATATACAAGTATATGAAGCGCCATTTGTGCGTCCACCGTACCTCCATTACATTGTTCACATTTCGTTATTTTTGCCACTATAGGTTCTTACACATGATAAATCTTACTGTGGTTTCTGTGCACTGAATTTCATAATTATGTATGCATCCATAATTAAGTAATTCCTTGCGTAGTCCACACAGTGTATCTTATAATGTGTAGGGGAAGAAAATAATGAACGAACCTGTGATGATTGCGACTAGACCACCATAGGGTCCTTTTAATTAAATCAATAAATGATCTTTTTAAATAGACTACCAAGGAGTCTGTTCAGCTATATCATCACATGTCATTCATAACCAGATTCTGAATCAATCTTTTTTTACTAGGCCACTCAAGGGGTCTCCTTGAATTATGGAATGGTACTATATAATCCAATGGTCTTAACTATTACGTAAAAGCTCATTAAGGATTTAAGATAGTACCTTTGGATATCCTACTGTGAATCACTCATATGAAGATATGGAAGATTTTACGAGGATTTGGATAACAAAATTAAAAACACAGAAGAAAACACATAACACATAATCACATAACCACAAAATTGTTTAACTTGATCTTTAATTTGTTATCATTTTGTTAATTTGTTTGTTAATTGTGCACATGTATTCAAAGCACACCAGGAATCCAATCCGTGGATTTCATTTGGCACTTGTAAACATCTACAAGAATCTAACTATGAAAATAGGAAGATCTTAATAGGATTTCGGCATACAAGAAATTCAATTAAGGACTCCGAGTTGAGCAATAAACATCCACGAGGATCTAATTGTGAAGATAAGAAGATCCCATATGGATTTTGGGATTTGAAAAGCGGGAGGCGTTTCAAAACCTTGCACTAGACGTGCTTAAGTCAATACACGAGGTAAAATGCTCATGAAGTTGAGGCGCTAGATATGCCAAGGCGACATATAAAGCAGAATTTGAAGGTTAAGTCAATGTATGAGAAAAATGTTTTTGAAGACTATGCATAGGGTTCTTTTAGAAATGTGTTTAATGTTTTTGAAACCTTACATAATACTTTTGAAATCATAAAGTAGGTGTATTAGATAAGTACATTTATAAAATGTTTTTAAAATCATGCGTGATGAATTTTGAAATTATGTATAAGGTTTTTGAAAACATGAATGATGCTTTTGAAATCATGCACTTGATATATTAAGTAAATATACTATGTTAAAAATGTTTTCAAACTATAGGGAATATTTTGAAATCATGAAGGTTGTTTTGAAAACTTATACTATGTATGTTGTTATGAAAACCAGAATGTAATGGGTATGAGATCGAAAAATTACGCTTAGTTATCTAACCAAGGATTTAAAGGCACAGATGTGCAAAAAGCAAGATCACTCATAATGTCACTTTATTTTCTGTACTTCGTTCCTTAGAATGAAACGAGTACTTAAATTTTTCGAGGAAATCATGAGCGATCACTTAAAAGGGAGAATCACAAGAGTAGTTTGTAAAGAACATATTTCCTTGATGTAGGTATTATAGGGAAATGCCATACACACTTGTAACTACACTTATACATCAGAATTGTGAACAACAATTTATTTATAAACAAAACAGATTGTTTCAGGGTTCAACAAAAGATACAAAAGCGTAAGATTCAAATTATTCAAAGTAGCAACATTTTCTAATCAGCCAACTGCTCATCCGTGGGTCAGATTTGCAACAGCTTTGTTTTGGGTAGCAAAGCGGAATATGTCAACCAAATGTCCCCATCGTCCACAGTTGGTACATTTGAAACAGGGTATGTGATTCGGATGATGACGGTTGCATCGCTTACACCATGGAGCGGTTCCCTTGTACATCTTCTTGGCTGGTGGTGCTGCCACCTGGCTAGGTCCTGCCTGTTTTGGTGCAACGGCTGGAGGATTCTTTGAAGCCTTACGCTTCTTTTGTTTTGGTGAAGGCTTGGCTTTTGTTTCCTTCGGTGACTCTTGAGTGGCTTCATCCGTGAGACGAGACATGGCAGCAGCTAATTCAACAGTCTTCAGGACTACTTCGCCTATTCGCTGGGCAAATTTGGCGGCCTGTTCGGACGTCTGAGCGTCGCTGTGATAAAGAGACATTCTAGAGAAAATGGAAGACATAGGAAGAAACAAGTGAAATGTTATCGGATAATCGAAACAGAATGACAACGCATAAAAATTGAGATCATTTGTTTGTTACCTAAGGCAAACAAATGAGATGGTAACTAATCAAAGTAAGCGGGTCATATTAATATATCATGAAGACATGCTTTAGCCTATAAGTGGACACTCACCCCAAGAGTTCCCAGGTAAGAGTGACTGGTCCGATTATGTGGATTTGTATGAATACTCTAGCCTTAGACAGAAAACTCAGAGTACAGGCATCCACCTTTCCAGATTGCACGTGTTCACATTATAAGACCCAACTTTGACGAGATTTTGAAAACTTAGAGGGTTCAAAACCTAGTAATAAATCATCCTAGAACAGATGATTGGTTTTCGAAGCGGATTCGAAATTTGTGTTCTTGTTGTGGTTGTCACCTAAGGATAAGTGACGGTATTGTTTTAAGATCTAAACACAAGGATCTTGTGTTAGGGTCCTAGGAAGGTTATAGACTAGGTCAAAGCATTACTAATAACCTAATTCCCTATAACCATGGGCTCTGATACCAACTCTTCTGTCACACCCCGACTGCGTAAAACAACAAATCGCGGCAGAATCGTCGGGGAGTGTTGTAACAGAATCATTGTTTCATAACACATGGAAATTGAAGTTTTGTTTTATTGAAATATTAAGAGGTTACAATGTCTTAAAAACAAATTACATAACATGATTAACTAGTCTTGCATCTTTTATTGTCACTAAAGCCCAAGTCCGCCTAAGTATAACTTGATCAATCCTATGCATCATCTCCTGAAAATACATGTGAAAATAGGTACGTCAGCATAAAAATGCCTGTGAGATACATAGGTTTTATTTGAATAGGATTCATGACTTGTAAGTTTAAAGAAAATGTTTAACAAAAGTTAGTCATGAACCTTCTAAAATGTTTTCTTTTATAAATCATACAAATAGTGATAAGAAATCAGTTGATATAAAAGAAAGATGCATAGATAAATAAATAACCTAGTAAAATGAGTTTGTATAAAATATGTTGTTTGTAAAACAATGTTTCATGAAGATATGATATAAGTGTAAAATGTATTATGTCTAACTTGAAATGGTTTAAGTAACACTACGATATGTAATACCATAAAAGCACTTATATACAGGAAGTACCAGCGGCGTATCCACCATGCTTTCTCATATTACACACGCCTCGTTACTTAAATCACTTACCAAAACAAACCACCAAAATTGTCTTGTTTAAACCAATTGCCAAACGTTTATGTAAAAACCACGTCTATTGTCAAATGTAAATCATGTAATGTGTAAACAAATGTCATGTACGGCAAGTAAAAAGTGACTACTTAAACCATATGTAAAATGCACAAAACAATGCAATTGAATAAATCAAAAGTTATGTTTTGTAAAACAAATGCATACCTTACTGATACAAACATCTATGCAGTATTGTTTTAATGCATACACTTAAGCCTTGCGACTGTGGCGACAAACCCTTAAACGGAGTTAAAGGTTTATCTAAACAATGTATATCAAATTCGGTCATTCCTTCCATCCAAACAAACCTAGGATATCAGGAATGGGAGTTGTCAATTCCTGTGGTACCACTACCTGCTAACGAACGGCATGATCAATGTTAATGAATGTATTTTTGTCCCATTTAAACAAACCAAATGTCATACCAAAATGTAAGCATGTTTTATGAAAATAATGTACTAAGTTTGCAACAAATGAACATACATAGCATGAAATGTAATGTAAAGCAATGTACTAAGTATGCACTAAATGGACATACATAGCATGAAATGTAATGTAAATAATGTACTAAGTATGCACTAAATGGACATACATAGCATGAAATGTAATTTAAAAGAATATACTAAGTATGCACTAAATGGACATACATAGCATGAAATGTAATGTAAAACAATGTACTAAGTATGCACTAAATGGACATACCTAGCAAAAACACCGATAAAATCATGTACTATACGTGAACTAATGAACATAGCAAGTATGATATAAAAACATGGAAAGCACGAAAGTAACAAGTAGGCACATGTGTTTCACCCCAAAATGTTTAAAAAACAGTAAAACAGGGGACTATGTACTCACTTGAGGGTGCTTAGAAGTCTTGAATAGCAACCAAGCAAAGCTAGAAAGATCACGGAATCAAACGGCACCTAATATAGGTAACTACGTTAATAAACGGACCTAAATCGGAAGATCGGATAGAACGAGGTTTCGTAAACCAAATAAGTATAGGAACTCATTTAATATGGTTTAACAAAGCCTACATCCTAAATCGAAACCTATCCTAAGTGCTTACGACCCATTACGACTTGTTTAGGTAGCTTATGCTACTTTAACGCATCGTTCGTGTAAAACGCGTTTGGACCGCCTAACTAGTCCTATGACAGGTATTATATGCCTTAACATGCCTAATAATGTTGCTTAATTAGTTTAGATGTAAAAATTTAGGTTACATATGCTTAAAATGAATTTATGCGTAAAAAGGGCATTTTGTTCATTTTCCTAAGGCATATAAATTACCTATCATACAACTACTTAAACGAAGTGACCATAAGGTATAACCTCGGAAGGTTATTCCCTATACAACTATGGTCACCTAATGTGTTTGGTCAGATCCTAATGATCGACCAAACGGGTCGGGTTCGAAAGTCTGAGCGGTTGTTTAGACCGCTTATCTTACGACCCTATATAAGGACTAAACCTAAAGTGACGAGTTAAACATGTTAAAACATGTTTAACGAAGTTTGGAAACAGGTTTGGTATCAAAACAAAGGGTTTTGATACCCAAGAATAGTTTGGTTACAAAACGCATAAACGCGCACTTTGACCGAAACTATAACTCGTCACTATGCCTAAATAACGTGGTAATCAGTAGGTATAGTCACAAGGGACTATAACCATCGTGATTACGCTCACGTTACGAAGTTCAAACGAACTTCATGTTGACCATAAACTGGTCAAAGCTGAAAGTCAAACTCTGTTTGACTTTCGTGCTTAATACGCGTAAAAGAATGAAGAAGCTTACAAGAGGTCCAAGCAATGGGGATTTGATCCAAAATTTCTCAGGTATGAAGGTTTTTAGGCTTCAACTTAGAGAAATCAGAATCAAAGTGTGGATTACAAATGAAAAGCTTGGGGTATTTATAGATTTCGGGTAACCGTTAAGATCATTCATCGAAAACTGAGCTTCAATCTTGGCCTTACATGTGCACCCCCTGATTTAGAATACCAAGGGCACCTAAAACAAGCCCATAGACTTGATAAAACCATTTGCAAACATGGGGAACAGCTGGAACAAGCTGGAAATCAGTTTTGCTGATCTGAGCATTTTACACGGGCCGCAAAAGCAGAGGCACTGGGCTACGCGCCCCGCCTGGCCTATCTTTCAGAAAATGTCAGAAATGGTCCCTGCAGCCCAGAAACTTGATTTTGATGCATTTTTGACACGTTTAAGCCCCGTTAACCCCATTTCAAGGCTTCAAAATGAAGTTAAAGTATAGGGAACTTAAAATATACTCAAAAAAATCTCGGATGTCGGTTCGTTTGACCGTACGATTGCGTTGTTCGGTTAATTACGACGAAACACGAACGTACGCGAAAAACGATCCAAATTACGCGACGAATGGAATTTTATCATGCCAATCACTAAAATAAAATATTTTAATGATTACATAAATTTTTGGACGTCCGGGTATATTCAGAACGTAAGATATGCGCGAAAATGCAAACTTATGCACTTTTTGATACTTTTAGTCCCTGAATGACCAAAAAGTTTATTTTAGCACACCGAACCCCTCAAAGCCTATTTCTAAGCTATGTAAAGGATACTTAGGGCATGTTTAACTTATGGTCATGTTCTGGAATGTTCATTACAGTACGAATCGACATACTTTCGCAGTTTGTTGAAATTAGTCCCTGTAAGCGAATAAACTTGATTTCGACACACCAAACCTTCCAAAACTTATTTCTAAGTTATTTAAAGGTTATTTAAGGTATGATAATCCCATGTCACTATTCTGGGGTGTTTTTCGCATTAAACTGATTATGTTTACGCATCAGTTCGTGTATAACTTCCCAGAAAGCGATTTAGAGCTCGAAATTGAGCAAGAATTGATATGTGCAAACGATACACATATTTATACAAATCCAAAGTATGAAATACAATATTTTATTGGTTTGGTATTCGTATGATGGTTGAAGTGACACAGGTGTCACACGGCCACATGCCAGCGACTCCCGCAATCCCTCTGCCTCACTTTAGTGTCCAGCAACAGCATAATTCTGTCCAGCGACTGCAAAATTCCAGTTGCAAATTGGTTAATTCGGGTCTCCCCAGACAGGTACATGTTTTTTTTGTTACTTTGATGTTTATGCGATTTTGTTCGAGAGTCATGAGATAATAGAATTTTAGGATGGGTTAAAAAATTTTAACTCTTATGTGTTTTGAGGTAATTTAGGGTTGATCTAGTCTTTATAGGATAGGTTGTTGTTTCTTATTCTCTTATTGATTATATGATTCTAGAAACATAATATATATATATATATATATATATATATATATATATATATATATAGGGTAGGGATAGTGTACATTAATTCAAAAGTGTGAGAAGTATTTTAAACCATTAGATCTTTGATCTAATGGTTGAGATCAATAGAGACCAAATTATAAATTGTATTTTAATTAGTTGGGCTGATTTGAAAATTGTAGGGGTAATAGTGTCTTTGTATATCTATACTATACTAGCTATTTACCCGCGCGATGGCGATTTACAATAGGATACTCGTTTACCATTAGTTTATCAGTCGTCTCGTGATATATTGTATAGTACGTAAATTAGTTCTGTTATTCGTGATATGTTGGCACTCGTTTTTCTGTAAGTTTATCGATTCTTTGGTGATATACTTTTGTTAATTTTTTTAGCTGTTAGTTTATCAATCTTTCCATCAAATCAATCATAAGTACATAATGCTTTAACCATAATTCATAAATTGATACAAATACGAAATGCAATATGCTGAACATTATATAAAAATATAATTAGCATCTCTTTGTGATAGATTAACTTTGTCTGTTTTCTAAAAATATAACAAAAAAATATATTACAGACCCAAAGGTACAGAGGTTTTCCTTGGTGGGCCAAGATCTGTTGAAAATTTATACATAGTACTGTTTTTGTTCTCACGTGGGCCCATGTATGGAAGCCCGTGAGCGAATATAATTCCATCACAGGCCTTATTTTCATCTTTATCTTAGAGTAGAGGTGCACAAACCGGGTATTTTTAATAATTGATTCTGGTTATGGATCCGGTTTCGGTTTCGCGTTTTAAGGGTTGGAACCGGTTATTACTATATAACCGGAATCGGGTACTTTTAATAACCGGTTCTGGTTATGGAACCGGTTTTGATTTCGCGTTTTAAGGGTTGGAACCGGTTATTGCTATATAACCGGTTCGGTTCCGGTTCCGTTTATTTGACCAAAAAACCATACACTATGTGCACGGTTTCGGGTAAGGTTCCGTTCCGGTTCTTAAGAAACCGGGTACTAAAATACCCAATTTTCGGGTTTTTTATACCCTATTTCCGAGTTTTTCAGTTTTATATTTTTTCGTATTTTTTAATACTCTATTGCGTTTTTATTACTAAATATGCATTGTATAATATAAAAAAATTAAAATAAATGCGTGGGCAAGAATTTGCAACACGGTACTCGTTTTCTGTTAGTTTACATATTTTCTCGTGGTGTTATTAGGAAGTACTCGTGTGTTGCAGTGAGCATTTGGTTAGTATTTGTCACACCCTGGCTTTGCGGAAGCGTGGGTTTATTTGGTGTGACTTCTTAATACCATAGCTTAATCACAACAAAGCTATATGAAAATAAAACCGTGATAATCATCCATTGATTCAAGTTTTAAAAGTAAAATACCACAACATTGTTTTCAAACGTCGAGACATGCAACGAAAATACAACACCACGAAATAAGATCTTGTTCAAAAGACACAACCACAAACATGAAATAAACACAGCTTAAGACTTGTGACTCGTCCAGGCAAAAGTCACAACCCCCAAACTTGGATGACATCACCCTTCTTACGCAGCTTGAAAACATAGCATACTTCGCCAGATCCCTAATTCCCTGAAATACATGTAAGTTGAAAAATCAACAAAAATGTTGAGCGAGTTCATGTGAAAGTGAGTATGTAAAACCTTTGTAAGTATAAAATCCCTGGTATGTAGCAAATAAGGAAATAAAGAGATCACCAATGGTTTGCAAGGCCATTGATATGTGTGAAGTGCAGTAGGAAGACTCAAACCTAGAAGATTTTTTGCGTCGGGTACAAAGTCACCCCGAGGTCTGTACTGTTGGGCCTGGAGTTGGGCTCGCTACACCCAGATAGATCTACTGCTACTGACCCTCGGTCCTACAATGAGGATTAATGGCCTCCAGTTTCCGCCTACTCACTCACATGATCTAAGTAGTAACCCTCCTTACGCTAACCATACCATGTAAAAAGTATTCGTAATCATAGTAACATGTATCTCACCCCCGAAGTATAAAAACTGAAAACAGTTAAGAGAAAAGGGGGACATGAACTCACTGAAGTGCGTCTCGAAATAGTCAATCCCAAATCAACCTGCTGCGTGACGACCTACACGTACTAACTTCTATTAGACGGACGGCCGTGCCTTGGCTTAAGGTTTAACGTTTTGGGAAATAGTTAGGCAACTATTTCGTATTTACACTTCTTAATTATTTAATAATTATATTCCTTCCCAAGGATGGGGGTTTTAATACATGTGTGTTCATAATTCCAAAAATATATTATTAAGTCTCACTTAATAAAATATATTTTTATTCATTTGTCTAAAATATTCTATCTCCAAAATATACATATTTTTCCCAAAAATATTATATTTTATTCCATACGATTTACAAAATAATATTTTGTCAAAATACACATTTAAGAGTATTTTCCGAAAATACATAAGTTACGTTTAAAGTTCGGGTGGTAATACCGGTGTAACTTAAATAATTTATTTGTGAAGGCGTTGGTATTATTTTGGAGTCGTTACTTTTTAGTGTATACGAGTTATATTATTTTTACCCTAAAAATAATATATGTGTAGTTCACAAAATAATCAAAAAATCACACAAGCGTTTTACTATGAAATATATATTCTCAATATATATTTAACAAGTTTCCTTTACGAAAATCCACCTCCGACACCTGGTTATTTTGTAATAAAAATCATGGCGAAATTTATATTTTTGAAAACAAGTTAAAAATATATATATTCATGAACACTTGTTACATAAATATTTCTAGGTGTTACTTTCTGGAAAAATTTCGCCAGAGTTTCCTCTGTAACTGGAGGTGGCCACACTTACTAGCGTATCATTTTCTTTTCAAAATTCAATCAATCAATTTCCAATCATCAAAATACAATTTTCAAACATCAAACTAGTCAAAGGTAAGTATAAATCACAAACACATGAACTTGTAAGTTTACAACTTCTATTCCAAAAATTATGAAAATATTTCTTGGTTAAATCTTTTGTCACACAAGTGTTTACACACTTGTTTGTTTGCAAAAATGCTTTTAGTTCATGAAAGATCCGGCTTTTAAACAAGGTTTGCATCTTACACTTGGTTCTTTGAAAATACCACTTGTAGATCTTTAGATCTACTAGTTTAGAACTCTATTTTACAAGAAAAATCATTTTTACACAAGTTCATGTTTATGTATGGAAAGGTTCATCATCTTGCAATTTTTACACTATACATATTGCTAGTTCATGTTCCATGAACATGATCTAGCATGGTTAGATGACGATCTGTTCCACTACTAGCCACTAACAACATAAAATAATCATTTCTAAACAAGATTCACAAGTTTTACACCATTTGTTTATCTTTAACCAACTAGTTCATCATACTTTCAAGTCTTTTAGTTTTGATCTTGTAAGTTCTTGAGTTTTAACCGTTAAATCTCTTATTAACCACTTTAAACATGAACAAGAGGGTGTTTAGAAGCACTTACAACTAGCTCAAGGCTAGGGAAGAATCAAAGCGAAAACAAGGTGGATAAAAGCAACGTAGCGAGGTTCTTGAGATTCCGAAAGCACCGGGCCTCCTTGTATGATCTCTAGAACCTTGGTATGTATGTAGAATGAGTGAACAAGGTTTGAATGATGGGTGGATGTGGGGGTGTTGGTTTCGGCCGATTGTAAGGAGAGGGAAAGAGAGAGATGTTTTTTTTTTGTTAAGTGTTTGTGAATGAATGAAAGTCTTGTCCATGAAGTATTCTTATAGCCCATTCATCAATATTACCCATTATGTAAAATGTTGTCAAGATACTAGACAAGTAGGATTAAAATAATCAAAATTGGGTGGTGTGTGTTCCCTTGGGGAACCGTTCGGTTAGGGGGGGGGGGTTATGGTTTGATTTCAATCATGTAGTTAGTAACTAGTTATGTTAGTTAGAACTTTAAGTTAGGTATTTAGTGTGTTATGTAATATAACGGGTGTTAGGGTGTTCGGGGACCCTAACTAGTTTAGAAAAATGTAAATAATATCAATGACAATATTTTTATGTTCCGGGTAAAGTCCGGTTGTTCAGTTGGATATTAATCCGTTAAAGTGCTAAATAAGCATTTAAAGTGTCTTTAGTATTATTTTTAGTGACACAATGAATTCCCGACACTTGAAAAGTGTCTAGTATTATTTTACCAAGTTTTTGCACATTACTAGTTAAGTAAAATGCTGAATTTTGTAATAAAGTGCAGAATTTTGTACTTAAAGTATGTTTTAGGCACATCCGGTCACTATAAACTTCACCTAGTGACGCAGTTCTACAAACCTCATCTCCTTACACTCACTACTAGTGTAGTAATCTATTCCCGGCTCATACTGGCCTCAGAACAATGTCTGTTTAGGTGCTGGCAATGTCAGCATGTTTACTGGGTTATCCGTATAGTGTGCTCACTGTGCTTTTGTGCATCAAGGTTGTCACTGATGTTTGTGTGTAAATAATAGAGTGACAGTAATAAAGTATGATGCATGAATATGTATGTATCAGAAATCAAGAAGCAGCTTAACCACAGTTGTAAGCAAGCACAGTAATTAAGCATTAATCAAATATTAATTAATTCGTACGGATACCTGGTTTGGTGAGGGTTGTCACAGTATTGATGTTGTTAGTTAATAGTTAACCAGGTCCGGACCACAACCGAACCAAACCGAACCGAATTAATTGATAACCAAGATTAGTCGACATATTAAGTTGAGGCCAACGCAAGTCAAGTTTGGTTTCGGAACAAGTAGGGTGTGCATGTATTTGTTTGGGTTGGTTGAGGCTATAACTGTAAACCATAACCTAAGTATTCGGGACAATGAAATTAACATTTTTGCTAGCACAGAGAATTAGCAGGTTAAACAATCTCTACAACTATATAATCAATAGATTTTGGCAAAAGAAAAATCAATACATTCTGTTGGCAATTATCAAGATACAAGAATATGTAAAAATCAATACATTATGTTGGCAATTATCAAGATACAAGAAGAATATGTAAAAATCAATACATTCTATTGGCAATTACCAGCCTCCATGTCTTGAAAAGTAATTATTGTCCAATGATAGGGCAAGTGAAAACTTGAGTTTTACTGCCTACAAAAAAGATTAAAAAGATATTTATTAACATATTACAAGGTTCCAACTTGTAGTTCTTAATCTAGTGTTGAAATAAGCAGTTTCAAGTAATCTCAAACTTTATATTAAAAAGAGCTTATTTCAAACAGCAGATAAACCTTAACACTATCCTTCATCCAAACACTCTCATTGAGATACATTCCATCGTTAATGATGGATGATAGTGGCTTGGGTGTGTATCTAAATCCATGGGCATGGATCAAATTTTAGTGAGTTGTGCTTGTCAGGCCAACCAAAACCAAAGTTTATTACCGGTAATCTAATTTCTTAAGTAAAACTGATATACTTTGGGTAACTTTTGACCAATTTGACCTCTTTCTACCTACGATAAATTTTCAAAAAGTTAACCATTTAACCCGTCCCAATAAAATAAAGTTACATAGCTCATGAATATTTTAGATACCTGGAGGGAAAAAAAAGCAACTGTATAGGCAATAACCATCTTATCTAATCATTCAGCAAATGAAGAGGGAAAAACGGCTGCCTTTCTTCAGGCTACAAGAAACACAGTTATATTATCCGTAGTTCCTTTGCACACAACACAATCCTCTAGAAAACCTGTACAAAAATTCAACCCAATATTATCTTCTTAGTCATCTTGTTGAATAGACTCTGCATAAAAAAGTCAAATTTATAAAAATTCAAACAACTAACAAAGTAAAATAATCATAATGAGAACACAAGAGATCATTAAATAATACCAAAACAACTTATGAAAACATCTTATTCGAATTTCAACTATAAGTATGTTAAGAACAGAAAAAGAATACCTTTTTAAGTTGACTGGTAATCCTTTATTGCAAAAGATTAAACAAGTAGCAGCCAAGCTGAGTTAATTAATCATTTACAACTGACCCCTTTTACAACTGACAATTACAAAAGCACTCCTTTAACTTCTATAACTCACTAATAGATACCTTCTTGCACAAGTATTCTATTTGTGCATACACATTGTTGTCCAGTGTTATTGAATTTAGTTGACAACTGAAATAACAGACATAATGAACAAGAAATTACTAAGTTACTGTTTTAAATATGTGACCCGGGTTTCCAACACGGGTCAACTGATTGTGTATATAGAGCTCGTATGTAACCCTATTATGTGGTCGGACAAGTTTAACAAATAATGGATTCACTTACACCCCCCTTCACTGCCAATTCCAGGTCAGCATCATCGAATATTATGCAAGGCGCGTTACCACCAAGTTCAAGAGATACCTACAAGTTCCCTCTTTTGGTAACAAAACTAAAGATTGCAGCATAAAACATTAATTTTACTACAACTACCTTTTTAACAGTCTCTGATGCACCAGCCATCAGCTTCTTTCCAACAATGGTGGAACCAGTAAGGGGGTGTTTGTTTGTTCTTCAAAGTTTGTTTGTTCTTCAAACATCTTCAAGGGGGCTGATGTCTGCAGGCGCGCAGACGTTACCCTTGAAGACTGTTTGTTTTTTTAAACAGATCTGAACTCAGCTTTTTTCATCTTAAAAAATAAGCTATGGACCCCCTTCTTAAAACATCTTCACACCTCCCTCTTCTCCTCCCTCAAACATCAGCCCTTCCCACCACTGCTCCTCCTCCTTCTCCGACCTCCCTTTTCTCCTCCGACGACCTACCTCCTCCTCCGGCGACCTCCTACTTCTCCTCCGGCGACCTACCTCCTCCGGCGACCTACCTCTTCTCTGACCTCCCTCCTCCTCCGGCGACCTACCTCCTTTTCCGGCGACCTCCCTCCTCCTCCGGTGACCAGCTCCTTCTCCGACCTCCCTCTTCTCCTCCGCTGGATCGAAGCGGAATGTGAATGTTTCGTCATTGTTTGATGCGCTTCAGACCGGTATCAACTTATAAAAACAAACAGTCTTATATTTTCAGCTTGCAGATCTTCAGACCACATCTTCAGCTGCAGACATAAAAACAGATGAAATCAGCTTGCAGATAATTTATGTCTACAAAAACAAACAGCACCTAAATGTTATCTTCCTGACCTAAATTTATTTTATAAAACCAACAACAGATATAAAATAATGAACACCTTGTGAGGTATCACGTATTACAATAAACCGTAACTAATGTAAACTATCTGATAAAAACAAACCTGTGTGCTCTCTAGTAGAGAATCACCAATGCTAGGAGGATCTCCCATAACCACATTCAAGACACCCTTCAGAGGACAAAAATGTAATTAGACATTATGTGATGAGTGATAAAAAAAAGTTGTGGTTGACGTGGGTTTACAGGCGGAATTCCAGATTGAAGGGCCAGCTCAACTGCTGCTAAGGCGGTCAATGGTGTGAGCTCAGAGGGCTTTATGACCATAGTACAGCCACAGGCAAGAGCAGGGCCAACCTTACCAGCAATCATTGCGATGGGGAAATTCCATGGAGTGATTGCACCAACCACACCAACCGGCTGCAAGTTATTGGAATCATGAGGAGCTAATCGAAAAGCATTATGTAAAACAAATAATCACCTCTTTAAGAATAGGGGCGGACCTATGTACATACAAGGGGCAACGCCCGTTACCGCTTGGCGCTCCGGCGGTAGTGTAAAATTAGTGTAAATTTTGAAAAAATTTGACGGTTTTTCTTTTTATTTCGTTACCGCTTATTTATGAAATGTTACCGCTAAGAACGAATCCTAGATCCGCCACTGAAGAACAAACAAGCAGCGATTAGGCAGTGGTGATGGAATTATATCGCCATAAACGCGTTTTGCCTCCTCTGCAAACAACTCAATGAATCTAGCCGCATATGCAGCCTGAAAAACTTACAAACGAAGATGTATTCTTAACATTTCTTTTAAGAATATATGATGTACACGCCTCCGCAATAGCTTCTCTTAGAGGTTTTTCTGCTCCAAAGTTAAGAGTTGTCCAATCACTTGTTTGTGTGCGATCAGTTAATTATACCTTCAATTATAGGTTGACCAAAAAATACATGAGACATCTTTCAAAATTAATAAAACACCGGTATCATAAACATAAACACTGGCGGAACCAGAACTTTTCAACTATTATGAGAAAGCGATGAAGTTGGATACAATTATTTAGTCAATCAGAGGGTTAACGCAATGAACACTTCCGCCCATGATCATAGAAATTTTAAGTTTAATACCAGTTACGAAGGCGGCTACTCCTGTTAGCAGCAGTGAGTTTGCTCCAGTCTATGTCCATGAAACAAATATATAAAAAAAAGTTATGGTTATAATGAAAACATGAAACGCATATGGCATTGATACAAATCAACTTGTGGAACCCAACCCATCATTCCCTCAACAGCCCAACTTTTCCATGCATAAGCGTCCCAAACGAACCATCAAGAAACCCACCAGGTTTGAAACGGAAATCATGGGAGAATAAAGATTCTTTAGGCAATGGTTATCCCCAAATAACTATGCATGTTTGTTTCCTAGTAAGTAGGTTTGGTATTTTCTTTAAGTTCATCTCATTTGTATATAAACCCCAATGAAAGCATCACAAAAATTGCATCTGAATCCCTTTCCCCTTTACAATGAAGCGTAACAGGCACATATCTATCTATAAGAGATTGTTTGGCTCCATACGGGTAAAAGCATCATACGTTGCCGAAATCGCATCTTTCGTTTCCATCTCACCCATGCATGGAACAGTAGCTATAACTTCACCATCCGCAGGGTTGTTAACTTGTCCCAACCAACAACTAAGGTTATTTTTTATCCTTGCTTCATAAATTCTTCATATGCATTGAAAATTAAGTTAACAAGCTTCTGAACAACATTTTGGGTCTGAATCTTTGCTTCATAAATTCTTCTCAATCAAAATCAGATCTGAGCCTAGAACAGTAGAACCTACTAAAATCTTCTTACTTGTTGCCAAGATCAGATTATTCATCATTGTCTAAGTAGGATGATTCAAACTTCCTTAGAGAACGAAACACAACCATCTGGACCAGCACTTCGGAGGCCCATCTCGATGAAATCATAGAGCAAATGCTTGTTCACTGCAAAAATTCACCACTGCAGAAGAAAATACTGGTCATATACAACAAATACTCTTTACAAGTGAATATCATCAAACTATAGAATCACTTGCCTCAAAACTCTACGACGGTAGATACTCGAAGTGTATGGCTCAAAGCACCCATTACAACAAATCCATTTCTTCATACCATGATTGCCAGCCTACATTTTAAAGACCAAAATTTCCTAGTTATTGGCTGGTCAAAGTAACTACAAAAAACAGAAGTTTAGTAACTTTTTTTAAATACCTCGACAGAGTGATCTGGATAGCAAGTTCAAATTAACAAATGGCTCGTTTTGTTGTCTGTTCTCACAACATTCATTAAATGTTGGTATTCTATAGATTTTTGCACCAATCTCATTCAGTTTGTCATTGTTGATCACCACCAACTCCCAGCACTTCGCCTTCGTTGGATGAAATCTATATAATGAAGGGCTCCATTCTTGAACTGAGTACCACCACCAAAACATGTACGCCCCGTATTTGACCAAATTTTGATGTCCTTTTATTGCAGTGACCTTGATGTGAGGGGCATTATTTTACAAAATCTGGGAAAAAAACAAAGAAAAGTTTCCTAAGCAAAAAAGCGCTTACATCTTTAATAACTCACTTGTTCTCTACTTCTAGGCCACTTGATGGGTTTTATATAGCCAACAGGAAAAGAGACAATGCATGTAGGGGGTCGGTTAAACTAACTTCATTTGTCCCATTTGGTTCATGAACTGTACTTAAAAGAAATCCAAGCATTAAAGTAAAACCCTAGATCTACAGCCGGGAACTCATCTCCGTTACCACCGATCTTTGTAGTTAATTTGCAGACTTGATTCACTCTAAACTACAGTACACGACACCCAATTTGGTGAGTTATGAAACCCTAGATCTCAATAATCATAATTATTGTTCCAAAACTCATGGATACTCAGATTTCAAAAACACAAACCAGATGGTTGTTGAATCGGAAGAACGAACTTATTAGACGTCATATTTCCCGGATTTAATCTTATGGTAAAAACAGTATTATATAAGTTTCAATACTAAGTACATATCCTGAGTTACTAACTGTGGGCTCACTCATATAACGGTCCACGGTCTTCTTGATAGCACCACACCAGATTGATCGAGCCACCTTAAAGAATTCATGAACCACCACCATCGGGAGGCTCACACTTCCCAGAGCCGACTCGCTGCTACCACCTCTTGCATGAAAATCTGAACCAACAAGCTTCAGAAGATCATATGTGTCTGCCAAGTCACTAAATGTTGCGCATACCATCATTGACATAACATATCAACAGTTATAAAACAAAACTGGGATGATTTTGATGGGTCGGAAAAAGTGCATACCTACTAATTTATCATCACTTCTATAAACATCTAACACATGTAAGCAGGCTTCTTTTAATCGTCTGGTAATAGCTATTGGATTTTTAAAAGCCCATGAATTAGCCAACACCACAACTCCACCAGTTTCACACATTAAACGCACGGCTTCCTTTGGCATCAGGTTCACTACCGCTACATCATAACTAAAAAAAACACAATTTACTAACCAGTGGGTCAGTTCAGTTATATTCATTCTTTTATAGATCAAACGACTAAAAAAATAATAACTACAAGTGAAAGGGGTTGAGAATCACCAAGGTTTAAAGAAATGGAAAAGAGTTTCGAGGCGTTTTACTTTCGCCTCACGAGGCATAAGCCTCAAGGCAAACTCAGGCGTAAGCCCGAGGCAGAATAAAAATAAATATAAAAATTAGTGCCTCAGAGGCATACGTACAATAGAAACCCCTTGAGGCGTGCCTCAGGATCGTTTTTAGGGCGTTTCGCCTTGAGGCATGCCTCAAGGCGCACACATCAACCGTTTTTTATCATATTATTTGCTATTATCATGCCATTGACTGCTCTCCTATACCCAACAAGCTCAGATGAAAAATATGGAAAACTCGGCCCAGAAGCTGAACAAACACAAATTACAATCTTTAAAATCTTTAATAGAAGAAACACCACTTTCACTTCCCCATATACTGCAACTATATGTTCTTAAAAAAAGTAATATTATACTTAAAAAGATATAAAAAAAAAGTTAAAATGCACCAACATACTAAGCTTATAACTCGCTTCCTTCTCGGTTGACTTGTTACTTTAACTGCCATGAGGTGCAACCCTCGAGTCCCATGCGCTTCTTCGTTCCTGAAACATTAGATAGTTTTTTAAGCATATTAACAGAAGTAGTTATTCGTACTTATTGAAAAGAGGTCCAGAAGTGTCGGTTCTTATTGGAGCCACATATTAATGAAAATCAGAAAAATAAACGATTCTACAGGTGTCGGTTCTTACCAAGTTGCCGGAGAAAGCTTGTTTAAGCCCTAGATCGCTGGAATCTTCACTTACCAAACCCTAGTTTGCCTGAAATCGTGCATGCATGTAACACCTGTGTCTCCACGGCCATCAAACAAATACCAAGACAATGAAATATTGTATTTCATACTTTGGACTTGTATAAATATGTGTATCTTTTGCACATATCAACTCATGTTCGATTTCAAGCTCTAAATCGCTTTCTGGAAGGTTATACGCGCACTGATGTGTAGATATAACCAGTTTAATCCAACGAACACTCCGGAATAGTGAAATAAGCTTAACATACCTTAAATAACCTTTACATAACTTAGATATAAGTTTTGGAAGGTTTGGTGTGGTGAAATCAAAGTTTAATCGCTTACAGGGACTAAAGTTGACAAACTGCGAAAGTATGCCAATTTGAACTGTAACAGACCTTCCGGAACATGACCATAAGTTAAACATACCATAAATATCCTTTACATAGCTTAGAAATAGGCTTTGAGGTGTTCGGTATGCTAAAATAAACTTTTGTGTCATTCAGGGACTAAAAGCGTCAAAAAGTGCACAAGTTTGCATTTTCGCGCATAACTTACGTTCTGAATACATCCGGACATCCAAAAATTTATGTAAGCATGACTACATTATATTTTATGGTTCGCCTTAAGAAAAATCCATTCGTCGCGTCATTTGGATCGTTTTTCGCGCTTGTGCGCATTCCGTCGTAATTAAGCGAACATCGCGTTCGTACGGCCAAACGAACCGACATCCGAGATATTTTTGAACACATTTTAAGTTCCCTATACTTTAACTTCATTTTAGAGCTTTGAAATGGGGTTAACGGGCCTTAAACGTGTCGAAAATGGGCTGAATGCATGACAGGGACCAAAAGTGTAAATCTGCCAAACTTAAGCCTAGCGGTGCGCTACACTTTTAGCGTAGCGGTGCGCTAGGGGTCTGCAGACCAGATGCAATGTACTTAACAGCCTGTTTTCAGCTGGATTAACCACAACCACACATTCCTAATTATCTAGTCATCTGATAAGGATGGATTTCCAGCCACCATAAGGTTCCGACAAGTGTACGGGTTGGATTCATGGCACGTTTTCCATGGAACGATCCTAACGGTTCGGGTATTCCTATAAATACCCAACCCACACAACCTCATTTTGCACAAGAATTCTGATTTGAGAGCTCTAAGTTGAAACCATTGTTTCATACCTGAGTTCTTGGATCGGAATTAGCATTCGGGGACCCTTCGTAAGTATTCCTTCGTTCTTTTCCTTATTTTTATTGCTTTTCGAGTCAGAAAGTCAAACTTAGTCAAACTTTGTTTGACTTTCAGCGTTGACCAGTAATGGTCAATGCGAAGTTCGTTTGAACTTCGCAACGTGATTGTAATCACGATGGTCATAGTCCCTTGGGACTATGCCTACTGATTACCACGTTGTCTAGGGTCGTAGGGTAAGCGATCTAATAAATCGCTTATACCTCGAACCCGACCCATTTGGTCGATCATTAGGATCCGACCAAACACATTAGGTGACCATAGTAGGTAGGGAATAACCTTCCGAGGTTATATTCTATGGTCACATCGTTTAAGTAGTTGTATGATAGGTAGTTTATATGCCTTAGGTAAATTACCATAATACCCTTTTCATGTATAATTGGTAATTAAGCATATGTAACCTAAACTCTTGTCACATAACTGATAATGTAACATGTTTAGGCATATAACACTTGTCATAGGACTAGTTAGACGGTCCGAACGCGTTTCACGCGCACGATGCGTTAAAATAGCATAAGCTACCTAAACGGATCGTAATGGGTCGATAAGACACTTAGGTTAAGTTTCATTTAGTATGTAGGCTTTGATTAACCATATCACATGAGTTCTTACACTCATTTGGTTTACAAACCCTCATGCTACCCAGTCTTCCGATTTAGGTCCGGTTTATTAATGTAGTTACCTATATTAGGTGCCGTTTGATATTCCGCGATCTCTAGCATTGCTTGGTGGTTATCCTAGGACTTCTGAGCAATCTCAAGTGAGTACATAGACCCCTCTTTTACTGTTTTCCAAACTGTTTTGGGGTGGAACACATGTGCCTACTTGTTACTTTCATGCTTTCCTGTTTTCACATCATATACCGGCTACGTTTGTTAGTACATTATAGTACATGATTTCATTACATTTCATACTAGGTGTGCCCATTGTGTGCATTACTTGGTACATTGTTTTACATTACATTTCATGCTAGGTGTGCCCATTGTGTGCATTACTTTGTACATTGTTTTACATTGCCTTTCTGTTGCATATGCTTATCCAGCGTATGAACACATTATACTACATTTTGAACCGTTGTAATCATTTGACTATGTGATCCGTTAGTATCTGTGAACCGTTTGTATGTATAACCGTTGAACCATGTGAACCGTTTGTAACCGTTGAACCATGTGAACCGTTTGTAACCGTTGAACCATGTGAACCGTTTGTAACTGTTGAACCGTTTGTATCCATTACATGATTTACATTAGACATGAACATTACTTTGGTGGTTTGATTTGATTAAGTGATTAAGTAACGATGCGTGTGTAATATGATACAAACATGGTGGATACGCCGCTGGTACTTCCTATATATAAGTGTTTGTATGGTATTACATCTCGTAGCGTTATTTGAATCAATTCAGTTCGAGACATAGAACATTTTATACAAATAACATATTTTTCACAAGACATTGATTTATAAACGATTTATCTTATACAAACACATTTTACATGGTTATTCATTTAACCTTACATTTATTTATACATATCAATCTGATCTTATTGTTTTTCAAATGATTTACAAGACAAAGCAAATTACAAGGTTCATGACTAAACATTTTCTCAAACATAAGTCATGAAACCTATTTTCACAAAACCTATGTATCTCACCGGCATTTTTATGCTGACGTACCATATTTTCACATGTGTTTTTCAGGAGCTGTTGCATAAGATGATCAAGATACACTTAGGCGGACATGGGCCTTAGTGACAATAAAAGATGCAGACTAGTTAATTATGTTGTATTTCCATGTTTGTTTAGACATTGTAACACTTATATTGAATAAAACGAAACTTTAATTTCCATGGTTGTGAAACATTAATTCTGTTACAACACTCCCCGATGTTTCCGCCACGTTTTGTATGTTCTACGTGGTCGGGGTTTGACAGAAAAGATGGTATCAGAGCCAATGGTTATAGGGAATTAGGTTATTAGTAATGCTTTGACCTAGTCTATAACCTTCTTAGGACCCTAACGCGAGTTTACTTGCGTTTAGTCATAAAACAATACCGTCACCTATCCTTAGGCGACTACCACAACAAGAACATAAATTTCAAAACCGCTTTGAAAACTAATCATCTGTTCTAGGATGATTTATTACAAGGTTTTGAACCCTCTATTGTAAGGTTTTGAACCCTCTGTTATATGGTTTTGAACCCCTTTGAATTTTCAAAAATCTCGTCAAGGTTTTGGGTTTTAAATAATGTGAACACGTGCAAACTGGAAGGGTGAATGCCTGTATTCTGGGTTTTCTGTCTAGGCAAGCACTTCATATACATCTCATCAGACGCGAGACCAGTTGTGCTTACCTGGGAATTCTTGGGATGAGTGTTCACTTATAGGCGAGCATGTCTTCGCGATACATTATTTTTGACCTATTTACTTTGATTGGTCACTGTGTGTCGTTTGTTGCTTTGTAGTAACAAACAAATGACCACTATCCTTGCTTTCTTCAGATTTGTTTCATCTCATTCTTTTCGTCTAATTCTCTCACTCGTTTCCTTTCATGTTTCCTCTTTTAGAATGCCTCCTCGACGCGAAAACCAGATAGCGACTGCCGAACTGGCAGAAATTATTGCGCAGCAAATGGCTGCTCAATTCCCAAACCTCTTTGCTCAATGGAATCAAGCCAACAACAACAACAATGGTCCATGCAATTTCAAGAGTTTTAACTCGGCGAAACCACTCAAGTTTAGTGGTTCTGAGGGAGCGACTGGGCTTCTTCAATGGTTCGAGAGCATTGAGAATACTTTCCGCCACGTGCAGTGTCCTGACAATCGCAAGGTCGAGTTTGCTTCGAGTGTGTTCCAGAAGAGAGCCCTTACGTGGTGGAACGGGGTTATGAGAGATCGAGGTGCAGAAGTTGCTCTAGCACAGACATGGGCTGAACTTAGGGCCCTTATGATGAAGGAATTCTGTCCTCGTCACGAGATCAGGGCCTTGGAAAGGGAATTCGACAATCTTGAGCAAGACAGCGGTGAGCATCGAGCCTACACGGACCGTTATGAAGAGTTAAGTCTGTTATGCCCAAACATGGTCACGCCTTTGGATAAGGCAATCGAAAAGTACATTGATGGCCTTCCTGACTCAATACAAGACATTTTGATAGGTAGCAACCCTACTACTGTTAGGCAGGCCATTGAGCTATCTGCAACCTTGACTGAATCGCAGATCAGGAAACGTAAGCTTTTCCGAAAGGGTGACAAGAAACTGGTCGAGGAATCGAAACCAATCGAGGAATCAAAGACCATGGATGAACAGACTGGATCCTCTAAGAAGTCAAAGAAGCGAAAGGCTTCTCAGAACTTCGCCGTGGTCGCTCACAATGATCAAGCCGTCCCCAACCAACCAGCTCAACCCCTTGCCAGGAAACCCTACAACGGAACTGCACCCTTGTGCAACCAATGTGGCCTACATCATCATGCTGGTGTGAAGTGCCGCATATGCCAAGTTTGCGGACTTATAGGTCATACAGTGAGGGTTTGCCCAACAGCAGCAGCACCAAATCAGATTAACAACAACCCTGCTCAAGCTCGTTTTCCACCGGGGTCTTGCTACAACTGTGGCGAGATGGGCCATTTTAGTAGGAATTGCCCAAGACTTGCTAATGCAAATCCAGCGCAGGGATGAGCATATGACCAACCAGAAGACAACATCGTTTAGAAATAATCACGTCTTATGTATTATTTTCTTTTGTTGTTACGATCCATGAAACGGTTGTTGTTATCATTGTTTATAAATAAATCTTTTATTTACATCGCAATGTATTTATGTGATTGTATGTATAAACAACACATCCTCTACAATACCGACAATCAAGGAACCGCATTCCTTGAAGAACAGACTACCCCCAAATTTCTTCCATTTTATGATCTCTTGCGTTTTTCACGAAAATCCTAAGTACCCGTTTCTTCCAAGAGAAACAAGGTACGAGGCGCCAAGTTAATAGCAATCAATAACAAGATAGTAACAATTAATCGATTATGTGGTTTTGTGGTTATGTGTTCCCTTTTATGTGTCATGTAATTCAAATTATGTTATCCAAATCCTCGTAAAATCTTACATATCCTTGTGCAAGAGATTCCTAGTAGGATACCCAAAGGTACTACCTAAAATCCTTAATGGACTTCTACGTTGTAGTTAAAGTCCCTTGGATTTTAATGTACTACTTCATAATTAGACCCCTTTAGTGGTCTAGTTAAACAGATTGATCCAAAAATATGGTTAGGGATATCATGTGATGATATAGCTGAAAGGACTCCTTAGTGGCCTAATTAAGAAGATCCTCTGTTGATCTAATTAAAAGGACCCTATGGTAGTCTAGTCACTCTCATCTCAAGTTTGATATCTTTCCCCACAACATTACAAAACGAACTGTGCGGACTGTGCAAGGAATTACGTAATTATGGATGCATACATAATTATGGAATTTAGTGCACAGAAAATCACAGCAAGTTCTATCATGTATCTAGAGTTAACCCTATTCATTTCCAATTCTGATGAAGCATCCGTTGAGGAAAAATGAACTAGCTATTCATTTTTCACTTCTGAAGAATATCCGTTGAGGAAATGAATATCCGTTGTTTATCTTTTCATTTCCATTCTGAAGAATAACCGTTGAGAAAAATGAATTATCCATTCATTTTCATTCTGAAGAATATCCGTTGAGGAAATGAATATCCGTTGTTTATCTTTTCATTTCCATTCTGAAGAATAACCGTTGAAAAAAAAAATGAATTATCCATTCATTTTTGTTCTGAAGAATATCCGTTGAGGAAATGAATACCCGTTGTTTATCTTTTCATTTCCATTCTGAAGAATAACCGTTGAGGAAAATGAATTATCCATTCATTTTCGTTCTGAAGAATATCCGTTGAGGAAATGAATATCCGTTGTGTAATCCTTCATTTCCAACTCTGAGGAAATAACCGTTGAAAATGACTCCGTTAGTTCATTTTCGTTTCTGAAGATTTATCCGTTGAGGAGATGAATATCCGTTGTGTAATCCTTCATTTCCAACTCTGAGGAAATAACCGTTGAAAATGACTCCGTTAGTTCATTTTCGTTTCTGAAGATTTATCCGTTGAGGAGATGAATATCCGTTGTGTAGTCCTTCATTTCCGTACCTGAGGAAACAACCGTTGAAAATGACTCCGTTATTTCATTTTCGTTTCTGAAGATTATCCGTTGAGGAAATGAATATCCGTTGATTTTTCTTTCATTTCAAATTCTGAAGAACAAACCGTTGAGGAAAATGACCCCGTTTGTTCATTTTCGTTCTGAAGAATATCCGTTGAGAGAAATGAATATCCGTGGATTATTCCTTCATTCCCATTTCTGACGAAGAATCCGTTGAGAAAGAATGAATCATCCATTCATTCTCACTTCTGAAGAATATCCGTTGAGGGAAATGTATATCCGTTTAGTTAATTCCTTTATTTTCCATTTCCGAAGAACCCGTTGAAGAAAATGACTTTGTTCGTTCATTCTCGCTTCTGAAAAATATCCGTTGAGGAAAATAATCAGATTATTCTTTACATATCTTTGATGACTATTTGACACAAAGTCATAGACAGACTCCTACGAATAAATTTCGGGACGAAATTTCCTAAAGTAGGGGAGACTGTAACACCTGTGTCTCCACGGCCATCAAACAAATACCAAGACAATGAAATATTGTATTTCATACTTTGGACTTGTATAAATATGTGTATCTTTTGCACATATCAACTCATGTTCGATTTCAAGCTCTAAATCGCTTTCTGGAAGGTTATACGCGCACTGATGTGTAGATATAACCAGTTTAATCCAACGAACACTCCGGAATAGTGAAATAGGCTTAACATACCTTAAATAACCTTTACATAACTTAGATATAAGTTTTGGAAGGTTTGGTGTGGTGAAATCAAAGTTTAATCGCTTACAGGGACTAAAGTTGACAAACTGCGAAAGTATGCCAATTTGAACTGTAACAGACCTTCCGGAACATGACCATAAGTTAAACATACCATAAATATCCTTTACATAGCTTAGAAATAGGCTTTGAGGTGTTCGGTATGCTAAAATAAACTTTTGTGTCATTCAGGGACTAAAAGCGTCAAAAAGTGCACAAGTTTGCATTTTCGCGCATAACTTACGTTCTGAATACATCCGGACATCCAAAAATTTATGTAAGCATGACTACATTATATTTTATGGTTCGCCTTAAGAAAAATCCATTCGTCGCGTCATTTGGATCGTTTTTCGCGCTTGTGCGCATTCCGTCGTAATTAAGCGAACATCGCGTTCGTACGGCCAAACGAACCGACATCCGAGATATTTTTGAACACATTTTAAGTTCCCTATACTTTAACTTCATTTTAGAGCTTTGAAATGGGGTTAACGGGCCTTAAACGTGTCGAAAATGGGCTGAATGCATGACAGGGACCAAAAGTGTAAATCTGCCAAACTTAAGCCTAGCGGTGCGCTACACTTTTAGCGTAGCGGTGCGCTAGGGGTCTGCAGACCAGATGCAATGTACTTAACAGCCTGTTTTCAGCTGGATTAACCACAACCACACATTCCTAATTATCTAGTCATCTGATAAGGATGGATTTCCAGCCACCATAAGGTTCCGACAAGTGTACGGGTTGGATTCATGGCACGTTTTCCATGGAACGATCCTAACGGTTCGGGTATTCCTATAAATACCCAACCCACACAACCTCATTTTGCACAAGAATTCTGATTTGAGAGCTCTAAGTTGAAACCATTGTTTCATACCTGAGTTCTTGGATCGGAATTAGCATTCGGGGACCCTTCGTAAGTATTCCTTCGTTCTTTTCCTTATTTTTATTGCTTTTCGAGTCAGAAAGTCAAACTTAGTCAAACTTTGTTTGACTTTCAGCGTTGACCAGTAATGGTCAATGCGAAGTTCGTTTGAACTTCGCAACGTGATTGTAATCACGATGGTCATAGTCCCTTGGGACTATGCCTACTGATTACCACGTTGTCTAGGGTCGTAGGGTAAGCGATCTAATAAATCGCTTATACCTCGAACCCGACCCATTTGGTCGATCATTAGGATCCGACCAAACACATTAGGTGACCATAGTAGGTAGGGAATAACCTTCCGAGGTTATATTCTATGGTCACATCGTTTAAGTAGTTGTATGATAGGTAGTTTATATGCCTTAGGTAAATTACCAGAATACCCTTTTCATGTATAATTGGTAATTAAGCATATGTAACCTAAACTCTTGTCACATAACTGATAATGTAACATGTTTAGGCATATAACACTTGTCATAGGACTAGTTAGACGGTCCGAACGCGTTTCACGCGCACGATGCGTTAAAATAGCATAAGCTACCTAAACGGATCGTAATGGGTCGATAAGACACTTAGGTTAAGTTTCATTTAGTATGTAGGCTTTGATTAACCATATCACATGAGTTCTTACACTCATTTGGTTTACAAACCCTCATGCTACCCAGTCTTCCGATTTAGGTCCGGTTTATTAATGTAGTTACCTATATTAGGTGCCGTTTGATATTCCGCGATCTCTAGCATTGCTTGGTGGTTATCCTAGGACTTCTGAGCAATCTCAAGTGAGTACATAGACCCCTCTTTTGCTGTTTTCCAAACTGTTTTGGGGTGGAACACATGTGCCTACTTGTTACTTTCATGCTTTCCTGTTTTCACATCATATACCGGCTACGTTTGTTAGTACATTATAGTACATGATTTCATTACATTTCATACTAGGTGTGCCCATTGTGTGCATTACTTGGTACATTGTTTTACATTACATTTCATGCTAGGTGTGCCCATTGTGTGCATTACTTTGTACATTGTTTTACATTGCCTTTCTGTTGCATATGCTTATCCAGGGTATGAACACATTATACTACATTTTGAACCGTTGTAATCATTTGACTATGTGATCCGTTAGTATCTGTGAACCGTTTGTATGTATAACCGTTGAACCATGTGAACCGTTTGTAACCGTTGAACCATGTGAACCGTTTGTAACCGTTGAACCATGTGAACCGTTTGTAACTGTTGAACCGTTTGTATCCATTACATGATTTACATTAGACATGAACATTACTTTGGTGGTTTGATTTGATTAAGTGATTAAGTAACGATGCGTGTGTAATATGATACAAACATGGTGGATACGCCGCTGGTACTTCCTATATATAAGTGTTTGTATGGTATTACATCTCGTAGCGTTATTTGAATCAATTCAGTTCGAGACATAGAACATTTTATACAAATAACATATTTTTCACAAGACATTGATTTATAAACGATTTATCTTATACAAACACATTTTACATGGTTATTCATTTAACCTTACATTTATTTATACATATCAATCTGATCTTATTGTTTTTCAAATGATTTACAAGACAAAGCAAATTACAAGGTTCATGACTAAACATTTTCTCAAACATAAGTCATGAAACCTATTTTCACAAAACCTATGTATCTCACCGGCATTTTTATGCTGACGTACCATATTTTCACATGTGTTTTTCAGGAGCTGTTGCATAAGATGATCAAGATACACTTAGGCGGACATGGGCCTTAGTGACAATAAAAGATGCAGACTAGTTAATTATGTTGTATTTCCATGTTTGTTTAGACATTGTAACACTTATATTGAATAAAACGAAACTTTAATTTCCATGGTTGTGAAACATTAATTCTGTTACAACACTCCCCGATGTTTCCGCCACGTTTTGTATGTTCTACGTGGTCGGGGTGTGACAATGCAGTCATGAATTCGAACCAAAACTTCATCAATCTAGACATGCCTCTTGAACAACTCCACCATCTTACCACATTTACCATAGCCGCCACCGGATCTGTATGATATCCGACGGTTACATCTCTGCCTGAGGTAGTACTACTACTGAGTGAACTTGCGACACCCTTCACTTCACTGATGACCATTGCTCAACATTTTAGAATCAAGAGAGTTTAGAAGAATACCAATGGATGAATTTGGTGGATCTGGTGATTCAAAATGAGGTGAGAGAAGACATAGGATATGATGGTGATTCAAAATTCAAAATGCTTGTCCTCACCTTGATTTGCGGCCAGCTTTTCAAAATCCCGCCCAAAAGATTTCAGGGTATTTGAAATGAAAGCTGAAGTTTAATTGTGCTTTAGAGTATTGTACAATATGCATTAGGGGTTTGTAAATGTTGAAAAAGTGGTAAATGACCATTTCTGCCCTTCGAATATGCATTATATATATAGTATCTATCTATACTTTATTATAATACATGAGGGAAGGATTCCCAAAAGTTAAGAACTTCTTCCCCCATTATTTATAAATAAACCCCTAGAATGAGGGTAAAGTGGTCTTTTAAACCATAATTATTTTTTAGTCCCTCAATCTATTACATTTAAATCCTTGAAATTTAACATAATTATGGGTAATTAGTTACACTCCCCCCTCTTTAATTCTTTAATGTATTCCTGCGATATCTTACAACCCGTAATGTTTTAAAAAAATCCGAAGGTACCATGACGATCGGCACATTTTTTTAAATGTTTCGATAGTTGTCTTTTTTAGTTTCGCCGTGCGTTCATAAAGTACAAATAGCCGATGCGTAAATGTACAATTGATTAAAGCCAACATTTGTTTTTTACCCAAGCCCTCTTTGACCATTACCTAACTACCGTGCATTAACAAACTGATTTAATGTATGATGTAAAAAATCAAGACGCTCTATGCTATTATCATTATTATCAATTTTACAATATATATACTATATCCTGCCACTTCCCTTAAAATTGATTTAATGTATGATGTAAAAGTGTTTAAGCACATAAATATCAAAATTGATTTAACTTTCCAACAACACCTTTTTGGGCGGCCAATATTTCATTCAAAATACTGAATCCCGCTCATCCCATAAACTCGGCAACAAATTAAACCCTAAAATCACATTTCAAAATTCAAACCTATCTCATCTCTTCCTTCTCTTTCTCTCTTTCTCAAATTCCATGAGAATCAGATCTAGATCGCCTTCTCTGTTTGACAAGGAAGGGTTCTTATCAGATTTTCTAATGGATACCCAAATGAGTGGAGAATCATTTTCGCTCCCTCATCACCATCCCTACCTCTCCCTCTACTGAAAAGTTAGGGTTTTTTTTCAACTTCAGTTCACCCAAAACCCTAAAACATCCAATGTGCTCTAATTCATCAGGGAAATCACAGTCGATGGTTCCTCCTTACATTGTACTAAAGGTTTAATTTGCTTAATTTTTGTTTTTTTCTTTTCGCATGTGGATAAAATGAATTTAGTTGGTGATTTCGAAGCTTCAAGTGGGTTTAGTTTTCTTTATTGTTGTTGTTGTTGTTAATATCTCCTGTTTGGGTTTCTTTCTCTAAGATGCAGATTGACTTGGCTTCACACATTGTTAGGGTTGTGTTGACTTTGAAGGTACTCTTCTATAACAAGAACTTATTGCCTATATATATGTATTGCATTTATTTTTAGAGTCACACAAAGGGGAGATGGACTAATTTGATGGTTTTTTTTTTAATTTGTGAGATTGCTTAAACATGTGACAAATTACAGTGAGTCTAACATGTGGTCGTTGCTTGGAGGGTTCCAATAACGAGGGTCAGATGATCCACACTTGAGTAATTCTCATGATTTTATTGATGATGCTGGAAACATAAGAGGTGGCTACAAAAAAGATGCCCTTGTGAGTGAGATGTTTGACTTTTGCAATTTATATATTTTGTTTATGGATACGTAGTTAAGAACACGGAAGTTGAATTATCAACTTAAACACAAACTTGATGGGTTCTTTAAAAGGAATATCATAACATGTACCTCTATCTGCAATTATTTATAGTTCTGCTGTAAAACTGCATATTTATAAGTTATAATCCTTCTAGGAATTATAAATTACATATGCAAGCTTGGCATGAAAGCACTTGTTACAGGTTATAGTTACTTTATTTTATATCACACTACTGTTGACCATCACCTACTCCTCAATTATGTGTTTTTAAATTTAAATGAGTTAAATGACTGATATTTTGTACTTTCATAAAATTTAGCATGAGCGCACGACTAACTACAATTAATCTTATATATGATTATTGTGCAGTCAGGAGTCCATGGAAGGGTCTTTTCATCAAATTGTCGGGATCCTTTGCTTGAATCTATTGCAATAAAAGGAATAATGTCTTAGGTGAGTCCATCACATGCCATCCATACTGAGATTTTACAAGCTAAATCTAGAAATACTTCACTTCTTAGTGGATCATACAACACTAATTCATTTAGACATTAGTATTTTTAATCATAAGCAAGTATTCTTGAATTGATTGGGTTGTGTTTTATCTTGAATGGTCCATAAAGATAAATATTATTATTATAATCATAAGCAAGTATTTTTAATTAATAAAAAGAATATAAAGAAAGTGAACAAAAAGTGTTTTAAGTGGGTTGACATAACCCAAGCAAACCTGCCCCGTTTCAAGTTTCAACCCAATAAAATATGACCCGTCAATCACCCCATTTTGCCCAATCCGTCCATCTTTTCACCTCCACTGTTTGCTTATTCGCTAAACTAGATAAAGTGACAGTGAAACCCTTTTGCTACTGTATTCGTGCTTCTTTACCTGAACTCCAGAATTGAAGCGCCAAAAATATGAAGAGATGCGTGTAACCATTCAGGTTCTTTTTCTTGCAAATGAAGTAAATATATGTCATGCTCAATCCATGATATACTAGATTTGATAAGATGGTGGTTTAGTCGGATAATGGGGGTATTGATTTGTATATTGGTTTCTAAATTGATTAATTTGTATATGTCATACTCAACCCATGATATACTGTATTTGACGAAAATGAGTTGTCCAAACGACAACTTAATATTAATTTGTATAGTGGTTTCTAAATTGATTCGTATGTGTATGTGGTGATAATTTATATAGATAAGTAACTAAAAGTATCAGTTCTACATATATATAGATAAGTAACTAAAAGTATCACTTCATCATCATATCAACAACAGCAGCCATGACGACAATATGCAACATTTAGCTACTTGTTTCATTAGATGGACGGTATACAAAGTTACCAATTCTTTGTAAGGGGTAAAAACATCCAATCATTTGTTGCAGATAGAGAAACGGGTATGTTAAACATTTGAGGTTGAGTCATTTATTTGTAGTCTTTCTTGGAGTCGCTATTAATTTTTATTTTATTCTTTGGTTATTAAAAGTGATTTATGAAATTTATTCCGATTTATATATACTTTTACTACTTGCTTGTATTAAAAATTAGTTTAGCTTCATATTGGATGAGATATTAATGTAGCATAAATGGTTTTCGAACGGAGTGATAAATTAATTGGGTGAGTCTTTTTTCAACGGAATTGACGGGTCTTAAATATGTATATGCATGTATTTATACATCTATTTCATGTTTTTATGCATCTATTTAATGTACTTTAAAGCAAAAGTTTTAGCCCAAGTTTCGTTTTGGTTATTAACCGAAATTACAAGAACCAAACAAAAAACCATCGAACTGATTAACGAAAATCGATTGGTTAATAAAATAGGCTAACCGATGACTTTGATTTCAACTTTAATTAGATAAGCACTACAATGAAATGGATTAATCAATGACTTCGCTTATGACGTATATCCACTGCAATGATACTACAATAAACATTATACGAACAAGAAAACTACCAGAAAAGAGTACCACGATGCAAATTGTCACCCCCGCCGCATCGCGCGGGCACCCTACTAGTAGATTATAATGCATGAAGGAGGGGTATTTTAAGATACCTAAAAAAATAAGAACTTTTCCCCCACTTTATTTATAGAAAGACCCCTAAAATGAGGGTAGTTTAGTCTTTTAAACACTATTTATTTTTTAGCCCCTAAACTTATTACACTTAAATCCCTAAGTTTTTAACAAAATTATAGATAATTAGTTATAATTCACCCATCCACAACAAACATATAATTTTTTTTACGTATTCTTCACATATCTTATAAACTATACTGTTTAAAAAAAATCCAAAGATAGCATGACGATCTACACATTTTTGTCAATGTTTCGGCAGATGTCTTGTTCAATATCGACGCACGGATTAAAAGGTACAAGTCGATAATGATTTAATGTACAAGTAATTAATACTTGTGAGCTAATGCGCCTAATCTACAAAGACGTGCTCCATCTATGCAAACAAAAACAAAAATAATTAAAAGTACCGTAACATAAAATGAAGATATTATGTGTCACATTTCATTTAATTAAAACTGTCTAATATCTGTACTTAGATATATCTTATAAAAACTTAAAACTAACTACAACAAACTTCCTAAATAAAAGGGTGTCAAATCTAAAATTAAACCATAATCCACTTCTATAGTTACTACTATAAATACATAGTTGGACACCCCTATATCTATAGCTAAACAAAGTTAAAAAATGGATCCAGTTCTGAATTCAATTGTTGCGAAAAACCAAACATGCGAGATTCAAAATTCTAAGGTCAGTTCTGTTATATCACAGCAGTAAATAATTGTTTTCTTTTATTTACTTTTATGTGAATGTTAACTTATTTGATTTTTCAGATTCAGTTGGATGATGAACATGCCAATTTAAACAACCCATTTGTCGAACAAGCTTCTAAGGTATTGATTTTGCTGGTTTTTAAGTATTATTTTTTCGTATATCTTTCATATTAACATGTTCGTTATGTTATTATATGTGTGCTTTATTGCAGGATAATGGTGATAAAAGTGTTGATATTATTTCTTATGGTGCAATATTTAGTCCATACAAGTCTAATCTTTAACGTGACTTTAGTGAAGAGGTAATTTTAAGGTTTATTTAATTTTTTTTAACTTTTGTATTCAATTTTTGTCCTTTTTAAGGATTGAAAGTTTGAGACTCAAAGGAAGAGATCCAAGAGACTCTCTAAATGGAAATGGAGTGAGGTTATTAATTTAGACGATTCCGATGACAATGACAAAGAAGAGGAATTAGAAGATACTACCGATTCAAGCACAAACCAGAAAACCCGATTAAAAATACCTCAAGTGTCAATTCAGAAGCGGAACAGATTTCATGCAGTCTAATATAAAATCTATCAAGTGTTTTTATGTTTTTTTTTCATTTTCAGCTGTTATGTTTGATCTAGACGTATGAATAAAGTTTATTTTATATTTGAACTTTATTTTTTGTGTTAATATAATGTAGTTATTGACCATATTAATAAAGTTCAAAATAAAGTTAGTATCCTAAATTTACAAGTCAACTAAACTTATATAAGTTAATATCCTAAAGTTGCAATAAATAGATATTGCAGTTAGATATAGTCAAGCAGAAATTATAAAATATTGCAGTTATTCTTGGATATTAATCTAATAATTTGTATCTCTTAATTAAAAAATAATAAAGTAATAAACTTTAAAGCTAAACAAAAAAAACTGAAGTTACTATGATATAAAGTTAATAAAGATATAAACTCTTAACATCCTATTTTTTACAAAAAATGTTTTTAAAACGTTATAAAAATATAATTTGTTATACATATAAAAACAAAATTTAACAATTAAAGTTAAAGGTGTAAAACGTACTTACGAGTCAACTACTATTTTTTATTTTTATAAAAACAAAAATTTTAAACTTAAAGTTTATTGGATGAGTACCATGTGGATATTTAAAAAAAAAATATGAACTTTAAAGAGTAAAATTATAAACTTTATCATTTAACCAACAAAATAAACTTACTTTACAACTATAACAACTTATCTTTTATTTTTTGTCATTTAATTATCATCTTTAAAAAAAAAAACTTTACATGTGTAAAAGAATTTTTAACTTTATTTATAAACAAAACATTTTGTTTTTATAAAAAAATAATAATTCTTTTATGAACATTTTTTGTAACAAGTGATATAAATAAAATACTCCAGAAATTTACAATCTTTACTAGATAAATACTAAATTGTGTTGTAAATTTTTAGAAATTATAAGTTCAACTATATTATTCTAGATAATATTAGTCAGTTACAAAAAAATTCTTTACCAACTTGACTGGATACATATTAGATTGTATTGTATATTTTTAGGGATTATAAATTAAAAGTAGACTTATATAGATAAAATTAGTTAGGAAATAAAAATATGAACTTAGTATGATACAAAGTTAATAAAGATATAAACTCTTAACTTCCTATTTTTTTACAAAAACAGTTCGTGAAATTTTATAAAAATATAATTTTTTATATCTGTAAAAACCGAAATTTAACAATTTAAGTTAAAGCTCTAAAACGTACTTACGAGTCAAATACTATTTTTTATTTTTATTAAAACGAAAATTTTAAAATTAAAGTTTATTAGATGAGTACTATGTGGATATTTAAAAAAAGTTATGAACTTTAAATAATAAAATTATACTTTATAATTTAACCAATAAAATAAACATACTTTACAATTATAACAACGTATCTCTTATTTTTTTTTCTTTTGATTATTAATTTTTATAAAAAAAATATTTTTTGTCTTTTGATTATTACTTTTTATAAAAAAAAACAAAACTTTACATATGTGTAACACTAATGACATATATGCACCACAATAATGTTAACATAAACATTATACGAATAAGAAAACTACTAGAAACGAGTGCCGCAATCCAAAGTGTCGCCCCCGCCGCATCGCGCGGGCACCCTACTAGTGTTTCAAATTAGGTAACCTCTCCTAAAGTCTAGCGATTCACTCCTAAATTCTAGCGATTCAATTTTAAACTTATTTTAAAATTCGAACATTCTAATAAATCCAGAAATATGTAACTGCTACAAGAAATATATAACACTATACATCAATCATATAACACTACTAGTATGATGCCCCCGCGATGCGGCGGGGGCGACACTTTGCATTGCGACACTTGTTTCTGGTAGTTTTCTTATTCCTATAATATTTATGATAACATTATTTTGGTGGATATATGTTATAAGTGTTACATATATATAAAGTTTTGTTTTTTTATAAAAATAAATAATCAAAAGACAAAAAAATATTTTTTTTAATAAAAATTAATAATCAAAAGACAAAAAATGAAAGATAAGTTGTTATAATTGTAAAGTATGTTTATTTTATTGGTTAAATTATAAAGTATAATTTTATTGTTTAAAGTTCATAACTTTTTTAAATATCCACATAGTACTTATCTAATAAACTTTAAGTTTTAAATTTGTGTTTTTATAAAAATAAAAAATAGTATTTGACTCGTAAGTACGTTTTAAACCTTTAACTTAAATTGTTAAATTTTTTTTTTACAGATATAAAAAATTCATATTTTTTATAAAATTTCAAGAACTGTTTTTTATAAAAAAAAAATAGGATTTTAAGAGTTTATATCTTTATTAACTTTATATCATGCTAAGTTCAGACTTTTAGTTCCTAACTAATCTTATCTATATGAGTCTGCTTTTATTAATTTTTATAAAAAAACAATATTTTTTGTCTTTTGATTATTACTTTTTATAAAAAAAACAAAACTTTACATATGTGTAACACTAATGACATATATGCACCACAATAATGTTAACATAAACATTATACGAATAAGAAAACTACTAGAAACGAGTGCCGCAATCCAAAGTGTCGCCCCCGCCGCATCGCGCGGGCACCCTACTTGTGTTTCAAATTAGGTAACCTCTCCTAAAGTCTAGCGATTCACTCCTAAATTCTAGCGATTCAATTTTAAACTTATTTTAAAATTCGAACATTCTAATAAATCCAGAAATATGTAACTGCTACAAGAAATATATAACACTATACATCAATCATATAACACTACTAGTATGATGCCCGCGCGATGCGGTGGGGGCGACACTTTGCATTGCGACACTTGTTTCTGGTAGTTTTCTTATTCCTATAATATTTATGCTAACATTATTTTGGTGGATATATGTTATAAGTGTTACATATATATAAAGTTTTGTTTTTTTTATAAAAATAAATAATCAAAAGACAAAAAAATATTTTTTTTAATAAAAATTAATAATCAAAAGACAAAAAATGAAAGATAAGTTGGTATAATTGTAAAGTATGTTTATTTTATTGGTTAAATTATAAAGTATAATTTTATTGTTTAAAGTTCATAACTTTTTTAAATATCCACATAGTACTTATCTAATAAACTTTAAGTTTTAAATTTGTGTTTTTATAAAAATAAAAAATAGTATTTGACTCGTAAGTACGTTTTAAACCTTTAACTTAAATTGTTAAATTTTGTTTTTTTACAGATATAAAAAATTCATATTTTTTTATAAAATTTCAAGAACTGTTTTTTATAAAAAAAATAGGATTTTAAGAGTTTATATCTTTATTAACTTTATATCATGCTAAGTTCAGACTTTTAGTTCCTAACTAATCTTATCTATATAAGTCTGCTTTTAACTTATAATCTCTAAAAATATGCAACACAATTCACTATGTGTCTAGTAGGGGTGTTCACGATCCGATCCGATCCGATCCGATCGAGGGTCTGCTCATGCTCGGATTGAATTACAACCGATCCGATCCGAGCGGATCAAATTTGTAAAACCGATCGCAAAAGTGATGCTCATGCTCGGATTGAATTTGAATCGATCGGCTCGGTTTCGCTCGGTTTTTATCAAATCCTAAAAAAAAACGAGCGGATCGTTTTCGCTCGATTGAATAATAAGGCTTCGTTCAACAAAAACAAATTCTAACTTAAAGTGCGAATACAAAAGCAACACAAAATAAAGTGCGAATACATAAGAAACACAAAATAAAGTGCGAATACAAAAGCAACACAAAATAAAGTGCGAATACAAATTGTCATTTAGTTCAAAAGCCATAAACTTCTTCTTTAAGCTTGTTCATCTTCATCCACAAAATTCAACTTCACATCAACATATAACCTATAAACACAAGCATTAAACAAAACCATTAAGTTCTACACATTAGAAAAAAACAGAGCGACTCACTTGTTGCAGATTGAAGACCGGAGATTGAAGACCGTCCGACGAACTGTTGCAGATTGAAGACCGTCAGACGAACAATTGCAGATTGAAGACCGGAGATTGAAGACCGCTCAGTTTGTGTCGGAGACTAGAGAGCGAAACACAGGAGCGGCGACTGAATAGTGAGTGAATACTGAATACTCTTTTGAATAGGATTTAGGGTTAGATACTTAGATTTAGTATTAAATATTAAGTTGGGTTGAATGTGATTTGGGCTTTTAATTTTTTTTGGGCTATTATATTTTTTGAGTTTTTAATCTATAAAATCTATAATATAAATATATATATTAATTATTAATAAAAATAATTCGAGCGAAACCGAGCGATCGACGAGCGAGCGGAGCTATGCTCATGCTCGGATTGAATTTGAATCGAACCGATCCGATCGGCTCATTTACAAACTGAGCGGGAATCGAGCGAGCATTTTTCGAGCATTTTTCGAGCGATCGTCGAGCAGTTTGGACAGCCCTAGTGTCTAGTCAAGTTGGTAAAGAATTCTTTTGAAACTGACTAATGTTATCTAAAACAATATAGTTGAACTTATAGTTCCTAAAAATTTGCAACACAGTTTAGTATTTAACTAGTAAAGATTATAAATTTTTGAAATATTTTATTTATATTACTTGTTACAAAAAATATTTATAAAAGAATTACTTTTTTATAAAAACAAAATGATTTGTTTATAAATAAAGTAAAAAAACTGTTTTACACATGTAAAGTTTCGTTTTTAATAAAAAATAATAATCAAATGACATAAAATAAAAAGATAAGTTGTTATAGTTGTAAAGTAAGTTTATTTTGTTTGTTAAATGATAAAGTTTATAATTTTATTCTTTAAAGTTTATAACTTTTTTTTAAATATCCACATGGTACTCATCCAATAAACTTCAAGTTTAAAACTTTTATTTTTATAAAAATAAAAAATAAAAAACAATAGTTGACTCGTAAGTACGTTTTACACCTTTAACTTTAATTGTTAAATTTTGTTTATATATATATATATATAATTTATGTTTATATATATATATATAATTTATGTTTATATATATATATATAATTTATATTTTTATAAAATTTTAAAAATAGTTTTTATAAAAAAATAGGATGTTAAGAGTTTATATCTTTATTAACTTTAGAGTTAATTGCCAAAATCGTCCTTGAGGTTTTGGGCACGTTTGCCATTTTCGTCCAAAATGACACTTTTGTACCAAATTGCCCCTAACGTTTGTAACTTTTTGTCATTTTCATCCAAAACCACTAACTTAGTTTATTTTTTCTGTTAAGTTGAGGATATTTGGATGAAACTGGCAAATATAAAACCACAGGGATGATTTTAGCAATTTACTCAAACCCTTTTTAATTTCTTTTATTTAATTATCTTTGTTACATATATAATAAAAAGAATATACATGGAGTTTTTAGAAAAAAAAAATTAAGAGTTTTGTCACATAATTTTTACAAATTTTCATCCAAATCACTAACTCACTTTATTTTTTCTGTTAAGGTGAAGGATGTTTTAAATTTTATAAATTAAGACAGAAATTAATTTACAGTTTCTTTATATAAATCAGTTTTATAAAGAGAAAACGACATTGGTGTGCAACACATAACAATCGATTACAACTTTTAGTATTTATCAGTTGTAGAGATAGAAAAAGATTGTAAAACGTTACATATTTTTTAAATGTGTTGAGCACCTAGAAAATATGTTGGTAGAAATAAAATATTTATTTAATTAAGATTATGAGGGTAATTAAATAATACTTATTCTGAGTGGCTTGAGTAAAGAAACTTTTGGTTCATAGCATTATAATTACAATTTGGTGAGTAATTTTAAGGTTTGGTAAAGATACGTTGTTTGATAGAGGGCACTGGCTTCTGTTTTTCCTTAGAAACGAATTTAAAAGAGTAGAAGATGAATTACAAACTTGGTACATATGATAAGATTTTTTTATTTGACCTTTTTCAATAAGGTCACCAGCATTTTAGTTTTATAAAATTTAGAGGTTTAAGTAGATTTTATTTTTATAAAACTGATCTATATAAAAAAACTAGAAATTAATTTCTGTCTTAGTTTATAAACATCCTTCGCCTTAATAGAAAAATTAACTTAGTTAGTGGTTGGATGGAAATTTATAAAAATTATGTGACAAAGCTATTATATTTTTCATATAAAAATTGCATGTATATTCTTTTTTATTATATATGTAACAAAATTAATTAAATAAAAGAAATTTAAAAGAGTTTGAGTAAATTGCCAAAATCGTCCCTGTGGTCTTATATTTGCCAGTTTCATCTAAATATCCTCAACTTAACAGGAAAAATAAATTAAGTTAGTGGTTTGGATGAAAATGGCAAAAAGTTACAAACGTTGGGGGCAATTTGGTACAAAAGTGTCATTTTGGATGAACATGGCAATCCTGCCCAAACCCCAGGGACGATTTTGGCAATTAACTCTTAACTTTATATCATAGCAAGTTCAGTTTTTTAGTTTAGCTTTAAAGTTTATTACTTTATTATTTTTTAATTAAGAAAAACAAATTATTAGATTAATATCCTAGAATAACTGCAATATTTATAATTTTGCTTGATTATATCTAACTGCAATATCTATTTGTTGCAACTTTAGGATATTAACATATATAAGTTCAGTTGACTTGTAAATTTAGGATACTAACTTTATTTTGAACTTTATTAGTATGGTCAATAACTGCATTATATTAACACCAAAAATAAAGTTCAAATATAAAATAAACTTTATTCATACGTCTAGATCAAACATAACAACTGAAAATGAAAAAAACAAACAAACATAAAAATACTTAATATATTTCATATTAGACTGCACAAAATCTGTTCCACTTTTGAATTGACACTCGAGGTATTTTTAATCGGGTTTTCTGGTTTGTGCTTGAATCGGCAGTATCTTCTAATTCATCTTCTTTGTTATTGTCCACAGAATCGTCTAAATTAATAAGCTCACTCCATTTCCATTCAGAGAGTCTCTTGGATCTTTTCCTTTGAGTCTTAAACTTCCGATCCTTAAAAGGACAAAAATTGAATACAAAAGTTTAAAAAAAGATTAATTAAACCTTAAAATTACATATTACTAAATTCACGTTGAAAATTAGACTTGTATGGACTAAACATTGCACCATGAGAAATAATATCAACACTTTTATCACCATCATCCTACAATAAAACACACATATAATAACATAATGAACATGTTAATATGAAAGATATACGCAAAAATAATACTTAAAAACCTGCAAAATCAAGACCTTAGAATCTTGTTCGACAACTGGGTTGTTTAAATTGGCATGTTCATCATGCAGCTGAATTTGAAAAATCAAATAAGTTAACATTCACATAAAAGTAAATAAAAGAACACAACTATTCACTGTTGCGATATAACAGAATTGACCTTAGAATTTTCAATCTCGCATGCTTGGTTTTTCGCAACAACTGAATTCAAAACTGGATCCATTTTTTAACTTTGTTTAGCAATAGATATAGGGGTGTCCTGCTATGTATTTATAGTAGTAACTATAGAAGTGCATTAGAGTTTAATTTTAGATTTGTCACTCCTTTATTTAGAAAGTTTGTTGTGGTTAGTTTTAAGTTTTTATAAGATTGGAAGTTTGTTGTGGTTAGTTTTAAGTTTTTATAAGATTGGAAGTTTGTTGTGGTTAGTTTTAAGTTTTTATAAGATATATCTAAGTATAGATATTAGGCAGTTTTAGTAAAATAAAATGTGACACATAATATCTTCATTTTATGTTACGGTCTTTTTGTTTTTGTTTGCATAGATGGAGGCCATCTTTGTAGATTAGGCGCATTAGATCACAAGTATTAAGTACTTGTACATTAAAGCATTATCGACTTGTACCTTTTAATCCGTGCGTCGATATTGAACAAGACAACTACCGAAACGTCGACAAAAATGTGTAGGTCGCCATGCTATCTTTCGATTTTTTTTTAAAAAGTATAGTTTATAAGATATGTCAAGAATATGTAAAAAAAATATAAGTTTGTTGTGGAGGGGTGAATTCTAACTAATTATCTATAATTTTGTTAAAAGCTCATGGATTTTAAGTATGATAAGTTTAGGGGCTAAAAAATAAATAGTGTTTAAAAGACCAAACTACCCTCATTTTAGGGGTCTTTCTATAAATAAAGGGGGGGGGGGAGATCTTATTTTTTGGGTATTTTAAAATACACCTCTCTCATGCATTATAATATAGTATAGATATAACACTATATAACTCTAAATAACACTATATAATACTATATAATACCATATAACACTATATAACGCTATACATCCATCATATAACACTATATAACACTATATAAAAATATATAACACTATACAGTTCTGAACGAGATGACACAAATTCGTAGATTAATTCTTAATTCGTATTCCTATAATTAAGGGTGACGGTTATGGAAGGTTATCAATTAATTAAATCAATAAGAAAATTATTTGTTTACCCTTTTGAATTAATATAGATTGAGGACACATGTCATCACCACAATATTTCTCACACTTCTCACACTTTTAGATTAATGTACAGGATCCTCTACCTTATATATATAGTGGAGAGTTCAAATGAGAAGAAAAAAATGTAAGAATAAAAAGAATAAGTTTTAAACCAATAGAAACGTTCCATTTTACTTCATTTAATATGTGTGTTTAATGATTTTAATAACAGCATGTAGGTAAATTTATAATTGTAATTAATTAGCTAACTAATTAAATTTATAACTCACTTTTAAATATACTCTTTCAAGATAAAATAATTTATGGTGAAGAACAATTTTTGACATGTGTAGGATAAATTTTAGTATGTGTAGGATAAATTTTTAAATGTGTATGATAAGTTTAGATATGATGTAACACCCCAAAAAACGGGTTTGGTAATCAAACCACGTTAATAGTAAAGACAGGTAAAATATCGTTAGTGGTAGAAATTAACCCGGTAAATATTAGGATTTAAATGCATAAGCCTAATATTAATTAAAAGGAGAACGAATACTTTGAGAAAACAAAGTATATAAAAGGTCCGAGTTAACGGGACTTGAAATAAAACGGGCTATGATTTCCCGAACTCATTAAGTTAACTAGAAATAATTAACCTAGTTAGTAATATGTGACTATGTAATAAATAGCAAGTTATAGCTTATTTTGAGTGAGATAAAATACAAGGGACTAATGTTGCCAAGTGGGCAAACTAGTTTTAATAAAACAAATAAATAAAACACAATACACACACACTAAGTGTGTGTGTGTGTGTGCATGTAGATCGACCAGGAGAAAGCTCCATGGGAGCTCAAACCCTAATTTCAACAAATCATCAAATTGAAGCCCGATTCAAGCCCTAAATCAATGCATGAACACGTAAAAATGATCACCGAGTCATGGGGATCATAAAGTATGTCACAAAATCTAGATTGGTTAAAGTTGAAATTCGAGACAAGTAGGTTACTTGTGAATAAATTGATGGATTATGATCCAAAGATGAAATTAGATGTTTATGTATGCCTAATTTCGTTCGATATGATGAAATTATGAAATACTTAATGTGGGTTACTTCTAGGTGATGAACAAGTAGATTATCAAGTAGGTGTTGATGATATGATGAAGCTAATGAGATAATCATGTTTGAAACCATCATGGATGGTAGTATTAGGAATGATACTTGAACAAATTATGAGTTTAGGTATATGTTCATAGTTGCCATGAAATGGGTTAAGTATGTTATGGTGAAATTGGTGATTTTATTCATGAATATGGATGTTTGAAATCATGATATCTACTAGTTGATATGTAGAACTTGATTTTATTAGGTGTTCGGACGAATGCTAGTGATATGATAAAACGGGTTTTCACTTATAAATGAGAACCCTTAGTTCTTGCTAAAATACATGAATAAATTAGTCTTGATAATCGCTTGAACTAGTTGAAGTGTAGGAAACGTAATGAACTTGGATAGAAAATAGCTTAAAAATGGTAGCATCATTATAATGTCTACCGGATAGTTGATAAGATCGCCTAAATAATTTATTGAACGCAAATATGCAACTCATAAGATTAAGGGTAATTGACTTTTAAAAAGTCAAATTAATCAATGATGAGGTCGAATAGTAGTTTCGACATAGAATTCGTAAGATGAAATAGTCGTATGTGATAATGACAACCGTCTTACGAATTATGATGATAGTTTGACGCCTAACAAGCTAGGTGAAAGCTTGTGGATGAAGCGGGTCAAACGGAGCAAGTACGGAAAGAAAAGTGTCGCATGGATGCAAGGTAAGTAAAGCTTACGCCCCTTTTACACTATTTACAAATTACTTAATTATAAGTAATGTATAAGAATGCTATTAAGTGGTTGATACACGATGTTCCGACATGATTTAATGAGAGTCGGAACAAGGGAAAATGGTAAGAAATCATGAAATATGGTAAAAGGGTAAAATGGCAAATCAAGTTATGCAATGACAAACAAATAAGAAATGGTTTTTAAGTAAAATGAGTTCAAAGGGAAAAACCGGGATAGGTTTAAAGGGATGAAATGGTAATTAAATACCATCTCATACGGACAAATGGTCAATTAGACTAAATGGGTCAAATGGTGTTGTTAACACCATTTGACAATAACATTTGACAATAACATTTGACAATCGCTTGTTGAGTTTCGTGATTCACAGGAATTAACATAAGGCTCACATTACTATTAGCTAGTGATTAATAGTGAAAGGGTTGTAATGGGTCGATATTATGACCTGGGCCAGGTACGCATAAATAAGCTGTTAGTTAAACATGCAATTTTGGTCAAATAATTAGTGAGAGTCCTTCATCGTAAATGAGGGACTAAAAATGACCAAAGCGCCCTTGATAGGTAAATCGGGCAAACGACCCTTAGAGGTCGTTTAGATACTAGTATTGTGATTATGTAACTCCCAGATATATGTAAGAGTTGTAAGTATAAACCTTGAGGGTTAAATGCCTAAGAAAGTGTCAATTACGTAGTATGACTATCCAAAGGGTAAAATTAAGGATAACGGTCCTTTATGTTAAATCCACCACAAAATAGTTATGGTAGAAATAAAGAGGCTATTTAAAAAAGGAAATACGAAGTGTAGAAAGAGAAATGAGAGTTTGATGCTTAAATGGATGAAAATCGCTTTAAATGGGTCAAAATGAGTAGATATGCAAAACGGGTTAAGATTTCATAAGAAACTCGTAATTTGAACCTTACATATTGGTAAGTGGATATATCATGATGTCCATGGTATTTTAAAGGTAATAAACAAGTTTGATTGATAAAATCACGAACGAGTCAAAAGTGTTAAAAATTGAATTTCAAGCCAAGAGCTTGAAATCTAAAATTTTTAAATTCAGATGTCGGATTTTTACTCCATGAGATGGAGAATTAAATTACGAACGCGTAGGAAAAAAAATCGCGTAAAACGGATAAGTAGACAAAAAGTTATGACACTTTGAAGTTCGTTTTTCGATTAAAACTATAGCTGGGCATATGCAGCACCAGCATCAACACATTCTTTCGAATTGGAGCCGTGGCGTCGCGCCACACCTAAAGGGTTTTACCGTGGCGCGCGGCGACGGCGTAAAATCTTGAAATTTTTGTTTATTTTGATTATTTGATCCAATTACCTTGTTGTACTTGTTATTTAACCATCAAAACTAACTTTTAAGTTGGTTTTGATCATAGGTGAATGTCGAGAGTCCCGGATGAAGATCAAGCGACGAACAAGAACCGAACACACATTAAATGAAGCTTCCGCGTTAGACCTTGTTTTGTTTTGTTATAAATGAATTATGTAAACACTTACAACTATGTCTTGAAAAGTAAAATATATGGGAATGTAGGCATGTCTAAAATTTTGTAAAGTCGCATTTTTAGTATTTAAAATGCGTATTTTATTATTAAAATCTTGATTAATTGAGACGGGTGTTACATATGCGTAGGGTAAATTTCGGTAAGTGTAAGATATATGTAGGATAAATTTTGGAATGTGTAGGATAAAATATTTTTTTATTTTATTAATGAGAGATAAAATAATTAATGAGAGAAGTTATAAACTATTTAATGTTTTACCATTATGCCCTTTCTTCTTTTTCTTCTCACATTAAATTTCTTCCTAAATGAACCTTCCCATATATATATATATATATATATATATATATATATATATATAGGCGATGGATCATGAGAAAACTAGTTTAAATGAGAAAACCAAAAAACTAACTAAAAAAGCCTAAAAAAACCCAAAAAAACATACCAATTTTTTTTTTTTTTTTACAATTTTTTTATAAAAATCGCTACTTTTTATATATGGAAAAAAAATTTCAAAAAAAATTTTTTTTTTTTGTTGTTGTACTGCACATGTGCACTAATACGGAAAGCCTAAACCACTTAACCCACCCCCCACCGACACCCCCCAAAAACCTAAACCCCCCCACCCCACCTCCCAAAAACCTAAATTCACCCTCCCACCAAAAGCCTAACCCCCCACCCCCACCCCCCACCCCCCAAAAACCTAAACCCCCCACCCCCCACCCTCCCGAAAACCTAAAACTAAACCCTAAACATAAACTCGAAAAAAACCTAAACCCCCCCCCCCACCCCCACCCCCCAAAAACCTAAACCCCCCCTCCCCCCACACCCAAAAACCTAATCCTAATCCTAAACCTCCAAAAAACTAACCCTAAAAGCTAAACTATACTCAAAAAGCTAATTTTAAGCATGTAATGCAATTGTAGTACATGTTATATTGCACATGTGCACTACTATAATAATAGTGTTGAAAACAAGACGACACCATAAATCTTTTTTTATGTCATAAAAAATATGCTCGAATATACTTGAATGAAAGATACAAAAATTTGTGATCTAATGGTGCCATTTTTGTTTTAAAATGATAACGTATGGAGAAATGGGAAATGTTTGAAAAGTTGTATTTTTTTTTCCAATTTTACCCCTCCTTCATTAAAAATCCCCCCTCCTTCATTAAAAGTCTCCCCCCTCCTTTTTAGTGGATTTTAGTTAGTTTTCTAGTTTTCTCATTTATATCTAGTTTTCTCATGATCCTCTCCCTATATATATATATATAGGGGAATGTTCATTGGGGAACACTAAAAAAGTGGGGAACAGCGGGGAAACGACTCAAACGAACTCCGATTGGACTCATTCCAGCGGGGTTGTAACCGGCTCATCGAACCCTAACTAAGATGTCTTAACCCTAAACCCTAAATCCTAACTCCTAAACTCTAAACCCTAAAGCTAAAAAATAAGGCTAAAACCTAAGCTAAACCGTAATTGAAATCAGTTACATTTTTCCTATTTTAATTCCTTATCCATAATATCTTATATTTTTTAAGATCAACAGTAACTTTTAGATTTCATCACCAGAATTCAAATTTTGATTTTTAAGACCCACGTAACCTTCATATTTCAACGGTATACACATGTGTACTAGGATATGAATAGAACAATACGTATGTGTACTTAGCATACATAGAAACAAATACTTGTAAAACGATTTTATATTTAACAAATTACAAGTTCCATAATGTTTTTCAAACCAAGCAAAAAAAAAAAAAAACATACAATTACAAGTTCTAGTTTCGTAAAAACAATAAACCCAACATAATCGGAAAAACAAAAAACATAGTCTTTTACAACTATTCGCAACGTTGTATGCTAAATCATCCTTATCGGCCAAGCAAACAAACATATGTGAATCATCCTTATCGACCTTCCATCTCCACTTTTCTCGTTAACGACATCTCCTACAATAGCACAAAAAAAAAAAAAAAAAAAAACTCAGCAACGAATACTTTGCATAATTCACAAGTGTACATCAACAACTTTACACATTCAATACACAAAAAGATCTGAGATATCACAAAAACATACGCTATACACATTGTACATCGCATTAAAAACAGAGCAAAAATCAAAATACACATGTGTACATCGCATTAAAAAAGAGAAAAATCAAAAAATTGAACAAAAAAACTCAGCAATTAATACTTTGTATAATTCACAAGTGTACACCAACAAATTTACACATTCAATACACAAAAAATTCTGAGATATCACAAAAACAGACTCTATACACATGTGTACATCGCATTAAAAACAGAGCAAAATCAGAATACACATGTGTACATCTCATTAAAAACAGAGCAAAATAAAAAAAATGACATTAAGAAGCCATATTTAAAAAAAAAACAGACAAAAAGTGTTTGCATGTCAACCTAACATTGCCTGCCATTTTTGATTTGTACTATAAAGTGACACGTGCCAACCCAATCCCGTTGCCCATCTTCGAACATACAACGCATTCCACGTACATGTAAATAGTTAGCAATTATATGCGGTTATATAAGTTAGAAACCAATAATCACCTGGACATTCAACCACAACCCAAAAGGTTTCACTTCCTTAACAACATCTTCAACTGTAAGTATTTTTAACGAGTCATCAAAAACTGGACTTCTAGAAAAGATGGTAAGTAGGGGTGCATTTGTATAGCATGCATAGTATCAATGAAAGTCTTTTTGGACCTTAAATATAAATTTAAGTCAAAGAGAATAGATTTTATTATAACTGACACTGTGAAAGATCAAGTATAATAAGTTCAACTTACAGAATACATTGTTTAGCTCATCAAACTAGAAATCCACAGGAAACCATCCTGACGTAAGCACCCCATTCACAGGTTAGGTTTTGTTCCCCTTATCATGCATTAAAGAAATCATTGTACCATTGGCTATATTAAGATGTGGAAGGCAGATCCCGACATTATCCTTAGTGAGTTGTACATCACACCACAAGATCATGTCGGATACACCAGTGGTCAAAGAAATTTCATAGGCATATCTACTTGAGGAAGGAAATAATCCTAAAAACCTACCATGTGCAATGACTAAAGGAAGGTGTCCTGCAAATTATAGAAAGTATACAGATTATAGAACATAGCTAAAGTTCGTATCAGAAGTCCAAATGCACACAGGTGACAACTTGCATCAATTAACTCTAAAATTTTTATATGATGTAAAGTAGATACGCCAATAATATGATCTACATGAAGCATTGGACCCAAAACTCTAATAGTCCCCTCTAACTGAATCAGACCTTGTTAGACCGTAAAATCGCGTCAAATTCAAACATCCTCTCTTCCAGAAGCTTAATTCTCCTCCTAAACCAAAATAATCATATAATAATCAGAAAGTAATAATGTTACATATGCACACAAATCCTTTAACACTCAAACCTATCCGTTGTACACTATAAACCCTAGAAACGCGTAAAACTACATAAAACTCACACACGCACTCTCTTCAAGCCTAGTTCCTCCAAAACTGAAACAATCGTCTGAACACAACAATCAACAACTAAGAATCATGAATAAAACGAGTAAAATCAGTTGTTAAATCAGTATTAACCTTTCAAAGTTAACCACAACCCTAGGAGGCAGTACGTGTTACCTATCAGATCCCATCGGACCACCGTCGACCCCCATCGGACCATCAACGAACCCCATCAGACCACCGTCTACTTCATCAGCGATCTTGAAGGCTGATAACAGAGCAAAGAGAGAGATGATTGTCGGCGATGGTCTCCTCTGCTTCCGGCGGCATGCAAGCTTCGAATGTCTCCTCTGTTTTGGTTGATGTCGGCGATGATATGTGAGAGAGAAAGATATGTGTGTTTAAATAAGAGGCGAATAAAACCAAAATGTAGATATAAACGGGATTTATGCAATCAATATAATATAGAAAATTACACAAATACCCTTATTTACTTAATTAAATAGTAACAAATAACCAAATAATTACCATCATGCCATTCACTTAAAATCTCAAGATCATAAAAATCAAGGGCCCAGATCAGTTCACACAGTTCACTTTGGAGAAGTTGTTCACATTTGAACCTAATCCTATATATATATATATTTGTTAAAAAGGTTTAAAAGTTTATATATTTTTATGTATTTTTGGGTTGTTCTAGTCTTTAGTTGGGTGGTTTTATTGATTATATGGTTGTTGGTTGGTAAATAACAATTACTAGGGCTTGAAATTCAAAATTTTAAATTGAAAATTAAGGAACATGGGCTATGGTTGAATACTTGAAGATCCTTGTTTATTTTGTATGTGATAGGATTATGAAGGAACAATGAGTAGGGAAGTTATGCCGTGATTTCTCAAGAGGAAAGGAGTTGAACCACTTTTTTCGCCGGATTCTTCTAATTAAAGACCAATGTATGTTTTAGATAAGTTTTTTGTTCTTTTATTTAATGATTAAGAGAATAGAAGTAGGGATGGTTTGAACTTTGATGTTTTTTTTTGTTTTTTAATGTGACAGGAAGTTAGGAACTAGGGTTTGATTGTTTGAAAATTGAAATGGACCCGACCCGATCTGATTCGACCCACTATGAAACTTCGTTTGTTTGTGTTTACTTGTTTTACATGACCCGACCCGATCTGACCCGCTATGAACCGATTTTTTAATATAGGTAGGGGTCTTTAATCTTTAAAAAATTTCCGCACCTCCAGGAAAAAAATCCTGGGTCCGCCACTGGTAAGGGGTATTATGAAAGTTAAAGTTCAAAAGTGGTGTTGTTGTATAATGTCCTATAACCTTTAGATGGGTATATGACAAATGGGAGAAAAATAAAATATTAAAGGTTATATAATATGGGTGCGTAGTCGATGGTGCCCCATAACCCCCTATCAATCATTGCTCAATTATCATTTTTTATTTTATTTAATCTCTAAATTTATAAAATTAAGAGTAAATAGCCAAAATGGTCCCTGAGATTTGGTCACTTTTGTCACTTTAGTCCAAAACTCAAACCTTTTGAATATGGGTCCCTGTGGTTTCAATTTTGTTGCCATTTTCATCCAAAAAAAAATATGGTTAGATTTTTCAGTTAACATCCAGCTTTTTTTTTTTTTTTAATCTTTTTTCCTCCCTTTCAATGAAGGGAAAAATGGTCATATTTTTTAATTTGTTATAATAAAACGTTAAAAGACCATTTTCCCTTCATTAAAATGGAGGAAAAAGACAAAAAAAAAAAAAAAAACTAGATATTAACTGAAAAATCTAACCAGATTTTGATTTTAGATGAAAATGGCAACAAAATTGAAACCACAGGGACCTAGATTCAAAAGGTTTGAGTTTTGGACTAAAGTGGCAAAAGTGACCAAATCTCAGGGACCATTTTGACAGTTTACTCTAAAATTAAAAAAACAAATAACATTTCATTAACTTAAAAAAAACATTACAGTAATTAAAAAGGCATTAAAATAAAATTAAAAAACACTCTAAAACTCAAAGTCCATATTTTTTCCGATAATCATCTTTCGTTTTAGAGTCATTTCCAACGTCACTCCGGTTAGGTTGCCCTTCGGCTTCAAGTAAAACTCAAAGTCTCTCTCAAATTGTCTATCCTTCGTAAGATCTACCACTTCCCGGTTCTCTTGCATACGTTGAGCCCCGAGGTCGCATACGTCTATCCCTTATATGTTTTGAAGAGAATGATGGTAGAGAGATTGGTATAAAATAAGGGGGATGAAAGGTTTATATAAAGGTTTAAATTATTAAAAAAAAACAAATGAATATTTAAGAATATTACCGTTGAACGGTAATATTCACAATCCCCAATCAATGTTTAGTCTTTTTTAGTTAGTTTTGAAGTTTTCGCGTTAAAAGGGGTTTTCATTTGAACCTTCCCCTATATATATATATATATATCAATATTTGTATATACACACGCAAACATACACACACACTCATATAACTTCTAAACTTGACCAAAGTATGAACTACCCTCATTAGTGATAAGTTTATTATTCATAACATTACCAAACCTACTGACAAATAGCTCATACTACGTATTTCTAAATTTTTACCTAACTTAAATCTCTACCGGTAACCAACCAACCTTCTAATTTGTGATGTTTTGACATATTGATAGTTAATTAATTTTGCATATTATTATATTTTATGTTGAATATAATTAGCTTGTAGTACTTTTAAAAATGAAAGTAAAATAATTTATTGTTTAAGGTGAATTTGAATTAAATCGAATGTATTCAAATTCAGTTTGAATTCGATTCGAATTCGAGTTTCAAATATTAATCGAATCGAATACGAATTCAGGTAAAAAAAATAAAACAAAAATTCGATTCAACTAATTCAAAAATTCGTTATTCGATTCGATGAACACCCCTAGACTAGATTCATAAATATTGATATCTTCCCCCAACTAGGTTGATCTCAGCAAAATTAAGGTCGATGAAGTTGTCTTGAAATACTTGTGACAACTGACCAAAACCGGTAATTTATGTACTATTTTATTAATTATTTATTCCTGCAATTAGGTGCTTAAGCGTCAACACTAAGTGCATACTTGCTTTACATATGAATTTGTGCATATTTTATACCTCCAATATTGCATTGTGCATTACATTATGCGTTGCGTCGAAAAGACTAGTAAACTCACCGGTAAGACAAGCTGCATCAGCATGATCACAGAATACAATTAGACAATAGATTTAGGGCCTAGATATAGGTCCAACATAAAAAAATACATTAAAACCCAAGTGTGGGTACACGGGTTTACATTAACACTTTCCGGAAGCTAAACTATGCACTAGAAACTGTCTGAAACGCACTTTAAACACATAATTCTGCACAATTCAGTAAAATTCAGGTTTTACAAGTCAAAATAGCATTCAAAAATAGTGTTTAATCACCCATAATAACTTGTTAAGTGTCGGGAATGAAAACTGCCATAAAAGGGTACTTCATACCTTCTAAACTGTACATTTAACACTTTAACGAACCGACAACCGAACAATTAACCGGACACTACCGGAAACATCAAAAATGAATTTGAAACATTGTTTTAGTGTTATTTAGCTTGTATTGGTCTTAAAACACATCAAAATCCTTAAAAACACATAAACACATGTAACCTAACATTAAACCCCTAAATTACATCTTAAACCTCCAACTTTCAATTTTTAACACTTTACCCCCCATTGAAAACGGCCCCAAATGGACCCCACAACCTTTTTTATTATAATATTAAACTTGTAGGCTAGATATGGAACATAGAAACTCATGGTTAAACATTAGTAGTGGTTATAAGAAACATAATCTCAAAGATATCTTCACTTTATCATTCTTATTCTTCAAACACACTTCTTCTTCTCCCTCTAGCTCACGGCCACCATCACTCTCACATACACATTCATTTTCATTCATCATCCAATAAATCCAAGGTGCTACAAAGGTGTAAGAAGGTTATCTAAGGAAGCTTCAAGCACTAGAAGTGGAAGGACCTTCTTGGAGAGCTTTTATCCACTCACTTTCATCATTCTTCATCTTCATCCTTCTTATGCCATTTCCCTAGCCATTAGAGCTTGTTGTAAGCCTCCTAATCACTATTTTAGTTCATGTTTATGTTATGTACAAGTCACACCATCTAAGTAACTAAACTTGAAAAGATGAAGATGTAAGAATCTAACATAATCATGAAGAAAACAAGTAATTTTAGTGATATTTAGTGTATGTGATGAAGTTGATGTTGTTGAATCTTGTGTGTATGCTTAGATCTAGTATGTTAAGCTTGTTAGAAGCGTAGATCTAACAAGTCTAAGCATGGATCTTGAAAGATCCATGGTTAAACTTGAAGATGAACTTGTGAAACACTTATGTGAACTTGAAAGATGATTTTGAAACATGATCTTGTATTCTTGAACTCACAAAGTGTATGTAAAACTAACTTTTGAAACTAAAATCCATGAAAAGTTTGTTAGAAATTCATCAAGAGGCTTGTTTATGTAAGATTCAATGTTGTTAAGTATGGATCTTGAAATATCTATGATGAAACATGGTTTTAAACATAAAGCTCTCCCTAGTGAACATAAAAATAGTTTTTGAACATGATTTTCAAGACTTTAAAACCATAAAACACATGGATAGATTGGTTAGTAAATTAAAATTTCATGGAAGTTTGTTTAAAATTCTCAAAAACATTTGTTTTTGGAAAGATCATTGTATGTTAAGTGTAGATCTAAAAGACTACACATTTTTAACAAAAACCAAGTTCACCATAGTGTTTTACATGAAGTAATTAGTGTATGTTACTTGCGAAAATTGATGGAAATAGTTTTTGGTATAAAAAAGAAAATAAACACATGTTTTGAAAACATGGGAAACCTCCATTTTTAGGGGAAACTATGTCAAAATTTTTATAAAATTTTGACACTTAGAAAAATATAAGTTTTAGTGAAACTTATTCCTAAAAAAAAATTCACCCAAAAATATTTACCAAGGTTTCCTAATTTTTGTATGAAATTTCAAGTTAAGAAATGATGATTTCTTCAAGTTAAAAATTAATATTAAGTATGTTGACAAATTTTAGGAAAAATATATATATTTAGTGAACACCAAATTTTATGTTAAGTGTATATTATGTGTATTATATGTCGTAGTGCATTAGGATGATGCAAAATACACTAAATACTCCTAAGGAGTATCACCAACAAAATACACATAAAAATACATGACAAATACCCAATATTACTCACGCAAAATAACCCATGAAGGGGTATATGGACAAACACAAGAAAATATATTTGCATAAATATATTGGACCATTCGGACAATGCACACATTGGACAAAATATATAAATATTCTGGAAAATTATCTCGTATCTTGACAAATTTGGTAAACGATACTCTCAAACCAAACAAACGACAACGTATGTATTTTTACAATTATTATGAAAATATGTCATATTTTGCCAACTTGAAAATATATTATTTTGGAGTGTAAGGAAATATATATTTTCATAAACAACTCAAAAATATATTATTTTGGTGGAAATTAAAAATATATATTTTTCTAACTTTGATCTTAAAAATAGATTATTTTTAAGATATATGGATACATACATATTTTACCAAGTCAAATTATAGATATTTTTCTATAAAATTTTCTTAAAAAATATATATATTTTAAGCATATAAAAATGGTGATTTTAATAATGCAAAAACAATATTCCAAAAAATTACACATAAATTAAGTATGAAATACTTAATAAATACAAGAAAATACGTATTCCTATACGTATAAATACATACCGACATACACAACAACACTTGGTAAAATGCTCATAAACAAGTATTATGCATAAATATGAGAATACAAAATAACTTACCCCAAAATACAAGTATACTTACCTAATTATACTTAAACGAAATAATATTGAAAATATTATTTAACAGATTACTTATACTTATTTATGGGAAAATAATATAAGTAACATATTTGGAACAAGTTAAAAAAATATAGATTATTTTTAACACTTATCGTTTGTCAAACATACATAAAAAATTATATTTTAGGAAGTAAAATATATATTCACAAACAGACGATACCGAATTCAAAGTACATAACGCGACAAACGGGCGAGACCCGACAAACAAGGGCACGACCCTCATAAATGTTGAACATACAAAAGACGAATGCATAAACTTAAGATGGTGACTTGTACTCATGTGTTACAAGTCTAGGGATTAACGTACATAGTACACATATAGGTTACGAGGCATACAAAACAAGCCGGTGAAGTTTACGAAGCAAGTTACGCAAAACCGTGAGTTCATGTCCCCCTTTTCTTTTAACTGTTTTCGGATTTATAACTTTCGAGGGTGGAATACATGTTTCAAAGATTTCAAATGGTATGGTTTAGCTAAGGAATGAACCGTTAGATCATGTGGATGGGTAGGCGCACACTTAAGACCATTAATCTTTGTTTAAAGACCAAGGGGCAGGAGTGGTAGATCTATCGGGTGTAGCGAGCCCCACTCATGGGTCCAGAAGTGGCCACATGTAGTGACTATGTCGTTCCAGCCGGGGGGGGGACCGGTACAAAATTTGCTAGGTTTGAGCCTTTCTACGCCATTCCACACATATTAATGTCCTTGCAAAACATTAATTGATTTGTTCATAGACGCTTTACATACCGGTTATCAAAAGAATACTCTCAAATGTTTACAAGTTTATTTGGAACTCATAAAAAAAACACATGAACTCGCTCAACTTTTGTTGATGTTTTCAAAATTACATGTATTTCAGGAAACAAGATGGATCTTTAGCGCTGGTGTTGTTTTCAAGCTATAAACTTCAAGTTTAAATGTCATCCACTTTTAAAGGGTTGATTTGTATATCTTATCCTTGATGGGATATATGAAGCAAAGCCTTGTGAAACTTGTCTTTTGTCAAAAAGTCCTTTTTATGGAACTTAATCTCTTTTGATGGGTTGTAACTTAACTTGAAGTTATGTTGGTTCAAACTTAACAACTTATGTTTTGTAATGTTTTAAACTTATGAATGGATGAACATCGTTATGTTAGTCATGTAGTTGTTTATTATAATCCAATGCAATGAAAACTGATCAAGTCACATATATACGCTTCGGCAAAAGTCAGGGTGTGACAATAGTGATACTTATGTTCTGAGTTCTTGCTGGATGAGGATAATGACATGACCTTTGTATATATGACCTTGAAGACGTGACAACACATACGTCAATAATTTTTTGCTTTCCGGGTTCGTATGACCCTAACAACGTCAAATCCACTTGAAACTTTTTTATTTTAACAACCTTAGCTTGGCTTTGAATATGGGTGTGAGGGTCAATTTCATGGAATTGAATATTATCTACTGAATAAGCAACAGAGTAGTAATTAGGGTTTATGAGCACTATTTGATTGAAGAAGAACTTGAAACAAATTCAAATACACAAACAATTGTTTAAACCCCGAATGATCATATGAGAATCGTGGTTTTAATACTGACCTTACGCAATGAACATTCTACTCAAATGTTGATGACGGGGGTAGCTCAAGCCTCTATAAAATGACTAAGAATACATAATAGCTTGAAGGGTTAAAAGGTTTAAAACCCGGGAACTAAGGTGAACAACAAAAAGAACGTGAACAGTAATCAGTCACTTCACTGATTGCTTAAACAACTCTCCCACAACTGCAAAAGTAAACATGTGCACAGGGAGTCCTCTTTTATCCGCAGGTCCAAATGCTTCAAACCCTAAAAGGGTAAGTCCCTCACTGCAAGCCAGATTCACTAGTCAAAGGTTTCTCCTTTGAGAAACCTCTTTCCCTATAAAACACAGGCCATGACAAGCATGCCAGACATTCTGGAAGAAGCAGAAACTACCTTAACTCTCTGATTCTTCTTCTCCCTCTCGAGAACTAGCTTCATGCTTGTTTCTCTTCTTCACACTAAATAATTCATCTTCTCCAACAATTGCTTTCTGGGCTGATTTCCGATCAGTTCAAGGGCCAAGGAGACTAATAACAACACTAGTGAACCTCTCTCCACGTCTTGCAAACGTGGGGGGACCCCACGACCTGCGTTAGGCAAACTCCAACCCTTGAAGCCTTTTGCCTAACCAGTCTGATCACTACTTCAGGTCTCATTCTCGTTGTAACAACAAGTTGGCGCCCACCGTGGGGCTACGCCAGTCACTTCTCTCAAAAGAAGACCAGTAGTGTAGCTCCATTCTTCCTGAAATCGTCATGTCTGAAGGAGAATCTCAGGGAGAGGTAAACCAAGTCCCATGTACCTCCACCCCTGGAACCAACCAAACTCATGTGGCTATACTGACTTCCTTCTCAACACCGGGGAGCACTCCTACTGGAGCAACATACCCCGAGTTTCTCACCTTCCAAACACCGACCCCGTCTCATTCAGGAGTTCCATCTCCTAATTTCGGTGCTTTCAACACCCCCTCGTGTATTGACCTTACCCCTGAAGGGGTCGCTAATAACTTCTTGGAGTTAAGGTCTCTCCTTAACCAATACGTGAGCAGGGAAAGAGACAAGGGAGTGAGGATTCGACTGGATTATGACGAACTGGAGCCATCGTTATCTCCTGCACCTCCTGTTCTTCCCTTTAAAAGTTCGCAACCAATCGTGTCCAGGAATGAAGCTGGTCCCAGCCATCTACCTCCAAATCCCAGTCTATATACATACACGAGGCCAGATCCGACATCTTTTCCTCTATTTTCTTCTCAGCCAGTTGCAACCGGTGCTCCATTGGGGCACGAGCTAACTTTAGATCAGCTGTTACAATCTCCTGTTGCAAGTCTTCCACCTCCAGCAACAACCACATGGGAGCAAGCTTTGTCCGTTCTCCCTTTGGCACGAAGTGCCGTCTTAAGTGCTCCCTTAGGAGTAAACTGTGCAGCTGCACCTGGAAGCCTTCAAGGCTTTAACCTCATGCCATAGATGATGGCTCAAATGATGGTAAGCTTCCCTTGGCAACACTTCATTAATCAAGTGCTGGCCACCCAAGGGAACTCCAACAACAACACGGGTGCAAAGATGGAAGAGGATTTGGCCAAGCCAAACAAGCTAAGCAATTTGTCATGCTTTTCTCAGTAAATTACTGATTATGACTTTCAAACCAGGATAAAGATGCCCTCCCAGATACGAACCTACGATGGAACGGAGGATCCAGAAGATCATCTTCAGATCTTCACAGGGGCAGCAAGGATAGAGAAATGGTCCAATGTTGAGTGTTGCTTAATTTTCATGCAAACCCTCATTGGGTCTGCCAGGATCTGGTTCAATGATTTGACAGCTCGAAGCATTTGAACCTTCGATGATCTAAGCAAGGGTTTCTTGGCTAATTTCTCACAACAAAGGAGATACGTGAAGGATGCCACTATGATCTTCTAGATTAAACAAAAGGATGATGAAAGCCTCAGGGATTTCATCAAGAGGTACAAAAAGGAGGGTTTAACATATGTAGGAGCTGATGAAAAGATGAGGGTTGCAGGCTTCATGAATGCAATCACCTCTAAGTACCTTACCAGGGACTTCAACGAGTGCCTGCCCAAAACCTTGGAAGAGGCCCTTGAAAGGGCTGAAGCTCATATCAGGGGGGAAGAGGCGGTTGACATTAAGGAGCAAAGAAAGAGGGGTCCTAGCTGGAGACACAATAGCCCCAGCAGAAAAAGAGGTAACTACGGTTCTTATGATAGACGCCCTCGAAGCTCAGACCCTCGAAGGTCTGAAGGTCGGAACCCTTCTAGCAAAGACAAGGTCTTGAACTTCACAGCCATGACCAAGACTCCTCAAGAAATACTTGCCACCGAAGAAGTCAAGCATAGCTTCCGACCACCAAGACCCCTGCCCAAGAGCAAAAGAAATGAAAATTCCACCCAATTTTGTGAATTCCATGAAGAGAAGGGCCATCATACCAATGATTGTTTTCAACTCAAAAAGAGAATCGAAGAAGCAGTCAAGTCTAGAGAACTTTCCCACCTGATCAAGGGGGTAAAAGATAAGATGGGTGATGGGAAAAGCAAAGAAGTGAACATGGTGAATGTCACCAAAGGAGCTCCTACCAAGCGGCAACGCCTGGAAGCTTGGGAGCTTCAATGCTTGTGCTTCCCACCCCCACAAAAGGGGCTCCATTCAAACCCTTTGGTAGTTGAAGCCACTGTGGGGACATCGAAAACAAGAAAAGCATACATTGACACGGGTGCAGCAACAGAAGTAATGTTTGAAAAATACTTCAACCGAATCAGTGACCAGGAGCGTTCAAGGCTTCAACCTGTTGAGTCATCTATTAAAGGCATAGCTGACATCCCCATCAAGCCTTTGGGGCAACTAACACTTGAAGTTTGTTTCAATGAGGGTGAAATGGAAAGAACTAAGCCACTCACCTTCATTGTGATTAATATGCCTTCATCCTATGACGTTATCATAGGAAGGCTTGGTCAAAGTGAATTTAGCATGGCTGTCTCTGTCGGCCAATGCATTGTCAAGTTCCCCACCAAAAAAGGAATTGCAACCCTTCAACCAACCTATGAAGCCTTCATGGTTGAAGGAGAAAGCTCAGGAAGAAACAAAATTGAAGAGCAAAGTTGGGCTATTAACCCTAAGTATCCTGAACAAAGGATAAGGGTTAACACCAACCTCACTCAATAAACTCTTTTATACCTCAGGAAATTGCTAGTCCATAACATTGACATCTTTGCATGGTGTCCTGATGACATGACCGGCATCCCTAGGGATGTTGCCGAACATGAACTCAAAATTCCACAAAATATGAAGCCCATTGTCCAACAAAAAGGAGCCTTTCCCCTGATCGAAGCGAAGGTGCATGTAAAGAGGTTGAAGGGTTGGTACAAGCTGGCATACTTCAAGAGGTTAAGTACCACTCTTGGATAGCCAACCCTGTCATGGTTAAGAAGCCCGATGGATCGTGGAGAATGTGTATCAATTTCAAAGACCTGAATAAGGCTTGTCCAAAGGATTGTTACCCCCTGCCTGAAATCGATCTCAAGGTAGACTCGCTTACAGGGTTCCCATTCAAGTGCTTCCTTGATGCATATAAAGGCTACCACCAAATCCAAATGAAAAAAAGAGTGTGACATCTGTGTCTCTATGACCATCAAACAAATACCAAATCAATGAAATATCATGTTTCATACTTGGGATTTGTATAAATATGTGTATCATTTGCACATATCAATTCTTGTTCGATTTCGAGCTCTAAATCGCTTTCTAGAAAGTTATACGTAAACTGATGCGTAAACGTAATGAGTTTAATGCGACAAACAATCCGGAATAGTGACATGGTCTTAACATACCTTAAATAACCTTTACATAACTTAGAAATAAGTTTTGAAGGGTTTGGTGTGTCGAAATCAAGTTTATTCGATCGCAGGGACTATTTGCGTCAAACTGCAAAAGTCTGCTGATTCGTATGGTGTCGAACCTTCCAAAATATGATCATAAGTTAAACATACCATAAATATCCTTTACAAAGCTTAGAAATAGGCTTTGAGGGGTTTGGTATGCTAAAATAAACTTGTTTGGTCAAACATGGACTAAAAACGTCAAAAAGTGCATAAGTTTGCATTTTCGCGCATATCTTACGTTCTGAATATATCCGGACATCCAAAAATTTATGTAATCATTAAAATATTTTATTTTAGTGATTGGCATGATAAAATCCCATTCGTCGCGTAATTTGGATAATTTTTCGCGTCCGTTCGTGTTTCGTCGTAATTAACCGAACAATGCAACCATACGACCAAACGAACCGACATCCAACATATTTTTGAGCATATTTTAAGTTCCCTATACTTTAACTTCATTTTAGAGCCTTGAAATGGGGTTAACGGGGTTTAAACGCGTCAAAAATGGCTTAATAGTGTTGCAGCGACCAAAATTGTCAATATTCAAAAGTTTCTGGACCTGGTACATGGTGGCATCACGCCACCACCCTATCTGGGTAGAATATCATTTTTCAGCAACAGCAGGTTCATTTTCAGCGCCTAAATTGAAGTTTAGGGTCTTTTGTGTAACATTTGCAATACTGTGGGATGGTTTTGGACACCCATAGTATTGTGAAACAATGGGTAACACATGGAGGGTCCAGATTAAAGCTCAATTATCGAGGAATGATCCTAACGGTTTTGAGAAATCTATATAAACCCACCTTGTTTCATCTCATTCCTCACATTTGTTCTCATTCTTGCTCTAAGTTGAAGCACTCAAGCTTCATACCTGAGCAAATTGAGTTCAAATCTTCAAGATTGGACCTCTTGTAAGTATTCTTTCATCGTTTATGCGTTTTCAAGCACGAAAGTCAAACAGTGTTTGACTTTCTGCATTGACCAGTCAATGGTTAACACGAAGTTCATTTGAACTTCGCAACGTGAGCGTAATCACGATGGTCATAGTCCCTTGTGACTATACCTACTGATTACCACGTTGATTAGGTTTAGTGACGAGTCATAGTTTCGGTTAAAATACGTGTTTATGCGTATTTTGCAACCAAACTATTCTTGGGTATCAAAACCCGTTGTTTTGATATCAAACCCATTTTCTAACTTCGTTAAACATGTATTAACATGTTTAACTTGTCACTTTTAGTTAGTGCTTATATAGGGTCGTAAGATAAGCGGTCTAAACAACCGCTTAGACTTTCGAACCCGACCCGTTTGGTCGATCATTAGGATCCGACCAAACATATTTTGTGACCATAGTTATATAGGGAATAACCTTCCAAGGTTATACCTTATGGTCACTTCGTTTAGTTAGTTGTATGATAGGTAATCTATATGCCTTAGGAAAATGACCAAAATGCCCTTTTTACACATAATTTCATTTTAAGCATATGTAACCTAAATTTTTACATCTAAACTGATTAGGTAACATTATTAGACATATTAAGGCATATAATACTTGTCATAGGACTAGTTAGGCGGTCTGAACGCGTTTTACGCGAACGACGCGTTAAAGTAGCGTAAGCTACCTAAACGGGTCGTAATGGGATATAAGCACTTAGGATAGGTTTCAATTTAGTATGTAGGCTTTGTTAAACCATATCATATGATTTCCAATACTCATTTGGTTTACAAAACCTCATCCTATCCGATCTTCCGATTTAGGTACGATTATTAATGTAGTTATCTATATTAGGTGCCGATTGATTTCTGTGATCCTTCTAGCTTTGCTTAGTTGTTATTCAAGACTTCTAAGCATCCTCAAGTGAGTACATAGTCCCCTCTTTTACATTTTCAAACATTTTGGGGTGATACACATGTGCCTACTTGTTACTTTCATGTTTTTCATTATCTTATAACATAAACTTGCTATGTTCATTATTACAACTATAGTACATGATTTCTTCCATGTTTTTGCTATGTATGTTTTATTAACATGCTAGCACATTGATTTTACATATTACATTTTGTTTCATATGTTTATTTCAACATATTTACGCATTGGTTTACATTAAACATTTCTACTTTTTATGTCATTTAGCATATTTAAGTACATTATTTTCATAAAACATGCTTACATTTGGTATGACATTTGGTTTGTTTAACGGGTCATTAATACATTCATTAACACTGATCATGCCGTTCGTCAGTAGGTAGTGGTACCATAGGAATTGACAACTCCCATTCATGAAATCCTAGGTTTGTTTGGGTGGAAGGAATGACCGAATTCGATATACATAATTTAGATAAACCTTTAATTTGTTTAAGGGTTTGTCGCCACAGTCGCAAGGCTTGAAGGTAGGCATTTAACAATACCGCATAGATGTTTGTATCAGTAAAGCATGCATTTATTTTTACAAAACATAATTTTTGATTTAATCTATGATTTATTCAAATACATTTTTTTTGTACATTTTACATATGGTTAGAATAGATACTTTTATTTATTTTACCATACATGACATTTGATTATACATAAACATAATTTACATTTGACAATAGACATTGTTTACACATAAACATTTTGACATTTGTTTAAACAAGACATTTTGGTGGTTTGTTTGGGTAAGTGATTTAAATAACGAGGCGTGTGTAATATGATAAAAGCATGGTGGATACGACGCTGGTACTTCCTATATATAAGTGCTTTTATGATATTTCATACCGTAGCGTTATTTAAACCATTTCAAGTTAGACATATTACATTTTACACAATTAACATATCTTTACAAAACATTGGTTTATAAACAACATATTTTGTACAAATTCATTTTTACTTGTTTATTTATAAAACCATACATTATTCTTTTATATCATCTGTTTTCTTATCGATTTTTGTATGATTTATAAAAGAAAACATTTTACAAGGTTCATGACTAACTTTTGTTAAACATATTCTTTAAACTTATAAGTCATGAATCCTATTTTAATAAAACCTATGTATCTCACAGGCATTTTTATGCTGACGTACCTATTTTCACATGTGTTTCAGGTGCTGTTGTTAGATGATTATGATGCAAACTTAGGATTGGACAAGGGCCTTAGTGACATTAAAAGATGCAAGACCTGTTAATTATGTTATGTTTATTTGTTTTTAAGACAATGTAACCTCTTGTAATTTAATAAAATAAAATTTCAATTACCATGTGTTGTGAAATAATAATTCTGTTACGACACTCGCCGACGATTCCGCCGCGGTTTGTTGTTTTACGCGGTCGGGGTGTGACAGAAGAGTTGGTATCAGAGCTCATGGTTATAGGGAATTAGGTTATTAGTAATGCTTTAACCTAGTCTATAACCTTCCTAGGACCCTAACACAAGATTCTTGTGTTTAGATCTTAAAACAATACCGTCACTTATCCTTAGGTGACAACCACAATAAGAACACAAATTTCAAATCCACTTTGAAAACCAATCATCTATTCTAGGATGATTTATTATAAGGTTTTGAACCTTCAAAGTTTTTAAAATCTCGTCAAAGTTTGGGTCTTATAGTGTGAACACCTGCAATCTGGAAGAGTGGATGCCTGTACTCTGAGTTTTCTGTCTAAGGCTAGAGTGTTCGTACAAATCCACATAATCAGACCAGTCACTCTTACCTGGGAACTCTTGGGGTGAGTGTCCACTTACAGGCTGAAGCATGTCTTCGGGATACATTAATATGACCCGCTTACTTTGATTAGTCACCGTCTCATTTGTTTGCCTTAGGTAACAAACAAATGATCGCAATTTTTATGCGTTGTCTTTCTGTTTTGATTATCCGATAACATTTCACTTGTTTCCCCTTATGTCTTCTTTTCTCCCTAGAATGTCCCTTCATCGCAGCGACACTCAAATGTCCGAGCAGACTACCAGAATTGCCGAACGAATAGGCGAAGTAATCCAGAAGACTGCCGAATTAGCTGTTGCCATGTCTCGTTTCAATGATGAGGCCACCCGAGAAGCATCAAAGGAAGTAGAAGCCAAGCCTTCGAAAAGGTCAAAGAAGCGTAAAGCCTCAAAGAATCCTCCAGCCGTTACTCCAAATCAAGCAGGACCTAGCCATGTGGTAGCACCACCAGCCAAGAAGTTGTACAAGGGAACAACCCCTTTGTGCAATCAGTGTAACCTCCATCACCATGCCAGTGTCAAATGCCGAACATGTTCCAACTGTGGACTTATTGGCCATACGGCAAGAGTTTGTCGTTCAGTCACTGTGCTAAACCAAGCTATTCAGAACCCTGTTCAATTTCAAGCCAACCCTGCTCAAGCTCGCTTTCTACCTGGATCGTGCTATAACTGTGGCGAGATGGGTCATTTCAGGAACAAATGCCCAAAGATTGTCAATGCAAGTCTGACCCACGGATGAGCCTTTGGCTGATTAAAAGATGCTGCTGTTTTGAGTAATCTAAATCTTATGCTTTTGTATCTTTTGTTTTTTCTTGAACTCTGGAACAATGTGTTTAGTTTATAAATAAATCATTGTTCGCAAATTCTAATATACAAGTGTAGTTACATGTGAGTATGGCATTCCCCTATGATACCTACATCAAGGATTATGTTCTTTAAACAAACTACTCTTGTAATTCTCCCATTCTTGTGATCGCTCATGATTTCCTCGAAAAATTCTAAGTACTTGTTTCATTCTAAGAAACAAAGTACAAAATATAAGTGACATTTTGAGTAATCACTTTAAAATCTTGGTTAGATAACTAAGGGTATTTTTCATAAATCCTTCAATAATTTCATATGTCTATGTTCATAACATTATATCCTAGTTTTTATAACAACATACATAGTATATATTTTTCAAAACACAACCTTCATGATTTCAAAATATTTCATATAGTTTGAAAACATTTTAACATAGAATATGTATTTAATACATCAAGTGCATGATTTCAAAAACATTATCCATATTTTCAGAAAACTTATACATAATTTCAAAATTTATCTCGCATGATTTTAAAACATTTTATAAACATACTTACATATGATATCAAAAGCATCATCCATGTTTTCAAAAACCTTATATTACAAAAATTCATCTCACATGATTTTAAAAACAATTTATAAACATATTTACCTAATACATCTACCGAATGATTTCAAAAGTATTACGTAAGTTTTTAAAACCATTAAACACTTTTCTAAAGAACCCCAAGCATAGTTTACGAAAATCATTCTGCTCGTATGTTTGACTTAACATACGTAGTACCCAACCTCCAAATTCTGCTTCATACATGGTTGTAAAAATCCCGACTAGTCTTCGATTAGTCTCCGATTAATCACTAATCGGAGGTTCACCGATTAATGGCCGATTAATAGTTAGGCGGTCAATGGCGGTCCTATTCTTGCTAAATTTTGGCCTGACGCCGGCCAAATTTCGACCAAACCTTATAAATTCCTTCAAGTTACTTAAAAAATGGGTCAATGAGGGGTTAAAACATGTATACTTTAAAAAACTACATATAAATATGTGTGTGTATATGTATAACTAAAAATTATATATAAAAATCTCAATCCGATTAATTCCGATTAATCCCTATTAATCCAAATTAATCTCTAGTCGGTACCCCACCGCCCGACTAGCGCCTAGCGATTCTTACAACACTGGCTTCATATGTCGCCTTGGCATATCTAGCACCTCAACTTCATGAGCATTCTACCTCGTGTATCTACTTAAGCACGTCTAGTGCAATGTTTCGAAACGTCTCCCGCTATTCAAATTCCAAAACCTATATAGGATCTTCTTATCTTCACAATTTGATCCTTGCGGATGATTATCACTCAAATCGGAGTCCCTAATTGAATTCTTTGTATGCCTTAATACGTACATTACAATTCAATAAGGACAAGGCCAAATTCCTATTAAGATCTTCCTATCTTCATAGTTGGATCCTTGAAGATGTTTAAAGTGCCAAATGAAATCCACGGATTGGATTCCTGGTGTGCTTTAAATACATGTGCTCTAATTAACAAACAAATTAACAAAATGATAACAAATTGAAGATCAGGTTAAACAAATCTGTGATTATGTGTTTATGTGTTTTCTTTTATGTTTTGTGTTTTTGTAATCTGAATATCCGTTATCCAAATCCTCGTAGAATCTTCCATATCTTCATATGAGGGATTCATAGTAGGATATCCAAAGGTACTACCTCAAATCCTTAATGGGCTTCTACGTAACAGTTAAGGCCCTTGGATTATATAGTACCATTCCATAATTCAAAAGAGACCCCTTGGGTGGTCTAGTTAAAAAGATTGATTCAAAAATCTGGTTAGGAATGGCATGTGATGATATAGCTGAAAAGACTCCTTGGTGGTCTATTTAAAGAGATCATTTATTGAGTTAATTAAAAAGGACCCTATGGTGGTCTAGTCACACTCATCACAGGATTGTTCATTGGTTTTCTTCCCCTACACATTATAAAATGCACTGTGTGGACTATACAAGGAATTACGTAATTATGGATGCATACATAATTATGAAATTCAGTGCACGGAAACCACAGTAAAACTTATCATGTGTAAGAACCTATAGCGGCAAAAATAACGAAATGTAAACAACGTAATGGAGGTACGGTGGACGCACCAACGGCGCTTCATATACTTGTATATAAGTGTCCCTCTTACATTGCAAGCGTGATGTTATTTAAAGTTACTTGAAGTTCAGAACTCTAACCAGTGTTGTTTTATCTTTTCAACTTCATGTTTCGAGCTCTCACAAGTTTCCTCTAAATAAATTTTAGGACGAAATTTCCTGAAGTAGGGGAGACTGTGACATCTGTGTCTCTACGACCATCAAACAAATACCAAATCAATGAAATATCATGTTTCATACTTGGGATTTGTATAAATATGTGTATCATTTGCACATATCAATTTGTGTTCGATTTCGAGCTCTAAATCGCTTTCTGGAAAGTTATACGCGAACTGACGCGTAAACGTAATCAGTTTAATGTGACAAACACTCTGGAATAGTGAAATGGGCTTAACATACCTTAAATAACCTTTACATAACTTAGAAATAAGTTTTGAAGGGTTTGGTGTGTCGAAATCAAGTTTATTTGATCGAAGGGACTATTTGCGTCAAACTGCAAAAGTCTGTTGATTCGTATGGTGTCGAACCTTTCGGAATATTATCATAAGTTAAACATACCATAAATATCCTTTACATAGCTTAGAAATAGGCTTTGAGGGGTTCGGTATGCTAAAATAAACTTGTTTGGTCAAACAGGGACTAAAAGCGTCAAAAAGTGCATAAGTTTGCATTTTCGCGCATATCTTAAGTTATGAATATATCCGGACATCCAAAAATTTATGTAATCATTAAAATATTTTATTTTAGTGATTGGCATGATAAAATTCCATTCTTCGCGTAATTTGGACCGTTTTCGCGTCCGTTCGTGTTTCGTCGTAATTAATCGAACAACGCAACCATACGACCAAACGAACCGAAATACGGCATATTTTTGAGCATATTTTAACTTCCCTATACTTTAAATTCATTTTAGAGCCTTGAAATGGGGTTAACGGGGTTTAAACGCGTCAAAAATAGCTTAATAGTGTTGTAGGGACCAAAACACTCAATATTCGAAAGTTTCTGAACCTGGTACATGGTGACGTCATGCCACAGCCTAATGGCTATGTGGTGGCGGCACGCCACCACCCTATCTGGGCAGAATATCATTTTTCAGCAACAGTACGTTCATTTTCCGCATCTAACTTGAAGTTTAGGGTGTTTTGTGTAACATTTGCAATACCGTGTGATGGTTTTGGACACCCATAGTATTGTGAAACAATGGGTAACACATGGAGGCTCCAGATTAAAGCTCAATTATCGAGGAACGATCCTAACGGTTTTGAGAAATCTATATAAACCCACCTTGTTTCATCTAATTCCTCAGATTTGTTCTCATTCTTGCTCTAAGTTGAAGCTCTCAAGCTTCATACATGAGAAAATTGAGTTCAAATCTTCAAGCTTGGACCTCTTGTAAGTATTCTTTCATCGTTTATGCGTTTTCAAGCACGAAAGTCAAATAGTGTTTGACTTTCTGCATTAACCAGTCAATGGTCAACACGAAGTTCGTTTGAACTTCGCAACGTGAGCGTAATCAAGATGGTCATAGTCCCTTGTGACTATATCTACTGATTACCACATTGATTAGGTGTAGTGACGAGTCATAGTTTCATTCAAAATACGTGTTTATGCGTATTTTGCAATCATACTATTCTTGGGTATCAAAACCCGTTGTTTTGATATCAAACCCGTTTTCTAACTTCGTTAAACATGGATTAACATGTTTAACTCGTCACTTTTTGTTTAGTGCTTATATAGGGTCGTAAGATAAGCGGTCTAAACAACCGCTTAGACTTTCGAACCCGACCCGTTTGGTCGATCATTAGGATCCGACCAAACATATTTTGTGACCATAGTTGTATAGGGAATAACCTTCCGAGGTTATACCTTATGGTCACTTCGTTTAGTTAGTTGTATGATAGGTAATCTATATGCCTTAGGAAAATGACCAAAATGCCCTTTTTACACATAATTTCATTTTAAGCATATGTAACCTAAATTTTTACATCTAAACTGATTAGGTAACATTATTAGACATGTTAAGGCATATAATACTTGTCATAGGACTAGTTAGGCAGTCCGAACGCGTTTTGCGTGAACGACGCGTTAAAGTAGTGTAAGCTACCTAAACGGGTCGTAATGGGTCATAAACACTTAGGATAGATTTCGATTTAGTATGTAGGCTTTGTTAAACCATATCATATGAGTTCCAATACTCATTTTGGTTTACGAAACCTCATCCTATCCGATCTTCCGATTTAGGTCCGGTTATTAATGTAGTTATCTATATTAGGTGCCGATTAATTTCCGTGATCCTTCTAGATTTGCTTGGCTATTATTCAAGACTTCTAAGCATCCTCAAGTGAGTACATAGTCCCCTCGTTTACGTTTTCAAACATTTTGGGGTGATACACATGTGCCTACTTGTTACTTTCATGTTTTTCATGCTCTTATAACATAAATTTGATATGTTCATTAGTACACCTTTAGTACATGATTTCTTCCATGTTTTTGCTATGTATGTTTTATTAACATGCTAGCACATTGATTTTACATATTACATTCTGTTTCATATGTTTATTTCAACATATTTACACATTGGTTTACATTAAACATTTCTACTTTGTATGTCATTTAGCATATTTAAGTACATTATTTTCATAGAACATGATTACATTTGGTATGACATTTGGTTTGTTTAACGGGTCATTAATACATTCATTAACACCGATCATGTCGTTCGTTAGTAGGTAGTGGTACCATAGGAATTGACAACTCCCATTCCTGAAATCCTAGGTTTGTTTGGGTGGAAGGAATGACTGAATTCGATATATATAATTTAGATAAACCTTTAATTTGTTTAAGGTTTTGTCGCCACAGTCGCAAGGCTTGAATGTAGACGTTTAACAATACCGCGTAGATGTTTGTATCAGTAAAACATGCATTTATTTTTACAAAACATAATTTTTGATTTAATCTATGATTTATTCAAATACATTGTTTTTGTACATTTTACATATGGTTAAAATAGATACTTTTATTTATTTTACCATACATGACATTTGATTATACATAAACATAATTTACATTTGACAATAGACAGTGTTTACACATAAACATTTTAACATTTGTTTAAACAAGACATTTTGGTGGTTTGTTTGGGTAAGTGATTTAAATAACGAGGCGTGTGTAATATGATAAAAGCATGGTGGATACGCCGCTGGTACTTCCTATATATAAGTGCTTTTATAATATTACATACCGTAGCGTTATTTAAACCATTTCAAGTTAGACATATTACATTTTACACAATTAACATATCTTTACAAAACATTGTTTTACAAACAACATATTTTGTACAAATTCATTTTTACTTGGTTATTTATTAAACCATAGATTATTCTTTTATATCATCTATTTTCTTATCGATTTTTGTATGATTTATAAAATAAAACATTTTACAAGGTTCATGACTAACTTTTGTTAAACATATTCTTTAAACTTATAAGTCATGAATCCTATTTTAATAAAACCTATGTATCTCACAGACATTTTTATGCTGACGTACCTATTTTCACATGTGTTTCAGGTGCTGTTGTTAGATGATTATGATGCAAACATAGGATTGGACAAGGGCCTTAGTGACATTAAAAGATGCAAGACTTGTTAATTATGTTTTGTTTCTTTGTTTTTAAGACAATGTAACCTCTTGTAATTTAATAAAACAAAATTTCAATTACCATGTGTTGTGAAACAATAATTATGTTACGACACTCCCCGACGATTCCGCCGCGGTTTGTTGTTTTACGCGATCGGGGTGTGACAAAGAGAATGAGGAAAAAACAACCTTCCATACCGACAAAGGTATTTTTTGCTACCAAAAGATGCCTTTTGGTCTAAAAAATGCAGGTGCAACTTATCAATGATTTGTTGACAAGGCGTTCGATGAACAAATCAGAAGGAACATGGAAGCTTATGTGGATGACCTGGCGATTAAAAGCAAGACTGAAGGTCAAATGCTTGATGACATTCAAGAAACGTTCCAGAACCTTAGAAAGATAAACATGAAGCTAAACCCGGTGAAATGCTCATTTGGGTTCAAAGAAGGCAAGTTCTTGGGGCACATTGTAGGCAAACAAAGCATAAAGGCTAATCCCATTAAGGTTAAAGCCATCCTAGAAACAAAGTCCCCACAAAGCAAAAACGAGAATGAAAGCTTGAACGGTAAGTTGGCAGCCTTGAAGCGTTTTACCTCTAAGCTGGCAGAAAGGTCCCTTCCTTTTTTCAAAACCCTTCAAGGGTGTACAAATAAAAAGGACTTCAAGTGGACAGAAGAAGCAGAAGATGCTTTCAACCAAATGAAGCATCATCTAGCTTCATTACAAACATTGCAGCAACCTAAACGGTGGAGTTGATCTCTGTCTATCTATCAATTGCCAAGGAAGCAATCAGTGCAGTCCTGACCATCAAAAGAAACAAGGCTCAGGTACCTGCTTACTTCTTCAGTAAGACATTAAAATTGGCAGAGACCAAGTACCCTCCACTTGAAAAACTTGCTTTTGCACTAGTCAAAACAGCCAGAAGGCTTCGGAGATACTTCCAAGCACATCCCATATAAGTGGTCACGGACCAACCAATCAAAAGTGTGCTTGAAAAACCCGAAACTTCTGGACGTTTATGTAACATTCCTAAATAAACCGACACCCTTGAATATTTTTCCGACACCCTAGTTTATTTTAAAATGTCCCACTATGTCTCTAAATACACCCCGTATGTGAAAACCGAGCCCGAAACACAGTATAGCATTAAAAATAAATTAAAAACAAGAAATATTAAGTTGAGACGGGCCGTGTAGACCCACCCCAAACCTTACGCGGGCGGTATCAAGGTTAAAACCTGATTTCGTTAATTCTTAAGTTCAAGCGGGCCGTTGTAGACCCACCCCCTAATTAGCGAAGTTCTGATCCGTTGTAAGTATTATAACCCCTGGATACGTATTAGATACGCTGCCCGATTGATCTAGGGTTCCGTAATGGCTGTCGTGGTTCTGCCCGACGTAGTCATTGGAATGTCGTCTCGGGGAGGGTATTACTAATGTTAAAATGGGTTATTATACTAACGCGTGTACATTTGTGTAAATTATACATTGTCACCAGGAAACCCTTACGAAAAATCTAAGGCAGCAATGTGAGTAATCTCCTTTTTGTTAACAGTTTTTACAAAACCTTAACTATTTTACAATGCAATTTAGTAGTGATTGAGTCTTTGTAATTCTTCTATTGCTGTCGGTATGTTGGGGTTTTGTATACAAAATGTACTACACTGTGAGTAGTAAGTCGGAATGACAATACGTTACCATTGGACAATGAGTTAGCCAATGTGTAATATGACCTACAAGTCAGGTTTGACAGTACTAAAGGAGTAATTGTGTAGATATAAACATTGTAATCGCTCTCAATACTGTTTAAATTAATGTTTCTTGATTAAACTAGGATTTACTCACCAGTATTTCCCATTGACAAATGTTTTTAAAACGCGTTTCAGGTAACACAATGTGAAAGCCAATTAGAAACCAGCTGGACAGCACTGAAGGCTTGGAAAAGTGGCTATAAAAGTTACCTAAATAAAGAAGGCGTTTTAATTCAAATAAAATGGGATTTATCCCTGTAAATCAGCTTGTAATAAAAACTTGGGTTTTATCCCAATATGTTTATTTATATAATAATGGTGGTTTTACTCTGATAAACATTTCCTAACTACGGTCCTGATGAAAATTTCCGCTGCCAAATTAGACGACACACGATACCATCGAAACTGGCTCGCGGCCGCCCGTTTCCGGGAATCAGGGATCAGGGGTTGTGACAGAAGGTGGTATCAGAGCTAAGCCACTGATTCAGCCACAGAGGTGTTCTGCTGACATCAAAATGTAAAGTGTTAGGAAATAAATTACGGAAATACATGCATAATTGTATTTAATTGTTATGTGTTATTTGACTATTTGTTAGTTTACAGTATGAGCGACCAAGGACCATCTGACGCGTACCGTCAATTGTCTGGTTCGCCTAGAAGCGAAGGCACCTCCTCTTCTCAGCCTACCCTCTCAGGGTACTCTGCTGATACGGAAGAAGGAATCTTTGTGTTTAAGGCTCAGTCAGAGGAGCCATTTCCTCAGAAAAAGAGGGGATGGTTCAGTAGAGGGGCACACGAGCGTAGAAAACGTATGAAAAAGTTACAAGATCAGAGGGTACTAGCCGCAGCCAAGAGAGAAACAGATGCCTATGCCCAGGACATGATAAATAGGGGTATAGCCAATATTCATATCCTAGCAACCACTGCAGCTGACCCTAATCTAGAGCAAATAATAGCACCCCAACCACAGCCACTAATCCCTGACCAACCCATGGAGATAGAAAACCCTGAAAACCAAGTGGAGATGCATGACTTCAATCCGGAAGAAATACCTAGGGTACCTACACCAAACCCCCTAGACCCAAACTACGATCCCTGGTGGGATGACGTTAGGGACTATGTGCAACGCTACCCAATACATGAAGATACACCCATGCAAAACGTAGGAGCTTACCTAGGTTTGGACCCTTTAGATCCCTATTTCCACGATGAATATATTAGGGAGATTTTAGATGATCCTTACCGATTCCAGGCACCTACACCCCCACACCAGGAACCCGCACCCCAGATTTCGAACCCAGTCCTAGAACCTGCACCCCCAATGAGTGCAGAAAACGTACAAGAACTTAGGACATTTGGTGAAGAAATTTTAGAAAGCAGCGAGAGAATGAGACTGGTGGGAGAGCGTCTCGTATGGAAATACGATGAGCGCAATATGGATTTTTTGATGAATCCATATCCATAGATGTGATGGTGGGAGACGGTAATAGTAATAATAATAAAATAATAATATAAAATAAAAATAAAATATATGTGTATGGATGCCTATTACTATTAGTATAATTTTATTTCAGTTGGTATTGTAATTTTTATTTCAGTACTAGTGTGTAATAGACGCATAGTATATGAAAATAGAGTAAAAGTCGCAATGATCGACGTTTTTTGCTAAATTGCGTGTCATGTGATTGACCATATTAAAATATTATTTTGTGATATTAATATGGGGTAATTGTTTAAAATTCAGATGGCCGACGAAGAAAATCAAGGAAATCTGAATAACGATAACCAGAGTAACATTAACGTGGTTAATGAGAATCCGAGCATCAATAACAATGGAAACTAAATGGATAATAGTGCCGTTCAACACATAGTGGCACAAGGAATTATAGATGCAATGCCATTTATTATTCAAACAGTTCAAGAAGCGAATAATAAAAGTAAACATAGCAGTAAGCGACCAATTGAACCAGAACACAGCGTGAACAATGGGCCTGTACTTCAAGTGCCCATTCCCAAAAGAAGAAGAACCGTGTCTTACGGTTGTTCTTATAAAGAATTTTGGTCCTGCAAACCAATAGAATTCTCGGGCAATGAAGGACCCATTACAGCTCTACGCTGGATAGAGAAGACTGAGGCTGTTTTAAAAATAAGCAAGTGTGCTGAAGAAGACAAAATAATGTTTGCTTCTAATCTGTTTAAGAATTCAGCCTTAGAATGGTGGAACACTATCCTCCAGTCAAGAGGAAGTGATAAGGTATACAACATGGAATGGGAGGAATTTAAAAACATGGTAGAAAGGAAATTCTGCCCTTCTAATGAAAAGGAACAGATAGCAAATAAATTCCTAAACTTAAGAATGACCGGGGTAGATAGTAAGGGTTATACTACCACATTCTTTGAATATGCTAGAATAGTACCAACCCTTGCCTCACCTGAACCGGTATTAATCTCCCGTTATATCTGGGGATTAATTGGAGAGATTATACATGTAGTCAAGGCAGCTAGACCTCAAACTATAGAAGAAGCTGTAGAACTAGCGAATACCTTGACAGATGAATTAATCAGTACTAGAGAAGAAGAACAGAGGAGAAACCTAACCCAAAGGCTTACTCAAGAATTCCGTTCTGGGAATTACAACCATAGGAATATAGGTTCTACCTCTGCACCTTTCTACAGGGTCTGCAAAAAAAAGCATTCGGGAAAATGCTCTACTCTTTGCAATTATTGCAAGATGCCAGGACACAAGGAAGAAAATTGCAGGAAGAAATCCAGTAATGGATTATGCTACAACTGTGGAGAAAAAGGTCATATCAGGCCAAACTGTCCAAAACTAGCCCCAGCTGCAAACCACAAGATCGCTAAAAATGCTAGAGCATTTGTTCTAACTGCAGATGAAGCCAAGATGATTCCAGACGTGATAGCCGGTACGTTTTTAGTTAATGATGTTTTTGCTAAAGTATTATTTGACTCTGGTGCAAACCAAAGTTTCATTAATACTTCGTTTTGCAAACTTCTAAATCAGTCATTAACTAAACTACCACAAGAATGCCTAGTAGAAACAGCTAATGGAGAAACATTTAAGATTTCGGAAATCTTGCAGGGAGCATGAATAGAAATTTTAAATCAAAAGTTTTTGGCAAACCTTTATCCTATGAATCTGACGGGATTTGATGTTGTATTAGGAATGGATTGGTTAATAGTCAATAAAGCCAGTATTTTATGTGATCAAAAGTCAATCCAAGTAAATTCACCAAAAGGTAAAACGATCACAATTAAAGGAGATAAACCATCTAAATTCATGAAAATCATCTCTGTAATGAAAACTGCAAGTTATATAAGAAAAGGTTCTATAGTGTATTTGATTTCCATAATCACTAACACTAAAGGAAAAGAACTAAAGGACATTCCAGTAGTGTCTCAGTTTTCAGATGTATTTCCAGAAGAATTGCCAGGACTACCACCAGACAGAGAAGTTGAATTCAGAATCCATCTAGTGCCAGGAACAGCACCAATTGCCAAAGCACCTTACCGTTTAGCACCCGCCGAAATGCAGGAATTGAAGAAACAATTAGACTAATTGCTGGAAAAAGGATTCATACAACCAAGTTCGTCGCCATGGGGAGCGCCGATTTTATTCGTTAAAAAGAAGGACGGATCAATGCGTATGTGCATTGACTACCGTGAATTGAACAAAGTTACGATTAAGAATCGGTACCCACTGCCGAGAATCGATGATCTGTTCGATCAACTGCAAGGAGCTCGATTTTTCTCTAAAATCGATTTAAGGTCAGGATATCATCAATTAAAGGTACAGGAAGAGGACATTCCTAAGACTGCCTTCAGAACAAGGTATGGTCATTATGAATTTATTGTCATGCCATTTGGTTTAACCAATGCCCCAACTGCATTTATGGACATGATGAACCGAATATGTAAGTCATATTTGGATAAATTCATAATTGTCTTCATAGATGATATTCTAATTTACTCTAAGAGTAAAGAGGATCATGCAAAACATTTGTACGCACTTCTAAGTTTATTAAGAAAGGAAAAGCTTTATGCTAAATTTTCAAAGTGCGAATTTTGGTTAGAGCAAGTACAATTTCTTGGATATTTAGTGAATCATGAAGGAATTCATGTGGATCCCACAAAGATCGAGGCAATCATTAAATGGAAAACCCCTGAGTCACCAACTGAGGTTAGAAGTTTCTTAGGATTGGCCGGTTATTATAAAAGATTTATTCGAGATTTTTCTAGAATAGCCATTCCTTTAACTAAGTTAACCAGTAAATCCATTAAGTTTGAATGGGGACCAAAACAAGAAGAAGCTTTTAGAATTCTTAAGCAAAGATTAACTAATACACCCATACTAGCGTTACCAGAAGGAACTGAAGACTTTTTAGTCTATTGTGACGCTTCTAAATTAGGTTATGGATGTGTATTGATGCAACGCCAAAAGGTTATAGCATATGCATCTAGGCAACTTAAGAATCATAAAGAGAATTATTCAACCCATGACTTGGAATTAGGAGCTATAATTTTTGCCCTTAAGATTTAGAGACATTACCTTTATGGTAGTAAGTTTACCATATTCATCGATCATAAGAGTTTAAGGTATGTTTTCGGGCAAAAGGAGTTGAATATGAGACAAAGACGCTGGATGGAATTACTTAATGATTATGATTGTGATATCCAGTATCATGAATGAAAAGCAAATGTAGTGGCAGATGCTTTAAGCCGAAAGTATCATGAAAAGCCAAAAAGGGTGTGTTCTCTTAAATTAAATCTACAAGTAGATTTAAATAATCAAATCAGAAACGCATAAGAATCGGTAATCAAGGATGATGCTGAAAAATTAAAAGGTATGCTAAAAGAATTAGAACAACGAACAGATGGAATATGGAAATTCCATAAAAAGAGAATGTGGATACCTAAATTAGGAAACCTACGTCATCGTATATTAGAAGCCCATAAGTCTAAGTATACGATGCATCCAAGAAGTGATAAAATGTACCAGGATTTAAGGAAAAATTTCTGGTGGATAGAAATGAAAAAGGACATAGCAACTTATGTTTCTAAATGTTTAACTTGTTCACAAGTCAAAGCTGAACACCAGAAACCCTCAGGATTGCTACAACAATTAGAAATGCTAGTGTGGAAATGGGAATTAATAACAATGGATTTTGTTACTAAATTACCCAAAACAAAGAAAGGAAATGATACAATCTGGGTGATTGTAGATAGACTAACTAAGTCAGCTCATTTCCTACCAATGAAGGAAACTTTCAGTATGGAACAGCTAGCTAAATTATATGTAAATGAAATTGTTTCATTACATGGAATTCCTTTATCAATTGTTTCTGATAGAGATAGCCGAATTACCTCTCATTTTTGGTCAAGTTTCCAAAAATCCATGGGAACCAAGTTAAATCTAAGCACAGCTTATCACCCTCAAACGGATAGACAAAGCGAAAGAACAATTCAAACAATGGAGGACATGCTTAGAGCTTGTGTAATTGATTTCGGAGGTAATTGGGATGATCACTTACCTTTAATAGAATTTTCTTATAATAACAGTTATCACACAAGTATCAATGCTGCACCATTCGAAGCACTTTATGAACGAAAGAGCCGAACCCCAGTCTGTTGGGCAGAAATTGGAGAAAAGCAACTGTCTGGACCTGAGATAGTACAAGAAATAACCGACAAGATCATTCAAGTCAAGGAACGACTAAAAGCAGCACGTGATCGACATAAGAGTTATGCCGATAACCGACGCAAGCCATTGGAATTTCAAGTAGGAGATAAAGTATTGTTGAAGGTCTCTCCTTGGAAAAGGAGTAATAAGATTCATCAAAAGAGGAAAGCTAAGTACCAGGTATATTGGACCTTTTGAGATTATTAGAAAAATAGGACCTGTAGCCTATCAACTACAACTGCCAGAGAAAATGGCAGAAATACATGATGTATTTCATGTATCTAATCTCAAGAAATGCTTAGCTGATGAATCGCTAATGGTACCGCTTAAGGATATAGAGGTAAATGAACAACTTAAGTTTGTAGAAAGGCCTCTACAAATCGAAGACATGAAAGTCAAGAATCTCAAACATAAGAGATTAATTCTGGTCAAAGTGAAGTGGGACTCCAAAAGAGGACCTGAGTACACATGGGAGCTTGAATCTGTAATGCAACGAAAGTATCCACACTTGTTCCAGTAGATCTCGAGGACGAGCTCTAAAACAAGGTGGGGAGGATGTAACATTCCTAAATAAACCGACAGCCTTGAAAATTTTTCCGACACCCTAGTATATTTTAAAATGTCCCACTATGTCTCTAAATACACCCCGTATGTGAAAACCGAGCCCGAAACACAATATAGCATTAAAAATAAATTAAAAACAAGAAATATTAAGTTGAGGCGGGCCGCGTAGACCAACCTCAAACCTTACGCGGGTGGTATCAAGGTTAAAACCTGATTTCGTTAATTCTTAAGTTCAAGTGGGCCGCGTAAGACCCCCGTTAAGTTCACGCGGGCCGCTAGAGATCAGAATAGTGGTGCAGCTCAGTGATGACATGTGTCATCATCGTGTCAAGTCTAGTTGGTGATCCGGACGAGCTATGCTTTGACCGGGGTTTGACGCGGGCCGCGTAGGCTCTTGCCTACTCTTACGCGGGCCGCGAGAGAGTCAAGATCAGCAACTATATAAAGGAGCCATCGGGTTCAACCAGAAATCGTTCAAAATTCATTTCTCAATCTCAAATTCTGATATTAGGCATAATACGCGGGTATTATACCCCCCCCTAATTAGCGAAGTTCTGCTCTGTTGTAAGTATTATAACCCCTGGATACGTATTAGATGCGCTGCCCGATTGATCTAGGGTTCCGTAATGGCTGTCGTGGTTCTGCCCGACGTAGTCATTGGAATGCCGTCTCGGGGAGGGTATTACTAATGTTAAAATGGGTTATTATACTAACGCGTGTACATTTGTGTAAATTATAGATTGTCATCAGGAAACCCTTACGAAAAATCTAAGACAGCAATGTGAGTAATCTCCTTTTTGTTAACAGTTTTTACAAAACCTTAACTATTTTACAATGCAATTTAGCAGTGATTGAGTCTTTGTAATTCTTCAATTACTGCCGGTATGTTGGGGTTTTGTATACAAAATGTACTACACTGTGAGTAGTAAGTCGGGATGACAATACGTTACCATTGGACAATGAGTTAGCCAATGTGTAATATGATCCACAAGTCAGGTTTGACAGTACTAAAGGAGTAATTGTGTAGATATAAACATTGTAATCGCTCTCAATACTATTTAAATTAATGTTTCTTGATTAAACTGGGATTCACTCACCAGTATTTCCCTCTAACAAATGTTTTTAAAACGCGTTTCAGGTAACACAATGTGAAAGCCAATTAGAAGCCAGCTGGACAGCACTGAAGGCTTGGAAAAGTGGCTATAAAAGTTACCTAAATAAAGAAGGTGTTTTAATTCAAATAAAATGGGATTTATCCCTGTAAATTAGCTTGTAATAAAAAGTTGGGTTTTATCCCAATATGTTTATTTATATAATAATGGTGGTTTTACTCTGATAAACATTTCCTAACTACGGTCCTGATGAAAATTTCCGCTGCCAAATTAGACGACACACGATACCACCGAAACTGGCTCGCGGCTGCCCGTTCCCGGGGATCAGGGATCGGGGGTTGCGACAGTTTAGCCAAATGGGCTGTGGAACTAGGTGAACATAATATCACCTACGTCCCAAGAAAAGCTGTAAAAGCCCAAATCTTGGCTGACGTCATTTTAGAAGTACCCAAAGAAACAATAACGGAAGTTAATACAGCCTCCACTGAACCCTCCAACCCCCATACCTGGAAGCTCTTCACCGATGGAGCTTCCAGCGTTGAAGGGCCAGGAGCAGGGCTAGTTCTAATTGATCCAAATGAATTGGAGTTCACGTATGCTCTTCACCTTGAATTTCAGACTACAAACAACGAAGCTGAGTATGAAGCATTGATTGCTGGGCTCAAGCTTGCAAGAAAAATGGGTGTCAAAAAGCTTCAAGTCTTTACAGACTCATTACTTGTTTCAAACCAAGTAAGTGATAACTACATGGAAAAAGAACCAAAAATGAAAAGATACTGTGAAAAAGCCAAGGAGCTCATGAATTCATTTGAAGCATGCACAATCAAACAAGTCCTAAGATCACAAAAAAAAAGGCTAATGCTTTAGCAAACTTGCTTCATTGACCTTTTCTCATCTCACGAAAAAGGTATTGGTTGAAGTGTTGAAGCAGTCATCGCTTCAAGAGCTCGAAGTACAAGATGTCATCACCGAAGAAAGCACAAATTGGATGACCCAGTTGATCAAATTCCTCACAAGTGGTGAACTACCAAAGGATCAAGTAGAAGCTGAAAGGGTTGGAATAAAGTCAAGACAATATGTGTTGCAAAAAATATCCTATACAAAAAAGGGTACCTTGCACCACTGCTTTGTTGTGTTGGCCCGGAACAAAGTCAATACCTGATCAAGGAAGTTCATGAAGGAATTTGTGGAGCTCATTTCGGCCCAAGGTCGGTAGTTTCAAAGTTGATGAACCTCGGATACTTTTGGCCCACCATGCATCGAGATGCAAGCGAACAATTGAAAAAGTGTGAAGCCTGTCAAATACTTGCTCCAGTGCCAAAAAGCCCAAAGCATGATTTGGTTCCCATCTCATCTGCTTGGCTATTCCACAAATGGGGAATGGACATTGTCGGACCATTCCCCCCAGCCAAAGGATGAGTCAAATTCCTCCTAGTAGCGGTTGACTACTTCACCAAATGGCCGGAAGTGAAGCCATTGGCAAAGATAATAGGAAAGCAAATCATTGATTTCGTGTGGGAAAGCATCATTTGCAGATTTGGGTTACCGGGGGTATTAGTCACGGACAATGGTAAACAGTTTGCTGAGAAGCCTTTCAGCATATGGTGCAAAGAGTTCCGAATAACACAAGTGTTTAACTCAGTAGCCTACCCTCAATCCAACGGCCAGGTTGAAAGAATAAATAGAAGCATTGTTGAGGGCATCAAAACACGATTGGGAAAACATGACACCAATTTGCTTGAAGAACTCCCAAACGTGTTATGGGCAATAAGAACCACTGAAAAGGCAAGTCACAAGAAAACACCTTATAGCTTGGTGTTCGGTTCCGAAGCTGTAATCCCAGCAGAAAAAGGAGTTACAACAAAGAGAAAGTTCAACATTGATCTAGAAGCAAACAAAAAAGAGACGATGTTAAACTTGGAACTCCTAGAAGAAGCACGAGATCAAGCAGCCATTCAAAAAGCAAGGTATAAACAAAAGATGGAATCTTATTACAATGCCAGGGTCAAGCATGAACGATTCAAGCCTGGTGACCTAGTCCTCAGAAACAATGAGGCAAGCAAGAAGGAAATCCAAGGAAAACTTGGTCCCAAATAGGAAGGACCATATGCCATCCTCGAAGCTCACAAGGGAGGATCTTACAAACTAGCTGATTCAAATGCCAAAAAGCTTCCCAAGCATTGGAACGGCAAAAACCTTAAAAGGTTCCACGTTTAGAAAAACATGTGTTAGAAAAATTGGCAAAGTGTTGTTTTTGTTCCTTTGTAATTTGCACTCTTTGATGAATGAACAACGAGGTTCTTGTTAAAACTTGTCTTTTTATCCTATGATCAGGTTGAGAACCTAGCAAAAAACTCTATGACAAGGGTCATGTAAGGGGATGAGCTCCCATGCCACATTGCACAATAGGTTCAAGGGTTGAATGAACCTATATAAGGGGTGAGTTCCTAAATCAATACAACTCCATGAAACTTATAAAATTTTCAAAAACAAACTTATCTCATAGACCGGTCTGAGCAACCTTCACCAAATGTTCCTTAAGCCTTAGAAAATTTTCTAAAAAAACAAATCATAATCAACAGGCTTACGAACCAAGATCAAACCAAGGAAAATGAAAGATAGGATAAGTGCTATGTCTTCTTGTTAAAAATACCAAGGCTAAGTGACTGCAGCACTGAACCCTTCAAGGTATAAATAACATAAAGACAACACAAAACCAACAAAGACAATTAGATAAACAAAGCACAAGTAAAAGAACAAAACAACAACACAACAAAAAAAGGTTGTATGCAACCTGGAACCAAAAATACACAGTAAAGCACCAGGTCACAAACATCAAGCAACAACCGGAAGCCTCGAAGGCTTCAAGCTACAAGCTGTCTAACTAAGCTGCCTTACAAGATATATAGCAACATAAAAAATCACAACACAAGGCAAGTATTGAAAAGTCAATAGCATAGCATAAGAAGCCTTAAGGGCCTCCAAAACCTATATAATGTTTAACAGTCACGACCAACAACCAAACCTTAGTTGTTTGTAAACATGCAAATTGTTCAAACAGCCACTAGGGCTAACAACCATCAACAGAAACCTTAAGGGTGTCTGCAAAACCTAAATTGTTCATAAAGACATAATAACATAGTATTGTTTAAAGTGCTAAGATAGCTACGAATGAAATTCAGAAAGTTTAATTTGTATCACCAGCACCAGAAGACTTCGATGCCTCAGCTCCATCATCCTTAGGCTTCTTTGCCTTTTTTCTTCTTCCGACCCTCACTAGCAGCCTCAGAGGCTTCAAGGATTCCTTCCTTCGAGGCTTCACCACCAGCAGACATTGTTTCTTCACTATCTCCCGAGCATGAGCGTTTTTTAGACAAGGACTCCAACACTTTCTTGCAAACAAGCTCATTTAGACCATGAGGTTTCAAACCCTGTAAAACAGAAAGTGGCTTGTCAAAACACTCGGAAACCTCACCAACAAAAGGCCAGGTCATATGCTCCATGTCCCAAACAGAATCTTGAAAAATTTTAAGAGCTTGGGGTTGAAAGTGGGGAGATTTGTCTTGTGGTTCACCAGCCTCGCAAGCCTTGTACCCAACAACAAGACCTTGATGCCATCCATGAGCTAGCAACTTCGTATACACAGCACCCAAAGCTTGGTTGAATTCAGAAGAATGAAGAAGATAGGTGACCACTTGTTGAAAGCCATGCTCAATCAACCACCTATTATCAGCCTTCAACACCTGTTGCTCCTTCGAAGAAGTTTTCTCCCGAACCTTCAAAGCTTCCATCCCCTTTTTCAAACCCTCAACCTCCACCTCATGCCTTGACGTAAGCTCGTGCATCTTCTTCACCCAAGCCTCTTCCTTTTTGGTAAAACTGTCAATCTCTTTCTTCATAGAAGCCATGGAAGCCTTCATTTTATCCTTCTTCTTTGTAACTTCTTCATATTCCTGCATCCCTTTCCTAAAATGGGTAACACCCTCAGGCAACAGGGCAGAAAGGTTGCAAGAGCTCAACATCAACCTTGAAATAAAATGATCACCCTCCATCTCCGATATAGCATCTCGGACACCAGGGGAAGCAAAATGGGCCAATACATCTGCACAAATGGCAGGAACCTTGAAACTGTCACCAACTTTCACACCCTAGTTGGGAACGTAAACTTCTTCAGCACCAGGCTCTTCCAAGCCTTCAACGCTTTTGCCTGAGGAACCCTGGATAGTAGCCACAACATCCTTCTTAACCAATTTTTTCTTTTTCCCAGCAACCACCAACTCTTTTTCCTTTTCCTTCTCTACACCACCTTCAGAAACCTGCTTAACAGACACCTCAATATCATCACTAATATCAACAGCCTCTGAACCAGAAGGTTGATCAGCACTTTTTAAATGGCGATTTGACCGACGGGTAGAAACCTTGGAAGCAGGAACTTTTGTGAAACCCTTAACGTTGGGAACACTCACATAACCGGAACCTTTGAAGTGATGCTCAGACCCCCTAGCAACTGCATCTTCACCAGGTGTAGCCGCAACATCCTCAAACACGACATCAGAAGTATCATCACTCTTCACAAAGTCAATAGGAACATAATAACACAACAGAACAAATGCATACCCTGACCATCTCTCATAAGCACTGGACCCCGATCAGGTCTGTCCCACAATTTACTAATGCCCAACAACACTAGTAAGGGCTTAGGAAAGGGACAAACCCTCGAAGGACACTCCCTGATGGTTTCAAGAAAACGAGTATTTATCTCAAGAGCAGAGGGTTCAGGTTCGTTAAGAACGGCGTCTGGATGCCTCCAAACCATTTTAAAAGGAACAATCTCATCCGAAACCCAGAAGAACCGGTCTTTCCAAACACTAAGACTGGAGACCATGGATGAAACCAAACATGTATCGACTTGGGATGTTTCGAATGTGAACCAATCACCATTCTTGGCTAATCAAAAGAAACGACGAAATGACAGAAGGGTTGGATCATGTCCAGAAGCCCGACATAAAACCCCAAAATGCAGAACCCTAGCCAGACCCTGAGGGTGGATCTGACCAAACGAAACACGGTAATATTCTAGAACATTCAACACAACATTCGAAAAAGGATGATGGATATTCGAAAATTCAAAATGGCGACAATACAAAGCAACAGAACAAGGAGGACACCGATCGATAGAAATATCACATCCCGGTGCAACCGGTTTAAACCTCAACCCAATGCCCCATTCTAAGCAAAAAGCTTCTACTTCCTCTTGGGTTAAGCGTGAGAACTATTTCGCTAGATCCTTACGAGCACCCATACTAAAAGAAAATAAACAGAAGAAATGAAATCGAAACTAACCTGGAGGAAGAAAGGGAATGAACTTGGGAGGAAATGTGTAGAAGTTGTTTTCCTTCTAAGAGATAAAGGAAAAATAAATAAAAACAGGCGTTATCATTACACGGCAGTTTATTAAACTGCCGCCTGACAAAAAACTGCCATTAGTCACATCAACTGTCTTTTCAAAATTTAAAAACCAAAAATCTCATTGCTGTGAACCTTTTAAGCTCTCAAGCAATGAAGCCTCCAAGCAAAGCAAAATAAAACAAATGTACAAAAAAGTCAGAAGCATTTGTGCTTACACCCCAAAAACCTCTGACTTGGGGGGCTGATGACGGGGGTAGCTCAAGCCTCAATAAAATGACTAAGAATACATAATAGCTTGAAGGGTTAAAAGGTTAAAAGGTTTAAAACCCGGGAACTAAGGTGAACAGCAAAAAGAATGTGAACAGTAATCAGTCACTTCACTGATTGCTTAAGCAACTCTCCCACAGCCGCAAAAGCAAACATGTGCACAGGGAGTCCTCTTTTATCCGCATGTCCAAACGCTTCAACCCCTAAAAGGGTAAGTCCCTCACTGCAAGCCAGATTCACTAGTCAAAGGTTTCTCCTTTGAGAAACCTCTTTCCCTATAAAACACCGGCCATGACAAGCATGCCAGACATTCTGGAAGAAGCAGAAACTACCTTAACTCTCTGATTCTTCTTCTCCCTCTCGAGAACTAGCTTCATGCTTGTTTCTCTTCTTCACACTAAATAATTCATCTTCTCCAACAATTGCTTTCTGGGCTGATTTCCGATCAGTTCAAGGGCCAAGGAGACTAATAACAACACTAGTGAACCTCTCTCCACGTCTTGCAAACGTGGGGGGACCCCACGACCTGCGTTAGGCAAACTCCAACCCTTGAAGCCTTTTGCCTAACCAGTCTGATCACTACTTCAGGTCTCATTCTCGTTGTAACAACAAATGTATTATATAAATTTATAGTATCGTAAAAACTTTAAAGATCTTCTTTCTAAGATCTATGAATAATCACATCATGATCTTCTTCGAAATTCTTTCCCATGCTTACATCATATAGAATATTTTCTGATAGTTACATGCAACTTCCTCAACGGTAACAACTTCATCAGTATCAAGTTACATCGGTATTAACCCTTACCGATAGCAAGTTACTTTTAGTAGTAAAATATCAGAAGTCGTAAGTTGCTCACGGTAGCAACTTGCCAAGGTACGAACTTCATATTTTACCTTAACAACAACTTGCATTAGTTGCAAGTTTTACTTTAGCAGAGTCCATCTATACTAGAACAAGTTTTCTTCAATAGTAACTTGATCTAGTAGTACTCTGCAGTAGTAACTCTAAAATTCTTCAACACTAAGTGTTTTTAGTAGCACTTCTAAACTCCATCATCAACACCAAATGTTTTCAGTAGCAACTTACAAAACTTAACAGCATCGACATCAACCTTCAGATTACTAGCAATTAGTTATTTGTATCAACGGTTTTAGAGATCTCCAACCCAACAAAAAGCAAAAACTCAATTGTTGAAATCTAAGCAGTTAACTATCTTTTTTTGGCTTGCTTAGCTGACAAATATCTTGTTGTTTGCACTTTTAACCCTGCAACAACCATTACTCTCATCCAATGATAAGTAAAGCTTAAATGTTGTCACACCCTGGCTTTGCGGAAGCGTCGGTTTATTTGGTGTGACTTCTTAATACCATAGCAACAATCATAATAATGCTATATGATAAAAACATGAGATTTTCATCCATTAATCGAGTTTAGAAAATTACCATGTTATACAACAATCACAAAATAAGTTACAAACCTTGACTTGGTTTAAATGAGTTTGTAAAAACTTAGCAAAAGACTTTGAACAATACTAGGTTTAGAGATATGTAACCCGTCCAGGAAGAGGTTACACCTTCTAAACCCTGGATGACTTCTTTATTCAAACGCAGCTTGAAACTATGTGCATACCGTGCCAGATCCATTAGTTCCCTGAAATACATGTAGTTTGAAAAACATCAACATAAAGTTGAGCGAGTTCATGTGTATGTGAGTCTGTATAAATTGTTAAAAATGTACCCGTATAAAGGTATGTTCTTGGTATGTAGCAATAAGGAAAAGCAGATCAATTAATGTGTAGCTAATACATTAATAAGTGACATGGCCTAGGAAGCACTCAAACCTGTAACGCGTATTTTGTACCGGTCCTTCTGGCGGAACGACATAGTCACCACATGCAGCCACACGCTGGCCCATGTGTGGGGCTTGCAACACCCGATAGATCTATCACTCATGCCTCTCGGTCCTTATAAAAGGACTAATGGTCTTTACGATAATAGCCTATCCATTCACGTGATCTAGTAGTAAGTTCCTTAGCTAATCATACCGTGTATAAAACGTTTGTAGCAAATGTAACATGTATTTCACCCCCGAAGTATAAAACTGAAAACAGTTAAGAGAAAAGGGGGGACATGAACTCACAGTATTGCGTCTTCGTATTCGTAACCCAAATCTCCGCGGCAAACACGACTACCTACAATGGTCTAATGTCTATTAGACGAACGGGTAGTGCCTTTTCTTAGTATGAATGTTTTTGGGTTACGATTCTGGTATTATTCCAAGTAATAATAATTGTATTTAGTTTTGGAATAATTGTTTATGCAGTGATTCTGTATTAATACTTCTCAAGTATTCGTATTCGTATTTCCTTCCCAAGAATGGGGGTTTTTAATACATCTATTTTCGTATTTGTATTTGTATAACATGCCAAGTAATGGCGTCGTATTTCGTTGTATTATTCCAACCAAATATACGTTAATATATCCCCAATATATAATTCCAAAAACATATATTGTAAGTCTCACTTAAAAGAAATACATTCAACTCATTTGTCCAAAATAACATATACGTTATATTTCCGAAAAATATATTTTTAAGTCTCACTTGAAAAATATATTTTAATCACAAGTCCAAAATATTTTAATCCCAAAATATACATATTTTTCCCAAAAATATTATACTTTACTTCATACATTTTCCCAAAATATTAGTTTGTCAAAACACACCATTAAGAGTATTTTCCGAAAATACGCGCGTTACATTTTAGAGTTCGCGTTGGTATTATTTTGGAGTCGTATTCTCATGATATAACAAGTAATATTATTTTTTACCCTAAAAATAATATATCTCTAGTTCACAAAATAATCCCGTAAGCACACAAGCGTCTTATTACGAAATATATATTCTCAATATATATATTTAACAAGTTTTATTTACGAAAATCCACCTCCGACACCTGGTTATTTTGTAATAAAAATCATGGCGAAATTTATATTTTGAAAACAAGTTAAAAATATATTTATAACACTTGTCACCAAAAACATTTCTAAGTGTTATATTTTCTGGAAAAATTTCGCCAGAGTTTCCTCTGTAAACGGAGGCGTCCACGCTTACTAGCGTATCATTTTCTTTTGTAAAATCATTCAATCAGTTCTCAATTAACCAACCCGTCATTCGGACATGCAAAACACTACTTATATCGTTTCGGTTTTAATATACAAAAACTGGGCCGTTTTCGAGTATTTTAATAAAATAGTTATCTTATTCCAAAAATTCCCAAATTTTTATAGAATGTCTTATACGAACCAAAAATTATTGTGCAAAAATATCGGGGTCCAAATCATCACCAATATTTTATAGAAAATGATTTTCCGGACCGAAATCAGATTTATCTTTTTCTGACCACAGTCCACGGAATAATTTATTTAAAATTCATCGTGAGTCCGATTTACGAAATTCCAGTGGGATAATTACAAATACATCGGTGGTCATCTACAGTAAAAATTTCATGATCCAACTCTACACAGGTTTCAAGTTATGACTAAAAATGTAACACTCATTTTCTGCTGTAAAAATGCAGCTCTAGCTGCTGTTACAAAACGACACTTTAAAAATAGTAAACGAAGTCCAAAAATTATGATTCCAGTGCCATTAGAACCGTATTTCATAGTACATAAATCTAGACTTCAGAAAATACATTTTTCGTTTGGTTAAGGACCTGTTTCAGTCAGTTAAAGTCGGTTTGAAATATACCCTCACAGCCCACATCATGGTCTACCTAGACATTCTTCAAATGTTCTGGAAAAATGCAACATTATTGAGATATGAGGGCAGAGGAAGGACTTCTATCGAAAGCATGGTGCTTAACCAAAGAATACTGGTAACTGAAGTTATCATCAGGACGGTTCTGTAACTCAATATTGATAATGAAATTGTGATGTTCACAAAAGCACAGATAAGTGAAACTTTTGAGTTGATGGGTTACAATCCTGCAAACCCACTAGGGGCAATCGCCAAAAATGGCTTCATCAAGCCATGCCAATATCTGATCACACAAATGGGAGCATGCTTCTCAAAGAAAATTATCAACCATCAAGAAGTCTCCTATAGGTTAATGGAGCCTGTACGATCACTTGTACTAGACACACCTTACAATTTCTCTTATTATATAATAAAAGATATTGCAAGCAATCTATGGTCTGGCAAGCCATTCTTGGTTTATCCTCGTTTTCTGATGAGGGTAATCACGAGTCAGCTGGGCTTTGGAGGTGTTCCTGTAGGTTTCCCCAGAGCTGAGATGAGACTTCAACAAAACATGAATCTCAGCATGCTCATACCTACCGACCAGAATTTTGGTCTGGTGACGGAACTATGGTTGCTCTTTGAAATAATTCATGGAGAAGGGATGGACCTTGATTAGGTCTTTTTTTTTTTTTTTAAGTTTGTGTGTGTAGATATTTTCTTTGTTGACATGTTAATATAATATGTTTCTAAAGTTGCTTTGTTTTTAGGTTCATGGATTGGGGGGAATCAAAAATAAAAAAAAGGATAAAGATATATGAAAAGTCAAAAATTCACAAAAACAACGTAAGATCATCAGAAAACAAAACATTTGTCAAAATACTTTGAGTTCTGATGACATAAGATTAAAATCTGTTAATATAACTTAAAATTTCTTTCTCTGAATTTTATCTGTTAAAGCTTCAAAATAATAAAAAGTTTTAGAAAATATCAGAAAAAGTCAATTATCATTTTCAAAGTTTTCCAAAAAGTTTTGACTTTGAAGAAAGCACAAGAGACTTGGATGACACCAGAGAATCATATGTAAGTCTACTAACCTCATCTCATTCCCTCTCATCTAAAAAAAAGGATACTAGAATATCTTTTATTCAATCAAAAGAGAAACTTCAAAAATCTGTTGAAAAAGCTCACAAGTTTAGGGGGAATTTCAATTGAGAAATTCTGTTGAAAATTGTGGACTTCTGTTGATCACATTTGAAAGGTTAACGGAATTCAAATCAGAAGAAAATATAAATTCCTAACAGAATTTATGTTCAATTTCTGATGACATCATCAGAATGGAATTTTGACTTTGAAAAAGGAGGAATATTTGAAGAAAGCTGATTGGACCATTAACAAAATGTGGTCCACAAGAATGAAAAGGTGTCTTGTGACCGCTAATTTTCTCCAATCAAAATTCAGTTTAAAAAATTTGGAATGATTGAATAAACTACAAGTTGAAAAGGCATAACCACGATTACACAATCAACCGTCATTAAATATCTTGATACCCACGATCCAACGGCTACATTCTGAACCGCATTTCACATCACACGATCTAACGGTAATAAAGGTAATTAATGATCTTTTACCTGCAATTACAAGCCACATTCCATGTCCCTTCAACTCCATCAACCCACAAATCTCTGCTAAAACCCTCACTGTATAACTCAACCTTAGCAGAAATTCACAAATCACTCACCTTCTTCACAAAACTTCAAACCTCGAAATCCCGTGTTTTCACTCAAAATCCAAAATTCCCAAATCTCAAACCCTAACTCATAAAATCAAGAAATGGAAGAAGTAAACCTCAACATTCTAATTGTTCAACATGATGTACCTTTTGTTGAAGACACAGAATTCTTGCTAATGAAAGAAAATAACCTGCTGAAAGAAACATAGAGATTCCAATTTTAGAAGATGTATGGAGTTCAAACACCATGAAAGCCTAGAATGCCACTCATGGATGGGAATCAGATAAAGATGTTCCTGAGTTACAAGAAATCATGTTGTGCCTCATTGCAATAGACTCTCAATACAGACTACAACATGAAGAACTTCTTGCCAAATCAGATACACCAACAGAAGAACCTAGCAACGAAGTTTATAACTGCTCTTCGTCACCAGAAGAAGAAGAAGTTGAGAAGTCCTAGACATCAAAAACAGAGCCCACAGGAGGAGAAGGAATTCTGATGATAACTAACTCACCAGAAAATGTTGAAAGTCATCAGATTCCTGAAGCTGAAACTCATTTTGAGTTTGAAATTCATCAAGAAACAGAACATCAACATTATGAAGAATCTCATGTTGCTGGAGGAACTCATGAAGAGACTGAAGTTGTACATCTTGATGAGTCTCAAATTGCTGGTACATCTCTCTTAAACACAGTTTTAGTTGATACTTCTTTGAAAAGAACAAACTCGGAAGATTCAATTAATGTTTCTTACAAATTAGAATATAGAAACACTAATGTTAATGAGGAGATTACTAGTTCAATAGATCTCAACTCTGAATCAGAAAATGAGGAAGGGGTTGAGATCTCAACAGGTATAAATCAGGAAACTTATCAAGGAAATCTGGTAAAAGGTAATCTGTTTACCTCAACAACTTATAGAGAATCATTCACTAATATGATTCAAGGACATAAGAAATCTAGGATGAAAATGTGTTTTTCACCTCTGGTGGAGATGATTCTGGTACACTTAAGGTTGCACCAGATTCTGGTAAAGCTAAAAGTGATCCAATCATTTCCAAAACAACTACAAATGTGTTTACAGCTGGAATGTTAGAAGGAACATCTGTTGTTCCAAATATCCTTGAAACACCCATGACACAAGAAAATCTGGAAACTGTCCTAGAAAATGTTTTCAAAGCCTGCAAAAAGAGTCCAATGGAAGAAAAGCTTGATTTGTTGCTGTCAGAGATACAAGGTCAAAGGGTAGATATGAAGACTTTATCAGAATCAGTGGAGGTCATAAAGACACAAACAGAAAGAAACACTGAAGCACTAAAGTCTCTGCAGAAGCTAAAGGAAAAGGCACCAGAAACCAACATCTCTGCATCAGAAATTCAGAAGATTTTCACAGAAATGGAGAAGATCAAAACACAAGTTATAAATGCTATAGAATCAAGACAATCAAGCAGTGCAAACAAGGTCTTGGAGGAAGTCACCATTCAAAGGGCAAGCAACAATAGTATTACGGATGCCCTTGAAAAGTTGATAAAAGAATGGGCTGCCACGCAGGAGAAAAATCAAACTGAATTTGCAGAAGTTTAGAAAAGCATAGCCAGCAACTCAAATCTGGTAGGAGAAGTGTACCATCTGATGAAGAGAATGCACTTCAACATTGCCAGATTGGCTAAGCTTGATCCCAAAGAAATCATGAAGGCAATTCCTGTGGAACAATCTCATCAAGAAATTCCAAAGTCAACCCCACAACAATCATCTGCTACACCAATCACTGAAGCTGGAACCACTGTAATGGGTCCACCTCCAAATGAAAAGGTTAGCAACTTCCAAACCTCAAGTTATCACAAATTTGAAACTTATAACTTCTCAAATTGTTCCAAAACCAACTTCTTCTGATGACACTACAATAAGTAAATTGATGAATATGCAAACAATGAATGAATGGGAACAAGAAGCTGATTCAAGAAAACCATAGATTGTCAAAAGAAAAATCTCTAAAACTCAATCTGTCATGGTTAGAGAAATTGATAGGGATATAATGATATTCCCTGAATACAATCTGGTGAAGTACTATTGGTCAAATGAAGATGTACCAGAAAAGCCACCAAATCCTTACAGATTTGCTATAAGGGCAGAGAGGTTAGAAAGAGGTCCAAGAAGCATTCAATACACCAATATGAATCCAGTAATAAGAATTATGAAAGTGGATGAAGTAAAAATTAGAACTGATGGTGTTGGAGGAACTTATCTGCAGAACAGATACACACTTCTCAGAGAAAATGGGGAAGAGGAAAAAGTGACTGATGGAGTGATGTGTGTAAAATGCAACATATAAATTACAACAAATGAGGCATAAAACTAACCCGTTTTTAGTACTAATGTTGGAAAAAGTGTGCTTTTGTCTTCCTTTTGTATTTTCAGGATTAAATGAGCGTAAATGAACAAAAGAAGCAAATATGCAGCAAAATCTAACATAATTACAAGAAAAGGAATAAACGTGGCATGCCCGACCCCTCGACAGCATCTTTCCAAGCAAAAGGGATTTCATGCCCCACGAGTTTGGCAAGGCTGTCTCTTGGGGGCACTACTCCCCAAATCGGCCATCTGAAGGTAATTCGATTGATCATGACCCGGCCTCCCCTGGCTCTTCCACCGTCCGCCAAGAAAATAGAAGGCTGACCACGGCCCCGTGCCCAGCGAACACGGGGGCGTGGCCAGATGTCTACAGAAAGGAAAAAGCTATAGAAGCTTCTATTCTCAACACGGAGGCGTGCCCATCTCGACACGGGGCATGGTCAATGCTAAGATTCACAAAATCCAAGCAAATCTTGATAGTACAGATACGCTTCTGCACACGGGGCCGTGCCCAGCGGACACGGGGCGTGTGGAGCTAATGCAGACAAACTGCAATTAATGAAGAAAGAGAAAGTGGATGGACACGGGGCCGTGTCCGGGATTCTGTGAAGGCTATAAATAGAGGTGCTTGGTTCACTTCAAAGGCATCCCTTGACAAACCACCTCTCTCCTACTTCACCCACACTCCACCACCATCACAACACCCACATCCACCACCATCAGTCATCATCCATCATAGAGTGTGTGTAGTAGTCTCGGGATCCAAGATTGATAGTAAGAGTTCTTGGCCATCAAAGGCCATGTTTACCTAAGTCTCTTACATCACTTGGTGAAGACAAGCATTTAGTGTAATACTTTTTTTTTTAATCTTTTCGCACTTTTTATTTGGTTTTGTATTAATGACTTTAATAACTAGTTTCTTATGTTGAAGGTGAAAATTCCTTGTCATTTGTCCGTGGTGTCTTGGCGTTATTTTACTGTCTATATAAAATAAAAGATTTACACCATTCATATATCTACGGTCTATATAGAGATATGTTGGCTACCTGGTCGGGGGTTAAGGGAATGGTTTGGTAAGGTTCTAGCCTTGTTTAGTGTATAGATCCTGGAAGGACCTGGGTCAAGCTTACTAGGACCTCCTTCAATACCCACTGGTATTGGATGGTGGGGGTGCGAATGGCTTGATCCCCTCATATGTAAACTACTATTAATACATTAACCTGGCTACTTGGGATTGTATCCCTGCTGACTCAAACCACTTAGCCGAGGGTAACGTCACCTTCAAAAGAGGGGCCTACCACATTACGCATTAATAACTTAATTAATTATCTTCCAATATTCCGACCATTTAGGATTGTATCCTTGCTAACTCAAACTACTGGGTTGAGGGTAACGTCACCTTCAAAAGAGGGGCCTACTACTATAACTAAGATAATCTCTTAAAAAGTGCAAAAGTGCGAAAATCATCAAAGGTTACACTAATGGCGAGTCGAATCCAAGTGATTCATCTTGTCTATCTGTTTTTATTTTATTTTTATTTTCAGCATTTTTAGTTTTTATTTTTCATGTTTAAAACTTTTTCTAAACTTTTGATTTGACTAGACGTTGAGGATAAACCGGTACTAAAAGCTCTTGTGTCCTTGGACGACCTCGGTATCTTACCAACGCTATACTACGCTCAGGATGGGTGCACTTGCCCATATGTGTGCTTAGTGTTAGTAAAATATCGTGTTTTATAAATTTAAAACTTGACTAAGTGTTAAAAAAGGCTTAAAATATACATAAAAATTATATAACGCTACACACGCATCAAGTTTTTGGCCCCGTTGTCGGGGACACAAGGATTTTAAGAAAGTTAGGAATCAACGCCCCCGTGCCTAATCTTTGGGACTGGCAATCTTGTTTTAAGTCAAACAGTAGCTGAACACGGGGCCGTGCCCACTGAACACGCCCCGTGCCGAAATTTCAGATACTGAAAACAGAACCATAAAGATCCCGACGGTCGGTAATTTCTGACACAAACATGAGCGATACTGATCTTTTTTACTTTCGCTCCTCTTATGGCACATGGTGTCAAATATGTGGTGGAATGCATGAAGATTTAAAATGCTATTTTTTAAATAATACTCCCCACTATTTAGACCCATTGTTTTCCTGTAGCCTTAAGATGGGCGAAAGTAAAAATAATCCCTATCTCTCCCTCGAATGCTCTCAATCATCTCTTCTAGATGAAATGATTCTTGAATAATTCTTTCAATTAGTAGAACTAATCCTCCGATGGATAAAAGAACTTGAGATGGATATAACCAATTCATCTCAAGACGACGATCAAGGAGAATTATTGAGATCGCATTCGGATTATGACAACATTGTTGTTCCCGAAATCACCTCTAACTCTTGTGAGGACTTGAGCGATAGTCGTCCCTGTGCCGATTGTGCCGTGAAGGACTCCCCATCGGTTTCCATCGATGCATACATAGACCCGAGCGATTCGACATATACCTTCTTTAACAAGAGCCCGGATAAGGGAAATAAAGGTTGGTCTTGCCCACCGATAATTAGCTTAGGAATCACCCTTTCCGATAACCTCTTGCGTTCTTGTCTAAAACTTGGGCAACTTAGGTATCTCAGGCACTTCGGTGTTGTTTCGGCCAGTAAGGAACCGCCTGATCCGGATAAAACTCCTTAAAATAGACAAAACTTCATAAACACTTCTAGCCACGGGGCCGTGTCCAGGTCAGCACGCCCCAGTGTCCACCCAAAGATTCCCTTCTGACTTTTGGTCAGAATACGGACAAAAAGTGTCAGAATTTTGTCTGCACACGGGGCCGTGTCCAGCTGACACGGGGCCGTGTCCAGTGTGCAGACGTTTTCTATAAATGCAGCAAGATTCCAGCACTCTTGGATCCATTCCAAAGACAAAGATCTGGTGGGATCTTCACATATACCATACTAGGTATATTCTAAAGAAGGTTCTCAACAACCATCTTGTCTTTTCTACTTTGTCATTTGCCTTCTTCTTCATTTTTCTCCTCTAAACTTCCATTAGAACTTGAAATCTCCATAGTTTCAAGCTTTATTGTGATATTTGTTAGGTTTTTATTCAAGGAATCTTGTCAAAAATAAGTTTTACAACAATGTTTTAAGTTATTTCTGCTTAAAAACTCTTCAAAAGTCAGAAAAATAATTTAAAGCTCCAGATTCCTTGTTTCAAATATCTGCAGAGAGGTGAACACGGGGCCATGCTCAACAAGCACGGGGCCGTGTCCGAGGTACTGTTTCATTAAATTGAACTCTTTTCGGTTTGCTTTCTTAGAATGTCGAGCAGAAATAGCGGAACATCTTCATCACACTCCAGGAACAACCGACAAGGGAGAAGGCCATCGGTAGAAGACTCTCTTGTAAACTACGTGTATACCTTGAGGGAAGCAATCTATGAAATGATGGGAGAGGAAGCTTTGGTCGACCGTATAAATCATTTGTTGGTGGGACTAGAAGGATGTCTTCGAGAAGTCAACCTTTTGCACCAAAGGTTGAATATTCTCGTTTCCCCTCCTTTTGTACCAATCATTACACAAAGGGGATGGAATGTAGTTCCAGAAGTCATCATCTGGTCAAATGGTATGTCATGCAACCGGAACCCCCTCAAGACATATTACATGGGATCTCGATTTCCAACACACCTCCTCCACAAGACGTTGTGGAAAATGAGCCCGCCTTTTTCCTCCCAAGGGAGACAGAGGAATGGCTCAATGACATCTAAGTGACATCCTTTGGTTACAGGTTCTACAATACCTTTAAATGCTGAGAAGCCATTTCCGGGTTTTTGATATTCCTACAATAAGGGTAGAACTCCTTGGAATGATTTTCTGCATTACTTGACCTATCTATCTTAGGAACTTTTAGTTTTTTGTTTCTTGCTTTATTTTTAAGTTCTAGGATCTTTTGTAATTCACTCTCTAATGAAATGATGGTTTTAAGTATCAAAATGGTGTTTGGATGATGTTGTGATGAATAAAACACATTCGGGATGATGGAGGATACTAAGGGAAACTTGAACCCACACCCCATGTGTCACACCCTGACTTTTGCGGAAGCGTGGTTATTGGTGTGACTTCTTAATACCATAGCACTCAATCATAACAATGCTATATGATAAAACCAAAAGACATTCATCCATAACTATTAAGTTTAGAAAATACCACAACATACTTGTATGAAACATCGACACCAAATTCAAGTTACAACCCGTAACATGTTTTAATGAGTTCACGAAGACTCGACCACATAACTTAAACCAAACCCGAGCTTAGGACCATGTATCCCGTCCAGGAGTAAGATACATCTCCTAAACCCTACAACCTCGGATGACATCTTTTATTTAAACGCAGCTTGAAAACATGCACACACACCTGCCAGATCCACTTAGTTCCCTGAAATACATGTAGTTTAAAAATATCAACAAAAGTTGAGCGAGTTCATGTGTTCGTGAGTATATATAAAACCTTTGTAAACGGTGTAAGTATGAAAGTCCCGGTATGATAGCAAACAAGGAAAAGATCACCAATGGTTTGCAAGGCCACTGATATGTGTGACGGTGTAGGAAGACTCAAACCTAGCAAAGTTGCACCGGGCTTCCGGCTGGAAGACATAGTCACCCTATGGGCCACCCTGGTCCTCATGGGTGTGGGCTCGCTACACCCAAATAGATCTATCACTCATGCCCCTCGGTCCTTATACGAGGATTAATGGTCCCAAGTATCCGCCTACTCAATCACATGATCTATGGTTCTTTCCTAGGCTAACCATACCAATAGTATTGTATGTAATCCTTTTGTAACATGTATTTCACCCCCGAAGTAAATAAACAAAACAATTTACAGAAAAGGGGGAAATGAACTCACAGTATTGCGTCTTCTATGCTCGTAACCCAAATCTCCTCAGCAAACACGACTACCTACAGTGTACTAACGTCTATTAGACGAACGGATCGTGCCTTTGCTTAGTATTTACGTTTTTGAGTTACGTTTCTTATGTTCCCAATATTTTTCCAAGTTATAATTACTTGCTAAAATAATTGTTTTAACCTCAAATTATATTTAGTTTTGGAATAATTTTTTAAACCAAATTTTTTTAACAATACTTCTCAAGTATTTTATTTTGGTAATTCCTTCCCAAGGATGGGGGTATCTTATACATGTATAGTTGTATTATTGTATTTGTAATTCCCAAAATAATATATTTCCAAGTCCCACTTTAGAGAATATATTTAAACTTATTTTGTCCAAAATAATGTATTCCCAGAAAATATATATTTTTCCCAAAAATTACATATCTTCTAAATATTTAAGAAATATATTTTTACTTCCAAACATAATACATTTTCCCTTTTGTCAAAGTATGATATAACTTGTAATAATAATAAAAATCATACTTTCATTCTGTTTGTATCCAAATTCATATTTACCAAAAATCGTATTTTCATTCCTTGTATCCAAAATAAGATTTACCAAGATATATTTACGACGGTATTTTCCGAAATATTTTGTAAGTTACGCTCTATCGTTCGGCTCCACAATACTATGTGTGTAACTTATATATTTATTCCATGATATTCTTGGCATTATTTTGGATAGTAAATTTCATGGTATTTGTTAGATTATATTATTTTACCCTAAAATAATATAACTATTTCACCAAGTATACAAATATTCACACAAGTGTCTTAATGTATATATATATATATATATATATATATATATATATATATATATATATATATATATTCTAAATATATATTTAACCATTTTTATTTATAAAAACCAACCTCCAATATTTATATTTTTGTTACAAAAATTATGGCAAAGTTTATATTGAAAACTTATGATCAAAATACACTTGTAAATACTTGTTTAGAAAATATTTTTTAAGTGTTGGTATTTTTAGAAAATTTTGCCATAGTTTCCCCTAAAAATGGAGGTGTCCATGCTATTAAAGCATATCATTTTCTTTTCAAAAATCATCACAACAATCAACAATTAATCCCTAAACAACTTACACTTACTAAGTGCAAAAACTATACAATTTACATAACAACATGAACTTGGTCTTTCACAAAAACTTGTAGTAACTTGGTGGTGTATTTAGTAGGTCTAGTTATCCTTTAAAGTGTGTTTATTTCTTTAAAAATCTCATTCTTAAAGAATTTAGGTGTTTACAACTTGTAAACATATTTTACAAAAATGTTTCTTTGTGAGATCTTCTTGTTTCATAAGTGTTTATACACTTGTTTTACCACCAAAAATAGTGTAGGTTGTAGTAAGAACCATGATCTTCTAAAAATCTTATTTTGAACTTGATTCTTTTAGAAAAACCATTCATAAATCTTAGATCAAGTTTACCAACTCACTTGATTATCATTTTTCAAGAAATCATTTTATTTTCAAGTTCATGCTTACACATGAAGATGATCATCTCTTTTCATCACATAATCATCCTCTCACTTGCTAGATCATGTGTTTAATCACAATCTAGCAAGCATCCTTATGATGATCAACATCATATTCTCAAGAAAATAACAATCAAGTGTCATTCATACACTACACGACATAGTTTCATCCATATTTCATCACATGTTAAGCTTATGTTCAAGATTCAAGATTATGTTCTTTAGTGTTCTTGTGATTTACAACATAATACATCTTTTAACCAACTGAAATTAAAAGTAACAAAGGTTATGAGAGTCTTACTACTAGCTCTAAGCTAGGGATGAACACAAGAGAATGAAGGTGACAAAGATGGTGGATAAAAGCTAATGAGAAGGGTCCTTGGAGTTCCACAAGCGTCACACTTCGTTAGACACCTCCTTACACCCTTGGATGGTCTTGGATTGAATGATCTTGAAGTGAAAATGGTGGTGGTGTGAAGAGGGGTGTTCGGCCGAGAGCTTGGGGAGGAGAGAGAGAGGGATGAAGTGTGTGTTAGTGTGTGAAATGTGATGATCTCTTAAATCCTTATGCCGTACTTATAACCATCACTTCTATATATCTTGTCCATAAAAGCAAGCAAGATCTAATATAAAAAGAAATAAAATCTTTAAGGTATGGTGGTGATGGTATGGCCGATTACTAGCATAGGGGGGGTCTAAGTGTAACTTTGAGCCAATTAGTTAGTTTACAATCCAAATCCAAGTATACAGTTAGTTAAGTTTGTTACTAGATATTTTAGTGGGTGTTAAGGTATTCGGGGATCATGACTAGCTCAGAAATAATTAAACAATGTTTCTAGTATAATTTTGGTGTTTCGGGTAGTGTCCGGTTGTTCAGTTAGATACCGGTTCGTTAAAGTGTCAAGCTATTCCGTTTAATGATCTTTATGTTACTTTTTGTGACACTTTTAATTCCCGACACTTAGGAAAGCATTCAGGACCATTTTGCCATATATTTGCGCATAACTAGCTTGTTAAAAAGCTGAATTTTGCTAAAATATGAAGAAATCTGCACTTTATGTGGATTTTAGGCACTTTCCGGCACTTAAACTATTACCTAGTGACGTAGTTTATGGTCCTTACTTCCCTACACACCATACTAGTGTAGAACTTGGTTTCTGGCTCATACTGGGTCTCAAAACACTATATGTCTATGTACTGAACTCCGTCAGCATATTCATGTTATATCCGTTAACTGTGCTAACTGTGCCTTGTGCATCATGTATGTCAATAAGGTTTGCATGTGATAATGATGTGACATTATGTAATATGTGATGCACATGTAAGTGTGATGCAGTAATCAGAAAGCAATTAAGTAATCCAGCACAGTCATTAAGCATTAATTAATATTAATTAATTGTACGAATACCTGGATTTATGAGGGTTGTCACATTCTCCCCCTGTTAAGAAAATTTCGTCCCGAAATTTAAGCTCTGCTACTAACTGCAGGGGTCTTGGGGAGCAAATATGGGTACTTCGCTTTCATACGATCCTCACGCTCCCAAGTGAACTCTGGGCCGTGTCACGCGTTCCAATGAACCTTGACAAGTTTGACACTACTCCTGCGCGTCTTGTTAACCTTCCAATCAGTAACCTCAACAGGTTCTTCAGTAAAGTGGAGTGTGTCATCAATGTGGACTTCATCGGCAGGTATAACAATTGTTTCTTGAGTTGGACTCTTTTTCAGGTTAGATACATGAAATGTATCATGAACGCCATTCAGTTCTGCGGATAGGTCCAACTTGTAAGCTACAAGACCAATCCTCTCCAGGATTTTGAATGGTCCAATGTATCGCGGGTTCAACTTCCCACGCTTCCCAAAGCGTGCTACACCCTTCCAGGGTGAGACCTTTAACAAAACCATATCTCCTACTGCAAACTCCAACGGTTTCCTTCTTCGGTCCGCGTAACTCTTTTGTCGATCACGAGCCGCCTTTATGCGCTCTCAGATCTGTGTAATCTTATCAGTCGTCGCTTGTACCAATTCAGGACCAACAAGTTGTCTATCACCCGCGTCTGCCCAGCATAGCGGTGATCGACACTTGCGTCCATAGAGAGCTTCAAACGGTGCGGCTTGGATGCTTGCGTGGTAACTATTGTTGTACGAGAATTCTTCTAAGGGTAAGTGGGTGTCCCAACTACCACCAAAATCCATTACGCACGCTCGTAACATATCCTCCAATGTTTGAATCGTTCGCTCGCTCTGGCTATCAGTCTGCGGATGGAATGCAGTACTCAGATTCAACTAAGAACCAAAGGCTTCTTGGAAGGATTTCCAAATCCCTGACACAAACCTTCCGTCTCTATCAGAAATGATCGAGAGAGGCACTCCATGTCGTGCAACTATCTCTCTCTGGTATAGCTCGGCAAGCTTGCTAGTATTATCTTTTTCTCTGATCGGTAAAAAGTGTGCAGATTTGGTCAGACGGTCCACGATTACCCAAATCATATCATGACCCCTGGGTGTTCTTGGCAATTTTGTTATAAAGTCCATCAAAATATGCTCCCATTTCCACATGGGTATTTCTGGTTGTTGTAGAAGGCCTGAAGACTTCTGATATTCGGCCTTTACCTTGGCACAAGTCAAACATTTGCCATCATACGTTGCAACATCACCTTTTAATCTTGGCCACCAATAGAAATCCTTTAAATCCTGGTACATTTTATCCGATCCTGGATGGATCGAGTACCGTGACTTGTGAGCTTCATTCAAAATTATTTCTCTCAGACCACCAAATAGAGGAACCCAAATTCATTTCATGAAGTACAACGTTCCTTCATCATTCGGTACTAGCTGCTTCTCCATCCCACGGAGATATTCATTCTCAAGATTCTCTTCCTTAAGAGCTTCTCTCTGTGTGGCACGAATGCGCAATGAGAGGTCCGTTTGAACAATCATTTCCAACGCTCGAACCCTTATAGGCTTGATTCCTTCTTTCCGACTCAAGGCGTCTGCGACTACATTCGCCTTCCCTGGGTGATACTTGATTTCACAATCATAATCGTTTAACAACTCAACCCATCATCTTTGTCTCATGTTAAGCTCTTTCTGATCGAATATATGCTATAAGCTCTTGTGATCAGTAAAGATTATGCATCGCGTGCCATACAAATAATGTCGCCAGATCTTTAATGCAAACACCACCGCGCCCAACTCCAAGTCATGCGTGGTGTAGTTTTTCTCATGGACCTTCAACTGGCGCGAAGCATAGGCTATAACCTTCTGTCGCTGCATCAGCACGCAGCCTAAACCTTGACGCGAGGCGTCGCAATATACCACGAAGTCGTCAGTACCTTCGGGTAGGGATAAGATCGGTGCATCGCAAAGCTTGTTTTTCAACAACTGAAATGCTTCTTCTTGCTTGTATCCCATTCATACTTCTTGTCTTTCTGTGTAAAGGAGGTCAAAGGTTGAGCGATTTTTGAGAAATCCTCAATAAATCTGCGATAATATGCTGCCAAACCTAGGAACTGATGGATCTCGGTTGGCGTCTTCGGAGTCTCCCAATTCTTGATCGCCTCGATCTTTGTGGGATCCACATGGATTCCATCTCCGTTAACCACGTGACCAAGGAACTGAACCTCGCGCAACCAAAATTCGCACTTCGAGAATTTCGCGTACAATTTCTCTTTCTTGAGCAGCTCTAAGATAGCTCTTAGATGTTGCTCATGTTCTTCCTTCGTCTTCGAATAAATTAAGATATCGTCGATGAACACAATCACAAACTTATCGAGGTACGGCTTACAAACTCTATTCATCAAATCCATGAAAACTGCTGGCGCGTTCGTTAACCCAAACGGCATAACCAGGAACACGTAGTGTTCATAGCGAGTTCTGAAGGAAGTTTTTGGAATACTTTCTTCTTGTATCCTCAACTGGTGATAACCCGATCGAAGATCGATCTTGGATTAACAACTCGAACCTTGTAGTTGATCGAACAGGTCATCAATCCTTAGCAAAGGATGCCGATTCTTAATGGTCAACTTGTTAAGCTCCCGGTAGTCGATACACATGAGGAAACTTCCATCTTTCTTCTTAACGAACAAAACTTGATCTCCCCAAGGCGAGAATCTTGGTCTGATAAATCCCTTATCCAATAGCTCCTGAAGTTGCGTTGATAGCTCTTTCATCTCGGAGGGCGCAAGTCGATAAGGTGCCTTAGCCACAGGTGCAGCGCCTGGAACTAAATCAATGTGGAACTCGACTTGTCGCTGTGGCGGAAATCCTGGAAAGTCTTCAGGAAAGACTTCAGGATATTCCTTCACGACTAGAATGTCTTCTAGCTTTGGCTCAGCAGCTTCTTTATCTACAATGTGTGCCAAGAAGGCGAAACATCCTTTCTACAAACACTTTCGAGCCTTCAAACAACTGATGATCCTTAGGGGTGAATCGTGCTTCTCTCCATGTACCATAATTGTCTCTCCATTCGTCATTGGAATGCGAATGACCTTCTCGTGACATACAATCTCTGCTCGGTTGCTTGATAACCAATCCATCCCCACTACCACGTCGAAGCTTCCCAACTCGACCGACATCAGATCAAGTGTAAACTCGTGCTCTCCCAGTTCTATCACGCAACCCCTAATAACTTCATTCGCTTCTACTAGCTTTCCATTAGCTAGTTCTATTGAATATGGAATGTCTAGCTTACTGGTTACCAACTCAAGTATATTCTTAAATTCTAGCGATATAAAACTATAATCGGCACCGGTATCAAATAGTACAGATGCATAACGTTGGTTGATAGGGAATGTACCAGTGACCACATTTTAATCTTGGCGAGCTTCCCTCGCTCCGATGTTGAAAACCCTTCCATGTGCTTGATTGAGCTCTGGGCACTCTCTCTTGAAATGCCCCACGTCTCCATAATTAAAACATCCTGGTCCTCGACCATTACCGTTCCCATTACCACCCTGATTGTTATTCGCTCCACGGTTTCCATTACCAGCTTGATTCGCAAAATGACCACGATTTTCGTTACCGCCATTTCCTCCTTGAGGGCGGTTTCCGTATCCATTCCCACCACGGTTGTTTCCATAACCTCTCTGACCATTGCTACCACGCCCAGTACCAACCCAACATGTCTCCTTCGAGTGACCAACTCTTCCACAAGACTCGCATCTTCCAGCTCGGCACCGTCCATTGTGATGCAACTGACACGCATCGCATTTGGGCAAGGTGCCCATGTACCCTTTTCCTTTGTTTTCAGCACCAGTTTTGGCTCTGGCTGGTGTGTTTGCCTCTTCCTTCTTGTTAGCAATGCTGCTACCTTTCTTGAAGTTTGAGAACTTTCTTTTGTTCTCACCTGATGACTCAACGTGAGTCTCTTTCTTCTTCTGGTCAGGGATCGAAAACTTGTTTAACCTGATTGCTTCTTCAGTTAGTGCTACACTCAGGTTGATAGCCTCGGTGATTGTAGCAGGTTTTGACGTCGTCACCATACTCATAATCTGAGGTACCAACCCCCAAATGAAACGCTCAACGCGCTTGAATTCTGGACTAACCATGTATGGTACCACGTGAGATAGATCGTGAAATCTCTGCACATACTCCGCAATTTTGGGGCCATCCATCTTGAGGTTCCAAAACTCTGTTTCCAATTTTTGAATTTTGGCCCTAGAGCAATACTTTTTTACGCATGAGTTCCTTCATTTCATTCCATGTCAAAGCGTATGCTGCTGCCTCTCCCAAAGTTTGGACTTGGAGATTCCACCATGAAAGCGCTCCATCTATGAACAATCCGGAGATGTAGATGACTTGGTGTTCTGGTGGGCATTTACTCATTCTTATCACAGAGTTGGTCTTCTCCGTCCATCGAACAAAGGCTACAACACCCCCGGTGCCGTCAAAATTTAGAGGCTTACAGTCTAGAAAGTGCTTATAGGTACAGCCATGGGGTGGGTTGTTTCTTGAGGTACCCCGGCTAGTTTCAGCGCGTGAGGCCTCGTGCTCTACTATCGCTCATGAAATTCGTTCTTGTAACTCGGCCTCGGTAGTGGGCAATCGAGTTTCTCTTCGTGGAGGCATCTTCTATAAGAAGATTGTATAGGTCAGGTCTTATGCATATAAGTATGTAGTACGCCTATATAATAACATTTATCAATGCAAGTAAACATATAACATCCCATGTCATAACACAAACAAGTAATTCAACAATGTATGTAATGAGAATGTTGCGATTGAGCTTCCATATATCAAATGACCACAAATACAGTTTTACAAGTTTCACAATGTACCATATCACAACCAAAAAGGACTATAGGTCACAACACCCTTATCCAAACTATCTATCAAACTACAATAATCAAAAGTCAAAAGAAATGTGGTCTTCAAAAAGCTGTGCAATCTGGGATCAATAGCTGCACTCTCACCAAAAGTACGCTACCTACATAAAACCAAAAACTGCTAAGCTGATGGTGGAGGAGGAGGAGGTGGAGGAACGAAAAGCAACATGCGCAAATGCGCTAAATCCTCCTCGAGGGCATGAATGACACGCAACAGGTAGCTAACCTGCTGCTCCATATTAAGAAAACGGACATCAAAATCTGGGTATGGCAGGAGAGGAGCGGGTGGAGTCGCGAATGGTGACTGACAAGGACAAGGCGGAGGACGCGGGATCCTCTCTAACTCCATGACTCTCCTACACAGCATCTCCTGCTGGAGCTGCAGTGACAAAAGCAAATCATCCCTCATGTATCCAATGTGGAAGGGATGGTATGGATCAGAAACAGGCATCGTGTTGGGCGGAAACCAGATAAGTGGCTCGCCCGATGGTGTAGTAGCAAAAGGAGCAGTATGTGAAAACTGTGGCACAAAGAGAAAAGCTGTTGGGGGCTGCTGACTCAATGGACCTTCCCCTGGACAGGGAGGAGGGGTATCTTGTAAAAACGTGACTGGTAAATCAGTGCGATGAATGTCAGATACGTGTGGGTGAAACGGAGCGATATCAACGGGTGCATGATGTGACATCTGTGCCTCCACGGCCATCGAACAAATACCAAATCAATGAAATGTTGTGTTTCATACTTGATATTTGTATAAATATGTGTATCGTTTGCACATATCAACTCTTGTTCGATTTGGGGCTCTAAATCTCTTTTTGGAAGGATATACGCACACTAATGCGTAAATATAAGCAGTTTAATGCAACAAACACTCCGGAACAGTGACATAGGCTTAACATAAATTAAATAACCTTTACATAACTTAGAAATAAGTTTTGGAGGCTTTGGTGTGGCGAAATCAAGTTTATTCGCTTACAGGGACTAATTTCGACAAACTGCGAAAGTATGCCGATTTGTACTATAATGAACATTCTGAAACATGACCATAAGTTAAACATACCCTAAATATCCTTTACATAGCTTAGAAATAGGCTTTGAGGGGTTCGGTGTGCTAAAATAAACTTTTTGGTCATTCAGGGACTAAAAGCGTCAAAAAGTGCATAAGTTTGCATTTTCGCGCATATCTTACGTTCTGAATACATCCGGACATCCAAAACTTTATGTAATCATTAAAATATTTTATTTTAGTGATTGGCAAGATAAAATTCCATTCGTCGCGTAATTTGGATCATTTTTCGCATTCGTTCGTGTTTCGTCGTAATTAACCGAACAACGCAACCGTACGACCAAACGAACAGACATCCGAGATATTTTTGAGGATGATTTGAGTTCCCTATACTTTAACTTCATTTTAGAGCTTTGAAATGAGGTTAACGGGGCTTAAACGTGTCAAAAATGAGCCGAAATGCAAGATTCTGAAGTTTAGGGACCAAAACTGTCATTCTGCCATAGTTATCTTAGGAAGGGACCAAAATGAAAAATCTAAATTCCAACTTGTTCCATCTGTTCCCCTCATTTTCACATGGTTTTAATGAAACTGTGGGCTCCCATGGTTTCACAAAACCATGGGCACATGTGTATGGATGAGATCGAAGCTCGTTTTACGATGAACGATCCTAACGGTTCTAGATTTCCTATATATACCCACCTCCTTTCACTTGCAAAACCCACAATGATCTGATTTTGGCTCTCTAATTTGAAGTTTATGCTTCATACCAGAGAGTAAATTGGATCAAAGTTTGCTGGGACCTTTTGTAAGTATTCTTTCGTTCTTTTATCGCTTTTCGAGTCTGAAAGTCAAACTGCGTTTGACTTTCTGCATTGACCAGTTTATGGTCAATGCGAAGTTCGTTTGAACTTCATAACGTGAGCGTAATCATGATGGTTATAGTCCCTAGTGACTATACCTACTGATTACCACGTTATCTAGGTGTAGTGACGAGTAGTAGTTTCGGCCAAAATGTGCATTCTTGCGTATTTTGTAACCAAACTACTTATAGGTATCAAAACCGTTTGTTTTGATACCAAATCTATTTTCTAAATTCATTAAACATTTTTTAACATGTTTAACTCGTCACTTTTTAGATTAGTGCTTGTGTGGAGTCGTAAGTCAAGCGGACTAAACACCCGCTTAGACTTTCGAACACGACCCGTTTGGTCGATCATTAGGATCTGACCAAACATGTTTAGTGACCATAGTTGCATAGGGAATAACCTTCCGAGGTTATACCTTATGGTCACTTAGGTTTAATTAGTTGTATGATAGGTAGTTTATATGCCTTAGGTAAATGACCAAAATGTCCTTTTCATGCATAATTGGTAATTAAGCATATGTAACACAAACTTTTGTCACTTAATTGATTATGCAACATATTTAATCATGTTTAGGCATATAATACTTGTCATAGGACTAGTTAGACGTCTCGAACGCGCTTTTGCGCGAACGACACGTTAAAGTAGCTTAAGCTACTTTAATGGGTCACAATGGGTCGAAAGCACTTAGGTTAGGTTTCGATTTAGAATGTAGACTTTGTTAAACCTGTCATATGAGTTCCAATACTCATTTGGTTTACAAAGCCTCATCCTATCCGATCTTCCGACTTAGGTCCAGTTTATTTATATAGTTATTAGGTTGCCGATTGATTCCGTGCTCCCTCTAGCTTTGCTTGGTTGTTGTTCAAGACCTCTAAGCATTCTCAGGGGAGTACATAGTTCCCTTATTTTACTGTTTTCAATTGTTTTGGGGTGATTCATATGTGCTAAATGTTTTTGAGGTTTTAACGATGGTTTTCAAAATGATTTTCGATATTATAACAATGGTTTTAAAAACGATTAAAATGGTTTATACAAAATTTATAATGATTTTGATATAGTAAACAAACTTGTTGGTTGTATTTACATAACGAATAATATCCATTAGTTTTGGCCGAACCGACCAGTATTAGGTTATGGTACCATAGGATCTGACAAATCTCGTTATCAGACTGCACCCATGGTTATGTGTGGGTTAGGTGGGTAACGACTGAATCTGTGATTGTTAATTTACCCTTTGGTGGTTTATTAATGCGAGAAGCGATAGGCGAGTTGCGAAGGTTTGGATGTTATTGGCGAGATAATCAAAAGTAGTTTTCACGATTTAAAACGAGAATGATTTAAACGACTAAAGCGATTTTTAACTAATTAAACGATTTCGGTAAACGATTGATTTTCGGTTAGTGTTTAGATAACGGGTGTAACAACACTCACCAAAACTATTATTTCTTATTATATTTTTTTCCAAAAGGAAACCCTAATTAAGACCCCCAAGTGATCCAGCATAAACTCTAAAATTTTCAGAACAATTGGAATCAGGATCAAGGCCCCTAAAACTCAGGGGGGGGGGGGGGTAAACCCTAGTTGATATTATCTTGACAGTTTTAAGTGTAAAACGAATTTGAATGCTAGACCAACTTAGCTAGGCTACCAAGACACGGGGCTACCCTATGGTAGGGTAGTACCCCTCGCGCCACGTGACGACCCCTCGCGCCACGCGAGGGGGTCGGTTTTTCAGCTATAAGTAGTGGACTTTGGCACTTGCAATTTCGCATTGGTTCGACGTTAAAACTCGATACGTACACTGAGATATTGTAGAAACAGTCCTAAAACACACACGATCATGAAACGCTGTTGCTATAACAGGGTAATAACTCAATCGCTACTACGATTCAATGTCCGATTGATTAAAACTATCCAATGGATGTTTAAGTGCTGCCCACATTAGGGTTATGCTTTGTCATTCGTCGTGAATTCGATGGATGTTTAAGTATCGCACTTTGTCATTCGTTGTGAGGGTTTAATCTCGTGAGTTATCGTAAATGCTGTATTAGTTACTGACCTAGTTTGTGTGCATGTTGTTTAAATTTAGGTTAAAAGGCTAATCAGTAGGCTAAACTATGCCCGTATAAATCTGCAAAGTGAGTCATTCTCTTTTTATCAAAAATATTTTACAATACTCGATTTTCAAATGTTATAATTACAGGGAGTAAGTCATGGTTATCTTAATCACTGGCTAGTGGGGTATTGTGCACATTACTAAATTTCTCCCGTTTAGGTTCATTGACCTAACAGGGATAATCATCACTACTTGGGTGACAGGACCCAATAGTGGTATGACCATCGTCACACAGTGTGACACGGCGCCAGATAAAAATAAGATAGAAGCCATTGTAATCGCTCTTATGCTGTAATTGATAACTATGTGTCATTTTATCAAATTTGAATGACTCGCCAGCATTTCCCCGCTGATAAAATATTTTTAAAACATGTTTCAGGCAACCTGCTGTAAATCAAGGAAACGTGCTAAGGAGCACTACCAAGTTTGAAGAGGTGGCTCAGTTAAAAAAATGAATAAACATGTTTTAATAAATCAGGGAATTTTCTAGTTAAATTCCTCTATTGTAAATTATGGGGTTTATCCCGAATTATGGAAATAAAATAATTGGGCATTTTCGAGTTTTAAAAGATCCTGTTAAAAATCTTCCGCTGTCGCATCAATGATTCCACGGGTTCCTGTCCCGTGGCTCCTGACTGGGTCAAACCGGAGTTGGGGCATGGCAGGAAAAAGGTGGTATCAGAGCCACTGATTTAAGCCAATTAAGTATTTAGAAAATACTTAATTTTACTGATTGCCATTTTCGTGATTACGTGTTTTATTATTTGAATATTTGTTTACAGTATGGGTAAGCAAAGACTTTCGGATATCTACCATAAATTAGATACTTCACCGAAAGAAAAAGGAACTTCATCCTCAAAATACCCAACAGATACTGAGGAAGGAATATTTGTTTGAGAGGCACAATATGAGGAACCACTTTCTCCTAATAAAAGAAGTTTGATTATTAGGAAAAGTCAGGAGAAAATAAAGAAATCACGACCAAAAGAAATGAGAGTTAATCAGGAAACCCAGGAATTAGACAGTAAACCACCATGGGAAGACAAGTTAGATGAAAAATGGACAGATCTCTATATGCTAGCCACTGTAACAGTAAATGCAAATCTTTAAATACCCTGACTCAGTTATAGCACCCATATCACCTACAAGCTAGAAACTTTACCCAGTAAATAAATAATTTTACAGTAAACCCTAGAATGTTTTAATTTTCAGTTATCCTTTGTATTAAATTAGTTACACGGCACGCAACAATACTTGAAGGTTATCTGTGAAATTTTGTTATAAAAAATTTTTAACTTAGGATTTTGTGTGTATTTTTGCATATATGTTAGACAACATGAATGAGTTATCTAAAGCCCTTCAAAATCTCAATCTCTATCCGGTGAAAGTAGAAGTTTCCAAAGACTTTACTGGTTACATACCCGATGTGGAAGAACCTATGGAATTCCACGCTCCACCTCTGGAAAAACCAAAGCCTAAGAAAACGAGAAGATTTATAGGCTGGAGGCGTGTACGCAGGAGGAAACCAGCAACTAGAAAGGTTCCCAAAATAGAAAATCCCATAGATAAAGGAAAAGGGATCGAGATTGGGGAAGGTTCTAGGCAAACAGAAATGGAAATTGGGGAAAGCTCGAGGCAAGTCGAGGAGTTGCCATTTCAGGAGGAATTGGATCGTGTATTGGCAAGTTGTGATATCATTAGACCTATCAATAACAACCTTTACCCTTATCCTGCTGAAACACAACTTCCAATAAACTTAGAACCAGCCATCCCAGAACCTTTAATCCATACTCAACCTTTAGGAGAAATAGACGGATGGTGGACCAACGACTGGCAGTTTCAAAACCTCCTAAATAACCCTTATACCTTTTTCCCTCAGTTCGACCCAGAACCTATACCAAACCCACCAATGAGCAATGAAAATTTAGCTAAACTCCCCCATTTTGGCGAGGAGCTGATAGGTGCAGGGAATAGGATTCGGGAAGTAGGAGAACAGATCTCCTGAAACTATGACGAGAGGGAGCGTCGTTACTAACATATCAGCAGAAGAGATAGTGTGAGAACGTAACTGTGATTGTATAATAATAATAGTAATAAAAATATAATCTTGTAAAATAAAAATAAAACTTTGTAAAATAACAGTGTGTACGGATGCATAATATGATATATAAAAAGGGAAATCGAGGAATCGATAATTTTGAATATATATATATATGTGTGTTGTGAAATTTATATGATTGTTTTGTATAATTGTTATTTATACTATACAAATAAATTATATATATTAATTATCAGATGGAAAACGCTAATAATGAACCAGTTAAAGAGGTTAATCAATCTGAGCAACACCAGGAGGATCAATTTATGACTAGCCAAGATATAGAAAATATCGTTGCTCAAGGAATAGCCAATGCTATTCCAGCAATCCTTGCTACTGCCCAGAAATCTGTTGAACCTCAACAAATCATTCCTAGTAAACGTACCCTAGGAGATAACTTCAGTAATGGTGTAAACAGAGGCAGCAATCATACTAATCACAATAATGATCCACGGCAGGCCCCACTCCCTAAGAAAATGAAAGCTGCAACGCCTGGTTGTACTTACAAAGAATTCCTTGCTTGTAAACCAGCTGAATTTGCATGCAATGAAGGGGCAACCGCAGCACTGCGTTGGTTGGAAAAGACCGAAGTAGTAATTATGATAAGTAAATGTGCTGAAGAAGACAAGATTATGTATGCGTCAAATCTTTTCAAAGAAGGGGCGTTAGAATGGTGGAATACGGTACTTCAAGCCAAAGGAAGAAATTTGGCCTATGCCATGAGTTGGGAAGAATTTAAGCAACTAATGGAAAGAAAATTCTGTCCCGAGTATGAAAAGGAACAAATGGCAAATAAGTTCCTGAACCATCGGATGGTGGATGTAGACTGTCGAGGGTATACATCGACATTTTTCGAGTATGCGAGAGTAGTACCAACCCTGGCTTCGCCAGAACCAATACTTATTTCCCGCTATATTTGGGATTGATTGGCGAAATCCGTAATATCGTCAAGGCTGCAAAACCCCGCACGATTGATGACGCGGTGGATTTAGCCAATCCTCTGACTGACGAACTGGTACAGACGCGGGAAGAGAATAGAAAGAAGGAAGTGGCCCAAAAGATTACCCAAGGATTCCGTATGGGTAATCGAAACAATTTCAAGAGAAGAGGAACCGGGCAATCTTCCACTGGTCCATTTTGCAATTCTTGCAAAAGGAAGCATTTTGGAAGATGCAAGGGATATTGCAATTTCTGCAAAATTCCGGGGCATCAAGAGGAAGATTGCAGGAAGAAGAGATTCACAGTCTGTTACAACTGTGGAGAAGCTGGACATCTTAGGCCAGACTGCCCGAAATTGGTCAAACCAGCTGATAACAAAGCCAAGCCTGCAGAACTAACTACCAAGAAGAACGTAAGAGCCTTCCAACTGACTACTCAGGAAGCAGAGCTAATCCCGGATGTGATAGCTGGTACATTCCTAGTTCTCAACGTTTATGCAAAAGTATTATTTGACTCTGGTGCAAACCAAAGTTTTATAAATACTTCATTCTACCAAGCACTTAAGTTACCCTTAAACCAATTTAGACAGATTCTTACAGTCGAAATGGCAGATGGAAATTCCGTTAACATAGATAAGTTTTTGCAAGAAGGAAAGATAGAACTCTTAGGACATAATTTTTCTTCAAACTTGTTACCTATGAAATTAGCCGGATTCGATGTTGTGTTAGGAATGGATTGGTTAGTAGCCAACCATGCTCGAATTCTTTGTGATAAGAATTCCATAGAAATTCATACACCCACAGGAGAATTAGTGGTGATTACAGGAGATAAGCCACGAAAGCCACTGAAATTCATTTCAATAATGAAATTGGCCAGTTATTCAAGAAAACAAGAAATGGTGTATATGATTTCAGTAATCATTAACACGAAAAGTAAAGAACTTAAGGACATTCCAGTAGTATCGGAATATTTGGATGTATTCCCAGAAGAACTAACTGGATTACCACCAGATAGGGAGGTAGAATTTAGAATTCATCTAATTCCTGGAACTACACCGATAGCCAAAGCACCCTATCGGTTAGCACCCACTGAAATGTTAGAATTGAAAAAGCAATTAGATGAATTACTAAGCAAAGGATTTATACAACCTAGCTCATCCCCATGGGGAGCGCCAGTGTTGTTTGTAAAGAAGAAAGATGGTTCGATGCGAATGTGTATCGATTATAGAGAATTAAATAAAGTTACAATTAAGAATTGATACCCATTACCTAGGATTGATGATCTTTTTGATCAACTCCAGGCAGCTAGATTTTTCTAAAATAGATTTACGCTCCGGATATCATCAATTGATGGTACAAGAAGATGACATACCTAAAACTACTTTCAGGACTAGGTATGGTCATTACGAGTTTACAGTCATGCCCTTTGGGTTAACAAATGATCCTGTAGGATTTATGGACATGATGAATAGAGTCTGTAAACCGTATTTGGATAAATTTGTAATTGTCTTCATCGACGATATACTTATTTATTCCAAAAGTCAGGAGGAACATTGTGAGCACCTGCATGTACTCTTAACCTTGTTAAGAAAGAAGAATCTTTACGCCAAATTCTCGAAGTGTGAATTTTGGTTACAAGAAGTGCAATTCTTAGGACACATGGTGAACCACGATGGCATTCACGTAGATCCTGCTAAGATAGAAGCGATCACTAAATGGAAAGTTTCGCAATCAGCGATGGAAATTAGAAGTTTTATAGGTTTAGCCGGATATTATAGGCGGTTTATTAAGGATTTTTATAAGATAGCCGTGCCATTAACTAAGCTAACCTGTAAATCAGTTAAGTTTGAGTGGGGACCCAAACAAGATGAGGCTTTTAAGGTTTTAAAACAGAAATTAACCAATGCTCCAATTCTAGCTTTACCGGAAGGAACAGAAGATTTTGAAGAATATTGTGATTCTTCAAAGCTAGGATTAGGATGTGTGCTTATGCAACGCAACAAGGTAATTGCGTATGCATCAAGGCAATTGAAAAAGCACCAGGAAAATTATACGACTCGTGACTTAGAGTTAGGAGCCATAATTTTTGCCCTTAAGATTTGGAGACATTACCTGTACGGAAGTAAGTTTACTATCTATACAGATCATAAGAGTTTAAGATATATATTTGGGCAAAAAGAATTAAACATGAGGCAAAGGAGATGGATGGAAATCCTAAGTGATTATGACTGCGATAATCAATATCATGAAGGAAAAGCAAACGTAGTTGCTGACGCCTTAAGTCGTAAGTATCATGAGAAACAACGACGAGTTCGTGCTCTTAGATTAAGTTTACAATTAGATTTAATGGACCAACTGAAAAGCATTCAAGAAACAGCAATCAAGGATGATGCTGAAGGAATGAAAGGGCGAATTAAAGAATTAGAACAAGGTAATGATGGAATCTGGAGATTCCATAAGAAACGGATTTGGGTACCTAAGCAGGGAGAATTAAGAAATCAAATTCTAGAGGAAGCTCATAAATCTAGGTAAACCATGCATCCTGGTAATAATAAGATGTACCAAGATTTAAGAAATAACTTCTGGTGGATAGGAATGAAAAAGGATATAGCTAGATATGTTTCTAAATGTCTAACTTGTTCACAAGTTAAGGCAGAACACCAGAAACCTTCGGGTCTACTACAATAATTGGAAATGCCTGTATGTAAATGGGAACTTATAACAATGGATTTTGTTACTAAGTTACCCAAAACCAGAAAGGGTATTGACGCGATTTGGGTAATTGTGGATCGATGAACCAAATCAGCTCATTTTCTACCTATGAAAGAAACCTTTAGCATGGAAAGGTTGGCAAAGTTGTATGTAGATGAAGTTATATCCTTACATGGAGTTCCACTCTCCATTGTATCAGATAGGGATAGTCGTTTCACTTCCCACTTCTGGACAAGTTTCCAAGAAGCTATGGGAACCCGATTAAATCTAAGTACTGCATATCATCCTCAAACAGACGGACAAAGTGAAAGGACAATCCAAACTCTGGAAGACATGCTTAGGGCATGTGTGATTGATTTTGGTGTATTGGGACAACCATTTACCCTTAATTGAATTCTCCTATAACAATAGTTATCATTCAAGCATTGAAGCCGCCCCGTTCGAAGCACTGTATGGACGTAAGTGTAGAACTCCAGTGTGTTGGGCAGAGATAGGAGAAAGTCAATTATCAGGTCCTGAAATTGTGCAAGAAACTACCGACAAGATCACTCAAATCAAGGAAAAATTAAAGATGGCTCGAGATCGTCAGAAGAGTTATGCAGATAATCGACGTAAGCTGTTAGAATTTCAAGTCGGAGACAAGGTATTATTAAAAGTTTCTCCTTGGAAAGGAGTTTTTCGGTTTGGAAAGAAAGGAAAGCTGAGTCCAAGATACGTAGGACCATTTTCAGTAATCCAACGTATAGGACTAGTTGCCTATCGCTTACAACTACCAAAGGAGCTAGCTGGAGTACATGATGTATTTCATGTATCTAACCTCAAGAAATGTCTATCTGACGAATCTTTGGTAGTACCTCTTCAGGATATAGAGGTAAACGAAAGATTAAAATTTGTGGAGAAACCTCTTCAGATAGAAGATAGAAAGATTAAGTTTCTCAAACGCAAACGGTTAGTACTTGTCAAGGTCAAGTGGGATTCAAAGAGAAGACCCGAATACACTTGGGAGTTGGAATCAGAGATGAAGCGAAAGTATCCCTACTTATTCTAGTAAATCTCGAGGACGAGATTTTTATTAAGGTGGGGAGAATGTAACAACACTCACCAAAACTATTATTTCTGATTATATTTTTTTTTCCAAAAGGAAACCCTAATTAAGACCCCCAAGTGATCCTGCATAAACTCTAAAATTTTCAGAACAATTGGAATCAGTATCAGGGCCCCTAAAACTCAGGGGGGGGGGGGGTAAACCCTAGTTGATATTATCTTGACAGTTTTACATGTAAAACGAATTTGAACGCAAGACCAACTCAGCTAGGCTACCAAGACACGGGGCTACCCTATGGTAGGGTAGTATCCCTCGCGCCACGCGACGACCCCTTGCGCCACGCGAGCGGGTCGGTTTTTCAGCTATAAGTAGTAGACTTTGGCACTTGCAATTTCGCGTTGGTTCGACGTTAAAACTCAATACGTACACTGAGATATTGTAGAAACAGTCCTAAAACACACACGATCACGAAACCCTACCGCTATAACAGGGTAATAACTCGATCGCTACTATGATTCAATGTCCGATTGGTTAAAATTATCCAATGGATGTTTAAGTGTTGCCCACGTTAGGGTTATGCTTTGTCATTCGTCGTGAATTCGATGGATGTTTAAGTATCGCACTTTGTCATTCGTTGTGAGGATTTAATCTCGTGAGTTATCGTAAATGCTGTATTAGTTACTGACCTAGTTTGTGTGCATGTTGTTTAAATTTAGGTTAAAAGGCTAATCAGTAGGCTAAACTCTGCCCGTATAAATCTGCAAAGTGAGTCATTCTCTTTTTATCAAAAATATTTTACAATACTCCATTTTCAAATGTTATAATTACAGGGAGTAAGTCGTGGTTATCTTAATCACTGGCTAGTGGGCTATTGTGCACATTACTAAATTTCTCCCGGTTAGGTTCATTGACCTAACAGGGATAATCATCACTACTTGGGTGACAGGACCCAATAGTGGTATGACCATCGTCACACAGTGTGACACGGCGCCAGATAAAAATAAGATAGAAGCCATTGTAATCGCTCTTATGCTGTAATTGATAACTATCTGTCATTTTATCAAATTTGAGTGACTCGCCAGCATTTCCCCGCTGATAAAATATTTTTAAAACATGTTTTAGGCAACCTGCTGTAAATCAAGGAAATGTGCTAAGGAGCACTACCAAGCTTGAAGAGGTGGCTCAGTTAAAAAAATTAATAAACATGTTTTAATGAATCAGGGAATTTTCTAGTTAAATTCCTCTATTGTAAATTACGGGGTTTATCCCGAATTATGGAAATAAAATAATTGGGCATTTTCGAGTTTTAAAAGATCCTGTTAAAAATCTTCCGCTGTCGCATCAATGATACCACGGGTTCCTGTCTCGCGGCTCCTGACCGGGTCAAACCGGGGCTGGGGCGTGACAGGAAAAAGGTGGTACCAGAGCCACTGATTTAAGCCAATTAAGTATTTAGAAAATACTTAATTTTACTGATTGCCATTTTCGTGATTACGTGTTTTATTATTTGAATATTTGTTTACAGTATGGGTAAGCAAAGACTTTCGGATATCTACCATAAATTAGATACTTCACCGAAAGAAAAAGGAACTTCATCCTCAAAATACCCAACAGATACTGAGGAAGGAATATTTGTTCGAAAGGCACAATATGAGGAACCACTTTCTCCTAATAAAAGAAATTTGATTATTAGGAAAAGTCAGGAGAAAATAAAGAAATCACGACCAAAAGAAATGAGAGTTAATCAGGAAACCCAGGAATTAGACAGTAAACCACCATGGGGAGACAAGTTAGATGAAAAATGGACAGATCTCTATATGCTAGCCACTGTAGCAGTAAATGCAAATCTTTAAATACCCTGACTCAGTTATAGCACCCATATCACCTGCAAGCTAGAAACTTTACCCAGTAAATAAATAATTTTACAGTAAACCCTAGAATGTTTTAATTTTCAGTTATCCTTTGTGTTAAATTAGTTACACGGAATGCAATAATACTTGAAGGTTATCTGTGAAATTTTGTTATAAAAAACTTTTAACTTAGCATTTTGTGTGTATGTTTGCATATATGTTAAACAGCATGAATGAGTTATCTAAAGCCCTTCAAAATCTCAATCTCTATCCGGTGAAAGTAGAAGTTTCCAAATACTTTACTGGTTGCATACCCGATGTGGAAGAACCTATGGAATTCCATGCTCCACCTCTGGAAAAACCAAAGCCTAAGAAAAGGAGAAGATTTGTAGGCTGGAGGCATGTGCGCAGGAGGAAACCAGCAACTCGAAAGGTTCCCAAAATAGAAAATCCCATAGATAAAGGAAAAGGGATTGAGATTGGGGAAGGTTCTAGGCAAACAGAAATGGAAATTGGGGAAAGCTCGAGGCAAGTCGAGGAGTTGCCAAATTCAGGAGGAATTGGATCATGTATTGGCAAGCTGTGATATCATTAGACCTATCAATAACAACCTTTACCCTTATCCTGCTGAAACACAACTTCCAATAAACTTAGAACCAACCATCCCAGAACCTTTAATCCATACTCAACCTTTAGGAGAAATGGACGAATGGTGGACCAATGACTGGCAGTTTCAAAACCTCCTAAATAACCCTTATACCTTCTTCCCTCAGTTCGACCCAGAACCTATACCAAACCCACCAATGAGCAATGAAAATTTACCTGAACTCCCCCATTTTGGCGAGGAGCTGATAGGTGCAGGGAATAGGATTCGGGAAGTAGGATAACAGATCTCCTGGAAGTACGACGAGAGGGAGCGTCGTTACTACCATATCAGCAGAAGAGATAGTGTGAGAACGTAACTGTGATTGTATAATAATAATAGTAATAAAAATATGATCTTGTAAAATAAAAATAAAACTTTGTAACATAACAGTGTGTACGGATGCATAATATGATATATAAAAAGGGAAATCGAGGAATCGATAATTTTGAATATATATATGTGTGTTGTGAAATTTATATGATTGTTTTGTATAATTGTTATTTATTCAATACTAATAAATTATATATACTAATTATCAGATGGAAAACGCTAATAATGAACCAGTTAAAGAGGTTAATCAATCTGAGCAACACCAGGAGGATCAATTTATGACTAGGCAAGATATAGAAAATATCATTGCTCAAGGAATAGCCAATGCTATTCCAGCAATCCTTGCTGCTGCCCAGAAACCTGTTGAACCTCAACAAATCATTCCTAGTAAACGTACCCAAGGAGATAACTTCAGTAATAGTGTAAATAGAGGCGGCAAAAATACTAATCACAATAATGATCCATGGCAGGCCCCACTCCCTAAGAAAATGAAAGCTGCAACGCCTGGTTGTACTTACAAAGAATTCCTTGCTTGTAAACCAGCTGAATTTGCAGACAATGAAGGGGCAACTGCAGCACTTCGTTGGTTGGAAAAGACCGAAGCAGTAATTATGATAAGTAAATGTGCTGAAGAAGGGGCATTAGAATGGTGGAATACGGTACTTCAAGCCAAAGGAAGAAATTTGGCCTATGCCATGAGTTGGGAAGAATTTAAGCAACTAATGGAAAGAAAATTCTGTCCCGAGTATGAAAAGGAACAAATGGCAAATAAGTTCCTGAACCATCGGATGGTGGATGTAGACTGTCGAGGGTATACATCGACATTCTTCGAGTATGCGAGAGTAGTACCAACCCTGGCTTCGCCAGAACCAGTACTTATTTCCCGCTATATTTGGGGATAGATTGGCGAAATCCATAATATCGTCAAGGCTGCAAAACCCCGCACGATTGATGACGCGGTGGATTTACCCAATACTCTAACTGACGAACTGGTACGGACGCGAGAAGAGAATAGAAAGAAGGAAGTGGCCTAAAAGATTACCCAAGGATTCTGTATGGGTAACCGTAACAATTTCAAGAGAAGAGGAACCGGGCAATCTTCCACTGGTCCATTTTGCAATTCTTGCAAAAGGAAGCATTTTGGATGATGCAAGGGATATTGCAATTTGTGCAAAATTCCGGGGCATCAAGAGGAAGATTGCAGGAAGAAGAGATTCACAGTCTGTTACAACTGTGGAGAAGCTGGACATCTTAGGCCAGACTGCCCGAAATTGGTCAAACCAGCTGATAACAAAGCCAAGCCTGCAGAAGGAACTACCAAGAAGAACGTAAGAGCCTTCCAACTGACTACTCAGGAAGCAGAGCTAATCCCGGATGTGATAGCTGGTACGTTCCTAGTTCACAACGTTTATGCAAAAGTATTATTTGACTCTGGTGCAAACCAAAGTTTTATAAATACTTCATTCTACCAAGCACTTAATTTACCCTTAAACCAACTTTGACAGATTCTTACAGTCGAAATGGCAGACGGAAATTCCGTTAACATAGATAAGGTTTTGCAAGAAGGAAAGATATAACTCTTAGGACATAATTTTTCTGCAAACCTGTTACCTATGAAATTAGCCGGATTCGATGTTGTGTTAGGAATGGATTGGTTAGTAGCCAACCATGCTCGAATTATTTGTGATAAGAATTCCATAGAAATTCATACACCCACAGGAGAATTAGTGGTGATTACAGGAGATAAGCCACGAAAGCCACTAAAATTCATTTCAATAATGAAATTGGCTAGTTATTCCAGAAAACAAGAAATGGTGTATATGATTTCAGTAATCATTAACACGAAAAGTAAAGAACTTAAGGACATTCCAGTAGTATCGGAATATTTGGATGTATTCCCAGAAGAACTACCTGGATTACCACCTGATAGGGAGGTAGAATTTAGAATTCATCTAATTCCTGGAACTACACCGATAGCCAAAGCACCCTATCCGTTAGCACCCACTGAAATGTTAGAATTGAAAAAGCAATTAGATGAATTACTAAGCAAAGGATTTATACAACCTAGCTCATCCCCATGGGGAGCGCCAGTGTTGTTTGTAAAGAAGAAAGATGGTTCGACGCGAATGTGTATCGATTATAGAGAATTAAATAAAGTTACAATTAAGAATCGATACCCATTACCTAGGATTGATGATCTTTTTGATCAACTCCAGGGAGCTAGATATTTTTCTAAAATAGATTTACGCTCCGGATATCATCAATTGAAGGTACATGAAGAAGACATACCTAAAACTGCTTTCAGGACTAGGTATGGTCATTACGAGTTTACAGTCATGCCCTTTGGGTTAACAAATGCTCCTGCAGCATTTATGGACATGATGAATAGAGTCTGTAAACCATATTTGGATAAATTTGTAATTGTCTTCATCGACGATATACTTATTTATTCCAAAAGTCAGGAGGAACATTGTGAGCACCTGCATGTACTCTTAACCTTGTTAAGAAAGAAGAATCTTTACGCCAAATTCTCGAAGTGTTAATTTTGGTGACAAGAAGTGCAATTCTTAGGACACATGGTGAACCACGATGGCATTCACGTAGAGAAGCGATCACTAAATGGAAAGTTCCGCAATCAGCGATGGAAATTAGAAGTTTTATAGGTTTAGCCGGATATTATAGGCGGTTTATTAAGAATTTTTATAAGATAGCCGTGCCATTAACTAAGCTAACCTGTAAATCAGTTAAGTTTGAGTGGGGACCCAAACAAGATGAGGCTTTTAAGGTTTTAAAACATAAATTAACCAATGCTCTAATTCTAGCTTTACCGGAAGGAACAGAAGATTTTGAAGTATATTGTGATTCTTCAAAGCTAGGATTAGGATGTGTGCTTATGCAACGCAACAAGGTAATTGCGTATGCATCAAGGCAATTGAAAAAGCACCAGGAAAATTATACGACTCATGACTTAGAGTTAGGAGCCATAATTTTTGCCCTTAAGATGTGGAGACATTACCTGTACGGAAGTAAGTTTACTATCTATACAGATCATAAGAGTTTAAGATATATATTTGGGCAAAAAGAATTAAACATGAGGCAAAGGAGATGGATGGAAATCCTAAGTGATTATGACTGTGATATTCAATATCACGAAGGAAAAGCAAACGTAGTTGCTGACGCCTTAAGTCGTAAGTATCATGAGAAACAACGACGAGTTCGTGCTCTTAGATTAAGTTTACAATTAGATTTAATGGACCAACTGAAAAGCATTCAAGAAACAGCAATCAAGGATGATGCTGAAGGAATGAAAGGGTGAATTAAAGAATTAGAACAAGGTAATGATGGAATCTGGAGATTCCATAAGAAACGGATTTGGGTACCTAAGCAGGGAGAATTAAGAAATCAAATTCTAGAGGAAGCTCATAAATCTAGGTAAACCATGCATCCTGGTAACAATAAGATGTACCAAGATTTAAGAAATAACTTCTGGTGGATGGGAATGAAAAAGGACATAGCTAGATATGTTTCTAAATATCTAACTTGTTCACAAGTTAAGGCAGAACACCAGAAACCTTCGGGTCTACTACAACAATTGGAAATGCCTGTATGTAAATGGGAACTTATAACAATGGATTTTGTTACTAAGTTACCCAAAACCAGAAAGGGTAATGACGCGATTCGGGTAATTGTGGATCGATTAACCAAATCAGCTCATTTTCTACCTATGAAAGAAACCTTTAGCATGGAAAGGTTGGCAAATTTGTATGTAGATGAAGTTGTATCCTTACATGGAGTTCCACACTCCATTGTATCAGATAGGGATAGTCGTTTCACTTCCCACTTCTGGACAAGTTTCCAAGAAGCTATGGGAACCCGATTAAATCTAAGTACTGCATATCATCCTCAAACAGACGGACAAAGTGAAAGGACAACCCAAACTCTGGAAGACATGCTTAGGGCATGTGTGATTGATTTTGGTGGATATTGGGACAACCATTTACCCTTAATTGAATTCTCCTATAACAATAGTTATCATTCAAGCATTGAAGCCGCCCCGTTCGAAGCACTGTATGGACGTAAGTGTAGAACTCCATTGTGTTGGGCAGAGATAGGAGAAAGTCAATTATCAGGTCCTGAAATTGTGCAAGAAACTACCGACAAGATCACTCAAATCAAGGAAAGATTAAAGATGGCTCGAGATCGTTAGAAGAGTTATGCAGATAATCAACGTAAGCCGTTAGAATTTCAAGTCGGAGACAAGGTATTATTAAAAGTTTCTCCTTGGAAAGGAGTTTTTCGGTTTGGAAAGAAATGAAAGCTGAGTCCAAGATACGTAGGACCATTTTCAGTAATCCAACGTATAGGACTAGTTGCCTATCGCTTACAACTACCAAAGGAGCTAGCTGGAGTACATGATGTATTTCATGTATCTAACCTCAAGAAATATCTATCTGACGAATCTTTGGTAGTACCTCTTCAGGATATAGAGGTAAACGAAAGATTAAAATATGTGGAGAAACCTCTTCAGATAGAAGATAGAAAGATTAAGTTTCTCAAACGCAAACGGTTAGTACTTGTCAAGGTCAAGTGGGATTCAAAGAGAAGCCCCGAATACACTTGGGAGTTGGAATCAGAGATGAAGCGAAAGTATCCCTACTTATTCTAGTGAATCTCGAGGACGAGATTTTTATTAAGGTGGGGAGAATGTAACAACACTACCAAAACTATTATTTCTTATTAAATTTTTTTTTTCGAAAAGGAAACCCTAATTAAGACCCCCAAGTGATCCTGCATAAACTCTAAAATTTTCAGAACAATTGGAATCAGGATCAGGGCCCCTAAAACTCAGGGGGGGTAAACCCTAGTTGATATTATCTTGACAGTTTTACATGTAAAACGAATTTGAACGCAAGACCAACTCAGCTAGGCTTCCAAGACAAGGGGCTACCCTATGGTAGGGAAGTACCCCTCGCGCCACGCGATGACCCCTCGCGCCACGCGAGGGGGTCGGTTTTCAGCTATAAGTAGTAGACTTTGGCACCTGCAATTTCGCGTTGGTTCGACGTTAAAACTCAGTACGTACACTGAGATATTGTAGAAACAGTCCTAAAACACACACGATCACGAAACGCTACCGCTATAACAGGGTAATAACTCGATCGCTACTACGATTCAATGTCCGATTGATTAAAACTATCCAATGGATGTTTAAGTGCTGCCCACATTAGGGTTATGCTTTGTCATTCGTCGTGAATTCGATGGATGTTTAAGTATTGCACTTTGTCATTCGTTGTGAGGGTTTAATCTCGTGAGTTATCGTAAATGTTGTATTAGTTACTGACCTAGTTTGTGTGCATGTTGTTTAAATTTAGGTTAAAAGGCTAATCAGTAGGCTAAACTCTGCCCGTATAAATCTGCAAAGTGAGTCATTCTCTTTTTATCAAAAATATTTTACAATACTCCATTTTCAAATGTTATAATTACAGGGAGTAAGTCGTGGTTATCTTAATAACTAGCTAGTGGGGTATTGTGCACATTGCTAAATTTCTCCCGGTTAGGTTCATTGACCTAACAGGGAGAATCATCACTACTTGGGTGACAGGACCCAATAGTGGTATGACCATCGTCACACAGTGTGACACGGCGCCAGATAAAAATAAGATAGAAGCCATTGTAATCGCTCTTATGCTGTAATTGATAACTATGTGTCATTTTATCAAATTTGAGTGACTTGACAGCATTTCCCCGCTGATAAAATATTTTTAAAACATGTTTCAGGCAACCTGCTGTAAATCAAGGAAACGTGCTAAGGAGCACTACCAAGCTTGAAGAGGTGGCTCAGTTAAAAAAATGAATAAACATGTTTTAATGAATCAGGGAATTTTCTAGTTAATTTCCTCTATTGTAAATTACGGGGTTTATCCCGAATAATGGAAATAAAATAATTGGGCATTTTCGAGTTTTAAAAGATCCTGTTAAAAATCTTCCGCTATCGCATCAATGATACCACGGGTTCCTGTCCCGCGGCTCCTGACCTGGTCAAACCGGGGCTGGGGCGTGACAGGAAAAAGGTGGTATCAGAGCCACTGATTTAAGCCAATTAAGTATTTAGAAAATACTTAATTTTACTGATTGCCCTTTTCGTGATTACGTGTTTTATTATTTGAATATTTGTTTACAGTATGGGTAAGCAAAGACTTTCGGGTATCTACCATAAATTAGATACTTCACCGAAAGAAAAAGGAACTTCATCCTCAAATTACCTAACAGATACTGAGGAAGGAATATTTGTTCGAAAGGCACAATATGAGGAACCACTTTCTCCTAATAAAAGAAATTTGATTATTAGGAAAAGTCAGGAGAAAATAAAGAAATCACGACCAAAAGAAATGAGAGTTAATCAGGAAACCCAGGAATTAGACAGTAAACCACCATGGGGAGACAAGTTAGATGAAAAATGGACAGATCTCTATATGCTAGCCACTGTAGCAGTAAATGCAAATCTTTAAATACCCAGACTCAGTTATAGCACCCATATCACCTACAAGCCAGAAACTTTACCCATTAAATAAATAATTTTACACTAAACCCTAGAATGTTTTAATTTTCAGTTATCCTTTGTATTAAATTAGTTACACGGTATGCAATAATACTTGAAGGTTATCTGTGAAATTTTGTTATAAAAAAATTTTAACTTAGCATTTTGTGTGTATTTTTGCATATATGTTAAACAGCATGAATGAGTTATCTAAAGCCCTTCAAAATCTCAATCTCTATCCGGTGAAAGTAGAAGTTTCCAAAGACTTTACTGGTTGCATACCCGATGTGGAAGAACCTATGGAATTCCATGCTCCACCTCTGGAAAAACCAAAGCCTAAGAAAATGAGAAGATTTGTAGGCTGGAGGCGTGTGCGCAAGAGGAAACCAGCAACTAGAAAGTTTCCCAAAATAGAAAATCCCAAAGATAAAGGAAAAGGGATTAAGATTGGGGAAGGTTCTAGGCAAACAGAAATGGAAATTGGGGAAAGCTCAAGGCAAGTCGAGGAGTTGCCATTTCAGGAGGAATTGGATCATGTATTGGCAAGCTGTGATATCATTAGACCTATCAATAACAACCTTTACCCTTAACCTGCTGAAACACAACTTCCAATAAACTTAGAACCAGCCATCCCGGAACCTTTAATCCATACTCAACCTTTAGGAGAAATGGACGAATGGTGGACCAACGACTGGCAGTTTCAAAACCTCCTAAATAACCCTTATACCTTTTTCCCTCAGTTCGACCCAGAACCTATACCAAACCCACCAATGAGCAATGAAAATTTAGCTGAACTCCCCCATTTTGGCGAGGAGCTGATAGGTGAAGGGAATAGGATTCGGGAAGTAGGAGAACAAATCTCCTGGAAGTAAGACGAGAGGGAGCGTCGTTACTAACATATCAGCAGAAGAGATAGTGTGAGAACGTAACTGTGATTGAATAATAATAATAATAATAATAATAATAATAATAGTAATAAAAATATAATCTTGTAAAATAAAAATAAAACTTTGTAACATAACAGTGTGTACGGATGTATAATATGATATATAAAAAGGGAAATCGAGGAATCGATAATTTTGAATATATATATATGTGTGTTGTGAAATTTATATGATTGTTTTGTATAATTGTTATTTATTCTATACTATTAAATTATATATATATTAATTATCAGATGGAAAACGCTAATAATGAACCAGTTAAAGAGGTTAATCAATCTGAGCAACACCAGGAGGATCAATTTATGACTAGGCAAGATATAGAAAATATCATTGCTCAAGGAATAGCCAATGCTATTCCAGCAATCCTTGCTGCTGCCCAGAAACCTGTTGAACCTCAACAAATCATTCCTAGTAAACGTACCCAAGGAGATAACTTCAGTAATAGTGTAAATAGAGGCGGCAATCATACTAATCACAATAATGATCCATGGCAGGCCCCACTCCCAAAGAAAATGAAAGCTGCAATGCCTGGTTGTACTTACAAAGAATTCCTTGCTTGTAAACCATCTGAATTTGCAGGCAATGAAGGGGCAACTGCAGCACTGCGTTGGTTGGAAAAGACCGAAGCAGTAATTATGATAAGTAAATGTGCTGAAGAAGGGGCGTTAGAATGGTGGAATACGGTACTTCAAGCCAAAGGAAGAAATTTGGCCTATGCCATGAGTTGGGAAGAATTTAAGCAACTAATGGAAAGAAAATTTTGTCCCGAGTTTGAAAAGGAACAAATGGCAAATAAGTTCCTGAACCATCGGATGGTGGATGTAGACTGTCGAGGGTATACATCGACATTCTTCGAGTATGCGAGAGTAGTACCAACCCTGGCTTCGCCAGAACCAGTACTTATTTCCCGCTATATTTGGGGATAGATTGGCGAAATCCATAATATCGTCAAGGCTGCAAAACCCCGCACGATTGATGACGCGGTGGATTTAGCCAATACTCTGACTGACCAACTGATACGGACGCGAGAAGAGAATAGAAAGAAGGAAGTGGCCCAAAAGATTACCCAAGGATTCCGTATGGGTAACTGTAACAATTTCAAGAGAATAGGAACCGGGCAATCTTCCACTGGTCCATTTTGCAATTCTTGCAAAAGGAAGCATTTTGGAAGATGCAAGGGATATTGCAATTTTTGCAAAATTCCGGGGCATCAAGAGGAAGATTGCAGGAAGAAGAGATTCACAGTCTGTTACAACTATGGAGAAGCTGGACATCTTAGGCCAGACTGCCCGAAATTGGTCAAACCAGCTGATAAAAAAGCCAAGCCTGCAGAAGGAACTACCAAGAAGAACGTAAGAGCCTTCCAACTGACTACTCAGGAAGCAGAGCTAATCCCGGATGTGATAGCTGGTACGTTCCTAGTTCACAACGTTTATGCAAAAGTATTATTTGACTGTGGTGCAAACCAAAGTTTTATAAATAGTTCATTCTGCCAAGCACTTAATTTACCCTTAAACCAACTTAGACAGATTCTTACAGTCGAAATGGCAGACGGAAATTCCGTTAACATAGATAAGGTTTTGCAAGAAGGAAAGATATAACTCTTAGGACATAATTTTTCTGCAAACCTGTTACCTATGAAGTTAGCCGGATTCGATGTTGTGTTAGGAATGGATTGGTTAGTAGTAGGGCTGGAAAATCGTGTCTTAGCAGGTTTAACAGGTATCTGATAACGCGAACAACAAAAAATTTAAACATGAATACGACTCTTTTAACTACTTTATATCCAATGGCTTTAAGACAGATGTATATTTTATGCACCTATAAGGAGAAATAATGCATCCTAACTTTCAAATTTTGATTATTTTTAAAAACGTAAAAAATCACATGGTGTACTTTTCTGTTATCGTGTCTTAGCAGGTTACCTACAGGTTACCTATTGCCAGCCCTAGTTAGTAGCCAACCATGCTCGAATTCTTTGTGATAAGAATTCCATAGAAATTCATACACCCACAGGAGAATTAGTGGTGATTACAGGAGATAAGCTACGAAAGCCACTGAAATTCATTTCAATAATGAAATTGGCCAGTTATTCCAGAAAACAAGAAATGGTGTATTTGATTTCAATAATCATTAACACGAAAAGTAAAGAACTTAAGGACATTCCAGTAGTATCGGAATATTTGGATGTATTCCCAGAAGAACTACCTGGATTACCACCTGATAGGGAGGTAGAATTTAGAATTCATCTAATTCCTAGAACTACACCGATGGCCAAAGCACCCTATCAGTTAGCACCCACTGAAATGTTAGAATTGAAAAAGCAATTAGATGAATTACTAAGCAAAGGATTTATACAACCTAGCTCATCCCCATGGGGAGTGCCAGTGTTGTTTGTAAAGAAGAAAGATGGTTCGATGCGAATGTGTATCGATTATAGAGAATTAAATAAAGTTACAATTAAGAATCGATACCCATTACCTAGGATTGATGATCATTTTGATCAACTCCAGGGAGCTAGATATTTTTCTAAAATAGATTTACGCTCCGGATATCATCAATTCAAGGTACATGAAGAAGACATACCTAAAACTGCTTACAGGACTAGGTATGGTCATTACGAGTTTACAGTCATGCCCTTTGGGTTAACAAATGCTCCTGCAGCGTTTATGGACATGATGAATAGAGTCTGTAAACCATATTTGGATAAATTTGTAATTGTCTTCATCAACGATATACTTATTTATTCCAAAAGTAAGGAGGAACATTGTGAGCACCTGCATGTACTCTTAACCTTGTTAAGAAAGAAGAATCTTTACGCCAAATTCTCGAAGTGTGAATTTTGGTTACAAGAAGTGCAATTCTTAGGACACATGGTGAACCACGATGGCATTCAAGTAGATCCTGCTAAGATAGAAGCGATCACTAAATGGAAAGTTCCGCAATCAGCGATAGAAATTAGAAGTTTTATAGGTTTAGCCGGATATTATAGACGGTTTATTAAGGATTTTTCTAAGATAGTCGTGCCATTAACTAAGCTAACCTGTAAATCAGTTAAGTTTGAGTGGGGACCTAAACAAGATGAGGCTTTTAAGGTTTTAAAACAGAAATTAACCAATGCTCCAATTCTAGCTTTACCGGAAGGAACAGAAGATTTTGAAGTATATATTGAGATGCTTCAAAGCTAGGATTAGGATGTGTGCTTATGCAACGCAAGAAGGTAATTACGTATGCATCAAGGCAATTGAAAAAGCACAAGGAAAATTATACGACTCATGACTTAGAGTTAGGAGCCATAATTTTTGCCCTTAAGATTTGGAGACATTACTTGTACGGAAGTAAGTTTACTATCTATACAGATCATAAGAGTTTAAGACATATATTTGGGCAAAAAGAATTAAACATGTGGCATTGGAGATGGATGGAAATCCTAAGTGATTACGACTGTGATATTCAATATCACGAAGGAAAAGCAAACGTAGTTGTTGACGCCTTAAGTCGTAAGTATCATGAGAAACAACGACGAGTTCGTGCTCTTAGATTAAGTTTACAATTAGATTTAATGGACCAACTGAAAAGCATTCAAGAAACAGCAATCAAGGATGATGCTGAAGGAATGAAAGGGCGAATTAAAGAATTAGAACAAGGTAATGATGGAATCTGGAGATTCCATAAGAAACGGATTTGGGTACCTAAGCAGGGAGAATTAAGAAATCAAATTCTAGAGGAAGCTCATAAATCTAGGTATACCATGCATCCTGGTAACAATAAGATGTACCAAGATTTAAGAAATAACTTCTGGTGGATAGGAATGAAAAAGGACATAGCTAGATATGTTTCTAAATGTCTAACTAGTTCACAAGTTAAGGCAGAACACCAGAAACCTTCAGGTCTACTACAACAATTGGAAATGCCTGTATGTAAATGGGAACTTATAACAATGGATTTTGTTACTAAGTTACCCAAAACCAGAAAGGGTAATGACGCGATTTGGGTAATTGTGGATCGATTAACCAAATCAGCTCATTTTCTACCTATGAAAGAAACCTTTAGCATGGAAAGGTTGGCAAAGTTGTATGTAGATGAAGTTGTATCCTTACATGGAGTTCCAATCTCCATTATATCAGATAGGGATAGTCATTTCACTTCCCACTTCTGGACAAGTTTCCAAGAAGCTATGGGAACCCGACTAAATCTAAGTACTGCATATCATCCTCAAACAAACGGACAAAGTGAAAGGACAATCCAAACTCTGGAAGACATGCTTTGGGCATGTGTGATTGATTTTGGTGGATATTGGGACAACCATTTACCCTTAATTGAATTCTCCTATAACAATAGTTATCATTCAAGCATTGAAGCCGCCCCGTTCGAAGCACTGTATGGACGTAAGTGTAGAACTCCAGTGTGTTGGGCAGAGATAGGAGAAAGTCAATTATCAGGTCCTGAAATTGTGCAAGAAACTACCGACAAGATCACTCATATCAAGGAAAGATTAAAGATGGCTCGAGATCGTCAGAAGAGTTATGCAGATAATCGACGTAAGCCGTTAGAATTTCAAGTCGGAGACAAGGTATTATTAAAAGTTTCTCCTTGGAAAGGAGTTGTTCGGTTTGGAAAGAAAGGAAAGCTGAGTCCAAGATAAGTAGGACCATTTTCAGTAATCCAACGTATAGGACTAGTTGCCTATCGCTTACAACTACCAGAGGAGCTAGCTGGAGTACATGATGCATTTCATGTATCTAACCTCAAGAAATGTCTATCTGACGAATCTTTGGTAGTACCTCTTCAGGAAATAGAGGTAAACGAAAGATTAAGTTTCTCAAACGCAAATGGTTAGTACTTGTCAAGGTCAAGTGGGATTCAAAGAGAGGACCCGAATACACTTGGGAGTTGGAATCAGAGATGAAGCGAAAGTATCCCTACTTATTCCAGTAAATCTCGAGGACGAGATTTTTATTAAGGTGGGGAGAATGTAACAACACTCACCAAATCTATTATTTCTTATTATAATTTGTTTTCCAAAAGGAAACCCTAATTAAGACTCCCAAGTGATCCTGCATAAACTCTAAAATTTTCAGAACAATAGGAATCAGGATCAGGGCCCCTAAAACTCAGGGGGGTAAACCCTAGTTGATATTATCTTGACAGTTTTACGTGTAAAACGAATTTGAACGCAAGACCAACTCAGCTAGGCTACCAAGACACGGGGCTACCCTATGGTAGGGTAGTACCCCTCGCGCCACGCGACGACCCCTCGCTCCACGCGAGGGGGTCGGTTTTTCAGCTATAAGTAGTAGACTTTGGCACTTGCAATTTCGCGTTGGTTCGACGTTAAAACTCAATACATACACTGAGATATTGTAGAAACAGTCCTAAAACACACACGATCACGAAACGCTGCCGCTATAACAGGGTAATAACTCGATCGCTACTACGATTCAATGTCCGATTGATTAAAACTATCCAATGGATGTTTAAGTGCTGCCCACATTAGGGTTATGCTTTGTCATTCGTCGTGAATTCGATGGATGTTTAAGTATCGCACTTTGTCATTCGTTGTGAGGGTTTAATCTCGTGAGTTATTGTAAATGTTGTATTAGTTACTGACCTAGTTTGTGTGCATGTTGTTTAAATTTAGGTTAAAAGGCTAATCAGTAGGCTAAACTCTACCCGTATAAATCTGCAAAGTGAGTCATTCTCTTTTTATCAAAAATATTTTACAATACTCCATTTTCAAATGTTATAATTACAGGGAGTAAGTCGTGGTTATCTTAATCACTGGCTAGTGGGGTATTGTGCACATTACTAAATTTCTCCCGGTTAGGTTCATTGACCTAACAGGGATAATCATCACTACTTGGGTGATAGGACCCAATAGTGGTATGACCATCGTCACACAGTGTGACACGGCGCCATATAAAAATAAGATAGAAGCCATTGTAATCGCTCTTATGCTGTAATTGATAACTATGTGTCACTTTATCAAATTTGAGTGACTCGCCAGCATTTCCCCGCTGATAAAATATTTTTAAAACATGTTTCAGGCAACCTGCTGTAAATCAAGGAAACGTGCTAAGGAGCACTACCAAGCTTAAAAAGGTGGCTCAGTTAAAAAAATGAATAAACATGTTTTAATAAATTAGGGAATTTTCTAGTTAAATTCCTCTATTGTAAATTACGGAATTTATCCCGAATTATGGAAATAAAATAATTGGGCATTTTCGAGTTTTAAAAGATCCTCTTAAAAATCTTCCGCTGTCGCATCAATGATACCACGGGTTCCTGTCCCGCGGCTCCTGACTGGGTCAAACCGGGGCTGGGGCGTGATAACGGGACGGGTGTAATGTGATGAAAGCATGGTGGATACGCTGCTGGTACTTCCTATATATAAGTGTTTTCACCATATTACATACCGTGGCGTTATTTAGTTCACTTGGGTAAACGATTTTGAAACGATGTCACACAAACGAGGTTTTCAAAATAATATAAACTATACGAGTTTTATTGACGAGATTTATTAACGAGTTTTATTAACGAGATTTATTAACGAGTTTTATTAACGAGTTTTATTAGCGAGTTTTATTAACAAGATTTATTAACAAGTTTTTACGAGATGTTTTACAATTTCATTTTATTAAATAAATGTTTTGGGTTAAGAATCATGGCTACGAGATTTTATAAACTATAACCAACTTGATTTGAGTTGGTTAATTATGTCATAATACAATACTTTTGAAAACAAGTTTTTTTTTTATTAAGTATTGCAACATGTAAACTAGCCATGAATCCGACACTCTCAAAAACCTATGTACTCGCCAGCATTTCTTTGCTGACTTTATTTTCACATAAGTTTCAGGTGTTGTTAAATGATGTTGATTGCTAGGATGCATGCTCACATAGGACTGGATGAGGCCTTAGTGACTTAATAACAATGATAGACTATGTTTAAATTGTTTATTTAGATTTCCAGACGATGTAAATATTTAATGTTTAATAAAATGAAACTTCAAATTTCCGTGTATTTTGAAACAATGATTCTGTTACAACACTCCCCGATGATTCCGCCGTGATTTTTTGTTTTACGCGGTCGGGGTGTGACAGAAAAGTTGGTATCAGAGCTCATGGTTATAGGGAATTAGGTTATTAGTAATGCTTTAACCTAGTCTATAACCTTCCTAGGACCCTAACGCGAGTTTACTTGCGTTTAGTCATAAAACAATACCGTCACCTATCCTTAGGCGACAACCACAACAAGAACACAAAAATCCGAATCTGCTTCGAAAATTAATCATCCGTTCTAGGATGATTGATTACTAGGTTTTGAACCCTCTGTTATAGGGTTTTGAACCCTTCCAGTTTGACTCGTATTTGGCTTAGTGCCTTCTGAGTTTTCAAAATCTCATCAAAGTTTGGGTCTAAATAATGTGAACACGTGCAAACTGGAAGAGTGAATGCATGTACCCTGAGTTTTCTATCTAAGGCTAGAGTGTTCGTACAAATCCGCAGTATCGGACCAGTCACTCTTACCTGGGAACTCTTGGGGTGAGTGTTCACTTATAGGCGAGCATGTCTTCAGTGATACATTAATACGACCCGTTTACTTTGATTAATCACCGTCTCATTTGTTTGCCTTAGGTAACAAACAAATGATCGCAATTTCTATGCGTTGTCGTTCTGTTTTAAATTATCCGATAACATTTCACTTGTTTTCTCCTATGTCTTTCATTTCCTCTAGAATGTCTCTTCATCGCAACGACACTCAAATGTCCGAGCAAACTGCCAAGTTTGCCCAGCGAATAGGCGAAGTAATCCTGAAGACTGTGAATTTAGGTGTTGCCATGTCTCGTCTCAATAATGAAGCCACCCAAGAAGCATTGAAAGAAGCAGAAGCCGAGCCTTCGAAAAAGTCAAAGAAGCGTAAAGCTCCAAAGGATCCCGTAGTCGTTACACCAAATCAAGCAAAACCTAGCTAGGTGGCAGCACCACCAGCCAAGAAGCCGTACTTAGGAACTGTTCCTTTGTGCAATCAGTGTAACCTCCACCACTATGCCACTGTCAAATGTTGGAAATGTTTCAAATGTGGACTCATTTGTCATTTGGCATGAGATTTTCGTTCAGTCACTGTGCTAAACCAAGCTTTTCAGAACCCCGTTCAATTTCAAGCAGATCCAGCACAGGCTCATTTTCCTCCTGGTATTTGCTACACCTATGGCGAGACGGGTTATGTCAGGGACAGATACCCAAAGATTTTTAATGCAAAGAGCATTTGGCCGATTAGAAGAAGCTGCTGCTTTGAATAATCCGAATCTTATGTTTATATTTCTAGTGTTTTCCTTTGAACTCGGAAACAATCGATTTTGTTTATAAATAAATCTTTATTTACAATTCTGATGTACAAATATAGTTACATGTGTGTATGGCATACCCCTACGATACCTACACCAAAGAACCGTATTTGTAGTGCTCTCGTTCCTATGATCGCTCATGATTTCCTCGAAAATTCTAAGTACTCGTTTCATTCTAAGAAACGAAGTGGCAATTTGAGTAATCATCTTTTTCCTTTTGACCTCACACCGATGCAACTTAGGAGTTTCGACACTATCATAGGGATGGATTGGTTAACCAAACATCATGCTGAGGTGATTTGTTTCGATAAGATTTTTCGCATTCCTCTTTCATCTGGCGATGTGCTGGAAGTTCGTGGCGAGAAACCTTCTGGTGGATTGAAGCTCATGTCGTGTACGAAGGCCCAAAGTTATCTACGAAAAGGATATGTTGCTTTTCTGGCACATATCACCGAGGAGAAAGGCAAGAGCAAGAGTATTCAGGATATTCCGATTGTTCGAGATTATCCAGAGGTGTTTCCTGATGAACTGCCTGGTTTGCCTCCAGTTCGCCAAGTCGAGTTTCATTTTGACCTTGTACCCAATGCCAACCCAATTGCGAAAGCACCTTATCGTCTTGCACCATCCGAGATGCAAGAATTATCGAAATAGCTTCAAGAGTTATCTGATAAAGGATTCATCCGATCAAATTATTCACCCTAGGGGAGCTCCTGTCCTCTTTGTGAAGAAGAAAGATGGATCTTTTCAAATGTGTATCGATTATCGTAAGCTTAATAAGCTTACCATCAAGAAACGATATCCCCTACCTCGAATCGATGATCTCTTTGATCAGCTGCAAGGTGCTACCTATTTTTCCAAGATCGATTTGCATTCTGGGTATCGTCAGCTTCGTGTTCTCGAAGAAGATATTCCCAAAACTGCCTTCCGCACAAGATATGGGCATTATGAGTTCACTATCATGCCTTTTGGTTTGACGAATGCCCCAGCTGTCTTCATGGACTTAATGAATAGGGTCTGTAAACCTTATTTAGATAAGTCTATTATTGTGTTCATCGACGATATTCTCATTTATTCAAAGTCTCAAGCCAATCACGAGCAACACCTTCGTTTGACATTGGAACTCCTAAAGAAGGAACAAACTTTTCGCTAATTTCTCCAAGTATGAATTTTGGCTTAAAGAAGTTCAGTTTTTGGGTCATGTAGTCAACAAGCAGGGTATTCATGTGGATCCATCCAAATTGCTGCAATTAAGGATTGGAATACACCAACGACACCTACAGAAATTCATTTTTTTCTTGGTCTCGCTGGTTATTATCGTCGTTCTATTTCGAATTTCTCGAAGATCACGGTGCCACTCACTGCTTTGACTCAGAAGAATAAGCCTCTGGAGTGGGGATCTAAGCAAGAAGAAATGTTCCAAACACTAAAACGGAAGCTATGTGATGCTCCTGTTTTGTCCTTGCCCAATGGAAACGATGATTTCGTTGTCTTTTATGACGCGTCGAATCTAGGCCTTGGTTATGTTCTTATGCAATGAGGTAAAGTCATAGCATATATGTCAAGACAGTTGAAAGTTCACGAAAAGAAATACACAACTCATGATCTTGAGTTAGGTGTTGTGGCATTTGCTCTCAAAATCTGGAGACACTACCTCTATGGAATGAAGTGTGTGGTTTTCACAAGACCACAAAAGTCTCCAACATATTCTTACTCAGAAGGAGCTGAACATGAGGCAGCGACAATGGGTTGAGCTCTTGAACGATTACGATTTCGAGATTCGCTGCCTTCCTGGTAAGGCGAATGTCGTAGCCGATGCGCTTGGTCGAAAGGAGCGAGTCAAGCTTCGTTCTGTTCAAACTCTATCTGATATTCAATCTCGTGTCCTTCAAGCACAACGATCTTGTGTAAACGAAGGCGTATTGAAATATGAGCTACCACTTCAACTCGAGCTTATACTCGAAACGAAAGAGCAATGGGTTGCTCTATTTTAAGAATCCTTGTGGATGATTATCGCCCAAATCGGAGCCCTGATTGGATTCCTTGTACACCTTAATATGTACATTACAACTCAATAAGGACAAACCGAATTCCTATTAAGATCTTCCTATCTTCATAGTTAGATTCTTGAAAATATTTAAAGTGCCAAATGAAATCCACGGATTTGATTCCTGGTATGCTTTAAATACCCGTGTCCAAAGATAACAAATTAAAGGTCAAGATAAACAATTATGCGATTATGTGTTTATGTGTTCTCCTTTATGTTTTTATGTGATCCGATTTTCGTTATCCAAATCCTCATAGAATCTTCCATATCTTCATATGAGGGATTCATAGTAGGATATTCAAAAGGTACTACCCTAAATCCTTAATGGGCTTCTACGTGGTAGTTAAGACCCTTGGAATATATAGTACCATTCCATGATTCGAAGGAGACCCCTTTAGAGGTCTAGTTAAAAGATTGATTCAGAATCTGGTTAAGAATGGCATGTGATGATATAGCTGAAAGGACCCTATGGTGGTCCAGTCACACTCATCACAGGTTCGTTCATTTGGTTTTCCCCTACACATTATCAAATGCACTGTGTGGACTATGCATGGAATTACGTAATTATGGACGCGTACGTAATTATGAAATTCAGTGCACAGGAACCCCAGTGAGGTATATCATGTGTAAGAACCGATAGTGACAACAATAACGAAACGTGAACAATGTAATGGAGGTACGGTGGACGCACCAATGGCGCTTCATATACTTGTATATAGGTGTCCCTCTTACATTGCAAGCATGATGTTATTTAAAGTTACTAGAAGTTCAGAACTCAAACCAGTGTTGTTTTATCTTTTCAACTTCGTGTTTCAAGCTCTCACAAGTTTCCTCTAAATAAATTTCGGGACGAAATTTCCTGAAGTAGGGGAGACTGTGACATCTGTGCCTCCACGGCCATCGAACAAATACCAAATCAATGAAATGTTGTGTTTCATACTTGGTATTTGTATAAATATGTGTATCTTTTGCACATATCAACTCTTGTTCGATTTCGGGCTCTAAATCGCTTTCTGGAAGGTTATACGCGCACTAATGCGTAAATATAACCAGTTTAATGCAACAAACACTCCGGAATAGTGACATAGGCTTAACATACCTTAAATAACCTTTACATAACTTAGAAATAAGTTTTGGAGGGTTTGGTGTGGCGAAATCAAGTTTATTCGCTTACATGGACTAATTTCGACAAACTGTGAAAGTATGCCGATTTGTACTGTAATGAACATTCCGGAACATGACCATAAGTTAAACATACCCTAAATATCCTTTACATAGCTTATAAATAGGCTTTGAGGGGTTCGGTGTGCTAAAATAAACTTTTTGGTCATTCAGGGACTAAAAGCGTCAAAAAGTGCATAAGTTTGCATTTTCACGCATATCTTACGTTCTGAATACATCCGGACATCCAAAACTTTATGTAATCATTAAAATATTTTATTTTAGTGATTGGCATGATAAAATTCCATTCGTCGCGTAATTTGGATCATTTTTCTCATTCGTTCGTGTTTCGTCGTAATTAACCGAACAACGCAACCGTACGACCAAACGAACCGACATCCGAGATATTTTTGAGCATTTTTTGAGTTTCCTATACTTTAACTTCATTGTAGAGCCTTGAAATTAGGTTAACATGGCTTAAACATGTCAAAAATGAGCCGAAATGCAAGATTCTGAAGTTCAGGGACCAAAATTGTCATTCTGCCATAGTTATCTTAGGAAGGGACCAAAATGAAAAATCTAAATTCCAACTTGTTCCAGCTGTTCCCCTTATTTGCACATGTGTACGGATGAGATCGAATCTCGTTTTACGATGAACGATCCTAACGGTTCTAGATTTCCTATATATACCCACCTCCTTTCACTTGCAAAACCCACAATGATCTGATTTTGGCTCTCTAAGTTGAAGTTTATGCTTCATACCTGAGAGTAAATCGGATCAAAGCTTGCTGGGACCTTTTGTAAGTATTCTTTCGTTCTTTTATCGCTTTTCGGTTTCTGGTCAATGCGAAGTTCGTTTGAACTTCATAACGTGAGCGTAATCACGATGGTTATAGTCCCTAGTGACTATACCTAATGATTACCACGTTATCTAGGTGTAGTGACGAGTCGTAGTTTCAGCCAAAATGCGCATTCTTGCGTATTTTGTAACCAAACTACTTATAGGTATCAAAACCGTTTGTTTTGATACCAAATCTATTTTCTAAATTCATTAAACATGTTTTAACATGCTTAACTCGTCACTTTTTAGATTAGTGCTTGTGTAGAGTCGTAAGTCAAGCGGACTAAACACCCGCTTAGACTTTCGAACACGACCCGTTTGGTCGATCATTAGGATCCGACCAAACATGTTTAGTGACCATAGTTGCATAGGGAATAACCTTCCGAGGTTATACCTTATGGTCACTTAGGTTTAATTAGTTGTATGATAGGTTGTTTATATGCCTTAGGTAAATGACCAAAATACCCTTTTCATGTATAATTGGTAATTAAGCATATGTAACACAAACTTTTGTCACTTAATTGATTATGCAACATATTTAATCATGTTTAGGCATATAATACTTGTCATAGGACTAGTTAGACGTCTCGAACGTGCTTTTGCGTGAACGACACGTTAAAGTAGCTTAAGCTACCTTAATGGGTCACAATGGGTCGAAAGCACTTAGGTTAGGTTTCGATTTAGAATGTAGACTTTGTTAAACCATGTCATATGAGTTCCAATACTCATTTGGTTTACAAAACCTCATCCTATCCGATCTTCCGACTTAGGTCCAGTTTATTTATATAGTTATTAGGTTGCCGATTGATTCCGTGCTCCCTCTAGCTTTGCTTGGTTGTTGTTCAAGACCTCTAAGCATTCTCAGGTGAGTACATAGTTCCCCTATTTTACTGTTTTCAATTGTTTTGGGGTGATTCATATGTGCTAAATGTTTTCAAGGTTTCAACGATGGTTTTCAAAACGATTTTCGATATTATAACAATGGTTTCAAAAACGATTAAAATGGTTTATACAAAATTTATAACGATTTTGATATAGTAAACAAACTTGTTGGTTGTATTTACATAACGAATAATATCCATTAGTTTTGGCCGAACCGACCAGTATTAGGTTATGGTACCATAGGATCTGACAAATCCCGTTATCAGACTGCACCCATGGTTATGTGTGGGTTAGGTGGGTAACGACTGAATCTGTGATTGTTAATTTACCCTTTGGTGGTTTATTAATGCGAGAAGCGATAGGCGAGTTGCGAAGGTTTGGATGTTATTAGCGAGACAATCAAAAGTAGTTTTCACGATTTAAAACGAGAATGATTTAAACGACTAAAGAGATTTTTAACGAATTAAACAATTTGGGTAAACGATTGGTTTTCGGTTAGTGTTTAGATAACGGGACGGGTGTAATGTGATGAAAGCATGGTGGATACGCCGCTGGTACTTCCTATATATAAGTATTTTCACCATATTACATACCGTGGCGTTATTTAGTTCACTTGGGTAAACGATTTTGAAACGATATCACACAAACGAGGTTTTTAAAATAATATAAACTATACGAGTTTTATTAACGAGTTTTATTAACGAGATTTATTAACGAGTTTTATTAACGAGTTTTATTAACAAGATTTATTAACAAGTTTTTACGAGATGTTTTACAATTTGATTTTATTAAATAAATGTTTTGGGTTAAGAATCATGGCTACGAGATTTTATAAACTATAACCAACTTGATTTGAGCTGGTTAATTATGTCGCAATACAATACTTTTCAAAACAAGTTTGTTTTTATTAAGTATTGCAACATGTAAAATAGCCATGAATCCGACACTCTCAAAAACCTATGTACTCGCCAGCATTTCTTTGCTGACTTTGTTTTCACATATGTTTCAGGTGTTGTTAAATGATGTTGATTGCTAGGATGCATGCTCACATAGGACTGGACGAGGCCTTAGTGACTTAATAACAATGATAGACTATGTTTAAATTGTTTATTTAGATTTCCAGACGATGTAAATATTTAATGTTTAATAAAACGAAACTTCAAATTTCCGTGTGTTTTGAAACAATGATTATGTTACAACACTCCCCGACGATTCCGCCGCGATTTGTTGTTTTACGCGGTCGGGGTGTGACACATGATTAGGTGCAGGTGGGGGAGTAACAGGTCTAACAAAAGGAGGTAGGTCATCGTCGTCCTCGGTCCACCCATTGTGGGTGAACGCATATCTAGGGTTAATCTGGGCTGCAAAAGGAGCATGATCAACAGCTGCAGGTATAGGCTCATGCAACAGTGGTGCAACAACTGGTACATCGGCAGGTGCAGGGTCATGCTCAGGTAGGGGATCATGAGCAGGTATAGGCTCTGGTGAAATCATAGGCTCAGGGTCAGCTGGAGCAAGCTCAAGATCAGTGGGTGTATCAAAGAGCTGATCGTCAGGAACGACAGGTGCCTCAAAAGGCTGCTCATCGGGGACAAACTCAATCTCATGATCAGGGTCAAAGTCATGGGGAAAGACAGGACCAAACTCATCATCAAACTCGAAATCCTGTGGAGGAACAGGTGTGGCAGACATAGCAGTGTCAGAATCAGTATCAGTGGGATATCGTTGTAATCCCAGTGCGTGTAAAGTAGTAGATGACACAAACTCGAATGAATCAGGACCAGAATGGTCAGAAGGAGCCTCGACAACAGGAATCTCATCATGGGGAACAGCAACGATATCACCAACTGGAAGCTCAACAAGTGGATCGACAACGACATCATCAACTGGAGCTCCATCATCCTGGGCACCCTCAGGGGGACCCTCAATAAAAAGATCGATGTCGTCGTCAGACATAACGTCTAGAGGCAGATCCTCAAGAGGAAATGCAGCAAGAGGAAAAGGAGCAGGGATCTGAACAAGAGGTAGATCCTCGCCAGGAAGACCATCAGCTAGCGGTATATCATCTCCAAAATCCGGTAAAGTAAACGGCTGAAAATCATCATCATCACTCGTAGTGTCAGATGTAAAAACCTCAGGGTTTGTGGCCATCTCGTCGTCCGAAACTATGGCCATAGGGTCTATGGTATCTGATACTCCGCTATCAGAAGAGGACATGGTGTCTGTAACAAAACAATCACACATATCAACAATCATCAAATAAGCATGTAAGTAATAACAATGTAAGCATGTATGCATCCTAGTCTTCCCAAGACTATCCCACCCAGCCTCTCAGACTGAACTACTTAGTCTCTCAGACTAACCTCCCAGTTTCTCAAACTGAACTACCCAGCCTCTCAGGCTAAACCTCCCAGTCTCTCAGACTGCCCCAACTAGTCTCTCAGACTACCCAGTCTCTCAGACTGCCCCAACTAGTCTCTCAGGCTACCCAGTCTCTCAGACTACCCCAACTAGTCTCTCAGAGTACCCAGTCTCTCAGACTGAACTAACCAGTTAGTCTCTCAGACCAACTCCCCAGTCTCTCAGACTGAATCACCCAGCTAGTCTCTCAGACTAACTCCCCAGTCCCTCAGACTGCACTACCCAGCTAGTCTCTCAGACTAACTTCCCAGTCTCTCAGACTGAAATATAAATGAATTCTTTGAAATATATTTTGTGTCTTTTATTTGTAAAAATATTTGTTTCCTGGATCTAGACATTTTGTGTATGCAATGAAAATATGTTTGTGAAAACATTTTCGTGATAGCCCTAATGATCGTAGTCTAGACTCAAGAAAGAATCCTAGTTCGCTACGATCGAGGCTCTGATACCAAGCTGTCACACCCTGACTTTTACGGAAGTGTGGTTATTGGTGTGACTTCTTAATACCATAGCACTCAATCATAACAATGCTATATGATAAAACCAAAAGACATTCATCCATAACTATTAAGTTTAGAAAATACCACAACATACTTGTCTGAAACATCGACACCAAATTCAAGTTACAACATAACATGTTTTAATGAGTTCACGAAGACTCGACCACATAACTTAAACCAAACCCGAGCTTAGGACCATGTATCCTGTCCAGGAGTAAGATACATCTCCTAAACCCTACGACCTTGGATGACATCTTTTATTTAAACTCAGCTTGAAAACATGCACGCACACCTGCCAGATCCACTTAGTTCCCTGAAATACAAAAGTTGAGCGGGTTCATGTGTTCGGGAGTATATATAAAACCTTTGTAAACGGTGTAAGTATGAAAGTCCCGGTATGATAGCAAACAAGGAAAAGATCACCAATGGTTTGCAAGGCCACTGATATGTGTGACGGTGTAGGAAGACTCAAACCTAGCAAAGTTGCACCAGGATTCCGGCTGGAAGACATAGTCACCCTATGGGCCACCCTGGTCCTCATGGGTGTGGGCTCGCTACACCCAAATATATCTATCACTCATGCCCCTCGGTCCTTATACGAGGATTAATGGTCCCAAGTATCCGCCTACCCAATCACATGATCTATGGTTCTTTCCTAGGCTAACCATACCAAGAGTATTGTATGTAATCCTTTTGTAACATGTATTTCACCCCCGAAGTAAATAAACAAAACAGTTTAGAGAAAAGGGGGACATGAACTCACAGTATTGCGTCTTCTATGCTCGTAACCCAAATCTCCTCAGCAAACACGACTACCTACAGTGTACTAACGTCTATTAGACAAACGGGTCGTGCCTTTGCTTAGTATTTACGTTTTTGAGAACGTTTCTTATGTTCCCAATATTATTCCAAGTTATAATTACTTGTTAAAATAATTATTTTAACCTCAAATTATATTTAGTTTTGGAATAATTGTTTAAACCATATTTTTGTAACACTACTTCTCAAGTATTTTATTTTCGTAATTCCTTCCCAAGGATGGGGGTATCTTATACATATATAGTTGTATTATTTATTTGTAATTCCCAAAATAATATATTTCCAAGTCCCACTTTAGAGAATATATTTAAACTTATTTTGTCCAAAATAATGTATTCCCAGAAAATATATATTTCTCCCAAAAATTACATATCTTCTAAATATTTAAGAAATATATTTTTACTTCCAAACATAATACATTTTCCCTTTTGTCAAAGTATGATATAACTTGTAATAATAATAAAAATCATACTTTCATTCCGTTTGTATCCAAATTCATATTTACCAAAAATCGTATTTTCATTCCTTGTATCCAAAATAAGATTTACCAAGATATATTTACGACGGTATTTTCCGGAATATTTTGTAAGTTACGCTCTATCGTTCGGCTCCACAATACTATGTGTGTAACTTATATATTTATTCCATGATATTCTTGGAATTATTTTGGGTAGTAAATTTCATGGTATTTGTTAAGTTATATTATTTTACCCTAAAATAATATAACTATTTCACCAATTATACAAATATTCACACAAGTGTCTTAATGTATATATATATATATATATTCTAAATATATATTTACCCATTTTTATTTATAAAAACCAACCTCCAATATTTGTATTTTTTGTTACTAAAATTATGGCAAAGTTTATATTGAAAACTTATGATCAAAATACAGTTGTAAATACTTGTTTAGAAAATATTTTTCTAAGTGTTGGTATTTTTAGAAAATTTTGCCATAGTTTCCCCTAGAAATGGAGGTGTCCATGCTATTAAAGCATATCATTTTCTTTTCAAAATCATCACAACAATCAACAATTAATCCCTAAACAACTTACACTTACCAAGTGCAAAAACTATACAATTTACATAACAACATGAACTTGGTCTTTCTCAAAAACTTGTAGTAACTTGGTGGTGTATTTAGTATGTCTAGTTTTCCTTTAAAGTGTGTTTATTTCTTTAAAAAACTCATTCTTAAAGAATTTAGGTGTTTACAACTTGTAAACATATTTTACAAAAATGTTTCTTTGTGAGATCTTCTTGTTTCATAAGTGTTTATACACTTGTTTTACCACCAAAAATAGTGTAGGTTGTAGTAAGAACCATGATCTTCAAAAAATCGTATTTTGAACTTGATTCTTTTAGAAAAACCATTCATAAATCTTAGATCTCTAAGTTTACCAACTCACTTGATTATCATTTTTCAAGAAATCATTTTATTTTCAAGTTCATGCTTACACATGAAGATGATCATCTCTTTTCATCACATAATCATCCTCTCACTTGCTAGATCATGTGTTTAATCACAATCTAGCAAGCATCCTTATGATGATCAACATCATATTCTCAAGAAAATAACAATCAAGTGTCATTCATACACTACACAACACAGTTTCATCCATATTTCATCACATGTTAAGCTTATGTTCAAGATTCAAGATTATGTTCTTTAGTGTTCTTGTGATTTACAACATAATACATCTTTTAACCAACTAAAATTTAAAGTAACAAAGGTTATGAGAGTCTTACTACTAGCTCTAAGCTAGGGATGAACACAAGAGAATGAAGGTGACAAAGATGATGGATAAAAGCTAATGAGAAGGGTCCTTGGAGTTCCACAAGCGTCACACTTCGTTAGACACCTCCTTACACCCTTGGATGGTCTTGGATTGAATGATCTTGAAGTGAAAATGGTGGTGGTGTGAAGAGGGGTGTTCGGCCGAGAGCTTGGGGAGGAGAGGGAGAGAGATGAAGTGTGTGTTAGTGTGTGAAATGTGATGATCTCTTGAATCCTTATGCCATACTTATAACCATCACTTCTATATATCTTGTCCATAAGAGCAAGCAAGATCTAATATAAAAAAGAAATAAAATCTTTGAGGTATGGTGGTGATGGCATGGCCGATTACTAGCATAGGGGGGTCTAAGGGTAACTTTGAGCCAATTAGTTAGTTTACAATCCAAATCCAGGTATATAGTTAGTTAAGTTAGTTACAAGATATTTTAGTGGGTGTTAAGGTGTTCGGGGATCATGACTAGCTCAGAAATAATTAAACAATGTTTCTAGTATAATTTTGGTGTTTCGGGTAGTGTCCGGTTGTTTAGTTATATACCGGTTCGTTAAAGTGTCAAGCTATTCCGTTTAATGATCTTTATGTTACTTTTTGTGACACTTTTAATTCCCAACACTTAGGAAAGCATTCAGGACCATTTTGCCATATATTTGCGCATAACTAGCTTGTTAAAAAGCTGAAATATGCTTAAATATGCAGAATTCTGCACTTTATGTGGGTTTTAGGCACTTTCCGGCACTTAAACTATCAACTAGTGACGCAGTTTTATGGTCCTTACTTCCCTACACACCATACTAGTGTAGAACTTGGTTTCTGGCTCATACTGGGTCTCAAAACACTGTATGTCTATGTACTGAACTCCGTCAGCATATTCCTGTTCTATCCATTAACTGTGCTAACTGTGCCTTGTGCATCATGTATGTCAATAAGGTTTGTATGTGATAATGATGTGACATTATGTAATATGTGATGCACATGTAAGTGTGATGCAGTAATCGGAAAGCAATTAAGTAATCCAGCACAGTCATTAAACATTAATTAATATTAATTAATTGTACGGATACCTGGATTTATGAGGGTTGTCACACCATGCACAAAAACAGAGCCTCCCGACAATTTTTCTTCATTACAGCAAGTTCAGCACGGGGAAGTGCTCAGCCCACACGCTCCATGCCCAAGGTTCTGCAGAAAATGCCTAGTACAGGTAACTGGACACGGGGTCGTGTTCATTGAACACGCCCCCGTGCCCAGCCTTCTGTTAATTATGATACTGACAATCTGAACACGGGGCCGTGCTCAGACGAACACGGCCTGGACCATGGCCCGTGTCCAGACGCCCAGTAACAAAAATTTTTGCTTTTAAACACCTTTTTACACATTCAATCAACCTAAAATTTTATTTTTGGGACACATTGAGGACAATGTGTAATTTAAGTATGGGGGGGATGCTAAAACCTTTAATTTTGCATGTCCTAATAACAAGCCTTACACAAAACTCTATTGGAACCGCTAATCACCCCAATTTTTTTCAAAAACTTTTCATTTTTTTTTTACTTGTCTTGGTTTAATTTGGGAATAACAAGTTCTAAAAAGGTTATATTTTTATAAATTTACAACCGATAGCGTCGTGATAAAAAGAACCAACATAAGAAAATTATGAAACGGCATGACAAATCTAGTTAAAATTTGATTATATATACTTGATCACATTAAAAACCCATTCCCACAAAAAGTGAGTTTTGAGCCTTCATTTGAGCATACAAGCATATATCTTTAAATTAAATGCTCATCTTTCGTTTCTTGTGTGAATAGCCGCTAGGTTTCTTACGACTCTAGAACTTGCCATGACAATACATTCCCGGTCCTTACCGACTTAAACCCAAGTAAGTAAATGATTGAGGCATTAGGACTAACTTTTTTTCTTTTCAACACCATTATTTTTCGTTTTTTTACCACCTACCCAAAATCCCCCTAGTTAACCCCTTTTGAGCCTAAACCTTTTCGTTTCTAAACCCACAAAACAAACACCCTTTACCCACCAAAACTTTTTTTTATTTTTAACCCTTTATTTTAGTAAAAAGCTCGGTTTTCAGGTGACATTCCTTATAAAAAAATGAAATCTGGCAATAAACAAACAAGTTCCTCAAAAGAAACTTTGTTTGAAAATGCTTTATTTGAATAAAAGTCACAAAAACAAAAAGTTTTACGACGACCGGCGCTTTTTATGCTTTTCGCCCTTTTTACTAACCACTAACCCAAAACCACCTACCTTTAACCCAAGCCTAACCCTTCCCCAAGTCCTCTTGATATTTACAAAGGTGTATAGTTAAAAAGGAGGAGGATTGATTGCTTGGCAAGCATATGGTAGAAGTAAGTTCCATGCCGGTCTCGAGTGTTTCACAAAAATACATCTTCGGCCGAGTGTTGAGTGATCTCCCGTGAGGTATATGAACTTGTATATAGATGGAATTTTAAAGAGGGATGTTATGGCCAAATAAGTAATTTCTCTTATGAAATGTTCTAAATAAATCATAACGAATAGGATTGTAAATAACATAAAAATAAAGCCTAAAACTTCTATTCTACCCATTCCATTTGGGAGTGTAAGCCACATTATTAAGAGTTTTGCTTGAGGACAAGCAAAGATTCAAGTATGGGGGTATTTGTTGTGTGTAAAATGCAACATATAAATTACATCAAATGAGGCATAAAACTAACCACTTTTTAGTACTAATATTGGAAAAAGTGTGCTTTTGCCTTCCTTTTGTATTTTCAGGATTAAATGAGCGTAAATGAACAAAAGAAGCAAACATAAAGCAAAATCTAACATAATTACAAGAAAAGAAATAAACGTGGCATGCCCGACCCCTCGACAGCATCTTCCCAATCAAAAACAAGAAAACAGAAGGCTGACCACGGCCCCGTGCCCAGCGGACACGGGGGCGTGGCCAGATGTCTACAGAAAAGACACGGGGGAGTGCCCATCTCGTCGGGGCGTCGTCAACGCTAAGATTCGCAGAATCTAAGAAAATCTTGATATTACAGATGCGCTTCTGCACACGGGGCTGTGCCCAGCGGACACGGGGCGTGCAGAGCTAATGCAGACAAATTGCAATTAATGAAGAAAGAGAAAGTAGATGGACACGGGGCCATGTCCGGGCTTCTGTGCAGGCTATAAATAGAGGTGCTTGGTTCACTTCAAAGGCATCCCTTGACAAACCACCTCTCTCCCACTTCACCCACACTCCACCACCATCACAACACCCACATCCACCATCATCATCCATCATAGAGTGTGTGTAGCAGTCTCGGGATCCAAGATTGATAATAAGAGTTCTTGACAATCAAAGGCCATGTTTGCCTAAGTCTCTTACATCACTTGGTTTAGACAAGCATTTAGTGTAATACTTTTGTTTTTTAATCTTTTCGCACTTTTTATTTGGTTTTGTATTAATGACTTTAATAACTAGTTTCTTATGTTGAAGGTGAAACTTCCTTATCATTTGTCCGTGGTGTCTTGGCGTTATTTTACTGTCTATATAAAATAAAAGATTTACACCATTCATATCTCTACGGTCTATATAGAGATATGTTGGCTACCTGGTCGGGGGTTAAAGGAATGGTTTGGTAAGGTTCTTGCCTTGTTCAGTGTATAGATTCTGCAAGGACCTGGGTCAAGCTTACTAGGACCTCCTTCAATACCCACTGGTATTGGATGGCGGGGGTGCGAATGGCTTGATCCCCTCATATGTAAACTACTTTTAATACATTAACCTGGCTACTTGGGATTGTATCCCTGCTGACTCAAACCACTTAGCCGAGGGTAACGTCACCTTCAAAAGAGGGGCCTACCACATTACGCATTAATAACTTAATTAATTATCTTCCAATATTCCGACCCTTTAGGATTGTATCCTTGCTGACTCAAACTACTGGGTTGAGGGTAACGTCACCTTCAAAAGAGGGGCCTGCTACTATAACTAAGATAATCTCTTAAAAAGTGCAAAAGTGCGGAAATCATCAAAGGTTACACTAAAGGCGAGTCGGATCCAAGTGATTCATCTTGTCTATCTGTTTTTGTTGGTGCATATGTCTGTTAACTTCGTCTTATGTCTTGTATCAAGTCATGTAGCTAGACTGGATAGATCAGAGCTCGGTAGACTAGAAAATAGGATTTTAGAGAAGAGTGTCCAGGTCGCACGAACTGGCTGAACCAGGTCGCACGACCTGGTGAAGTGTGGTTCGTGCGGACTGGTGTCTCCTATAAATAGGTGAGCTAATGATTTCATTTGCAACATTCTGATTCTGGAGACGAAGTGCTGCCGAAGTGTCGTACGATCTGTAATTACTATCAAATCAATCTGAACGACAGTTAAAGTGATTCTTAGTGTTAAACAAGCTGCAAACATGTCCAAGTCATTGAATTCCGCCTCTGGTTTGGATTAGAACTCTTCTGATCGACTCATTAGGTCGAACCTTTGATCCTACAAGTGGTATCAGAGCTCAGGAGGAAGAGTTCTTACCATTTCAACTTGTTTTCTTTGATAAAAACTAATTTCTTCTCATTTCTACTCATTTTTCTACACATTTCTTTCAAAATCAGAACGTTTTCACGGTTAAAATGACCTGATTTTCACATATAACACGTAAAATTGAGTTTTAAACAATCCTTGAACAAATCAAGAACTAATTCAACCTAAATCTTGATAAAAATGGCCAAACCGCGTGAATAACATATCAGATCGTTCGAAGTTTGATTAGATCGCATGAATTGATCATCCAAGTCATGCGAAGTGTTCAGATCATTTGAGATCATCTCCAGATCATGTGAAACCTTGTCAGATCGTGTGAAAACATCCAGGTCGTGTGAAAGTGTGCTCAGATCGCACGGATTGAACCCCTGGTCGCTTGAAACTTCAAGTCGTTTGAAATATACCATTCAGTTTGCACGAGCTGATTTAGTCAGTTCGTTTGAACTAGATCATTTAAACTCAGTTCGTTTGAAATTCCAGCTCGTTTGAAATTATGTTTTTGTGAACTTTTGACACCGAAACATGGATTCTGAATTTTACAACGCGTTTGCTACTGCCCCAGCTACTCCAGTTACCGTTGAAGAAACTGTTGGTATCGAGAATGAAACGGGAACTTTCCAAAAGCCTCCGAAGCTTATGTACATTGAGGATTTTAAAGGATGGCAAGATCATTTTGAAAACTGGGTGCAAGCTAACAAGTTTGATGCATGGGTATCGTTAGAAAAAGATTATACTTTGCCGAAAGAAGAACTTAGAAATGAAAAACAATTAAGTCAGTTTACACAGGATGAAAAATTAAGATACACCAGTGAAAAGATGATGATTAGCATTCTCCAACAACCAGTAAAAGAAGATATTTTCATTCTTCTTCAACATAAGGGAACTGCTAGATCAATCTGGAGAGCGTTGATTAAAAAGTTTAAGGGTAGTGCTGATATGAAAAAAAAATAAACGTGCATTACTAAAGAAATCTTTTGATATGTTTACAGCTTTTGAAGGTGAGACGACTAGGAAGATTATCGAGAGATATTGTCATCTAGTCATGGAGATGAAAAGATTGGACATCAAGAAAGAAGATGATGAATGGGTTGATAAGCTAGCCGATGCGTTACCACAGAATGAATGGGGAACAAATTTGTTGATTTTAAAGCATAACCGACAATATGAAGATATGAATTTGAGTATGTTTATTCAGAAGCTTGAAGAACATGAATTGGCAATTCAGAAAACTGCTACCATGAGGAGTCCAAGTGCTCAACAAGATGTTAGTCTATACTATCGAGGAAGCAAAGTTGAGACCACTCCAAGTACGAAGATTCAAACTGCATTCTGTGCTGAGTGTACTTCCGGAACAAATGCTAGCAATATAAATCAGAGCAGTGGATATTCTTCGTCTTATACAAGTTTTGAACCAAATTTCTCAACAACAAAGTTAAACAAATTTGCAATGTAATGTGACATTAAACATTCAAAATGGTCAAAATTTCTCTCCGGATATTGCAAAGCAACACATGGCATCTCTTGTTACTGTGTTAGAGTCGTATGAAAGCTTAGTTGCTGGAAGAATCGGAAATCCGCTGCTTACTAAAGAGGATTATGATCAGATTGATTCTGAGGAACTTGAGTTGATGGACATCAAGTGGTGTTTAGCAAGTGTTTTGAGAAGAGAAGAAAAGTTCAAACAGATCACAGGAAGAGATGATCTTCGTGAAGCTGCTACATCTCAGCTAGGTTTTGACAAATCGAAGGTTACTTGTTTTCGTTGCAGAGAAAAAGGGCATTTTAAACGAGAGTGTACAAACAGAGAAGCAACCGGTAGACAAGATCCTTTTGGAAACAACGATTATCATCGAAAAGCAATTTATCATCAGGTTGCTCAACAACCATATCAACAACAATCTTCACACTCAAATACTATTTCAATTGAAGATGGAAAGAAGAGAGCTTGTTATCGACTGATAGATCAAGAAGATGAAAGGATTCCAAAAGAGTTCAATTGGGATGATTATGATCCTTCTAGACCTTCAGCTTCTAAAGCCTTTGTTGCTCAAATCTTTGAAGATTCAACATATGCAGGAGAATCAATCAAATCTAAGAACCGTCCTAGAAGACAACCGATTTTCAAGTCATCAGGAAGTGATGAAGACACTAATGATGAGGAAGAGTATATTAATAGAGCTAGAAAACAATTAGATCCTTACAGTTTTGATTTGTTTTTTGCAGATAAAATCGAGATTTTGAAAGAGAAAAAAGCTGCTAGACTGAACAGAGAATTGGAAGCAAGAAGGGTTGCTGAAGAAAAGGCAAAAGTTGATGAAAAACCGACACAGAAGGTCGAGATTGAAGAGAATGAAGTGAAGATGGAAGTTGAGAAAGAATCAATTGTGATTGAAAAGGTGGTGGAGAAAATAGTTGAAAAAATCGTCGAAGTTGAAAAAATAGTTGGAGTTGAAAAGATTGTAGAGGTTGAAAATCCTTGTGCAAAGTGTTTAGTATCTTGCAAAGATTGTGCTGAGAAAGATACAAAGTTGGCTGAATTGGAAAAGCTCAAAGAGAACTTACTGCACAATGTGAGGAGTATGGGATCGTTTTCTGACCCAAATGAGTCGATTAGAAGAATTCTTAGACTAAACCAGAGGCGGAATTCATTGATTCAGTCTTCGTTTAGCTTGTATAACACTAGAACATCATTAATCTGTCTTGTTTATTGATCAAATAACAGTTTTCAGGCCAGAGACACTTCGACAGCACTTCGGTGTTGGAACCAAGAAGCATTACAAATGATTTCGCATGAATGGTATTTATAGGCATGGTGATTTTGCTTGAACATGCTCAAGCGGAATCACATTTCAAGCGGAATCACTGAAACGAAATCAACAACTTGATTTCGTGTGAAATACCAGCCTGATTTCGTTTGAAATGACCCTGTGTCATTTCAAGCGAAATCACCTAAAAACACACATTTCCTCATTTTCCGTGCCCTGATCTATACAAACTAGTACAAGATTCGATACAAGACGAAGTCGACAGACGTATGCACCAACAGACTCCCCCTCGGATGTTGATGAGTCTGAAGTATCGAGTCTTCTCATTCTTCAGTCTTGATTGGTCTTCTAAACTTCAGGAACTTCTCCTGGCTTTCCATAGCAACAGGATCAGAAACCTAGCTTCATTGTCTTCAGACTCCCCCTTTCACTCAGCTGGGATCACAGTCTAGAATTCTTTATCTTGTAGCATAGTAACGAAAGCCTGGAATTCAACATCAGGAATCGAAACTTTGCTTTGTTCAACATTTCCTGCACAAACTTTCTCACAACCACATCAGTTTTTACAATAGTTATATCAAGTTCAAATTAATGACCTTGATTAACTAATCAAACTTTCTTTCTTCAAAACAAATTTCTTCATTTAAAAACACACTCCCAACCCTGCTCATCATGTTTAATACTTAAAATTTTGAAATTCAGCTCTTCAACATCAGTTGTCGAAAATCTTATTGAATTTTCAGATAAAGACAAAACTTCTAGACAGAACAAAATTGACAAGCAGTAAAGAAATATTTACAGACACTATTTTTATGAGTTTGTGTAAGAGGATCATATCAGTTTTTGACAAATCACAAGCACCGTTGAGCTTTAAATACATTAAGTTCTAAACAATTCACATAGATTGACGATATTTTTATCCGATTAAACTCAATCTAAAACTTTCGAAATGCTTACCGATACGTTAAAGTATATTAATTCTGCACTAAAATCTAATGGGCCCCACGTTCTCAGCATATCCCCTCATCATGCAATACACTAACTCAAGTAATGCCTTTAAACTTTTATCAACTGTGATTAATGCGAAAACAACATAGAATGTTTAAACATTAACAATCAGGTCGATACTTTCGTATACGCAGAGAAAGTCCAATGTTTAAACAAAATAAAAAAATAAAACAAGTTGAAATTGTTTAGGCTTTAACCACCAGTTCGATACTCCCGTATACGCAGAGGTGATCCAAAGCTTAAACGAAACACCAAAGAAAATAAAGCAGAACGTTTAGGCAATAACATCCAGTTCGATACTCACGTATACGCAGAGGATGTCCAATGCTTAAACAAAATAAAGAAATAAAACAAGTTTAAGTCTTTAAAAAAAATGCACAATCACAGTGATTTTTCAGCAAAATTGTGAAAGTTCACAATTTGACCAGTTTTTATGCTCTTTGCATTCAGCGATTACTGAGTAGGCACACAATCAAGAAGGATAAAACTAAGTACTATGCATTCGACCGTGTTTCCCACCAGACTTAGGCATTTTGCGTTATGTTTGTATTGTTTTCGGAAATCTACTAGTCAAGCTGAGCTTATCGTCACATCTTTAGTGAGACCGTTTATCACATTTGACATTTCATTTCTTTTAGCATGCTGTGATCAACTACTGATTTTCCATCATTTCCTCTTCTACACAACAAAACTCATTTTTGCTTTTTCAATGTTTTTGACATTTTCAAATTTTCTAAATTTTTACTCCCCCTAAAATCAAAATTGTCACACCCCGACCGCGTAAAACAACAAATCGCGGCGGAAACATCGGGGCGTGTTGCAACAGAATTAATGTTTCATAACCATGGATACCAAAAGTGTTTCGTTTTATTTAAACATTGAATAATTACATCGTTTGGAAATCTAAATACACAATTTAAACATAATCTATCATTGTTATTGTGTCACTAAGGCCTTGTCCAGTCCTATGTGAGCATGCATCTTATCAATCGATATCATTCAACAATACCTGAAACATATGTGAAAACGAGGTCAGCAAAGAAATGCTGGCGAATACATAAGTTTTGTAGGAGTGTCAAAATCATGGCTAGTTTAGATGTTGCAATACTTTATTTAAAAACCTTGTTTTGAAAAAGAGTTTAATATTGCAACTTAATTAACCAACTCAAATCAAGCGGGTTATAGTATATAAAACCTCGTAGCCATGACTCTTAACCCAAAAACATTTGTTTTAGTAAAGCAAATTGTAAAACATTTCGTAATAAATCGTTAATAAAACTTGTTAATAAATCTCGTGAAAAAGTTGTATAGTTTATATCATATCGAAAACCTCGTTTGTGTGACATTGTTTGAAAATCGTTTACCCAAGTGAACTAAATAACGCCACGGTATGTAATGCGATGAAAACACTTATATATAGGAAGTACCAGCGGCGTATCCACCATGCTTTCATCACATTACGCCCGTCCCGTTATCTAATCACCTAACCAAAAACCAATCGTATGTCGCTTTGAAACCAATCGTTTATCCAATCGTTAAAACATCGTGTGAAAACCAATCGTTTACCCAATCGTTAAAACATCGTGTGAAAACCAATCGTTTACCCAAATCGTTTAATTCGTTTTAGATCGTGAAACTACTTATGTGGTCGTCTCGCTAATAACATTCAAACCTTCGTGACTCATCAATCGTCGCTTCTCGTTTTCGTCGCTTCTCGTTTTCGTCGCTTCTCGTTTTCGCATTAACAAACCTCCATAGGGTAAGTTAATAATTTCAGATTCAGTCGCTACCCACCACACCCACACATAACCACGGGTGTAGTAAATAACGGGATTAGTCAGATCCTATGGTACCATAACCTAATACTGGTCGGCTTGATCATTGCTAATGAATGTCATTTGGTTATGTAACCATAACCAACAAGTTTGTTCACTTTTTGAAATCGTTATTAGTTTTGTATAAATCGTCTTAATCGTTTTTGAAACCATTTGTTATAACATCGAAAACATTTAGCACATATGAGTCACCCCAAAACAATTGAAAGCAGTAAAATAGGGGAATAATGTACTCGCCTGATAAATGCTTGGAGGTCTTGAACAACAACCAAACAAATCTAGAGGGAGCACGGAATCAGTCGGCAATCTAAAACTATATAAATAAACCGGACTTATATCGGGAGATCGGATAGGATGAGGCTTGGTAAACCAAATGAGTGTTGGAACTCATATGATATGGTTTAACAAGGCCTACATACTACAATGAAACCAAACCTAAGTGCTATCGACCCATCGCGACCCATTAAGGTAGCTTATGCTACTTTAACGCGTCGTTCGCGTGAAACGCGTTCGAACTGCCTAACTAGTCCTATGACAAGTGTTATATGCCTAAACATGTTACATAATCAGTTATGTGACAAAAGTTTAGGTTACATATGCTTAATTACCAATTATACATGAAAAGGGTATTCTGGTAATTTACCTAAGGCATATAAACTACCTATCATACAACTACTTAAACGATGTGACCATAGGGTATAACCTCGGAAGGTTATTCCCTACCTACTATGGTCACCTAATGTGTTTGGTCGGATCCTAATGATCCACCAAACTGGGTCGAGTTTGAGGGTATAGGCGATTTATTAGATCGCCTACCCTACGACCCTAGACAACGTGGTAATCAGTGGGCATAGTCCCAAGGGACTATGACCAACGTGATTACACTCACGTTGCGAAGTTCAAACGAACTTCGCATTGACCATTACTGGTCAACGCTGAAAGTCAAACAAAGTTTGACTTTCTGACTCGAAAAGCAATAAAATAAGGAAAAGAACGAAAGAATACTTACCCAGGGTCCCCGAATGCTAATCCCGATTCAAGAATCTCAGGTATGAAACAATGGTTTCAACTTAGAGGTTCTCAAATCAGAATTCTAGTGATTTAAGCAATGGGGGGTATGGGGTATTTATAGTATTCGGTCCACCGTTAAGATCGTTTCAAGGAAACCGTCCTTGAATCCAACCCGTACACTTGTCGGAACCTTATGGTGGCTTAAAATGGTTCTTATCCGCTGACTAGACGATTAGGAATGTGTGGTTGAGAATCGAACAGCTGGGACCTGCTGTTAAAAACATTGAATCTGGTCTGGGAGTTGCTTTACGGACCTCAAGGTCATTGAGGTTGAGGTCCGTAAGCTTAAGTTTGGTAGAATTACAGTTTTGGTCCCTGCAGTGCATATAAGGCATTTCTGACACGTTTAAGGCCCGTTAACCCCATTTCAAAGCTCTAAAATGAAGTTAAAGTATAGGGAACTTAAAATGTGCTCAAAAATATCTCGGATGTTGGTTCGTTTGGCCGTACGAACGCGATGTTCGCTTAGTTACGACGGAATGCGCATAAGCGCGAAAAACGATCCAAATGACGAAACGAATGGATTTTTCTTATTCCGAACACTAAAATAAAATGTTTTAGTGCTTACATAAATTTTTGGATGTCCGGATGTATTCAGAACGTGAGTTATGCGCGAAAATGCAAACTTGTGCACTTTTTGACACTTTTAGTCCCTGAATGACACAAAAGTTTATTTTAGCATACCGAACACCTCAAAGCCTATTTCTAAGCTATGTGAAGGATATTTATGGTATGTTTAACTTATGGTCATGCTTCGGAATGTCTGTTACAGTTCAAATTGGCATACTTTCGCAGTTTGTCAAATTTAGTCCCTGTAAGCGATTTAACTTGATTTTGCCATACCAAAGCCTTTAAAACTTATTTCTAAGTTATGTAAAGGTTATTTAAGGTATGTTAAGCCTATGTCACTATTCCGGAGTGTTTGTTGCATTAAACTGGTTATATTTACGCATTGGTGCGCGTATAACCTTCCAGAAAGCGATTCAGAGTTTGAAATCGAATAAGAATCGATATGTGCAAATGATACACATATTAATACAAATACAAATCCAAAGTATGAAATAAAATATTTCATTGGTTTGGTATTTGTTTGATGGCCGTGGAGGCACAGGTGTTACAGTCTCCCCTACTTTAGGAAATTTCGTCCCGAAATTTATTTAGAGGAAACTTGTGAGAGTTTGAAAACATGAAGTTGAAAAGATAAAACAACGCTGGTTAGGGTTCTGAACTTCTAGTAACTTTAATAACATAATAATTGCAATGTAAGAGGGATACTTATATACAAGTATATAAAGCGTCATTGGTGCGTCCACCGTACCTCCATTACATCGTTCTTATTTTGTTATTGTTGTCACTATCGGTTCTTACACATGCTAAATCTTACTGTGGTTTCTGCGCACGGAATTTCATAGTTATGTATGCATCCATAACTACGTACTTCCTTGCATAGTCCACACAGTGCATTTGATAATGTGTAGGGTAAAACCAAATGAACAATCCTGTGATGAGTGTAACTAGACCGCCATTGAGTCCTTTTAATTAAATCAATGAATGATCTAAATAGACTATCAAGGAGTCTGTTCAGCTACATCACTAGATGCCATTCTTTAACCAAATTGTGAATCAATCTTTTTGACTAGACCACCAAAAGGGTCTCTTATGAATCATGGAATGGTACTATATAACCCAAGGGTCTTAACTATTACGTAGAAGCCCATAAGGATTTAAGGTAGTACCTTTTTGAAAATCCTACTATGAATCCCTCATATGAAGATATGAAAGATTCTATGAGGATTTGAAAATCGGATCACACAAAAACATAAAGGAGAACACATAACACATAACCACATAATCGCATAATCGCTTATTCGTATAATCGTTTAATCGTATACTCGTTTAATCGTATAATCGTTTAATTTGTTATCTTTGGACATGGGTATTTAAAGCATACTAGGAATCCAATCCGTGGATTTCATTGGGCACTTTAAATATTTTCAAGAATCTAACTATGAAGATAGGAAGATCTTAAAAGGAATTCGGTTTGTCCTAATTGAGTTGTAATGTACATTTTAAGGTGTACAAGGAATTCAATCAGGGCTCCGATATCAACGAAGGTGTTGATCGTGGTCGGCTCGGGACATGAATAGACCAAGATGTCATCAATAACAACAATGACGAACTGATCCAAATAAGGCTTGCAGACTTTATTTATTAAGTCCATGAAGATGGCTGGAGCATTTGTCAACCCAAAAGGCATGACTGTAAACTCATAATGGCCATACTTCATGCAGAAAGTGATTTTGGGAATATCTTCTTCGAGAATACGAAGTTGATGATACCCAGAACGCAAATCGATCTTGGAAAAGCATGAAGTACCCTACAGATGATCGGAGAGATCATTGATTTAAGGTAGGGGATATTGATTCTTGATGGTAAGCTTATCAAGCTTACGATAATCGATACTCATTTGAAAAGATCCATCTTTCTTTTCACAAAGAGGACAGGAGTTCCCCAAGGTGAAAAGTTCGGACGGATGAATCCTTTATCAGACAACTATTGAAGCTGTTTTGATGATTCTTGCATCTCGAACAATGCAAGACGATAAGGTGCTTTCGCAATTGGGTTGGCATTGGGTACAAAATCATAATGAAACTTGATTTGACGAACTGGAGGCAAACCAGGCAGTTCATCAGGAAACACCTCTGGATAATCCCGAACAATCGGAATATCCTGAATACTCTTGCTCTTGCCTTTCTCCTCGGTGACATGTGCCAGGAAAGCAACATATCCTTTTTGTAGATAACTTGGGCCTTCGTACACGACATGAGCTTCAAACCGCCAGATGGATTCTCACCTCGAATCTCCAGAACATTGCGAGAAGACAAAGGAATGCGAACAATCTTATCGGAACAAACCACCTCAGCGTGATGTTTGGTTAATCAATCGATTCTAACGACAATGTCGAAACTCCTGAGTTGCATCGGTGTGAGGTCAAAAGGAAAAAGATGATTACCAAGGTTCAACTGGCAATCACGAATAACAGAATCGAGAACAAGAGGTTTACCAGTAGCATCTTCGTCAAATAAGGGTTTTCTTAGTTTGGTTCTAGGTTTCGCAAGCAAGGGCTCAAATGACAATGAAACAAAACTTCTAACTGCACCAGAATCAAAAGAATAGATGTGGGTCGATTGTTAACAAGAAACGTACCGTTAACCACTTAGGTACCATCGACAACGAAGTGGTCAGCTCGGGGCTCGTTTGCATTCGGATTGAATGCTCCTTCATGAGCGGGATCGACAATTGGAAAGACACAAGAGATATCAACAAAACGCAAGAGGGGATCATTTGTTCGTTAACTCGAACAAACAAACGACTCGCGGAGATTAATCAAAGTAAATGAATCAAAATAATGTATCACGAAGACATGCTCGCCTATAAGTGAACACTCATCCCAAGAATTCCCAGGTAAGCACAACTGGTCTCGCGTCTGATGAGATATATACGAAGTGCTTGCCTAGACAGAAAACCCAGAATACAGGCACTCACTCTTCCAGTTTGCACGTGTTCACATTATTTAGACTCAAACTTTGACGAGATTTTGAAAACTTAAAGGGGTTCAAAACCATATAACAGAGGGTTCAAAACCTTGTAATCAATCATCCTAGAACAGATGATTAGTTTTCAAAGCGGATTCGAAAATTGTGTTCTTGTTGTGGTTGTCACCTAAGGATAAGTGACGGTATTGTTTTAAGATCTAAACACAAGAATCTTGTGTTAGGGTCCTAAGAAGGTTATAGACTAGGTCAAAGCATTACTAATAACCTAATTCCCTATAACCATTGGCTCTGATACCATCTTTTCTGTCACACCCCGACCGCGTAAAACAACAAATCGCGGCGGAAACATCGGGGCGTGTTGCAACAGAATTAATGTTTCATAACCATGGATACCAAAAGTGTTTCGTTTTATTTAAACATTGAATAATTACATCGTTTGGAAATCTAAATACACAATTTAAACATAATCTATCATTGTTATTGTGTCACTAAGGCCTTGTCCAGTCCTATGTGAGCATGCATCTTATCAATCGATATCATTCAACAATACCTGAAACATATGTGAAAACGAGGTCAGCAAAGAAATGCTGGCGAATACATAAGTTTTGTAGGAGTGTCAAAATCATGGCTAGTTTAGATGTTGCAATACTTTATTTAAAAACCTTGTTTTGAAAAAGAGTTTAATATTGCAACTTAATTAACCAACTCAAATCAAGCGGGTTATAGTATATAAAACCTCGTAGCCATGACTCTTAACCCAAAAACATTTGTTTTAGTAAACCAAATTGTAAAACATTTCGTAATAAATCGTTAATAAAACTTGTTAATAAATCTCGTGAAAAAGTTGTATAGTTTATATCATATCCAAAACCTCGTTTGTGTGACATTGTTTGAAAATCGTTTACCCAAGTGAACTAAATAACGCCACGGTATGTAATGCGATGAAAACACTTATATATAGGAAGTACCAGCGGCGTATCCACCATGCTTTCATCACATTACGCCCGTCCCATTATCTAATCACCTAACCAAAAACCAATCGTATGTCGCTTTGAAACCAATCGTTTATCCAATCGTTAAAACATCGTGTGAAAACCAATCGTTTACCGAATCGTTAAAACATCGTGTGAAAACCAATCGTTTACCCAAATCGTTTAATTCGTTTTAGATCGTGAAACTACTTATGTGGTCGTCTCGCTAATAACATTCAAACCTTCGTGACTCATCAATCGTCGCTTCTCGTTTTCGTCGCTTCTCGTTTTCGCATTAACAAACCTCCATAGGGTAAGTTAATAATTTCAGATTCAGTCGCTACCCACCACACCCACATATAACCACGGGTGTAGTAAATAACGAGATTAGTCAGATCCTATGGTACCATAACCTAATACTGGTCGGCTTGATCATTGCTAATGAATGTCATTTAGTTATGTAACCATAACCAACAAGTTTGTTCACTTTTTGAAATCGTTATTAGTTTTGTATAAATCGTCTTAATCGTTTTTGAAACCATTTGTTATAACATCGAAAACATTTAGCACATATGAGTCACCCCAAAACAATTGAAAGCAGTAAAATAGGGGAATAATGTACTCGCCTGATAAATGCTTGGAGGTCTTGAACAACAACCAAACAAAGCTAGAGGGAGCACGGAATCAGTCGGCAATCTAAAACTATATAAATAAACCGGACTTATATCGGGAGATCGGATAGGATGAGGCTTGGTAAACCAAATGAGTGTTGGAACTCATATGATATGGTTTAACAAGGCCTACATACTACAATGAAACCAAACCTAAGTGCTATCGACCCATCGCGACCCATTAAGGTAGCTTATGCTACTTTAATGCGTCGTTCGCGTGAAACGCGTTCGAACCGCCTAACTAGTCCTATGACAAGTGTTATATGCCTAAACATGTTACATAATCAGTTATGTGACAAAAGTTTAGGTTACATATGCTTAATTACCAATTATACATGAAAAGGGTATTCTGGTAATTTACCTAAGCCATATAAACTACCTATCATACAACTACTTAAACGATGTGACCATAGGGTATAACCTCGGAAGGTTATTCCCTACCTACTATGGTCACCTAATGTGTTTGGTCGGATCCTAATGATCCACCAAACTGTGTCGGGTTCGAGGGTATAGGCGATTTATTAGATCGCCTACCCTACGACCCTAGACAACGTGGTAATCAGTGGGCATAGTCCCAAGGGACTATGACCAACGTGATTACACTCACGTTGCGAAGTTCAAACGAACTTCGCATTGACCATTACTGGTCAACGCTGAAAGTCAAACAAAGTTTGACTTTCTGACTCGAAAAGCAATAAAATAAGGAAAAGAACGAAAGAATACTTACCCAGGGTCCCCGAATGCTAATCCCGATTCAAGAATCTCAGGTATGAAACAATGGTTTCAACTTAGAGGTTCTCAAATCAGAATTCTAGTGATTTAAGCAATGGGGGGTATGGGGTATTTATAGTATTCGGTCCACCGTTAAGATCGTTTCAAGGAAACCGTCCTTGAATCCAACCCGTACACTTGTCGGAACCTTATGGTGGCTTAAAATGGTTCTTATCCGCTGACTAGACGATTAGGAATGTGTGGTTGAGAATCGAACAGCTGGGACCTGCTGTTAAAAACATTGAATCTGGTCTGGGAGTTGCTTTACGGACCTCAAGGTCATTGAGGTTGAGGTCCGTAAGCTTAAGTTTGGTAGAATTACAGTTTTGGTCCCTGCAGTGCATATAAGGCATTTCTGACACGTTTAAGGCCCGTTAACCCCATTTCAAAGCTCTAAAATGAAGTTAAAGTATAGGGAACTTAAAATGTGCTCAAAAATATCTCGGATGTTGGTTCGTTTGGCCGTACGAACGCGATGTTCGCTTAATTACGACGGAATGCGCATAAGCGCGAAAAACGATCCAAATGACGAAACGAATGGATTTTTCTTATTCCGAACACTAAAATAAAATGTTTTAGTGCTTACATAAATTTTTGGATGTCCGGATGTATTCAGAACGTGAGTTATGCGCGAAAATGCAAACTTGTGCACTTTTTGACACTTTTAGTCCCTGAATGACACAAAAGTTTATTTTAGCATACCGAACACCTCAAAGCCTATTTCTAAGCTATGTGAAGGATATTTATGGTATGTTTAACTTATGGTCATGCTCCGGAATGTCTGTTACAGTTCAAATTGGCATACTTTCGCAGTTTGTCAAATTTAGTCCCTGTAAGCGATTTAACTTGATTTTTCCATACCAAAGCCTTTAAAACTTATTTCTAAGTTATGTAAAGGTTATTTAAGGTATGTTAAGCCTATGTCACTATTCCGGAGTGTTTGTTGCATTAAACTGGTTATATTTACGCATTGGTGCGCGCATAACCTTCCAGAAAGCGATTCAGAGTTTGAAATCGAATAAGAATCGATATGTGCAAATGATACACCTATTAATACAAATCCAAAGTATGAAATAAAATATTTCATTGGTTTGGTATTTGTTTGATGGCCGTGGAGGCACAGGTGTTACAAAAATCTGTTTCAATTTTGATTTTCTGAGAAAATTTGAAAACAAACTGTACACGGTAAAGTGACAACATGATGAAAATTACTTCAATTCTCCATTCACTTGGCTTAAACAATCAGAACTCCCCCTGACAACAAAACATTTTCCCATAGTGATTTAAAAACACTTAAGTTTGTTTTAATCAAAATGGTTTTTCCGGAAAATTAGTTTTGTGAGTCATTTCTCAAACATGGGGATTATTCATCACCTTGTTTTCTTTAACAACATGTAGGAATTTAACATTTTCCGATTTTAACAACAATACCACATGTAGAAAATCAAGTACAACTTAATGTCCCTGATTAACCACTTGTAAATCGAAATATCACAAACGTGAATTTCTCAAGAAAGATGCTGATTCCTGCTCCACTCTTACCAACCTGGGAGCTCCGGCAAGTCAGGTTTTTTATTTAAACAGATCCACCCAAGCCTGACGAACCTTAGGTGTTTTTGAGTGATCGTCACTTGGTTTCTTTTCAATTTTCTGTTTTAACTTTCCGTTAGACAATGATGGAAAATTTGCATCATCCATTGTCTTAACGGAATTATCACTTTTTAGATCAACAGATGGCTCTTCTGGTTTTGATGAACCAGATTCATCGCCCGAACGTGACTCCTTTGACTTTGTCAAGTCAAATTCATTGCCTGATCGTGGCTTGTCTGACTTTGATGAGCCAGATTCATTGCAAAAACATGGCTCCTTTGTTTCCGAAGAAACAAACTCATCGCCAGAAAGTGAAAATTTCACTTTCTTTGATTTGTTAACCTCTTGATTAACCATTTTTTCTTTCTTTAGTATCCTTTTTGTCCTCAGATTTGTATCTGATGATTTCGTTTTACTTGACTTTGCAGTTGAGTGAAGCGATTCATCAGAACTCTTATTAGACCCAACAGATGTACCCGAAGACAAAATCCTGTCGAGATACTCTCGTGCTTTCTTCCTTTTCTTTCTCAGTCTGTCTTTCTGCCCTTGTGAAAGCTTTACTTTCTGTTCTTTAGACTTTTCTTCGACTTTGACTGGTTTCTTCTTTGTCATTTTCTGAGATTCAGCCCTCGATCTTCCCATTGATCTCATTGGGCAATCTCTTGCAATATGGCCTTTGATATGACATTCAAAGCATCTTCTTGTCTCAAAACTCCAACTTTGGCAGTTAACAACAATGTGTCCTTGATAACCACAGGTATAACACACTCTGTTATCATACCAATTTCCACTACACTACGTCAAAAAAGGCTTACGACCACATAAAAAAGTGTGACCATATGTCTTTCGCCACACTTTTTTTTCCAGCTCAAGTGTGACCAAAGGTCGAGTCATCGTATGTATCATATGGCCACATTCACTTATGTGTGGCCGTAGCAACTTAAACTGTGGCTAAAAGGTCTTGTTGAAATCAATCATTTTGTCCAATAAGTGTGGCTAAAGTGGTAGCCACGGCCACATGAATTTACTATGAGTGTGACCATTTATATTATATAGTCACTAATAAGTTTGTTTTAGCCACAATAATTATAAAAAATGTGGCAAAAAGGTAGTTGTAATCAAGCAAATGGTCCATTAATGTAGCTAAATAGTATCAATTGTCACATGAATTTATTGTATGTGTGGCCCTTTGTATTATATAGCCACATGAACTCACTCTAAGTGTGGTCGTTTGTGTTGTATAGTCACTAAAATGTTTGTTTTAGCCACATCAATTTAAAAAAAAATGTGGCAAAAGGTTGTTGTAATCAAACAAATAGTTAATTATGTGTGACTTAATGGTATCAATGACCACAAGAATATATTACAACTGTGGTTGTTTCTATTATGTAGCCACATGAATTTACAATAAGTGTGACCATTTATATTATGTAGTCACTAAAAAGATTGTTTTAGCCACACTAATTTAAAAAACATGTGGCAAAAAGATTGTTGTAATCAAGCATTTCCTTCATTAAGTATGACTAAATGGTAGTAATGGCCACATAAACACACTGTAAGTGTTGTCGTTTCTATTATTTAGTCACATGAGTTTACTATAAGTGTGACTAAAATCTATTTCTAAACACACAAAAAAACTTTGTAATTTTAAATGTGACTATTATGTAACCTTTAATCACACATAAAGTTGTAATTCTAAGTGTGGCTATTATTTAATCTTTGGTCACCATTTTATTTTTTATCCATAACGTTTGCTAATATTTCGTCACACGAAAATAAAAAAAAATGGCTATGGTGTGACTAATGGTTATGTAAAGCCACATGAAATTTTATAATTTTAATATGGCTATCGTCTAACCTTTAGCCACACATTATATTTTTTCCACATGGATTTCGTCACACCAAAATTAACAAAGTGACGATGATGTGACTAACGATTATGTAAAGCCACATGAAAATTTGTAATTTTAAGTGTAACTAATGTTTAACCTTTGGTCACACATAATTTGTTTTTACATGATGTTTGCTATCATTTTGTCACACAAAAATAATAAAGTGCTCGTGTGGCTAATGTTTATGTAAAGCCACATGAAGTTGTGCTTTCAAGTGTGGCTAATGACTAACATTTAATCACACATGTGTATTGTGGTGCTATGTGGCCATTCTCGTACAATAAAAACATCATGAAACATGAGAAAACCTAAAACCAAATAATATTAAAATTAATAAACCAAAAGCTGTGCATAATGTTTTCAATTTAAATACCAAAATTTAAACTTCTAATAAAAAACTTTCTACCATTATTGGAAAAGTAAATGATTGTACACATAAAGTAAGAATTAGTTTAGAGTGTTTTCATGTTCTACTTGCTCCTTGTCTTTTTTTATGTCATCTAGCTTTGTAAAACGTATCTTTTACTTCTTTGCCATTTGAGCTGTAGTGTTTTGTGTTTGAATACTTGATAGATTTGGTGCCTGAAAAAAAAAAAAAAAAAAAAAAAACATGAAACAAATATCAATAACTAGAGTAATTAATCTTAATCATATATTAATAAAGAACAGACCTTTTAGCAAGTTTTAACAAGTGATTTTGGCCAAGCAACAAAAGTATTTAGTGCATCCCCGACTGTTTTGAACTCCCCTGATTCTACTGGTAAAATTGTTGCTACTTTTATAACTCTATCAATAGAAACTCTATAGCAATTATCTTGTAGTGGAACACAATTAATGCCTTGTTTTTCCACTGACAAGTGAATTGTACCATATCCCACACAATTGTTCAAATTTATAGTATACAAAGTGTACTTGATTTTCTACAAAAAGAAATGTTATATCAACATCTTAAGGTTAAAGTCAAGAGAAATATTGTATTTCGTAACATATACCTCTAGAACATTTGCTGAAAGTGTATTATGTATATTTTCTTGTGATTCCAAATGAGATGATGACCCAAGAAGTGAAGTCTCATCCGTAGACAAAACATCTTTTTTTTTTTTTCTGATTGTCATATTTTCCTAAAAGCATTTAATTAATCAAGCTATAGAAAATCAGCAATCATACATAAAAACTATAAAAAAGAATGTTAAATTTTCAAATACTTACCGTTATTATAATTTCTTTTGGCACCATTTTAGATGTGGTAACATGAGGAGTGACTTCTGTTTGCACTACTTTACTTGATATGTTAGATGTGGTAACATTAGCATTGTCCTTTCATCCAGGATTGTTGTCCATAGAATTTACCTACAATTCAATTAATTATGTTATAAAATATCAACAATTACATGGGAATTATAAAAAAATAATGAAATTATCACGCGTACATTTGTTGCCATTTCTTTTTGCACTATTTTAGATGTGGTAGCACTAGCATTATGCGTTGATCCAACATGTTTATCCACAGAATTTACCTACAAAATGTAACAAGGGAGCAAATACAAATAATACCATTTTGTGAAACAGAAACAAGTTCTAAAATTGTAATGCTCATGTCAAATTTAAATAAATAGGTTGTAATATACGATGGCTAACAATAGTTAACATTTGATAACTCTTAAGGTATTAATATGCTAATAAAATAAGTCACTTACATGTGTTTTCTTCCACCCGAGTTTGTAAATGTTGTACGCATTTTTTGTAACCTTGTCAACCCCCTCTTTGGTATTTTTGTTTTAGGTACTATGTTCTCTGTCAAATCCATATCCGAGATATCACTTTCAGATTCATCTGTCAAATCCCTATCCGAGAAATCACTTTCTTCAAAATCCATGATGCTAGAAATGAGTTTGACAAAATATTGTTATCATAGACAATAGTATGAACGATTAAATTTTCCAGAAATGAGTTTAACAAAAATGAGATCTAGACTCAAGTTTATACCAAGTTTGTCTAACACAAGTCTACAGTTTAGATTGGTTCGTGAGGGTTTGACATTTTTTAGTCGATTAACTATCGCTATATAATTTTTTTTTTGTTCCGGTTCGGGTTGGATCGGGTCTGGCCATATAATAAAATAACAAAAATACATCGTTTGTTCCTATTCCTTTTTTGGTTTTACAGTTGTCGCTAACATGGATTTGTTTATTAAGTTTCAATTATTAATTATGCCATTTACTTTTGACATGCCCAATGGACTTAACTTGACATGTATAACACTAAAGAAAATATTGGCAGGGTGCAAGTGACTCGTGCGTCCATATAGTGGGTATGTCCATTAGCGATGTGCTCATATCACCAAAATCGTGTACCAGTACCGAAAATACCCGGTACGGTTCGGTACCGGTATTCAAATGTGAAAAAAGGGTAAATACCGGTATAAACAACTACCAGTTCTTGTTTTATTCGGTATATAGGTATCAAAATGAGTCAAGTTTATACCAAATCTGTATATGAGTCTTTATATCCTAAATTTATTAAGCCAGCCCTCACCTACTAATTATTATTTGCAAAACAACAAACAGATCTGGGAATATTGTTATAAAGTGGGAAAGTTGGTTGACTTTCAATTTCTAATGTAATTATTAATAAAATGCTCTTTTTATTTTATGTTTCTGTATGCCACTGGCTAGTTTTGATTTGTTCAAATAACAAAGCTGCCTTTTAAAAAAATTAGTTGTGGTTTTCAAAAAGAATCACGTGAGCAACACAAAAAAATTCAAACCCTAATTCTAAACAGCCACTACACACATTTTGAATACATGGATTTCTAATCATAACCCTAGGCGCCTAAACAATGGTGACAAGCAACTGTATCACTACGATGGTAATATATCTTACGAATAAACAACCACAAGACGCTTTTTGAATAGATATGAAGAAATTAGGGTTCTTGTACTTACCTTAATCACGTCAGTCCTTAAATGGTTTTTAGAGCTCCGATTAAGGTCTAGAATCGAAAGAGACAACCGCTAATCGGATGGCAGGGTTCCGATTTGTGTTCCTCTTCCTTCGGTTCACGTTCAATCAAAGCAGAGACTAGATGGATTCAATGGAGATGCTTCGTGTCTGTGTCTGGTCTCTTTCTCTCTATATCATATGCCAAAATAACAAGTCGATTAATCATAAAAACAAAAGGGCGTATCTGTTTACCATATCCAGGGATGAATTTTGGGAGGGAATTAATCCATTGAGTTAAGGAAAATAGGGGGAAAGTGAAAATGAACAAATTTTGAGAGGGAGACAAAATAGAAACGAGGGGGAAATTAGAATTTTTTTTGGGTAAGTGGTGGGAAATGATATTATATTTTATATAAAAGTATAATAAAAAACTTATATAGAAATAAGTTTTATTTATAAATAATATTGTAAAACTATACATGATTAATATCCTAGCTTTTATATCCAAATAATATTGTAAAACTATACATGATCAATATCCTATAATTTTATGTTACGTTTGAAAGATTTATGTTGCGTATAAATGTCCCTAACTAATCTTGTTTGACAACTAACTAACATATTTGATTAAATAAAATAACTGAATATTTCACTATAAATGATCCTCATTGGCTCTACAATAATTACCTATAATTAGCAATCATTGTCTCTAATTGATCCTAACTCGAATCACTTGACCACCAGTGGCCTTATTGGCCATCAATTACCCACTTGACCATCAATTATCCTAATTAACCAATAACAGACCTAATCGTAATTAACTGATAATGACCATACTAATTTAGTCCCTAGTGGTCAAATTTCCTACAGTTGGTGTTGTTTTTCGGGTCGTGTTAGAAATTCACACCCCTACTCACCAGAGCACTATAACAACCAATTCACCTTCATTGCCCCTAGTTGACCATGATTGGGCTTAGTTGACTGTGGTTGGGTCCAACTGACCGTCATTGGGTCTAATTGACAATTATTGAGCTCAACAACCCTAATTGACCTTCATTGGGCCTAACTGATCTTGTTGAACCCAAATAACCATCAGTGGGCCTAAATGACTATCATTGGTTCTAATTGACCATCATTGAACATAATAGACCATCATTGAGCCTTATTAACCCAAATTGACTTTCAGTGAGCCTACTTGACCATCATTAGGCCTAATTGACCATCATTGATCTCAACAACCCCAACTGACCTTCATTGGGCCTAATTGACCTTTTTGAACCCAAATAACCATCATTGGGCCTAAATGACTATCATTGATTCTAGTTGACCATCATTGAATATAATAGACCATCATTGAGCCTTATAAACCCTAATTGACTTTTAGTGAGCCTACTTGACCATCATTGAGACTTATTAACCCTAATTGGCCTTCATTGGGCCTAGTTAACCATCATTAGGCCTAATTGACCATCATTGAGCTCAACAACCCCAATTGACCTTCATTGGGCCTAATTGACCTTTTTGAACTCAAATAACCATCATCGGGCCTAAATGACTATCATTGGTTCTAATTGACCATCGTTGAACATAATAGACCATCATTGAGCCTTATTAACCCAAATTGACTTTATGTGAGCCAACTTGATCATTGAGCCTTATTAACCGTAATTGACCTTCATTCGGCCTAGTTAACCATCATTAGGCCTAATTGACCATCATTAAGCATCATCAACCGAAATTGATCTTCGTTGAGCCTAGTTGACCATCAACCAACCTAAACTATTTTTTTACCGAATAAATATGATTTATAGTTTTAGTTTATTTAATTTTCTATAACTAACAAAATGGTTATTTTATTTTGATTTTAAATTATTTTTTAATATAAAAGTTATTAAAAAATTTAAATTTTTACATTTGTCAAATATATTTAATAAAATACATGAGCGCGTGACTATAAGTTATTAGACAAAATCAATTTATAGACAAAATCAATCGACGTTGTGAGGACGGAATCGGTTTCGATCATCAAGGCACCGGTACCCGCATACCCTACGTTACCGAAGCGAATACCGGTGTTGGTCCTGATAACATTGATACCAGTAAAAATGTTGTTAAAATAGCTACAATGACGGGCATAAGGATATCTACAAATTCAAACTTTAAATTATCACGACATGCGTGCACATCAAATTATCGCCTAGATTTGGTCAGTTGTTCACGAGTCGTGAGATCCATGGGTTATCTACATCACGATATGCGTGCACATCAAATTATCATCGAGAAGGGTGTTGTTGGTCCGTCAGAAGCATTATAATACCATATTAATTCATGATGCAAAATCTAATATATATTAGAAAGGGTAAATTACTTTTTGAGTCCCTGTGTTTTATGGGTTTTAACTAGTTGAGTCCAAAAGCAAAAAGTTTAACGACCTGAGTCCCTATAAGCATTTTCTTTAACCATTTGAGTCCAAATTTCTAACTCCATCCATCAAGTCTGTTAACTATAAGGGTAATTTGGTCATTTACACACAAAGTACAACTCTTATATGCACAAGAGTATAAGGAACAAGTAATTAATGCATAAACTTTCTCACTCATCTTTACACACTCCCCTCTCTCTCTCTAAACACCCGCACAACCACCATCCCCACCACTGCCACCACCATCCCCACCACCGCCACCTCCAAACACCCACCACCACCGTCATGTCCCTAACAATCAAATCACAAAAGCTCAATAATCTGTTTAATCACACATCCAAACACCCTAATTAACATCTCATTTCACATACATTCCTAAACATTTCACAATCAAATCAGAATAATGTAACATAATTGTTTGTACTAACTACTAACCAATTTCACATTCAATTCCAATAGCAAGCACAGTAGCCAAATACTTAGTATCAGATCCTCTTTTCTTCAACCTTCACCTGTTCAGCCAAATCCATATACTCAATCGTAAGCAATCTAGCAACAAAACAAGAAACAGCACCATAATGCACAACCGCGTCAATGCCTCAACCTGCAAGCAACATAATATCCGGATTGCTCTCATGGTTAAGTAACCCAACAAGCACTAAGCGAATAACCTGCGTCAACGCCTCAACCTGCTTCCCTTCTTTCCCATCAGCCCGTAAACCAGAAAGCATCTTCTTTAACCTCCCATTCTGCTGAAACGACGAACCCCCACACCACCGCCCTCTTCCAGCTACGAGTTTCCATAGAAAACTTCAAAACTGCTTTTTGTATCGACAATAAACGACGATTGAAGCCATAACGGAATATTATCAGCGTTGTTACTTGTTGTAAGGTTGTTGAACGTTGCAAATGATGCCTGATTTTGGTGCGAATTTAGGTTTAAAATGGGGCTGAATTTGAGGGACCCTAGGGGAATTGGTTTGGTGGATTAATGGGAACTTTTTGTTTGTTTGAGTGTGTGTGACAGGGAAATTAAGAGGTGGAAGATGAGATCAAACAACAGACAGAGCTAGGATTGCGAACGGTTCTTCTAGGGTTGCTTAACCATGATCATCATCACCAGTGTTCGAGGTTACAGTGACGGTGTTGATGGTGGTCTGGAGGTTTGTGGTTGAGGTGGTGGTTGGAGATGGAGGTGGTTGTAGCTATGGTGGTGACGGTGGTGGTGTTGATGGTGGTCTAGAGAGAGAAAGTAAGATGAGAGGGAGAGATGGAGGTGACAATTTAGAGAGATAGAGATAAGGGTATATAAGAGAGACAGATATTTTTTTATTTTATTTTTTAATTATAAGGGTATTTTGGTAATTTAACAATACTTAACTAAAAAATGATGGATGGAGTTAGAAATTTGGACTCAAATGGTTAAAGAAAATGCTTATAGGGACTCAGGTCGTTAAACTTTTTGCTTTTGGACTCAACTAGTTAAAACCCATAAAACACAGGGACTCAAAAAGTAATTTACCCTATTAGAAATATACAATTCAAACCTACTAGATATATTCACCTACGAAAAAAAAAGGATCTCATTAATTAGCAACATCCCATCCATTATTATGTTACGATATATCATTTAAATGAGAAGGATTCATCGTACAAGAAGATATATATCATTAAAACAGAGGCGACTGAAAAAAAGATGTCGTTAAAAAAATTGTTTAACAAGTAAGACATTATTAGACATATATATATTTTGGACTTTTAAAGTCAAAACAACTATGGTTATAAGCATATGTCCATAACTGTGACAAATTTTATTAGAACCTTTCCCTACAGTTGTCTGAATAATATGTAATGCTGAATGATAATATTAGAACCTTTGCCTACAATTGTCTGAATGGCTGGATTGTAAAGGAATGTTAACCGTGCCGAGCTCGAGCTTGAAAAATTACCTACGCGTCGAGCTCGAGCTTTAGAAACAAACCTCGAAACGAGGCAAGCTCGGGCTTTTATAAGTTAAACAAAGCTTAGAATGGAGCCAGTGGGTGCGAGTTTAACGTAAAGGCAATGGGGTTGTAATGTATGTTTTTTTCTGCGATTTTGCTGCAGATTTTTGCAGTTTTTTTCTGCAGATTTTTTGCGATTTTGCTGCAGATTTTTTTTGCAGTTTTGTTTTCAGCCTTTTTCTGTTTGTAGCTGGTGTAAACATTGTATTTTGGTGGCACTAACACCCTGTTGGTATGAAGAAATTTCGTTCGCCGTTAAAAAAAACTTATTTAAACATCATTAACAAAAACTAAGTCCTAAACCATTCCCCAATCCCACATGGAATAGTCAAACCATTCCAGATGCACCCCTCAAAAACATCGTTTAGGTTCGGTTTCGGTTTTTTTGTTTCTGTTTGGTAGGTTTATTCGGTTCCATCTCGGTTCAGTTTTAATTTTTTTGTTTCGTTTTGATGGGTTTTTTCGGTTTTGTTTCGGATTGGTTTTGATCTTTATAGTTTTTTTTATACCGTTTCGGTTTGTTTTTGTTTCGGTTTGGTCGTTTCGTTTGAGTTTTTATGTTTTGTTTCGGTTTCAATTTTATTTAGTTTTTTGTTTCATTTTAGTCGTTTCGGTTCGGTTTCGGTTGTATTGTTTCATTTTGGTTGGTTTTTCGGTTTCGATTTTTTCTGATTTTTTTGTATCGTTTTGGTCGGATTCGTTTTGGTTTCGGTTTTTTGTTTCTTTTTGGTCGTTTTTTTTCAGTCTCTGTACCGACTCGAACAAAAGGTATATTAATGATGAAATCATGTTTATAGAAATAGCAAAAAAAACCCAACCCGTTTCAACCCGAAACCCATTTTGAACTAGACCCGATCTCACCCGAACCTGTTTGGACCCGAATCCATTCCAACCCGGACCCGTTCTGGCCCGACCCAAAACAACATTTTTTTTTAATTTGACCTATTCTGACCCTAACCAGTTCTGACCCATGACCCGTTCTGACCCGACCCAACCCATTTGCCCGTCCTAACTGTGATTATGTTGGGGTTTAATTTCCAGATATTGCAGCCAACAAACATACCTAGGGCTGTAAACGAACCGAACGTTCAGCGAACAGTTCGTGAACCGTTCGGCGGGAAGTTCGTTTATGTTCGTTCGTTTAATAAACGAACGAACATGAACAAGAAATTCCGTTTGATTAGTTAAATGAACGAACATGAACAAAGGTCTCGTTCGTTCAATTGTGTTCGTGAACGTTCGGTAAGGTGTTCGTGAACATTCGTTCATTTGCGTTCGTTTATGTTCGTATGTTCGTGTTTTAATTAAAGATTTTTATACTTTCATATATTTTATCTATAATTTTTATACTATTAAACTTTTATTTATATCATTACCCTAACAATTAAACTAGGAAACCCTCTTTCACCTTGTTTATGCACCATTTCCCTTTCTTTTCTCATTATTTACATCGACGAATATGATCTACTCCGTTCCACAAAAAGGGATTCAAGTTCTAGTGCTACTCTCTGGGCCATCCACCTTTATCCTTCATCGCGTTCCCCAAATTTATTTGTGCTCGCTTGTGTTCGTGAACCGTTCGTGAACACGCTCATTTCCTTAATGAACGAACACGAACATAAAATCTCGTTCGGTAAGTGTTCGTGAACCGTTCGTGAACACATTTATTTCCTTAACGAACGAACACGAACAAGGCCTCGTTCGTGTTCGTTCGGTTCGTTTACAGCCCTAAACATACCTCATCAAATCAAATCCAACAATTTGATGGTTGATATTCATTTCAAAAAGATTCCCATAATACCCCTGCCTTATTAAATTTCTAGATCTGGTATATATTTTGCTTTCCCATTGACAACTGAGTTTTTTAAATACTTCCTGTATATGAAGGAGACTCCTTTATCAGTCCACAAGATCTTTCCAATCTCATTAAACCAGTTTAGCACCAACTGATAAACCAAAATCTGCATCAAGACCATAATACTAAAAAAATACCAAAAATACCCCTGCCCCCATTTTCAAAGAAAAAACATGGGCTGTTAGGAAATACTTTCTCCACCATAAAGGCTTCAAAAATATGCATCAAAATGTATACAGGGATTTTGAGCAACCACCAGGACATAAATCAACCCATGGTCTTTGAATACTTCCAGAATTTGATTAGCTGTTCTTTTGTATGCTGAGAATTTTCATGAGTTCCGGTTAAGCCAGATAAGCAAAATTCCAGAATATATAATCAACCAGAGTATTTTTTTTTTGTCCTGTATTCGAACCAAGGGAGGAAGCTGGGAATTGGAGAAGTTCCAGAACCAAGTTGCAGGATCTGACGTCAATACCAATCTACTCTGAGACTCTGCACCATGTTTCTGCAGCAACCGAGCAAGAATAAAAGTGTGAACAACGTCTTCCACCTTCAAAGCGTACAGAGAGCAGTTGACATCTTGTATCTGCACACCACGTTGCACCAGCGAAGATGCAACAGGGATTCGGTTTAGAGCTAGTGGCCACACAAAGCATCGAGTTTTTAAAGGGACCCAAGTTAACCAACTTATTTTGGGTGAGCGTGCGTCAATATCAGTTGCTTCTATCCATCTCCTGCAAGATTTAGTAGAAAAGACCCCAGAAGTGTGTGAAGTCCTTGAGACGGATTAATAGCATACTCAAACTCAGAACCAGTCACTTGAGAGCTTTATATATTGTTCAGAGTTGACTCGGTAAGCCCCGAACCGGTATCATCCACTTCTTTGGTGCTCTTAACATCTGTCTTATGTTCCCCCAAGCCCTTGTCAAGATGACCCTTAACATCCTTAGCAATGCCATTACTCACCAGGACCATAAGAGGATCAACAGCCAATCCATTCTCAACATTCACCTCGTCTTTACCACACTTACCTCCGTAACACTTACTGTCATAGCCCCGTGAACAACGCCATTAGTCTCCGATATCAGCGGATCAACAGTCACCCCTTCATTCTTAAACTACTCAACGTTACACCTGCATCACCAAACTCGCCAGCACTCACCTCGACACTCAAGTTCACAAACACATAGGCGGAATCGATGTTGCCATTACAATTACCATTACCACAGACATTACTATCAACAGTAGAAACACCACCTACTGCATTCACACCAGAACGACACTTCTCCTCCTCCACCTTACAAACCATCTCACTGCAAACAATTTCAGCACCAGCCGTCATCTCGAAACGTTCGCAAATCCTTTAACAGATTCGGATCCGGATTTGGTATGATCCAGATGCAAAAAATCAAATCGAACATTAACCGAATTGGAATCTACCGGATTAAATCATTGTACGACATTATAACAAAAACTCAAATGCAATCTACCGTACTCTAACTACCTCACCCATATTTTTGTTGAAATTTGATAGAATCCTCAAATATATGATATGAGACAAGATGTATTTGTAGATTAACCTATACAATAACACGGTATCTTAAAAGAGCTGTTGGTATGCAACCATAATTCATCATCTCCGTCTTCAGTTCTACATCCTTCCTCCATAAACCTAGGTTTTTTAATTTCAAAATTAGGACTACTCTATAGGGGAGAGTTACCTGGTTGCAGAGGAAGGCACTGGAACAGAGGGATGAGTAGGCAGGGTGAAAAGGATGGAGCTTGATGGAGGGATGAATAGGAATTGAAGATTTTGGGTGTATTTTGTGGGTGGGTAATTAAAGATGGTCCCGTAAACTAATTAAAGTGTGACGATATACAACTTGTAGTCACATTTTTTTTGTTTTGCCATAACCATTGATAATTTTTAGACACATATAAAAACTTATAAGTGGCTGATAAATATCACTTTTTAGTCACATAAATGCGCAAGTGGCCGTATATATATTATTTTTAGCCATATCATTAAAATTTTATTGTGCCAGTTAGTAAAATTTGGCCACACTTTTCTACTGTGACTAGTGATTGTCACACTTTTTATTGAAAGTGTGACTAAAGGTTTGAAAAAGATGTGTTTTCGCCACATAAATTTAAAAATTATACAAATACTGTGGCAGTAGGTCACGTTTGGCCACACTTTTCGAGCTGTGGCTAGACTGGCTAGCAAATGTCACATTTTTTTAAAAAAGTGTAACCAAATGTTTTGAGCTGTAATACAATGGTCACATTAATAACAAAATGTGTGGCTAAAAGTGTTTTAAAATATTATAAATGACCTTTAGCCACACATTTAGTCAAAACTGTGCCAGGCTTGTGTTTGAAAAAGTGAGGCTAAAGCCCAATTTTGACGTACCTTAGGTGTTTTTGAGTGATCGTCACTTGGTTTCTTTTCAATTTTCTGTTTTAACTTTCCGTTAGACAATGATGGAAAATTTGCATCATCCATTGTCTTAACGGAATTATCACTTTTTAGATCAACAGATGGCTCTTCTGGTTTTGATGAACCAGATTCATCGCCCGAACGTGACTCCTTTGACTTTGTCAAGTCAAATTCATTGCCTGATCGTGGCTTGTCTGACTTTAATGAGCCAGATTCATTGCCAAAACATGGCTCCTTTGTTTCCGAAGAAACAAACTCATCGCCAGAAAGTGAAAATTTCACTTTCTTTGATTTGTTAACCTCTTGATTAACCATTTTTTCTTTCTTTAGTATCCCTTTTGTCCTCATATTTGTATCTGATGATTTCGTTTTACTTGACTTTGCAGTTGAGTGAAGCGATTCATCAGAACTCTTATTAGACCCAACAGATGTACCCGAAGACAAAATCCTTTCGAGATACTCTCGTGCTTTCTTCCTTTTCTTTCTCAGTCTGTCTTTCTGCCCTTGTGAAAGCTTTACTTTCTGTTCTTGAACTTTCTGTTCTTTGGACTTTTCTTCGACTTTGACTGGTTTCTTCTTTGTCATTTTCTGAGATTCAGCCCTCGATCTTCCCATTGATCTCATTGGGCAATCTCTTGCAATATGGCCTTTGATATGACATTCAAAGCATCTTCTTGTCTCAAAACTCCAACTTTGGCAGTTAACAGCAAGTGTCCTTGATAACCACAGGTGTAACACACTCTGTTATCATACCAATTTCCACTATCAATCCACATACTCAGATCATAACATTGATTGGATTTATGGTAATCATCACTCCTCTTGAAAGCTGGATTTAGCTTTTGAGTACTGTGGTCAAACCTGCACCACTTATTACCAACTTTTTGTGAGTTTAAATTTTCAAATTTTTGTGGTTTTTTATAACGATTGGATGATTGAACTGATGAACTTTTATTGTTGTTTTGAAGATTTTTCGGCTTTTTAACATTTTGTTTTTGTTCCACATTCTTCTTTACAGGTTTTTGCGTTGAGCATTCACCTTTTTCAGTAGAATGTAAAACAGTTTCTTGAAATTTTTCTTTTAATTTCAAAAATATTTTTTTTCTCATTTTCATCATCAGTTTTATCATCACAATCCTCAATTATGACATTGTCATAATTTGTGACATTGTCACTTATTGGAACTGAATTGATCGGTTTTGGACATGGATGATTCAGAAATTCTGACGAGGTCACAAAACCTTTCAATTTCTTTTCAATCTCATCAATTTTATTCCGAGCAATTTCAGCTTCATTTTCAAGCCGAATGATTTTCTGAAGATGAGAATTTATTGCAATCTGTTTTTCAATATTATTTTTAAAAATAACAGACTTTTCATCTTCTAAAATCTTTATTTGACTCTGAAAATCTCTTTCAATTTTTAATTTTTCATTTTCAAACATTTTTATTTTATTTTCAAAATCTTTTTCTTTCAAAATTTTGTTTTCCATTGTCAAACTCTCCACATTTTTTAAGAGTTTGACATTTTCTGATCTGGATTTATCACAATTTAAGCACATCCTAGGCATCTTTTCTGTATCAGACATCTTTTCTACATCAGCTTTCTTTTCATCCTTGAAAGCTGGAATCTCTTTAATCTGTTCCTTTACCACCTGAACTTCTTCCTCAGATTTTACTTTTGAGTTTACTGATTCAGAATTTGAAGTTACATTTGTTGAAGTACTTGATTCTTTGACTTCATAATTCTGTGACAACTCAGTTGAATCATCTATCTTAAATTTTTCTTTGTGAGCATTAATAATCTGAGTCTTCTCAGATTCAACAATTTCTTCAATATTTGCTGCCTTTTGATTCATCTTTTTCGCAGCAAGTTTATTCTTGAGCTTTTCAATTTGTTCTGCAAAGGATTCATTAAACATTTCAGACGAAAATAACCTTTTATAAAATTCCAGTTTTTCAATTTCTCTACTATCATCATCACACTCTTCATCCGATGAGTTATCAAAAACTGGAGCTTTCTCTGAAACATTTTCTGAAATATTTTCAGCTTTTTCTGAATCAACTTCTAAACCCTTTTCAGTTTTATCTAACACAATTTCTGAATCCTTTTTTATAGCAACAGATTCTCTTAAAATTGATTTTTCGAAAACTGGTTTTTCTTCAATCTCAGTATAACTCTCTTGTTGAGATACATAGTAATACAATGCTATATCTTCTTCAGAATCCATGTTTTGATAACAAATTTCACAAGTTTAGACACTTTCAAATGAAATAACACTTGAAACGAAATTATCTTCAAGCGAAATCAATCTCAAGCGAAATCCCTATTTCACATGGAATACCTCTTCACACGGAATTACTTTCAAACGGAATAACCTTTTTGATGCAAAATCACCGATTCCGTTTGAAATGTCACACTTTCAAACGGAATAACACTCTGAAGCGAAATTAGGTAATTTCGTGTGAAAAAATCTCAACCTTTCAAACGAAATCAAGTGCACGTTCAAACGGAATTAACCTTTTGGTCCATTTTTGTCACTTTTAATCTGAATTTAGGTCTGATTCTTTCAAGGGTTTGTTAAAACTGTATTTTACACACAATATCAAAAGATCAGTCCATTTTAACCGTGAAATCTTGATTAATTTTGAAAAGAAGGTGTAGAAATCAGAATTTTCCAGCGAAAACAAGCTAAATTGTAAGAACTCTTCCTCCTGAGCTCTGATACCAGATGTAGGATCGTTTTACCGACCGAAATGAGTTGTTCAGAGGTGTTCTACTCAATATGAAAGGCGGAAACAGACATATTAAGTTCGATTCAGCTAGATATTCACTTTAAATGTCTTTCTGATTGATTTGACAAAGTTTTACAGCAAGACGACACTTCGACAGCACTTCGGTGAAGAAACCAAGAAGCATTACAAATGATTTCGCATGAATGGTATTTATAGGCATGGTGATTTCGCTTGAACATGCTCAAGCAGAATCACATTTCAAGCGGAATCACTGAAACGAAATCAACAACTTGATTTCATGTGAAATACCAGCCTGATTTCGTTTGAAATGACCCTGTGTCATTTCAAGCGAAATTATCTAAAAACACACATTTCCTCGTTTTCCGTGCCCTGATCTATACAAACTAGTACAAGATTCGATACAAGACGAAGTCGACAGACGTATGCACCAACAAGGAGCATAAAGGAGACATATGATCTCCTAAGCAGCAAAGTGAACTTATACAAAGGAGCTTGTGATGAGGATATTCAGATGAAAAATCTTCTGAAAGCAACAGTTCTTCAAAAGCAAACTGCAATCAACGAATATATTGAGATGAATGCTGAGCTGAAACAAGAATTGGCAGCAATGAAGATTGAAACTGAAAGAGTGAACAATTTACTTCGAAGTTATCAAAGTTCAGAGTATGTTATTGATCGCATCTATCCTGCCGTGGCAGCTCATAAGTTTGCAGATGATGAAGAAAATTCAGGTAAGAAACCTGGTTTGAAGTATAACAGAGTACCAAATCCAATGTGGGATGGCTATACCCCCCGACACTTTGAAAAGGTGGCTGAAGCACTCAATCTGAATCTGAAATCCGAGTCTATCGATGGATTGCCAGATGATATTGATGTCACCTTCACAGCGTCTGACACTGATCATGAGTCCGAGTTAATTAAGAAAGTGGTCGATCAGGTGTTGGAGAAAGATGAAGAATCAAAGTCAGAGTCTAAATCTGAAAATTCGAGTTCACCAGACAAAAGCTCGAATTCACCAGTCAAAAGGGTTTACAATAAAGATTTTCTGATTTCACAAAATAATTTGAATGACGAAACATTCAAAGTAGCATATACTTTGAATGATTTTGACAAATTATATTCTGATGAATAATTTCCGATAAGAAGTGTTAAAACTGAAATGATTAACAAGGTTTTCAAATTAACAGAAATTAATATTTCTGAAATAAAAGATGTAAATCTTACTGAAAAACCTAAAAAATACACTTCAAGAGTTCAACAAAGATTGAACAAGAAAAAGGGTTACAGTTCTGGTTCGGGTTATCGAAAGAAACCAACCCATAACAGTAATTTCAAAAAGAAAGGATTAGGTTTTATTCCACCTGAAAATCATAAAAATGAGAAAATTTATAAACCAAAAACTATATTTGTTTCAGGAGCAAGTTCAGAAGAGGAGAAGGAGAAACCATTCTGGAGACAGTCAAACAAGGAGTTTCTCGTTGAAAAGCAAAAGAATATGTTGAAGGAATCTGAACCAAGAATAGAAAGAAGAACCTGTTTCAAATGTCAAGAGGTTGGACATATTGCTTGGAATTGCTCAAAATCCACCAACACAAAACAGGGAGTTTCTTCTAACTCAAAATTGAAAGAGAAAAGTGTTGATAAAAAGGAACAACCAACAAAAAAATTTAAGGAGTTCAAAAATTCGACTTTTGAAGTTGGTGAAAGTTCGAAACATTTTTACAAAAGAAGAGCAAACTTAAACAAACAAAAATGGATTGCTAAGAAATCAGAGGTTGTTTCTGGCAATGAATCTGATTCGTCAAAGTCAGAGGAGCCACATGTTGTGCTAAAGGATGAGAATTCCGTTCCGAAAATGGATGATGAAAATTTTCCACCATTGTCAAACGGAAACTTGAAATAAAAAATTGGAAAGATTGAGATTTCAGATCAATTCTTCTCTGATAAGAAAGAATTTGATGCTAAAAAAGCATTTAATGGTAAAGTGCTACATATTTTTGGTAAGATGGCTGATGGGAAGGTGAAGGGAGTGAAAGAATTTTATGAATCAAAAGTTGTTAAGCCAAATGATGATGGTTCACCCATGATTGATCAGGCATGGGTGAGATTCTTTAAAAAATAAAATCCTGACTTGCCGGAGCTCCCAAGTTGGTAATCGTGGAGCATGAATCGGCATCATTCTTGAAAAATGTTTTGAAAAATGTCAAGTGATAGTTTGTACAAGTGGTTGAAAGAACAAAATGATGAATTAAACCCCATGATGTGTGAAATCAACAAAACTAATTTTCTGTAAAAACCATTTTGATTAAAATAAACTTAAGTGTTTTGAAATCATAGTGGGAAAATAGTTTGTTGTCAGAGGGAGTTTTGATTGTTTACGCCAAGTGGATGGAGAATTGAAGCAATTCACATCAGTTTTCAGTTCATTTGTACAGTTTATTGCTGTTACTTTCAAATTTTCCCGGAAAATCAAAAATTGAAACATATTTTTGATTTTAGGGGGAGTAAAAAAATTTAGAAATTTTGAAAATTTGAAAAATCCAAAAACATGATAAAATCTAAAAACCAAAAACATCGAAAAAATCAAAATGAGTTTTGTTGAGGAAAAGAGAAAATGATAGTACATCAGTAGACAAATGTGATAAACGGTCTCACTGATAATATGTCAGTAGGTTTTTACACATTCAGTAGATTGTTTTCAAGATATAAACCTAAATATCAATACTTACTTGTTTCATGGGGAACATCTCTCGGATATATAGGTAACCCCTGAAATCTTGTTTGAAGGGCTTTCTATTTCTGACACACTAGGTCTTTGTGCGTGATGATATCTGGGGTATTATACCAGGACTTCTGATTTTGCGAGAGCAATAGCCTAGTCCTCGTATAATACTTTGCACTGCTTTTATCATAAAGCCCACCCTCAGCATAAAAAATGATGAAACATTGAAAAATGCTAATCATGTGTTGTTGAAGAAAATATTCTCTAAAGGGAATACACCTAAAGTCGAGCTATCATCTCTCTGATTTTGCGGAAGCAATAGCCTGAGCTCTCATGGCCTCGCATTTACCCCTTTACAGATATCATTAGTGTACATTCACCTGTAAGACTGAATATAGGAGTCTGGATACGGGAGTATATTCTGAGGTGGGACACGCGAATAAGTTAAGTCCCTTAAAACACTAATCTCGTATCTCGAATCAATTGAACTTTGTGTGAAAATTTAAGTGGATCAGTATACTGACAATCTAAGTGAATCGTTTAGAACTTAAAGTGTTTAAAGCTCAACGGTACTAGTGATTTGTCATAAACTGATATGATCCTCTTACACAAACTCACAAAAATATTGTCTGTAAATATTTCGTTATTGCTTTTCATTAGTATGTTTTAGCATAAAATTTTGAAAATTCAAAAAGATTTTATTTCATCTTATTTTCGACAACTGATGTTGAAAAGCTGATTTTCAAAATTCCAAGTGCTAAACATAATGAACAACAACTGCTTGGGTGATTGTTCTGAAAAATGAAAAATGATCAATGTTTGTATTGATTTGTTGTATCAATAATCCTACAAGTGGTAAATCAAGGTCACTAATTTGAACTTGATTTAACTATTGTTGATGATGAATAATATCTACAAGTGGTTTCTAAATTTGTTAAATCTTAACAATTGAGAAATTTTACTTTTGGGTAGAGATTTGTGCAGATCCCTATGTCTAAGCCTGAGCAGAGTTTAAGCCAGGACACTAGCTTAAATCAAGTGCTATGTCAAATTGCGATCCCGGAACATCTTAAGGGGGAGTCTGTTAGCAAACGGGAGTCTGTTAATTGAAAGAGAGAGATTGAAAGATGCCTACAGAGAAATATACTTTAGAAAGAGCGAGAAGACCGTTCAAGACTGAAGACTCAATACACTGAAGATTCGTCAACATCAAAGGGGGAGTCTGTTGGTGCATATGTCTGTTGACTTCGTCTTATGTCTTGTATCGAGTCATGTAGCTAGATTGGATAGATCAGAGCTCGGTAGACTAGAAAATAGGATTTTAGAGAAGAGTGTCCAGGTCGCACGAACTGGCTGAACCAGTTCATACGAACTGACCAGGTCGCACGACCTGGTGAAGTGTGGTTCGTGCAGGCTGGTGTCTCCTAAAAATAGGTGAGCTCATGATTTCATTTATAACATTCTGATTCCGAAGACGAAGTGCTGCCGAAGTGTCGTACGATCTGTAATCACTATCAAATCAATCTGAACGACAGTTAAAGTGATTCTTAGTGTTAAACAAGCTGCAAACATGTCCAAGTCATTGAATTCTGCCTCTGGTTTGGATTAGAACTCTTCTGATCGACTCATTAGGTCGAACCTTCGATTCTACAGTTTTTATTTTATTTTTATTTTCAGCATTTTTAGTTTTTATTTTTCATGTTTAAAACTTTTTCTAAACTTTTGATTTGATTAGACGTTGAGGATAAACCGGTACTAAAAGCTCTTGTGTCCTTGGACGACCTCGGTATCTTACCAACGCAATTCTACGCTCACGATGGATGCACCTACCCATATGTGTGTTTAGTGTTAGTAAAATATCGTGTTTTATAAATTCAAAACTTGACTAAGTGTTAAAAAGGGCTTAAAATATACATAAAAATTATATAACGCTACACACGCATCATGGAGACATTGCTGATAGATTGCATCCTTTAGACATTCTGTTCATGAAGGATCATTATGAAAAGGAAAAGAAAAACACAAAAGAAATCAGAAGAGCATTGAAGAGCATATCAAATGCTGGAATAAAGCTATTTGAAAGAGTAGTTTTTTCTGACTTTGATTTATGCATCAACTATGACTATGTGCACAATAAAAAGGTCTATCTCAGTGCACCAGACACAAGCATTCCCTCAGAGTTGATAGAAGATGCAAGATCTGGAGACATCATTGAACTACCAATGATAAATAACAGACATAACTATAGTGTAGTCTATAGAGATTTTGAGAAGAACAAAGCCCTGTTCAGAAGTGTTGATATCTGCAAATACTCAAATCAGACTCTGAAGTTTATTATGAATTGCGTGAACAAGAGACAAGAACAACTTCAGAAGACAGGAATGAACAAAGAGAATCAAAGGCAGGAAATAGAACAAATGATTGAAGAATGGATTCAAGCAAGAGGGTAGTACAAAGAGATGAATGACATCTGCAACAAATACATCTCTTACAAGAAAAAAATTGAAGGATGGAGATGTACTAAAGAGGGCAAAGCTGTTTTGAAGAACATGTTTGTTTTAAATTCTATTTCAACATGTAATTTGTTTTTCAGAATAGTAGTAACTTGTTTGATTTGCAAATTTTAAGTTTCCAGTGTTTAGGAAATTTTCTGTTCATGAGGTACTTTATTTTCTTACAATACTTAGGGGGAAACTGTTAGGAAACTTCATTTGTAAGTATTGAAGAAAATCAAATTGAGTTTGATCTATGAAGAAGATAAGAGTCCTGAAGATCAAAACAACAAGAAGAAGACCGGATAGGGCAACTGAAAAGAACAACATCTACTTCAAAGAATCATAAGTTGATCAAGAACTTAAGAAGATTATCAGAGAAGGCTTTTCTGATGGATCTGATGATATTTCTGATGAAATATCATCAGTTTCTGGCAATTCTGATCATCAGATTTTCTGATGATTTGTTCACCAGAATTTCTGATGAAGTGGTTATCAGAAATTTTGATAAAACCCCACTTGTCTAAAAATCATCTCTATCCTGCCACAATAACCGAAGAAACTTGACATTATTGGATATCATGATGACAAAGGCAACTTGATTATTAGATTCAATGAATATGTTAAGAAGCTACTTTTTGCAGGACATATACACGAATAAACAAATGTTTATTCATGTATCCAAGCCATCTATAAATAGAAGGCTCATCAAGCAAAGAACATTGAGTTAAGCTTAGCATTCAATACATACTACAAACTCCATTGTCCTTTCACCTCAGAATTCACAAGTGTTCATTTGTAATAGGTAATAATCTTACAATTACCTTGTAAACCATTTTGTTTCAAAGTGATATAAACTTGAAAATTCTGTAGGTCTTGTTTCTTGAAAGTCTGATTTCTATTTCCACACACTATTTTTACATTTGTTGAAATCACTTGCCATATTACGTGAAAAGAAGTTTTTAAGTCCAAATTGGGACCAACAATTGGTATCAGAGCAGATTGAATAAATCATTTTCAAACGATCAATTGCTCATCTTCTTTTCTCTAAACATGGCAAACTTTCAAACATGGAATAAAGCTTTTAACATTGGTTCAATGTCTAAATCTCCGACTCTGGTCAGAGAGGAATACCCACAATCGAAAATAAGGATGGTCAACTTCCTTAATGGACATGACCGGGCTCTGTTTCAATCCATTGAAAGGGGTCCACATGTACCAATGACTATAATACGAGCTATTCCAGCAACTGATCAATCGCCAGGAATCTCTGCCTCCCGGGCTCCCAAAAGTGAAAAACTTTGGAGCCCAGAAGACAAGGATCTGGTGGCTGCAGATGAAAGGGCCAAATCACTTTTTATAATGGCTCTCCCTAATGACATATTCTCTCAGGTTGATGCATGTGCATCGGCCAAGGAAATATGGGATCAGTTGGAAAATCTTTGTGAAGGAGGAGAAAGGATAAAAAGAAACAAAAGAACAAACTATGTTTCCTCATATGAGAGATTCAAAAGTTTACCAAATGAAAAACTATATGAAACATATCACAGATTTGCAAAACTTTTGAATGAGCTAAAGAAATTTGGTATTATAAAATCAAATGATGAAAGGAATATAAAATTTCTGGATGCTTTGCCTAGAGAATGGAGAGGTCTAACCATGACTTTGTCCTCTACCTTAGAACTAGGCAATATGAGTCTTCATGACTTATATAGCATTCTGGTCCCCAGAGAAGAAGAGATATTTGAAGAATCAGTTCAGAGAGGGGGATCTTTAGCTTTAATCTCTAACTCATAAAGAACACCAACAAATGATCCACAACCTTCAAACAGTCAAAATCTTGAAATTTCTGATACATCATCAGATTTTTCAGCTTTTACTGAAGCAATTACACTGCTCACTAAAACCTTTGAGCAGAGGTTGAGGGGAGGAGGCCAAAGATACCAGAAAAATGATAGAGGGAGGATGGAAGAAAGATCTATGGATGAAGGTAGATCAAAGGATAAGGGAAAGGCTGAAGTTGTGTGTTACAAATGTAAACAAAAGGGTCACTATGCATCAGAGTGCAAAACCAAGAAACTGAAGGATGTTGCATACTATGAGAAGAAGCTGGAAGAAGCAAAGAAGCAACAACAAGTCAGTTTGATTGCAGGGAAAGATACATGGCTATCAGATGATTCTTCTGATGAAGAAGAAGAAGAAGAAGAGATGGCTAATTTCTGTCTCATGGCACTTTCTGATGACCTACCTGAAACATCAGAACATAAGGTAAATCTAGATAATCTTGATCTTGAACACAAATTGAATAAACTCATGTCAGATTTTCTAAGTCTGCAAGATAAACAGAGATCAGATAGTAAAAAATCTGATGAGTTGCAAAGAACCATGAATAAAGTTATACTTGAAAACCAGTTACTGATAGAAGAGAGCTTAGATCATAGAGCTAAAATTGAATTTTATGAAAAAGAAAGAAAAGATCTTTACAAGAAAGTTTATGATAAGGAAATTAATGTAAAAGATTTTCAACAAGCTAAGGAATTCATTAACTTTATTGAATCTACACCAAAGAACAAATGAGAGGGTTTAGGGTATGTAAAAACAAGTGAAATTAAACACACCGTCTTTGTGAAAGCAACACATCAGATTTCTGATAAATTTTCATCAGAATCTGACTCAGAATCATGCAGATCAACAAGATCTGAGAACTCTTTTGAAATCTCAAAACCCAACTTACAAGCAAAAAGGAGTGAATCCAAACAAAAATCTTTAAATATTCCAGAAGCAGTTCACTCAAAATTTCAAAATTATCCACTCATTCCATCACAAGAAAAGAAATCAGAAAATTATGATAAAGAATCTTGTATGTGTGTTGACATACTGAAGCTGGTTCAACACCCTCTCCAAACAAAAGTTGAAACATCTGTTCATGGCTCAGTATGCAACAGATATTCTGATGAAAGACCATCAAAAGAAAACAATCTGATTAAAATCTCATCAGAAAAAGTACCCAAGCAAGTCTGGGTACCAAAAACCCTCTAATTTTTCCATTTCAAGACCAGCATGTGCAGCAGATCTGTTACTGCGATTCTGGAAGCTCCAAGCACATGACTGGGGACAGGATCTTACTCAGTAACTGTGTTTCAAAACTGGGTAAATTGGTTAATTTTGGGAATGGAGTAAAAGGGAGGATTTTGGGATATGGATGCATAAAGTATGGATGTTTGACCATAGAAAAAGTTGCCTATGTAGAAGGCTTAAAGTACAATCTGCTGAGTTGTGGTCAATTCTGTGATTAAGGTTTTCAGGTAACCTCTTTAACAAGAAAAACGCTTGATAATTTGTATTAATGATAATCAAGGAATAGACATAAATTCTGATAATCAAAGAATGAAACAACAGTTTTCTGATAAAGGAAACCATCAATCTGATGAAACATCAGAAAATCTGATAAATTATCAGAAAATCTGATAAATCATCAGAACATCTGATGAATCATCAGAAATTCTAATAAAATATCAGAAAGCTTGTTAAAACATCAGAATCATCCCTGATTATCAGAACAAACTCATGCAAGTCTCTGTCACACCCTGACTTTTGCGGAAGCGTGGTTATTGGTGTGACTTCTTAATACCATAGCATTCAATCATAACAATGCTATATGATAAAAAAACCAAAAGATATTCATCCATAAAAATTAAGTTTGAAAATACCACAACACACTTGTTTGAAACATCGACACCAAATTTAAGTTATAAACCATCATATGTTTTTAATGAGTTCACGAAGACTCGACAACATAACTTAAACCAACCCGAGCTTAGGGCCATGTATCTCGTCTAGGAGTAAGATACATCTCCTAAATCCTACGACCTCGGATGACATCTTTTATTTAAAAGCAGCTTGAAAACATGCACACCTGCCAGATCCACTTAGTTCCCTGAAATACATGTGGTTTAAAAACATCAACAAAAGTTGAGCGAGTTCATGTGTATGTGTATGAATAAACCTTTAAAGTATTTCTTGTATGTATGTATGTATGTCCCTGGTATGTAGCAATAAGGAAAAATAGATCACCAATGGGTTGCAAAGCCAATGGTATGTGTGAAATGGTGCAGGAAAACTCAAACCTAGCGCAATTTTTCCACGGCATTAGTATGTGGACATAGTCACCACATGGGCCACCCTGGTCCTCATGGGTGTGGGCTCGCTACACCCAAATAGATCTATCACTCATGTCTCTCAGTCCTACGACGAGGATTAATGGCCTTAAGTGTTGTACCCACCACTCACATGATCAAGCAGTAACCCTCCTTAAGCTAATCGTACCATGTATAAAACGTTTGTAAACAATTGTAACATGTATTTCACCCCCGAAGTTATAAAACTGAAAGCAATTAAAAGAAAAGGGGGACATGAACTCACTGTATTGCGTCTTCAGTATCGTAACCCAAATCTCTTCAGCAAACACGACTAACTAAAATGTACTACTGTCTATTAGACGAACTGGCCGTGCCTTGGCTTAGAGTGTAACGTTTTTGAGTTATGGTTCTTATGTTCCCAATATTATTCCAAGTTAATCATTTTAACTTTAAATTATATTTAGTTTTGGAATAATTGTTTAAGCAATTTTTCTGTATTAATACTTCTCAAGTATTTATTTTTGTATTTCCTTCCCAAGGATGGGGGTATCTTATACATGTATCTTTGTATTCTCGTATTGGTAGTCTCAAAATAATATATTTTCAAGTCTCACTTTAGGAAATACATATGTAAACTCATTTTGTCTAAAAATAAGGTATTTCAAAAAAATATATATATATTTCTCAAAAATCATATACCTTCTAAATATTCAAGAAAATATATTTTACTTCCAAAAATAATATATTTTCTACTTGTCGAAAATACAATATTACTCTTCTAATATTTTCAAAGATTATATTTTCATTTCTTGTATCCAAAATTATATTTACCAAAAACATGTTTATAACGGTATTTTCAGGAATATTTTGTAAGTTACATTCTTGCGTTCGATTTCACAATATTAAGTGTGTAACTTATACATTTATTCCTTGTGATTTTTTTTACTATTTTGGATTGTAAATTCTTGGTGTTTTGTTAAGTTATATTATTTTACCCTAAAATAATATAACTATTTCACAAAGTATACAAATAATCACACACAATGTGTCTTCTAAATATATATCCTCCAAATACATACTCAGTTATCTTTATTTACAAAAACCAACCTCTAATACTTGTATTTTTGTAACAAAATCTATGGCAAAGTTTGTATTGAAAACCATAGTTAAAACTCACTTGTAAATACTTGTTTAGAAAATATTTTTCTAAGTGTTTGTATTTTTAGAAAATTTTGCCATAGTTTCCCTTAAAAATGGAGGTGTCCATTCTATTAAAACATATCATTTTCTTTTCAAAAATCATCATAAATAAGCAACAATCAATCTACACTTACCAAGTGCTAAAACAAAGCTATCTACATAATGATCATGAACTTGAGTTTTCATAAAAACTTGTAGTAACTTGGTAGTATGTTTAGTAGACTTAGTTACCCTTTAAAGTGTGTTTATTTCTTTAAAAATCTCATTCTTGAAAGATTTGAGTGTTTACAACTTGTAAGATGATTTCTCCAAAAATCATTCTTTTGAATTTTTCTTGTAAAAATTGTATTCTTATATTTGTTTCAACACTAGAAACATGATTGGTTTTCTTTAAAACAATGTTTATACAAATCTTGTTATTTAACTTGGTTTCTTTGGAAAAACTATTTTAGAAATCATCCACTCCCAAGACTTTTATCTTGTTTAAATCATCATCTTATGAAAACAACTTTTATCATTCAAGTTCATGTAACATAAAGCATGATGATCTTGGTCTTTTACAATATCACCACTTTAACTTACTAGATCATGTGTTTAATCACAATCTAGTAGGTTACTTATGATGTCTAGCATCACTAACACTAATAATCAATCAACAAGAAGCAAACAATCATAAATCAACAAGATTTCATATGTTTATAAGCTTATGTTAGAGATTTATGATTATGTCTTTTAATGTTCATCATGTTTATTAATGTACACCATCTTTTAACCAACAACATATGAAGTAACAAGAGTTCATAAGAGCCTTACTACTAGCACAAGGCTAGGGAAGAACACTTGATGTTGATGATGACAAAAGTGGAGGATAATAGCAAATGATGAAGGTCCTTCAAGATCCACAAGTACCAAGCTTCATTAAACACCTTCCAACACCCTTGAATGAACTTGGAATGAATGGATGGTGGATGAAAAAATGGTGGTGGTGGTGGTGGTGCTATGTTCGGCCGAGAGGGAGAGGAGGAGAGGGAGAGATGTGGTGTGATGAAGATGAAGTGTTTATGATCCAACATGTTCTCTTATAATCTCAATTTTGAGTATTACCCTTTGGTTTAAGTGTTTCAATAGTACATTACACAATCTTGAGGCAATCCAAGAAAGATCAAGAGGAGATTTAGTGTGATCTTGCAAGATTGTGGAGGTGGGGTCACATAAGTGACCATCCACTTATAGAGGGGGGGGGGGGGGGTTTAAGTGAAATTTCCAACCATTAAGTTAGATTAAGGTTCAAATCCAAGTGTTTAGTTACAAGTGTTATTTACTAGATATTTTTAGTGGGGTGTTATGATGTTCGAGGATCATACAAGCTCAGAAACATTAAAACAATGCTTCTAGTAAAATTTTGGTGTTTCGGGTAGTGTCCGGTTGTTCGGTTAGATACCGGTTCATTAAAGTGTCAAACTATTCCGTTTAGTGTTCTCTAAGTATTCTTTTATGACACTTTTGATTCCCGACACTTAGGAAAGCATTCCGGACCACTTAGTCAAATTTTTGCATGTTACTAGCTTGTTAAATTGCTAAATTTTTGCTTAAATGTGCAGAATTCTGCACTTTATGTGGGTTTTAGGCACTTTCCGGCACCTAAACTATCACCTAGTGATGCAGTTTTATGGTCCTTACTTCCCTACACACTATACTAGTGTAGAACCTTATCTCTGGCCCATACGGGGTCTCAAACATGGTCTGTCTAAGTACTGAACCCCGTCAGCATATTCCTGTTTTATCTGTTAACTGTGCTAACTGTGCTTTGTGCCTCGTTTATGTCACTAAAGTTTGCATGTGATAAATGATGTGATAGTATGCAATATGTGATGCACATGTAAGTATGATGCAGAAATCAGAAAGCAGTTTAAGTCATCAATTGTAATTAAGCATAGTCATTAAGCACTAATCATGGTTAACTAAATTGTACGAATACCTGGATTTTTGACGATTGTCACATTCTCCCCCTATTAAGAAAATTTCGTCCTCGAAATTTATACGACCTTAACTCCCTAGGGTCACATCATGCGTGTATGTATATGGATAATGTTGAGGTAGATAACCATAAAACCGAATCAAATCTTATTCACATCAGGTGATTTCAGGGATATATCTCAACACAAGAACCCAATGATTAAAAGGTATGTATTCTAGCATTTGATGTCAAAGGGCACAAGATGTATAGATGTATAATCTAGCGTAACTTAGTTAACAGATGTGTCACAAAGGAGTTTTGACCCACGGCTTCTCAAGCAATCGGTCATAATACGCAAACAGGTTTTCACAAACCATAGCATCCGCTAAATGAACTCAAAATCAACAACTTGAATATGAAAAAAGAGATCTGTCAACTTTCGAATAAATAAATGGTAAGGATTAGTGTGTTGACATTCTTGAATTGCGCAAATACACCGAATGAAATACAAGCGAATCTGGTGTATCATTGTCTTAATTCATAGTTGCATTAGGAATGTTTAAATGACAAGTCAAACAAGAGTATATGTGGTTTTGTGTGAAACGATTGACCATGATTAGCACTAGCTACAATTCTTAATGACACCACAAGGTGTCGTAATTGACATATTTCAACAATAGCGGTGACCGAACAAGTTCACCGTGTTTGAAATCAAATGAAAGTGTACTGAGACAATCTGAAGATCTGATTTACACAATGTCATAGAGTTTTCAGTTGAATACGGAACATCAAAGAACTTTCGTTTCTAGTTGAAGATGGAAAGCAATAAACACTGTAAGGTATTCAATTTATAATGAAAGAATTGTTAGGAGGTACATTGGGATATGAAATGATTCTAGGTACCATTGTCTTAACACACAATTGTGTCAAGACCGATTTAATTGATAAACAAAACAGATTTAGAACAAATAAATAGACGATTAAATCCGTGTATGAGGTGCGTAATCAAATTAGCGCAAGCTTCAATTTTGTGAAAGTTTCACCGCAAGGTGTCGAATTCAACAAACGATTTAGTGGAGTCGTAGACCAACCAAGTCTGCTACGACTCGAAATGAAAGAATCTTTGCAAAAATATTTGAATATGATGCTCTCAATACATCATATGACGTCTTAAGCTGAATATGCGAAATGGATAAGTTCAAGCAATTGAACTTGGTTCTAGCGTAATCTGACAATAAACGTATGTATCAACAAGGGAATCTCAGCATGGTTACGAAGATAAACCATGAGTGTAACTTGAAAGATAAGAAGTTTCAAGAAAGTGTGTTGACTTGATAGCAAAGGAGCCAACAATTACAATAATGTAGGTTATTCGAATCATAAACCAATAGTTAGCTTTAGCAAAATAATGTTTGAACTTCAATGAAGTGTTTATTTGAAACGAAACCACATGCGTAGAAAATGGTGCACGCGTGACATATAAGTTTCCAAGTAATGAAACAATGAGTATTTGCTAAAATGAAGAAATGACCAAGTATCGAAGTAATGTGTGTTCGCTCTCAGCGAAGAAAATTAACGCAATGCAACTACCATTAAGGGGAGTAGAGATGCAAATATCTACTCGCTAGAAGCAAAAGTGAAGATTTCAACAAAAGAAATATAAGTACTTTCTGTTTGGTTAACTGGAATAGTATGTATGTTAGGATAATGGGGTTTTCCTGAGTTAACAGGTGTGGTTCCTAAGCAACAACCCTTTACGAGTTTGGACCTGGGTTCCCAAGGGTCCTAAGTACATGTTTTCTAGATTTCCCAAAGTTTCGTTTTCTGTGTAAAACTGTTTTGTGCATTGTGTAGAGAACAAAATTTTTGTGTAAGTTTAAAACAAGTTATTGTCCCACAATTTCCCGGTATACTTTCTTCCTGAATTCACAGCTAATGAAACTCGATCGTCGATCAGTCGTGATATAGAAGTTAGATCCTCACAGTTAGCTAAATAATTCGTTAATCCTCGGCAAGAGTTACCGACTCTTGTTGGTTAGCTCGTTCGGCTCCTGGTAATTGATGCTCATTTGAAAGTCATCGTCTTTCTTCTTGATGAGCAGGACTGGTGTTAACCAAAAACTGGAAACTTGGTCTGTTAGCTTCCTTCTCTATCAACTACTGAAGTTATACTGACAATCCTTGCATCTCCGAGGGTGTAAGTTGCGAAGGTGCATTGACTGCAGGCGCGGCGTCTGGAATCAAATCGATGCGAAGTTCGACTTGTCGTTGAGGATATAATTCAGGCAAGTCTTCGGGGGAAGACTTCAGGCTATTCCCTTATCACATGGATACCTTCCAACTTCGGCTTAGCGGCTTCCCTGTCCATAATGTGTGCTAGGAAGGCAACGCATCCTTTGCGTGAAAACTCTCGTGCCCTCAAGCACTAGTAATTTGTAGAGGCGTATCCTTCTTCATGGGTCGCAATTGCTTCATCGTTCGTCATCGGGTTGCAGATAAAACCTTCGCTCAATTGCTCGACAATCGGTCCCTCCCAATTATCACGTCGAGGCTTCCTATTAGCTAGTTTCTATTGAGTGCGGGTTATCTAACTTACCCTTTTACTAAACCAAGTGTATTTTTAAATTCATGAGATACGAATCTAAGGTCGGCACTGGCATCAAATAACATAGATGCGAAATTTTTTATTTTTTTTGGTTGACAGAGAACGTACCAACAATCACATCTGGATCCTGGCGTGCTTCACGAGCTCTGATGTTGGATGCTCCTTCACGGTCTTGATTACTCCTCCTTGGGCATTCTTTCCTAAAGTGCCCCACACTCCCACATCTGTAGCATCCCGGAATCTTATCGCTATTATTTCCGCCCTGGTTGTTGCCATCACTTCCTCCTTTTATGGGACTCTTCGCCCAACAGGCTTCCTTGTTGTGTCCTCTCTTTCCGCACCTACCGCACCTACCGCACTTAGGCTTCTGGCATCGACCTTCATGGTGAAACTTGCACTTATCACATCTCGGCTTAGTCCCCAAGTAAATCTTAACGTCGGCTTGATTGTTGTTAGGGCAATCTTTCTTGAAATGCCCTTTGTCCCCACAGTCAAAACAACCTTGAATATGTTTTTGTTCATCATTGGCCCTACTTTGATAGTCGTTGTTGCCGTTGTTTCCTTTGGGATTTCCGTCGCCATCTTGACCTTCGTTTCCATGTCCCGTACCGATCTGACACGTCTCCTTGACATGCCCTACTTTGTCGCAGACATCACTTCTTCCATCCCTGCATGACCTAGCGTGATGAAGTGGGCATTTATCTCACTTAGGTAGGATGCCCATGTATTCCTTTTCCTTTTTGGCTTTATTCTCGTCATTCGTTCGGGTATCCTCCTGGAAGTCAGTGAGCTTCCTTTTGTTCTTTCCGGATGGCTCTACCTAAGTTTCCTCCTTCTCGTCAGGGCTTGAAAGCTCTTCCAGTCTAATCGCTTCTTTACTGAGTGCCGCACTTAACTTGATTGCATCGATGGTCATTGGCGGAGCTGATACCATCATTAAGCGCAGGATCTGAGGCACCAGTCCCCAGATGAATGGCTCCATCCTTTTCAACTCTGGTTCCACTAGGTACGGAACAACCCGCGACAGATCATGAAGTTTTTGCACGTACTCCGCCACATTTGGACCTTCCATCTTTAGCTTCCAGAATTCGAATTCCAGCTTCTGGATCGCCATCTGAGAACAATACTCCTTACGCATCATTTCCTTCAGCTCACCCCATGTTAAAGCATTCGTAGCAGCTCTGCCCATTATTCGAATCTGAGAGTCCCACCATGACCAGGCCCCATCTTGAAACAATCTTGTCGCATATGGGAATTGTTGCTCTGGCGTACATTCGCTCATTTGAAAAATAGAATCCATATTTTCGGTCCATTTCACAAAGGCTATGGCACCTCCAGTGCCGTCGAAATTCGGAGACTCGCAGTTGAGGAACTGCCAGTGAGGTGGGTTATTTTCTGAGGTACCCCTGCTGGGTTCAGAGCGCAGGGCCTCATGCTGTGCTATCGCTTGTGAAATCCGTTCTTGTAACTCAGCCTCTGTTGGGGGCCATCGCGTTTCTCTTTATGGAGACATCTTCTAAAAGAAGATTGTATAGGTCAGGTCTTATGTATATAAGTATGTAGTACGTATATGTAATAACATTCATCAACACAAGTAAACACATAACATCCCAATCATAACGTAAGCAAGTAATTCAACAATGTATGTAATGAGAATGTTGCGATTGAGCTTTCATATATCAATGACCACAATTACAGTTTTACATGTTTCACAAATGTACCATATATCAAAAGGGACTACAGGGTCACATCACCCTTGTCCAATACTATCCATCATACTACAACAATCAAAAGTCAAAAGAAAAGTGGTCTTCAAAAGGCTATGCAATATGGGCTCAATAGCTACACTCTCACCAAAAGTATGCTACCTGCATAAAATCAAAAACTGCTATGCTGATGGTGGAGGAGGAGGAGGAGGTGGAGGTACGAATAGCAAACTGCGCACATGCGCTAGCTCCTCCTCAAGGGCGTGAAGACGACGCAACAGATAACTAACCTGCTGCTCCTTAGTAAGAAAACGGACATCAAAATCTGGGTATGGCAAAAGAGGAGCGGGCGGAGTCGTGAATGGTGACTGACACGTGCAAGGTGGAGGACGCAAAATCCTCTCAAGATACATGACTCTGCGACACAACATCTCCTGTTGGAGCTGTAAGGATAGGAGTAGCTCATCCCTCATGTACCCAGTGTACTGGAAGGGATGGTATGGCTCAGAAACAGGCATTGTGTTGGGCGGAAACCAAATCAGTGGCTCGCCCGATGGTGCAGAAGCAAAAGGTGCAGTATGTGTAAACTGTGGCATGAAGGGAAAAGCTGCTGACACAGGTGGTGCAGGGCCAGATGGCTGGCTAGACGGTCCTTCCCCCAGACGGTGTGGAGGAATATCCTGTAGGAACGTGATGGGTAAATCAGTGTTGTGTATGTCAGACACGTGTGGATGAAACGGGGCAATGTCAACTGGTGCATGTGTAGGTGCAGGTGGGGGAGTAATAGGTCTAACAAAAGGAGGCAAGTCATCCTCATCTATCCACCCATTGCGGGTGAATGCATAACGGGGATCTATATGGTCTGCAAAAGGAGCATGGTCTGTGGGTGCAGGTAGAGGGTCAGGTAACATTGGTACAACAACTGGAATGTCAATGGGGTCATGCTCCAGTAGAGGATCATGAGCAGGTATGGGCTCGGGTGCAATCAAAGGCTCAGGGTCAGCTGGTGCAAGCTCAAGATCAGCGGGTATATCAAAGAGCTGATCGTCAGGAATGAAGTCGACCTCGTGCTCAGGATCAATGCCAGGATCAAACCCATCATCAAACTCGAAGTCCTGCGGAGGAACAGGTGCGGCAGACATAGCTGTGTCGGAATCAGAATCGGTGGGATAACGCTGTAATCCCAGTGCGTGTAGAGTAGTAGATGACACAGACTCGAATGAATCAGGACCAGAATGGTCAGACGAAATCTCAACGATGGGAATCTCAATAAGCGGAACAGCAATGACATCGGCGACTGGAATCTCGACTAGTGGAGCGACAATGGCATCATCGACTGGAGCTCCATCATCCTGGGCACCCTTATGGGGACCCTCAATAAAAAGATCGATGTCGTCGTCAGACAAAGCAACAAAAGGCAGATCCTCGAGAGGAAATGCAGCAAGAGGAAAAGGAGCAGGGATCTGAACAAGAAGTAGATCCTCACCAGGAAGACCATCAGCTAGCAGTATATCATCGCCAAAATCTGGTAAAGCAAACGGCTGGAAGTCATCATCATCGCCACTCGTAGTGTCAGATGTAAAAACCTCATCCTCTGGGATGATCTCATCATCCGAAACTATGGCCATGGGGTCTACGGTATCTGATATTCCACTATTAGAAGAGGACATGGTGTCTGTAACAAAGCAATCACAACATATGCACCTATATCAACAATCATCAAGTAAGCATGTAAGTAGTAACAATGTAAGCATGTATGTATCCTAGTCTTCCCAGGACTATCCCACCCAGCCTCTCAGACTGAACCACCTAGTCTCTTAGACTAAACCTCCCAGTTTCACAAACTGTCCCAACTAGTCTCTCAAACTACCCAGCCTCTCAGGCTGAACTGCCCAGTCTCTCAGACTGAATTATAAACGAATTCCTTGAAATATGTTTTGTGTCTTTTATTTGTAAAAATGTTTGTTTCCTGGATCTGGACATTTTGTGTATGCAATGAAAATATGTTATGAAAACATTTTCGTGAGAGCCCTAGTGATCGTAGTCTAGACTCGAGAAAGAATCCTAATTCGCTACGATTGAAGCTCTGATACCAAGCTGTCACACCCTGACTTTTGCGGAAGCGTGGTTATTGGTGTGACTTCTTAATACCATAGCATTCAATCATAACAATGCTATATGATAAAAAAACAAAAGATATTCATCCATAAAAATTAAGTTTGAAAATACCACAACACACTTGTTTGAAACTTCGACACCAAATTTAAGTTACAAACCATAATATGTTTTTAATAAGTTCACGAAGACTCGACAACATAACTTAAACCAACCCGAGCTTAGGACCATGTATCTCGTCCAGGAGTAAGATACATCTCCTAAACCCTACGACCTCGGATGACATCTTTTATTTAAACGCAGCTTGAAAACATGCACACCTGCCAGATCCACTTAGTTCCCTGAAATACATGTAGTTTAAAAACATTAACAAAAGTTGAGCGAGTTCATGTGTATGTGTATGAATAAACCTTTAAAGTATGTCTTGTATGTATGTATGTCCCTGGTATGAAGCAATAAGGAAAAACAAATCACCAATGGGTTGCAAAGCCAATGGTATGTGTGAAATGGTGCAGGAAAACTCAAACCTAACGGAATTTTGCCACGACATTAGTATGTGGACATAGTCAACACATGGGCCACCCTGGTCCTCATGGGTGTGGGCTTACTACACCCAAATAGATCTATCACTCATGTCCCTCGGTCCTACGATGAGGATTAATGGCCTTAAGTGTTGTACCCACCACTCACATGATCAAGCAGTAACCCTCCTTAAGCTAATCATACCATGTATAAAACGCTTGTAAACAATTGTAACATGTATTTCACCCCCGAAGTTATAAAACTGAAAACAGTAAAAAGAAAAGGGGGACATGAACTCACTGTATTGCGTCTTCAGTATGGTAACCCAAATCTCTTCAGCAAACACGACTACCTACAATGTACTACTGTCTATTAGACGAACGGGCCGTGTCTTGGCTTAGAGTGTAACGTTTTTGAGTTATGGTTCTTATGTTCCCAATATTATTCAAAGTTAATCATTTTAACTTTAAATTATATTTAGTTTTGGAATAATTGTTTAAGCAATATTTCTGTATTAATACTCCTCAAGTATTTATTTTTGTATTTCCTTCCCAAAGATGGGGGTATCTTATACATGTATCTTTGTATTCTCGTATTGGTAGTCTCAAAATAATATATTTTCAAGTCTCGCTTTAGGAAATACATATGTAAACTCATTTTGTCTAAAAATAATGTATTTCAAGAAAATATATATATTTTTCTCAAAAATCATATACCTTCTAAATATTCAAGAAAATATATTTTACTTCCAAAAATAATATATTTTCTCCTTGTAGAAAATACAATATTACTCTTCTAATATTTTCAAAGATTATATTTTCATTTCTTGTATCCAAAATAATATTTACCAAAAACATGTTTATAACGGTATTTTCCGGAATATTTTGTAAGTTACATTCTTGCGTTCGATTTCACAATATTAAGTGTGTAACTTATACATTTATTCCTTGTGATTTTTGGTATTATTTTGGATTGTAAATTCTTGGTGTTTTGTTAAGTTATATTATTTTACCCTAAAATAATATAACTATTTCACAAAGTATACAAATAATCACACACAATGTGTCTTCTAAATATATATCCTCCAAATACATATTCAGTTATCTTTATTTACAAAAACCAACCTCCAATACTTGTATTTTTGTAACAAAATATATGGAAAAGTTTGTATTGAAAACCATAGTTAAAACTCACTTGTAAATACTTGTTTAGAAAATATTTTTCTAAGTGTTTGTATTTTTAGAAAATATTTTTCTAAGTGTTTGTATTTTTAGAAAATTTTGCCATAGTTTCCCTTAAAAATGGAGCTGTCCATGCTATTAAAGCATATCATTTTCTTTTAAAAAATAATCATAAACAAGCAACAATCAATCAACACTTACCAAGTGCTAAAACAAAGCTATCTACATAATGATCATGAACTTGAGTTTTCATAAAAACTTGTAGTAACTTGGTAGTATGTTTAGTAGACTTAGTTACCATTTAAAGTGTGTTTATTTCTTTAAAAATCTCATTCTTGAAAGATTTGAGTGTTTACAACTTGTTAGATGATTTCTCCAAAAATCATTCTTTTGATTTTTTCTTGTAAACATTGTATTCTTATATTTGTTTCAACACTAGAAACATGATTGGTTTTCTTTAAAACAATGTTTATACAAATCTTGTTATTTAACTTGGTTTCTTTGGAAAAACTATTTTAGAAATCATGCACTCCCAAGACTTTTATCTTGTTTAAATCATCATCTTATGAAAACAACTTTTATCATTCAAGTTCATGTAACATAAAGCATGATGATCTTGGTCTTTTACAAGATCACCACTTTAACTTACTAGATCATGTGTTTAATCACAATCTAGTAGGTTACTTATGATGTCTAGCATCACTAACACTAATAATCAATATTGCTGAATTTTGCTGAAATGTGCAGAATTCTGCACTTTATGTGGGTTTTAGGCACTTTCCGGCACCTAAACTATCACCTAGTGATGCAGTTTTATGGTCCTTACTTCCCTACACACTATACTAGTGTAGAACCTTATCTCTGGCCCATACAGGGTCTCAAACACTGTCTGTCTAAGTACTGAACCCTGTCAGCATATTCCTGTTTTATCCGTTAACTGTGCTAACTGTGCTTTGTGCCTCGTTTATGTCACTAAAGTTTGTATGTGATAAATAATGTGACAGTATGCAATATGTGATGCACATGTAAGTATGATGCAGAAAATCAGAAAACAGTTTAAGTCATCAGTTGTAATTAAGCACAGTCATTAAGCACTAATCATGGTTAATTAAATTGTACGGATACCTGGATTTTTTACGGTTGTCACAGTCTCCATCTTTATTCATATACATAACTGTAGAATTGTTTTTTTATTTTATTCATATGTTTTTCATATTGTCTTCTCGATTTTTTTTTTGTTGATTTATTGCATTATTTTTTAGCATAGGGCTGATAACGTCATAGATAGAAAAATTTTTGGGAACTCATTAATGGTAGTTAAACTTTTCACTCCTTCATTCATTACACCTCATCAATATTAAGGTGATAGAAGTGACATATAGGCAGATAATCATGATGTATTATCAGAGTATGGTCGCCTAAACCATTAATGCAAGAGAGATTATCTCAGTTATTCCTTATGCTATCTGATAGAAAATTAAATAACAAAGATTGTGATGACACAAAATCTATGAGTATGTAGATATCATTTATGGCAAACTTCAAGTTTACTATAGATGATCATCACCTTGAGCTAAGATTGTCACTATCATATAAGGAACCCCTAGAAAATACAACTTCATCTTCTTCTTCATACTCACAAACATGCTAACCATCAATACTGATCGATTCCCACTTCCTCACCATCCTTATCACAATCTTAGACTAAGGACCAACCTTGAGGGTCCTCAATGGGAAGGATGCCAAACCATACTGAACCTGATCATGGGAAGTCGTTTGAAATATGCCCTCACAGCCCACATCATGGTCTACCCAGACATTCTTCAAATGTTCTGGAAAAATGCAACATTATTGAGATATGAGGGTAGAGGAAGGACTTCTATCGAAAGTGTGGTGCTTAACCAAAGAATACTGGTAACTGAAGTTATCATCAGGACGGTTCTGCAACTCAATGATGATAATGAAGTTGTGATGTTCGCAAAAGCACAGATAAGTGAAACTTTGGAGCAGATGGGTTACAATCCTGCAAACTCACTAGGGGCAATCACCAAAAATGGCTTCATCAAGCCATGGCAATATCTGATCACACAAATGGGAGCATGCTTCTCAAAGAAAATTATCAACCATCAAGAAGTCTCCTATAGGTTAATGGAGCCTGTACGAGCACTTGTACTAGACACACCTTACAATTTCTCTTATTATATAATAAAAGATATTGCAAGCAATCTGTGGTCTGGCAAGCCATTCTTGGTTTATCCTCGTTTTCTGATGAGGGTAATCACGAGTCAGCTGGGCTTTAGAGGTGTTCCTGTAGGTTTCCCCAGAGCTGAGATGAGACTTCAACAAAACATGAATCTCAACATGCTCATACCTACTGACCAGAATTCTGGTCTGGTGACGGAACTATGGTTGCTCTTTGAAATAATTCATGGAGAAGGGATGGACCTTGATTAGGTCATTTTTTTGTTTAACTTCATGTGTGTAGATATTTTCTTTGTTGACATGTTAATATAGTATGTTTCTAAAGTTGCTTTGTTTTCTGGTTCATGGATTGGGGGGAAGCAAAAACAAAAAAAAAAGGATAAAGATATATGAAAAGTCAAAAATTCACAAAAACAATGTAAGATCATCAGAAAACAAAACATTTGTCACAATACTTTGAGTTTCTGATGACATAAGATTAAAATCTGTTAATATAACTTAAAATATGTTTCACTGAATTTTCTCTGTTAAAGCTTCAAAATAATAAATTTTTTTAGAAAATATCAGAAAAGTCAATTATCATTTTCAAAGTTTTCCAAAAAGTTTTGACTTTGAAGAAAGCACAAGAGACTTAGATGACACCAGAGAATCATATGTGACAACTGGCACAAAACCGGTAATTTCCGTACAATTTAATTATTACTTAATATATGCAATTTTGTGCTTAAATGTCAACACTGTCTGATTTCATGCTATACATATGAATTCATGCACGTTTTATACTTCAAATATTGTTTTATGCATTACTATTAGCGTTGCGTCAGAAAGACTAGTAAACTCACCGGTAAGACACATTGTGACAGCAACCCTGCAGAAAGCAGTCAGATAATGAAATTAAGGCCAAGGAGTAGGTCCAAAGTCTAAAATACATTAAAACCCAGGAATGTATACAAGGGTTAACATATAGACTTTCCGGAAGCTTAAATATGCACAAAAAGCACCCGAAACACACTTTAAATACTGAATTTTACATATTTCAGCAAAATTCAGCATTGTATCAAGTTAGTAACATGTAAAAATATGACTAAATGGTCTTGAATGCTTTCCTAAGTGTTGGGAATTAAAAGTGTCACAAAATGGTACTTAAATATCACTAAACGGAATAGTTTAACACTTTAACGAACCGGTATCTAACCGAACAACCGGACATTACCCGAAACACCAAAATTATACTAGAAGCATTGTTTTAGTGTTTCTAAGCTAGTTATGATCCCCGAACACCCTAACATACTATATAACACATGTTACACTTAAACACTAACTAATACACTTTGAATTCTAACTAGAAATCTAACTTAACATCAAAACCTAACTAATACCCCCCCCCCCCCCATGTAAGTGGACGGTCACCAAGGGTGACCCCACCAAGATTTTCCCTAATCTTCCATGATCTTGCTTGGATTTGTAAAGATTTATTTAGATTGTGATGTGTACTTAAGGAACATAGGATCCATTGGATAAAAGTTTAACATGTTATAAGATACCATAAGCTCTCATTCATCACTTCACACAACTCACCTTCTTCCTCTCCTCCCCACCTTCGGCCAAAACCACCATCCACACCACCACCACCTTCATCCATTGTTCATCCATTCCTAGTTCATTTCAAGGTGTAAGAAGGTGCCTTATGAAGCTTGGTGCTCTTGGAGATTGAAGGACCTCTTCCATTCGCTTTTATCCAACCCATTTATCATCTACAACATCTTGTGTTCTTCCCTAGCCTTGTGCTAGTAGTAAGACCCTCATAACCGTTTGTTACTTCATATTTTGATGAATAAAAGATGATGAATATTGTTAATCTTGAACAACACTAAAGAACATGATCATGATACTTTAACATAAGCTTAATAACATAAGAATACATGTTGATAGTGTTTATTTGCTTCTTGATGATTGATGATTTGTGTTAGTGATGTTAGACATCATAAGAAACCTACTAGATTGTGATTAAACACATGATCTAGTAAGTTAAGGTGGTGATCTTGTGAAAGACCAAGATCATCATGCTTTATGTCTTCATGAACTTGAATGATGAAATTGATGTTCATATGTAATGATGATTTAAACAAAATACAAATCTTGTAAATAGATGATTAACAAAATGATTTTCTCAAGAAACCAAGTTTATTTATAAGATTTGCAAAGTCATGGTTTCTAAGTAAACTAATCATATTTTTAGTGTTTAAACAAAACTAGAAACATGTTTGTAACAAGAAAAAAATACAAAAGAAATATTTTTAGAAAAATCATCTTACAAGTTGTAAATGACTAATTTCAAGAATGTGATTTACAAACAAATAACGATGTTTTAAAGGGTAACTAAACCTACTATATAACATGGTAAGTTACTACAAGTTTTTACAAAAACTTCAAGTTCATGATATAGTGTAATTTACTTGATTTTAACACTCGGTAAGTGTTGAATGAGTTGATGATTGTTTGTGATGATTTTAAAAGAAAATAAACACATATTTTGAAAACATGGGAAATCTCCATTTTTAGGGGAAACCATGTCAAAATTTCTATAAAACTTTGACACTTAGAAAAATATAAGTTTTGGTGAGACTTATTCCCTAAAAATTCACTTAAAAATATTTACCAAGGTTTCCCTAATTTTTATGTAAACTTCAAGTTAAGAAATGATGATTTCTTCAAGATAAAAATTGATATTAAGTATGTATATTTTTGAGGAAAATATATATATGTATTGATCACCAATTTCTGTGCTAAGTGTATGTAATATGTATTACATGTGATAGTGTATTAGGACTTGAAAATACACTAAATACTCCTAAGGAGTAAAAATACAAAATACACATACAACATGCTTAGACAAATACAAGAACATATATTTGTGAAAATATATTTCTTAAAATGTCTTTTTGGACAAAAATATATAACTCGGGTGAAAAATACATGACACTTATATTTATTTTTGAGAAAATAATATAAGTAAGATACATAGTTAAAAATATAAATTATTTTTAACAACCAAGAACACATACATAAAAGATGGTGACTTGTACTTGTGCGATGCAAGTCTAGTGACTAACGTTAATAAAACACGTATAGGTCACGACGCTAAATAAGCAAACCCGGTGAAGTTTACGGCGCAGGATATGCAAAGTTGTGAGTTCATGTACCCACTTTTAAACTTTTACATGCTTTTTAAACTTGGGGAAAATACATGTGTTATGGTATGTTGGATATGAAAACTAAGGAATGATACTTTAGATCATGTCACGAATAGGGTACCAGAAGCACCATTAATCGTGTACATACTAAGACCGCGGAACAAAAGGTTAGATCTAATGGGTTTCAGGCTGCCACACTCTTGGTGATAACTAGTACCAAGCAGTGCTTTTGTGTCTCAGTCATGAATCGACTACTAAAAATGCCTATGGTTTGGATGCTGCCTATGTCGTGTCACATGTTAATGGCCTTGCAAACCATTAGCGATCTTGATTTCCTTATACTTACAGAAATACTTGATTTATACAAATTACATACCATGTTTTCATACAAAGAATACACACGTTCCATACAAAAACTGCATGAATTCACACCAACATTATGTTGACGATTTTCCAAAAACTCACATGTATTTCAGGTAACTAAAGTGGATGTGCGCGCGGTCTTACTCTTGCTCTTGGATGTTGTTTATGTTTATCTTTTAATAATGTTGTAAACTTTTTAGACAACGTTTTATGATGTGATGTAAACTCCAAACTTAACCTATGTTTTCAGTTACGTAATGTTATTGGTATTTGAAGTTATTTTTACGAGCATGTAGTATGTTTACCATTCGTATGCAATGAGAACCTTTCAAGATCACACCTCGTGCTTCCGCCTTAGAAAGGAGTGTGACAGATTGGTATATGAGCTGCGATTGTAGTGAACCAGGATTCCTTCTCGAGTCTAGACTACAATCTTTAGGATCCTTTCACGAAAACAATTTTTTAAAAAGTTTTCATTGCATAAAACCTTCCGCGACATCCACTACCTGAAACCGTTTTCAAAAAGTCAAGTAAGGACACTACGAGACTTAGGGTGCACTGGAGTAGCACTTGTCTTTGACTAGAAATTACATGCAACTATGTGCAATAATTGATATATGCATATACTAGAAATAGAATATCTCATGTACTCGTGACTTTACCTGAAAACAGTGGCCTATCTGAAGGAAGTGATCCGACGATGAAACGAACTGTGCGGACTGTGCAAGGACTTACGTAATTATGGATGCATACATAATTATGGAATTCAGTGCACAGAAACCACAGCAAGTCTTGTCACGTATCATAAGAGATTCCTTCAATACAAGAAAAGGTCAAACGTGAATACCCACACCCTTCCCCCAGCCTATTAAATACTCTTTGGAGTAATGATTTAGGGTATAAAGACAAGGACCGCCAATGTAAGGAAAGATATTTTGCCCTTTACACGTATTAAACTTGTACTATGGGGTGATGTAACCCTTATACATTTTGTTTACTTCGCAAACAATAACGTAACAAGTTGCCCTGATATGTGTAAAGACTCAGTGAATATCTTAAGACACATCAGTATTTATCTATTTATTCATGCTTGTTGCTGTATGAATTGATTTATACGTTTGGCGGATTGTTTGATGTCACTTATTTGGGTATATGTCTATGTATATATACTATTACTGACTCGTATGACGATATCAAACAAATGTCAAGCCCTGTTGTGTTATGTTCCAACAGAACATGGCACCTAGGAGAGCTGTGAACAATCAGGATTCTGATCAACCCCCTCCTCCTCTTCTGCCGAGGACTGCTGAAGAACTGAACGCCCTACTGGAAGAAAGGATCTCCGCATCTATCGCTCAATACGAGGCGAACCGCACCAAACAAAGTGGAGGACCAAGCAATGCTAGACGCAATGGGCAGGGAGATACACCCGGAGGAAACACAGCTCAAGGCTGCACCTTCAAGCAGTTTCTCGACTGTAAACCACTGAACTACGACGGCACCGGAGGTGCAGTGGCGTTTGTACACTGGACGGAGAAGACTGATGCCACTATCCGTATGAGCAAGTGTACCGCGGATTAGCAAGTCACTTTTGTTACGGGGTTGTTTGTTGATGAAGATTTGACTTGGTGGAATTTGCAAGTCCAGACTCTGGGTGATGATGCTGCTTACGGCATGACGTGGGATGAGCTAAAGGAACGTATGAGAGAAAAGTATTGCTCATGTGCTGAACTCCAAAGGTTGGAAACTGAGTTCTGGCACTTAACCATGGAAGGTGCTGACATTACTGGTTATACCCGAAGGTTCCACGATTTGTCTAGAGTGATCCCTTACATGGTGACTCATGAATTTAAGCGCGTTGAACGCTCATTTGGGGACTGGCCCAGAGTTTTGTAGCATGGTAACTTCGGCCAAACATGAAACGATCACACAGGCTGTAACTCTGGCTGTCAGCCTTACTGAAGATGTTGTTCGTATGAAGAAGTTATCGCTGAACCCTACTGAAAAGACCGAGATGCATGTTGAGTCGTCCGGTGACAAGAAAAGGAAGCATTCGAATCTGAATCAAGCAACACGTAACAACAAGGGTTCCAACAATAAGAAGCGAGACCCCAACCCGCCTCAGGAGGCGAAACCTCTTGCAACCATGAATGACTCTCCTGCCAGAGGATACCTGGGCACTCTGCCCATCTGCAACCAGTGCAAGCGTCATGACGAAGGAGTTTGTCGCGTTCCAAAATGTGACAAGTGTGGAAAACTGGGTCACTATACTGAGAACTGTTGGGGAAAAGGAAATGGAAATGGTAATAGAAACGGGAATGGAAACCGCAACGGTGCTGGTAATAGAAATGGTGGTGGAAATGGCAATGGCAGTGGTAACCGGAATGGTAATGGAGCTGGGCAGAACCAAGTATGCTATGGTTGTGGAAGCAAGGACCATTTCAAGAAAGACTGTCCAAGGGAGAACAATGCTCAGGCTCGAGCATTTGTGATTGGAGCAAGGAACGCACGCGAGGACCCTAATGTGGTCACCGGTACGTTTCTCGTTAATAATCACTTTGCATCCATACTATTTGACACTGGTGCCGATTATAGATTCATGTCTGTGGAATTTAAACGTATGCTTGGAATAGAATCGAGTAGATTAGATATTCCTTATTCCATAGAACTAGCCAATGGTAAACTTGTTGAATCAAGCGAAGTTGTTAGAGGTTGCACATTAGAACTTGGTGAGTGAAGATTTAGCATCGACCTCTTACCTATCCAATTGGGTAGCTTCGATGTAGTGGTCGGAATGGACTGGTTGTCCAAGAGCAAGGCTGAAGTTATTTGTCACGAGAAAATCATTCGCATCCCTCTGGCGAATGATGAAACTCTCATCGTACATGGAGAAAAACGAGACGCGCAGCTGCGAATCATCAGTTGTATGAAGTAACAGAAGTGCTTAAGGAAAGGATGTGTTGCTTTCCTGGCGCACGTTGTAGATAAGAAGGCTGAGGAGCCGAAACTCGAAGACATTCCTGTGGTGAAGGAATTATCTGATGTTTTTCCCGAAGATCTGCCAGGACTACCTCCGCAACGACAAGTCGAATTCCATATAGACTTGGTTCCAGGAGCCGCTCCTGTAGCCAAGGCGCCCTATCGGCTTGCACCATCTGAGATGCAAGAATTATCTACACAACTCCAGGATTTATTGGATAAAGGATTCATAAGGCCAAGCTTCTCACCTTGGGGAGCTCCAGTATTGTTCGTGAAGAAGAAGGATGGAACACTGCGGATGTGTATCGACTATAGAGAGTTAAACAAGCTCACAATCAAGAATCGGTACCCACTACCGAGGATTGATGACTTATTTGATCAGTTGCAAGGAACGAGCTACTATTCCAATATCGACCTTCGATCTGGATACCATCAGTTGAGAATCCAAGAGGAAAGCGTACCAAAGACTGCATTCAGAACACGTTATGGGCATTATGAGTTCCTTGTGATGCCACTCAGACTGACGAACGCGCCAGCGGTATTTATGGATCTGATGAACCGCGTTTGCAAGCCATATCTCGATAAATTCGTGATTGTATTTATCGATGATACCCTGATTTACTCGCGAACCAGAGAAGAGCACGAGCAACACCTCAGAACCATTTTGGAACTACTGAAGAAAGAGAAACTTTATGCAAAACTCTCCAAGTGCGAATTTTGGATTCGCGAAGTACAGTTCCTTGGACACGTTGTGAATGAGAAGGGCATTCATGTAGACCCAGCCAAGATAGAAGCAATAAAGAATTGGGAAGCCCCCAAAACCCCAACTGAAGTTTGACAATTTTTGGGCTTAGCGGGCTATTACCGACGATTTATCGAGAATTTCTCCAAAATAGCTCAACCGCTGACAACCCTTACGCAAAAAGACAGGAAGTACGACTGGGGTGATAAGCAGGAAGAAGCCTTCCAACTGCTCAAAAATAAGTTATCCGATGCACCGATACTATCCTTACCCAAAGTCACTGAAGATTTCGTGGTATACTGTGACGCTTCGCGTCAAGGTTTGGGTTGCATGCTCATGCAACGCCAAAAAGTCATCGCTTACACTTCAAGACAGTTGAAGGTACATGAAAGGAATTATACCACGCACTACTTGGAGCTAGGCGCGGTGGTATTCGCCTTAAAGATCTGGCGACACTATTTATATGGTACTCGATGTACAATCTTCACAGATCACAAAAGCCTACAACACATATTTGAACAGAAGGAATTAAATATGCGACAACGACGTTGGGTCGAGCTGCTGAACGATTATGACTGTGAGATTAAGTACCATCCTGGAAAGGCAAATGTTGTAGCAGACGCGCTAAACCGAAAGGAAAAGATTAAGACCCTAAGGGTTCGAGCATTGGAAATGACTATTCGAACGAACCTCACTGCACGCATTCGTGACACTCAACAAGAAGCCCTTAAGGGAGAGAATCATAGAGCTGAATACCTCCGAGGTATACTGAAGAATTTCGTTCCAAACAAAGAGGGAACCTTGTACTTTAAGGGACGTATTTGGGTTCCGCTCTATGGTGGTATTCGAGAAGTCATCCTTAATGAAGCTCACAAGTCGAGATACTCGATCCATCCAGGATCGGACAAAATATATCAAGACTTGAAGGAATACTATTGGTGGCTGAGGCTTAAAAGCGATGTTGCTATTTATGTTGGAAAGTGCCTAACCTGTGCTAAGGTTAAGGCTGAATATCAGAAACCGTCCGGACTACTGCAACAACCAGAGATACCCATGTGGAAATGGGAGTAAATCTCGATGGACTTCATAACGAAATTACCCAGGATCCCTAGGAGGCACGATATAATATGGGTGATAGTCGATCGATTAACAAAATCTGCGCATTTCCTACCGATCTGAGAGAAGGATAGCACTGGAAAGCTTGCTGAGTTGTACTTAAAAGAAATCGTGGCACGTCATGGAGTGCCTATCTCAATTATTTCAGACAGAGATGGACGTTTTGTCTCGAGGATCTGGCAATCCTTCCAATAGGCCTTTGGATCTCAATTAGATCTAAGCACGGCCTTCCATCCGCAAACAGACGGCCAGAGCGAACGAACCATACAAACCTTGGAAGATATGCTTCGTGCATGTGTTATGGACCTAGGCGGCAGCTGGAATACTCACCTACCTTTAGTTGAGTTTTCCTACAATAACAGTTATCATACGAGCATAAAAGTCGCACCGTTCGAAGCTCTATATGGCCGCAAGTGCCGCTCGCCATTATGTTGGGCAGACGCTGGAGACAAACGATTGGTTGGTCCTGAACTTGTTCAAGAGACAACTGACAAAATCATGCAGATCCGAGAGCGCATTAAGGCGGCTCGAGATCGACAAAAGAGCTACGCTGATCGAAGACGAAAACCATTAGCTTCGAGGTGGGAGACAAAGTTTTGTTGAAGGTCTCACCTTGGAAGGGCGTAGTAAGATTCAGAAAACATGGAAAGCTAAATCCACGATACATTAGACCATTCAAGATTTTGGAAAGAATTGGTACCGTGGCTTACAAGCTGGAATTACCGGAAGAACTTAACGGAGTACATGATAAGTTTCATGTGTCCAACCTCAAGAAGAGTCCAACCCAAGAAACAGTGATCATCCCTGCGGATGAAGTGCATATCGACGACACACTCTGATTTACAGAAAAACCCGTTGAGGATACAGACTGGAAAGTCAACAAGACCCGGAAGAGTTTCTGATGACATAAGATTAAAATCTGTTAATATAACTTAAAATTTCTTTCTCTGAATTTTCTATGTTAAAGCTTCAAAATAATAAAAAATTTTAGAAAATATCAGAAAAGTCAATTATCATTTTCAAAGTTTTCCAAAAAGTTTTGACTTTGAAGAAAGCAAAAGAGACTTGGATGACACCAGAGAATCATATGTGACAACTGGCACAAAACCGGTAATTTTCGTACAATTTAATTATTACTTAATATATGCAATTATGTGCTTAAATGTCAACATTGTCTGATTTCATGCTATACATATGAATTCATGCACGTTTTACACTTCAAATATTGCTTTATGCATTACTATTAGCGTTGCGTCAGAAAGACTAGTAAACTCACTGGTAAGACACATTGTGACAGTAAGCCTGCAGAAAGCAGTCAGATAATGAAATTAAGGCACAGGAGTAGGGCCAAATTCTAAAATACATTAAAACCCAAGAATGTATACAAGGATTAACATATAGACTTTCCGGAAGCTTAAATATGCACTAAAAAGCACCCGAAACACACCTTAAATACTGAATTTTACATATTTCAGCAAAATTCAGCATTGTATCAAGTTAGTAACATGTAAAAATATGACTAAATGGTCCTGAATGCTTTCCTAAGTGTTGGGAATTAAAAGTGTCACAAAAGGGTACTTAAATATCACTAAACGGAATAGTTTGGCACTTTAACGAACTGGTATCTAACCGAACAACTGGACATTACCCGAAACACCAAAATTATACTAGAAGCATTGTTTTAGTGTTTCTAAGCTAGTTATGATCCCCAAACACCCTAACATACTATATAACACATGTTACACTTAAACACTAACTAATACACTTTGAATTCTAACTAGAAATCTAACTTAACATCAAAACCCAACTAATACCCCCCCCCCCCCCATGTAAGTGGACGGTCACCAAGGGTGACCCCACCAAGATTTTCCCTAATCTTCCATGATCTTGCTTGGATTTGTAAAGATTTATTTAGATTGTGATGTGTACTTAAGGAACATAGGATCCATTGGATAAAAGTTTAACATGTTATAAGATAGCATAAGCTCTCATTCATCACTTCACACAACTCACCTTCTTCCTCTCCTCCCCACCTTCGGCTGAAACCACCATCCACACCACCACCACCTTCATCCATTGTTCATCCATTCCTAGTTCATTTCAAGGTGTAAGAAGGTGCCTTATGAAGCTTGGTGCTCTTGGAGATTGAAGGACCTCTTCCATTCGCTTTTATCCAACCCATTTATCATCTACAACATCTTGTGTTCTTCCCTAGCCTTGTGCTAGTAGTAAGACCCTCATAACCGTTTGTTACTTCATATTTTGATGAATAAAAGATGATGAATATTGTTAATCTTGAACAACACTAAAGAACATGATCATGATACTTTAACATAAGCTTAATAACATAAGAATACATGTTGATAGTGTTTATTTGCTTCTTGATGATTGATGATTTGTGTTAGTGATGTTAGACATCATAAGAAACCTACTAGATTGTGATTAAACACATGATCTAGTAAGTTAAGGTGGTGATCTTGTGAAAGACCAAGATCATCATGCTTTATGTCTTCATGAACTTGAATGATGAAATTGATGTTCATATGTAAAGATGCATTAAACAAAATACAAATCTTGTAAATAGATGATTAACAAAATGATTTTCTCAAGAAACCACGTTTATTTATAAGATTTACAAAGTCATGGTTTCTAAGTAAACTAATCATATTTTTAGTGTTTAAACAAAACTAGAAACATGTTTGTAACAAGAAAAAAATACAAAAGAAATATTTTTAGAAAAATCATCTTACAAGTTGTAAATGACTAAATCTTTCAAGAATGTGATTTACAAACAAATTAAAATGTTTTAAAGGGTAACTAAACCTACTATATAACATGGTAAGTTACTACAAGTTTTTACAAAAACTTCAAGTTCGTGATATAGTGTAATTTACTTGATTTTGACACTCGGTAAGTGTTGAATGAGTTGATGATTGTTTGTGATGATTTTAAAAGAAAATAAACACATGTTTTGAAAACATGGGAAACCTCCATTTTTAGGGGAAACCATGTCAAAATTTCTATAAAATTTTGACACTTAGAAAAATATAAGTTTTGGTGAGACTTATTCCCTAAAAATTCACTTAAAAATATTTACCAAAGTTTCCCTAATTTTTATGTAAACTTCAAGTTAAGAAATGATGATTTCTTCAAGATAAAAATTGATATTAAGTATGTATATTTTTGAGGAAAATATATATATGTATTGATCACCAATTTATGTGCTAAGTGTATGTAATATGTATTACATGTGATAGTGTATTAGGACTTGAAAATACGCTAAATACTCCTAAGGAGTAAAAATACAAAAATACACATACAACATGTTTAGACAAATACAAGAACATATATTTGTGAAAATATATTTCTTAAAATGTCTTTTTGGACAAAAATATATAACTTGGGTGAAAAATACAGGACACTTATATTTATTTTTGAGAAAATAATATAAGTAAGATTCATAGTTAAAAATATAAATTATTTTTAATAACCAAGAACACATACATAAAAGATGGTGACTTGTACTTGTGCGATGCAAGTCTAGTGACTAACGTTAATAAAACACATATAGGTCACGAAGCTAAATAAGCGAACCCGATGAAGTTTACGGCACAGGATACGCAAAGTTGTGAGTTCATGTCCCCACTTTTAAACTTTTACATGCTTTTTAAACTTGGGGAAAATACATGTGTTATGGTATGTTGGATACGAAAACTAAGGAATGATACTTTAGATCATGTCACGAATAGGGTACCAGAAGCACCATTAATCGTGTACATACTAAGACCACAGAACAAAAGGTTAGATCTAATGGGTTTCAGGCAGCCACACTCTTGGTGATAACTAGTACCAAGCAGTGCTTTTGTGTCTCAGTCGTGAATCGACTACTAAAAATGCCTATGGTTTGGATGCTTCCTATGTCGTGTCATATGTTAATGGCCTTGCAAACCATTAGCGATCTCGATTTCCTTATACTTACAGAAATACTTGATTTATACAAATTACATACCATGTTTTCATACAAAGTATACAAACGTTCCATACAAAAACTGCATGAATTCACACCAACTTTTTGTCGACGATTTTCCAAAAACTCACATGTATTTCCGGTAACTAAAGTGGATGTGCGCGCGTTCTTACTCTTGCTCTTGGATGTTGTTTATGTTTATCTTTGAATAATGTTGTAAACTTTTCAGACAACGTTTTATGATGTGATGTAAACTCCAAACTTAACCTATGTTTTCAGTTACGTAATGTTATTGGTATTTGAAGTTATTTTTACGAGCATGTAGTATGTTTACCATTCGTATGCAATGAGAACCATTCAAGATCACACCTCGTGCTTCCGCCTTAGAAATGGGCGTGACATCATATGTAAGTCTAATAACCTCATCTCATTCCCTCTCATCTAAAAAAAAGGATGCTAGAATGTCTTTTATTCAATCAAAAGATAAACTTCAAAAATCTGTTGAAAAAGCTCACAAGTTTAGGGGGAATTTCAATTGAGAAATTCTGTTGAAAATTGTTGACTTCTGTTGATCATATTTGAAAGGTCAACAGAATTCAAATCAGAAGAAAATATAAATTCCTAACAGAATTTATGTTCAATTTCTGATGACATCATCAGAATGGAATTTTGACTTTGAATTAGGAGGAATATTTGAAGAAAGCTGATTGGACCATTAACAAAATGTGGTCCACAAGAATGAAAAGGTGTCTTGTGACCGTCATTTTTCTCCAATCAAAATTCAGTTTCAAAAATTTGGAATGATTGAAGAAACTACAAGTTGAAAAGGCATAACCACGATTACACAATCAACCGTCATTAAATATCTTGATACCCACGAGCCAACGGTTACATTCTGAACCGCATTTCATATCACACGATCTAACGGTAATAAAGGTAATTAATGATCTTTTAACTGCTATTAGAAGCCACGTTCCATGTCCCCTCAACTCCATAAACCCACAAATCTCTGCTAAAACCCTCACTATATAACTCAACCTTAGTAGAAATTCACAAATCACTCACCTTCTTCACAAAACTTCAAACCTCGAAATCCCCTGTTTTCACTCAAAATCCAAAATTCCCAAATCTCAAACCTTAACTCACAAAATCAAGCAATGGCAGAAGTAAACCTCAACATTCCAATTGTTCAACATAATGTACCTTTTGTTGAAGACACAGAATTCTTGCCAATGAAAGAAAATAACCTGCTGATGAATACAGGGCATTCGGAATATGATGAAAGATGTCAACTTTTGATAGAATATCTCATAAGATGTCCAATCTCAAATGCATTAACAAAGGGAAGAGAAGTACCAGAAAAATTATTGCAGCAGTTTGTTCACACCTTCAGTGAAGATGGAGAAAATCAGGTCTCTACTCATGTGTGAGGAAATGTTTCGGTAACATTAACCCCTGCAAGGGTAAGAGAATGGCTTGAACTTTCAGTTTTTGATAACTACATTGAAGCACCAAAAAGAGAAGATTTGTTAAGCTTTATCATTGAGCTTGGTTACAAGAACAAGAAAATAAACAAGATTGGAGCAGTCAGAAGAAATAAAATGCCAGCTTTTTGGCAAGTGATGATGGAAGTACTGAACAAGTGCCTCACATCAAAGATAGGAGGAGCTGATCAAGTTAGTCAAGCTATTCTGTCAATCATGTATGGACTCATAACAGAGTTCAAACTTGATTATGGAACAGAAATTTTCAACCTAATCAAAAGATCAATTCTTACCAAAAATGGAAGGGTAACCTCACATCTGCCATATCCAAGGTTCATTTCAATTTTCATTTCTGAAACTTTTGCTGAAAGAAACATAGATATTCCAATTTTGGAAGATGTCGAGAGTTCAAACACCATGAAAGCCTGGAATGCCATTCATGGATGGGAATCAGATAAAGATGTTCCTGAGTTACCAAAAAGCATGTTGTGCCTCATTGCAACAGACTCTCAATACAGACTACAAGATGAAGAACTTCTTGCCAAATCAGATACACCAACAGAAGAACCTAGCAAAGAAGTTTATAACTGCTCTTCATCACCAGAAGAAGAAGAAGAAGTTGAGAAGTCCTGGACATCAGAAATAGAGCCCACAGGAGGAGAAGGAATTCTGATGATAACTAACTCACCAGAAAATGTTGAAAGTCATCAGATTCCTGAAGCTGAAACTCATTTTGAGTTTGAAATTCATCAAGAAACAGAACATCAACATTATGAAGAATCTCATGTTGCTGGAGGAACTCATGAAGAGACTGAAGTTGTACATCTTGATGAGTCTCAAATTGCTGGTACATCTCTCTTAAACACAATTTTAGTTGATACTTCTTTGAAAAGAACAAACTCAGAAGATTCAATTAATGTTTGTTACAAATTAGAATATAGAAACACTGATGTTAATGAGGAGATTACTAGTTCCATACATCTCAACTCTGAATCAGAAAATGAGGAAGAGGTTGAGATCTCAACAGATAGAAATCAGGAAACTGATCAAGGAAATCTTGTAAAAGGTAATCTGTTTACCTCAACAACTTATAGAGAATCATTCACTGATATGATTCAAGGACATAAGGAAATCCAGGATAAAAATGTGTTTTTCACCTATGGTGGAGATGATTCTGGTACACTTAAGGTTGCACCAGATTCTGGTCAAGCCAAAAGTGATCCAATCATTTCCAAAATAGCTGCAAATGTGTTTACAGCTGGAATGTTAGAAGGAACATCTGTTGTTCCAAATATCCCTGAAACACCCATAACACAAGAAAATCTGGAAACTGTCCTAGAAAATGTTTTCAAAGCCTACAAAAAGAGTCCAGTGAAGAAAAGCTTGATTTGTTGCTGTCAGAGATACAAGGTCAAAGGGCAGATATGAAGACTTTATCAGAATCAGTGGAGGTCATAAAGACACAAACTGAAAGAAACACTAAAGCACTAAAGTCTTTGTAGAAGCTAAAGGAAAAGGCACCAGAAACCAGCATTTCTGCATCAGAAATTCAGAAGATTTTCACAGAAATGGAGAAGATCAAAACACAAGTTACAAATGCTGTAGAATAAAGACAATCAAGCAGTGCAAACAAGGTCTTGGAGGAAGTCACCATTCTAAGGGCAAGTAACAACAGTATTACTGATGCCCTTGAAAAGTTGATAAAAGAATGGGCTGCCATGCAGGAGAAAAATCAAACTGAATTTGCAGAGGTTCAGAAAAGCATAGCCAGCAACTCAAATCTGGTCGGAGAAGTGTACCATCTGATGAAGAGAATGCACTTCAACATTGCTAAATTGGCTAAGCTTGATACCAAAGATATCATGAAGGCAATTCTTGCTGAACAATCTCATCAAGAAATTCCAAAGTCAACACCACAACAATCATCTGCTACACCAATCACTGAAGCTGGAACCACTGTAATGGGTCCACCTCCAAATGTTTCAAAAGATGAAATGCTGAAAAGGTTAGCAACTTCCAAACCTCAAGTTATCACAAATTTGAAACTTATAACTTCTCAAACTGTTCCAAAACCAACTTCTTCTGATGACACTGCAATAAGTAAATTGATGAATCTGCAAACAATGAATGAATGGGAACAAGAAGCTGATTCAAGAAAACCACAGATTGTCAAAAGAAAAATCTCTGAAACTCAATCTGTCATGGTTAGAGAAATTGACTGGGATATAATGATATTCCCTGAATACAATCTGGTGAAGTACTATTGGTCAAATGAAGATGTACCAGAAAAGCCACCAACTCCTTACAGATTGGCTATAAGGGCAGAGAGGTTAGAAAGAGGTCCAAGAGGCATTCACTACACCAATGTGAATCCAGTAATAAGAACTATGAAAGTGGATGAAGTAAAAATTGGAACTGATGGTGTTGGAGGAACTTATCTGTAGAACAGATACACACTTCTTAGAGAAAATGGGGAAGATGAAAAAGTGACTGATGGAGACATTGCTGAAAGATTGCATCCTTTGGACATTCTGTTCATGAAGGATCATTATGAAAAGGAAAAAAAAAACACAAAAGAAATCAGAAGAGCATTGAAGAGCATATCAAATGCTGGAATAAAGCTATTTGAAAGAGTAGCTTTTTCTGACTTTGATTTATGCATCAACTATGATTATGTGCACAACAAAAAGGTCTATCTCAGTGCACCAGACACAAGCATTCCCTCAGAGCTGATAGAAGATGCAAGATCTGGAGACATCATTGAACTACCAATGATAAATAACAGACATAACTACAGTGTAGTCTACAGAGATTTTGAGAAGAATAAAGCTCTGTTCAGAAGTGTTGATATCTGCAAATACTCAAATCAGACTCTGAAGTTTATTATGAATTGCATGAACAAGAGACAAGAACAACTTCAGAAGACAGGAATGAACAAAGAGAATCAAAGGCAGGAAATAGAACAAATGATTGAAGAATGGATTCAAGCAAGAGGCTGGTACAAAGAGATGTATGACATCTGCAACAAATACATCTCTTACAAGAAAAAATTGAAGGATGGAGATGTACTAAAGAGGGCAAAGTTGTTTTGAAGATCATGTTTGTTTTAAATTCTATTTCATCATGTAATTTGTTTTTCAGAATAGTAATAACTTGTTTGATTTGCAAATTTTAAGTTTCCAATGTTTAGGAAATTTTCTGTTCATGAGGTAGTTTATTTTCTTACAATACATAGTGGAAAACTGTTAGGAAACTTCATTTGTAAGTATTGAAGAAAATCAAATTCAGTTTGATCTGTAAAGAAGATAAGAGTCCTGAAGATCAAAACAACAAGAAGACCGGATAGGGCAACTGAAAAGAACATCTACTTCAAAGAATCATAAGTTGATCAAGAACTGGAGAAGATTATCAGAGAAGGCTTTTCTGATGGATCTGATGATATTTCTGATGATATATCATCAGTTTTTGGCAATTCTGATCATTAGATTTTCTGATGATTTGTTCACCAGAATTTCTGATGAAGTGGTTATCAGAAATTCTGATAAAACCCCACTTGTCTAATTTCTATTTCCGCACACTATTTTCACATTTGTTGAAAGTCTGATTTCTATTTCCGCACACTATTTTCACATTTGTTGAAATCACTTGCCATATTACGTGAAAAGAAGTTTTTAAGTACAAGGACCAACACATATAAATAACTATAAATATTATAACCATCATTCTCATATGGAATTTTTATATCATTCGTATCTATTTTTCATTCGGATTACTTGATATAATCACCTAGTGTGAAACTGAGACCACGTCATTAGCAATGTTAAACATGATCAAGTTTTAAGACGTGACCAAGACTTGCTCAGTTTAAACTATAAATTATAAGAAAAAGGAAATTCAAATTATATCATGAGATCTACAATATATAACTTTTTCAAAAACAAATTTAGCCTCAACATTATTGAACTTACAAATCAAATTCTTCACCTTCCACGTTACCATATTTTGGAATATCAGCTACAAGGCTTTTCTATTCTAGGATTCATGGAACCTTGGTCCTTGTTAAAGTAAAAGAAAGTGGAGATAAGGCCACCCGGGCTCGTCCGTTATTCTATCACGGAAGAGAAGTTCAACGCGTGGAACTTTCATCTCCCCCACCCCGTGGACTTGCTATAACGCGTTATTCTATAACGCAATTCCATTTTCGTGATGTATTCAACGCGTTATGGTTTATTTTTGTGAGGGTAATTGTTGGTTGGGGGGAAATTGTTGGGTGTGGTGGTGAGTGATGACCACCCCGCCTAAAAAAGGTTGTGAGTGATGGAAAAATGGTTGATGACATGGCGGAACTTGATTGGTGCTTGTGAGTGATAGATTGTATCACTAGTGAACCACCCCGTCCCCCCTAACAGATGCCATTTTAGGCGACAGTGTGAACCCTTTTCCTCCATTATTGATCCTGTTAACCTATTTTCCTCCATTATTGATCCTCAACCATACTTTATCTCAAACTATATTTTTATTCACGACATAAAGCTTATACAATAATATAAAAAGAAATATGCATTTTACCACAAATTAAACCCTTAATCGGATTTATAAACCCTTAACAATAACATAACTTTTGGAAGAAACTGGATTTGAAACTGAAATTGTTGAAAGGATTTGGAATATTGAAATCCACCAAAAAAAATGAAAATTTGTAAGGCATATCAGTGATAAAACAATCAAAACTGAACCGGAATCAAACACTGCGGTCAGGGATGACGGTGGTGGAGGCGTGAGCGTCAAGGGTGGCGGGTTGTGGCAATGGTAGCGGCGTCGAAGATGTTGGGGTTGTCGCAATGATGTCGGTGACGGTGCAGTTGGGGGTGGGCAATAGAGTTCTATTATTTTCTAGTTCTCAAAGGCGGTGGAAATTAGAGTTATAGTTCAACATGGTTGCACACTATTTGAAACACATCACAAGTTTGCGACTTTTTACAAAACATACTAGAATGAAAAACCAACTACACTACAAGATAAAGTTCTATTTTCACCAAGAATGTACTAAAAAAACACCAACATATTTCATGAAATAAACCAATACAAGTCCTCTAAAACATTTAAGAATGGAAAACAAAAAAAGGCGCAAGAACCATACGACAGAAAGGTTCGGTCAAATTTACAACATATTAGGAGAGGTAACATAGAAATAACTCACCTATTATCGATCCTTGTAGGCCAACCAAATGACTGGTGCGGTTATGGAAGCCCGCGAAGTACATAATCCTTACTCGGTGGCGGTACTTCCCAAGTTTAGAGAACCGTCTTTCATCAGCTTCACACTGAGGCTGTTGAATCTTCCTCTTGAATAGTGTCGGGAAGCTTTTCTCCAATCGGTTCCTGTTTTCATCATGGCAGCAAACTCCTCATAGCTGATTTTCCCATCCTGCATTATTGGATATCGTTAAAATATGGGCCAAACGGAGATAACCAGGTTGAATTTGGAATATTTTCTTAGTATTTTAGGTGGAACAAATAACAAATCTAAATGGACCGGAATAGGCTAAGATAAACCATGTGCCCGCTAACCCTTTCTTGGCTTTTTTTTTTTCTTTGAACTTTGAAAATAACTTTAGTATTGAATTATGAAATTTGTTATAGCTTAAGTAGTTAGGCATCACCTTGTCTGTATCAACTTCTTGGAAGATGTCATTTGCAATATCAGCAGAAATATCATCACCGTCTTCCATTAATGTATCGCGAAGCTCATCAGACTCTATGTAACCGTCACCATCTTTGTCAAAGTATGAAAAAGCCTTGTGTAAATGCTCATCATTCGCCATTTTCCTGAGGTGTAGTGAAACAGCAACAAATTCACCATAATCTAGGGTGCCTTTTCCATTTGTATCTACCTGCAACCAAAAAACAATTTTAAATACTTAATCTGTAGCATTCACAATCATTCACATGAAACAGATAAGTTTATATATTACAATAATGAAACTCAATATCTCAAACTTATGTAGAATGTTTTAAGAGTTTAACGTGGCAATGGACAGGTTAGATAACGGGTCAAAATGGTGCAACTTTATGGTGCGGATCAAAATAAGTCAAATTGGCCTGAAACACTTTTTGCCTTACACTTTCTAAGTATTTAGTGTCCAATATGATTTCATATATAACATAATTTAAACAACAATTTAATCTTCTGAACACAACCATTTAGGAGGCTTTATGTCTTAAAGATACACACTTTGGGCGAGTTTCAACCCGTTTAACCCATTTACTTTTCAGCTAGATTCTTTTATGTAAACCAACTGGGGTAGCCCAGTTGGCCACCGACACCCACCTCTTCCCAGAGGTACCGGGTTCGAGTCTTGGGAGTGGCATATGTCGCCCAGGATAAGAACTCGGCAAGAGGAATTCACCGCGGAGCTAGCTTGGTCGGGTAGCGGCTCCCGGAGTGGGATCACTCCGGCGGTTGGGAGGACCGTGCACTATCCACCCCCCACCCCCCCCCCTACCCCTAGATTCTTTTATGTAACCCTCAGACCAGCAAGAGACAAAAATAACCATTTATAAGCAAATGGGTTACTTAATAGTTATCATGCAAGACAGCTTTGGAAGTACAGTTAAGTAGCGTAACCAACTGGGGTAGCCCAGTTGGCCACCAACACCCACCTCTTCCCAGAGGTACCGGGTTCGAGTCTTGGGAGTGGCATATGTCGCCCAGGGTAAGAACTCGGCATGGGGAAGTCACCGCGGAGCTAGCTTGGTCGGGTAGCGGCACCCGGAGTGAGACCACTCCGGCGGTTGGGAGGACCGTGCACTTACCCCCCCCCCCCCCCCCTACAGTTAAGTAGCGTGGAACAGCAGAACACCATGGTTTTTCATAACAAAACCGAAAGGAGAACACGTAAATCATTTGAACAAAAAAGATATAGACAAGTTCAAGGGATGACGGCTATCCATTATCCGCGAGTGCAAACACACTTGCAGTGGCAATAGTTATGAGGTGGTTATACATGATTAAGATGTTCCGTAAATTTACCAAAGAGGTGGGAACATGCACGGTCGGGTTGAATTGGATAAAAAGTCAAACGGGTCCCTAAAATTTCATACAACATCTGGTGATGATATACTAATTGTTGATAGAAGTAAAATGAAGACAAGGCATACAGTTACACTTACGGCTTCAACAAAAGACTGTATTTCAGACTCCGCAAGCTGTGTATTTAACTTTTGTAATCCGGTTTTTAACTCTTCAACTGTAACTATGCCATCATCATCAGTGTCAATCTTTTTGAACATTTCTTTGATGTCTTCAACTTCTTCGTTGGACAAGAAATCAGCAATAACCTTTACAAAGAAAAAGAATCACAAACACAGCTCGATGAACTGCATTAACATGTATCCATTATTTTATGTAAATGAAAGAACAAAAAATAAACAAACCCTGAGAGCTTTTCTCTTGAATCGATTCATCATTGAAAACTGCTTTAGCCTTGACTTGACAACATCACCGAGGGGAACATTTGGAGCCTTTTTAGCATTTTGAATCCAAGGGTGTTCTGTAGGCACAAAGAATCATATGCTAAAGAAATTTTAAAACAGAATCAAGTTTTCAAATTCAAGAATAAAGATTTCATTATTCCTTCAACATGAAATTAATGTTTTCATTGTCAGCAAGTGAAAATTAAGGGTACAATATATCTTGGAAAGAGAAAAAAAAGGCAAAATTACAAAATTAGAAGCCTCAATCTTCTTATGAAACAAATCGTCACTATGCAGTTATTGGTGCTATATCACCGATATATTGGTTATCGGTCCCCATGTAAAATATCGGTATAAAATATCTGTACCGATATTATCGCCAATATTGACCGATATATCACCGATTTTCCAGATATCAGTACCTTTCTTCTTAGTTCTACCATTCGTCTTTCTTCTTATTGCTGCTATTAGTGTTTTAAGTCTTAATTGTTAATTGTAAGTGTTAAATGTTAGCGTTTAAGTCTGAATCAGTTCCTACTTGCTACAATTGTTAGTGTTTTGCAAGTTGCAAAAGGTTAATTTGTTCATGGTAGGAAAGTATAGTGAATTGTTAATGTTATACAAATATAATTCGACATGATATTAAAATTACCGATATCCCACCGTGATAACCTATATCTCACATATCGGTCCTTGACCGATATCCGATTTTTTACCGCATTAACTGCTTAGATTAAAGTTTAACCATAAACATACCAAGCACTTGTTTGGCCGTAAGCCTAAGCTTTGGATCAGGCTCCAACATTTGGCGTACAAGACTCTTCGCACCTTCAGAAACGCCAGGCCATGGTTCACGTTTAAAATCTATTACCCCACGAAGAATGGCTTGTGCAACCCCTTGCTCTGATTCTGTATTACAAAATACAAAAAAAGCAGACAGAATTTTAACTTGTACTCTAATAAGATTATAAGATTTGGCTGAGCAACTTTAACATATATATGCAGTACAGGACATTGATTAAAAAAAAGAAAACAAATTACTAGTCTATTAAATCACACTACAAGTTACCTTCATGTACATGAAATGTTAACACTTCAAAAAGACGAATTACCTGCCCAAAATGGAGGAACACCACATAACAGTATGTACAGAATTACTCCTGCGCTCCATATATCAATCTCTGGTCCATAATTACGCTTAAGCACCTCTGGGGCCATGTAATATGGGCTTCCAACAATTTCTGAGAATTTCTCGCCTACATATTAAACAAGTAACATTATTAGAAAATTTATCCAAGCAATAGCAATTTATTAATATGATAAGCGATAACAACTTATTACTTTAATGCTGTAAATGCTGCATAACTTTGTAAATCAAACTGAAAACTTGAACAAAGAATTTCGTATTATATGTTTTGTAGAAAAGATTTGAACTTCCCAGTGAGGAGATTCATCTGAATCAATAAACTATAGACTATGTTATATTTTCAGTTCAGAACAGACTGCTTGTCCTCCAAAGTGAATAATGAACAAAAAGACTTATGTAACAAAGCATACTACATAACTAGTTTGATCTCCGCTTTTTAGATATCCATAATCCAAATCCTTACGGTTGACTTAAAGCTGAACATAGTTCAACCTAAAGAGAAAAATCTAATCACTAAACAACAACAGTTAATCAGAACAAGGCCCAGCAATTAACTGGACTTCTACCTTGATTTGGTACACATAAAACTCCAATTCCACATTTCCACCATTCAGTCATTTAAGGATGACTCAAACAAATGTTAGGCTAATAGCAATTAACATATTTAAAAAATCAAAGTTATCATAGTTGACTCAAAGGAAATTCGGTGATTTCACATGCCTAAGTCTACTGTAAACTTTCCCAGATGCCATGTATACATTGAAATGTTGACAGCATTCAAGAGCCCGCTTTCTGTAAGCTGCTAATATTATACAGTACCCGCCCACATTATGCACACACTAACCGCTACAGTCTACGCAGTACAATACGCGCAGACCATACAGCTAACATAATGCAACTAAGTAAAATAAGATAGTCACAACAGTTAATCCAAAGCCCGAACCGTATTATAATTCGCTTACACTAACTAAGTTTACAGCAATTTTCAAAAGAATATTACATCACCTGGCTTAAAAAAGATAGACAGCCCAAAATCAATAGCTTTAAGCGGCGAATTCTCCTTCTTATTCGCAAACAAAAAATTCTCCGGTTTCAAATCCCTATGAATCACCCCATGCTTATGACACAGCTGCACAACCTCCACAATCGTTCTCGTAACCGCCGCAGCCGCCCGCTCCGTATAATGCCCCCTCGCAACAATCCGATCAAACAACTCCCCTCCCTCACACAACTCCATCACCAAATGCACCGCATTCTCATCCTCACACGCCTCTCTCAACGTCACAATACTCGCATTATCCGGCAAATGCTTCATAATCTCCACCTCTCTCCTCACATCATCCACATCAACCGCTGTTCGTAACTTCCGTTTCGATATAGATTTACACGCTAACAGTTCCCTAGAACTCCGATCTATGCACAAATATGTCACTCCGAACTCTCCACGCCCTAATTCCCTATCTAACGCATACTTTTCTTCAATATTCTCCTTCGATTTATCAGCTAGAACAGTAACCGGAGCTTTCTTACCGTTGCCGGAGCTAGCTTTCACTTTCCGGTTGCTGTGATCGTGGCCGGAGTAGTTCGATGACTTGACGTCCTCTCTGGCGACGGCCGCCGGAGATCTGCAGCAGTTCCCCATGTGATTTGGTGATTTTGAGCTGAAATTGTGGTCGGAGTGAGAAGAATTGGAGTCCTAACCCTAGATCCGGTGAGCTAGGGTTTCATGTTGGAAGAATTTCAAAAGCTTATCCTAAAAGCATTGGAATGGGAATGAGATAACGGTGTGGAGGAATTGTTGTGTGAAAAGTAATGAAAGGGGAAGTGTTTTGACTGTCAAAGTAATGGGGTCTTGCTAATTATGGGTTTCGAGATTTTCTTGGTTAGTCCTTAAGCTTTTTATACTTGTCATGTTTAGTGTAAGTATCTAACCCTAGTGAGAAGAATTGGAGTCCTAACCCTAGATCCGGTGAGCTAGGGTTTCATGTTGGAAGAATTTCAAAAGCTTATCCTAAAAGCATTGGAATGGGAATGAGATAACGGTGTGGAGGAATTGTTGTGTGAAAAGTAATGAAAGGGGAAGTGTTTTGACTGTCAAAGTAATGGGGTCTTGCTAATTATGGGTTTCGAGATTTTCTTGGTTAGTCCTTAAGCTTTTTATACTTGTCATGTTTAGTGTAAGTATCTAATAAGATTTGGAAGATGATAAAGAAGGATGTTTGTTTTTTTTTTTTTAAATGTATGCGGACCACATCTGCAGACATCTGTAGAACAAGAGGTGAATCAAACATCTGCAGTCTGTAAAAAGAAGGTTGTTTGTTTTTTTAAAATGTAGATTTCTAAAATAAAATGGTGGTGGTGTATGGACGGTCGTGGTAGGTGGTGGTGGTGGACGTGGACAGTGGGTGGTGGTGGTGGACGGTGGTTGTGGTAGATGGTGGTGGTGGGTGGTGGACGATGGCGGTGATGTTGATGGACGGTGGTGGTGGTGGTGGTGGTGATGGTGGTGATGGACAGTGATGGGTGGTGGATGGTGGTGGTGGTGGTGGACGGTGGTCGTAGACGGTGGTGGTGGGTGGTTGTGCTTAAACCTCTGTAGACCTTAGAAGATCTTAGAAATGGTTGGGCCAAGTCTCCACCACGAAGAGCTCGCACAGACGTTTTTTAATGAAACGTCTTCGGAAAAACAAACAGTCTGCAGATGACAATGTCTGCGTGTGGTATGCACGGCGCAAACAGAAGAGGTTGCGCAAATCTTTTTCAGAAAAACAAACACCACCTAAAAGAGGCATTTAGCTAAAGGTTTTATAGAAGATTGGTTTGTTTTTGGAGAAAACTGAGAGGGTAAAATACAACTTATGAAGTTTTAAGAGCTGGAGAAGGATGAATCGGCGAAAAATACTCAAGCCCAACTAGAGGTCATTGAGATATTATACCAACATGAGTGGTTCAAAGATCTCATAAGTGTAGTGATGAACATGAAAGATATTGATTTTATATAACCATGATTACATTCTGGTAGACAAACACGATCCTACCATGTATAAGAAAACAATGATAGTTTCAATTATTGAGTAGTTTGTTGTGAAGAAATTATAGATGATGTCTGTCACACCCCCAAAATACCACCTAGGGAATGTCCCTGTTAGGCGTGTAACGTACCAACAACGAGCCACTAATTACATTGAACCCATACAAGTTTCACAATAAAATCCTCAATTATTAATGAAAACTATCATCAACGAGTTTAATTGAAAACCAACATGTTCAGCGGAAGCAAATAGTGTACCAAAGTTAAACTGTTCAAGACCAATGTATAATATCAAAATCAATCACATGAATCCCTCCAGTCGACCCATGACCACTCCAGCTACTCCAGACAGCAAGTTCCCAAAGCCAAGATATCTAATGACCTGCGAGCATGAACACACGTGTATCAGACAACGCTGGTGAGTTCATAGTTTTACGAAAACGTTAGTTACCAAGTGTTTAGTTCAGTTCATTGATGATAATGTAGATAATACCCCGAATACAAGACGGCTCCTGATTTACATTGTCCTTTCTCCAATGCTCCTATCAAAGCATTGGTCATGACTAGGTCATTAGTTCAACACCCGTCCTCCCAGGTACGGGGTGAGGTTGCCAAACCTAAGTAGCGCTACTAACTAATACCTTGTTACCTCTCAGGTAACCAAACAACACGGAGTGACTTTAAAGGTGATAGGATGAGTATATTATCCAACATTACCGATTTACAACAAGACGTATTCCTCTCAGGAATACCCAAACAAGTTACCCAAAACCTATCCCTCCCAGGGATACCCAAGGACTGTCCCAATCACCGGGACGCATGCTCAAGAGAGATGAACTCACCTTTGATTTGCTCGGTTGATTTAATTACTCGTTTAACAAAATGTCACACCCTGGCTTTTGCGGAAGCGTGGGTTTAATTTGGTGTGACTTCTTAATACCAAAGCAACAATCATAACAATGCTATATGTAAATAAAACACATGATGATCATCCATTCATTAAATTTAAAGTTACCACAACATCATTGTTTAAATTATCGACACATAAACAAGTTACGACCATGACATAATTAAAACGTGTTCACATGACACAACAAAAGACTTGAATAAAAACATGGTTTAAGGACATGTAACCCGTCCAGGTAAGGGTCACACCTCCTAAACCCGGATGACATCATTACTCCTTACGCAGCTTGACACGATTGCATACTTCGCCAGATCCATTAATTTCCTGAAATACATGTAGTTTGAAAAATCAACAAAAAGTTGAGCGAGTTCATGTAAAAATGAGTATGTATAAACCTTCAAAGTATGAATAAAAGTCCCTGGTATGTAGCAATAAGGAAAAAGATATCACCAATGGGTTGCAAAGCCACTGGTATGTGTGAAAAGGTGCAGGAAGACTCAAACCTAGTATATTTGTTACCGGGCTTCGGCTGTAAGACACAGTTACCTCTATGGGCCGCCCCGGCCTCACGGGTGTGGGCTCGCTACACCCATATAGATCTATCACTCTTATGTCCCTCGGTCCTAACAACGAGGATTGATGGCCTTAAGTGTTGTACCCACCCCTCACATGATATAGTAGTATAAACCCTCCCTACGCTAACCATACCATGTAAATAATTGTTTGTAATAATTGTCGCATGTATTTCACCCCCGAAGTATAAAATTGAAAACAGTAAAGAGAAAAGGGGGACATGAACTCACAGAAGTGCGTCTCCTGAATAAAATCGTCAATCCAAACTCGGCCTGCTATGTGACGACCTACACGTACTAATGTCTATTAGACGAATGGGCCGTACCTTGGCTTAGGGTTTAATGTTCTGAGTCGCGTTACTTTGACATTATTCCAAGTTTTGTGACGACTTGTTAAAATAATAATAATTATTTTAACTTAAGGTTTGTTTTTAGGAAAATAGTTAGGCAACTATTTCGTATCCATACTTCTCAAGTATTTTATATGTGTATTTCCTTCCCAATGATGGGGGTATTTATACATATACATTTGTAATTCCGAAAAATATATTTTAAGTCTCACTTAGAAAAATATATTTAAACTGTTTGTCTAAAACATCTTAATTCAAAATATACATATTTTTCCCAAAAATATTATATTTTACTTCATAAATTTTTCCAAAATAATATTTTACCAAAATGTACGTATAAGAGTATTTTCTGAAAAATTACATAAGTTACGTTTTAGCGTTTCGTATTGCAATAATAATTGCGTAACTTAAATATTTAGTTCGTGAGAGTTTTGGTATTATTTTGGAGTCGTAATTTCATGGTGTATAATAGTGATATTATTTTATCCTAAAAATAATATATCTAGTTCACAGAATAAACAAATAATCACACAAGAGTTTTAGTATAAAATATATATTCTAAATATGTATTTATCAATTTTTATTTACGAAAATCAACCTCCGATACCTTGTATTTTTGTAAATAAAATCATGGCGAAGTTTATTTTGAAAACAAGTTTAAAATATGTTTGTAAACACTTACTAGAAAAATATTTTCTAAGTGTTGGAATTTTAGAAAAATTTCGCCAGAGTTTCCTTTGTAAATGGAGGCGTCCATGCTTACTAGCATATCATTTTCTTTTTCAAAAATTCATTCAAACAATTCTCAATCATCAACATACAACTTCTACTTATCAATCTTGCCAAAAACAAGCATGAACTATAAACTCATGAACTTGAAAATTTATAAAAACATGTAGTAACTTACTAGCACACTTAGTAAGTCTTGTTACCTTTAAAAATGTGATTAGTTCCTTTAAAACTTCATTTTTAAAGAGTTTAATTATTCACAACTTCTAGTCATATTTTCTAAAAATATTTCTTTGTGAAATTTTCTTATTACACAAGTGTTCTACACTTGTTTATCCACCAAAAATGTGTTAAGTTTATGTAAGATCCAAGTTTTGACAAAACTCATACTTTTCACTTGGTTCTTTCGAAAAACCACTCATGGATCTTTAGATCTACAAGATTATAACTTATTTTGATCTTTATTTTTCAAGAAAACACCCATTCATTCAAGTTCATAGTTTATGTGTGGGTGATTCCATCATCCACAACATTCTTACTTTCTCATCTTGCTAGTTCATGTTTTTAAACATGATCTAGCAAGACCATATGATAATCCATATCATTTCTACTAGCAAACAACATTCAACAAGCAACATAACACAAGAATATCATGATTTCATCATCATTTTAACCATACTTCAACACTATGTTAGTTGATGTTCAAGACTTTGTTTATGGTTCTTTAGAGTTCTTATCATTTTGATCTTTAAACATCATTAACCACTTAAACAACATGTAAAATGCAAGGATATAAGTTCTTACTACTAGCACAAGGCTAGGGGAGTTCAAGTGTAGAAAAGTGGTGGTTAAAAGAAGATGAGAGTGGTCCTTGAGCTTCCGAACACACCGAGCTTCATTGTATGATCCCTAACACCCTTGGATGCCCTTAGATTGGTTGAAGAAGCTTGAATGATAGTGATGATGGTTATGTGTGGGTTCGACCGAAACAAGCAAAGAGAAGAGTTGAGTTTGAAAGTGTGTTGTGAAGTGAGAGAGTGGTGGACTTGGGGTTATTACTTATAAGCTCCAACACCTCTTTAACCTTGGTATAATATATTTCCTTACCCATCAACATGATCTAATTAAATAATGAAAGAAATCCATGGGTAGGTCACCCATGGTGACCGTCGCCAAGGGGGGGTTGGTATAGGGTTGGGTTTCAACAATATAGTTAGTGATTTGGTTATAATCTAAGTGTTTAGTTAGTGTCTTATGAGTGTTATTAAATATATAGTGTGTTAGGGTGTTCGGGGACCCTAACTAGCTCAGAAAAATAAAAACAATGTGTTTGGCAATATTTTTGTGTTCCGGGTAAAGTCCGGTTGTTCGGCTGGGTGTTGTCCGTTAAAGTGTTTAATTAATCCGTAAGGTGTCTTTTATAATACTTTTTGTGACACATTTAATTCCCGACACTTTGGAAAGTATCTAGGACCATTTTGTCAAGTTTTTGCACATTACTAGCATAGTTAAATGCTGAATTTTGTTATTAAGTGCAGAATTCTGCATTTAGAGTGTGTTTTAGGCACTTCCCGGCACTATAACTATCACCTAGTGACGCAGTTTTATGGTCCTTACTTCCCTACACTCCCTACTAGTGTAGTACACTATCTCTGGCTCATACTGGCCTCAAAACATTGTCTGTCTAGGTGCTGGCATTGTCAGCTTGTTTTCTGGGTTATCCGCTTACTGTGCTAACTGTGCTTTGTGCATCAAGTTTGTCACTAAAGTTTGTGTATAATAAACGAAGTGACAGTATAAAATAGGATGCATATGTATGTATGTAAAAGAAATCAAAAAGCAGTTTAATCACAGTTGTAATCAAGCACAGTCATTAAGCATAAATTAAATATTAATTAAGTGTACGGATACTTGTAAATGTGAGGGTTGTCACATTCTCCCCCCGTTAAGAAAATTTCGTCCCGAAATTTTAGGTTCTGCTTCTAGTTGCAGGGGTCTTGGGAAATAAATGGGGGTATTTCTCCTTCATACGATCCTCACGTTCCCACGTGAATTATGGCCCGTGTCTTACATTCCAATGAACTTTGACGAGTTTGACACTACTCCTGCGTGTCTTGTTAATCTTCCAATCAGTGACCTCAACTGGTTCTTCAACAAAGTGGAGCGTGTCGTCGATATGAACTTCGTCAGCAGGAATGACAACTGTCTCTTGTGTTGGACTCTTTTTCAGATTTGATACATGGAATGTATCATGAACGCCATTAAGTTCAGCTGGTAGGTCCAACTTGTATGCCACAAGCCCAATCCTTTGCAGGATTCTGAATGGGCCAATGTAACGTGGATTCAACTTCCCACGCTTCCCGAAGCGTGCCACACCCTTCCAAGGTGAAACCTTCAATAAAACCATATCTCCCACCTCAAACTCCAAAGGCTTCCTTCGTAGGTCTGCATAACTCTTTTGTCGATCACGAGCCGCCTTGATGCGTTCTTGGATCTGTGCAATCTTGTCTGTCGTTTCTTGGACTAATTCCGGACCAACTAATTGTCTATCACCCGCATCAGCCCAACAAATTGGCGATCGACATTTGCGTCCATAGAGAGCTTCGAACGGTGCGGCTTGAATACTTGCATGGTAACTGTTATTGTATGAAAATTCAACCAATGGTAGGTGAGTGTCCCAACTTCCACCTAAATCCATTACGCAAGCTCGCAGCATGTCTTCTAATGTCTGAATTGTTCGTTCACTCTGTCCATCTGTTTGCGGGTGAAATGATGTACTCAGATTTAACTGAGAACCAAATGCTTCTTGAACGGATTGCCAAATCCTTGACACAAATCTCCCATCTCTATCAGAGATGATTGAGAGAGGCACTCCATGTCGTGCAACAATCTCTCTCATGTATATCTCAGCAAGCTTACTCGTGTTGTCCTTTTCCTTGATTGGCAAGAAGTGCGCAGATTTTGTTAAACGGTCCACTATCACCCAAATCGTATCGTGGCCTTTAGGCGTCCTTGGCAATTTTGTTATGAAGTCCATAGAAATCTGTTCCCATTTCCATTTGGGTATTTCAGGTTGCTGCAAAACACCTGAAGGCTTTTGGTATTCGGCTTTTACCTTGGCGCAAGTTAAACATTTACTAACGTATATCGCAACATCGCCTTTCATCATTGGCCACCAGTAGAAATCCTTAAGGTCTTGGTACATCTTATCCGCTCCTGGATGAATCGAGTATCGTGACTTGTGAGCCTCATAAAAAATAACCTTTCTCAATCCACCAAACAAAGGAACCTAAATTCGTTTCATGAAGCACAATGTTCCTTCCTCGTTTGGTACCAACTGCTTCTCCATCCCATGGAGATACTCATCTTCAATATTCCTTTCTTTAAGAGCTTCTCTTTGTGCGGCACGAATGCGCAATGAGAGGTCTGTCTGGATAATCATCTCCAAAGCCCTAACCCTTATGGGCTTGATCCTTTCTTTTCGACTCAGGGCATCGGCGACCACATTCGCCTTCCCTGGGTGATACTTGATCTCGCAATCATAATCATTCAATAGTTCTACCCAGCCTCTTTGCCTCATGTTAAGCTCCTTTTGGTAAAAAATGTGCTGCAGGCTTTTGTGATCAGTGTAGATCGTGCAGCGCGTGCCATATAAATAGTGTCGCGAGATCTTCAACGCAAATACCACCGCGCCTAGCTCCAAGTCGTGCATGGTATAATTTTTCTCGTGGACCTTTAACTGGCGAGAAGCGTATGCTATAACCTTCTGTCGTTGCATCAACACGCAACCCAAACCTTGACGCGAAGCATCACAATATACCACGAAGTCGTCCGTTCCTTCGGGTAGTGATAAGATCGGTGCATCACAAAGTTTGTTCTTCAACAACTGAAACGCCTCTTCTTGTTTGTCTCCCCAATCAAACTTCTTGTCTTTCTGCGTGAGGGCGGTCAAAGGTTGAGCGATTTTTTAGAAATCCTCAATGAACCTTCGATAATAACCAGCCAAACCTAAGAACTGTCGAATCTCGGTTGGCGTCTTTGGAGTCTCCCAGTTCTTGATCGCCTCGATCTTTGTTGGATCCACATGGATTCCATTTCCATTAACCACATGTCCAAGAAATTGGACTTCGCGTAACCAGAACTCGCACTTCGAGAATTTTGCGTACAACTTCTCCTTTTTAAGTAGCTCCAAAATAGCTCTTAAATGTTGTTCGTGCTCATCCTTCGTCTTCGAGTAGATCAAAATGTCATCGATGAACACAATCACGAACTTGTCGAGGTATGGCTTACAAACTCTGTTCATCAAATCCATGAAAACTGCCAGCGCGTTTGTCAACTCAAACGGCATCACCAAAAAAAACTCGTAGTGTCCATATCGAGTTCTGAAAGCAGTCTTGGGGATACTTTCCTCTTGAATTCTCAACTGATGATAACCTGATCATAAATCGATCTTGGAGTAGAAACTTGAACCTTGCAACTGATCAAACAGGTCATCAATTCTTGGCAGAGGATACCTATTCTTGATTGTCAACTTGTTCAGCTCCCGGTAGTCGATACACATGCGAAAACTACCGTCCTTCTTCTTAACAAACAATACTGGAGCTCCCCACGGTGAGATGCTTGGTCTGATAAATCCTTTGTCTAACAGCTCCTAGAGTTGCGTTGACAACTCTTGCATCTCTGAGGGTGCAAGTCGATAAGGTGCCTTAGCCACAGGCGCGACGCCTGGAACTAAGTCAATGTGAAACTCGACTTGCCTTTGAGGCGGTAATCCTGGCAAGTCTTCTGGAAAGACTTTAGGATATTCCTTGACGACTGGAATGTCTTCGATCTTTGGCTCAGCGGCTTCTTTATCCACGATGTGTGCCAAGAAAGCAACACATCCCTTCTTCAAACATTTTCGAGCTTTTAGGCAGCTAATGATTTTCAGAGGCGTATCGCGCTTTTCTCCATGGACTACGATCGTCTCTCCATCTTCTATTGGGATGCGGATGGTCTTTTCATGGCAAACAATCTCGGCTTTGTTGCTAGACAACCAATCCATCCCAACTACCACGTCGAAACTTCCCAACTCGACTGGTAGTAGATCCAAAGCGAACTCATGTTCTCCCAGCTCAATCACGCATCCTCTGATGACTTCGTTCGTTTCAACTAGCTTTCCATTAGCCAGTTCGATTGAGTACGGAACGTCTAACTTACTAGCAGTTAACCCAAGCATATTCTTAAATTCTAACGATACGAAACTATAATCGGCACCAGTATCAAACAGAACAGATGCAAAGCGTTGGTTTATAGGGAACCTACCAGTGACAACGTTTGGATCCTGGCACGCTTCCCTTACGCCAATGTTGAATACTCTGCCTCGCGCTTGGTTCAGTTTTGGGTATTCCCTCTTAAAGTGCCCAACATCTCCACAGTTGAAACATCCCGGTCCCCGACCATTACCATTTCCATTTCCACCTTGAGTGTTGTTTTGGTTGCGATTTCCACTCCCAGCTTGGTTCGCAAAATTTCCACGGTTTCCATTTCCGCCATTTCCTCCCTGTTGGCGGTTTCCATTACCATTCCCATTCCCATAGCCTCGATTACCACCATGCCAACACCAGTTCCAGCCCAACACGTATCCTTCGAGTGGCTGTTCTTCCCACATGACTCGCATTTTCTCAATCTGCACTGGCCAGAATGATGGCGCTGGCATGTATCACACTTGGGCAGAGTACCCATGTAACCCTTCCCTTTGTTTTCGACACTGGTTGTGGCTTTAACCGGTGCGCTTGATTCATCCTTCTTGCTCACACTGCTGGTGCCTTGCTTGAAGTTGGAAAACTTCCGTTTGTTTTCACCAGACGACTCCACATGAGTTTCTTTCTTTTTCTGATCAGCATTCGAAAAATTGTTGAGCCTAATAGCTTCTTCAGTTAAGGACACGCTCAGGTCGATGGCTTCAGTAATTGTTGCTGGTTTTGAAGAAGTAACCATGCTCATAATCTGGGGTGCCAACCCTTAGATGAAGCGCTCAGCGCGTTTAAATTCGGGCGTGACCATGTACGGCACTACATGGGACAAATCATGAAATCTCTGAACATATTCTGCAATTTTGGGACCCTCAATTCTCAGGTGCCAAAACTCACTTTCTAGCTTCTGTATTTCAGCTCGCGAGCAATACTTCCTTCTCATGAGCTCCTTCAGCTCATTCCATGATAACGCATATGCTGCCGCTTCTCCTAATGTTTGCACTTGTAGATTCCACCACGATAGGGCACCATCCAGAAATAGCCCTGAGATGTATGTCACTTGTTACTCGGGAGCACACTTGCTCATCCTGAGGACAGAGTCTGTCTTTTCTGCCCACCTGACAAATGCAACAACACCTCCAGTGCCGTTGAAAGTTACGGGCTTGCAGTCAAGGAATTGTTTGTAGGTGCACCCTGCACATACGTTAGAATTTACAGATGGTATCAGCGGACGTGCTAGAAATATCCAAATGTATAGTAATATGTCTCAAGCGACTTGACATTACCATTGGGTGGATTGTTGTTGCCGTTGTTGTTCGAGATACTCCCGCTTGTTCCTGCTTGGGAGGCAACATACTGTGCTATGGCTGCGGTAATTATCCCCTGGAGCTCTGCCTCAGTAGTAGGCATGCGTACATCGCGTCGTGGAGGCATATTCTAAAAGATGATCTTATTGGTCAGGTCATAGTAGGTATAATAAATATGCATACATAGTAACATTCATCAATCACATAACATCCCATGTTAATATATAAAACAAGTAATTCAACAAAGCATGTAGTGAGAACGTTGCCATTGGGCTTTCATTAATCATGACCACCATATTGTTTTTACACATTTAACAGTACATCACATATCAAAATAAGATCATGGGGTTACATCACCCCTAAAAACACAATCTGTCTACACAAATCATGTACAAAAGTGTGGTCTCCCAAAAAGTCTTCGCTAACTGGCCCAATCGAGACTTTCTCACCAAAATGATCGACCTGCATCAAACCAAAAATATCTATGCTGATGGCGGCGGAGGAGGAGGAAAACGAGAGAAAAGCAACCGGCGCATGTGCACCCAATCCTCCTCTAAGGCATGAATGACGCGCAGCAATAGGCAATCTGCTGCTCAGATGTAAGAAAACGAACATCCGAATCAGGGGGAAACGAAGGGGAGTGTGCGGTGCTGCAAAAGGAGTCTGACAGTGGCATGGAGGACGTGGAGCTCTCTCTAACTCCTGAATGCGACGACTCAATGCATCCTGCTGTAGCTGTAGAGAGATGAGTACGTCCTCTGTCGTGTACCCCACATGATAAGGGTGGTACGGGTCTGATAGTGGCATAACGTTGGGCGATGACCACAAAAATGGCTCGCCTGATGTACAAAGGAAGATGTAGTGGATGGCATGTGAATGCGTGCAGCCGGAGTAAAGGAAGGCATGAATGGAAAATCAGCTGTCGTGGGTGGCACGTGATCATGTGGCCTAGAAGAAGGTCCTTCCCCTGGATGGGGAGGGGGTATATCCTGAAGGAAGGTAATAGGCAAGTCAGTGCGATGGACGTCAATGATGTGTGGATGGAAAAATGGAACATCAGTAGGTGCGGAAACAGGTGCTACAGGAGGAGTAACTAGTAGCACATACGGTGGGTAGTCATCATCGTCGATCCACCCGTTGCGGGTGTCAGCATACTGAGGGTCAACGTGAGAAGCGAAAGGTGCATGGTCAACATGCACAGGGGCTGAAACAGGTACTACAGGTGCAACAATAGGTGCATCAATAACAGGAGCATCAGGAATCGGTTGTAACTCGACGGGCGCAACAATGGTATGTGGTGCTATGTCTGGTATATCGACATGACCAGGCTCAGGTAAAGGGTCTGGCAAATGTACAACAGCTGGGGCCTCAATGGGGCCATAAGCAACGACCGGCTCCGGACCAACAGGAGCAGACTCATCAGGCAAAAACTCGACCTCTGGCTCTGGGTCAACGTCGAGGAAAACGAGAGGCGCAACAGACATCGCCATGTCTGAGTCAGAATCAGAGGAATAGTGCTGTATGCCTTGGGCGTGCGATGAAATGGACGCTACTGACTCAAATGAGTGAACACCATACAGATCAAAAGGAGCCTCCTCAATGGGAGCCTCGACTGGAGCAACAGGATCAGCAATGGGCATATCAGCAGGAATCTCAGCCAAAGGAACCACAGTGTCGACAACAGGGTCATCAACAAGAGGGACATCGGCATCCATGAGGGCCACTCCATCTTCGTCACCCTCTGGGGGACCCTCTAGGAACAAATCGACGTCATCATCAGCAAGCTCATCGTGAGGCAGATCCTCGAGAGGAACTGCGGCAAGCGGTAGAGGAGCAGGGACCTGAAGAAGAGGTAGGTCCCCATCGAAAGGGCCATCAACAATAGGAACGTCATCTCCAAAATCAGGAAGAGCAAACGGCTGGAAATCATCCTCATCCATGCTAGTAGTGTCTGACGTGTAGACCTCACTCTCTGACAGAATCTCATCATCCGACACGATCGCTAAAGGATCCAAGGTGTCCGTTACTCCAGTATCTGAAGATGATGGCATGGTGTCTGTAACACAACCACACATATGCACATATATCAACATAAAATCAAATAAACATGTAAGTCACAATAATGCAAGCAAATAATCCTCCTAGTCTTCCCTAGACTATCCCTCCCAGCCTCTCAGACTGAACTTCCTAGCCTCTCAGACTAACTCCCTGGTCTCTAAGACCAACCTCCCAGTCTCTAAGACTAAATCCCTGGTCTCTAAGACAAACCTCCCAGCCCCTAAGACTAAACCTCCCCAATCTCTAAGATTGAACCCCTCAGTCTCTAAGACTGAACCTCCCTCAGTCTCTAAGACTGAGCCTCCCAGCCTCTAAGGCTAAACTCCCTCAGTCTCTAAGACTGAAATATAAATTTTGAAAAGTGTATTTGTGCCTTTTTGTTTGTAAAAATGTTTTGTACTCTGGATCTGGATGTTTTAGTGTATGCAATGTAAAAATGTTTTCGTGAGAGCCCTAGTAATCATAGTCTAGACTCGAGAAAGAATCCTAGTTCGCTATGATCGAGGCTCTGATACCAAGCTGTCACATCCTGGCTTTTGCGGAAGCGTGGGTTTAATTTGGTGTGACTTCTTAATACCATAGCAACAATCATAACAATGCTATATGTAAATAAAACACATGATGATCATCCATTTATTAAATTTAAAGTTACCACAACATCATCGTTTAAATTGTCGACATATAAAACAAGTTACGACCATGACATAATTAAAACGTGTTCACATGACACAACAAAAGACTTGAATAAAAACATGGTTTAAGGACATGTAACCCGTCCAGGTAAGGGTCACACCTCCTAAACCCGGATAACATCATTACTCCTTACGCAGCTTGACACTATTGCATACTTCGCCAGATCCATTAATTTCCTGAAATACATGTAGTTTGAAAAATCAACAAAAAGTTGAGCGAGTTCATGTAAAAGTGAGTGTGTATAAACCTTCAAAGTATGAATAAAAGTCCCTGGTATGTAGCAATAAGGAAAAAGAGATCACCAATGGGTTGCAAAGCCACTGGTATGTGTGAAAAGGTGCAGGAAGACTCAAACCTAACATATTTGTTACCGGGCTTCGGCTGTAAGACACAGTCACATCTATGGGCCGCCCTGGCCTCACGGGTGTGAGCTCGCTACACCCAAATAGATCTATCACTCTTGTGTCCCTCGGTCCTAACAACCAGGATTGATGGCCTTAAGTGTTGTACCCACCCCTCACATGATCTAGTAGTATAAACCCTCCCTACGCTAACCATACCATGTAAATAATTGTTTGTAATAATTGTCACATGTATTTCACCCCCGAAGTATAAAACTGAAAACAGTAAAGAGAAAAGGGGGACATGAACTCACAGAAGTGTGTCTCCTGAATAGAATCATCAATCCAAACTCGGCCTGCTATGTGACGACCTACACGTACTAATGTCTATTAGACGAATGGGTCGTGCCTTGTCTTAGGGTTTAATGTTCTGAGTCGCGTTACTTTGACATTATTCCAAGTTTGTGATGACTTGTTAAAATAATAATAGACATTATTCCAACTTGCTCAATTTGGCCGATAATAATTCCAACTCAGTTATTGGCCGATAATAATCCGAACTGGTCCACTTTTGGCCGATAATAGTCCGCCGTTAAAAATAGCTTAACGGAGTTGAGTTTTTTTCCCGAATTACAAACCGATGTTTTATGGATTTTGATCAGAACGAGGATACGATTTGATTTATGTAAAACTTAACTCGAAACGGTGCTTCAAACGACTTGATTTTTGTTAATTGGAAGTTTAAACACCCAAATTGAAGCACCGTTTTCGTCGTTAATTGGAAGTTTAAACACCCAAATTGAAGCACCGTTTTCGTCGTTTAGGGCAGTATTTCGAGTTAAGTTTTATATCAATCAACTCGTATCCTCGTTCTGATCAAAATCCATAAAACATCGGTTTGTAATTCGAAAAAAGCTTAACTCCGTTAAGCTATTTTTAACGGCGGACTATTATCTGCCTAAAGTGGAACAGTTCGGATTATTATCGGCCAATAACTGAGTTGGGATTATTATCGGCCAAATTGAGCTAGTTGGGATTGTTTAAATCCAATTTGCCTAATTATTTTAACTTAAGGTTTGTTTTTAGGAAAATAGTTAGGCAACTATTTCGTATCCATACTTCTCAAGTATTTTATATGTGTATTTCCTTCCTAAGGAAGGGGGTACTTATACATGTACATTTGTAATTCCGAAAAATTTATTTTAAGTCCCACTTAGAAAAATATATTTAAACTATTTGTCTAAAACATCTTAATTCAAAATATACATATTTTTCCCAAAAATATTATATTTTACTTCATAAATTTTCCAAAATAATATTTTACCAAAATGTACGTATAAGAGTATTTTCTGAAAAATTACATAAGTTACCTTTTAGCGTTTCGTATTGCAATAATAATTGCGTAACTTAAATATTTAGTTCGTGAGAGTTTTGGTATTATTTTGGAGTCGTAATTTCATGGTGTATAATAGTGATATTATTTATCCTAAAAATAATATATCTAGTTCACAGAATAAACAAATAATCACACAAGAGTTTTAGTATAAAATATATATTCTAAATATGTATTTATCAATTTTTATTTACGAAAATCAACCTCCGATACCTTGTATTTTTGTAAATAAAATCATGGCGAAGTTTATTTTGAAAACAAGTTTAAAATATGTTTGTAAACACTTACTAGAAAAATATTTTCTAAGTGTTGGAATTTTAGAAAAATTTCGCCAGAGTTTCCTTTGTAAATGGAGGCGTCCATGCTTACTAGCATATCATTTTCTTTTTCAAAAATTCATTCAAACAATTCTCAATCATCAACATACAACTTCTACTTATCAATCTTGCCAAAAACAAGCATGAACTATAAACTCATGAACTTGAAAATTTATAAAAACATGTAGTAACTTACTAGCACACTTAGTAAGTCTTGTTACCTTTAAAAATGTGATTAGTTCCTTTAAAACTTCATTTTTAAAGAGTTTAATTATTCACAACTTCTAGTCATATTTTCTAAAAATATTTCTTTGTGAAATTTTCTTATTACACAAGTGTTCTACACTTGTTTATCCACCAAAAATGTGTTAAGTTTATGTAAGATCCAAGTTTTGACAAAACTCATACTTTTCACTTGGTTCTTTCGAAAAACCACTCATGGATCTTTAGATCTACAAGATTATAACTTATTTTGATCTTTATTTTTCAAGAAAACACCCATTCATTCAAGTTCATAGTTTATGTGTGGGTGATTCCATCATCCACAACATTCTTACTTTCTCATCTTGCTAGTTCATGTTTTTAAACATGATCTAGCAAGACCATATGATAATCCATATCATTTCTACTAGCAAACATCATTCAACAAGCAACATAACACAAGAATATCATGATTTCATCATCATTTTAACCATACTTCAACACTATGTTAGTTGATGTTCAAGACTTTGTTTATGGTTCTTTAGAGTTCTTATCATTTTGATCTTTAAACATCATTAACCACTTAAACAACATGTAAAATGCAAGGATATAAGTTCTTACCACTAGCACAAGGCTAGGGGAGTTCAAGTGTAGAAAAGTGGTGGTTAAAAGAAGATGAGAGTGGTCCTTGAGCTTCCGAACACACCGAGCTTCATTGTATGATCCCTAACACCCTTGGATGCCCTTAGATTGGTTGAAGAAGCTTGAATGATAGTGATGATGGTTGTGTGTGGGTTCGACCGAAACAAGCAAAGAGAAGAGTTGAGTTTGAAAGTGTGTTGTGAAGTGAGAGAGTGGTGGACTTGGGGTTATTACTTATAAGCTCCAACACCTCTTTAACCTTGGTATAATATATTTCCTTACCCATCAAAATGATCTAATTAAATAATGAAAGAAATCCATGGGTGGGTCACCCATGGTTACCGTCGCTAAGGGGGGGGGGGGTATAAGGTTGGATTTCAACAATATAGTTAGTGATTTGGTTATAATCTAAGTGTTTAGTTAGTGTCTTATGAGTGTTATTAAATATATAGTGTGTTAGGGTGTTCGGGGACCCTAACTAGCTTAGAAAAATAAAAACAATGTGTTTGGCAATATTTTTGTGTTCTGGGTAAAGTCCGGTTATTCGGCTGGGTGTTGTCCGTTAAAGTGTTTAATTAATCCGTAAGGTGTCTTTTATAATACTTTTTGTGACACATTTAATTCCCGACACTTTGGAAAGTATCTAGGACCATTTTGTCAAGATTTTGCACATTACTAGCATAGTTAAATGCTGAATTTTGTTATTAAGTGCAGAATTCTGCATTTAGAGTGTGTTTTAGGCACTTCCCGGCACTATAACTATCACCTAGTGACGCAGTTTTATGGTCCTTACTTCCCTACACTCCCTACTAGTGTAGTACTCTATCTCTGGCTCATACTGGCCTCAAAACATTGTCTGTCTAGGTGCTGGCATTGTCAACATGTTTTCTGGGTTATCCGCTTACTGTGCTAACTGTGCTTTGTGCATCAAGTTTGTCACTAAAGTTTGTGTATAATAAATGAAGTGACACTATGAAATGTGATGCATATGTATGTATGTTAAAGAAATCAGAAAGCAGTTTAATCACAGTTGTAATCAAGCACAGTCATTAAGCACAAATTAAATATTAATTAAGTGTACGGATACCTGTAAATGTGAGGGTTGTCACACAAAAGTGGTCAACCAAAACCTATGATAGTTGCACATAACAGTCAGTTTGCATACAAACCCGGTACGTATCATACCACATTCATTCATCAGATAATGCACAAAATACAAGTAGTGGCATTCATCACCCTGTACACTAGTCTAGTCAGTTAAGCATGTAGCATAACATTTCATTAACCATGTAAGGCTCAATAAACATAAAGCCCAACAAAACCACCGGCCCAAAAGACACGAGTCTTATCCAATTAAAACTGGGCCCGAGGTCCCAACAATACCTAAATACAAGGCCCAACAAGACATGCAAGTTTTGGGCGGCTCGGCCCGAAACTAATACAAACCAATGTAACACATTGGCCCTTTATTCATAAGATCATGTTATTACATATCACCATTACCACATTACTCGTTCAAGTGCGTATGTCCCAAATGAAACCCAATCCCGAGTGGGCTCAGGTACATGCAGCCCAACCAGAGTGCCCAGCCCAACTCGGTGTGTGGCTGTACTTTATCTCGGCCCCTTTTACAGCTCGCGTAAGTCCTGATGGGCCTCTCATTTACACAGTTTGTTATTCACATACGGCCCATCACAATTTGTTGCCAAACATGTTCGAACCGTTCCAACTTGACCCATTACCCAATCCATTCGAGTAAACTAGCAATGATCTCAATCATAATTCCTATTGGGTTTCTAATGTGTGATCATGATCTTACTCCACACGCTATTACCCCTAATCACATAATCACAGTCACGAGTTTCATGTGAACTTTCATACTTTAGTTTATTAAATCAAGTCATAATTCCTGCTTAATGTAGATCTAGTGATTCAACATTTCAAAGAGTTATCAAGTAACTATCAGCAAGAACATTCAATTCAGATTACACAAAACATCACGTAAAGTTCTAGTTATATTCAGCACCCATGCACTCGTAACTATGCCGATCTTTGCACACATTATATCATATTTAATCTTTCACTAATAAACGTATCAATTAACAGGTATGTCTTCGACCAAGTGTGTCAAAATCAACTCAAGGTAACAAGTTACACTAATCAGATTATCTTGAACAAGATCCAATGATTGTTATCCAAATTCTCGCATAACAAGTTGTTCACACATACTATAACAGATTATCATTCTAATAACACATTGATCCACAACAATTTGAAACCAAATATATCAAATAATTCATCCCTTGCTTCGCAATTAATATTCATATTCTCATGTAACCTAGTAATCTATATTCTTGAATCATAAATAAAAAAACCCACTAACCTGATTATGAGTTACAAGGGCACAAGAGTCAAGGAGGGTGGGGATCTCGATATAGAGGGACTGCCATCAAAGATGGAGAATTAGGGTTGATATATTTTATTATTCTATTGTGCCATGCAATTTATATAAAGAACAAACAAACACAAAGTCGTATGTGTGTATGCTCTTAAATAAAAGAACCGGCCCAGCTTTGGGCTTCGCTCTGGGCTCACGGTTTAGGGCCAAGATCCAAAACACATATGTCGGACTATTCATAATCACTACAAACAATTTAATATCCCTAGTTCCTCCAATATGCGAAACCCACAAAGGGTTGGGCTCAAGTGGTTCGGGCCTGACAACAAGTGTGGGCCGAGGTGTGTGTGCATATATGCAACCCATTACATGAGCGGCCCAACTCAACCATTTGACACTTAACGTAATCCAACTACACACTTAAACATACTCAAATACGTTTTACATTCACCACGTCTATCCTAACTAAGAGCGTTTAAAATTTTATCAAAGCACATGATAAAAATCAGGATCACGAGACTAAGTGATACTAACCTTGAAAGTTCAGGTTGTCACATCATCCCCAACTTGAAAGAAATTTCGTCCCGAAATTTGATAAGCAATCTCAGAGGAGTGAAGTGATATATTAGGATGACTGCAGGTTTTCCTCAGGTGCCACATCATCCCCCACTTGAAAGAAATTTAATCCCGAAATTCACCAGTTGCGTCAGAATTTGATCCTATAGTTTCAAACGGGTTAGGGTACTTGAGCTTCATCTGGTCCTCACGTCCCCATGTGAACTCCGGTCCACATCTTGAGGTCCAACGAAATCTCATAATTGGAATTCGACTGTGCTTACTGTAAGAACCTGCAAAAATGTCCATAAATGACCCGTAAGTGAAAACCCGGACCCCTGAAACCCTAATACTCATGAAAAACCAAGAAAACAAGAACTTTGGATTTTAGGCGGGCCGCGTAAGATTTAAGACTAGGCTTACACGGGCCGCGACATACCCATAAATAACCGGGACACGTTCCAGGCCACGTGGCAGCCACGTGGCGAACCTACATGTGACACGCTAGCCCTACACATAGACTAGGGGCCCTCGCGGGCCGCGTAAAAGTAATGTTAAGGTTTACGCGGGCCACGTAAAACCTGAAAAGTTGCTATAAATTGCCTGGACCTGGGACTTGAATCTGTGTTCGAAAATTTAGATAAAAAACGTTTCTTTCTGCTTAAAAGCGAGTATTAAGGTGTCGAGACGCTGCTACGAGTACAGGGTATTAACTCGATCACAGCTACGATACAATGTCCGATCGATTGAAACCGATCCGATGGATGTTTAAGTGCTGCCCGTATTTGGGCTATACTTTGTCATTCGTCATGAGGGTTTTGATTTCATGAGTTTATCGTAAATGTTGTATTAAGTTACTGACCTAGTTTCATGTGCATTGTTATTTAACTAGGTTACAAGGCTAAAATCAGTAGGCAAAACTCTGCCCGTTTAAATTTGCAATGTGAGTCATTCTCTTTTGATCAAATTATTTTGCCAACAACCTACTTGTTTTCAAAGTTATAATTACAGGGATTAAGTCTTTGTAATCTTCAATTACTGTCGGTATGTGGGGTTTTGTATACATTACTTAATACCCGTCACCATTGGACAACGGGGTAGCCAATGGGTGATCTGACCATAGTCACAGACACAGTCAAGTGACAAATACCGATTTGGGGTAATTGATTGATAGAAACAATGTAATCAACCTTAATGCTGTAAATTATAACAATGTGTCGTTTTGTGTAATTTGGATGACTCGCCAGTATTTCCCCGCTGATAAAACCTTTTTAAACATGTTTCAGGTGACCTACTGTGAATCAAGGAAAAAGTGCTATGTAGCATTACAAGCTTGAAGAGGTGGCTCAATAAAAATAAAGAAACATGTTTTTGTAAAAACAGTAATTACCCAGTGAAATCACCTTTATTGTAAATTATGGGTGTTAACGCCAAATTGTGAAATAAAATAATTGGGCATTTTCAATTTAAAAGATCCTGTCAACATTTCCGCTGCCAAATTAAATAAATACCATCGGTTTCTGTTCCGCGGCTTCTGGACCGGGTAACACCGGGCCGGGGGCCGTGACAGAAAAAGGTGGTATCGGAGCCACTGATTTAAGCCAATTAAGTATTTAGAAATACTTGATTTTCTGATTGCCATTTTGTGATGTTGTGAAAATTTAATTTACAATAAATAAAATTTTAACTTAAGTTTGTGTGTGTTTCTTCATGTGTGTTATCAGCATGAATGAACTGTCGGAGGCACTCCGAAACATTTCTATCCCTAGCACATATATGGATACCACAGGAAACCCATCTGGCTATCTGGCAGATACAGAGGAACCACTAACTTTCCAGGCCCAGGCTCAGGAGAAACCAAAGCCGAAAAAGAGGAGAATTATCTTGGACTGGAAACGTGGGCGCATGAAGAAACCAGCTGCACAGAAGGTTAAAAAGACTGAGGACCCAAAGGATAAAGGGAAAGGAAAAGAGATTGGGGAAAGTTCCGGGCAAGCTCAAGAGATGCCACCATAGGAGGAGCTGGATCGTAAACTGGAGAACTGTGATCTCATCGGACCTGCCGATGAAAACCTCTTCAATTACCCTGTTGAATCCCAACTCCCAGTTAATTTGGAACCTGCTATACCAGATCCTATTGTCAACCCCCGACCTCTATAAGGATAGCTGGAAGAATGGTGGACAAATGACTGGCAATTTCAGAATCTCTTGAATAACCTTGGCGTCTATTTCCCCCAGTTTGACCCTGAGCCTGCACCAAACCCACCTATGAGCACAGAAAACTTGGCTGAACTCCGTCATTATGGCGAGGAGCTGGTGGAGGCAGGAAATAGGATTAGGGATGTGGGAGAGAGAATCACCTGGAAATAAGACGAGAGGGAACGTCGTTTCTGAGATGCCAGCTGACTGGGGTAGTATTGTTGTGCGACTACGTGTTTAATAATAATAATAATAATAATAATAATAATAAATAATAAAAATATAATCATCTAAAATAACTTAAAAATAAAACTTTTGTAATATATCTGGTGTGTACGGATGCATACTAAAATATATATAATATGAAAGTCGCAAAGTCGACAATTTTGGCTATACATGTTGACGTGATTATGTGTGATTGCTTTATTATGTTTGGGTGTTATTTATTTTGTGCTAATAACTTATATATATTAATTACCAGATGGAACACACTGCTAATGAACCAGTTAACGAAGTTAACCAATCCGAGCAAAACAATGAAGATCACTTTCTTAATAGGCAAGATATAGAGAATATCGTTGCCCAGGGAATAGCAAATGCTATCACAGCAATCGTCGGTGCTGTCAAAAGCCCTGTTGAGCCTTCACAAGCTCACCCCAGTAAACGCACGCGTGATGATAATTTTAGCAATAGTGTTAACGGAGGTGGCAATAATAACGACAACGTAATTCAGGCCCCAATACTTAAGAAATTGAAAGTTGCAACACATGGTTGCACTTACAAGGAATTTCTTGCCTGTAAACCAGTCGAATTTGCAGGCAATGAAGGGGCGACTGCTGCACTACGTTGGTTGGAGAAAACCGAGGCAGTAATCAAAATAAGTAAATGTGCCGAGGAGGATAAGGTCATGTATGCTTCTCACCTTTTCAAGGAAGAAGCATTAGAATGGTGGAATACGGTGTTGCAAGCCAAGGGAAGTAACATGGCCTATGCCATGAATTGGGAAGAGTTTAAGCAATTGGTGGAAAGGAAATTCTGCCCTGAATATGAAAAAGAACAAATAACGAATAAGTTCCTAAATCACCGAATGGTGGATGTTGACTGTCGAGGGTATACTTCGAAGTTCTTCGAATATGCTCGAATTGTACCAACTCTGGCTTCGCCTGAACCAGTAATTATTTCTCGCTATATCTGGGGTTTGATAAGAGAGATTCGTGACATCGTCAAAGCTGCAAGACCCCACACAATCGACGATGCGGTGGAATTAGCCAACACCTTAACTGACGGGTTGGTGCGAACGCGAGAAGAAAACAGGAAAAAGGAGTTAGCCCAAAAGATTACCCAAGGGTTCCATGGGGGTAATATTTTCAAAAGAAAAGGAGCTGGGCAATCTTCCACCCCTCCATTCTGCAGAAATTGTAAAAAGAAACATTTTGGAAGATGTAATGAAACCTGCAACTTCTGCAAAGCTCTAGGACATCGCGAAGAGGAGTGCAGAAAGAAAACAAGGATCTGCTACAACTGCGGCGAAGCTGGACATTTTAGACCAGAATGTCCAAAGCTGGTCAAACTAGCTGACAACAGGACCAAACCTGCTGAAGGAACTAGTAAGAAGAACGCAAGAGCCTTTCAGCTAACAACCCAAGAAGCAGATCTGATTCCAGACGTAATAGCTGGTATGTTCCTAGTTCACGACGTTTTTGCGAAAGTATTATTTAACTCTGGTGCAAACCAAAGTTTTATAAATACTTCGTTCTGCTAAGCTCTTAATATACCTTTATCCAAACTTAGGCAGATTTTTACGGTAGAAACCGCAGATGGTAATTCTGTTCACATAAATGAGGTTTTGCAAAAAGGAAATATAGAACTCTTAGGCCATAAATTCTCTGCAAACCTGTTACCTATGAATTTAGCTGGATTCGATGTTGTGCTAGGAATGGATTGGTTGGTAGCCAACCATGCTCGAATCCTCTGTGACAAGAATTCCATAGAAATTCATACACCCACAGGAGAGGTAATTATGATTACAGGAGATAAGCCACGGAAGCCAATGAAATTCATTTCAGTAATGAAAGTGGCCAGTTATTCACGAAAACAAGGATTAGTGTATATGATTTCAGTAAACATTAACGCTAAAGGTAAGGAACTTAAGGAAATTCCTGTAGTATCAGAATACAAGGATGTATTCCTGGAAGAACTACCAGGATTGCCACCCGATAGGGAAGTAGAATTTAGAATTCATTTAATTCCTGGAACTACACCGATAGCTAAGGCACCTTATCGGTTAGCACCCACCGAAATGCTAGAATTAAAAAAGCAGTTAGATGAATTATTAAGCAAAGGATTTATACAACCTAGTACATCCCCGTGGGGAGCACCAGTGTTGTTTGTGAAAAAGAAGGATGGTTCAATGCGAATGTGTATCGATTATAGGGAATTGAATAAGGTTACAATTAAGAATCGATACCCATTACCTAGGATTGATGATCTTTTTGATCAATTGCAAGGAGCTAGATACTTTTCTAAGATAGACTTGCGTTCAGGATATCACCAATTGAAGGTACAAGAAGAAAACATACCTAAAACTGCTTTCAGAACTAGGTATGGTCATTACGAGTTTACAGTCATGCCTTTTGGACTAACAAATGCTCCTGCAGCATTCATGGACATGATGAATAGAATCTGTAAACCGTATTTGGATAAATTTGTAATTGTCTTCATTGACGACATCCTTATTTATTCCAAAAGTCAGGACGAGCATTGTGAACACCTACGAGCACTCTTAACTTTGTTAAGAAAAGAAAAGCTTTACGCCAAATTCTCGAAATGTGAATTTTGGCTACAGGAGGTTCAATTCTTAGGTCACATGTTGAATCACGAAGGTATTCATGTAGATCCCTCCAAGATAGAAGCGATCACCAAATGGAAGGTCCCGCAATCAGCTACGGAAGTTAGAAGTTTTCTAGGATTAGCTGGGTACTATAGGCGCTTCATTAAGGATTTCTCTAAGATAGCAGTACCATTAACTAAGCTAACCTGTAAAACAGTTAAGTTTGAATGGGGACCTAGGCAAGAAGAGGATTTTAAGATTTTAAAATAAAGATTAACAAATACTCCAATTCTAGCCTTACCAGAAGGGACAGAAGATTTTGAAGTTTATTGTGATGCTTCTAAGCTAGGATTAGGATGTGTGTTGATGCAACGCAAAAAGGTAATTGCGTATGCCTCAAGGCAATTGAAAAAGCACGAAGAAAATTATACAACTCATGATTTAGAATTAGGAGCAATAATTTTTGCCCTTAAGATTTGGAGACACTATCTGTATGGAAGTAAGTTTACAGTCTATACAGATCATAAAAGTTTAAGGTACATATTTGGGCAAAAAGAATTAAACATGAGCTAAAGAAGATGGATGGAAATTCTAAGTGACTACGACTGTGATATTCAATATCATGAAGGAAAGGCAAATGTAGTAGCAGATGCCCTAAGTCGTAAGTATCATGAAAAACAAAGACGAGTTCGTGCTCTTAGATTAAATCTTCAAGTAGATTTAATGGAACAACTGAAGAACGTTCAAGAAACAACAATCAAGGATGATGCTGAAGGAATGAAAGGAAGAATAAAAGAACTAGAGCAAGGAGTTGATGGAATTTGGAGATTCCACAAGAAAAGAATTTGGGTACCTAAACAAGGAGACTTAAGAAATAAGATTTTGGAAGAATCCTATAAATCTAGGTATACCATGCATCCTGGTAATAATAAGATGTACCAAGACTTAAGGAATAACTTCTGGTGGATAGGAATGAAAAAGGATATAGCTAAATATGTTTCTAAGTGTCTTACTTGTTCACAAGTTAAGGCAGAACACCAGAAACCCTCAGATCTACTACAACAACTAGAAATGCCTGTATGGAAATGGGAACTCATAACCATGGACTTTGTTACTAAGTTGCCCAAAACCAGAAAAGGTAATGACGTGATTTGGGTAATTGTGGATCGATTAACCAAATCCGCTCATTTTCTACCCATGAAAAAAACCTTTAGCATGGAAATGTTAGCAAAGTTGTATGTAGACGAAGTAGTATCCTTACATGGAGTTCCACTCTCCATTGTATCAGATAGGGATAGTCGCTTCACTTCACATTTTCGGACAAGTTTCAAAGAAGCCATGGGGACGCGATTAAACTTAAGTACAACTTACCATCACCAAACAGATGGACAAAGTGAAAGGACGATCCAAACCCTGGAAGACATGCTCAAGGCATGTGTAATAGATTTTGGTGGAAACTGGGATGACCACCTACCCTTAATCGAATTCTCCTATAATAATAGTTATCATACAAGCACCGAAGCTGCCCCATTCAAAGCACTGTATGGACGAAAGTGTCGAACTCCAGTTTGCTGGGCAGAAATAGGAGAAAGTCAACTATCAGGTCCCGAGATTGTGCTGGAAACCACCGACAAGATCACTCAAATCAAGGAAAGACTGAAAATGGCTTGAGATCACCAGAAGAGTTATGCAGATAATCGACGCAAGCCACTGGAATTTCAAGTCAGAGATAAAGTACTCTTAAAAGTTTCTCCTTGGAAATGAGTAGTTCGGTTCGGAAAGAAAGGAAAGCTAAGTCCCAGGTACATAGGACCATTCCCAATAATCCAACGCATAGGACCAGTCGCCTATCGCCTACAATTACCAGAAGAGCTGGCTGGAGTACATGATGTGTTTCATGTATCTAACCTCAAGAAGTGTTTGTCTGACGAATCCCTGGTAGTACCTCTCCAAGACATAAAGGTAAATGAAAAGTTAAAATTTATAGAGAAACCACTTCAGATAGAAGATAAAAAGGTCAAGTTTCTCAAGCACAAAAGACTAGTACTGGTCAAAGTCAAGTGGGATTCAAAGAGAGGACCTGAGTACACTTGGGAGCTGGAATCGGAAATGAAGCAAAAGTATCCTCACTTATTTCAATAAATCTCGAGGACGAGATTTTAAATAAGGTGGGGAGGATGTAAGGACCAGCAAAAATGTCCATAAACGACCCGTAAGTGAAAACCCGGACCCCTGAAACCCTAATACTCATGAAAAACCAAGAAAACAAGAACTTTGGATTTTAGGCGGGCTGCGTAAGATTTAAGACTAGGCTTACGCGGGCCGGGACATACCCATAAACGACCGGGACACGTTCCAGGCCACGTGGCAGCCACGTGGCGAACATACATGTGACACGCTAGCCCTACACGTAGACTAGGGGCCCTTGCGGCTGCGTAAAAGTAATGTTAAGGTTTACGCATGCCGCGTAAAACCTGAAAAGTTGCTATAAATTGCCTGGACCTGGGACTTGAATCGGTGTTCAAAAATTTAGATAAAAAACGTTTCTTTCTGCTTAAAAATGAGTATTAAGGTGTCGAGACGCTGCTACGAGTACATGGTATTAACTCGATCACTGCTACGATACAATGTCCGATCAATTGAAACCGATTCGATGGATGTTTAAGTGCTGCCCGTATTTGGGCTATACTTTGCATTCGTTGTGGGGGTTTTGATTTCGTGAGTTTATCGTAAATGTTGTATTAAGTTACTGACCTAGTTTCGTGTGCATTGTTATTTAACTAGGTTACAAGGCTAAAATCAGTAGGCAAAACTCTGCCCATCTAAATTTGCAATGTGAGTCATTCTCTTTTGATCAAATTATTTTGCCAACAACCTACTTGTTTTCAAAGTTATAATTCCAGGGATTAAGTCTTTGTAATCTTCAATTACTGCCGGTATGTGGGGTTTTGTATACATTACTTGATACCCGTCACCATTGGACAACGGGGTAGCCAATGGGTGATCTGACCATAGTCACAGACACAGTCAAGTGACAAATACCGATTTGGGGTAATTGATTGATAGAAACAATGTAATCACCCTTAATGCTGTAAATTATAACAATGTGTCGTTTTGTGTAATTTGGATGACTCGCCAATATTTCCCCGCTGATAAAACCTTTTTAAACATGTTTCAGGTGACCTACTGTGAATCAAGGAAAAAGTGCCATGTAGCATTACGAGCTTGAAGAGGTGGCTCAATAAAAATAAAGAAACATGTTTTTGTAAAAACAGGAATTACCCAGTGAAATCACCTTTATAGTAAATTATGGGTGTTAACCCCAAATTGTGAAATAAAATAATTGGGCATTTTCAATTTAAAAGATCCTGTCAACATTTCCGCTGCCAAATTAAATAAATACCACGGGTTTCTGTCCCGCAGCTTCTGGACCGGGTAACACCGGGTCGGGGGCCGTGACACTTACGAATCTTAACTTCCCGGTCCATGATTCCAATGGGACTCCTCAACAAATCGCAACTTGTCGTTAATCTTAGACTCTAGTAAGGGTATCACAAGCGTTTCATCGGACAACCACTGCCCTAGTTTCAAGACATAAATGATATTATGCACGTTACCCAATTCGTCTTTTAACTCGAGTTTGTAGGCGGCGTGACCAATTCTTTCCAGAATTCTGAATAACTCAACATAACGTAAATTAATCTTGCCACACTTCCCAAGCGTACCACACCCTCCCAGGGTGAGATTTTCAACATGATACGACCGCCTACAATGAACTCCCAGTGTTTCCTAAGCTTATCATCTTTCCTGACGGTCACTCATTGCCACCAAACGATTTCCAATCCAAGCAATCTTCCCAAGAGTTTCGAGTACAAGTCCTAGACCTGTGATTAGGTTGTCACCCTCCCTAATCCAACAAGGAGATTAACGTTACTGCTCATGCAATGCCTCAAATAGAATGGTAACTACTACAGTAGAACTCAGCCAAAGGTATATGTCCTTCCAATTTTTCACTAAGTCAATCACACACATGATCGCAGCATGTCTTTGAGTGTCAAGGGGGGGGGGGTTCGCTGACTCTGACCATTTGTCCTGTGGTGATAAGTAATGCTCATGCCTAGACGTGAGCCATGAGTGTTATGTAATGCCTATCATAAATCAGGTATAGATCAAAATCAGAGATAACAGGAGTTGGCACCTCGTGCCTAAAAAGCCGCCTCTCTCAGAGGGATATTCACAAGCTCTGAAGACTCGTCGGTTTCCTTGATTGCAAGAAAGTGTACTGGTTACATGGGACAATTAACGATCACTCAGGAGATATCGGTTCTGTTCTGAGGTTTAGGTAGACCAGTGACAAAATCCATGGCTGTCTGTTCCAATCTCCCAATAGGTGTTTCTGATCACTGACACAAACCAGAAGGTTTCTGATGTTCCACCTTGACTTTCGCACAAGTCAAACGTCGTTCACATGCTTCGCTGTGTAGGCCTTCAAGCCCAGTTGCCAGTACAAGATCTTTAGATCCTAATATATTCCATCAAAATCCCAATGACTAGAATATCGAGGCCGGTGTGTTTCGCTCGACACAAGTTCCCTACGGTTGCCATATAGTGGGGTCCATATTCGCTCCATTATGTAGCGAATATCGTCCGACTTGCCGAAAGTTGTTCCTCCATGCCCCGCATGGGTTAATCTTGAAAGATCTCCCCCTTCAGTTCTTCAGTTCTTCAGTTTAAACGGAGCGAGTCTGATCAGGTAGGTTTGATTCGATAGTGTGTTGTGAGGCTCGCACATGCCTAGGTTTTATAGTCGAAATTATTCAAAGGTTCTATCCAGTTATGTCACCACATGTTTAGCTCTTTCGTGACAAGGGTACACGGGAGGCCCTTGTGATCGGTCTAAATGGTGCAATTGGTATCGTCCAAGTAATGCCTCCATCTTAATTCCAAGAACCATGGCTCCTACCGTAGGTTAGGATTCGTGCAATTCTTCTTGTAAATCCACTACGTAAACCATCACTTTCTCGTGCTGCGTCGATGTGTAGCTGGGACTCTGATTCGAACCCTTAAGGTATACCACTAGATCGCCCATACCTCGAGTAAAGACGATGCTCAGTGCATTGTAGAGTTTGAAATTCAGAAGCTGAAAAGACGTTCTCCTGTCTCGTCTCCCAATAGTTCACAGCACCCTGCTGTACTAAAGAGATTAAAGTTGCGAAATCCTCGAAAATCCAGTGATGAATCTACGATAGTATCTAGCTGGACCAAGAAATTACTATATCCCCGATGGGATTCTTCTGTGTCGATCAGTTTCTAACAAAGTGGATCTTTTAGCGAGATCAACGTGTATTCCCGCTTTGTTGATTGCATGACCAAGAAGGTGTACCTCTCGAATCCTGAAATCACACTTAGGTAGACTTCACATGGAGTTGCTCCTCCCCTAGGAGTTTTAGGATGAAATACAAGTACCGTTCATGGTGTTCCTTACTCCTGGAATTGATTCAAAACGTCATTGATAAACACGGTTGATGAGTTTGGTGAGATGAGGTGGATACATACTACTCATGTGATCCCTAAGGCTGCTGGTGTGTTGGATAACTTAAACAACAAAAATGAAAAATCTTAGTGGTTGTACCGTGCCTGTAACGCCGTGTTAGAAATCATCCTCCCCTGGGTCTTCCTTCAGGTGACAATCCGATCATAATTCGGCTTTTGAATAGAAACTTGATCATTGCAGCGGGTCAAGTAGGTCGTCGATGCGAGATAGAGGGTAACTGTCTATGATTGCCACATTGTGGTAGTCTGTACACGTACGAAAGGTCTCGTCCTTCATTTCCACAATAGAGCTCGGTTTCCCCAAAATGAGGAGCTAAATCGATAGGCTCCCATTCCGTAGTTCCTAAAGTTGATCGGAGAGTTCTTGCAACCCTCCAGGCGCAAGACGTTAAGGAGTACGAGTGATCAAGGCTACCTCTGACGTGAGATCAAACTGAGATTCTACCTAATCAGCCATGGAAGTAAACCTGAAAGTTATTTGTGTTGCACACTGAGAAAAATCATGAACAATTGATAGATCCTCGATCTTCTTCTCCTTAGTTTTAACCTCAGTAACAGTTGCTAACATAGTGGGGTAATCCCTCCGTAGACACTTCTGGTCTTCATAGCTAAAATGGCGCTAACCCTTGCGCCACTCTAATACTTTTAGAATAGTTAACGATTTTTCACCAGGAAAAAGGATACGCAAAATTTTTCTTCTCACAGGGTATATCTGCGCGATATCTGGATAACCAATCCGCACTAACTACTGCATCGTATCTACCCAGGATAGCAAGAGGAAGGTCGATGTCGTACACTTGTCCCACAAGGTCAAACTTGCATCCTAACGAACATACGAGGCTCTAATTGATTGGCCATCAGCCAATTTCACAACAAGTTCGGTTTCAAGAAGCGCCGGGGTTACACAGGTCAGAGACGAAGCGATTGCTCACCAATCATGTGTAGGCCACTAGGTTGCTACATACCTGGCGTTGCCTACGCCAAGCCTAAATGTCCTTCCACGAACATCATTTCCTGTGTTGCTGTTTTCGTTACAAGGATTTCCAGTACTGTCGTCCTCCCCTTGGTTATTGTCGTCTTGAATTATCAACGGCCAATCCATGCCGTAGACACCTTCATTTCCTTACTGTAGGCTACGATTACAAGTACCTTGATGTCGCCGTGACTGTTGCCCCTAATATCGTTGCTTGGAACAGAGCCCTACGATCTTCACTAACATGGTCCATCTTTCCACATTCCGTGCCACGTCCTAAGGCGCTACTCATTGTGCTGGCAGTTACACATTCCATACTATCACCAGTTGTCATCACCTATGCCCTGATTGATTCGTAAGAGTTGTCTCCCACAAGTCACTGACTAGTGTTAAGTATTCGATTGAAGCTAATTCGCTAGTGTTCGTTGCTGGTAATCGGGGTCGTCCAAATACTGAGGTCGGTAAGGCACTACGATCATCCTCTTGTCCATCGATCTTCCAAGTTGATGGAGTGATACACGGTATGTTGCCAGAGTGTTACAAAAGTGATCGCACTTCGGGATCTAAGCGTCAATACGTTGAGTTCTAGTAAACGAAGGGAAACGAGAAAGGTATAGACCAACTCAAGGATGTTTGTGCAAGCACCCAACATTCTACACAGTTCGCTAGGCATTCAGATATGTGTTCAGATAATACTCGATAGCATCGAGATTCGTAAGAATTCAGAGGGGAATGAGAAGATCACGTTCAAGTAGGAGACAATCACTGCTATGACTCCTAGAGATTTGTTACGTTTCACACTGTTCGAATAACAGATCAGAACCCCTTTTTCACTCGTTAAGTCTCACTGGGACTCACATGCACCCCACATTATTATTATATGTGCACCCACAATAATATAATGATTTGCATGCTCATCTCAGTTCCTCCTAACTCATGTCAAATGGTTCCTCAAACTCAAATGTCAAACGGGGGTTGTCAAGGTAATAAGATCACAGAAATTCAAAGGCAATGGCATACTATCAACGCACCATGATATGGTCCGATTTGGCAGCCAACACGCTCTCTGCGCCCGCCCCTCACGGTTTTAAAATGCATCATAACGTAAGCAAGCAATTCATGCAATCATGCTATAGTGACGAGTGTGTGTTCGTATGTTGCGTCATAAGCAAATGTGTACTAGTCATGTAATGTATGCAACAAGTGAGAAAGACGAACCTTGTAATCTGGAGCTGAGTGTCATGGTCGTATTCACGTATTCGGAACTGTTCGGTTATAGTCTGGTTTTTACAAAAAAACATTTTAAAAACCAAGTTCACTATAACCATTGGCTCTGATACCAAACTGTCACACCCCCAAAATACCACCCAGGGAATGTCCCTGTTAGGCGTGTGACGTACCAACAACGAGCCACTAATTACATTGAACCCATACAAGTTTCACAATAAAATACTCAATTATTAATGAAAACTATCATCAACGAGTTTAATTGAAAACCAACATGTTCAGCGGAAGCAAATAGTGTACCAAAGTTAAACTGTTCAAGACCAATGTATAATATCAAAATCAATCACATGAATCCCTCCAGTCGACCCATGACCACTCCAGCTACTCCAGACAACAAGTTCCCAAAGCCAAGATATCTAACGACCTGCGAGCATGAACACACGTGTATCAGACAACGCTGGTGAGTTCATAGTTTTACGAAAACGTTAGTTACCAAGTGTTTAGTTCAGTTCATTGATGATAATGTAGATAATACCCCGAATACAAGACGGCTCCTGATTTACATTGTCCTTTCTCCAATGCTCCTATCAAAGCATTGGTCATGACTAGGTCATTAGTTCAACACCCCTCCTCCCAGGTACGGGGTGAGGTTGCCAAACCTAAGTTGCGCTACTAACTAATACCTTGTTACCTCTCAGGTAACCAAATAACACGGAGGGACTTTAAAGGTGATAGGATGAGTATATTATCCAACATTACCGATTTACAACAAGGCGTATTCCTCTCAGGAATACCCAAACAAGTTACCCAAAACCTATCCCTCCCAGGGATACCCAAGGACTGTCCCAACCACCGGGACGCATGCTCAAGAGAGATGAACTCACCTTTGATTTGCTCGGTAGATTTAATTACTCGTTTAACAAAAGTGGTCAACCAAGCCCTATGATAGTTGCACATAATAGTCAGTTTGCATGCAAGCCCAGTATGTATCATACCACATTCATTCATCAGATAATGCACAAAATACAAGTAGTGGCATTCATCACCCTGTACACTAGTCTAGTCAGTTAAGCATGTAGCATAACGTTTCATTAACCATGTAAGGCTCAATAAACATAAAGCCCAACAAAACCACCAGCCCAAAAGACACGAGTCTTATCCAATTAAAACTGGGCCCAAGGTCCCAACAAGACCTAAATACAAGGCCAACAAGACATGCAAGTTCTGGGCGGCTTGGCCCGAAACTAATACAAACCAATGTAACACTATGGCCCTTTATTCATAAGATCATGTTATAACATATCACCATTACCACATTACTCGTTCAAGTGCGTATGTCCTAAATGAAACCCAATCCCGAGTGGGCTCAGGTATATGCGGCCTAACCAGAGTGCCCAGCCCAACTCGGTGTGCGGCTGTACTCTATCCCAGCCCCTTTTACAGCCCGCGTAAGTCCTGATGGGCCTCTCATTTACACAGTTTGTTATTCACATATGGCCCATCACAATTTGTTGCCAAACATGTTCGAACCTTTCCAACTTGACCCATTACCCAATCCATTCGAGTAAACCAGCAATGATCTCAATAATAATTCATATTGGGTTTCTAATGTGTGATCATGATCTTATTCCACACGTTATTACCCCTAATCACATAATCACAGTCACGAGTTTCATGTGAACTTTCATACTTTAGTTTATTAAATCAAGTCATAATTCCTGCTTAATGTAGATCTAGTGATTCAACATTTCAAAGAGTTATCAAGTAACTATCAACAAGAAATTTAATTCAGATTACCCAAAACATCACATAATGTTCTAGTTATATTCAGCACCCATGCACTCGTAACTATGCCGATCTTTGCACACATTATATCATATTTAATCTTTCACTAATAAACGTATCAATTAACAGGTATGTCTTCGGCCAAGTGTGTCAAAATCAACTCAAGGTAACAAGTTACACTAATCAGATTATCTTGAACAAGATTGTTATCCAAATTCTCGCATAACAAGTTGTTCACACATACTATAACAGATTATCATTCTAATAACACATTGATCCACAACAATTTGAAACCAAATATATCAAATAATTCATCCCTTGCTTTGCAATTAATATTCATATTCTCATGTAACCTAGTAATCTATATTCTTTAATCATAAACAAAAAACCCACTAACCTGATTATAAGTTACAAGGGCACAGGAGTCAAGGAGGGTGGGGATCTCGATATAGAGGGACTGCCGTCAAAGATGGAGAATTAGGGTTGATATATTTTATTATTCTATTGTGCCATGAAATTTATATAAAGAACACACACACACAAAGCCGTATGTGTGTATGCGCTTAAACAAAAGAACTGACCCAGCTTTGGGCTTTGCTCTGGGCTCACGGTTTAGGGCCAAGATCCAAAACACATATGTTGGACTATTCCTAATCACTACAAACAATTTAATATCCCTAGTTCCTCCAATATACGAAACCCACAAAGGGTTGGGCTCAAGCGGTTTGGGCCTGACAGCAAGTGTGGGCCGAGGTGTGTGTGCATATATGCAGCCCATTACATGAGCGGCCCAACTCAACCATTTGAAAATTAACGTAATCCAACTACACACTTAAACATACTCAAATACGTTTTACATTCACCACGTCTATCCTAACTAAAAGCGTTTAAAATTTTATCAAAGCACATGATAAAAATCAGGATCACGAGACTAAGTGATACTAACCTTGAAAGTTCAGGTTGTCACATCATCCCCAACTTGAAAGAAATTTCGTCCCGAAATTTGATAAGCAATCTCAGAGGAGTGAAGTGATATATTAGGATGACTGCAGGTTTTCCTCAGGTGCCACAATGTCCATGTTCACCTATCAAGTTTAGACCTTGATTATCCGACAAGCAAATGGTGGAACATTGGGTGTACATAGGTTCTCAATGGAGATAGGAGATGGGTGGATATGTAAACACCTATAAATCAAGGCTTGGCGCAAAACGCTTTAAGCAAATTCTTGGGATCGACTACGAGGAAACCTTTCTATTGATAGTCATGCATAAGTCTATTTGTTGGTGCATATATTGTATATCCGCCACTGTGCGAATAGGCTAGATAGAGCGTGTGTTGAATATTGTATAGAATAGTGTGAAATCCAGTACGAACTGAAAGGTATTGTGATGTAATGTAACACCCCAAAAATGTAAATCAATTATTTTAAATGAGATGTCGGAAAATAAACTAGTGAACTAACTAGGATTAAAAATAACCTAGTTAGATAAAAGTCAAGTGGGTTAAAAACACTAAAAATATGAACTAAATGATAGTTGAGGGACCAAAAGTGTTTAAATTGAAACTAAATATAATAAACCACAATTTAAACCCAAAACACACACTTGTGTGTGTGCTGGATTCGATCAAAACACAGAGGGGGGCGACCAGGGTTCTTCAAAACCCTAACTTTCATAAATCTCACAAATTAAAGGCTCAAATCTGTTCCAAAACGAAATCCGAGCTAAGATTGGTGATCTCCATTGTAAGGGGGTCATAAGGTATGTGAAATTTGATAGGAAATCTCTATTTGAAATTCTAATGAACTTAGAGAATTAGAAATTGATTGTTGCATGATTGTTATATGGATGGAATAGGAACAATATAGTGTCTAGGAGTAAACCCTAGGCAATTATATGTTGAAATCATGCTTGATTCTAGTAAATTCCATGAACACCATTGAAGGTGATAAGTGGGTTGTTGTGGAACTTGATAAACACTAGGATTTTGGTTGTAGTTCTAGTTTAATCTGATATTTATGAAAGTGATTTCAGATTTATTGATGTTAACAATTATATGAGATAGTCCGATTGTTGTTAATTTTAGCCATATAACAAGTTATGAACTTGGTAATGGATCATGTAAAATTCTGCCCTTAAAGTGTTTGTGGAAATGCCTAAATTAAGGCTAAATGTTGAAATTTGAACAAAACCGCATATTTGTACTAGTTGGTAAACTATGCATATTATGTGAATCAAAGAGTTCTGAATGCGATGTGATTGAACTCTATAGGAAAGGAAGCCGGAGCATCGAGCGGACAAGCCGGTGTTGACGCACGATTGAAGGGTGTGCTTTGCAGGTATGTAACTCGATTCGTTACATTAAGTAAATTTGATAATTAAATCATGTATAGTTGTGTTTTAGAATAGAGGTTTGTGTTGATTAAGGTGACAATGTTCACTACTTGAATTAATAGGTTAAGATTGGATTAATAAGAATTTGGTAGTCACTATAAATGGAGGATTCCATAAGTGAGTCAAACGGGTCGAATAATTGTGTAGTTAGTAGTGTTAGTGTTTGATAGTTAGCTTTTGGCGTCGACAATCACAAGAGCGTGAAGCCATATGATTGGTAATGAAATGCCGGTGATTTTAAGCCCCGAATGTTGGGTTACAGCGCCTTAAAGTTATTACCTCTTTCGTATAAAAATTGGCATTAATTATGTGGGTCGATTAAGCTAAATTGTAATTTTAGACATTCAGTCCGTAACTTGAAATTGTGGTATAATAAATGTAATAGGCACATCGGTAATTAAATTATAGACCTATAGGAAAAAGAATCACCTAAAACGGACCATCGGATCAAAAGTTATGAGCATTTGAAGTTAGAATGATAAAATTCAGAGCTGGACAGGAAATGCAGGTCAAAAACCTGCACTTGCTAGAAAACCGTATCCCCCGCGCCACGCGACAGGATCAATTAGATCTGGCATGACACGCGAGAGCCGTCGCAATACGCGACAGAATGAATGACGTCTGGCGCGACACGCGACATACTAAGTTCTGAAATTTTATTTTTGATGGTTTGAAGTTAGGACTTGTATATGCATATTTTAACAATGTCAAAACTAACTTTTTTAGTGGTTTTGACTCTAAGTGATGATGGGATCATTCCGGATGGCGATCAAGTACGCTTTGAAGAACCGAACATGAATTTTGAAGCTTCCGCGTCTAATTTACTTGTTGTAGACAATGTTTATGATGTAAACAATTAACTAATTATGTTGGGATGTTTTAATCTAGTTAGTAATTAACTAGCATGTGGTCACTTTAACACTTCTATTTTGTACTTATTAACGAAGTGGAGTATTTTGTTTTTTTTAAATGTGTATCTTTTATTAAATTTAAATTTAAATGGAAATTAGAAGGGTGTTACATGTAATAGTACCTTCGTACGAAGGGAGTCCCTTTGTACGAACGGACACTTTGATCAGTTCGTACAAAGCCACAAGACACACCTAGTTCGTACGAAGGCACTAGGTGTAGCTTCGTACGAAGGCATGATGCCTATATATATGGGTGTTAGGGTCTTGTGTTGGACAAGCTTTTGGTTCCCTGAGGGGAGATGTCGTCCAACTGGTTTCACGGGTATGTAACATTCTACACTCAATAGAAACCAGATTAAATTGACTTGTTCGGTGTCGATTCTACTTCTACTCCTTTCTTAATCAATAATACGTCACCGAACCGGTTATCTCGGGACCAAAATTCTTTCAAACTCGCCGGATCCTGGACTCTCAATTGGTATCAGAGCTACGGTACCGATTCAAATCTAACAGTTGATTGAATCACCTATGCTCATTATTTTTTGGATTTTGAGGAGGTTTTGACGTTAAACATCGAATAAACATCAAATTAAAGGTCAATTCACGAATGGAATTCAAAATTGAAGACATCATCGTGTTTGTGATTGACTTTCGCATAATCATGTGAAGTTTCATCATGAAATTCGCATAAATAAAGATTCTAGATCGAAAAATGTGTTTGGAAGTGTTCTTGAGAAGATCAGCTTCTCTGGTACGAAGGGACCAACTTCGTATGAACCGGTAGCCCAGCTTCGTACAAACTGACTACCTAGCAGTGACACCTAGATTTAAGACTAAACAAAGTTGGAAAACAATGGCTGATTTAACAAACCACACCAATTTTGGAAATCGCAAAATGATTTGTCAAAACAAAACATTCAAAATGAATCAAGATTTTATCAAAGGAATGTTTTAAAAGGACAAATCTGGGTGGTAAAGCAAAAGACTTCTATGAATGAGGAAACTAAAGAGAATGTTTTTGAGAAAAATGAACGAAATTTTCCAATTTTGCCTGGAAAAACATATGTTCAGCTACCTGAGTCGAAGCAGGCTTGGGTTGCATTATTCAAATGATTGAATTGGTTGTATGTGCAGGGGCTCCTGAAGACAGCTGAATGTCAAATCGGAGAGCGGAGCAGCCTGGCACGGAAGGTGGCAGATCCCTGAGAACGAAAAACAGGGAGTTGGTTTGTTTTTGTACATAAATAAAACACAAACCCAAAACAAACTAAAAATAGAAAAATTCAAAAACCAAAATATATTTTTATTTTGTCAAAAATTTGAAAAATGCAAAAATATGTTGATGGAATATGCTCACGGCTGAACAAACATATTAATTTAACAAATGATTTGAACACTGTTAAAAATCAGTGTGTTGTAAATCAAGGGGGTACTTTCTGCAAAACAGAGCATGTGAAGCAGAAAATGGATGGCGAGATGAAGCTATCTACATCGGTTATCAAATTTTATTTAAATGTTTTGGATTTTTTTTTTGGGGGGGGGGGGGTTAAAAATTTTGAAAATACAAAAACATTTGAAAATTTGAAAAAGCCAAAAATATGAGAAATCTAAAAATGAGTTTTTGTGTAAAAAGAGGAAAAGATAGTACAACAGTAAGACAATCACAGTACGCTAAAGAATTGGAAAGTCAAATGTGATAAACGGTTTCACTAATGATATGCCAGTAGGTTTTTACACATCTAGTAGATGGATTTCGAGATATAAACCTAAATATCAATAACTTTCTTATCTCGTGCGGAATATCTCTCGAATATATGGATAACCTCTGAAATTTCATTTGAGAGGTTGCCTGATTCTGAGATGCTAGGTCTTTATACTGTTTGATATCTGGGGTATTATACCTGGTCTTCTGATTTTGCATCAGCAATGGCCTAGACCTCATATAATACTTTGCGTGCCTTAAAAGCTTTCCTTTTGCATAAAAATTGAGAAAATATCGAAAGATATAAATCAAGTGCAGTTGTAAAGAAGATCCCTAAGTGGGACACACCTCAAAGTCGAGCCTTCATCTCTTTGAGTGAATGTTAGTTCAACCTGAGCTCTCAAGGTCTCGCACTAATCCAGAGTACATATATCAATATAGTATATTCACCTGTAAGACTGAATCTAGGAAATCTTGATACGGGAGTGTATTCTGAGGTGGGACACGAGAATAAATTTAAGTTTCTAAAATACTAAATCTCGTATCATGAAATCAATTGAACTTTGTGTGAAAATTTAAATGAATCAGTGTACTGACAATCTAAGTGAATCGTTTAGAACTTAAAGTGTTTATAGCTCAACGGTGCTGGTGATTTGTCATAAACTGATATGATCCTCTAACACGAACTCAAACAAAAATATTGTTTGTGAATTTTTCTTTACTACTTTACTTTACAGAAAACTAAAAAAAAAAAGATTTTTGAAGTGTTTTAGCATAAACTTTGTAAAAGACAAAAAGATTTTGTTTCTACTTTATGTTTCGACAACCGATGTTTGAAAGCTGAGTTTCAAAATCTGAATATGCTGAACATGTTTTTGAAAATAAACAAGTTCATTAGTTTGAAACTTGAAGTTTTACATGAAAAAATCAAAAACAGTTTGTGAAATATTCAAGGTCATTAATTTGGACTTGGATAATATCTGAGAGGGTTCTGGATGCTTAAACTATCAGATATAGTAATTTGATAGGGGGAGTAGAGTCGGGCAATCCTGGATGATTACATTCTGTTACATTTATGTTTTAAGCCAGATTACTGATTCTAGATGATCTAAAAGCTTTCACTGTTAAATATTTGTGTTTAGAGCTAGGTTTTCGATCTTGAACCTAAATTATCAAATATTTTACAAGTGGTTTGAAATTGTTAGATTTTCAGATATTGAACCAGATTACGATCCCGATAGCCGAGTCTAAGGGGGAGTCTAAAGACGAGCTCAAAGCAAAGGGGAGCTTGTAATCAAAGAGCCAGGTGACGATCCTGAAAAGCACAGAAGCTTAAAGAAAGGGGGAGCCTGGAGAAAGAGTCAACCGAAAGGGGGAGCTGATTCATAACGCAGAATCAAGAGGAGCCTATTAGAGCTAAAGGGGAGTCTGTGGTACTGAAGATGTCAAAGCTTCGTGAAGACTCAGAGAAAGAGGGAAGATAGAAAGCTACGAGATTGACTGCAGTAATATCCAAGTGGGAGTCTGTGAGTGCATAATGTCTATCGCTTCCGTCAATCTCATATCGTAGCAGAAAACAGAACAAGACAAGGTTTTAAATTGTTAAATATAGGAGAATAGCAATCTTGTAAATAAGGAGACAATCCTTATGCCTTGCCTATAAATAGGAGTCTTATGTTAGAGTTTTAGAAGTTTTGCAAATTAGGAGCACTAGAGAAGATCTAGAGAGAGAAAGTGTTACAAGGTGATTCAAGGTTTTGTATATTGTCAAATATTCAATCGAATCATCATATTATCACATTCTTGTGTCGATCCACACACGTACACGGATTCCGCACGTGATACGTGTTCTTCGCAATCGCGTCGGGAGTTCGAACTCGACCCGGAATCGCATCCACACTATTATAATTCAAATTGCCATACCAGAGTATTATAAAACGAATTCTAGGAAGGGATGTAAACCTGCATTCCTTAACAGATATATGAAAGAGGGTGTATAATGTGGCAGCTTCTATACCCAATTAATATTTATATAAGTCAATTTAATTATTGTCACAATATTAAAATTTGAATACACAAGTATGACCTAATCGAAAGTAAATTATCCTCTTAATAAAGCTTTTAAAACTAATTGTACTTTTAAGACGAACATGGTTTAAAAATATAAACTAAATTTAACAAAAACAAGTAAATTGTCTAGAATTTAATAGTAGAACACAATTACATATATTTGTTTTCCCTTTACTCAAGATGATATGCCTTACAAATTATTAAGTAAAGTTAAGTTCAAATAATCATTGATATTATTGATGTCATGGAGAGAGAGAGAGAGAGAGAGAGAGATGAGTATGGTTAACACAATCTAGTTATAGAGGAATCGCCTCAACTAGATCACACATTACAGGCAAGTGAACCTACCGTACGCAAGTTAGCAAGGGTAAGCCCGAGTATTAATTTGTGGGATAATAATGCAACTCCCGATACTAAACCCTATAGCAATTCCTAACCTTTTTCAACTAATTGATTTTATTCAATAAACATACCACAATAATGAAATTGAAGAATACCAAAGACTGGAACTACAAGGAAACTAAGAATGCAATCGGAAAATCAAATGAAAATAAGAGGTACTCTGATATTAAGAAATCAACCCCATAGGTAAAGAATTTTATTGATAAACTCGACTATTCTCGGAAAAAACTAATCATATAACATCGGATCTTAGAATAAAACACTAAGGCTATGTAAGATTTCTGCTAGGTCTTACTAACATATCTAAATGATACTAAGGTTCGTATAAAGCTTACCGGGATATATAATGGATCACCTTTCGGTCTCCATAATCATAATACACATAGAACTGTCGGTAACAATCCTAGATACAACGGAGTAAATCCATCACATGATCTATAACTTGGAATCACAAGAATCGCATATGAAAAGGTAAATTTCACTCGTGTGCAACCCTAATCTGACCAAATAATGAAACAAGATGAAACCAACAACTTATTACCTCTCAGTCTCAATGTTGGTAAAACACAAATTCAAATCAACAAACACACATGTTCTTATGATTAACTATCTATAGTCTAACCATATCAAGATCACGAACATAAAGAAAAAGACCTAGACATGCAATTCTACTCGAAAAGATATGAAGTCAACCAACATAGGTTGCATGGGAACATGACATGAATATTATATATCAAATTAGTATTCGTGATGATCATAAACCAATATTAAATAGATCTTGATAGTAGCAAACATGACATATGATTTATAAAATTGAAAACAATCAAATCAAGTCAATAGTCATCCATATACCTAGGTGATTTACAAATTAGCTACTCATCATGTTTAGAAACATCAAAATAGAGAAATAAAGATAAACGTGTCATAATCCAAAAAAAATGGAAGAAACTAATCAAACAATGTTTGGAAACAAAACCGAATGATTTTCGAGTCTCTAATCTTTAATAGTTAAGCATCAAACCCCAAGAACCACTCCAAATCTTCCATTACTCGTACTTGGAAGATTATAATCAAACTCCCTCAAGAATGGTTATCTGAAATGTTTTTATAACCAATTTTGGTGAGGTATACAGCTGCGCAATGGATTGTTACCAAACGGTTATGATCCGTTATGGATCAATTGTGGTAACGGACCATTACGAAACCATGACGCTCTATTACGGTATCAAAATCTAATTCTTCTATTTTTACATCTTGAACTCAATTCTTTTGTCTCAACTTCGCTTTCATTTCACTGTTTTCTCTTGTATCAACTATTTACACGCGGATTCACATGATCATAGAATTGCACAAACCCCGCTCAAAGTACAAGGATTTTACCACAGAATGTATGTGTGTTTTACCACACATCAAACATCCAAACCCTTAAACTTTTTTGCCACTGAAAAAGAACTTGTAAAGAAACTATAATTGGAAAATCAACTTTACTTATATATTTTTTTCTCTAAACAAAAACATAATAATACATTAATTATGATTTACAATATGTTTTCTCCACTTTAAACACAAGGCAACCAAGTGTTTTGCTCGCTCATGTTGTAGTTCGTTTTATCCATTCATGTACCCCATGCTCAGAATATTATACCAAAAACCTAATCTCGTCTCAAGGCTGCTTATGTAGTGTTTATATCCATTTTTTTCTCTGACTTCACCTTAAACTGACCATAATTTAAATTTAATTATTTTTGTACTTTAGAAATATTTATAGATTTGAGAAATTTCATGGCTTTCATTTATTATCATTATTTTTTGCTTGTGCAGTATACCATTTTCAGCCCATATTTTCATATAATATGAAAATTCATATTGACTTATAGAAGCTCTCAAATATTTTGTTTAACATGTACTTTCATATAGTTTGAAATCCATATAAAGAAAAAAAATCTTGCATACAAACTATATGGCCTGAGTGACATGTTTGAACTACATTGTCAACCTATTATAATAGTTTCAGCCTTGGTACAACTCCTAAGATGGGTAGCCACAAATTTGATGAGATTTATTTATGTTTATATAGGTAGATTGTTTCTCAAGATATAGTTGGGCCAACCAATGTATCACAAATTATATGTATTTTCTTCCATTATAATCTATTTTCTTAAATTTAAAGTATCCAGATCTTGTACAAGAGCCTTCTCTTGTATGAAGGATAGGTGAGAATCCCAGCCATTGATCTACCAAAATCAATGGCCCAAAACTAGGGATGGCATTTTCGTAATTATGATGTTCAAACAATTGAAGAAACAAATATAGAAAGGGTATTCTAGTCCTTTCCCACTTTAACTCCTTCCCCCCTTGATTTTTAAACGGCTATAACATTTTCAAACGTTAATATTTATTTTTAAATTATATTATATTAACGAGAATTTCATCCTCTTTAATTCGAGCAGTCTTTTGCTATAGTTTTCCTTAAAAAAATACATGATTTTTGAATACCCATTATGTGATTTTGAAAACCCAGCGTGACTACATGATTTGAATACCTATTACGTGATTTCATTATAGTATGTGAAACCCCACTAACTGCTTACATAATTACATAAAAATAGCTAACTATGTATTATTATGTGACTACGTGATTTTAAATACTCATTTCGTGATTATATGATTTCATTATAGTATTTTATATGATATCACACCGAGTGATTACGTGATTACGTAAAAATAAAAATATGTAATACAAAATATTTCATATGTAATACCTAATATTTCAGGTCTAATCATGAATTAAATATAAATTATATACAAAACATTAGCCAACTCAATCTATAATAACCACATAATGTCGTATATTAGAGATTCAATCACGTAATAATGCATAAAATAATCAAGTTCTTATTATTGAATGTGTAATCACGTAATAGCATAATCGTAATAACATCAGTTATAGCAAATCATATTGAATGTGTAATCAAGTAATGGATTTATATTGAATGTATAATCATGTAATGTTTTATGTTGAATGTGTAATAAAGTAATGTGTATTCAAAATCACGTAGTCATGTGTTGGCTATTCAAAATCAAGTAATCACGTAATAAACTAATGGGTATTCAATATCATGTATTTTTTTAAGAAAACTAGCAATATGTTGCTCGAATTAAAGAGAACGAAATGCTCGTTAATATGGTGTAATTCAAAAAAAAAAAATACTAATGTATGAAAAAGTTATAGCCGTTTGAAAATCAAAGGGAGGAAATTGTTTAAGTGAGAAAGGACTAAATTACCCTTCAAGCCAAAGACACTTGTCCTCCTTTCAACCTCGATTATGCTTCGTACGAATCTTCTCTCATGTACAGGATCCATTCTCTAAATTTAAATCACTATTCTTTCTATCATTTCCCATCAATGCAAAGTTCTACAAACAAATTTTTTCCCCAAAAGGACTTATTTTTCAATATTCGGGAAATTTTATCAAAAAATTCGTTAACCACATCCCCACATTTATATTGTACATTCTCCTCAATATATACTTAAAAAGCAATGTAAACCAGTTACAAAGCTCCAAAGGTAAAGGACAAAACAGGACTCCCTTAGGTACTATTGCAGTTGCATTTTTGGCCAAACGTTTACCAACTGCACGATTCTCGGGATCCAGTTATGCACTATAAACCCCAGTCATGAATTCAATCACTATTCAATTTGTTTTGATTATTCTATAGTACATATTAATAGTATTCTCATTTGTTTACATGAACATGAATTTGCTAATCACATGAACATGAACATGTTTTGGAACATTAATTTGTTTTGATACTTCTGGTTTGATTCTTTTGTTAAACACATAAATCGTTATGGAACATGAATTTGTTTTTATTCTTTTAGTTAATCACATGAATATAAACCAATAATCCAATTCAACCACCAATTCAACCCGCCCAGATTTCACCTACAATCAGTTAACCAGACCTTTAATTGGATCGCTTTTTGGTTTTACATATTTTAAGACTTGATAAATGACTAAGGACCAACAACTTGTGTCAAAGTCTGTTTATATATATATATATACTACAAATAAGTCTTCAATTTACCTTTAAGTTACTATTTCTTGTTTGTTTTGAATTCCCTAAAATTCTAGAGTCAAGGACTCCCTCACCAAAATGGATGAAAGGAGTGTCCTTCAATCCAAATTGCTACACAAACCATTTGGAGGACACTTTCATTGTACTAACAACATTAGGGGTGTTCATCAACTCTACTTTTGGATTATTTGGGTAATTGAAAGCTGAAAATTTTAAAACTGAATTTGACTTTGAAACATGATCATTCAAGCCATTGAAAGATGAGGCTTTCGATTTCATAACATCAATAGAGCTTATCAAAGCATTGTTGATAATACTCTAGCCACAATAAAAAACACTATCACCACCAACATCTTGGAGCACGGGAAAGAGTAAAAAAGAACCCAAAGCTCATATGCAACAAGGGTAGCTACTATTGATAAAGACTTGATTATGATAAGGAAGTTCATGTTGATGAAGACGCACTTATCTGATTAAGATCTAAAAAAAGATTAAAGGGTAATCGTATAGCTTAGAGGTTATATGAAACCAGTGTAAGAATAGACAATAATCAAGTTACGATTTTAAAGTTTGAGCGTTCTTGTATTATTGATTGTTTATGCAATTTGTTCTTGATTATTTAAGATTAACCTTCCGCTACAATGGTAATTGACTAAACAACTAATCAACAGTTTAATGTGATTCTCGGTAAAAAAAAAAAATATATGTTTCATTTGGGCGGATAAACCACGTGTGGGGATGGAACAGCAGGGCATGTTATACCTATTGGAGAAGACGTTGGTTTAAGGGTTGTTTTGGAACGTTAATCAAGACTAATTATTTCTTGTTTTTTTAAAACATTATGTTAGCGTATATTATTAAATAATTTGTGGTGCCCTTATTGATTAGTTATCTAATAACCAAATCAATTTACCTTAATATCCCTATAAAATTAACTAGGCTTTATTTGATGGACGTAATGGTTTGTAATAGTTAATTAGGGTTTCCCCCTGGGTGAAGCATATAAATATAGGTTATTGGGGAACCCTAAAATACACACTCTAAATTTCGGGCCCCCTCACTATAATAACCAAATTCATATTATTCAGTTGGTGATCTAACTGCTATCATCATTCCTCTCCATTCTAACTGCTCACCCTAAATGGGAACCGATCATGATGGCTTCTTCTTCATCTCTAACCACTCCTGGATTGTCAGGTATATCAAGATCCCTAAAGTGTTTTCCATTAGATCTTAAAAGATTAACATGTGGTATCAGAGCGATGTTACTCAATTCTTAAAATTCCCTTATGATCTGGAATTGAAATCGGAAAAAAACTAAGTTTTTTTTATTAAACCTGATTAAATCCATTTTTTTATGGTTACAGTTTTTGGATTAATGGCTAAACATGTTTATATATAAGCTTTCGAAATCATTAGATCATGATTTAAAATTGGTTATGATTCCAGAAACTGGAAATTTTACGTTTTATGATGATTTCTAGTTATTATTTCTTATTGTATGAGTTATTATTTCTTATTGTATGATTCCTAAAGCTTGATTTGATTTCTTATTGTCGAGTAATAACTAGAAAGTTGGATATTAACACATAAGGTATATTGTTATCAGAGATTGTTTTGGTTTCAAAACTAAATATTGATCTAGTTCTTAAATTAGTGGAATTTTGGACATGTTAATATTTTTTTTTTATACTCGAGAAGGTTTATCCGATTTTAATTCGAGCAGTCTATTGCTATAGTTTTCTTAAAAAAAATTACATGATTTTTGAATACCCATTATGTGATTTTGAAAACCCAGCATGACTACATGATTTGAATACCTATTACGTGATTTCATTATAGTATGTGAAACCCCACTAAGTGCTTACGTAATTACATAAAAATATCTGACTATGTATTATTACGTGACTACGTGATTTTGATACTCATTTCGTGATTACATGATTTCATTATAGTATTTTAAGTGATACCACACTAAGTGATTACGTAAAATAAAGATATGTAATACATAATATTTCATATGTAATACCTAATATTTCAGGTATAATCATGAATTAAATATAAATTATATACAAAACATTAGCCAAATCAATCTATAATAACCATATAATGCCGTATATTAGAGATTCAATCACGTAATAAAGCATAAAACAATCATGTTCTTATTATTGAATGTGTAATCACGTAATAGTATAATCGTAATAAAATCAGTTATTGCAAATCATATTGAATGTGTAATCAAGTAATGGATCTATATTGAATGTATAATCATGTAATGCTTTATGTTGAATTTGTAATAACGTAATGTGTATTCAAAATCACGTAGTCATGTGTTGGCTATTCAAAATCACGTAATCACGTAATAAAGACAAAATGAAACGAAGTGGCTTAGACAAATCTTTTTTGTTGATAACCTCAAACCAATCAATCGAATATGGATTAATACGTAATCGATCGAACACTACTTGCAAACGGCTCTTCTGCTCAGAAACGAAATGTTCCTGGAAATTATTGCTCCCAGTGGACCATTTGTATCTATATGCATCAGGATCCCAATTCATGGATCTCTCGGTTCGATAAAAAAACTTAGTTTAAACATCCTCAAGAATCTAACTATGAAGATAGGAATTCAAAAATAAACAATTCCAAATCTTACTAGTACTTTAAACATCCTCAATCTGTGACACCTGTGCTTATTTAATCATTATACAAACTCTGAACAGTTCAATTTTCAATAAAACAATGAATTTTGAGCCCTATATTTGTTTATTTATGTTTGACAATTTCCCATTTCAATCCTTGTTCGATTTCAAACTCTATATCGCTTTCTAGAAAGTTATACACAAACTGATGCGTAAACGTAATCAGTTTAACACGACAAATGCTCCGGAACATCATCCTAAGCTTAATTTACCTTAAATAACCTTTACATAACTTAGAAATAAGTTTTAAAGGGTTTGGTATGGAAAAAACAAGTTTATTCGATCGCAGGGACTATTTGCGACAGACTGTGAAAGTCTGCCGATCCGTATAGTAACGAACATTCCGGAACTTGATCAGAAACTAAAAATACCCTAAATATCCTTTACATATCTTAGAAATAGGCTTTGAGGGGTTCGGTATGCTAAGATAAACTTATTTGATCAATAGGGACTAAAAGCGACAAAAAGTGCATAAGTTTGCATTTACGCGCATATCTTACGTTCTGAACATATCCGGGCATCCAAAAATTTTTGTAATCATTAAAATATTTTATTTTAGTGTTTGGAATGCTAAAATTTCATTCTTCTCGTAATTTGGATTGTTTTTCGCGTCCGTTCGTGTTTCGTCGTAATTAACCGAATAACATGACCATACGACCAAACAAACCGACATCCGAGATATTTTCAAGCATATTTCATGTTCCCTACACTTTGGCATCATTGTATAGCCTTGAAAATGTCTTAACGGGGCTTAAACGAGTAAAAAATGAGCTTAAATGCATGCAAGGACCATTTATGTAATTTTGGAAACTGTTTCTGATCTGCCAAGCGCTCGCGGGCCGTGAACGAGTAGACTGAAGTCTACGCGGGGCGCGATAGACCCCCAGCTCTGCAAAACCAGTTTTTTAGCAAACAGCAGCCTTTCCTTTGTTTATATACATGGTTTTGTTACACCATTTGCTAGTTTTTAAGGTCCCATAGTATTCAAAACCATGAGCAACACTTGTATGGTCCAGATCGAAGCTCAAATTACGAGGACCGATCTTAACAGTTGTGGAAAATCTATATATACCCATCCAATTTCATTCCAATCTTGCTCACTTCTGATTTCCTCTCATTTCTGCTCTATTGGGACTATCCCTTTTGGTTGAAGGTCCCATTCTTCAAGTCTTCTTGTGCTATCTTCAAGCTTTGGACCTCTTGTAAGCTTTTTTCATGCTTTTTATGCATTTCAAGCATGAAAGTCAAATAATGTTTAACTTTCTGCTTTGACCAGTCTTTGGTCAACACAAAGTTCATTTGAAGTTTGTAACGTGAGCGTAATTACGATGGTCATAGTCCCTTGTGACTATACCTACTGATTACCACGTTAATTAGGCGTAGTGACGAGTCATAGTTTCGGTCAAAATACGTTTTTATGCGTATTTTGCAACGAAACTATTTTTGGGTATCAAAACACTTTGTTTTGATATCAAACTTGTTTTCTAACTTATTTAAACAAGTTTTAACATGTTTAACTCGTCACTTTTAGTCTAGTGCTTATTTAGGGTCGTAAGATAAGCGGTCTAAACAACCGCTTAGACTTTCGAACCCGACTCGTTTGGTCAATTATTAGGATCCGACCAAACACATTTTGTGACCATAGTTGTATAGGGAATAACCTTCCGAGGTTATACCTTATGGTCACTTCATTTAGTTAGTTGTATGATAGGTAGTTTATATGCCTTAGGAAAATGACCAAAATGCCCTTTTTACGCATAATTTCATTTCAAGCATATGTAACCTAAATTTTGACATCTAAACTGATTAGGAAATATTATTAGACATGTTAAGGCATATAATACTTGTCATAGGACTAGTTAGGCGGTCCAAACGCGCTTTTGCACGGACGACGCGTTAAAGTAGCGTAGACTACCTTAACGAGTCGCAACGGGTCATAAGCACTTAGGATAAGTTCCGATTTAGAATATAGGCTTTGTTAAACCATATCATATGAGTTCCAATACTCATTTGGTTTACGAAACCTCGTTCTATCCGATCTTCCGATTTAGGTCCGGTTTATTAACGTAGTTACCTATATTAGGTGCCGATTGATTCCGTGATCCTTCAAGCTTTGTTTGGTTATTATTTCAAGACTTATAAGCAATATCAAGTGAGTACATAGTCCCCTCTTTTACTGTTTTCAAATATTTTGGGGTGATACACATGTGCCTACTTGTTACTTTCATGCTTTTTTCGTGCTTTCATAACATATACTTGCTATGTTCATTAGTACGCATATAGTACATGATTTCATTTATATTTTGCTATGTATGTTAACTGATCATGCTAGCACATTGATTTCATATAATACATTTTGTTGCATATAATCATTCAGCATATGGACACATTGATTTACATTAAACATTTCTACTTTGTATGTTCACTTAGCATACTTAGTACATTATTTTCACATAACATGCTTACATTTGGTATAACATTTGGTTTGTTTAATGAAACTAATACATTCATTAACATTGATCATGCCGCTCGGTAGTATGTAGTGGTACCATAGGACTTGATAACTCCCATTCCTGGAATCCTAGGTTTGTTTGGACGTAAGGAATGACAGAATCCGAAAACATTTTAATAAACCTTTGATTTATTTGAAGGTTTATTTTACAGTCTCAAGGCTTGAATGTAGACGTAAAACATTACCACATAAGTGTTTGTATCAGTAAAGCATGGATTTTGCAAAACATAACTTTTGATTTAAACTATGATTTATTCAAATACATTGTTTTGTACATTTTACCTATGGTTTGAGTTGATACTTTCGCTTGCCATACATAACATTTGATTATACATGAACATTTCGACATTGGTTTAAACAATACATTTTGGTGGTTTATTTTGGTAAGTGCTTTAATTAACTAGGCGTGTGTAATATGATAAAAGCATGGTGGATACGCCACTGGTACTTCCTATATATAAGTGTTTTTATGATATTACATATCGTAGCGTTATCTAAATCATTTCACAAGAACATGATACATTTTACACAAATAGCATATTTTCACAAGACATTGTTTTAAAAACGACATATTTCATACAAATTCATTTTTACTTGGTTATTTATTTAACCAAGCATCATTCTTTTATATCATCTGATTTTCTTATCAAATTTTGTATGATTTATAAAAGAAAACACTTTTAATACGATTCATGACAAACTTTTTTTTAAAACACTTCTTTTAACTTACAAGTCATGAATCCTGCATCAACAAAACCTATGTATCTCACAGGCATTTTTATGCTGACGTACCTATTTTCACATGTGTTTCAGGTGTTGTTGTTAGGTGATCATGATGCAAACATAGGACTGGACGAGGCCTTAGTGACATAAAATTATGAAAGACAGTTAAATTCATGTTGCGCTTTTTAAACTCTTAATTAATGTAAACATTTTAATTCAATAAAACAAAACTTCAATTACCATGTGTTATGAAACAATGATTCTGTTACTCCACTCCCCGACTTTTCCACCGCGATTTGATGTTTTACACAGTCGGGGTGTGACAGAAGAGTTGGTATCAGAGCTCATGGTTATAGGGAATTAGGTTATTAGTAATGCTTTGACCTAGTCTATAACCTTCCTAGGATCCTAACACAAGATTCTTATGTTTAGTTCTTAAAAGAATATCGTCACCTATCTTTAGGCGACAACCACAACAAGAACACAAATTTCAAAACCATCTTGAAAACCAATCATCTATTCTTAGATGGTTTATTATAAGGTTTTGAACCTTCAAAGTTTCGAAAATCTCGTCAAAGTTTGGGTCTTATAATGTGAACATGTGCAATCTGGAAGGGTGGGTGCCTGTATCCCAAGTTTTCTGTCTAAGGCTTGAGTGTTCGTACAAATCCACACAATCAGACCAGTCACTTACCTGGGAACTCTTGGGATGAGTGTCCACTTATAGGCTAAAGCATGTCTTCGCGATACATTAATATGACCCGCTTACTTTGATTTGTCACCGTGTCGTTTGTTTGCCTTAGGTAACAAACAAATGATCACAATGTTTATAGGATATCGATATATTTAAACATTCTGTTTTGATTAACCGATAACATCTCACTTGTTTCCTCCCATGTCTTCCATTGTCTTTAGGATGCCTCATCATCATAGCAACACTCAAAAGTCTGAACTGGCTGCTACAATTGCCCAACAGATAGGCATAGTACTCCAGAGGACCGTTGATTTAGCTGTTACCATGACTCGTCTCAAGGATGAAACCACCCAAGAGCCACCAAAGGAAACAAAAGCCAAGCCTTCACGAAAATCAAGGAAGCGTAAAGCTTCAAAGAATCTTCCAGCAGTTGCTCCAAATCAAGCGGGACCTAGCCAAGTGGCAACACCACCATCTAAGAAGCCATACAAGGGAACTGCTCCTTTGTACAATCAATGCAATGGTCATCATCCGAATCAAACACCATGTTTCAAATATACCCACTGTGGACGATGGGGACATTTGGTCAAAACATGCTGTTTTGCTAATCAAAACAAAACCGTTGCAGATCCTACTGCTGCTCAAGCACCATACGAAGGAAAAGCCCCTTTGTGCAATCAATGTAACCTTCATCACCATACCAGTGTCAAATGCCGAAAATGTTTGAACTGTGGACTTTTTGGTCATACGACAAAGGTCTGTCGTTCAGCCACTACGCCAAACCATGCTATTCAGAACCCTGTTAAACTTCAAGCATATCCAACACAAACTCGTTTTCCACCTGGTACTTGCTACAACTGTAACATTTCATTTTTTTATCATATAAGAATTATAGGTTGTTTAAATTTATTAACCATTAGTAACTAGTTTTATTTTTAATATAATTATTCGACCAATATAGTTTTAAAAACTATTTTATATATAATTGGTTGGAATGTTATACTAATTAATTGGCTTGTATATGTGTGACATTTCTATTTTCTATATTAAAATAAAGTATATAAAAACTTATATTATTAAACGGGTAGACTACGGGTAAGTTGATTGTTAGAAATATGAAGTACGTAGACGGGCCTAGGAACCGTATAATAATTAAATTATAAAAATACAATATATTTGAACCTACTCTGTTTTTAATGAAACTTGGTTCAAAATGTAGATAAGATTATTGTCATTCTAATGGCATATTCATCATTTTATAAAAACAACGTATTTTAGAAGTTATAAGTGCCAAATAATTGAAGCAGCTAAATTAATTATAATCTATAAATAATAAAATAATAATAAATTAAAATCAAACTAACATTAAATGTACATATGAACGTGGAGGCATGCATGTAATTGAGAATCATATGAGGTGTACCGTGTACGTGTCTTGGAAGTAGTAGTATAAATAGGAATTCCTCTCAAACAATTGAAACTGCTCAAATCCGCCTCATCTTTTCATTCTTTTTTTAAATATTAAGCCAATTATACTCCAAAGGCTTGTCCCCTTTAAGTGTTTTAACCCCTATCACTGATACCCTGTCCGATTGATCTGGAGCCCCATAACACATGTCAAGGCTCTGTCCGACTAAGTTCGTTGGGGTTCTGTCTCGTGACGTAGGGATAAAGTTGAATTGGGTTACTATACTTAACACGAGTGCATTATATTTTATTAAATAGCTCAGGAGTTATACCCAAGATTATACCAGGAGGCTTTCTAGTTGAACCCTAAAGTTACAAAGTGAGTCAATTCTCTTTTCTCACAGTTTGTGAGTCATTCTCATTTTTATCACCTTTTTGTTATACAATTATATTTAAAAATGCTTTCCAAAATCCTAAATATTTATCAGTTATACTTACAGTGATTAAATTTTTGTATTCTGCAATAACTTCCGGTATGGGATGTTTTATACGTTACTTGACCCTCGTTACTATTGACCAAAAAGTTAGCCAATAATAACATGACCACAAGCACGAGGGAAATTGTGCCCCAGTTGCCATAGCATATAACTAATATTATTTTTACATTAAATAATTAATAAATTTAATGTATGATTGGAATAAATCTAAATAGTGTGTATATAAAATAGAGCTTTATTAATCATTATTAAAGTATATTAGTTACATTAAAGAAAATATATTTAATAAACCTAAATTACAATTAACATTATAATGTTTAGTCAATAAATGTATCATAATAAAATATGTCAAATATAATATATTTTACTATACTAAGATTATATTTTTAATCTTAGTCATGTTAATATATTAAATAACTAGGTGTACACCCGTGTGAGTACATGGGTTTGTTTTAATAACAATCGGAATCAAATACTAAAAAAAATATTATAATATATTATTTAAATTCTTTGGGTTTAGTTACATATCTTTTATAAAACAATGTTAAACATATGATCCGTCATAAATTTTGCTTACTTCGGTCTCGTTTCTCGCCCTATAGTCCTTAATTAGCTTGACATGATCTTCATTCCCACGGCTCTCTTTCTTCTGGTCAATAGAAGATATGATCCTCCATGATGCCCTCCTGGATCGATATGTCCTGATTTCTCGATAGAAGTAAACGACGGGTTGATATTACTTGCTTTAAATTTTGGCAGTAGACCAGAAGCGGAATTGCGGTGACGGGATAAATGGATGTGTTTCTGTACGCAAGACATTCGAACCATTTTAGTCTTCCACTATAACCATACCAAATTGGGCAATGTCTGCTGAACAGGATTTCAATCGACCCTAAAGCCCATCTGAGCACTTGGTTTAAACAATCCGACAGGTTTATAGGTACAGAACCTTTAAAGGCTAGTCTAGGTGACATACAGTATATCGATCGCCAACCACGTGCATGCATCTTGAATCCTGTAAGAATATCTTCCATCACAGAACCGTAAATCCACCCAATCTGTCAATATTCAACTAATTAGATATTCTGATAACAAACGAAGATAAACACGAAAATAATTTTATAGCCCTGAGATTGGAATATGACGTATAACAGGCAAGAAAGTAATTTTATGAAACCATGCTGAGGTAAAATGAGAAAACTAACCGTTTAGTCATTTAAGATGATTTTCCGTCTAATTTTCAGCAAAAAGACGACAATAAAAACCCTAATGAAGGCTACCCTCAACCTAAATAAGCCTAGAAATCAACCTAAAACAGACTAAAAAAGTCTACAACACCTAAAAGTTAGAGTTTATACTATGCGCCTTGCTTAAAAAAGCCCTCGGAAACACACAAACAGATTCAAACTGAAACTAAGTTACAACATAGCAATGTTGAACCTCTACTCTAATCACATTGTTTTACACCATGAATGACAATATAAACAACACATTATTATCCTACTTAACGTAATACATTCTAACAAAACCTAAAAACTCCAAAACTTCAATTTAAACATTCCAAAAATTCCCCCAAAAGAGTTATAACATACCAGTGAATAAACAAACAATTTGAATCACAGCATAGAGTACACATTATTCTACTAACAAAACCTAAAAAAGAGTTATAACATACCAGTGAATAAACAAACATGAAGCTTTAACCTATCAAAAAGTTTGATGGTTGTTTTGGTATCCCCAATGGCCTAACTACACTTTCAAGCCATTCAATAGCTTTAAACCTTCTCATAGCTACAAAAAATGTAAAAAAAATCAAATAATCAACAATGTTTCTATTGTTTTGTTAGAAAGAATTTGAAGGCAAAATTTAAAATTATACCTGCTCGTTGGACTTTCCTTGAAGGTAGACTAACACTAAACAATACCGTTTCAAACTTTAGCGAAAACAACACTAAAGGATACCGTTTCGTAATTATGACATCAGCGAGGACTACATGGCATACCTGAGAAGTTGACACGTAGGCAATTCTATGTCATCATCTAAGCTCCCTTAATAGATAACCTCATGTTCAAGATAACCTCTTTCGTGTTCATGTGAGCAAGAAGAGAGGAAGACACAAAGGATGTGTCAAACATAGTTCAGATGATAGCAAGTTCTAAAGCTTTCTTTTTGTAGCAGGATCCTTTATCTCCTATCCATTAGAGGTGAACAAAACGTTTTTTTTTGGAAAACCGGTTTCGGTTATTAACCGAACCGGTTAATTTGAGCCTATAAAAACCGGTTATTGAAAAACCGATTCCGGTTATTAACCGGTTTTAAAGCGGAAAACATGTAACCGATGCTAACCGGTTGTAACCGGTTGTCAAACTGATTAATAACCGGCTTTAAAAACGGGTAAAAAACCGGACAATAAAAAACCGATCTGTAGGAAAATGCAGTTTTTTTCTGTTTTATGCGGTTTTTTGTACACCTCTAAGAAGATAAAGAAATTGGTTTGCAAAGGTTAAAAAAACCGGTTGTAAAACTGATTAATAACCGGCTTTAAAAACCGGTAAAAAACCGATCTGTAGGAAAATGCAGTTTTTTTTTCTGTTTTATGCGGTTTTTTTGTACACCTCTAAGAAGATAAACAAATTGGTTTGCAAAACTTACAACAGTGTCCGAACCATCTCAAAATAATATATAATAATAACTTTTTTGATCCATTGAGGACTTAATGAGTTTAGAACGACTTCAGTACGGCCAAGCTCTTGCAACGATCCATCCCTTCCTTTTGTATATATAAAAAAATCAATTTTGGTAGATAGTATGGCTTGACAATGTCGAGCTAAGACTATCGCGAACTACCATAGGATCACTCTATAAATGAAACGTATATGTGTGAGAAGCAGGCAAACTTTCATGTATAAAGATGAAGACCTGCGTAGTTAAAAGCAAATTTTCACTTTATCCAGAACATTACAAACAAATATAAGCAAAAGAATGAAAATCTTGATGTGCAACCAATTAGTTACTGAACCTAGAAAAAGTGCAATGTATGTATACTTGCTGCATTATAAGAGATGAAAAATATCACTCAAAGTTATGTGATTAGCATGGATTCATGTTTTGCTAATTATTATATATGATAAATATCAACATAAGAAAATTATTCCTACTTTTTTTTCTAATACTCTATTCTAACACCAATTCCGTTTCCAACTTGCACCACATGCTATAAATACAGCCAAGTAAGCAACTTATTAAGACAAGTTTCAAAACGTTTGGTTTTCATTCAAAATCCAACCAACTTGACATCAAAAGGAAAATGAATCGTATTCTAGAAGAAAGCACACAACCTATTATGACAAGTTTCAAAACCGGTTTTTATATTAACCGATTTCGGTTTTTTTAGCGGTTTCAGTTATATAACCGTTTTTTTTGTACACCTCTACTGGCACCGGTTTCAATCATATAATTATGTCTTTTGTATTGAACAACAGAATGCCTCTGTATTGAACAATAAAAGGCCTCCATGTCCCCAACAACGCTAAATCACCTAGCCTACATAGAATCAAAAGTCTTGAAGATGAAGACGATACCTGCACTGGTGGTTCAGCCTCTGATGGCTTTACATTCGCTGAAACCCCAGTCTCCTCTATCGGAGCTCGGGTGTCGGACTCACTGTCATTACAACCCGTAATGGTCAAAATCGTCATTACACAAACCGATCTAAAAACCGGTACAACATGCAATTATAGGAAGACTTACCGGAGCTTCGTTGGAGTTTTTTCCATCATCACCGAATGTCTAAATACTCATTATATTAACCATGAAAGGAAAAAAAGATATGTAACCATGTAGCACCATCATCATTATGAGCCATGTATTACCGTAAATGCATATTCAACATGAAAGGAAAAAAAGATTTTAAAGTACCTCGATATGACTACACTAAGTAAGGACCTCTTGAATTTTCATATGCAACATCGACGACAGACAATAATATAGATTACATGCCAGTTACAAGCTGCTACCTTTATTGCATCCATTTCATCCATTTTTGAGCTCTTGTGCTGCAAAATTAACTACATAACTCAAAGGGCAAATAAGGAACAAAAAACAATCCCACACAAAAAAAATATAACCACACAAGTATGATCTATATTTAAAACATTAAAGTGTGTCCGAGCTACCTTACTTTCCTTGTGCCTGTGAATGTCATTGAGATCTTTATCTCCCTCATGCTCCCTTTTCTAAACCCATTTCAAAATAGCATAGTTAATAATGGTGACCATTTATTTTTACTCGGACCCAAATTATATCTTTATCCCTCTTGAAGAAAATATCAAAAAAGTACAAAATCAGTAATAAGAGATTAGTAGCTAACCTTCTCATGATGACTACTTTTATCCTTCTTTTTTTTCCTTATCCTTAAATTGACCAAAATTCATACTCAAAATTGAGTTAAAACTATATCAAATCATATGAATTATATTTCAATCTCTACATCTCCTAAACAGAGTAAACAAAATAAAAACAATTAACATCTACATACAACCACAGAATGAACAGAATGATTAACAGTCATTTTTTTTGTTGGTTATATGTTGATTTAGGAATTATCGATTTTATTCTTGAATGCTAAGAATTTATAATAAGAACATTGACATGTTTATTTATCTTTGGATTATACTACTTATTTTTGAACCTTATGTAATTCTGTTCCAAAACCCACAAACCAAACCAAACCGTTTCTAAAACCGAAAAAGAAAAAAAAAACCGAAACCGAACCGTGCACACCCCTAAACAAAACTGATCATCAAAAGGGTAAATTAAATCATGTATATTCACCATTATCTTATCTATTTCTTTCATCATCAAAATCCGTCAAACACCCTAATAACACCATCGAAAGTGATTATTACAGCTTAAAACAGTAAAAGCACTTCCAAACACTCTCTTCTGCACCACATTTAATTTAAGCTAATTTTCTGATTATGGATTATTCAGTACTACATAATCATTTTCCAAAATGCACACATTCAAACACCCCTTGATGATTTAACAAAGCACTAAAAAGTAAAAACGAAAGATGAAGAGACTAAGTGAACGAAAATGACCTGGAAGCTTGACACCGGAATGACTTGATGTGCGTTTTAAGATTGTCTCCATATCACCATTTGTAAGTGCCCTAACATGCCTGGTAACAAAAGGGGTTGTAAAATGTAAATTTGGCATATCCATATAGCATTTCAAAGCTCAAATAATGACAAAAGAAAAAAGGAAAAGATAAATGAAGTTGACAAACTTTGCTGATATTATGACATGAACAAATACAGCTTCTTCCGTTGCTGTAAAGATGAACTCAAGCACCGGTTGGCCTCTCCTACAAAGATCAAATAGTCAACATACGTTAATATAGTCAAAGGTAAAATAGTCAACAGTCAACACTCAACAGTACAGAATTGTGTTTCACACCTGAATAGTTCCTCTCCTTGTGAAGATGAATGATATCTTGAGAATACATCCCCGAATCTCACATATGAGAGTCCCATTAAAGCTCTATCAACAATAATTAAATAAAAAAATGCACAAGTTTATTAAATAACTAACAAAATAATCTATAGAACATAATCTATAAGAGAAACCTTTCAATACAATTCCGTAAAGCTTGAGAAAGTGCTGCTGCCACTTCTTCAGAATCCCCAGGTGCTAACCACAATCCAGATGCAAAAACTGCAACACATTATAAACATGATCACTGATTAGTGGTTGAAAACCCTAGAAATAATGAATTGAGCTATTAATGGCAAAAATTGTACCGAATTGAGGATGAAATTGATCGGTTTGAAGTGGAAGAAGAGAGAGAGAGAGAGAGAGGAAGCGATGAAGAAGAGATAGGATGAAATTATGGTTTGAAATTTGAAAATGGAGCCGGAATTATATTTGAGAGAAAGAGGGATTGAATTTGAATTTTGAAAATGGCTCTAAGATAGATAAGATAGATTGAGATTTAAAATGATTTAAAAAAATTCGGATTTATGCCATCAGCGTTATGACATCAGCGGAGTCTATGTGGCATCCAATGTGGCATATCTAAGAAGATGACACATAAGCAAAGTGAGGTCAGCTTCTAAGCTCCTTTTATAGATAGTATAGATAATATCTCAATTATTTAATTAATATATTATATTTGATAAAGTTATAGCTATTAATTTAACAGAAAATGAAATATTTCATTTTCTGGGCTAATTTGTTTTGTGCCATAGAAAATATATTTGAAAAAGTAATGTCATGGGACACTACTAAATTCAGAGTCACTAGTTGAGAGAATGATCAATAGTGATATGACCAGAGTCACTAGTTGAAAGAATGATCAACAGTGATATGACCAGAATCACTAGTTGAAAGAATGATCAACAGTGATATGACCAGAGTCACTAATTGAGAGAATGATCAACAGTGATACGACCCCAGTCACTAGTTGAAAGAATGATCAACAGTGATTTGACCACCGTCACAGGAATCGTCTAGTGACATATACTTTGAATAATAGTAAAATATGATTACTTGATAAATTCACTATTGGACGAAAGTGAGCCAATGAGGGATATGACAACTGTCACATCGGAACTGCCACCATGTGACAAATACTAATTGAGTAGGGTAAATATAAACAAATATAAAAACCTTGATGTTGTAAAGTATAACAATATATTTTCATAAAAATGGAATGAACTCGCCAGTATTTATTACTGATAAAATATTTCAAAACGTGTTTCAGGTAATTCGCTGGAAAGATAATAGTAGCCAGTGATGGAGCACTGAAGGCTTAAATAAAGTGGCTATAAATACCTGAATAAAAGAAGAAATTTATGTTTTATTTATTTGAGTTTATCCCTATAAAAACAATTGAATTAAATATGGGTTTTTGCCCATTTGTTTAATATTAAAAGTTCGGTGTTTTATAAACTCTAAAATTGTTTCCTAACTACACTCCTGATGAAAATTTTTCCGCTGCATATTTAATAAACACCGATACCATCTGATTGGTTCACGGCTCCCGCTCCCAGGATGGGGTCGGGGGCTGTGACAGAAGATGGTATCAGAGCCACTTGTTTAAGCTATTTAGGTGTTATTTTAATACCTAAACTTAAACAATAAAGTTAGGAAATTAATACAAAGTAACCTATGTGTTATTTTTGTAGATATAAATATATATATATATATATAGATATTTAGTAGGAGGATTATCTATAACTAATTAGAAAATATTAAACAAAAATAATACTTATCAATAAAACATAGCCTAATATGATGACAAGTGTCCCTAAAATGGTTTCTTTTATTATATAGTATAGATAGTATAATAATTAATTAAATCAATGTTTACATAAGTTCAATTTATTAATGGAATGGATAAGATGAATGAGTCATGCAAACTCATAAATATTTGCCAGATTGCCTATACCAAAACTCCCACCTATCGGTAACATATAATTTAAACTGGCACTATTCGGTAGTATTTTAGACACCTGTTGATTTGGATTAGATTAAAAATGAGTATAAGTACACATATAGGCTCCTCACTTTTATGTGATAGGTATAAACCAGTTTTCAATTTCCTAACTCTTCGTTTAAACTTAGGCATTTTTCTTAAGTTCAAGTCTAAATACTATCCTGGGTGCTACCGATTAATAACAATTTCCTAACTCTTTTTGTTCAAGCTTAGGTATTATTACAACACCCAATTGCTTAAACCAGTGTCTTGGCTCTGATACCACCTTCTGTCACGACCCCCGACCCCACCCTGGACGGAAACCGTGAGCAGTCAAGTGGTACCGGTGGTTATTTTAAAAACATTGCAGCAGAAATATTCATCAGGACCGTGAGTTAGGAAAAATATCAGAGTTTGGAAACACCGGATTTTATTTATTAAACAGATGAGAATAAACCCATGTTTTACAAAGGTAGCTTTAGTATGAACAACATTTATTGATTTAGTTTAATTGATAAAATAAGCCACTTCTTTAAGCCTTTTGGTGCCGTATCATCATTCTTATTCCAATCTACTGTAATTACCTGAAACACGTTTTAAAAAGATTTGGTTAGCAGGAAATACTGGTGAGTTAATTCATTTTTGTACAAAATGACACATTGTTATAAATTACAGCATAAGAGCTATTATAATGGCTACTATCTTATTTTTATCTGGCGCCGTGTCACACCCTGGTGACGATGGTCATACCACTATTGGGTTCTTTCACCCAAGTAGTGATGATTGTCACTGTTAGGTTGGTGAACCTAACCGTGAGAAATTAGTAATGTGCACAATACCCCACTTGCCAGTGATTCAAGATAACCAAGACTTAATCCCTATAATTATAACTTTTGAAAATAATTTGGGTATTGTAAAACATTGTTGATAAAAAGAGAATGACTCACAGACGGTGAGAAAAGAGAATGGACTCACCTTGTTAGCATATAGTCTTGATTAAACAAGCATCTTGATTCTAAGCATCTACTTTATAGTTCTGAATCTTCTAATGATTAAGCATCTATTTTGATTGTAAGTGTATAGTGTAGAGTTTCGGGTAGTTAAACATTTAGTTTAACAGAATGGAATACGTATTAGTGTTAAACCCAAATCAAACCTAACGATAGTCACGAGATCCGGACCATAACGAAATTCACAAAGTATAGCCTTGTTTAGACAGCACTTTGGCATTCGTCCGTTGGTCTCCGAATCGATCGGACAGAATATCGTATTGGTGATTATTGGTTAGAACACCGACGTATAGAGAGAAGATTAGAAGAAATGAGCAAAGAAAAATGAATTTTAAGCTTCCTATTTATAGGTAGGAAATATGAAATTTCCAGGAAATTTCCTATATACTTTCCTAGGAAGTTACCTATATATTTTTTAGGAAGCTTCCTGCCCCCTATATATCCTTTTGCACATTCCTTGCACCTTCCTCATATATATCTATTTAAGTTACTTAGTTAACTAATCTTGATTAATTAATCTTACTTAACTTAATTAATCTTGCTTAACTGATTAATCTTACTTAACTTAATTAATCTTAATTAATCTTTCTTAACTTAATTAATTAATTAACTACTTAACTAATTAATTTATCTTAACTCCTATAATTTGCTTAGTCTATTGTTGCATATATGTCTGTCAACTTCGTCTTGTATCGAGTCTTGTACCTAGTTAGGATAAACCAGTGCTCAGAAGGCTAGAAATTAGGGTTTTAGTAGTGTTTGACCAGTCCACACGAAATGGACAAGCCATTTCGCACGAAATGGGCAATGCCCATTCCATGCGAAATGGCCAACACTATAAATACCTGAGCTGGTTTCTCATTTGTATCGATCCGGATTTCAGAGCCGAGGTGCTGCCAAATTGTCAACTGATCTGTAAAGCTTTGAAATCAATAAACAAGTGAATCTAAATGTGAATCAAGCTGTAATCAAGTCCGAATCATCGAATTCCGCCTTTGATTCTGATTAAAACTCTTCTGAACGACTCGTTTAGGTCGTACAACAATCCTACAAGTGGTATCAGAGCCAGGTTGTACAACGATCACACAAGTGGTATTAGAACTCAGGAGGAAGAGTTCTTACCATTTCAGCTGAAAATTTCTGATTTCTACTCACCTTCTTCACATTTTTCAAAATTAAAAAAGATTTTACGGATAAAATGGCTTGATTTTCACATATAACGTGCGAAATAATGTTTTAACAAACCATTGAAAGAATCAGACCTTAATTCGAAGTAAAACTTGATCAATTTGTTGAAAAACTATCCGAAAGTGTGACGTCAGCTCCATTTCGCACGAATTGGATACCAGATCGTTTGAATTTGCATCCATTTCACATGAGACAGGCTTCCATTTCGCACCAGGATCCATTTCACTTGAACAACTTTTCATTTCGCACGAAATAGCTTCCATTTCGCATTAAGACCATTTCGTTTGAAAATTATCCCATTTCGCACGAATTGGCAGGAAAGAATTCATTTCGCTTGAAACAACATTCCATTTTGCACGAAGTGGGTAAAACAGGGTCCATTTCATTTGAAGAGGTTCATTTCGCTTGAAAGACTCCATTTCGTTTGAGAGTTGATTCCATTTCGTTTGAAACATCATCCATTTCGTTTGAACAAACTGTTTATGTGAACTTTCAAATACCGAATCATGGAAAACGAGTTCTACAATGCCTTTGCTAGCCCGATCACTATTCCTCAGAATACGATGCTAGAAAATGAAACGGGCACAACACAAAAACCGCCTAAGCTTATGAGTATTGAGGAGTATAGTGGATGGGCAGAACGTTTTGAAAATTAGGTTCAAGCATATTACTTAGATGCATGGGAATATACTGAATTTCGATATATTAGACCGGTTAAGGACAACGGATAGAAGGTTGATATTAAAGATCTAGGTGTTGATGAGAAACAGAAATACAAAAATGAAAAAATGATGGTTAGTCTCTTGCAGCAAGCTATTAAGGAAGAAATATTGATTTTACTACAACACAACGGAAGTGCACATTCGATATGGAAAGAATTAAAATCAAAGTTTGTTGGAAGTAAAGAGATGATCAAGAACAAAATGTCGCTTTTGAAGAAAGAATTTGATCTATTCCGTGGATTAAGAACTGAAAACACCAAGCAAATTATAGAAAGATATTGCAATTTGGTGAAGAATATGAAAAGATTGAACATCAATAAAGATAAAGAAGAATTGATTGAAAAGTTGGCCGATGCGTTGCCACAAGATGTTTGGGGCACATATCTTATGGTGTTGAAAAATAAAGAGGAATTTGACAATCTAACGTTGAGCGAATTTATTGAACAACTCGAAGCTCAAGAGATGGAACAACGAAAGATAGCGAGAATGAAGAACTATGATGGTGAACAAGATATTGGTCTGCATTACAAAGGAGGTAATAGTGATAAGACCAACATTGCACCAAAGATTGAAACTGCTTTCAATGCAAAAAGTTATTCTGGAGGTTCATCTCAAGGATCAAGTAGCAAAACTAGATTTTCTTCATATCCATCGTTCGATCCAAATTTTTCAGCAACCAAGAGTGGCAAAGTTCTACAATGCAACATTGCACTAAATCTTGAGAATGATCAAAATTACTCTGAAGAAGTAGACAAAAGTCATATGTCTTTGTTGGTGATTGTGTTAGAATCTTATGGGAGTTTAGTTGCAGGAAGGATCGGAAATCCAATGTTGACAAAAGAGGATTACGATCAGATTGATGCTGAAGAGATGGAACTTATGGATATTAAGTGGTGTTTGGCTAGTGTGTTGAGAAGAGCTGAAAAGTTTAAACAAATTACGGGAAGAGATAATTTTCGAGATGTAAATGTTTCTACTTTAGGATTTGATAAATCTAAAGTTACTTGTTTTCGTTGCAGGGAAAAAGGGCATTTCAAGCGAGAATGCACAAACCGCGAAGCAAGTGGAGCTCAAAATCCTTTTGGAAACAATGACTATTATCGGAAAGCGATTTATCATCAAGTTGCTCAACAGCCGTATCAACAACAATCGCCACAAACTTCACATGCAAGAAAGGAGATTGAAGAATCAAAGAAAGCTTATCTAGTTAATCAAGAGGATGAAAGATTGCCAGAAGGTTTTAGCTGGGACAAATATTGTCCGGATGAAGAGATCTTAATGGCTAAAGCTTTTGTTGCTAAAATCGTTGAAGACAATGCTGATGATAATTCGTATTGGGCAGATAATATGAAAGAGCACTTAAAATATCTAGTCGAGAGAGATGCTGAAAAGGCTCGAATGGCAAAGAAGAAGGTTGAAAAACAAGATGATCGTGATGATGATAATTCGTATTATGCAGAAAGAATGAAAGTGTATTTAAAATCTCGATCCGAGAAAGATAAAAATGATGATGAAGAAATCCGTGTGATAAAGAAGCAGGACAAAGAAATTCCAGCTTTCGAGATCAAAAAGGAAGCTGATGTAGAAAAGGTAACAGAAAATTGTGAAAACTGCGAGATTATGAAAAAACACAACAACGAGTTGATTCACAACATGAATAGATTGAAAGAATCATATGATGTCTTAAACAAAGCCATGAATCAAAATAACGAGTCAAGCAGTGAACAAGCTACAGCCATGAAGACACTCAATGGAGCATACATGATAAAGCAGGAAATGGTCAATTATTACATTGATATGTGTGCTGAGCTTGAACAGAAATTAGAAACTCAGAGGATAGAAACTGAAAGAGTAAACAAGTTGTTGAAAAGTTACTCATGTTCTTCTTATGTGATTGATAGGATTTACCCTACAGTTGAAGGCATGAAGGCGTTTGAAGAAGAAACATCTGAAGTGAAGAAATCCAAAACAAAAGAGGATACTGAAGTGAAGAACTCTGGTAAGAAACAAAGAGTTGGTTATAACAAGTGTCCACCCTCACTTGAAAATGGATATTCTCCATGAAATCCTAATTCAGAAAGAGTAAAAAAGGCAACCAATTTACAGTGGGAATCTGAGCCTTCAGATAACTTGCCAGACAACATTGATGTCACGTTCATATCATCCGACACAGATCATGAGTCCGAGATAATTATGAAAGTGGTTGATCAGGTGTTGGATAAAGATGAAACAGAGGAGTCAAAGTCAAAGTCAAAGTCTGAGTCCGACACTTCAAGTCCATCAGTCAAAAAGGGAAAAAGGGTTTACAATAAAGATTTTCTGTTATCGCAAAATAATTTGAATGACGAAACATTCAAAGTAGCATATACTTTGAATGATTCAGACAAATTATATTCTGATGAGGAATTTCCAATAAGAGGTGTTAAAACTGAAATGATCAACAAGGTTTTCAAACTAACAGAAATTAATATTTCTGAAATAAAAGATGTAAATCTTGCTGAAAAACCTAGACCTTACACCTCAAGAGTCCAACAAAGGTTAAACAAGAAAAAGGGTTACAGTTCTGGTTCAGGTTATCGAAAGAAACCAAACCATAAAGGTAATTTCAAAAAGAAGGGATTGGGTTTTATTCCACCTAAAAATCATAAAAATGAAAAAGTTTATAAACCAAAAATTGTTTTTGTTTCAGGAACATCTTCTGAAGAAGAAAAAGAGCATTTGTTCAAGAAGCAGACAAACAAAGAATTCCTTGCTAAGAAGCAAAAGGGAATGAAGAAGGAAGTTGCTCAGAAGAAGAAAGAGACGAGAACTTGTTTTCAATGCAAAACAGTTGGTCATATTGCCAGGAATTATCCAAAGGCAATTCAAACAAAACAGGGAGTGTATGTTAAACTGAAAGAAAAGATGGTTGACAATGAACCACCAACTAAACAATTTATTGTTTTCAAAAATTCAAAGTTTGAGGTTGGTGAGTGTTCAAAGAGTTTTACAGACGAAAAGTGAAGCTTGTAGGATCGATATTCGACCTGAATGAGTCGGTCTGAGTCAAATCTAGGTCACTAGAGAGGCAAAAACAATCTAGTAACTGTGAATCGGTGTTAGAATGAGAGTAGAAGCAGAGAAATACACATTAAACTGGTTTTCCATTGATTTTAGATGTTAATACACGCAGAGAATTTGACAGCACTTCGTGACAACTTTCACCGAATCGTTACAAATGGAAAACCCAACACCCATATATATAGGGATTCCATTTCGCACGAGATGGCATGATCCATTTCGTACGAAATGGCAAAGTCCATTTCATGCGAAATGGCCTTACAATATCCATTTCGTGCGAAATGCACAAAACACATAAATTTACACTTTTAACCCTATTACATGCTAGTGACACGACTTAGACTGATGACGTAGGCGATAGACATTATGTACCAACAAACTCCCCCTTGGATATTGCCGCAGTCTTCAGTCAGCCTGTCTTCAAAACTTTCTTTCACAAAGACTTGAAAATTTCTTCTCTTTGTTTTGGCTTTTTCAACAGCAATGCTTTCCTGAGCTTTCCTTTTTCCTCAGTAGCTCTCTTCTCTCCTTCTCAGCTTTCAGAAACTCTTACTTCAGGCTCCCCCTTTCGTTAGACTTCCGTGCTTTTGGGATCAACACCTGACTTTCCAGCAACAAGCTCCCCTTTGCTTTGAGCTCGTCTTCAGACTCCCCCTTAGAATCAGCTATCGGGATCGTATTCTGGAACTTTTATCTGCAAATCTCAGACATTTATGAGAAAAATCATTTTGAATGTCCAGGATTGATGACCTGGATTGCTTCTCTCTCTCTAACAAAATACTATAAAGATTTGACGATATTAAGAATCCAACAACTAAACCTAGCTCTTTACAGACATATTTTACCAATTTGAGCATCTAAATCCCTCACAGTCAATCATTCAAGACCAACTTAATGACCTTGGAGACTTCACAAACTGTTTTTGATTTTTGAATTTTTAACCATTTTACCAACACACTCAGTTAACCAAGTCCAAGTTAATGACCCTGGTCAACTGTTTAGCCTGCCAAGTCCAGGTTAATAACCTTGGCTGACCAATTTATGATCTCGCTGACATTTTGAAACAAATTAAGTTCAAATTAATGAACTTTTATACATTTCGAGCAATTACCAACACTCTTTCTCAAACTTCCTCTTATCCAACCCCATGATCCAACATGTTTAGCACTGTGAGACTTTGATCATCAGATCCCCAACGTCTGTTGTCTAAAATAAGATGAAGAATCAAATCTTTTTGGATTTTATAATATTTTGCTAAACAAACATGAAATCTTTTTGGATTTTGATAAACAATAAACTGTACACACATATTTTTTATAAGCGTGTTAGGGGATCATATCAGCTGCTGACAAGCTACAAAGTACTGTTAAGCTTTGATTTCATACTAAGCATTAAACAATTCATAGTGATTGCCGATATACTGATCCAATTGAAATTCTCACACAAATTTCAATCTGTTCAGGATACGAATTAGTGTTTTAAGGCTTAACTTATACGCGCGTACCACCTCAGAATATACTCCCGTATCCAGACCACTATATTCAGTCTTACAGGTGAGTGCACACTAATGATATCTGTAATTGGGTTAAGTGCGAGGCCATGAGAGCTCAGGCTATTGCTTCCGCAAAATCAGAGAGATGATGGCTCGACTTTAGGTGGGCCCCCCTTTGGGATCTTCTTTACAACAGCACATGATTAGCATTTTTCAATGTTTCATCATTTTTTATGCTGAGGGCGGGCTTTAAGAATAAAGCAGTGCAAAGTATTATACGAGGACTAGGCTATTGCTTCCGCAAAATTAGAAGTCCTGGTATAATACCCCAGATATCAAGACGTACCAAGACCTAGTATGTCAGAAATAGAGCCTTTCAAACAGGATTTCAGGGGTTACCTATATATCCGAGAGATGTTCTGCACGTAAAAGCAAGAAATGATTTAGGTTTATATCCCAAACAAACTTACTAAATGTGTAAAAACCTATCGGCATATCATCTGCAAGACTGCTTAACACTTTTTAAACTATACATTTCTTTAGCGTACTGCAACTGTCTAGCTGATGTACTATCATTTCCCCTTTTTACACAAACTCTTTTTGACTTTTTCCAATGTTTTTGGATTTTGAAATTTTATCATGTTTTTGTATTTTCTGAAAACTTTCTCCCCCTAAAATCAAAAACATATTTTTGTGTTTTTAGTTTTATCAAAAGCAGAAAATAAAACTGTACAGAAACTTGACAACAAGACGCATATCACTTCTGATGGCCGTCCTCCTTGGCTTCACACTCAACAACCCTCCCAGAAAACAATTTTTCAACCCTGTTAATTTCAGAAGATAGTTAAATCTCGTTTTATCAAAGGGTTTTGTGTAAAAATCAGCTCTCTGATCATCGGTGTGTATATGATCAATTTGAATCAATTTCTTCTCGTAGCAATCACGGATGAAATGATGTCGAATCTCTATATGTTTCGTTTTAGAGTGATGAACCGGATTTTTAGTTATATTAATTGCCGCCTCATTGTCCATAAAGATTGGCGTGTCTAAGAACTGCAAACCATTGTCCCTCATCTGTTGCTGGATCCAGAGGATCTGAGAGCAACAGCTGGAAGCCGAAACGTATTCAGCCTCATAGGTTGAGAGAGCGACTGTGGTTTATTTCTTGCATTGCCAAGTAACAAGTCGAGTTCCGAAGAACTGACAGCCAGCAGTTGTGGACTTGCATTTTGCTTACAGCTCCCGAAGTCAGAATCAGCATAACCAGTAAGAGAAAAGTCACCAGATTTAGGATACCACAAGCCGGTTCTTGGGCAACCTTTAAGATACCGTAAAATTCTCTTCATAATCGTCATGTGTGACTGTCTCGGGCTTGACTAATATCGGGCGCAGAGGCAACTTGGATACATGATGTCCGGGCATGACGCTGTCAGATACATTAAAGATTCAATGATCGACCGATACTGCGTCTCATCCACTTTTTCACCTATTTTATCCGGACAAATGCCATGATTTTGAGCCAGGGGGTTGAGATTGGAGATGATTCAGACATATTGAACTTGTCAAGCACATCATTCATGTATTTTGTCTGGTGTATGAAGATTCCTTCGGGCATTTGCCTAACCTGAAGCCCTAGGAAGAACTTCATCTCCCCCATCGAACTCATTTCAAACTTCTTTTTTATAACCTTCTCGAACTCTTTGCATAATTCGTCGTTTGTCGATCCGAAGATTATGTCATCCACGTATATCTGCATGATGAGTAGATGTCCTGCAACCTCTTTTTTAAACAAAGTGCTATCGACAGTCCCTCTGATGAACCCGTTGTTCAACAAATGCTGGGAAAGCGTCTCGTACCAGGCTCTCGGGGCCTGGTGTAAACCGTAAAGCGCTTTGTCGAGTAGTTAGACCTTGTCTTTGTGCACTGGATCGGTGAAACCCGGCGGTTGTCTGACGTACACTTCTTCTTTGATCTTTCCGTAAAGGAATGTAGATTTGACATCAAATTGGTAGACCTTGAATCCTTTCTAAGACACAAATTCCAGAAAGATTCTAATTGCCTCGAGTCGAGCAACGGGTGCATATACTTCAGTAAAGTCGATGCCTTCTTGCTGACTGAAACCTTGGACTACCAAATGTGCCTTATTTCTCACGATCACCCCTCTATCATCTTGTTTACACTTGAAGACCCACTTGGTCTTGATCAGCTTCTGATCATCCGGTAGATCAACCAATCTCCATACTCCAAGTTTCTCAAACTGCAGTAGCTCCTCTTGCATAGCATTTACCCAGCTTTCCTCGGTCAATGCTTCTTTATATGTTATCGGCTCTACCTGCGAGATAAAACATTTCAATGAGAAGCCTACTTGTAAAGGAGCAATAGATGAATAAAAACATGTAAGTCCTTTGTTGATTTGATCGCGTGTTTTCACTCCACTTTGAAGATCACCAATAATTTATTCTGAAGGATGATAAGACAAAGTTCTCGGCATGATTGTATCAGGCACGCTCACTTCCGATTGCAATTTTGTGATATCCTGATCACCCGTGTGATCCACAGCTTCTGAAGTTGCAATATTTGGTTCCTCGTCAAAAATCGGATCGGCTTCTGATTCTGAGTCATCAGATTGGTTAAATATTGGAGCTGGTTCTACTGGGAGTTCATGTGCAGTTCCACTTGGACCAGCCTCGTGATCATTTGCAACCACGGTGGGTTGAGAAACTACCAGCGGTCTTGGTACTTGTTCTTGCGAAAAAGACTGTTGTTGTTGGTATAATAATGTTAGTTCCTACTCACTTGGCTCAGTCGGCAATTGGAATGACTCCCAGAGTTTGTCGTAGTCAAACAGCAATCTGTTTCCGAGAAGTTGTTCCGGAGCAGTAAACCGTTGACAATCGACATGCTGAACCTGTGTAATCTTCCCCAAGCATGGAACAAATACTCTCTTCAGTGGACTTGCATAACCTACAAAAAAACCTTCGTTAACTTTTGCACCAAATTTACCATCTGGATCAATAAAAGTGTAAGGTGATCCAAAAGGTTCTAAGAATTTCAGATTTGGTTTATAGCGATGAAGTAATTCGAAGCAGGTTTTCTTGTACTTCTTTACTGTAAGAACACGATTTAGCGTATAACATGCTGCAGCAACTGCTTCACTCCAAAAGAATATCGGCAATTTGGAATCGGCTAACATAGTTCGAGCTGTTTCGATCAGTGTGCGATTCTTTCGTTCTGCGACACCGTTTTGTTGTGGAGTATACCGTGCGCTGAATTCATGAAGAATGCCTTTGTCATTGCAAAACTCGAGCATACAATTGTTTTTAAACTCTGTTCCGTTGTCGCTTCGAATTCTTCTGATCGGCAGTTTGTACAGCGTCTCCATCTTTTTAAATAAAATCATTAACGAATCAAATGTTTCATCTTTTCTTTCAAGACACATCACCCATGAAAATCTTGTATAATCGTCAGTCACCACTAGACAATACAGATCTCCACTTACGCTCTTCACATTTACCGGACCGAACAGATCCATATGGAGTCTTTCAAGCGGTAGTCTGATGGAATTTAAGAGCTTCTTTGGGTGTGACTTCTTCGTTTGCTTACCCTTTTTGCATTCTACACAATCATCATTCAGATGGAAATTTTTCAGATTAACACCTTCAACAAGATCATTGTGAACTAAGAAATTTATTTTTCTCACATGAATGTGACCCATCTTACGATGCCACATTCTTGATTCTTTTTTAGTTGCTTTTGTTTTAGTTAAAAAACATTGTGCCTTTTTGTCTGATGTTGTTGCGACGCTCATGTCTAGGACATACAAATCGTTTTCATGAGGAGCGCGCATCAACACCAAATCTTCTGGAATTTTAAATCCTGGTTTAATGATCAAACACTCATTTTTTGTAAAATGAAATGTGAACGACTTGTCACAAATCTGTGATATGCTCAACAGATTGTTTTCAAGTTCAACGATGTAGTTCACTTTATCAAAAGTGACAACTCCATTGGTAAGAATTCCTTCACCAATGATTCTTCCTCCCTGAGTTCCTGCAAAGCCAACATATCCTCCATTAATTGATTTGACATCATAGAGTAGTGCTAACATCCCAGTCATATGCCTCGAGGCACCACTATCCATGATCCACTTGGAGATGATTGACCTCGGAAGCCCCTACACACATCAAAGACATTCACTCAAACAACGATGCCCAAGATTTCTTCACATTTGGAACACTACCAAATACAAGATCACAAGCCACTTGATTAACATTTGGAAGATTAAATATAACATTTGGAACTTCAGGTACAGATTTTGATTTTAGATCTCCCTCCTTGATTGGTGGGAATTCCTCAATTAATTTGTCCAATTCAAAACCAAGATTTTCATTGTTAGTTACAACATCTGTCGGCTCAGATTTTAAAACCTTTTCCATTTTCTTTACTTCAAACGATTGTTTAGGTTTCTCCACCCATGATTGATTTGGAAAAATCTTCATTTTAGGATAAACCTTTGAAGTCTTTGGAGATTTTGAAGATTCACCAATCTCAAAGGTTGATTTTGGCTTGTCCTCGGACTTCAAAGATTCACCGCGTTTCAGAATACGCACGAGGGAAATCATCGGTGTTTTACCCTTAACATCATTTGAAGTTTTAGGTTTGAGTTTCTGGAAAACTGGTTTTTCAATCCTCTTAACACATTGTTTGGCCATGTGACCAATTTCATTGCAGCGATAACAGATTCTTTTGTCATATTTTACAAAAGTGGATCCGTTGGTCTCATCTTTCAACTTTTTCGCTGCATTGAAATCGTCAGCTGCTTTCTGACTAAAGATATAATCTTTTTCAGCAACTGTGTTCTTTCCTGCAACAAATACATCGCTCAACTTTTCTTTTGGCTTAACCTCTTTTTTAGCCATTTTCTTCTCAAAACCGACACCTTTCTTTTTGAAATTGTTACCATGTCTTTTGTTATGACTATTGTTACCCATCCATTCTTTCTTTCCTGGGTTGTTTGATTGTTTCACAAAAGTTTTTTTTAGTTTTGATAGAAATGCATCGTTGTTAACTTCCGAAATATCAATTTCCACAAGTTTGAACACTTTTACAACATTTTCCAATTTTGCATTCTGAATTGGATACTCAAAATCAGTATAGAGTTTGTCAGTTCTGGTCATTGTGTAAACCACAATGATCGAATCGTCATTCACAACTTTATCTGATTTTGGGATGAATTTGTCCAGAAAATTTCCATCATCTTCAGAATCAGAATTGGAATTCTCCAAATGAGTTTTAACCGTTCCGAAATCAGAGTTATCACTCTCTTCATCCAACACTTGGTCAACAACAGTTTTAATCACTTGTGACTCGTTGTCAGTGTCAGATGGAGAGAATGTAACATCAATGTTTTCCGGTAACTCATTCTCTACAGTTCTCAACTTGAGATTCAAAGCTGCTTCCACCCCATCTGGATATTTTTGTGTATAATGATTCCACATTGGGGGTGGAACATTGTTGAAAGCAGGTTTAGCATCAGGTATTTGAGGAACAAAAAGCTGATTTACATACCAAAGCGTTTGATAAAACTCGTTTTTAATATCTTTTAAAACTGAAAGGTATGACGCTTTTATTGGTGTCAGAGGGGATTCTTGGCGTAGATGAAGGTACCACTGTAGATGATGTTGAAAAGCAATCTGCAATGGTTTGTCGATTTTTTACTTGTTTTGGTATTTAGGGGGAGGTAGGTTTACCACGGGTCAGGCTCACTGCTTCATGTCATGAGCCACCGAAAAGGAGTCACAACTATGGCATCGAAAGATGGGCCATATCCACCTATGAAAGATGAACTACTTGGTACATAATGACTTAGTAAACGATGTTCATTTGAAAGGTTTCCATCTGGAAGGGGAGTACATTAGTTGTATCAAAGGCAAGCAAAAGAAGAAATCACATCCTCAAAAGAAGGTTAACTCAGTCTCGAGACCGTTAGAGAGACTTCATATGGATCTTTTTGGTCCAGTGAACATCAAAAGCATAACTGGTGATTTCTACTGTCTAGTAGTAACAGACAATTACTCGAGATTTTCGTGGGTATCATTTCTGAAGACAAAGGATGAGACATTCGAAAGTTTGATGACGCTGTTCAGAAAAATTGAAAACTTGTACCAAACCTGAATCAGAAGAATCAGGAGTGGCAACGGTACAGAGTTTAAGAACAATAAAATGGAAGAATATTGTGATGAGAAAGGTATATTGCAAGAATTTAGTGCTCCTTACACTCCGCAACAAAAAGGAGTAGCAGAAAGAAAAAACAGGACGCTTATTGAAACGGCTAGGACGATGCTTGCTGATTCGAAATTACCAGTCAATTTTTGGGCAGAAGCAGTGTCAGCCGCTTGCTATACACTCAACCGGGTTCTCACAGTGAAGAAATTCAACAAGACATGTTTCAAGCTGATAAACAACCGCAAACCCAACCTGAAGTATCTGGAACCGTTTGGGTCTCCCTGCACTGTTCTAGAGCCTTTTGAAAAATTTGGTCCAAAGAGCATCGAAGGAATATTCGTAGGTTATGCAAGTCCATTGAAAAGAGTCTTTGTTCCAAGCTTGAAGCGGATCAACGAATCACATAATGTTAAGTGTCAAAGTTATACGATGCCACCTCAGAATCCAGGTGACTCATGGCGTTTCAATTACGATACTCTGTGGGATTCATTCGACATAGATGAAGAACCAGATTTCTTTGACGAGTTGGATATTCTGAGAGAATATGAAGCATCACAAGAAAGATTTCCAGCTGAGTCTTCTAGACGTCAATATCAGACTACCAATGATGATGAAGCCGGTCCAAGTAATGCTGGAGTACATGATGATATTCAACAAACTCAATCATCTTCAGAACGTGAACATGCTCTTGACAATCAGACAACAGTCAACGATAATCTAGAATCTGATGATAGGCCAATATTCGATCGTGGTGATTCAGATTCTGAGGGGGAGAAAATCCAGATTTCAAGTCAAACAATTCCAGTCAGTGAACAAGGTGCAAATCAGAATGTCACAAATTTGGAAGGCAAGGTAGATGTTCCAGGCGAGGTGATGCCGAGAACACTTTCGTACCATCCAGAGGAGCTGATTATTGGAGAATTGCAATCAGGTGTCCGCACCACACGACAAATTAACCAAGGCCTTACTTGTTTTTATTCTACAGTTGCTCCTTTACAAACAGAGTTTTCACTCAGTTGTTTCATTTCACAGATTGAACTGAGAACATATAAGGAAGCACTAACTGAAGATTCTTGGGTCAACGCGATGCAGGAGGAGCTGAGTCAGTTTGAGAAGTTGGGAGTGTGGAAATAGGTAGACTTTCCTGATGGTCACAGGAAGATAAACACCAAGTGGGTGTTTAAATGCAAAAGAGACGACCGAGAGGTTATTATTCACAACAAAGCTCGACTCGTAGTCCAGGGCTTTAGTCAGCAGGAGGGTATAGATTTCACCGATGTATATGCTCCCGTTGCTAGACTTGAAGCGATTAGAATCTTCCTAGCATTTGCATCTTGGAAGGAATTTAAAGTTTTTCAGCTAGATGTTAAATCGGCTTTTCTCTACGGGAAGGTAAAAGAAGAGGTGTATGTCGGACAGCCACCGGGCTTCACCGACCCAATCCACAAAGACAAGGTCTATTTACTGGATAAAGCGCTGTATGGTTTACACCAGGCCCCGAGAGCCTGGTATGAGACATTGTCTCAACATCTGCTTGCCAACAGCTTCATCCATGGAAAAGTGGACGCCACTCTCTTCACCAAAGAAGTCGACGGACATCTTCTGATAGTCCAGATATCCGTGGATGACATCATATTTGGGTCAACAAATGAAGATTTGTACAAAGATTTTGAGAGAGTTATGAAGCAAAAGTTTGAAATGTCATCGATGGGTGAGATGAAATTCTTCTTGGGGCTTCAGGTTGATCAACTGCCCAAGGGAATATTCATACATCAGACAAAGTATGTTCATAATATCTTAGAGAAATTTGGGATGTCCGGGACTACTCCAGCTTCTACCCCGTTAGTGACGAACCATGGGATAAATCCTGATCTCACCGGAGAAATGGTGGATGAAATGATGTATCGCTCCGTGATCGGATCACTGATGAACTTGATAGCTTCAAGACCCGATATCATGTATCCAAGCTGCCTCGCAGCGCGGTTTTAGTCAAGCCCGAGAGCTTCGCATATGGTGATTGTGAAACGGATATTGCGCTACCTGAAAGGAACTCCATCATTGGGGTTGTGGTATCCAAAAGAAGGCGACTTTGTTAGTGCATACGTCTGTAGCTTCCATCAGCATGTAGTTATGTTTTGTGTATTTGTGTCTTTGTAAACAATTATGTAATGTATGTATGTAGATAGATCGACAACTCAGGAAATGGAACTGAACTGTGAAGTGTTGATTTTGTTAAGTAGTGTCATCCGATCGGATAGGATCTCATCCGATCGGACCACTTGTTATCTGAGCGGACAACACTTATCACTTCCTGAGTTGCCTATAAATACGAGTCCGGGTATCTCATTTGTAACTTTTACAACTTGTGACTCGAGAGAGAACTTTTGTCAGTGTCTGTCTTCTACCGGAACTTTGTACTTTCAGAACGATAAATAGAAAGAACAGATAGTGTTTAAATGTTGAATTCTGTGTTGAACAATCTGTGATTTGTCATAATGGATTCCACACATTAGACGAAGTCGATTCATCTTGTTCCTTACGATCAGATCCTGTGCAAAGGGACCAACAAGTGGTATCAGAGCTTCCAGGGAGCTGAATCGAGATCAACAACACCGAATTCACCGAAATTCGAGCTTCTTCTGCCAATTAAGAGTCAAATTTCACCGGAAATTTGATTTTCTTACCGATCTGAGTCATATTTCGCCGTAAATTTGACATATTTCTTCATTGTCTACTCATTTCTTACGTCATTTCTTTGTTTGTCACCATAAAATCAGAAAAACTTAAAATTGGACAAGAATCTATGGATTAAAATTGATAAAATCGATATCATTTGATTCGCAATCAATCAAAGTGTAATCCTACCAAGTTTCATAATCAAATTCAATCAAAAACTAGATCAAATTCATCAAAAACTATGTTTAGTTGTTCGTATGTGCTGACGTCATCCACTCGCTCGGACAGCTGTTCGAACGGATTAGATTAGATAGAACCTGCTAGTTATTTGCTGACGTCATCATTGTTACTCGCTCGGATCATCATCCGAGTGGTGTAATCTAGATTGTTCTAGTTTATCTGCTTACGTCATCATTTCATCCGATCGGATCATCATCCGAGCGGTGAAAGGTTGAAAAGTCAATTTTTCAAACTCAAGTGTGTCACCTGAACGGACGACCATCCGAGCGGATCACAATCCGATCAGATAGCCTTTGTCATTCGTTCGGATTACAACTCGATCGGATCACCATCCGATCCAGGTGCTTCTGTTTAAAATTTTTGAAACTTGTAAAATTTGTCTAAGTGTTTGAAAACTGTTTCAGAAACTTGAAAGATGGATGATTACATAAACCCGTTCTGTGATATCTTTGGTTTTGCTGGAAATGGTGGGGATGATCCTACAAACGACACATTAAACAATACAAATGATAAAGCTCCGAGTGCGAGGAAGACTCTTTCGGATACATTAAGCGTTGAGAGTGCGTATGGAACATATAACAAACCTCCAAAGCTACTGGCGATAGAAGATTATAATAGGTGGGCTACAAGATTTGACAAGTGGCTTCAAGCTTTTGCTTTTCAAAGCTGGAAAAGTTTAAAGAATGGTTACGAAAAGGGAAGTCATGGTGAAAGTCTAACAGATACTGATAATATTGAAAGATATATTGCTGAACAGAAGTGCATCGCATTAATCCATCAATCTGTGAGAGATGATATAATTTCGTTAATTGAATATGAAAATTCAAAAGATCTTTGGGAAAAACTGAGGGTAAAATGTATTGGTAGTGTTGAAATAGTGAAAAACAAAAAGAAACTGTTACGAAAAGAGTTTGATTTGTTTGGTTGTTTAAAGAATGAGTCTGTTTCCAAGATGATCGAAAGATTTGGACATCTGAAGATGGAGCTTGCTAGACATGAGATCGTTTACTCTCAAGAAGAGCTGGTAGACAAATTGTTTAATGCATTACCAAATGAACAAGACTGGCAATATTTTGTAATGATGCTGAAAAATACGATAAAGCCAGCTGATATGAAGGTTGATCTGCTTATAGAAAGACTGGAAAGTCACGAGTTGGAGATAAAGAAATCTAGCAAAGTCAACAACACATCCTATCAACAGAATGTAGAGTTGTACTACAGAGGAAATCTGCCAAAGACTGGTTCTCCAAGAACAACATTTTCTGCAGAGAGTTCAAATAATGTGAATCAAGAAACTTCTCACAATGGTTTTCATAGTGGATCTTCTTCATCAACTTCAAGTCAATCTGCAACTCCAAGTCATTCTGCATCAAAGAATGTATTTCAATGCAACATTGCAGTGGATTTGAAAAATGGTCAAAACTTTAGTGAAGAGTCTGCAAAACAGCAGATGGTGTTCCTAGCATCGGTGTTAGAATCGTACGAGAGCCTCGTGGCGGGCAAAATTGGAAACACCAACTTGACAAAGGAGGACTATGATCAAATAGATCCTGAAGAGATGGAACTTATCGATATCAGGTGGTGTATGGCCAGTGCAGTCCGGAGAGCGCAACGATTTATGGAGATTACTGAGAGACACTCTATCGGAGGGCCGTCCATAAAACTTGGCTTTGACAAATTAAAAGTCACGTGCTTCCGATGTAAACAAAAAGGACACTTTAAACGTGAGTGTCGTAATGCTCCTGCTGATGACACTCCAAACCCATTCAGTGAAGATTACTATAAGAAAGCAATCTACCATCAAAACAAATCTGAACCCCCCCAGAATGAAACAGCTTGAAGATACCCCCAAAGAAAAATCAAGAGCTCTTGCTGTCATTCATGATGATGAGGGATTCGATTGGAGTGATGTGTTACCAGAAGAAGATGCAGTAGGGTATGCGTTTGTAGCAAAAGTAGAAGAAGTTCCTTTCAAAGACACAAGAACTGAAGAACAAAAATACAAAGCCAGAAAGCAGAAAGCTGATTCAAGATGATGATATTATCTAGGGTGTTCAGTGAAGCCATGAAAGCAAAGAGATGGGATGCTGACAGAGAATGTTACCTTGATCCTCAAGGAAACATTGCTATTGATGCTAAAACTATTAGTATAGAAGCTTTCATTGAGGAATTCAAAGCAGAAGAAGATGCTAAACAAAGAGAATGGTGGGGAAGTGAAGAAGAGAAAGTTGTAGAGAAAGAAGAAAAAGAACAAAAAGCAGAGAAGAAGCTGCAGTCTAAGAAGATTGGTGAAGGATACGAAAATGAAGATCAAACACGTTGATTCTATGAATACCCGTGTAGTTCTTCCCCAACCCCAAAATTCAACCCAAAGGGCACGGAATTTGAAGTGAAATATGAGTTTTCTCAAAATTAAAATCCGATTGTTCAAATAACTAGAGGGACATATAAATAAGAACCGAAATTCGAAATGGGCCTAAAAAAAGATAACGGGCCAAACACAAGCACAAAAACAAAATGTCCAAAATACCTCAAAAAACATAAAAATGCAAATAACTAATGGAAATAAGCGATTTTTTGCCCGGACGATGACCCAAACCGCCATAGGCGGTTTGTAGCAAGATGGAGCTCGTTCTCACATTCGTTTCGCCTGGTCACACGCCCAAAACGGACCCTCATAGCCCAAGTTAGAGCCATTTTAGTGAAGCCCCTTTTGTCACGCGATCTTGGGCCTCCAAATACAAGATGGCCCGCTCCTCCACACTTGGGCCCGCATCATTCCCTCCTGGGTAGACAAAATTCGACCTCGAATCCGCAGCAACCTCATCATCAGAAGAATCCCCATGAAAAGGCAGCAAATGTTTGACATTGAAAACATCGGAACAACGAATGTGGCTTGGTAACTTCAGACGATAGGCATTAGAATTTATCTTCTGCACAACCTCCACTAGCCCAATCTTCTTAGCTGACAATTTGTTATACTCCCCCACTGAAAAGCGATCCTTAGTCAAAATGGCCTAAACAAAGTCACCCTCTTCAAAATCAACTTGCCTATGCTTCTGGTCTGCAGCTTGCTTGTACTTTGAATTAGCATTGGCCAAGTTATCCTGCACAGCTTTATGAACTTCATGTAACCCAACCACAAAATCTTGCACCTTCTTGGGAACGGAACCTGGGGTAGGAAGTGACATCAAATCAAGAGGACCTCGAGGCTTAGCAGAATAGACCACCTCAAACGGACTAAACCCGGTGCTCCTATTAACAGCATGATTATGAGCAAACTCAGCCTGACAAAGCTTTTGATCCCAAGACTTCACATGATCACCCACAAGACACCACAAAAGATTACCAAGTGACCGATTAACAACCTCCGTCTGCCCATCAGTTTGTGGGTGGTAAGCACTGCTAAAATTGAGCTGAGTGTTCACCGTTTTCCATAGACTTCGCCAAAAATGACTCAAGAAACGAGTATCCCGATCAGAAACTATAGAGGATGGCAAACCATGCAAACGATAGATATCTCGAAAGAACAACTGAGCCACATTAATCTGTTGTCTTCTTGCAAGGAATAAAGTGCACCATTTTAGAAAACCGGTGCACCACTACAAAGATCAAATCATTACCACACTGAGTACGGGGTAACCCCAACACAAAATCCATGCTAATATCTACCCAAGGTTGCTGAGGAATGGGTAGAGGCATATAAAGCCCTGCATTGGTAGCTGTGCCTTTTGAAACTTGACAGATCCTGCAACGTCTAACAAACCGATCAACATCCCTCCGCATAGTAGGCCAAAAATAAGAAGATTGCACCAATCGTAAAGTACGGTCTCTACCCACATGCCCTTCTCCATGCAGTTCTTTAATTATTTGAAGGCGGAGGCTGGAATTAGGAATACATAATTGATTTTCCTTAAAAAGAAAACCGTCATGCACAAGAAAATCTGTCCTCTTCCCAAACTGCACATCCTGCAAAATGACAGAAAAATATGGATCTGTTGTGAGTTGTTCCATGAGATTGTCTAGCCCGGGTACAACAACTCTCATAGAAACAAGCAGGCTACTCCTTCTTCTCAAGGCATCTGCCACACGATTCGAAATTCCAGATTTATGCTTCACAACAAAAGTAAACTTTTCCAAGAAAGCCATCCAACGGGCTTGCTTATGTGACACTTTATCTTGACAGCGGATATGCCTCAACGAATCATGGTCTGTAAATAAGACAAACTCCTTGTGAAACAAATAATGTCGCCAATGCTTCACAGCCTGGACCACTGCATAAAATTCAAGATCATAAGTGCTATAACGTAACTTTGGCCCAGTCAACTTCTCACTGAAATAAGAAACTGGACGCCCCCCTTGACTTAGGACTGCCGCAATACCACCCTGCGAGGCATCCGTGTGTAACTCAAAAACCCGAGAAAAATCTGGCAATATTAGAATTGGTGCTGTTGTAAGCTTTTCCTTGATTAACTGAAAAGCTGATTCTGCCTCCTCAGTCCATATAAAAGTCTTCCCTTTCATGCAGTCAGTCACTGGCGCCATAAGGGAACTGGAATTTCGAATGAACCGTCTATAAAATGAAGCAAGACCATGGAAACTACGTACTTCAGTTATCGTAGTAGGAGTTGGCCATTGCTTAACCGCCGCTACCTTTGAATCATCCACCTGTATGCCGTCACCAGAAACAACATACCCCAAAAATAGGACCTTAGGGACCATAAAGACACACTTCTTTTTGGCTGCATATAAGTTATCCCTACGGAGCAAGGTCAAAACCTGCTGTACATGCTTCACATGCTCATCAAAATTAGGGCTATAAATGAGAACATCATCAAAATAAACCACCACAAATTTACCAATAAAGGGTCTAAACAACTGATTCATGACCCGCATAAACGTACTAGGGGCATTAGATAAACCGAAAGGCATCACTAACCATTCATACAACCCTTCACGAGTTTTGAAGGCGGTCTTCCACTCATCACCCGGTCTAAGACGAATCTGGTAATACCCACTCTTCAAATCTAACTTCGTAAAAATAGTAGCACCACTAATCTGATCAAGTAAATCATCAAGTCGAGGAATAGGAAACCTGTACCTCACAGTGATCTTGTTGACTGCACGACTGTCAACACACATACGCCATGTCCCATCCTTCTTTGGAGTCAACAGAGCAGGAACAGCACAAGGACTCATGCTTTCCCGAACGTACCCTTTAGAAATTAAATCTTCAACCTGCCGACGTAATTCCTCATGTTCTTTCGGGCTCATTCTGTAATGGGGCTTATTGGGTAGTTGGGACCCCGGTTCCAAATCAATGTGATGTTGGATGTCTCGTAGGGGTGGCAACCCGGCAAGTAAATCATCTGGGAAAACATCAACAAATTCCTCGAATAACGGAACCATACATTCAGGAATCTCGACTTCCTCGGGCACTGGCTTCCCAATCAAAATAAAAACATTGTCTCCTTCCTCCAACTCATCTTGAAACTAACTAATGGTCAACAGAGTACCCGACTGTTTTGTGGCTAACTGCTTAGGCTTGCTAGGAACAAGAGTTATCTTCACACCACCAAACAGGAAGCTATAAGTATTTGACCTCCCATTATGCTCTATATTACGCTCATATTCCCAAGGTCTACCCAATAATAAGTGACACGCATCCATAGGGACCACATCACACACAACATCATCTTTGTATGTGGACCCAATAGAAATGGAAACGAGTGCCCTTTTAGATACCGTCACTTCACCTCCCTTTTTAAGCCATTGAAGCTTATAAGGTTTCGGGTGACTCTCTGTCTTCAAGGCCAACTTTTGAACTGCCTCTTCGGAAATCAAATTGTCACAACTCCCTGAATCAATAACGAACGTGCAAACCTTTCCCAAAATAGTACATGTTGAGTGGAAGATGTTATGCTTCAGCCAGTCATCTCCATCTGCCTTTGGTGTATAGCAAGAGCGCCTGACCACCAAATTCACCCCAACATCACCGGTCACGACCTCTTCTTCATATTCAGTTTCTTCGTCGTACACTGGGTTATTCTCATACTCTTCATACTGATCATCATCGGACTCAGCAAACAAGTGTCTTTTACTAACCTTTTTACACTCAGCTTGACGATGGCCTGTTTCACCACAATTGAAACATCTCAGACCACTACTGCTAGCCCCCTTAGAAGTAGGCCTGGTATTGTTAACCCCCGGCCGTTGTTGACTAGGTCCGCCACGAGGTGCCCCACTGCCCGACCCAACGTTTCCTCCGGCAGGGGTAAACGAACCGCCCACCCAACGGTTTTGTTTCTCAAAGGCCAACGCCCGTTGGTGTGCCTCAGGAATGGTTAACGGATCAAAGAGGTTCACAGACTCCATGATTTGAACCCTCAGACCCCCAATATACAGAGAAATAAGTTGTTCCTCCGGTTCTTGAATATCATTCCTCGCAATCAACTGGTAAAACTCTGTGGTATAATCATCAACCGATTTAGCCCCCTGTTTTAAATTCTGCAGACGCTGGTACATCAACCTTTGAAAGTTATGAGGCAAAAAGTTGGACCGCAAGCACTTCTTCATCTTGGTCCATGTCATGATCCTTGACTTTCCAAGCCTATTCCTTGTTAACTTAAATTGTTGCCACCACGCAGAGGCCCTACCACGTAACCTGGTAGCGATCAAGGCCACCCGCTTATTTTCAGGCACCTCCTTGTATTCAAACACCTCCTCCACGGTAGCCAACCAATCGATGAACCCCTCCGGATTCAAACTAGACCCATCAAATTCTGGAATATCAATCCTTATCCCAGAATCCCAACGCCTGTTACCCCCTCCACGTTCACCCCTTGGTCGCCCTTCCTGTTCGTCTTCGGAAGTCGAACCATCACCAAATGGGTTACTAAAATCAGAACCATACCCGTCATTGGGTCTCTGCCTTCTACGATTGACCAAGTCGGCCATCCGGTCAGTCAACTGATCGACCACCTGATCCAACCGTTGATCCATTCTCGCCATAAGTCGCTGCTCCAACTCCCGTTCATAAACTTCATCGAGAGGCCTGTTGTTGTTTCTCCTCGGAGGTATTTTGAGCCAGGAATTCGGCTCTGATACCAACTGATGTAGCGTGTGATACGAAAATGAAGATCAAACACGTTGATTCTATGAATACCCGTGTAGTTCTTCCCCAACCCCAAAATTCAACCCAAAGGGCACGGAATTTGAAGTGAAATATGAGTTTTCTCAAAATTAAAATCCGATTGTTCAAATAACTAGAGGGACATATAAATAAGAACCGAAATTCGAAATGGGCCTAAAAAAAGATAACGGGCCAAACACAAGCCCAAAAACAAAATGCCCAAAATACCTCAAAAAACATAAAAATGCAAATAACTAATGGAAATAAGCGATTTTTTGCCCGGACGATGACCCAAACCATAGGCGGTTTGCAGCAAGATGGAGCTCGTTCTCACGTTCGTTTCGCCTGGTCACACGCGCAAAACGGACCCTCATAGCCCAAGTTAGAGCCATTTTAGTGAAGCCCCTTTTGTCACGCGATCTTGGGCCTCCAAATACAAGATGGCCCGCTCCTCCACACTTGGGCCCGCATCAGATTATCGATACTTCTCAAGAACTCACAGCTGAAAACTTGAAAAAGATGGCTGACAAGGTGCTTGCTGCAAAGGAACTTGAGGTAGACTCTAAGTCTGAATCTGAGTCTAAAAACAAGGTCAGTCCAAATAGTTCAACAAGTGAGACAGGTAAGAAAGTTAAAGGTGATAGTGACTGCAAAAGTTGCATGAAAAACTGCAAATTTTGTAGTACACTTGCTTACTCTAGTAATGCAAAGATTGAAGAACTGACGAGAAAAGTCAGAAAGGTGGAAGATCAGATTCTAGAACGCGATAAAATGCTCAAAGCTTCAAATGAACGATCTAAAAATTTAACTGAAAAAATTGAAAATGATAAAATTCAAGTAGAAAGAATTAAGAAAGAAAATGAAAAATTGATTCTTGAAAATCGTCAAATCTCAGAAAATTTTGAAAAATAAAACGAACGGTAAAGGATTCTGATGAAAGAAACGGTAAAACCAATAAAGAAAATGAGCATTTAACTGTCGTTCTTAGATACAAAGAAGAGCAAATCAACCAACAACTGGATGAGATTGCTAAATTGAAGCTTCAGTTTGAAGAAGCTAAGATTGAGAATGAACGTATCAATCTAAAATTAACCAGTTACAGCTCCGCAAGCTTTGTTTTACAACACATTGTTCCTAAACCCATTGGGAAAAACAAAGTAGGCGAAGATGTTTACTCGAATGGAACTGGGGTTGGGTTTCATCAGGTTCCACCACCAGTTTTAAACAATTATTCAAAGAAAAAATCTGGGTTGGTTAATGATGAAGATGAAAATGATGTTAAACTTCCAGAGTCAATTGATGTAACATTTTCTTCATCATCATCTGATGATAGTGTTCAAACTGAGATTGTTAAAAGCATGGCTGAAAGTGTTTTGGATAGTGATTCAGCTGAGGATGATGAGTGCTTTCTGGATAAATACATCCCAAAATCAAAGTCCCAAAACAACTTAAATGATGAACCTGCTGTTGTGATGTATAAGATGGTGGGATCTGATAAGTTGTATTCGGATCTTGATTTTCCTTTGGAAAATGTGAATGTGGGAAAATTGAGAAATGTTTTTAAATTGATTGAGATTGATATATCAGAAATTGAAGGATTGAGAAATTCAAAGAGGCAATTAAATTTTGAAAAAGATAAAGCTTACTACAAAAAACCTGTCATTCCACCACATTTTTCTAACAGTAACCGAAACAAATGGTCGGGTGGATATCAGGGTGGTAAGTACAATCAAAGAAAAAGTTTTCAAAATAAAAAGTTCGTTGAGAAGAAAGTGTTTGTGACAAGTTCAAGTTCACTTTCTGAAGAAGAATAAAAAATCTTTTCAAAATCAAATGAAGAATTCTTTGAGAAAAAAGCATCACAACCTCAGACTGAAGGTACAAGTCGGGTAGTTGATACTCGAACATGTTTTAAATGCAACCAAGTTGGACATATTGCACAAAAGTGTACTAACTTGAAGCCTAAGTCTGAAGTTATTGAGAATCAGAAAAAGAAAGTTGATACAAAAGGAAAGGCTCCAATGGTTGTTGAGAAAAAGATTTTGAAGAAAGAAACTGTGAAAACTGAGTCAATAAAAGAATCAGTTAAAAAGGTTGAACCTGTTAAAAAGTTGGTAACTAACAATGACAAATTTTACAAACGGGTTGCCTCATCTCAACAAGCATGGAAACCAAAGTCTGTTGAAAAGAAAGCAAGTCTTCCTGAACAAATGGTTTCAAAAACTGTAAAACAATCATCTTCTACCACACCAGTAAAGATGAATTTTCGTTCAGATCATCATGAGAAACTTGTGAAACAAACTTCTATCCCACATGGGAAGAAGTATGTTCTGAAAAAGGTCCAACCATCTGTTCAACCTCAAAAAGACAAAGATTTCTTAAACAAAGAGGTTGAGGTTGAGACTGAAGAAAGTTTAAAGTTGAATGAGAAAAATTTTCCACCATTATACACCAAAACCACAGTTCTAAATGTTAAGCTACCTGAGTCGAAAGAGGCTTGGGTTGCTTCAAAATCTCACTAAATGTTTTTGAAATGTGCAGGGGCTTCCAAGATTCATTTCACGCTGGATTATGGATAGTGGAGCTTCTCGGCACATGACGGGAGAGAAAACCCTATTGTATGATGTAAGAGGGTTTAATGGAGGTTATGTAGGTTTTGCAGGAAATCAAGGTGGGAGAATAATTGGTGAAGGAGCTTTATCCAATGGGATTGTCACGTTTGAAAGAGTGAATTACATCGCCGAGCTTGAGAACAATCTTCTAAGCATCTCGCAAATCTGTGATCGTAAATATACAACACATTTCACGGATAAAGAATGTTTGATCTTGAAACTAGGGTTTGTAATCCCCGAAGAATGGATAATCATGAGAGCACCCAGAGTCAATGACCTGTACATATTAGACATGAGTACGACAACTACAACCACATGTCAAGCACAATGCTTTATGTCAAGAGCAACGGAAAAAGAATCACGGTTATGGCATAGAAAGATGGGGCATATACACCTGAGAAAAATGAATAACCTGGTGTATAACAATTTAGTAATTGGTGTTCATGTTAAAGGTTTCCATCTAGAGGGTGAGTGCATTAGTTGCGTGAAAGGCAAGCAAAAGAAGAAATCGCATCCTAAAAAGACAGTCAACTCAGTCTCAAGACCGTTAGAGAGACTTCATATGGATCTTTTTGGTCCAGTGAATGTCAAAAGTATAACGGGTGATTACTACTGTCTTGTAGTAACTGATGATTACTCAAGATTTTCATGGGTATCATTTTTGAAAACCAAAGATGAGACGTTTGATAGTTTGATGTCATTGTTCAAAAAAATTGAAAATGTGTATCAAAGGCGCATCAGAAGAATCAGAAGTGATAATGGTACCGAGTTTAAGAACAAGAAGATGGAAGAATACTGTGATGATAGAGGAATATTGCATGAATTTAGTGCTCCTTACACTCCACAGCAGAATGGAGTAGCTGAAAGAAAGAATAGGACACTAATAGAAACGGCCAGAACAATGCTAGCAGATTCCAAACTACCTGTTAATTTTTGGGCAGAAGCAGTGTCAACTGCATGCTATACGCTCAACTGGGTCCTCACAGTGAAGAAATTCAACAAAACATGTTTCGAGCTAATCAACAATCGCAAGCCAAACCTTGAGTACCTTGAACCGTTTGGGTCTCCTTGTACTATTCTAGAGCTTCATGGTAAATTTGGTCAAAAAGGTGTAGAAGGAATATTCGTGGGTTATGCAAGTCCATTAAAGCGAGTATTCATTCCTAGCTTGAAGACGATCATTGAGGGATATAATGTTGAATGTGAAGGCTATTCGATGCCACCTCAGAATCCAGGAGATTCATGGATATTTGACTATGACAAATTATGGGATTCGTTTGACATGGAAGAAGAAGATGAACAAGATTTCTTTGACGAGTTGGATATTCTGAGAGAGTATGAGTCATCACAAGAAAGGTTCCCAGCTGAGTCTTTTACACGACAACGGAAAACTTCAAATGATGATGAAGCCGGTCCAAGCAATGCTGGAGAACATGATAATATTCAGCAAACTTCTTCAGAACAGGAAAATGCTCTTGATAATCAGACAGCAGTCAACGATAATTTGGAACCTGATAATATACCAGTTTTCAATCGTGGAGATTCAGAGTCTGAGGAGGAGCAGATCCAGATTTCAGATTTCAGATCAAACAATTCCAGTCAGTGAACCGGATGTAAATGAAAATGTCATAAATTTGGAAAGTGAGGTAGATGTTCCAGGCGAGGTGATGCCACGGACTCTTTCATATCATCCAGAGGAGTTGATCATTGGAGAACTGCAGTCAGGCGTCCGCACTCGAAGACAACTTGATCAAGGGCTTACATGTTTTTATTCAAAAGTTGCTCCTTTACAAACTGAATTCTCATTGAGCTGTTTTATTTCGCAGATTGAACCAAGGACTTATAAAGAGGCGCTTACTGAAGATTCTTGGGTAAATGCGATGCAGGATGAACTGAGCCAATTCGAGAAGCTAGGTGTGTGGAAGTTAGTAGATTTACTAGATGGTCATAGGAAGATAAACACCAAGTGGGTGTTCAAGTGCAAGAGAGATGATAGTGGGGTTGTTATTCGCAACAAAGCTCGACTCGTTGTCTAAGGTTTCAGTCAGCAGGAGGGGATAGATTTCACCGAAGTTTACGCTCCTGTGGCAAGACTTGAAGCTATAAGAATGTTCCTAGCATTTGCATCATGGAAAGCATTTAAAGTTTTTCAGTTAGATGTGAAGTCGGCATTTCTTTATGGTAAGGTGAAAGAGGAGGTATATGTTGGACAGCCACCGGGCTTCACCGACCCAATTCACAAAAACAAAGTTTATCTCTTGGATAAGGCGTTATACGACTTACATCAGGCCCCGAGAGCCTGGTACGAGACTTTGTCTCAACATCTGTTAGCCAACAACTTCATCCGAGGAAAGATAGACGCCACTCTTTTCACAAAACAAGTCGACGGACATCTTCTGATAGTCCAAATTTACGTGGACGACATAATTTTCGGGTCTACAAATGAACAACTCTGCAAAGATTTTGAAAACGTTATGAAGCAGAAGTTTGAAATGTCAGCAATGGGTGAGATAAAGTTTTTCTTGGGGCTTCAAGTTGATCAACTTCCCGAGGGAACATTCATACATCAAACAAAGTATGTTCATGATGTTCTGGAGAAATTCGGGATGTTAGGAATGTCACCTACGTCCACCCCATTAGCGACGAACCATGGGATAAACCCTGATCTCACCGGAGAGAAGGTAGATGAAACACTGTATCGCTCCATGATTTGTTCGTTAATGTACCTGACGGCATCAAGACCGGATATTATGTATCCAACCTGCCTCGCAGCTCGATTTCAGTCAAATCCTAGAGCTTCGCATATGGTGATTGTAAAAAGGATTCTACGCTACCTGAAAGGAACTCCATTACTGGGGTTGTGGTATCCAAAAGAAGGCGATTTTACACTCGAGGGATATTCTGATTCTGATTTCGGATGCTGCAAAGTTAACGCCAAATCAACAACAGCGGGGTGCCAGTTTTTCGGACCACGATTGGTCACCTGGCAATGCAAGAAGCAGACCTCTATCGCTTTATCCACATGTGAAGCCGAATATGTATCTGCTAGCAGCTGCTGCTCTCAGATCTAGTGGATCCAGCAACAGATGCGAGACTACGGTTTGCAATTTCTTAACTCCCCTATTTTTGTTGATAACGAGGCAACTATTAACATAACAAAAAATCATGTTCATCACGCTAAAACAAAACACATTGAAATTCGTCATCACTTCATCCGAGACTGTTTCGAGAAGAAGTTGATACGAATAGAAAAACTCCACACCGATGAACAAAAAGCTGACTTACATACCAAAGCATTTGACAAAACTCGTTTTCAATATCTTTTGAAACTTAATGGTATGAAGTTACTATCGGATGCGGAGGAAATTGTTGGCGTCGATGAAGGTACCAATGTAGATGATGTTGAAAGGCAATCTGCAATGGTTTGTCGATTTTTTACCTGTTTTGGTCTTTAGGGGGAGATAGGTTATAATTTCAGAAAATACAAAAACAGTAAAAAATACAAAAATTCAAAAACATGAGAAATTTTCAAAAATCTAAAAACAATAGAAAATCAGAAAAGAACTTGTGTAAAAAGGGAAAATGAAAGTACATCAGCTAGACAGTTGCAGTATGCTAAAGAAATGAAATGTTTAAAAAGTGTTAAACAGTCTCGCTGATGATGTGTTGATAGGTTTTTACACATTTAGTAGATTTGTTCGGGATATAAACATAAATCTTTACTTGCTTATTTCGTGGGGAACACTACTTGGATATATAGGTAACCCTTGAAATCTTGTTTGAAAGGTCCCTCTTTCTGAGATACTAGGTCTTTATACTCAGTGATACCTGGGGTATTATTCCGGGACTTCTGCTGAATGGAAGTTCTGACCTAGTCCCCGAATAATACTTTCCGCAATGCTTGAAACATAGCATCACCCTCAGCATAAATGATAAGACAATAAAATTGCTAATCAATGTTGTTGTAAAAAAGATCCTCTAAAGGGGACACACCTAAGTCGAACCGTCACCTCTCTGCTGAATGGTAGTTCTGACTTGAGCTCTCACGGTTTCATACTGTTTCATAATTTATTCCCCTTACAGATATCATCTGTGGAATACTCACCTGTAAGACTGAATATTGGGATCTGGATACGGGAGTATATTCAAGAGGTGGGACACATGAATAAGTTTAAGTCTCTAAAACACTTAATCTGTATCCTGAACAGATTGAAATTTGTGTGAAAATTTAAGTGGACCAGTATATCGGCAATCTAAGCGAATTGTTTAATACTAAAATGAAATCAAAGCTTAACGGTACTCGTAGCTTGTCGGCAGCTGATATGATTCCCTAACACTCTCACCAAAAATATGTTTGTAAATAGTTTACATTTACTGCATTCATTTTCTAGTTTAGAACCTTATTCAAAATCCAAAAAGATTTTTCATTTCTGCTTTATTTTTCGATAAACCAAAGTGGAAAGCTGATCTTCGGATTCGAAAGCTGAAAGCAGATGCAGGAAGATTTTAGCTGGATGATGAGTTTGGAGCTAATCATGCTAAACGTGAAATTGATAAGTCAAAAACAAGTTCATTAAGTTGAAACTTGTAATTTTCAGAAAAATGGTTAAACAAGAATGAAGAAAATGTCAGTTCTCTTTGAATCGGGTCAACCAAGGTCATTAAGTTGGACTTGGTCGGCAAATTAAGTGCCTAGGGTCATTAATTTGGACCTAGATACTTAAGTGGATTTCTAAAAACTGATCAAATTTGAGAAAATGTCAAAGGGTCAAAAAGTCAAAGTCTTTAAAAGTCAAAAGTGTATCTTGATCGGATGACAATCCGTTCGGATGACAATCTGATCGGATGACCAACCGACTCAAGTGAGAGTATAAATAAAGGGTCAAAGGTCAGTCAAAGGTTTCGATCGGACAACCTTCTTTCTCTCTCACACACTTTGATTCTCTGATCTTATTTTCTTCGGATTTCTTTGCACGGATCATTGGATCGTTGGTTAGCACAACTTTTACAATGGCAAAGGTATGTATTTCTCACTCAAATCTGTTAATTTTAGATGTTTGTTGTTAGTTCTTGACGATGACGTCACTGTCGGAGTCATTAGGATAGATCTAGGAAGTTTGAGTTAGTTTTGATGAGATTTGAACATAGGGTTGTGTTCAGAATGTTTAGATCTATTGTTTTACCGGTTTAATTTGTGTTATAACATGTTAAAAGTGTGTAGATCTGAGATTTAGTCGTTACGGCTATCGGATAGGTTTTTGCCAAATTGTTCCCTGTTTAGAACGAATTAGCCAACATTGAACATAAGGTTTTGATTGCAATGAGATTCTCTGTGTAGATCTGTAATCAATCTGAGGATTTGCCTTAGAAAATTTTTGATGCTTCTTGAATGTTCTTCAACTGTTGTTTGAATCGGATGACAATCCGATCGGATGACAATCCGTTCCATAATCTGTTTCTTGAAATCTGTGCCTATGTCATGAGTCGGATGACAATCCGATCGGATGACAATCCGTTCCATAATCTGTTTCTTGAAATCTGTGCCTTAGTTTGAGTCAGATGACAATCCGATTGGATGATAATCCGATTAGATGATAATCCGTTTCATCATTTATTTCTTGAAAACTGTGCCTTAGTTTGAATCGAATGACAATCCGATCGGATGACAATCCGATCGGATGGCAATCCGTTCCATTACTTGGTTCTTGAAGTCTGTGCATTTCCTGTCATGACTCGGATGACAATCCGATCGGATGACCATCCGATCGGATATCAAATGCATTCACATGATTCGGATGACAATCTAATCGGATGACAATCCGATAGGACAGCCATTTCATTCACTAGACATGGAAAGCAATCCGATCGGATTGCAATCCGATCGGACAACAATATCTTAACCATTCAAAAAGGCAACCCACTCGGATGACAATCCGATCGGATAGCTATTTAATCCTTTCAAAGGGCAATCCGGTCGGATGACAATCCAATCGGATGGCCATCCAAGTCCCTGCACTATGTAGAGAGTGATTTTCAGTGTTAGAAAATTTTTGATAAAAACCAAGAATTTTTCTTATTAGTCATATATCACTACAGGACTGGGAGAAAATGCATAACATTTACTGTTTGTTAGAAAAAGAGTATACAGAGAAATTAGTAATTGAAGAGGTTGCTAAATTCTTGAGAGAGAGCAGAATTGCTAAGGATTTAACTGATAAAACCGTAGTTTACGAATCACATGTTAGACGGTTTTGGAATTCTGCAAGATGTGAAGAGAAAGATAAAACAATATACTCTGCAGTAACAAAGAAAGATAAAGATGGAAAGGATGTTGATTTGGAGATTAAGATAACAGTTGGTGATGTGAGACGAGTGTTAGACTTAGGTGATTCTGATAATGATCCTACCATTATCTCTGAACGTCTAGCAAAAGGTTTGTGGTGCCGAATGGGTTTTACAGGGAGTATAAATGGAAAGATCTTAAAGACAAGCTTCAGTAATGCTTACAAGTTTCTGGTACACTGTGTTATTCATGCTTTATCACACAGAAAGGGTGCCTATGATGAAGCTTCAGACTATATCATGAACATTATCACTTGTCTTGTTTTTAACCGACCATATAATATTTCTCAAGTGATTTTTGATTACATGACTGAGAATGCAAAGGGTGAAAACAAGAAATACATCATGTATCCTCGCTTTATACAGATGTTAATTGATGATCAGTTCAAGGATCTTGAGAAGAGTGATGATGATATTCTGGGATTGAGGCATATGTCAGCTGAGACCATATTCAGACTCAATAAAGGTCCGAACACTGGAGCAAAATGGATGATATGCAGAATTAGCAAACCAGATTATGTTGCACCAGAAAATGATGCTTGGAGACATCAAAACAGTGATTCTGACAATGAAGATGAGAAAATGAGTTTATTTTCTGAAAAGAATACTAGATGGTGGTGTGTGAAAGATGGGAAGAGAAAGAGAACTCCCAAGTCATCCCCTACAGTTCAAATCCCAAAGGAACCAGTTCCTAAGATTGTTATTAAGGGTACAGTGAAAGGGGGAGTGATAAGTGTAATTAGAATGTTAAAATGTTAAACTATTCTAATGACATCTTCTATGTCTATTTTGCAGAGCCACAGCATAGATTGGTGGATGACATAGTATTGGAACCATCCGCAGTGATTCGAGAAGGAGCTGATTTGATGTCACAATCTTTTGAAGGCTATCTAAAAAAGAATGAGGATATTGCTGCTCAGAAAGATCAAAGTTCAAGTGTTCAAACCAAAAGTTTCAAAGGCAAAGAACCTGAAGGATTTGTTCAAGATGTTTCAAGTGATGAAGATTCTGAAGCTATTGAGTCAGAATCAGAACTTGATCCAACTACACTTGGCAGAGGCAAAGCACAACTGAAGAAAAAGCCTACAAAGAAATAGAAAGTATTAGATGATGAAGACTCTTCTTTTGAACCTAATAAACCAAAGAAGCTGCTAAAGAAACGTAAAGCTGTTCAAACAGGAGTTATTTCGAGAAGTGTCCGAGCAAAGAAAGGTGAAGCTAAAGCTCAAAAAGATCAAGGAGGAAAAGGTAAAAAGCATTTTGAACCAGAGGTGCAGAATGTTAAAGTTTCGAAAGATCAACAGAAAGTTAGTCACGAAGATTATGTTGAAGTGACTGAGGGTGGAGTTTTCTCTTCAAGATTTCCACCAATACCAGAAAATGTTGATATTTCAGGGTCTTCAAATCCAAAAGTTACAGATGAAATGTTTGGAAATCTTCCACCTGCCTCAGGTGATCCGTTAGAAGATTTAAACTTTGGTGATGACTATGATGTGTTCAATAATGAAGCTATAAAGATTCTAGCAAAGAAAGTTGCTGAACTCGAGAAAGAAAAGACGAAAGTTGAAGCAGAACGCGATATCTTAAAGAAGCAAGTTAATCAACTGATGAAGGCTCATGATCAAATTCGTATGGTGTTGATAAATCATGAAGAGATAATGAACAAGATGAAGAATGAAATTCATGATAGTTCTCAAGTGACTGAAATTCTAACAACAGAGATATCTTCTTTGAATGTAAAGATAAAGAATCTTTAAGATGTAAATCAGACACTTAATCAGCTTCTCAGTGAAATGAGTGAAGCTTCGTCAAATGAAATGAAGGCAATACAGTTAGAGATGGAAGCAATGAAAGTTGATAAAGTAATGAAAGACAATCAGCTGAGCATGTTATATGTTGTTATGGAAAGTCATCTGAAGATTGATATTCATGCTGCATTTGATAATCTTGAAGACGCAACAGGAAGAAATAAAGACTATGCTGGAAGGAACTACAGCTACATCCGAGGGGGAGTCTGTTAGTGCATACGTCTGTAGCTTCCGTCAGCATGTAGTTATGTTTTGTGTATTTGTGTCTTTGTAAACAATTATGTAATGTATGTATGTAGATAGATCGACAACTCAGGAAACGGAACTGAACTGTGAAGTGTTGATTTTGTTAAGTAGTGTCATCCGATCGGATGGTCATCCGATCGGATAGCACTCATTCGACCGGACAACATGTCATCCGATCGGATAGGATCTCATCCGATCAGATCACTTGTTATCCGAGCGGACAACACTTACCACTTCCTGAGTTGCCTATAAATACGAGTCCGGGTATCTCATTTGTAACTTTTTCAACTTGTGACTCGAGAGAGAACTTTTGTCAGTGTCTGTCTTCTACCGGAACTTTGTACTTTCAGAACGATAAATAGAAAGAACAGATAGTGTTTAAACGTTGAATTCTGTGTTGAACAATTTGTGATTTGTCATAATGGATTCCGCACATTAGACGAAGTCTATTCATCTTGTTCCTTACGATCAGATCCTGTGCAGAGGGACCAACAGACTTCATGCTCGAAGGGTATTCTGACTCCGACTTCGGATGCTGCAAAGTTAACAACTGTGGGATGCCAGTTTTTCAGACCAAGATTGGTCACCTGGCAATGTAAGAAGCAGACCTCTATCGCTTTATCCACATGTGAAGCCGAATATGTATCTGCTAGCAGCTGCTGCTCTCAGATCTTGTGGATCTAGCAACAGATGCGAAACTACGGTTTGCAATTTCTTAACTCCCCTATCTTTGTTGATAATGAGGCAGCTATAAACATAACAAAAAATCCTATTCATCACGCTAAAACGAAACACATTGAAATTCGTCATCACTTCATTCGAGATTGTTTCGAGAAGAAGTTGATACGAATTGAGAAAATCCACACTGACGAACAAAAAGCTGATTTACATACCAAAGCGTTTGATAAAACTAGTTTTCAATATCTTTTAAAACTGAACGGTATGAAGCTTTTATCGGTGTCGGAGGGGATTCTTGGCGTAGATAAAGGTACCACTGTAGATGATGTTGAAAAGCAATCTGCAATGGTTTGTCGATTTTTTACTTGTTTTGGTATTTAGGGGGAGGTAGGTTATATTTTCAGAAAATACAAAAACAATAAAAATTCAAAAACCCAAAAACATGAAATATTTTAAAATCCAAAAACAATAGAAAACCGAAAAAAAGCTTGTGTAAAAATGGAAAATGATAGTACATTAGCTAGACAGTTGCAGTATGCTAAAGAAATGGAAAGTTTAAAAGTGTTAAACAGTCTCGCTGATGATATGCTGATAGGTTTTTACACATTTAGTAGGTTTGTTCGGGATATAAACCTAAATCATAACTTGCTTATTACGTGGGGAACATCTCTCGGATATATAGGTAACCCCTGAAATCCTGTTTGAAAGGCTTTATTTCTGACATACTAGGTCTTTGTACGTGATGATATCTGGGGTATTATACCAGGACTTCTGATTTTACGGGAGCAATAGCCTAGTCCTCGTATAATACTTTGCATTTCTTTGTTCTTAAAGCTCTCCCTCAGCATAAAAAATGATGAAACATTGAAAAATGCTAATCATGTGCTGTTGTAAAGAAGATCCCCAAGGGGGACCCACCTAAAGTCGAGCCATCATCTCTCTGATTTTGCGAAAGCAATAGCCTGAGCTCTCATGGCCTCGTATTTAACCCCTTATAGATATCATTAGTGTGCACTCACCTATAAGACTGAATATAGTAGTCTGGATATGAGAGTATATTCTGAGGTGGTACACGCGTAAGAGTTAAGTCTTAAAACACTAAATTCATATCCTGAACAGATTGAAATTTGTGAGAGAACTTAAGAGGATCAGTATATCGACAATCTAAGCGAATTGTTTAATTCTGAATATGAAATCAAGCTTAACGGTACTCGTGACTTGTCGGTAGCTGATATGATTCCCTAACACGTTCACCAAAAATATGTTTGTAAATAGTTTACATTTACTGCATTTCATTTCTGTTTAGCATTCTAGTCTAGAAACTTTATTCAAAATCCAAAAAGATTTTACATTTCTGCTTTATTTTTTTGACAAACCAAAGTGGAAAGTTGATCTTCAGACTCACAGTTTGAAGTAGAAGCAGGAAGTTTCTGAGCTGGACAGAAGAGTTGGGAGCTTATTATGTTAAACCGGTGAAAATGAAAAGTCAAAACAAGTTCACTAAGTTGAAACTTGTAATTTTCAGAATAATGTTTTGAAAAATGTTGAACAAAAATCAGTTTTGTTTTGTCTCGAGTCAACCAAGGTCATTAAGTTGGACTTGGTAGGCAAATTAAGTACCAAGGGTCATTAACTTGGATCTGGATACTTAAGTGGATTACTAAAAACTGATAAAAACAACAAATGAAGTTAAAAAGTCAATAGGTTATAATGTCGGATTTCTGAGAAGCAGGAAATAGTTTTGAACCTGTGGAAGCAGCAAAACGAAATTCCCATGGCTAAGTCTGAACAAAGTTTGAACCAGAATAAGATTCTAGAACGAGAGATAGTCAAGACTGCGATCCCAGCTTATTAAGAGGGGGAGTCTGAAGATGTAAGAATCGGATACAGTTTCTGGATCAACATTAAAGGGGGAGTTTGAAGATTGTAAAAGCCAGGTTCGAGTGCTAGCTGCTGATGCTGTTAAAGTTAAGGAATCAAGAGATCTGATCAAGAGAATTAGAAGATAGAGATTGAAGGGTGCTTACATTGTCAAATTCTTTGGAAAGAGCGAGAAGACTGATCAAGATTGAAGACTCGATGTCGAAGACTTCGTCAATATCCAAGGGGGAGTCTGTTGGTGCATATATGTCTGTCAACTTCGTCTTGTATCGAGTATTGTACCTAGTTAGGATAAACCAGTGCACAGAAGGCTAGAAATTAGGGTTTTTAGTAGTGTTTGACCAGTTCACACGAAATGGGCAATGCCCATTCCATGCGAAATGGCCAACACTATAAATACCTGAGCTGGTTCTCATTTGTATCGATCCAGATTTCAGAGCTGAGGTGCTGCCAAATTGTCAACTGATCTGTAAAGCTTTGAAATCAATAAACAAGTGAATCTAAACGTGAATCAAGCTGCAATCAAGTCCGAATCATCGAATTCCGCCTTTGATTCTGATTAAAACTCTTCTGATCGACTCGTTTAGGTCGTACAACGATCCTACATAGTCGATTACTTAACTTAATTAGCAGATTAATTAATCTACTCAACTAGCTTAACGACTAAGTTTCCTTAACAACTAAGTGTACGCAATTAGTAAGTTTACTAAGTTTATTTAACTACTAAGTTTACTTAGTTGCTAAGTATTCTAGCAGCTTCCTGGTTACGAGTTCTAATTTCTAGACACAATGGAACTCGTATTAGTGTTTTAACTCAATTCAACTTTAACGATAATCACGTGATTGAAACCCTCACAATGAATGACAAAGTATAGCCAGATATTGGCAGCACTTAAACATCCATTGGATCGGTTTTAATCGATCGGATAAAGTACCGTACCAGTGATTAGATTTATTACCCTAATACGGGCAGAGTTTCGGGATTTAGAAGGTATAATATCAGCTACTATTGCTATAATAAAAGCTGAAGAAAAGAAAAGAATTGAGTAGTTCGAAATGCCCAACTTCGTCCAATTTATAGCTGCAATTTAGGTCTCTCGCGGCCCGTGTAAACTTGAAGGGGGATCCTTCGCGGCCCGCGAGGCCATAAAGGCGGCAATAGGGTTTGCTGAGTCATCGGTGGTCTTGACACGTGGACGACACATGTCCCTTAAGCTTATCTGGAGAGTTGCAAGGCTGTCGCGCCCCGCGTAAGCCTTGCCTAACTCTTACGCGGCCCACGACAGATGGATAAAGTTGAATTTTCTTGATTTTTCATGAAGTTCAGGGTTTTAGGGGTCCGGTTTCCACTTACGAAGTATTTTGGGACATTTTTGCAGGTCCTTACATCCTCCCCACCTTATTTAAAATCTCGTCCTCGAGATTTACTGGAACAAGTAAATATATATTTTCTTTTCATCTTTGATTCTAACTCTCATGTATATTCATGTCCTCCATTTTACTTTGACCAGAACTAAGCTCTTGCCTTGTGATTCTTATCTTTGACTTATATGGTCTTTCAATGGATCTAAAACTTTCATTTACCTCTATAGCTTGAAGAGGTATAACTAAAGATTTATCAGCTAGGCATTCCTTAAGTGGCATACATGAAACATATCATGTATTCATGTCATTCCTTCTGATAACTCTAGCTGATAAGCTACTGACCCAATTTATTTAAGGATTCCGAATGGTTCAACAAATTTTAGACTTAACTTTTCTTTCTTGCTGTATCGGGTTATTCCCTTTTCATGGAGAGATCTTTAGTATTATTCTTTCTCTGATTTGAAATTCTAATGGTTTGCCGATCTCATGGCCTGATAGTTGCTTTTCTCATATTTCTGCTCGACATAATGGATGGCACCTTCATCCATAAGGTGCTTTAAAAGACAACACTAATCATGGGAGAGTCTTATGAGTGATAAGTGATAGTTCTACTTGCACCAATATTTATCACACATGTACTAAGAATGTTTTTCTATGTTTGTAGTGTTTCTTCACATTGCTCAAAATAAGTCGAAAGATAAGTGAAATGACTATCTTGATTTAATGGATAACAGGATTCTATGTAACGAGACTATTTTGTCCCCACATAATTTAACTAAGTGCCTTATACTAAAGGGTTTCCTTCATTGAGCAGACTTGGTTAGTTGGTCCACAATCACTCAGATTGTGTCGTTTCTTGTTTTGGTTAATTTGGTAACAATATCCACTGTTATCAATCTCATTTCCATCCTGGCATTTCTAATTGCTGAGGTAAACCTAAAGGTTTCTAACGTTCAGTTTTAACTTGCTAACAGATTAAATACTTAGAGACATAACTTGCTATCTATCAGTAATTCTTATAAAACTCTTGATACCTCATTTACTTACACGATGCAACAAATACTTAGTTCTATGAGCTTCTTTGAGAATTCGCTCTCATAGGTTTCTTTGATTAGTACCCAAACTCTTTTGAAATCTTCAAATTCCATTAGTTCCTTTTTCTAATTCCTTTTTAATCCTTAGCATCATTTCTGATTGATGTTTCTTGGGCACTCTTCAATTGTTTTATTAAATCTATCCGCAATTTTAATCTAAGAGCACGTACTTGGTTCGGCTTCTTATGAAACTTATGGCTTAAAGCATCAACTATAACATTAGTCTTAACTTGTAATCGGTGTTGTTCCAAATCTCAGATGAATTCTGAGTTTCTCTCCACGATCGGGTGATCGTCCAAGTAAATCCTCTGGGAAAACGTCGGTCGAAGTTTCTTTCATTTCCATGTCTCTAGTGTTAATGACCTCCGAGACCATATACGCTATATTTTACTTTCATGCATAACTTGTAGCTTTGATTATAGAGATGAACTTTGTCTGCTGGTCTGTCTTGTCTTCTAAGTCAGTAATCACTTCAGGAATCATTGTTGCAATTTTATTCCTTTTTATGGAACAGACAAAATTTCCTTTCTGTCGATTCTTTTTATTCTTTCCATTTTATGGCATACGTCTTGATTATGTGTTTCGAAGCTCGTGTCTCACTATCTAAATGCCTAAATTTTGAAGCATACATTACTTTATTTTTCTTATATATACTAATGGTATGGACAACTTTAGTCCTTTGCAGCCTATGTATTTTGTAATAGCTTCTTTATTACTGGTGATCTTAGTAGGATTATAGGTGAAGAGAGTCTTGGTAAGTGCACCTAGTCGTGGTTACTCTTATCTTCGCAAGAGTTCTTAAAGAAAGTAGGATTACTCTTATTAGCGTAGGTTTTGAGACGTTTTGTACCTAGCACAACTTTTAGTTACAGATTTCCTACTACGTTGCAAAGGGAATTCTTATACTTTCGATGGCCTCCCAATCATCAAGGGTTCACATTGTTCATCTTGTCGGGCGAGTTACGAGACGGATGATCAAATGAAATAGTTTTCGATATCAGAATTATAGAGGGATACAAGAGATTCCTAACAAAGAAATCTAGAATTATCATTGACACATATGCTCGTGCTTTATTCTAATTTGTCGATCCTTATGGTTTTTGGATTTCCTTATAGATATACATATCTATATAATCTAATATTTCACATACTGTAATATACATACCATTTATAACGTCAATGTATTTAACAGATTCATATTTCCAAAAACAAGTCAGACATCTGGTCATGATACTATTTAGGGAATTCTGTCACTTGTATATACCCCATCTTACCCGGTTCTCACCGGAGAGGTAACCCCTATCTTACCCGGACAAGCTGGAGAGTCTGCTACACCATACCCAGTCTTGCCGGAGAGGTAATTGGTATTTCCCATAAATAGATCTTTCTTAAATCATGATTTAAAAAAATGAATATTTTATTAGGGCTTTCATCAGAGAATAAGGAAATTAGTATTCACATGACGGATCATATTCTAGAACCAAGTAGTACCAATAAATAAGAAATAACAGTGGCCAAGTGTTACTGCTTATTTACCGTACTTGCAACGTTCTAGTCATCATCCTCATGGCATATAGGATCGAGAATCGATCTGAACGAGTCTTCAGAAGAGCTCTAAACTGATTCAAAGGCGGAATTCAATGAATCAGAGTTTGTTGAAGCTTGATATTCACTATTAATTGTCTCTTGTACTGATTAGAACACGTTTACAAATTTTGAGACACTTCGGCAGAGCTTCACTACCGGAATTGGATGTTACAAATGAAAAACACAAGTCACCTATATATAGGGAGCCCACTTCGTTTGAAACAACCATAACCAGTTCGTATGAACTGGCCTTGTCCAGTTAGTATGAACTGGCCTTGTCCAGTTCGTATGAACTGTCAGTTCGTATGAACTGGACTGTTTCGTGCGGTTTCCCATTTTTCTCTTATTTCGTGACTCGATCTTTCAGTACTAATCTAAGACTCGAACGGAGATGAAGTCGACAGACATATGCACCAACAGACTCCCCCTCGGATGTTGACGAGTCTTCGGTACGAGTCTTCAGCATGTCAACTCTTCAGTCTTGAACGATCTTCTTCTTGTCTTCAGAATCTCACCCTGACTATTTCTGGATTGCAACCTGGCTCTCCAAAAACTTTATCAGGTCTTTTGATTCTTTTAGCATTTAAGAATCCACACTTTCTAACTTCTCTCTCTTAGCAACTAATCTCTCCCTTAAATGATGTTCCAGGATCTTTCTCTGGCTCTAACCTCGTCAGACTCCCCCTTTCATCAAGCTGGGATCACTGTCTGGAATTAGCTATCGCCTTGAGATCGAATCCTGGCTCAAACTCAGCTTAGGCTTTCACAGGTTCTGAAACATCTTCTGATTCTTCCGTAGCAACAGGATCAGAAACATGTCTTTACTCTACACACACCTCAACCACTTGTAAGATAACCAAATTTTAACATTTGATAAATCTTTTAAATTTGAAACATTCAAAATTTTGATTCAAATTAATGAACCAACTAAAACATTTCAAAATTTTCGTATTTCAAACAAATTCACCCAAACCAATGTTCATCATGTTTAGCACTCGGAATTTTGAAAATCAGCTCTCCAACATCAGTTGTCGAAAATCTTTTTGAATTTTTCAAAATTTATGCTAAAACACACTGAAAATCTTTTTGGATTTTTGAAAAGAAATGCAATAAAGAACTATTTACAGACAATATTTTTGTGAGTTTGTGAAAGAGGATCATATCAGTTTATGAGACAAATCACTAGCACCGTTAAGCTTTAATCATTTTAAGTTCTAAACGATTCATGTTGATTGACGATATTGTTGTCCACTTAAACTCAATCTAAAAACTTTCGACAAGCTTACCGATACGTTAAGGTATATTAATTCTGCACTAAATTCTTATGGACCCCACGATCTCAGCATATCCCCTCATCATGCAATACACTGACTCAAGTAATGCCTTTAAACTTTCATCAACTGTGATATGTGCGAAAACAAAGCAGAATGTTTAAACATTAACAACCAGGTCGATACTTCCGTATACGCAGAGAAAGTCCAATGTTTAAACAAAATAAGAAAATAAAAATAATTTGAAATTGTTTAGGCTTTAACCACCAGGTAAATACTTCCGTATACGCAGAGGTGATCCAAAGCTTAAACGAAACACCAAGAAAAATAAAGCAGAACGTTTAGGCAATAACATCCAGGTCGATACTCACGTATACCAGAGGATGTCCAATGCTTAAACAAAATAAAGAAATAAAAAAAGTTTAAATCTTTGCAAAATGAAATGTACAAAATCACAGTGACTTTTCAGCAAAGTTGTGAAAGCTCACAAACTTAACCAGTTTTATGTCTTTAGAAAATCAGCGATTACCGAGCAGGCACACAATCAAGAAGGACAAAACTAAGTACTATGCTTTCGACCGCGTTTTCCACTAGAACTAGGCTTTTTACTTTATGTTTGTATCGTTATCGCAAGTCTACTAGTCTAGTTGAGCCTATCGTCGCACCTTTAGTGAGACCGTTTATCACATTTTTACATTCCATTTCTTTAGCATGCTGTGACAGTCCACTGATGTACTATCATTTCCTCTTTTTTCAACAAAACTCATTTTTTTCATTTTTCAATGTTTTTTGACATTTTCAAATTTTCAATTTTTTAAAAATTTTTCTCCCCCTAAAATCAAAATATGTTTCAATTTTGATTTTCTGGGAAAATTTGAAAACAAATGTACAAAAATGACAACTGATCTGAATCGCTTCAATTCGCCATCCACTTGGCATAAACAATCAGAACCCCCCCTGACAACAAACTATTTTCCCATTATGATTTCAAAACACTTAAGTTTGTTTTAATCAAAATGGTTTTTCCGAAAAATAAGTTTGTATGAAAACCACTTGTAGGTTAGGGGATCAACTTCATCACTTTGTTTTTCAAAACCACTTGTAGAAATTTAACATTTCCCGATTTTCACAATACAATCACTTGTAAAAAGATAAATCAAGTACAACTTAATGTCCCTGATTATTCTTTTAAAAGTCGAAATATCACAGAAGTGAATTTCTCAAGAAAGACGCCGATACCTGCTTCACACTTACCAACCTGGACGCTCCGGCAAGTCAGGGTTTTATTTGAAAAGATCTACCCAAGCCTGACCGATCTTGGGTTTCCCATCTTTTTGTTTTAAATTTCTGTTTGACAATGATGGAAAATTTGCATCATCAATTCTCGATACGGAATCATCACTTTTTACCTCAATAGATGGCTCTTCTGGCTTTGACGAACCAGATTCATCGCCTGAACGTGGCTCCTTTGTTTTTGACGAAACAAATTCATCGCCAGATTTTATTGGAACAGAAAAATTAACTTTCTTTGATTTTTCATCAGTTTGATTAGTTAATTTTTCTTTCTTTAAAATCCCTTTTGTCCTTAGATTTGCATCTGAAGAATTCGTTTTGCTTGATTGATTCTTTTCTGTTGAACAAATTGATTCATCAGAACTTTTATCCTTTTTACCAGTTGGATCCGAGGACAAAATCCTTTCGAGATACTCTCTCGCTTTCTTCCTCAGTCTATCTTTCTGCCCTTGAGAAAGCTTCACTTTCTGTTTTTCGGGCTTTTCTTCGACTTTTTCGACTTTGACTGATTTTTTCATCTTTATCTGAGATTCAACCCTCGATCTTCCCTTTGATCTCATTGGGCAATCTCTAGCAATGTGACATTTGATATTGCATTCATAGCATCTCCTCGTCTCAAAACTCTGACTCTGGCAGTTAACAGCAATGTGTCCTCTGTAACCACAGTTGTAGCACACCCTGTTATCATACCATTCACCACTTTCATACCAAACATTCAAATCATAGCACTGTTTGGCCTTGTGGTAGTCATTTCTCCTCTTATAAGCTGGATTTGGCACTTGAGCATTGTGGTCAAACCTGCACCACTTATTACCAACTTTTTGTGAATTTTGATTTTCCAATTTTTGTGGTTTTTATCATGATTGGATGATTGAACTGATGATCTTTTATTTTTGTTTTAAACATTTTCTGAGTTTTTAACTTTTTGTTTTTGTTCTACATTCTTCTTCAAAGGTTTTTGTGTTGAGCATTCACCTTTTTCAGTCGACCGTAAAACAGTTTCTTGAAACTTTTCTTTTAATTTCAAAAATATTTTCTTTTTCTCATTTTCATCATCAGTTTTCTCATCACAATCTTCAATTTTGACTTTGTCAAAATTTGTGACATTGTCACTTATTGGAACTGAATTGATCGGTTTTAGACATATATGATCTAGCATAGCTGACGAGGTCACAAAACCTTTCAATTTCTTTTCTAACTCATCAATTTTATTTCTAGCAATTTCAGCTTCATTTTCTAGACGAATGATTTTCTGAAGATGAGAATTAATTGCAATTTGTTTTTCAATATTATTCTTATTGAAAACAGATTTCTCATCTTCCAAAATCTTTATTTGATTTTGAAATTCTGTTTCTTTTTCTTTTAAAGCTTTATTTTCCAAATTTATCCAAGAAACATTTTCATTTTCAATTTTAATCTTTTCAAAATCTTTTTCAATTTTCAATTTTTCTTTTACTAAAACTGTCATTTTATTCTGAAATTCTTTTTCATTTTCTTTCAAATTTTGATTTTCTAATGTCAAACTCTCAAAATCCTTCAAGAGTTTGACATTTTCAGATTTCAATTTTTCACAATTTAGTCTCATCTCAAGAATCTGTTTATCATCAGCTTTCTTCTCGTCTTTCAAAGCTGAAATTTTTTCAACCTGTTTCTTCTCAACTTGAACACTTTCATCGTCACTCTCTTCATCTGATGAATGATCAAAGATAGGTGCATTTGCTGCAACCTCTTTCTTTAACACTGGTTCAGGATTCAAAGATACAAGTTTCTCAGATTCTTCTTTCTCTGGAATTTCCTTTGTCTCCGTTTTGTATGTTCCTGAACAAAAATTTTTAACAAAATCAAGAGGATTCAAATCATCATCAATATAACAACCCCTCTTAATGTCGTATTTCAAAACATCTTTTGCTGCAAGACATATATATATTCTTCTGTTTATTTCAACAATGACCTCCAAACTTAAATTTTTTAAATTCTTTTCCATTTCATTCATCAATTCCTTCTTTTTCCTACATTCCTTATAATACTGTGATTTAAACTCATTAATGAACTGTTTTGGATAAAGTTCTTGAAAATAAGGCTTCTTTTTTAGTTCAATCAGAAATTCATCCCATTCAGCAGGTAATGCATCTGCCAATTTTGATATCTTTTCATCATTCGACACTCTTATATCCTTTTTCCTCAAATTGTCTATTAAAATTTCAAACCGACTTTCTAACTCATCCAACGTTTCATTCTTTTGGCACAAAAAATGTTCAAATCTTTTAACCCAAATATTCACTTCTTCATTTCTATAACTACTCTCCAAATACCCCATATGCCAATCATTTAACCTTTCAAGATAATCATTTTCTTGTTCGTCAAACATTTTAAAACACAATTTCTTTATTAAATGACTTGGTTCAAAAATTATTTTTAGCTCAAAGTCCACAAAATTTCAACTTCTTGGTATTTGCACCTTGTAAATCACCTCGAATCACCTGCAAATGAAACACACAAACAAATAAACGATCAGTTTAAAAACGAACTGAATATGTGAAAGTGTGTGACAGTGTAATCGATCTAGGATTCGTGTCAAAGATTCGCGGACTTGTTTCAATGTTGTTCAAGTGAAATCACTGAATGAATTGGGCTTCTCACACAAAACAACTCCTTAACCAAAACAATCTTGGGCCGCCAAAATGTCAAATTAACATATATGATTACGTGGGCTTTTAATGACTGACAGACATATCACTGATTCATTCTATTTGACCGAATGTATCACATAAACTGATGGGCCGATGGACAATAATCTCGATCACATGTACACCGATTGCATTTAATGTTTCACATGTGTTGTCAAAATGAAATGCATATAATTGGACCGAGCACAAATGATCAGATCACATGCAATCTTGATATTTTAAAATGGCTGACACCTTTTCATATATCAATTATCCTTCTCATGCAATATATTGAATATGTAAACAATGGCTGACAAGTTTTAATACCCAACACAATCCTATTGGGCCGATACCCTCAGATTCATGTGATGGACCAACAAACTCTTTTAATGAATGATTTTAATTGGACCGTTTGGTGGGAACTGGTTCAAACGACCTAGTATCAAATAATCAAATTCACTTCGTATAACCTTTCAAACGAACTAGTTCATTTCGTTTCAATTTAACTCTTCAAACGAACTGAGTTCAACTTTAAATGAACTGGTAAACTGGTCCCTTCGTATGACCTTTCAAACGAACTGGTTCTCTTAAACGAACTGAACTCTTGAAACGACCAGGAAACTGATGCGAACAGAGATTCAAAACTCAGTTCATCTGAACTGATACGAACTGGGATTAACTTTCAAACGATCTGCGCCATTTGTTCAAATGATCTGATGTTATTTTGTCAAATATTATCACGTTTTCGATTGAAATAGGATCTGATATGTTCAAGGATTGTGCTATACTGAATTTCGATCACAATGATATGTATATCGATAAAAAACGTCCACTAAATCGTCGTAAATCTGAGTTTGAAGTTCCTGTTCGTGTGAATCAGACAAGTCTCAAACGATCTGGTTGGTTTTTGACCAAATTGAACAAGTTTTACTCTGTTTTAAGGTCTAACACTTTCACGGATTATCTAAAACACAATTTCGCACAATATACTTCAAAATCAATCCATTTTATCCAGAAAATCTTGGTTAGTTTTGAAAAAACGTGACAGAATGGAGTAGAAATCAGAATTCTTAATGAAATCGAGCTGAAATTGCAAGAGCTCTTCCTCCTGAGCTCTGATACCACTTGTAGGATCGAGAATCGATCTGAACGAGTCTTCAGAAGAGCTCTAAACTGATTCAAAGGCGGAATTCAATGAATCAGAGTTTGTTTCAGCTTGATATTCACTATTAATTGTCTCTTGTATTGATTAGAACACGTTTACAGATTTTGAGACACTTCGGCAGAGCTTCGCTACCGGAATCGAATGTTACAAATGAAAAACACAAGTCACCTATATATAGGGAGCCCACTTCGTTTGAAACAACCATAACCAGTTCGTATGAACTGGCCTTGTCCAGTTCGTATGAACTGTCAGTTCGTATGAACTGGACTGTTTCGTGTGGTTTCCCATTTTTCTCTTATTTCGTGACTCGATCTTTCAGTACTAATCTAAGACTCGAACGAAGACGAAGTCGACAGACGTATGCACCAACATGGCATACTAATATCTATTACCTTATACTTATATAAGTAATTAGCTCATTTTGAAGCTTATTTACAAATATTTACTAACAAAACAACTATTTTAGACATGGAAACAAGCCAATGACTTCTTAAAGGGTTTTAGACAAGTAAATGAATGTTTTAGTTTTATATTTGGTGACCTTTAGGCCATAACTATTTTATGATTGAACTGCTTAAACTATATGATAGATTATTTAAATTATAGATATATATATATATATATATATTATAATAGATAATATATCGATTTTAAATTCATACGTAAAACTTAGTTGATGAATGTTTGAGGGTTAATATGTAGTTTAAAACTTTGAAAGAAAGCATATATAATACATTATTAGACATTTAAGAAAAGGTTTTGTATATATAACTACAAGGTTACAACCCCGTGTATTACACGGGTTGAATAAATGTAATTCTATATAGTAAATAATATTAAAATATATATATCTTTAAAAATCTCGTTTATTACACGGGTTGAATAAATTTAATTTTATATATCAAATAATAAAACAATATATATTTAAAAATCTCGTTTATTACATGGGTTGAATAAATGTAATTTTATATATTAAATAATAAAATTCTTTTTGGGCTAAAAGAGTAAAAGTGATATAACCACAGGGGCCAAAATTGTAATTTACTCTATTAGTTAAATGAGAAGGAGATTAAACTAAATAATAATTATCCATAAGAAATTAAAGTAAATAATATTTAGTAGGAGGATTATCTATAATTAATTAGAAAATATTAAACAAAAATAATACTTATCTATAAAACGTGGCCTTATATAATGACAAGTGTCCCTAAAATGGTTTCTTTTATTATATAGTATAGATAGTATAATAATTAATTAAATCAATGTTTACATAAGTTCAATTTAATATATTATATTAATGGAATGGATAAGATGAATGAGTCATACAAGCTCATAAATATTTGCCAGATTGCCTATTCCAAAACTCCCACCTATCGGTAACATATAATTTAAACTTGCACTATTCGGTAGTATTTTAGACACCTGTTGATTTGGATTAGATTAAAAATGAGTATAAGTACACATATAGGCTCCTCACTTTTATGTGATAGGTATAAACCAGTTTTCAATTTCCTAACTCTTCGTTTAAACTTAGGCATTTTTCTTAAGTTCAAGTCTAAATACTATCCTGGGTGCTACCGGTTAATAACAATTTCCTAACTCTTTTTGTTCAAGCTTAGGTATTATTACAACACCCAATTGCTTAAACCAGTGGCTTGGCTCTGATACCACCTTCTGTCACGACCCCCGGCCCCACCCTGGACGGAAACCGTGAGCAGTCAAGTGGTACCGGTGGTTATTTTAAAAACATTGCAGCGGAAATATTCATTAGGACCGTGAGTTAGGAAAAATACCAGAGTTTGGAAACACCGGATTTTATTTATTAAACAGATGGGAATAAACCCATGTTTTACAAAGGTAGCTTTAGTATGAACAACATTTCTTGATTTAGTTTAATTGATAAATTAAGCCACTTCTTTAAGCCTTTTGGTGCCGTATCATCATTCTTATTCCAATCTACTGTAATTACCTGAAACGCGTTTTAAAAAGATTTGGTCAGCAGGAAATACTGGTGAGTTGATTCATTTTTGTACAAAATGACACATTGTTATAAATTACAGCATAAGAGCGATTATAATGGCTACTATCTTATTTTTATCTGGCGCCGTGTCACACCCTGGTGACGATGGTCATACCACTATTGGGTCCTTTTGTAACACCTGTGCCTCCACGGCCATCAAACAAATACCAAACCAATGAAATATTATATTTCATACTTGGGATTTGTAAAAATATGTGTATCATTTGCACATATCAATTCTTGTTCAATTTCAAACTCTAAATCGCTTTCTGGAAGGTTATACGCGCACCGATGCGTAAATATAACCAGTTTAATGCAACAAACACTCCGGAATAGTGACATAGGCTTAACATACCTTAAATAACCTTTACATAACTTAGAAATAAGTTTTGAAGGCTTTGGTATGGCAAAATCAAGTTAAATCGCTTACAGGGACTAAAGTTGACAAACTACGAAAGTATGCCAATTTGAACTGTAACAGACATTCCGGAACATGACCATAAGTTAAACATACCATAAATATCCTTTACATAGCTTAGAAATAAGCTTTGAGGTGTTCGGTGTGCTAAAATAAACTTTTGGGTCATTCAGGGACTAAAAGTGTCAAAAAGTGCACAAGTTTGCACTTTCGCGCATAACTTACGTTCTGAATACATCCGGACATCCAAAAATTTATGTAAGCATGACTATATTATTCTTTAGTGTTTGGCTTAAGAAAAATCCATTCGTCATGCCATTTGGATCGTTTTTCGCGCTTATGCGCATTCCGTCGTAATTAAGCGAACATCGCGTTCGTACGACCAAACGAACTGACATCCGACATATTTTTGAGCATGTTTCATGTCCACAATGTTTAGAAATCATTTTAGGGCCTTAAAGTTGGCTTTACGGGCCTTAGAAGTGTCGGAAATGGCATAAACACATAACAGGGACCAGAACTGTCATTTCTGAAAGATGTTTGCTTATACATCGAATCTAGTCCTTCCCACTTGTTGCACATGGTTTTGGGAATCTATGGGCTGGTATTTTGGGCACATGGTATTACAATACCATGGGTGCTAGTGTATGGCCAAGATTGAAGCACTTTTTCCAAGAAACGATCCTAACGGTTCGGGAAATCCTATAAATACCCCACCCCGCCATGCTTCAAAATTACAAGAACTTTGATTTGAGAAACTCTAAGTTGAAACTATTGTTTCATACCTGAGATTTTTGAATCGAAGTTAGCATTCGGGGACCCTGGGTAAGTATTCTTTCGTTCTTTTATTGCTTTTCGAGTCTTTCGAGTCTGAAAGTCAAACTTTGTTTGACTTTCTGCGTTGACCAGTAATGGTCAATGCGAAGTTCGTTTGAACTTCGCAACGTGAGTGTAATCACGTTGGTTATAGTCCCTTGGGACTATGCCTACTGATTACCACGTTGTCTAGGGTCGTAGGGTAAGCGATCTAATAAATCGCTTATACCTCGAACCCGACCCATTTGGTCGATCATTAGGATCCGACCAAATACATTAGGTGACCATAGTAGGTAGGGAATAACCTTCCGAGGTTATACCCTATGGTCGCTTCGTTTAAGTAGTTGTATGATAGGTAGTTTATATGCCTTAGGTAAATTACCAGAATACCCTTTTCATGTATAATTGGTAATTAAGCATATGTAACCTAAACTTTTGTCACATAACTGATTATGTAACATGTTTAGGCATATAACACATATCATAGGACTAGCTAGACGGTCCGAACGCGTTTCACGCGCACGACGCGTTAAAGTAGCATAAGCTACCTTAATGGGACGCGATGGGTCGAAAGCACTTAGGTTTGGTTTCATTGTAGTATGTAGGCCTTGTTAAACCATATCATATGAGTTCCAACACTCATTTGGTTTACCAAGCCTCATCTTATCCGATCTCCCGATTTAAGTCCGGTTTATTTATATAGTTTTAGATTGCCGACTGATTCCGTGCTCTCTCTAGCTTTGTTTGGTTGTTGTTCAAGACCTCCAAGCATTCTCTGGCGAGTACATTATTCCCCTATTTTACTGCTTTCAATTGTTTTGGGGTGACTCATATGTGCTAAATGTTTTCGATGTTATAACGATGGTTTCAAAAACGATTAAGACGATTTATACAAAACTAATAACGATTTCATAAAGTGAACAAACTTGTTGGTTGTAGTTACATAACAAATGACATTCATTAGCAATGATCAAGCCGACCAGTATTAGGTTATGGTACCATAGGATCTGACAAATCCCGTTAGTTACTACACCCGTAGTTATGTGTGGGTGTTGTGGGTAGCGACTGAATCTGTAATTGTTAATTTACTCTTTGGTAAGGGTTTATTAATGCGAGATGTTAATCTATCCTTTGGTAAGGGTTTATTAATGCGAGATGTTAATCTATCCTTTGGTAAGGGTTTATTAATGCGAATTATTAATCTATCCTTTGGTAAGGGTTTATTAATGCGAGTCAAGAAGGTTTGAATGTTATTAGCGAGACGACCATTTAAGTAGTTTCACGACCTAAAACGAATTTAACGATTGGGTAAACGATTGGTTTTCACACGATGTTTTAACGATTGGGTAAACGATTAGTTTCAAAGCGATATACGATTGGGTTTTGGTTACATATTACATGATTTACATTGGGCATGAACATTACTTTGGTGGTTTGGTTTGGATTAAGTGATTAAGTAACAATGCGTGTGGAATATGATACAAGCATGGTGGATACGCCGCTGGTACTTCCTATATATAAGTGTTTGTATGGTATTACATATTGTAGCGTTATTTGAATCATTTCAGTTTGAGACATAGAACATTTTATACAAGTAACATACTTTTCACAAGACATTTATTTACAAACAACTTATATTATACAAACTCATTTTACATGGTTATTCATTTAATCATGCATTATTCTCTTATTTATACATATCACCTAAACTTATTATTTTTCAAATGATTTACAAAGACAAAGCAAATTACAAGGTTCATGACTAAACATTTTCTTAAACAGAAGTCATGAATCTTATTTTCACAAAACCTATGTACTCGCCAGCATTTCTTTGCTGACCTCGTTTTCACATATGTTTCAGGTATTGTTGGATGATATCGATTGATAAGATGCATGCTCACATAGGACTGGACAAGGCCTTAGTGACTCAATAACAATGATAGACTATGTTTAAATAGTGTATTTAGATTTCAAGACGATGTAATTATTCAATGTTTAATAAAACGAAACACTCTTTGGTATCCATGGTTATGAAACATTAATTCTGTTACAACACGCCTCGATGTTTCCGCCGCGATTTGTTGTTTTACGCGGTCGGGGTGTGACAGAAAAGATGGTATCAGAGCCAATGGTTATAGGGAATTAGGTTATTAATAATGCTTTGACCTAGTCTATAACCTTCTTAGGACCCTAACGCGAGTTTACTTGCGTTTAGTCATAAAACAATACCGTCACCTATCCTTAGGCGACGACCACAACAAGAACATAAATTTCAAAACCGCTTTGAAAACTAATCATCTGTTCTAGGATGATTGATTTCTAGGTTTTGAACCCTCTATTGTAAGGTTTTGAACTCTCTATTTTATGGTTTTGAACCCCTTTGAGTTTTCAAAACTTCGTCAAGGTTTTGGGTTTTAAATAATGTGAACACGTGCAAACTGGAAGGGTGAATGCCTGTATTCTGGGTTTTCTGTCTAGGCAAGCACTTCGTATACATCTCATCAGACGCGAGACCAGTTGTGCTTACCTGGGAATTCTTGGGATGAGTGTTCACTTATAGGCGAGCATGTCTTCGCGATACATTATTTTTGACCCATTTACTTTGATTAGTCACCGTCTCATTTGTTTGCCTTAGGTAACAAACAAATGTTCGAAATCTTCATGCGTTATCATTCTGTTTTGATTGTCCAATAATCTTTCACCTGTTTCTCCCTACGCCTTTCTTTTTCTTCAAGAATGTCTCTTCATCACGATGACGCCCAGATATCTGAGCAAGCAGCCAAATTAGCTCAGCGAATAGGCGAAGTAGTCCAGAAGACTGTTGAATTAGCTACTGCCATGTATCATCTCCAGGATGAAGCCACTCAAGAGTCACCAAGACAGGCAGGACCTAGTCAGGCGACAACACCATCAGCCAATAAACCAATCAAGGAATCAAAGACCATGGATGAACGATCCCCTAAGAAGTCAAAGAAGCGAAAGGCTTCTCAGGACTTCGCCATGGTCGCTCACAATGGTAAAGCAGTCCCCAACCAACCAGCTCAACCCCCTGCTAGGTGTGTATGGCTTTTCCTATGATACCTACATCAAGGAACTATGTACCTTACAAACTACTCTTGTAATTTCTCTCTTTCAAATGATTGCTCATGATTCCCTCGAAAATTTTAAGTACTCGTTTCACTCTAAGAAACAAAGTACAGAAAATTAAGTGACATTATGAGTAATCGTGCTTTTCGCACATCTGTGCCTTTAAATCCTTGGTTAGATAACTAAGGGTATTTTCAAATCTCATACCCATTACGTTTCGATTTTTCAACATACACAGTACCAGTATTTCAAAACAATCTTCATGATCTCAAAACATTTCATATAGTTTGAAAACAATTTTTCTAGATGCATTGTCTATGTTATTTCAAAAACATTGGCCATGTTATCAAAACCAACCTTCCTAATTTCAAAATATTTCATATAGTCTGAAGACAATATTAACACAATACATTTTCTTATCAAGTGCATGATTTCGAAAAGCATCATTCATGTCTTTCAAAAACCTTATACATAATTTCAAACTTTCATCTCGCATGATTTTAAAACATTTTTGTAAATATATCTACCTAATACACCTACTTTATGATTTCAAAAAGTATTATATATAAGGTTTCAAAAACGTTAAACACATTTTTCTTAAAAGAACCCCATGCATAGTTTTCAAAAATATTTTCCTCATACATTGACTTAACCTTCAAAATTCTGCTTCATATGTCGCCTTGACATATCAAGCATCTCAACTTCATAAGCATTTTACATCATGTTTTGATCTAAGCACATCCAGTGCAAGGTTTCAAAACATCTTCAACTTCTAAAATTCATATGGGATCTTTTTATCTTTACAATTAGATCCTTGTGGATGATTATCGTTCAAATCAGAGTCCTTAATTGGATTCCTTATGTACCTTAATTCGAACACTTCGGTTCCTAGTAATCGAAATCGAATTTTCTTTTTGAATCTTTCTATCTTTATAGTTGGATTCTTGATAACGTTTAAAGTACCAAATGAAATCCACGGAATGGATTCCAAGTGTGCTTTAAATGCATGTACGCTATTTACAAGACAAATTAACGAACAATTTTGTGGTTATGTGATATGTGTATATGTGTTCTCCTCTATGATTTTGTGTGATCCGATTTTCAAATCCTCATAGAATCTTTCATGTTTTCATATGAGAGATTCATAGTAGGATATTCAAAAGGTACTACCTTAAATCCTTATGGGCTTCTACCTGGTAGTTAAGACCCTTGGGTTATATAGTACCACTCCATGATTCATAAGAGACCCTTTAGTGGTCTAGTCAAAAAGATTGATTCACAATTTGGTTAAAGAACGACATCTAGTGATGTAGCTGAACAGACTCCTTGATAGTCTATTTAGATCATTTATTGATTTAATTTAAAGGACTCTATGGTGGTCTAGTCACGCTCATCACCGGTTTGTTCATTTGGTTTTCCCCTACACACTATAAAATAGACTGTGTGAACTGTGCAAGGAATTGTCTGATTATGGACGCGTACATAATTATGAAATTTAGTGCACAGAAACCCAGTAAGATTTATTATGTGTAAGAGCCGATAGTGACAACAATAACGAAATGAGAACGATGTAATAGAGGTACGGTGGACGCACCAATGACGCTTCATATACTTGTATATAAGTATCCCTCTTACATTGCAATCATGATGTTATTAAAGGTTACTAGAAGTTCAAAACCCTAACCAATGTTGTTTGATCTTTTCAACTTCATATTTCCAAGCTCTCACAAGTTTCCTCTAAATAAATTTCGGGACGAAATTTCCTAAAGTAGGGGAGACTGTAACACCTGTGCCTCCACGGCCATCAAACAAATACCAAACCAATGAAATATTATATTTCATACTTGGGATTTGTAAAAATATGTGTATCATTTGCACATATCAATTCTTGTTCAATTTCAAACTCTAAATCGCTTTCTGGAAGGTTATACGCGCACCGATGCGTAAATATAACCAGTTTAATGCAACAAACACTCCGGAATAGTGACATAGGCTTAACATACCTTAAATAACCTTTACATAACTTAGAAATAAGTTTTGAAGGCTTTGGTATGGCAAAATCAAGTTAAATCGCTTACAGGGACTAAAGTTGACAAACTACGAAAGTATGCCAATTTGAACTGTAACAGACATTCCGGAACATGACCATAAGTTAAAAATACCATAAATATCCTTTACATAGCTTAGAAATAAGCTTTGAGGTGTTCGGTGTGCTAAAATAAACTTTTGGGTCATTCAGGGACTAAAAGTGTCAAAAAGTGCACAAGTTTGCACTTTCGCGCATAACTTACGTTCTGAATACATCCGGACATCCAAAAATTTATGTAAGCATGACTATATTATTCTTTAGTGTTTGGCTTAAGAAAAATCCATTCGTCATGCCATTTGGATCGTTTTTCGCGCTTATGCGCATTCCGTCGTAATTAAGCGAACATCGCGTTCGTACGACCAAACGAACTGACATCCGACATATTTTTGAGCATGTTTCATGTCCACAATGTTTAGACATCATTTTAGGGCCTTAAAGTTGGCTTTACGGGCCTTAGAAGTGTCGGAAATGGCATAAACACATAACAGGGACCAAAACTGTCATTTCTGAAAGATGTTTGCTTATACATCGAATCTAGTCCTTCCCACTTGTTGCACATGGTTTTGGGAATCTATGGGCTGGTATTTTGGGCACATGGTATTACAATACCATGGGTGCTAGTGTATGGCCAAGATTGAAGCACTTTTTCCAAGAAACGATCCTAACGGTTCGGGAAATCCTATAAATACCCCACCCCCCCCCATGCTTCAAAATTACAAGAACTTTTATTTGAGAAACTCTAAGTTGAAACTATTGTTTCATACCTGAGATTTTTGAATCGAAGTTAGCATTCGGGGACCCTGGGTAAGTATTCTTTCGTTCTTTTATTGCTTTTCGAGTCTTTCGAGTCTGAAAGCCAAACTTTGTTTGACTTTCTGCGTTGACCAGTAATGGTCAATGCGAAGTTCGTTTGAACTTCGCAACGTGAGTGTAATCACGTTGGTTATAGTCCCTTGGGACTATGCCTACTGATTACCACGTTGTCTAGGGTCGTAGGGTAAGCGATCTAATAAATCGCTTATACCTCGAACCCGACCCATTTGGTCGATCATTAGGATCCGACCAAATACATTAGGTGACCATAGTAGGTAGGGAATAACCTTCCGAGGTTATACCCTATGGTCGCTTCGTTTAAGTAGTTGTATGATAGGTAGTTTATATGCCTTAGGTAAATTACCAGAATACCCTTTTCATGTATAATTGGTAATTAAGCATATGTAACCTAAACTTTTGTCACATAACTGATTATGTAACATGTTTAGGCATATAACACTTGTCATAGGACTAGTTAGAATGTCCGAACGCGTTTCACGCGCACGACGCGTTAAAGTAGCATAAGCTACCTTAATGGGTCGCGATGGGTCGAAAGCACTTAGGTTTGGTTTCATTGTAGTATGTAGGCCTTGTTAAACCATATCATGTGAGTTCCAACACTCATTTGGTTTACCAAGCCTCATCCTATCCGATCTCCCGATTTAAGTCCGGTTTATTTATATAGTTTTAGATTGCCGACTGATTCCGTGCTCTCTCTAGCTTTGTTTGGTTGTTGTTCAAGACCTCCAAGCATTCTCAGGCGAGTACATTATTCCCCTATTTTACTGCTTTCAATTGTTTTGGGGTGACTCATATGTGCTAAATGTTTTCGATGTTATAACGATGGTTTCAAAAACGATTAAGACGATTTATACAAAACTAATAACGATTTCATAAAGTGAACAAACTTGTTGGTTGTAGGTACATAAAAAATGACATTCATTAGCAATGATCAAGCCGGCCAGTATTAGGTTATGGTACCATAGGATCTGACAAATCCCGTTAGTTACTACACCCGTAGTTATGTGTGGGTGTTGTGGGTAGCGACTGAATCTGTAATTGTTAATTTACTCTTTGGTAAGGGTTTATTAATGCGAGATGTTAATCTATCCTTTGGTAAGGGTTTATTAATGCGAGATGTTAATCTATCCTTTGGTAAGGGTTTATTAATGCGAATTATTAATCTATCCTTTGGTAAGGGTTTATTAATGCGAGTCAAGAAGGTTTGAATGTTATTAGCGAGACGACCATTTAAGTAGTTTCACGACCTAAAACGAATTTAACGATTGGGTAAACGATTGGTTTTCACACGATGTTTTAACGATTGGGTAAACGATTAGTTTCAAAGCGATATACGATTGGGTTTTGGTTACATATTACATGATTTACATTGGGCATGAACATTACTTTGGTGGTTTGGTTTGGATTAAGTGATTAAGTAACAATGCGTGTGGAATATGATACAAGCATGGTGGATACGCCGCTGGTACTTCCTATATATAAGTGTCTGTATGGTATTACATATTGTAGCGTTATTTGAATCATTTCAGTTTGAGACATAGAACATTTTATACAAGTAACATACTTTTCACAAGACATTTATTTACAAACAACTTATATTATACAAACTCATTTTACATGGTTATTCATTTAATCATGCATTATTCCCTTATTTATACATATCACCTAAACTTATTATTTTTCAAATGATTTACAAAGACAAAGCAAATTACAAGGTTCATGACTAAACATTTTCTTAAACAGAAGTCATGAATCTTATTTTCACAAAACCTATGTACTCGCCAGCATTTCTTTGCTGACCTCGTTTTCACATATGTTTCAGGTATTGTTGGATGATATCGATTGATAAGATGCATGCTCACATAGGACTGGACAAGGCCTTAGTGACTCAATAACAATGATAGACTATGTTTAAATAGTGTATTTAGATTTCAAGACGATGTAATTATTCAATGTTTAATAAAACGAAACACTCTTTGGTATCCATGGTTATGAAACATTAATTCTGTTACAACACGCCTCGATGTTTCCGCCGCGATTTGTTGTTTTACGCGGTCGGGGTGTGACACCTTTCACCCAAGTAGTGATGATTGTCACTGTTAGGTTGGTGAACCTAACCGTGAGAAATTAGTAATGTGCACAATACCCCACTTGTCAGTGATTCAAGATAACCAAGACTTAATCCCTGTAATTATAACTTTTGAAAATAATTTGGGTATTGTAAAACATTGTTGATAAAAAGAGAATGACTCACAGACGGTGAGAAAAGAGAATGGACTCACCTTGTTAGCATATAGTCTTGATTAAACAAGCATCTTGATTCTAAGCATGTACTTTATAGTTCTGAATCTTTTGATGATTAAGCATCTATTTTGATTGTAAGTGTATAGCGTAGAGTTTCAGGTGGTTAAACATTTAGTTTAACAGAATGGAATGCGTATTAGTGTTAAACCCAAATCAAACCTAACGATAGTCACGAGATCCGGACCATAACGAAATTCACAAAGTATAGCCTTGTTTAGACAGCACTTTGGCATTCGTCCGTTGGTCTCCGAATCGATCGGACAGAATATTGTATTGGTGATTATTGGTTAGAACACCGACGTATAGAGAGAAGATTAGAAGAAATGAGCAAAGAAAAATGAATTTTAAGCTTCCTATTTATAGGTAGGAAATATGAAATTTCCAGGAAGTTTCCTATATACTTTCCTAGGAAGTTACCTATATATTTTCTAGGAAGCTTCCTGCCCCCTATATATCCTCTTGCACCTTCCTCATATATATCTATTTAAGTTACTTAGTTAACTAATCTTGATTAATTAATATTACTTAACTTAATTAATCTTGCTTAACTGATTAATTAATCTTACTTAACTTAATTAATCTTAATTAATCTTTCTTAACTTAATTAATTAATTAACTATTTAACTAATTAATTTATCTTAACTCCTATAATTTGCTTAGTCGATTACTTAACTTAATTAGCAGATTAATTAATCTACTCAACTAGCTTAACGGCTAAGTTTCCTTAACAACTAAGTGTACGTAATTAGTAAGTTTACTAAGTTTATTTAACTACTAAGTTTACTTAGTTGCTAAGTATTCTAGCAGCTTCCTAGTTACGAGTTCTAATTTCTAGACACAATGGAACTCGTATTAGTGTATTAACTTAATTCAACTTTAACGATAATCACGAGATTGAAACCCTCACAACGAATGACAAAGTATAGCCAGATATTGGCAGCACTTAAACATCCATTGGATCGGTTTTAATCGATCGGATAAAGTATCGTACCAGTGATTAGAGTTATTACCCTAATACGGGCAGAGTTTTGGGATTTAGAAGGTATAATATCGAGCAACTATTGCTATAATAAAAGCTGAAGAAAATAAAAGAATTGAGCAGTTCGAAATGCCCAACTTAGTCCAATTTATAGCTGCAATTTAGGTCTCTCAGTGCCCGCGTAAACTTGAAGGGGGATCCTTCGCGGCCCGCGAGGCCATAAAGGCGGCAGTAGGGTTTGCTGAGTCATCGGTGGTCTTGACACATGGATGACACGTGTCCTTTAATCTTATCCAGAGAGTTGCAAGGTTGTCGAACCCCGCGTAAGCCTTGCCTAACTCTTACACGACCCGCGACAGATGGATAAAGTTGAATTTTCTTGATTTTTCATGAAGTTCAGGGTTTTAGGGGTCTGGTTTCCACTTACGAAGTATTTTGGCACATTTTTGCAGGTCCTTACATCTCACGATCCCCGACCCCGCCCTTGGACGGGAGCGGGTGCCCCAAGCAGCCAGGTGGTACTGGTGGTTATTTTGAAAAGTATTGCAGCGGAAATTTCATCAGGACCGTGAGTTAGGAAAAATATCAGAGTTTTTGAAACACCGGATTTTATTTTTTAAACAGATGGTAATAAACCCATATTTTACAAAGATAGCTTTAGTATTGGATAAACCCGAATACATAGAACAACATTTAATTTAATTCATTTGATAAAATAAGCCACTTCTGTAAGCCTTGTTGGTGCCGTATCAAACTCTTATTCCGATCTACTGCAATTACCTGAAACGCGTTTTAAAAAGGTTTTGTCAGGAAAGAAATACTGGTGAGTTCATTAATTTTTATATAAAATGACGCATTGTTATAGATTACAGCATAAGAGCGATAACAATGGCAACTATCTTATAGTTTTCTGGCGCCGTGTCACACCCTGGTGACGATGGTCATACCACTATTGGGTCCTTTCACCCAAGTAGTGATGATTATCATAGTTAGGTTTGTTTACCTAACAGTGAGAAATTAGTAATGTGCACAATACCCCACTTGCCAGTGATTTAAGATAACCAAGACTTAATCCCTGTAATTATAACTTTGAAAATAATTTGAGGTTTAGTAAAACAGTTGATAAAAAGAGAATGACTCACCTTGTTAGCATATAGTCTTGATTTAACAAGCCTCCTGATTCTATGCTTTTTGATAACTAGTCATCTACTTTTATAGTTCTGAATCTTCTGATGATTAAACATCTTGTTTGATTGTAAGTGTATAGTTTGGAGTTTTCTGATAGTTAAACATATAGTTTAACAAAGTGGAATACGTTTTAGTGTAAAACCATATCAAACCTAACGATGGTCACGAGATCAGGACCTTAACGAAATTCACAAAGTATAGTCTTATTTAGACAGCGCTTTGGCATCCGTTTCAGAATCTTAACGAAATTCACAAAGTATAGTCTTTGTTTAGACAGCACTTTGGCATTAGTTTCAGAATCCTAACGAAATTCACAAAGTATAGCACTTTGGTATTCGTTAGTTGGTTCCCGAATCGATCGGACAAAATATCGCATCGGTGATTATTGGTTAGAACCCCAACGTATAGAGAGAGAAGAATAGAAGAAATGAGCAAAGAAAAATGAATCCTAAACTTCCTATTTATAGATAGGAAATATGAAATTTATAGGAAATTTCATATAGCTTTTCTAGGAAGTTACCTATACATTTTCTAGGAAGCTTCCTACCCATATATATATCTTCTTATACCTTCCTTGCACCTTCCTTTGATATTATCTATCTTATATATATTTATTTTCATGTATATCTATTTAGGTGTTTAATTTACTTACTTAATTAATCTCACTTAGCTTAATTAATCTTGCTTAGCTTAATTAATCTCGCTTAGCTTAATTAATCTCGCTTAGCTTAATTAATCTCGCTTAACTTAATTAATCTCGCTTAACTGATTAATTAATCATACTTAACTTAATTAATTTTACTTAACGGTTTAATCAAGTAATTTACTTGGTCGATTAATAACGTAATTAGCTGATTAACTTACTTAGCTTGCTTACTGCTAAGTTTCCTTTTCTGTTAAGTTTCCTTTAGCTATTAAGTTTCTTAACTGCTAAGTTTTACATAACCATTAAGTTTACTAAATTACTAAGTTTACTTAATCACTAAGTATTCTAGTTTAACAGCTTCCTGGTTAAGAGTTCTAATTTCTAATGGAACTCGTATTAGTGTATTAACCCAATTCAACTTTAACGATAATCACGAGATCAAAACTCACAACGAATGACAAAGTATAGCCATATACAGGCAGCACTTAAACATCCGTTGGATTAGTTTCAATCAATTGGATATAGTACCGTGTCTGTGATTTGAGTTATTACCTTGATAACGAGCAGAGTTTCGAGGTTTAGGGGTTTTGGTGTTAGAACGACAGAACGAGAGAGAAAGAAGTATCAATTTTCGATCGAAACTGGTGCACTGAATTTATCCCAGACCTGACCCTTATATAGGGCAGTCTGGCTTCACTCGCGCGTCGCGCACGGACCAGCTGTCCCTGGCGCGTGGCGCGAGGATGGTTGGCCTGGCTTTGACTGCCACGTATCCCACGTAGGTCTGACACGTGGCGCAGTGTCGTGACACGTGTCCCTGGCCGCCCTTCTCATCCAATCGCGTGTTTTTCTTGATTTTCATGCTGATACTTATCATGTATCCTTAGGTCTTGATTCCAATTGGTTTGGTTTTTATTTGCGAGTCTAATAAAGGTACTTTTGTGCAGGTTGGTTCACCCACCATCAGGTTTTCAAGTTTTATCATGCACACTTCGAATTTTGTTTATGGATCTTTCCGAGGGTTGTTACATCATCCCCACCTTGTTTTAAATCTCGTCCTCGAGATTTACTGGAACAAGTGTGGTGACTTCCGTCTTATCTTCGATATATTCTAGTCCACGTTTTAAATCCTCCTTCAATTTTGAACAGAACTAATCTCGTATGTTTTGGAATTCTCATATTTGACTTGCAAGGTCTGTCAATGGTCTTGAAATTTTCATTTAACTTCATATTTTGATGAGGTATAACTAAAGATTCATCAGCGATGCATTTCCTTAAGTTGCATACAGGAATTACATTATATGTATATACCTACCATTTCTTCTAGAAATTTTAGCTAATAAGCTAATGGTTCAATTCTTTTAATAACTTCAGATGGTCCAACCATCTTGGGCTTTGCTTTTCTTTATTACTAAATTGGACTTATTCCTTTCCAAACACAGAGAGACTTTCAGTAGTATCCTTTCTTTGATAATAGTTTGCCGATCTCATGGCCTGATAGTTGCTTTTCTCATATGTATGTCTACATACTGGATGATACTATCATCCAGAAAGTGCTTTAAACGGGTAATACTAATACTTGTAGGCCAATATTTATGAGTGATAAATGATAGTCCTATTTATCGCATATGTACTCAGCATGTCTTTCTATGTTTGTAGTGTTCCTTCATACTGCTCAAAATAAGTCGGGTTAAAATTTTCTTAGAAATGAAAAGTGAAATTACTATCTTGCTTTGATATAATAGATAACGGGATTCTATGTAATGAGACTATTTTGTTCCCACACAGCTTAACTAAGTGTCTTATACTAAAGGGTTCTCTTCATTTAGCTGACTTGGTTAGTTGATTCACAATCTCCCAGATTGTGTCGTTACATCTTATTAAGTTGGGTAGTTTGGTAACAAAATCTATTGTTATCAATCTCATATCCATACTTGCCTTTCTAATTGCTGAAGTAGACCTAAAGGGTTTTATTATTTAGTTTTAACTTGCTAATAAATTAAATATTTGTAATTTGCTACATCATTATTCATTCCTATCTATCAGTAATTCTTATTCAAACCTTGATACCTCATATTACTTATACAAGGCATCAAGTACTTAGTTCTATGAGTTTCTTTGAGGATCTTTTCTAGTAGGTTTCCTTGAATAGGTACCCGAATTCTTTAGGGAATCTCCAATTTCTATTAGTTCCTTTTTCTGATTCCTTTTTAAATCTTTTAGCATCATCCTTGATTGTTGTTTCTTGGGTACTTTTTAATTGTTCCAGTAAATCTATCCGCAATTTAACCTTAGAGCACGTACTTGTTTTGGCTTCTTATGAAACTTATGACTTAGAGCATCAACTACTATATTAGTCTTAACTTTGTGATATAACAATCGCTGTTGTTCTTAGTCTCAGATGAACTCTGAGTTTCTTCTCACGTTCGGGTGATAGTCCACGTAGATCCTCTGGGAAAATGTCGGTCGGAATTTCTTTCAGTTCCCTGCCTCTAGTGTTGATGAATTCCGAGATCATATTCACTATGTCTCACTTCCGTGTATGACTCGCAACTTTCATTACAGCGACGAACTTTGTCGGCTGGTCTATCTTGTGTTTTTGGTGGTCACCTTTCCTATTGGCTTGCAAACCTCAACCTAATTTAGCAATCACTTCAGGAATCATTGCTGCCATTTTATTCTTTTTTTTTATGAAGCAGACAGGATTTCCTTCCTGTCAGTTCTTTCCATTTCATGGCATACGTCATGATCATGTGTTTTGAAGATCGGATCTCCCTATCTTAATGTCTAAATTTTGAAGCATACATTACTTCCTTCTTCTTAACATATATACTAATGGTTTAGACAACTTTAGTCCTTTGCAGCCCATGTATTGTCGTAACAGTTTCTTTATTGCTGGTAATTTATAGGTGAAGAGGGTCCTTGTAAGTGCATCTAGTAGTGGTTGCAAGACTTCTTTAAGAAAGTAGAGGTACCCTTATTAACGTAGGTTTTGAGACGTTTTGTGCCTAGCACAACTTTTAGTTACAGATTTCCTAATGCGTTAAGAATATAAGGTAGCGCAAAGGGAAATTTTTTTTTTATACTTTCGATGACGTCCCAACTTAAAGGGTTCCCGTCGTTCATCTTGTCGCACGAGTTACGAGACAGATGACCAAACGAAATAATGTTCGGTATCGGAATTATAGATGTATACAAGAGATTCCTAATAAAGAAATCTAGAATTATCATTGACACACATGCTCATGCTTTATCCTAGTTTGTCAATCCTTATGGTTTTTGGATTTCCTTATAGATATACATATCTATATAATTATATATTTCACATACTGTAATATACATACCCTTCATAAGGTAAATGTATTTAACAGGTTCATGTTTAAAAAAATAAGTCTGACATCAGGTCATGATACTATTTAGGGAATTTTTTTGACACTTGTTTGACATATCATATACCCCATCTTACCCGGTTCTCGCCGGAGTGGTAACCTCATCTTACCCGGACAAGCTGGAGATTCTGCTACACCATACCCAGTCTTGCCGGAGAGGTAATTTGAATTTCTCATAAATAGATCTTTCTTAAATCATGATTTAGAGATGAACCTTTTATTAGTGCTTTCATCAAGGAACAAGAAAATTAGTATTCCCATGACGGATCATATTCCAGAACCAAGTAGTACCAATAAATAAGAAATAACAGTGGCCAAGTGTTATTGCTTATTTACCATACTTGCAATGTTCTAGTTATCATCCTCACAGCATACCAACACCCATCATACTTTAACCATGCAAGTACTTAGCTTACCTCGAAGCTTATACTAATGCAATTTTTCTTAGGTTCAAGTCTAAATATTATCAAGTGTGCTATCAGTTAATAGCAATTTCCTAACTCTTTTGGTTAAGTTTTGGTATTATTATCACAACACCTATTGGCTTAACTCAGTGGCTCTGATACCACCTTCTGTCACGACCCCCGACCCCCCTTGGATGGGAGCGGGTGCCGCGAGCAGCCAGGTGGTACTGGTGGTTATTTTGAAAAGTATTACAGCGGAAATTTCATCAGGACCGTGAGTTAGGAAAAATATCAGAGTTTTTGAAACACCGGATTTTATTTATTAAACAGATGGGAATAAACCCATATTTTACAAAGATAGCTTTAGTATTGGGATAAACCCGAATACATAGAACAACATTTAATTTAATTCATTTGATAATTTAAGCCACTTCTGTAAGCCTTGTTGGTGCCGTATCCAACTCTTATTCCGATCTACTGTAATTACCTGAAACGCGTTTTAAAAAGGTTTTGTCAGGCAAGAAATACTGGTGAGTTCATTCATTTTTATATAAAATGACGCATTGTTATAGATTACAGCATAAGAGCGATTACAATGGCTACTATCTTATAGTTATCTGGCGCCGTGTCACACCCTGGTGACGATGGTCATACCACTATTGGGTCCTTTCACCCAAGTAGTGATGATTATCATAGTTAGATTTGTTTACCTAACCGTGAGAAATTAGTAATGTGCACAACACCCCACTTTCCAGTGATTTAAGATAACCAATACTTAATCCCTGTAATTATAACTTTGAAAATAATTTGAGGTTTAGTAAAACAGTTGATAAAAAGAGAATGACTCACCTTGTTAGCATATAGTCTTGATTTAACAAGCCTCCTGATTCTATGCTTTCTGATAACTAATCATCTACTTTATAGTTCTGAATCTTCTGATGATTAAACGTCTTGTTTGATTTTAAGTGTATAGTTTGGAGTTTTCTGATAGTTAAACATATAGTTTAACAGAGTGAATACGTTTTAGTGTAAAACCATATCAAACCTAACGATGGTCATGAGATCAGGACCTTAACGGAATTCACAAAGTATAGTCTTATTTAGACAGCGCTTTGGCATCCGTTTCAGAATCTTAACGAAATTCACAAAGTATAGTCTTTGTTTTGACAGCACTTTGGCATTTGTTTCAGAATCCTAAAGAAATTCACAAAGTATTGCACTTTGGTATTCGTTAGTTGGTTCCCGTATCGATCAGACAGAATATCGCATCGGTGATTATTGGTTAGAACACCAATGTATAGAGAGAGAAGAATAGAAGAAATGAGGAAAGAAAAATGAATCCTAAGCTTCCTATTTATTGGTAGGAAATATGAAATTTCTAGGAAATTTCATATAGCTTTTCTAGGAAGTTACCTATACATTTTCTAGGAAGCTTCCTACCCATATATATATCTTCTTATACCTTCCTTGCACCTTCCTTTGATATTATCTATCTCATATATATTTATTTTCATGTATATCTATTTAGGTGTTTAATTTACTTAATTAATCTTACTTAGCTTAATTATTCTTGCTTAGCTTAATTAATCTTGCTTAGCTTAATTAATCTCGCTTAGCTTAATTAATCTCGCTTAGCTTAATTAATCTCGCTTAACTTAATTAATCTCGCTTAACTGATTAATTAATCATACATAACTTAATTAATTTTCCTTAACGGTTTAATCAAGTAATTTACTTGGTCGATTAATAACGTAATTAGCTGATTAACTTACTTAGCTTGCTTAACAGCTAAGTTTCCTTTTCTGTTAAGTTTCCTTTAGATATTAAGTTTCTTAACTACTAAGTTTTCTTAACTGCTAAGTTTTACATAACCATTAAGTTTACTAAATTACTAAGTTTACTTAATCACTAAGTATTCTAATTTAACAGCTTCCTGGTTAAGAGTTCTAATTTCTAATGGAACTCGTATTAGTGTATTAACCCAATTCAACTTTAACGATAATCACGAGATCAAAACTCACAACGAATGACAAAGTATAGCCATATACAGGCAGCACTTAAACATCCGTTGGATTAGTTTCAATCAATCGAATATAGTACCGTGTCTGTGATTTGAGTTATTACCCCGATCACGAGCAGAGTTCCGAGGTTTAGGGGTTTTGGTGTTAGAACGACAGAACGAGAGAGAAATAAGTATCGATTTTCAATCAAAACTGGTGAATTAAATTCATCCCAGACCTGGCCCTTATATAGGCCAGTCTGGCTTCTCTCGCGCGTCGCGCACGGACCAGCCGTCCCTGGCGCATGGCGCAAGGATGGTTGGCCTTGCTTTGACTGCCACGTATCCCACGTAGGTCTGACACGTGGCGCAGTGTCGTGACACGTGTCCCTGGCCGCCCTTCTCGTCCAATCGCGCGTTTTTCTCGATTTTCATGCCGATACTTATCATGTATCCTTGGTTCTTGATTCCAATTGGTTTGGTTTTTATTTGCGAGTCTAATAAAGGTACTTTTGTGAGGGTTGGTTCACCCACCATCAGGTTTTCAAGTTTTATCGTGCACACTTTGAATTTTGTTTATGGATCTTTCCGAGGGTTGTTACACATGATGATGACTAGAACGTTGCAAGTATATCTCTTTTGATCATATATCTCTTTTGGCTTGAACCTAGTCACCTTGGAAATTATATCATTTCATCTCATTCATTTGACATCGACTTCTTGAACTAATTCAGTTGAACTATTGAGTACTATTTATGGTACAACTCGTATTCACAAAATTTGATGTTTTGATTATGTATCATTTTCCTTAATTGACTAAGACATAGCATAACTCTAGAGGAGACATCGTAGCCTAAATCTCGAGGACGAGATTTAAAACAAGGTGGGGAGGATGTAACATTTCATTTTTTATCATATAAGAATTATAGGTTGTTTAAATTTATTCACCATTAGTAACTAGTTTTATTTTTAATATAATTATTCAACCCATATAGTCTTAAAACTATTTTATATATATATTTGGTTGGAATGTTATACTAATTGGCTTGTATATGTGTGACATTTCTATTTTCTATATTAAAATAAAGTATATAAAACTTATATTATTAAACGGGTAGATTACGGGTAAGTTAACTGTTAGAAATATGAAGTATCTAGATGTGCCTAGTGACCGTCTAATAAGTAAATTATAAAAATGCATTATATTTGAACCTACTCCGTTTTTAATGAAACTTGGTTCAAAATGTAGACACAAATATTCTCGTTCTAATGACATACTCATTGTTTTATAAAACGCCAGATTTCAGAAGTTATAAGCGCCAAATAAATGAAGCAGCTGAATTAATTCTAAAAATAAAATAATTAAATAATTCAAACTAACATTTATTGTTAGTTGTCTACGTGTTTGAAAATCTAGTTGAGATGATGGACGTGTCATCTAAAGGGAATTTAGCATCAACTATATATAGAACATATGAGAGCTTCAAAAGTGCTCATTCTTTACGTCTTCTGTCTCGATCCCTTCTATCTCTTCACATATATTTTTTCCTTTTCTTTTAATTTAAATATATCACCAATAATAATAATAAAGCCCTGCCCCGTTTTAAGTGTATTAACTCCCGATCACCGATACCCTTTCCGATTGATCTGGAGCCCCATAACGCATGTCAAGGCTCTACCCGACTAAGTTCGTTGGGGTTCTGTCTCGTGACGTAGGGATAAGGTTGAATTAGGGTTACTATACTTAACACGAGTGCATATATATATATATATATATACTAGTCGTTTACCCGCGCGATGCGGCGGGAAACATATCAGTTGGGTTGGTGAGTTTAGGGCTATGTACGGGGCGGTTCGGTCTTAAGCCATAACCAAAACCAAATTCGCGATGCAACGGAAAACACAATACTTATTAGTAATTCTAAGGGTGTGCATGAGAAGGTTCAGTTCAGTTGGGTCATAACTAAAATCTAAATTTTTTTGCCTTAAAGAATGGGTCAGACAAGCTACATGTCATTTATTTTTATAGGGGTGTGAATTTCTAAAACGACTCGAAAATACGACATGAACCTAACACGAAATTCATGGGTTTAGGTTTAGTCTAAACAGGATCGGGTGAGTTTCAGGTTGAACTCGTTTAACACCCCCTAATTTTTATGCACATAGCTTTTATTTAAAAATAATGTTAATGTAAGGATAATTTTATCATAATCAAATTTCACAATAATAATCAAATTTCATTGTAATATCTATTTAATCCTAAGGGGGATGGGTCAACCTGACACGTACCAAAACTAACATGTTTCAACCCAAACCTATTTTGACCACCTCTACTTTTATGTCCCATCATAATCTAAAGCACGAAGATAACATAGTAGAATAGCTTTACAGAGAGTAGAGCGGCTATAGTTCATGTGTCCCAATATCGAGTGGCACTTTTACATCATTTGTATTTCTAATCCATAAATGGCTTACAAAATTCATTCTTATCATTTCAAAATAATCAAAACCTAAAACTTAAGTAGCACGATACAACAATCGGATGTCACATAGTCAATGCTTGAGTAGTTGTCAATCTTTTCCTATGTTATTTGTTTGATAAACATTTAACAAAATACTTTGGACTCAGAAGGATAACGTAGGCCACGGTACTTCATTACAACTTGAATGGACTTTTAAAACAGCACAAAAAAATCTGGGACTTAGTTCGGGCCCAAAAGGGCCTGGTCCCACATAAAAGAATATATGCTATAAAACCAATACTCCATTCATCAGCCACCATACTGTATGAAGCGTATACAATGTAAATTGCTTGGCTCGGCTACTTTTTGAAGCAAAAAAGTTCAATCTCATTGATGCTTGAATCATACCCCTTGTAGAGCAAATAACAAGCTCAAAGATGAACAAAAGTGAGGATTCTCAATTCTAAAATCTGCAAAGATTAAGCAAAAGATTAAAAAAAACTGAAGTAAGAAAAAAACAAATTACAAAAACAAACCTCATATTACAAAGAGCTAATTCAATAGAAGATCAAAAAATCACACTAAGAACTTCACTTCTCCAAAAGAATTTATATATTCAAGATGATATCATCTTCAAAACTAAAACTTTTGTAACACATAAATGATTAATCATTACTATAACATGCTACACTTTTAGATGGCTAACTATAAAAAAAAAGTAATAGTTACAAATGTACAAACACCCACTTCGTGCAAATCATCAACTTCTAAACATTTTAGTCTAACCAATTCTAAGAGAAAAGTAAGCAAACTGGTGGGTGAAATTTTTACAATTTAAAAATCTTTAAACAAGACAACATTACAAGACAACAAAGCACAACAAAAAAAAATTAAATTAATGAAAAGGATTACCACAATGGCCACAAAAGCTAAAAGGTCCCTTGCACCCACCCTACCCATATGGGATTGAAGAATTGCAGCCAAGACTTGCAGAGATTTTAGTAGACATCCAACTCCATGTCATCTGCTTGTCCATTGCTATGACCAATTCCATTGGGTCATCTTACGCTGCTCTAAGATTGCATATATACTACAGTCCCACCGGCAAAAATAATGTCACTTGGCAACAATAGTGTTTTCTTAAACCATGATAATACATTCATTTATTTTTTATACGCATAGGTTATGAAAAACTTATCTACAATTTATTTATTTTATGTCAAGGTTATACAAATTTTATCACTTTGCAATTTTATTTTGGTAAATCAGCAGTTATATTTTTTCCATTATATAGATTGTTAGATTTATTTTGAACCGTTTTGACCCGAACCAGTTCTGATCCGAATCATAATAGAAAGAAACAAAATTAGACAGCAAAATCGAAACTTTTACTTCAAACAGGTCGGTTTAGATTATGTCTAATCCCTAGCGGGTCAAACCATAAGAATAGCATAGCATAGAAAAAAATTTAACCAAATGAGTTTAAAGGTAATCCAGAGTGTACTTTTAACGCATAAAACCTTATAAATCGTTTTATTCAAAACATTTGTTTATTACATTAACAGAACTATTGTAATAATATTTGACACACTAATCGTCTACAAAAAAAGTGTTTCGGGTCTACTCTAATTTGACCAAATGAGTTAAAGGTAATCCAGAATGTACTTTTAATGCATAAAGCCTTCTAATCATTTTATTCAAAACATATGTGTTTACTACCTTAACGTAACTATTGCAGGTCCATGTGGTTAATAAAATTTGTTATGTGATTACTTAGTTTCTAGTTGTGCTAAAAACACAGTAAAAAAACCATTTTAAAATTAAACAAATCAAGGCACCTTTTAAGTAGTAATCTTGATGTTGTAAAACACAGAAAAAACCATTTTAAAATTTCACAGCTAAACATAAATGGCATAACTATAGATCTGCAGTCATTAGAAAAGATTCCCTTTGTAAGTCGGCTGACACTCGGACCACGATGAAGTTTCCCCCACAATTAATCAAATCAAGGCACCTGCTTCACTTAAAAGACCCATCGTGAAAAGACCAAAATCTGCTTCACTTAAAAGACCCGTCAAGGCACCTGCTTCACTTAACATAAACTCAGGCCTTGAATTCGCACTTGAGCAGCAAGAAACCGCAGGTTGGTTCATTCTCTCGGAAATTCACTCAGCCACAAACGATTTCGACGAAAGCCTAATCGTGGGCACCGGTGACTTCAGCATTGTGTACAAAGCTTACAAAATCTGCAGGAAGACTCCTGTCAGACGAAACATACTTGTATCAGGACAAATATTGGAACAAACATTTTTATCAATTTTCAAAAAAACACAAGTTTTGCATAGTCAATTGTGTCGTTAATTCAAAAATAGGGAAGTTACCTTGTTGCTGATTCCGACTGTAGGGCTTCGAAGCTTGATAGACGTCTTAGATTAGCTGTATGAGAATCAAAGAAGACGGATTTAAGGTTGCATGATACTACAATAAAACAAGTTACATCCATGTGGAATTTAATTTAATACAATATTACAATTACATAAAAAAATGATGATATCTGTGTTAAGGAAGCGCACTTAGTGATGCAAATATTACAAATTGTAGAAAAAACATATAAACTGACCTCTATCTTTTTGCTGTGCGGAAACACCTTGAACGGCGGTAAAAATCTCTGGTGTGAATACATAAACACCATAATTTATTCGGTCACTAACCTGTAGATCAGATAAATATTAGACGAAAAGAGTAATAATTTGATCCATTTTCATCCGGCTTGTTAACTCGATCCATTTTCTCCATTAAATCAAGGGTATTTCCATCTTTTTTTGTTAACTTAAAGGGCATTCGGAAAAACAAACCATTGGACGAAAATTGTAGCCAAACCTCAGGGACAAAAATGACATTTTACTCAAAAATAGATTATCAATTTATCAAATATGATTTCAAAACTGAAATAATTTTAATAATAACATAGCTTTTTGCATAAATGATGTAGGAAGTTTTTGCCATCAAAATACACTTTTGATGACTATCAACCCGTTCGTCCCATTTGACGTGTTAATAAAACACAACCCAAATCAATCCCTTCATAAGTAAACGCGTCAAAATGGCCAAACAGCTCAGAAGAGGCAATTAGTCTCCTGAATAACAAGCTTACCCACCAGCGATAGATCTGATGACACATCAGATGGATCAACAAGCTGGTTATCCTGATCCACAGCTTGTCTCTTCGTTTGAAGAAAAGTATCATCAGGAACCGAGTACGTAATCAACGATTTTTGTTGCAATCAGACAGTGTCCACTGGGGTTATGACCTTCAAAAAGTTGAACAAAAAGAGAAAAAGATACATAGCAATGATGTGTTTCAAAGTTGAAATGTACCTGCTTTGGAGCATGATTGGTTTTTCCTTTAAACGGCCTTCTTCTTCACAGAAAATCATGCCAACAGAGAATATAGTTTTCTGGAAAGATTATAACAAATACAAGAAATGTGTCATAGCTAATATTAAACTTCAAATACTTAAGAAAAACACAAACACACAAATTCTAGGTTTAGAACAACTCAATCAATATTGTAAAATTCAAAACTCACGGTGCCCTAACTAACACTCAAAATTTGAACTTGATAGCACAAATTCAGATATAATAATAATAGTAGATGTAATGAATGACCTGTGAGGCTAGTGGCTTATCGAATTGAAGTTGAAATGGAACGATTCTCGACACGTCTTCTTCATCTTTTTCCATGTTGATTAGTGAGCGAGTGAGTGTTATACGAGGTTTTTGAATGATGCGACTCGGATGAGAGGGCTTTTAAAACCTTGAATCAAAACGAAACTAACAACAAATAAAGATGGACATACGAAGTTAACAGACCTGCTAAACAGGAGATCTGGATCATCTAGATCTGGATCATTCACTGAGCAACTGAAAAAATCAAAAAATTCGTAAACAAATAAGAAGATTCGTAAAAATATATAGGGTTCTTAACCATGAGTTTAGAATTACAGTAGCAATCAACATAATCCAGTACCAGAATCAAGTAAACCACAGAAACCATACCTCTCAGCCTCTTGTCCATTTGATTGTAGCACCCTAACAACGATTTCAGGTCGAAAATCCTTCAAGAATCTGCCTAATTTTGTGTTTTAGGGTTTCAAAAAAGGGTTTCTCTGGAGAAGAAAGAATAGTGACAGAAACTGAAAAATGGATAGTGAGAGAATAGGTAATGGGTGTCTTGGGATGAGCAAAGGGATTCAAAATTTGAAATGCCGCCCAAAATGCTTTTCGCCGCCCAAGGATTTAAGATTGTTATTATTTGTGAGTGAGGGTAGAATAGGAAAACCAAATTACGTTGTGCTTTAGAAGATTGTACATCATGCTTTAGGAGTGTTTTAAGGAAATTTTTATGGACTTTAAGAAGTCCTTCCTATATGCTTTATAAAGTAGTATAGATATATTTTAAAATAGCTCAGGTGTTATACACAGGATTTATACCAGGAGGCTTTCTAGTTGAACCCTAAAGTTACAAAGTGAGTCAATTCTCTTTTGTCACATTGTTATCACCTTTTTATGATACCTTTATATGTAAAAAATTTTTACAAAAATCCTAAATGTTTATCAGTTATACTTACAGTGATTAAGTTTTTATATTCTGCAATAGTTGCCTGTATGTGGGGTTTTTATACATTACTTGACCCTCGTTACCATTGGTCAAAAAGTTAGCCAATAGTAACATGACCACAAGCACAGGAGGGAAATTGTGCCCCAGTGGCCATAGCCTATAACTAATATTAGTTTTACATTAAATAATTGTCACACCCCGACCACGTAGAACATACAAAACGTGGCGGAAACATCGGGGAGTGTTGTAACAGAATTAATGTTTCACAACCATGGAAATTTAAGTTTCGATTTATTGATTAAAAGTGTTACAATGTCTTAACAAACAAGGAAATACAACATAATTAACTAGTCTGCATCTTTTATTGTCACTAAGGCCCATGTCCGCCTAAGTGTATCTTGATCAATCCTATGCTTCATTTCCTGAAAAACACATGTGAAAATATGGTACGTCAGCATAAAAATGCCGATGAGATACATAGCTTTTGTGAAAATAGGTTTCATGACTTATGCTTGAGAAAATGTTTAGTCATGAACCTTGTTATTTGCTTTGTTTTGTAAATCATTTGAAAAACGATAAGATCAGATGATATGTATAAATAAATGTAAGGTTAAATGAATAACCATGTAAAATGAGTTTGTATAAGATAAGTTGTTTGTAAAACAATGTATTGTGAAAAGTATGTTATTTGTATAAAATGTTATATGTATCAAACTGAAATGATTCAAATAACGCTACGATATGTAATACCATACAAACACTTATATATAGGAAGTACCAGCGGCGTATCCACCATGCTTGTATCATATTACACACGCATCGTTACTTAATCACTTAATCAAACCAAACCAATCAATGTAAGATGTCTATGTTTAACCAATTGCCAAATGTATTGAATAATATGTCAAAGTGTTTATGTCAAGATGTAGATCAAGTAATGTAAAACAAATGTGATATGTATGGCTAGTGGAATGCATCAACTAAACCATAGGTGAAATGCACAAAACAAAGTATTGAAGTAAAACTTGGTTTAAATCAAAGTTATGTTTTGTGGGAAATGCATGATCAAATGTCAATCATGTTAAAATGTCTATGTCGAAATGTCTATGTCAAATGTCTATGTCAAAATGTCTATGTCAAAATGTCATGTATGGCTAGTGAAATGTCTCAACTAAACCATATGCACAAAAGCAAAGTATTGAAGTAAAACTGTGTTTAAATCAATATTATGTCTTGGGTAAATGCATGATCAATGTAAATCATGTAATGTGTAAATGCATGATCAATGTAAATCATGTAATGTGTAACCAAACTGATCTGTATGGCTAGTGATAAATATCACTAAACCATATGCACAAGAACATAGTATTGAAGTAAAACTTGGTTTAAATCAACGTTATGTTTTGTGTAAATGCATGCTATACTGAATATGAACATTTATGCGGTGTGTTATAATGCATACATCCAAGCCTTGCGACTGTGGTGATAAACCCTTAAACAAATTAAAGGTCTATCTGTGTAAATATCATCGAATTCGGTCATTCCTTTCTGTCCCCTTTCCCTGGGATGTCCGGAACGGGAGTTGTCAATTCCTATGGTACCACTACCTACTAACGAACGGCGTACCTAATGTTAATGAATGTATTGTCCCATTTAAACAAACCAAATGTCATACCAAAATGTAGGCATGTGATGAAATGAATCTGTACTAAGTATGCAACAAATGAACATACATAGCATGTGATGTGTTGTGATGTAAAATGATGTACTAAGTAATGCACACAATGGGCACACCTAGCATAAAATGTTATGTAAAACGATGTACTAAGTAATGCACACAATGGGCACACCTAGCATAAAAACAATGAAATCATGTACTATAATGTACTAACAAACATAGCAGATATATGATGTGAAAACAGGAAAGCTTGAAAGTAACAAGTAGGCACATGTGTTCCACCCCAAAACAGTTTGGAAAACAGTAAAAGAGGGGTCTATGTACTCACTTGAGATTGCTCAGAAGTCCTAGGATAACCACCAAGCAATGCTAGAGATCACGGAAATCAAACGGCACCTAATATAGGTAACTATGTTAATTAACCGGACCTAAATCGAAAGATTGGGTAGCATTAGGGTTTGTAAACCAAATGAGTGTAGGAACTCATATGATATGGTTTAACAAAGCCTACATACTAAATGAAACTTAACCTAAGTGTCTACGACCCATTACGACCCGTTTAGGTAGCTTATGCTACTTTAACGCGTCGTTCGCGTGAAACGCGTTCGGACCGCCTAACTAGCCCTATGACAAGTGTTATATGCCTAAACATGTTACATAATCAGTTATGTGACAAAGGTTTAGGTTACATATGCTTAATTACCAATTATACATGAAAAGGGTATTCTGGTAATTTACCTAAGGCATATAAACTACCTATCATACAACTACTCAAACGATGTGACCATAGGGTATAACCTCGGAAGGTTATTCCCTACCTACTATGGTCACCTAATGTATTTGGTCGGATCCTAATGATCGACCAAATGGGTCGGGTTCGAAGGTATAGGCGATTTATCAGATCGCCTACCCTACGACCCTAGACAACGTGGTAATCAGTGGGCATAGTCCCAAGGGACTATGACCAACGTGATTACACTCACGTTGCGAAGTTCAAACGAACTTCGCATTGACCATTACTGGTCAACGCTGAAAGTCAAACAAAGTTTGACTTTCGGACTCGAAAAGCAATAAAATAAGGAAAAGAACGAAAGAATACTTACGAAGGGTCCCCGAATGCTAATCTCGATCCAAGAACTCAGGTATGAAACAATGGTTTCAACTTAGAGCTCTCAAATCAAGATTCTTGTAAGAAATGAGGTTGGGGTGGTTGGGTATTTATAGGAATACCCGAACCGTTAGGATCGTTTCATGGAAAACGTGCCATGAATCCAACCCGTACAAGTGTCGGGACCTTATGGTGGCTTAAAATGGTTCTTATCCGCTGACTAGACGATTAGGAATGTGTGGTTAAGAATCGAACAGGTGGGACCTGCTGTTAAAAACATTGGATCTGGTCTAGGAGTTGCTTTACGGACCTCAAGGTCATTGAGGTTGAGGTCCGTAAGCTTAAGTTTGGCAGAATTGGCAGATTTGGTTCCTGTCATGAAATCAGCCCGTTTTCGACACGTTTAAGGCCCGTTAACCCCATTTCAAAGCTCTAAAACGAAGTTAAAGTATAGGGAACTTAAAATGTGTTCAAAAATATCTCGGATGTCGGTTCGTTTAGCCGTACGAACGCGATGTTCGCTTAATTACGACGGAATGCGCATAAGCGCGAAAAACGATCCAAATGACGAAACGAATGGATTTTTCTTATGCAAAACACTAAAATAAAATATTATAGTGCTTACATAAATTTTTGGATGTCCGGATGTATTCAGAACGTAAGTTATGCGTAAAAATGCAAACTTGTGCACTTTTTGACGCTTTTAGTCCCTGAATGACACAAAGGTTTATTTTAGCATACCGAACACCTCAAAGCCTATTTCTAAGCTATGTAAAGGATATTTATGGTATGTTTAACTTATGGTCATGTTCCGGAATGTCTGTTACAGTTCAAATTGGCATACTTTCGCAGTTTGTCAACTTTAGTCCCTGTAAGCGATTTAACTTGATTTTGCCATACCAAAGCCTTCAAAACTTATTTCTAAGTTAAGTAAAGGTTATTTAAGGTATGTTAAGCCTATGTTACTATTCCGGAGTGTTTGTTGCATTAAACTGGTTATATTTACGCATCGGTGCGCGTATAACCTTCCAGAAAGCGATTTAGAGTTTGAAATTGAACAAGAATTGATATGTGCAAATGATACACATATTTTTACAAATCCCAAGTATTTAATATAATATTTCATTGGTTCGGTATTTGTTTGATGGCCGTGGAGGCACAGGTGTTACAGTCTCCTCTACTTTAGGAAATTTCGTCCCGAAATTTATTTAGAGGAAACTTGTGAGAGCTTGAAAGCATGAAGTTGAAAAGATCGAACAACATTGGTTAGGGTTCTGAACTTCTAGTAACTTTAATAACATCATGATTGCAATGTAAGAGGGATACTTATATACAAGTATATGAAGCGTCATTGGTGCGTCCACCGTACCTCCAGTACATCGTTCTTATTTCGTTATTGTTGTCACTATCGGTTCTTACACATAATAAATCTTACTAGGTTTCTGTGCACTAAATTTCTTAATTATGTACGCGTCCATAATCAGACAATTCCTTGCACAGTTCACACAGTTTATTTTATAATGTGTAGGGTAAAACCAAATGAACAATCCTGTGATGAGTGTGACTAGACCGCCATAGAGTCCTTTTGACTAAATCAATAAATGATCTAAATAGACTATCAAGGAGTCTGTCCAGCTACATCATTAGATGTCGTCCTTTAACCAAATTGTGAATCAATCCTTTTGACTAGACCACTAAAAGGGTCTCTTATGAATCATGGAGTAGTACTATAAAATCCAAGGGTCTTAACTATTACATAGAAGCCCATTAAGGATTTAAGGTAGTACCTTTTTGAATATCCTACTACGAATCCCTCATATGAAGATATGAAAGATTCTACGAGGATTTGGATAACGAATATCCAGAGTATACCAAAAACACAAAAATGCATAAATGAAAACACAAAATATGCAAACACATAATCACATAACCACAAAATTGTTTGTTAATTTGTCTTGTTACTTGTGTACATGCATTTAAAGCACACTAGGAATCCATTCAGCGGATTTCATTTGGTACTTTAAACGTTATCAAGAATCTAACTATAAAGATAGAAAGATTTTTGAAGAGAAAATTCGATTTCGATTACTAGAACCCGAAATGTTCGAATTAAGGTACAAAAGGAATCCAATTAAGGACTCTGATTTGAATGATAATCATCCACAAGGATCTAATTGTGACGATAAAAAGATCCCATATGAATTTTAGAAGTTGAAGATGTTTTGAAACCTTGCACTGGATGTGCTTAGGTCAAAACATGATGTAAAATGCTTATGAAGTTGAGATGCTTGATATGTCAAGGCGACATATGAAGCAGAATTTTGAAGGTTAAGTCAATGTATGAGGAAAATATTTTTGAAAACTATGCATGGGGTTCTTTTAAGAAAAATGTGTTTAACGTTTTTGAAACCTTATATATAATACTTTTGAAATAAAGTAGGTGTATTAGATAGATATATTTACAAAAATGTTTTAAAATCATGAGAGATGAATTTTGAAATTATGTATAAGGTTTTTGAAAGATATGAATGATGCTTTTCGAAATCATGCACTTGATGAGAAAATGTACTGTGTTAATATTGTTTTCAGACTATATGAAATATTTTGAAATTAGGAAGGTTGGTTTTGATAACATGGCCAATGTTTTTGAAATAACATAGACAATGCATCAAGAAAAATTGTTTTCAAACTATATGAAATGTTTTGAGATCATGAAGATTGTTTTGAAATACTTGTACTGTGTATGTTGAAAATTCAAAACGTGATGGGTATGAGATTTGAAAATATCCTTAGTTATCTAACCAAGGATTCAAAGGCACAGATGTGCGAAAAGCACGATTACTCATAATGTCACTTAATTTTCTGTACTTTGTTTCTTAGAGTGAAACGAGTACTTAAAATTTTCGAGGGAATCATGAGCAATCATTTGAAAGAGAGAAATCACAAGAGTAGTTTGTAAGGTACATAGTTCCTTGATGTAGGTATCATAGGAAAAGCCATACACACCTAGCAGGGGGTTGAGCTGGTTGGTTGAGGACGGCTTTACCATTGTGAGCGACCATGGCGAAGTTCTGAGAAGCCTTTCGCTTCTTTGACTTCTTAGGGGATCGTTCATCCATGGTCTTTGATTCCTCGATTGGTTTATTGGCTGATGGTGTTGTCGCCTGACTAGGTCCTGCCTGTCTTGGTGACTCTTGAGTGGCTTCATCCTGGAGATGATACATGGCAGTAGCTAATTCAACAGTCTTCAGGACTACTTCGCCTATTCGCTGAGCGAATTTGGCAGTCTGCTTGGATATCTGGGCGTCATCGTGATGAAGAGACATTCTTGAAGAAAAATAAAGGCATAGGGAGAAACAGGTGAAAGGTTTATTGGATAATCGATACAGAATGGTAACGAATGAAAATTGCGATCATTTGTTTTGTTACCTAAGGCAAACAAATGAGACGGTGACTAATCAAGGTAAACAGGTCTTATTAATGTATCACTGAAGACATGCTCGCCTATAAGTGAACACTCATCCCAAGAATTCCCAGGTAAGCACAACTGGTCTCGCGTCTGATGAGATGTATACGAAGTGCTTGCCTAGACAGAAAACCCAGAATACAGGCATTCACCCTTCCAGTTTGCACGTGTTCACATTATTTAAAACCCAAAACCTTGACGAGATTTTGAAAATTCAAAGGGATTCAAAACCATATAACAGAGAGTTCAAAACCTTACCATAGAGGGTTCAAAACCTAGTAATCAATCATCCTAGAACAGATGATTAGTTTTCAAAGCGGTTCTGAAATTTATGTTCTTGTTGTGATCGTCGCCTAAGGATAGGTGACGGTATTGTTTTATGACTAAACGCAAGTAAACTCGCGTTAGGGTCCTAAGAAGGTTATAGACTAGGTCAAAGCATTACTAATAACCTAATTCCCTATAACCATTGGCTCTGATACCATCTTTTCTGTCACACCCCGACCACGTAGAACATACAAAACGTGGCGGAAACATCGGGGAGTGTTGTAACAGAATTAATGTTTCACAACCATGGAAATTTAAGTTTCGATTTATTGATTAAAAGTGTTACAATGTCTTAACAAACAAGGAAATACAACATAATTAACTAGTCTGCATCTTTTATTGTCACTAAGGCCCATGTCCGCCTAAGTGTATCTTGATCAATCCTATGCTTCATTTCCTGAAAAACACATGTGAAAATATGGTACGTCAGCATAAAAATGCCGGTGAGATACATAGGTTTTGTGAAAATAGGTTTCATGACTTATGCTTGAGAAAATGTTTAGTCATGAACCTTGTTATTTGCTTTGTTTTGTAAATCATTTGAAAAACGATAAGATCAGATGATATGTATAAATAAATGTAAGGTTAAATGAATAACCATGTAAAATGAGTTTGTATAAGATAAGTTGTTTGTAAAACAATGTATTGTGAAAAGTATGTTATTTGTATAAAATGTTATATGTATCAAACTGAAATGATTCAAATAACGCTACGATATGTAATACCATACAAACACTTATATATAGGAAGTACCAGCGGCGTATCCACCATGCTTGTATCATATTACACACGCATCGTTACTTAATCACTTAATCAAACCAAACCAATCAATGTAAGATGTCTATGTTTAACCAATTGCCAAATGTATTGAATAATATGTCAAAGTGTTTATGTCAAGATGTAGATCAAGTAATGTAAAACAAATGTGATATGTATGGCTAGTGGAATGCATCAACTAAACCATAGGTGAAATGCACAAAACAAAGTATTGAAGTAAAACTTGGTTTAAATCAAAGTTATGTTTTGTGGGAAATGCATGATCAAATGTCAATCATGTTAAAATGTCTATGTCGAAATGTCTATGTCAAAATGTCATGTATGGCTAGTGAAATGTCTCAACTAAACCATATGCACAAAAGCAAAGTATTGAAGTAAAACTGTGTTTAAATCAATATTATGTCTTGTGTAAATGCATGATCAATGTAAATCATGTAATGTGTAACCAAACTGATCTGTATGGCTAGTGATAAATATCACTAAACCATATGCACAAGAACATAGTATTGAAGTAAAACTTGGTTTAAATCAACGTTATGTTTTGTGTAAATGCATGCTATACTGAATATGAACATTTATGCGGTGTGTTATAATGCATACATCCAAGCCTTGCGACTGTGGTGACAAAGCCTTAAACAAATTAAAGGTCTATCTGTGTAAATATCATCGAATTCGGTCATTCCTTTCTGTCCCCTTTCCCTGGGATGTCCGGAACGGGAGTTGTCAATTCCTATGGTACCACTACCTACTAACGAACGGCGTAGCTAATGTTAATGAATGTATTGTCCCATTTAAACAAACCAAATGTTATACCAAAATGTAGGCATGTGATGAAATGAATCTGTACTAAGTATGCAACAAATGAACATACATAGCATGTGATGTGTTGTGATGTAAAATGATGTACTAAGTAATGCACACAATGGGCACACCTAGCATAAAATGTTATGTAAAACGATGTACTAAGTAATGCACACAATGGGCACACCTAGCATAAAAACAATGAAATCATGTACTATAATGTACTAACAAACATAGCAGATATATGATGTGAAAACAGGAAAGCTTGAAAGTAACAAGTAGGCACATGTGTTCCACCCCAAAACAGTTTGGAAAACAGTAAAAGAGGGGTCTATGTACTCACTTGAGATTGCTCAGAAGTCCTAGGATAACCACCAAGCAATGCTAGAGATCACGGAAATCAAACGGCACCTAATATAGGTAACTATGTTAATTAACCGGACCTAAATCGGAAGATTGGGTAGCATTAGGGTTTGTAAACCAAATGAGTGTAGGAACTCATATGATATGGTTTAACAAAGCCTACATACTAAATGAAACTTAACCTAAGTGTCTACGACCCGTTTAGGTAGCTTATGCTACTTTAACGCGTCGTTCGCGTGAAACGCGTTCGGACCGCCTAACTAGCCCTATGACAAGTGTTATATGCCTAAACATGTTACATAATCAGTTATGTGACAAAGGTTTAGGTTACATATGCTTAATTACCAATTATACATGAAAAGGGTATTCTGGTAATTTACCTAAGGCATATAAACTACCTATCATACAACTACTCAAACGATGTGACCATAGGGTATAACCTCGGAAGGTTATTCCCTACCTACTATGGTCACCTAATGTATTTGGTCGGATCCTAATGATCGACCAAATGGGTCGGGTTCGAAGGTATAGGCGATTTATCAGATCGCCTACCCTACGACCCTAGACAACGTGGTAATCAGTGGGCATAGTCCCAAGGGACTATGACCAACGTGATTACACTCACGTTGCGAAGTTCAAACGAACTTCGCATTGACCATTACTGGTCAACGCTGAAAGTCAAACAAAGTTTGACTTTCGGACTCGAAAAGCAATAAAATAAGGAAAAGAACGAAAGAATACTTACGAAGGGTCCCCAAATGCTAATCTCGATCCAAGAACTCAGGTATGAAACAATGGTTTCAACTTAGAGCTCTCAAATCAAGATTCTTGTAAGAAATGAGGTTGAGGTGGTTGGGTATTTATAGGAATACCCGAACCGTTAGGATCGTTTCATGGAAAACGTGCCATGAATCCAACCCGTACAAGTGTCGGGACCTTATGGTGGCTTAAAATGGTTCTTATCCGCTGACTAGACGATTAGGAATGTGTGGTTAAGAATCGAACAGGTGGGACCTGCTGTTAAAAACATTGGATCTGGTCTGGGAGTTGCTTTACGGACCTCAAGGTCATTGAGGTTGAGGTCCGTAAGCTTAAGTTTGGCAGAATTGGCAGATTTGGTTCCTGTCATGAAATCAGCCCGTTTTCGACACGTTTAAGGCCCGTTAACCCCATTTCAAAGCTCTAAAATGAAGTTAAAGTATAGGGAACTTAAAATGTGTTCAAAAATATCTCGGATGTCGGTTCGTTTAGCCGTACGAACGCGATGTTCGCTTAATTACGACGGAATGCGCATAAGCGCGAAAAACGATCCAAATGACGAAACGAATGGATTTTTCTTATGCAAAACACTAAAATAAAATATTATAGTGCTTACATAAATTTTTGGATGTCCGGATGTATTCAGAACGTAAGTTATGCGTAAAAATGCAAACTTGTGCACTTTTTGACGCTTTTAGTCCCTGAATGACACAAAAGTTTATTTTAGCATACCGAACACCTCAAAGCCTATTTCTAAGCTATGTAAAGGATATTTATGGTATGTTTAACTTATGGTCATGTTCCGGAATGTCTGTTACAGTTCAAATTGGCATACTTTCGCAGTTTGTCAACTTTAGTCCCTGTAAGCGATTTAACTTGATTTTGCCATACCAAAGCCTTCAAAACTTATTTCTAAGTTAAGTAAAGGTTATTTAAGGTATGTTAAGCCTATGTTACTATTCCGGAGTGTTTGTTGCATTAAACTGGTTATATTTACGCATCGGTGCGCGTATAACCTTTCAGAAAGCGATTTAGAGTTTGAAATTGAACAAGAATTGATATGTGCAAATGATACACATATTTTTACAAATCCCAAGTATGAAATATAATATTTCATTGGTTCGGTATTTGTTTGATGGCCGTGGAGGCACAGGTGTTACAATAATTAATAAATTCAATGCATGATTGAAATAAATCTAAATAGTGTATATATAAAATAGAGCTTTATTAATCATTATTATAGTATATTAGTTACATTAAAGAAAATATATATAATAAACCTAAATTACTATTAACATTATAAAATAATGTTAGTCTATAAATGTATACCATAATAAAATATGTCAAATATGATATATTCTACTATACTAAGATTATATTTTTAATCTTAGTCATGTTAATATATTAAATAATATCTTAATTATTTAATTAATATATTATATTTGATAAAGTTATAGCTATTAATTTGACAGAAAATTATATATTTCATTTTCTGAGTTAATGGTTTTGTGCCATAGAAAATATATTTGACAAAGTAATGTCATGGGACACTACTAAGTTCGGAGTCATTAGTTTAAAGAATGATCAACAGTGATATGAACAGTAATATGACCAGAGTCACTAGTTGAGAGAATGATCAACAGTGACATGACCAAAAGCACTAGTGGTGAGAACAATCAACAGTGTTATGACCAGAGTCACTAGTTGAGAGAACAATCAACAGTGTTATGACCAGAGTCACTGGTTGAAAGAATGATCAACAGTGATATGACCAAAGTCACTAGTTGAAAGAATGATCAACAGTGATTTGACCACCGTCACGGGAATCGTCTAGTGACCGATACCATTGAATCATAATAAGATATATTTTATATTTATTAATTGATAAACTTCACTATTGAATGAAAGTTAGCCAATGAGTAATATGACCACTGTCACATCGGAATTGCCACCATGTGACAAATACTGATTGAGTTTTAGGTAAATATAAACAAATATAAAAACTCTTAATACTATAAAGTATAACAATATATTTTATAAAAATGGAATGAACTCGCTAGTATTTATTACTGATAAAATGTTTTCAAAATGTGTTTCAGGTAATTTGTTGTTATGATAATAGAAGCCAGCTACGGAGCACTAAAGGCTTAAATAAAGTGGTTATAAACACCTGAATAAAAGAAGAAAATTATGTTTTATTTATTTGGGTTTATCCATATAAAACAATTGAATTAAATATGGGTTTTAGCCCATTTGTTTAATAATAAAAGTTCGGTGTTTTATAAACTCTAAAATTATTTCCTAACTACGATCCTGATGAAAATTTTTCCACTGCGTAATTAATAAACACCGATACCATCTGACTGGTTCACGGCTCCCGCTCCCAGGGTGGGGTCGGGGGCTGTGACAGAAGGTGGCATGAGCACCTTCTGTCACGACCCCCGACCCCGCCCTTGGACAGGAGCGGGTGCCGCGAGCAGCCAGGTGGTACCGGTGGTTATTTTGAAAAGTATTACAGCGGAAATTTCATCAGGACCATGAGTTAGGAAAAATATCAGAGTTTTTGAAACACCGGATTTTATTTATTAAACAGATGGGAATAAACCCATATTTTACAAAGATAGCTTTAGTATTGGGATAAACCCGAATACATAGAACAACAATTAATTTAATTCATTTGATAAAATAAGCCACTTCTGTAAGCCTTGTTGGTGCCGTATCCAACTCTTATTCCGATCTACTTTAATTACCTGAAATGCGTTTTAAAAAGGTTTTGTCAGCAAGAAATACTGGTGAGTTCATTCATTTTTATATAAAATGACGCATTGTTATAGATTACAGCATAAGAACGATTACAATGGCTACTATCTTATAGTTATCTAGCGCCGTGTCACACCTTGGTGACGATGGTCATACCACTATTGGGTCCTTTCACCCAAGTAGTGATGATTATCACAGTTAGGTTTGTTTACCTAACCGTGAGAAATTAGTAATGTGCACAATACCCCACTTGCCAGTGATTTAAGATAACCAAGACTTAATCACTGTAATTATAACTTTGAAAATAATTTGAGGTTTAGTAAAATAGTTGATAAAAAGAGAATGACTCACCTTGTTAGCATATAGTCTTGATTTAATAAGCCTCCTGATTCTATGCTTTCTGATAACTAATCATCTACTTTTATAGTTCTGAATCTTCTGATGAGTAAACATCTTGTTTGATTGTAAGTGTATAGTGCAGAATTTTCTGGGAGTTAAACATTTAGTTTAACAGAGTGGAATACGTATTAGTGTTATACCAAATCAAACCTAACGATGGTCACGAGATCAGAACCTTAACGAAATTCACAAAGTATAGTCTTGTTTAGACAACACTTTGGCATTCATTTCAGAACCTTAACGAAATTCACAAGGTATAGTCTTGTTTAGAAAGGACTTTGGCATTCGTTAGTTGGTTCACGAATCGATCGGACAGAATATCGCATTGGTGATTATTGGTTAGAACACCAACGTATAGAGAGAAGAATAGAAGAAATGAGCAAAGAACAATGAATCCTAAGCTTCCTATTTATAGGTAGGAAATATGAAATTTCCAGGAAGTTTCCTATATACTTTTCTAGGAAGTTACCTATACATTTTCTAGGAAGCTTCCTACCTACATATATATCCTCTTACACCTTCCTTGCACCTTCCTTTGATATTATCTATCTCATATATATTTATTTTCATGTATATCTATCTAGGTGTTTAATTTACTTAATTAATCTTACTTAGCTTAATTAATTTTGCTTAGCTTAATTAATCTTGTTTAACTTAATTAATCTTGCTTAGCTTAATTAATCTTACTTAGCATAATTAATCTTGCTTAACTAATTAATTAATCCTACTTAACTGATTAATTTTCCTTAACGGTTTAATCAAGTAATTTACTTAGCCGATTAATTAAATAACATAATTAGCTGCTTAACTACTAAGTTCTACTTAACCATTAAGTTTACTTAATTGCTAAGTATTCTAGTTCGACAGCTCCCCAAGTATGAGTTCTAATTCTAGATACAATGGAACTCGTATCAGTATATTAACTCAATTCAACTTTAATGATAATCACGAGATCAAGACACACAACGAATGACAAAGTATAGCCGTATATAGGCAACACTTAAACATCCGTTGGATCAGTTTCAATCAATCGGATTTATACCGTGTCCGTGACTAGAGTTGTTACCCTGATAACGAGCAGAGTTTCGGAGTTTTAGGGCGTTGTGCAAAGAAACGAAGATACGAGAGAGAGTAAGTTCGTCAAAATTTGATTGAACTGGTGCACCGATTTCAGTCCCACTGCTGCCTGTTATATACCCCAAACTGGCACCCCCTGCGAGTTGCGACAACCTGATTCTTCAACGTATCGCGGGAGACACCCACCTAGCCTGGACCTGCCACGTGTCCAGTATAGGCCTGACACGTGGCGCCTTGCCGTGACACGTGTCTTTGGCCACCTTTTTCGTCAAATCGTGCGTTTTTCTCGATTCTCGTGCTGATACTTATCCCGTAAGCTCGGGTCTTGATTCCATTTGGTTCGGTTTATAATTGCGAGTTTAATAAAGGTACTTTTGTGCGGGTTGGTTCATCAACCATCAGGTTTTCAAGTTTTATCGTGCATACTTCGGATTTTGTTTATGGATCTTTCCGAGGGTCGTTACATCCTCCCCACCTTGTTTTAAATCTAGTCCTCGAGATTTGCTGCAACAAGTGTCGTTACTTTTGTCTTATCTTCGATTCCCATGTATATTCTTGTCCACATTTTAAAATCCTACTTCATCTTGACCAGATACAATCTCATATGCTTTGGAATTGACTTGCAAGGTCTTTTAATGGACTTAAAATTTTCATTTAACTTTATATCTTGATGAGGTATCACTAAATATTCATTAGCTAAGTATTTCCTTAAGTTTTATACATGAAATAAAACATGTATACCTGCCATTTCCTTTGGAAATTTTAACTGATAAGCTACTGGCCCAATCTTTTAATAATTTCAAACGACCCAACAAATCTCGGGCTTAGCTTTTCTTTCTTACTGAATCTGACTATTCCTTTTCACACACAGAGAGACTTTCAGTAGTATCCTTTCTCTGATAATAGTATGCCGTGAGGATGATGACTAGAACGTTGCAAGTATGGTAAATAAGCGATAACACTTGGCCACTGTCATTTCTTGTTTATTGGCACTACTGGGTTATAGAATATGATCCATCATGTGAATACTAATTACCATGTTCTTTGATAAAAGCTATTCATTTTTAATCATGAATTAAGAAGATTCTATTTATGGGAAATACAATGATAATTACCTCTCCGGCAAGAACCAGGTAAGATGGGGTATATGATATGTCAAACAAGTGATAGAATTCCCTAAATTGTATCATGACCTGGTATCTGGCTTATTTTTCGAAATATGAATCTTTTAAATACGTTAACCTTATGCAAGGTTTGTATATTACAATATGTGAAATATATGATTATATAGATATGTATATCTATAAGTAAATCCAAAAACCATAAGGATTGATAATTTAAAATACATCACGAGCCTGTGTGTCAATAGTAATTCTAGAATTTTTATCAGGAATCTCTCGTATACATCTATAATTCCGACATCAAAAACTATTCCATTTGATCACCCGTCTCGTAACTCGTGCGACAAGATGAACGATGTGAACCCTTAAAGTTGGGACGCCATCTAAAGTATAAGAATTCCCTCTGCATTACCTTAGATTATTAACTCATTAGGAAAAGTTGTGCTAAGTACAAAACGTCTTAAAACCTACGCTAATCAGAGTAATTCTACTTTCTTTAAGAACTCTTGCGAAGATAATAGTAACCGCGACTAGATGCACCTACAAAGACTCTCTTCACCTATAAAGATTACCAGTAATAAAGAAACTGTTACGAAATACATAGACTATAAAGGACTAAAGTTATCCAAACCATTAGTATATATGTTAAGAAGAATGAAGTACGATATGCTTCAAAATTTAGACATTAAGATAGTGAAACCCGATCTTCAAAACACCTGATCACGACGTATGCCATGAAATGGAAAGAACTGGCAGAAAGGAAATTTTTTCTGTTTCATAAAAAGGAACAAATGGAAAAAATGATTCCTGAGATGATTGCTGAATTAGGTTGAGATTTGCAAGCCAACTGGAGAAGTGACCACAAGGAGACAAGACATACCAGCCGACGAAGTTTGTCTCTGTGATGAAAGCTGCAAGTTATGCACGGAAGTAAGACATAGCGTATATGATCTTGGTGATCATTAACAAAGAACTGAAAGAAATTCCGACCGACGTTTCCCAGAGGATCTACTTAGACTATCACCCGATCGTGAGAAGAAACTTAGAATTCATCAGAGACTAGGAACAACACCGATTGTTATATCACAAAGTTAAGACTAATATAGTAGTTAATGCTTTAAGTCATAAGTTTCATAGGAAACCGAATCAAGTTGTAACACCTCGTAAAAATCACGTCCAATAAAGTATTGACACGTGTAATAAACCCTAATGAAGTCAAATGTTGAAATTAAGGGACTAATTTTTCGAAAAATCAAAAACTTTGATTATGAAAGGACTGGAGGTATTAGCATACCTAAAATAAGTTTCTAAATAACCTTTTACGGTTTTATATTCACAAATGAGCCACTTGTTGATCAAGTGTAGCCATGTGCGTAATTAATTGAAAGCTTGCGCAATAAAGGGTTAAAAGCGTCAACATGTAAATTCTTACCTCTGAGTGACCTTTTAACAAACTGAGAGCTCATGATATTTTATTATACTCTCGGGAATGCTAACCATTGGCCATCCAAGGCTTTTATGCCTAAAAGTGAAGTTACGCGCAACTTTGCAAGTATAAGGGACTAAAAGTGTCAATATGTTTAATTATACCTCTGAATGACCTTCTATCAAGCCCGAAGCATTATGATGTTTAATAATACTTTCAAGAATGCCTAATATGGATTAGATGAGGCTTCAATGCTATTAAATGATGATATACGTAAGTTTGCGCATTAGAGGGACCTAAAGCGTCAAACTGCTAAAGTATGCCGATTCGTATGTTATCGGACCTTCCGGTATATGAACATGAGTTAAACATACCCTATTTATCCTTAATATAGCTTAGATATAGGCTTAGAGGTGTTTGGTGCGCAAAAATAAACTTTTAAGTCATGCAGGGACTAAAAGTGTCAAAAAGCGCACAAGTTTGCGTTTACGCGCATACCTTACATTCTGAATATCCCCGGACACCCAAAAATTTATGTAAGCACTTAAATATTTTATTTTAGTGTTTGGCTTGATAAAATTCATTCGTCGCGTCGTTTGGATCATTTTTCGCGCTTATGCGCATTCCGTCGTGATTAAGCAAACATCGCGATCATACGACCAAACCAAACGATATCCGGAATATTTTTGAGCATGTTTCATGTCCACAATGTTTAGGCATCATTTTAGGGCCTTAAATTTGGCTTAACGGGCCTTAAACATGTCGGAAATAGCTTTAAACACCAACAGGGACTGAAACTGTCATTTGTTGAAACTTGTTTCTGATCAGAGCAGCCCAGGCGGGCCGCGTAACCTTCTGGTATTCCTTACGCGGGCTGCGAGGCCCTCCCAGACCAGATTCATCTGTATTAACAGCTGTTATGCACTCAATTCTCATTTCCACATGTTGTTTCCTGATGTTGGGGGGCCATATGAAGTACCCTTAATGTTCCAACACATGTACGGATGAGATGCAATCACGGTTTTCGAGAAAAGATCTTAACGGTTCAAGGAAATCCATTAATACCCACCTCAACCTCCTTCAAACTCACACCTTGATCTTGAATTCTCTAAGTTGGGGACTTTGCTCTTCATACCTGAGAATTTAGGATCAACCCTCCTTGCTTGGACCCTTTGTAAGTCCTTTTCATACTTAGTTTAATTGTTAAACGTTATAGCCGAAAAGTCAAGTGTTTTGATAAACGCTTTGACTTTTAAACAGTTGAGCCCTGGTCGTAACATGGCTACGTGACCGTAATTAGGTAGGTGTTAAACCCTCAAAAGGGCACCTCCTAATTACCACGTTTACTTAGTTTAATTGTCGGGTCAAATAAAAGTCAAACGGGGTTGTTTTAAATATTGATATAGAAGTCATAAAATTAGTTTTCTTATTTTTTTAAAAAACTTGGTAAATATTATTTGAACATGCCTAAGCATGATTCAACCCGACAATTCTAAGTATAGGCTCGGTTTGGAACCGAAAGTCGCAACGGTTGACTTTTGCTTTGACTTTCTGTTCTGACCCAATCTAGCTTGGTTTAGTTATGCTTAAGGATTCCTTTAGGACCATGTTATATGTTAGCGTAACCCTCCGAGGTTATACAACTTGGATCCTTAGTTATCCTATTCATTTACATGTTTCCATTATATGCTTAAATGTTGACCATAATGCCCTTTTTACATTAAAACGAGAATTTTGGAAATGTGAAAGGACAATAATCTTTGTTACTGATTTATAAACATGTCCCTAAATTTTCACATCAGTTTGAGGTCTAGATTAGGAGTTATGCTCAATGACGTAATTAGAACGCTTTTTAGTAATTAAACGGCATCATTAGCATAAAGCCTATCTAAACCCAATTTTTGACACCAAACCTTTTACCCACTGATGTAATATAATATTTTGGTATTTTTGAAGATTTTTAATTATTTTTAAACCTGATCATAACCTAAGGTTATGGCCTTGATTCGGTAAATACCGATTATACCCTTTTCGTGTATAAAATGAGTTCTACATAATATTTTGACACCAATCCAATTGCTACTAATTTTATATAATAAATAAAGTATTTTGAACTTTATAACCTGATCAGAAAACTCAGATTTCCTGTATAACCCGGAAATCGCTTAAAACGGCTTTTTAAGCGTATTAAACACATAGTTTGGGTTTAAAACCATTTTGACATATAAGACTTGTCATCAACTATTATAACCTGTTAAAATAAGTTGTTTTACTGATTACTTCAGACCTGAACATCAGAATTATAAATAATCTCTTTTATAATCTTTAAAATTACCAAATTACCCCTACGGGGCTTAAATTGAGATTAAACTCGTTTTGGGCATAATGGAAGGTATCCTAATGATATCACATCATATTTAAGGCATATTAACTTAGGAAACCTGTATATGACTCTTATGGTTACCCGTTACGCTTCTCGCGCATTCAGTTCGGTTTATGTAGCTAGTTTGCATAAATTAGCCGGAACGGGTCAAACCTTATCGTTTTTATCTCAAAATCCAGAATGTGTTTAGATTACCCATATTATACAACCCTTCAAACTTGTCGGGTCTAAATCATATTCTATTCCGGTCTTCGCTTAATCATGCGTACGAACCGTATCTTTTTTTAAAACTAACTGGTCTAAGTTTAGGCTTAATTAAAGACCCGTTAGGATTCTAATAGGTTATTAAAAACCTTCGTTACAGATTTAGGAGCCCAGTAAAAGCTACCTGTACTTGCTGTTTTGATACGGCTGGGATTGAATTTATATTAAGCCCAGGTAAATACTTTTAACTTATTTTCCCTATACGGGCTTGGGGTATGGTATATAAAATACCGCTTGGTCGGGCATTGAATCTTTAATCGAATAGAGGTTAAATCATTGATATGCTCCGTTTTGAAATGTTTTGTTTGCTTAAAGCCTTTGGGGGGTTAATGACCATGTCCCAGATATCCTTGGCATCATCTTACGAGATGGCCACGACCTGAGCATGGGGTGTAGGCGTACACCCGTCAGTGCCTAAATAAATAATGTGGTGTGTCTATTGATCTTTAACCCGGTCTACGGATCAGGCTACTGAACGCAGAAGGAACATGTAATTCTTTTACAAGATTATATTCAAATGATTATCCCAAGTTATAAAAAGTTTGTGCCACGTGCATTCAAATCAATTTTATTAAACCTTTTCAAAATGAGTCAGTTAATTGTATTTACCAGTGTAAACTGATGTATTTTCTCAAAAAGGTTAAGTGCAGGTACTACTCGAAATAGGCTGGCTTTCTCCTAGCATCAATAAAGAGTCTCGCAAGCTTAGATGCCTAAAGTCTGTTGAACAATGTTATCTTTTGTTTTAAGATCCGCCTGTGGATCCATCTTACATTCCGTTGTGGTGTTTGATATTACTTTTGAATCGGATTGTAATATATTTATCTTTTGCTTCCGCTGTGCATTTAAATATTGTGTTGTTTGACTATGATGATATCAACTACGTCACGATACTCCTCTCCGGGCCCACCGGTAATACGTGGAAATATCGGGGTGTGACACAAGTACGTGCTCTTAGATTAAATTGCGGATAGATTTAATGAAATAATTAAAGAGTACCCAAGAAATATCAATCAAGGATGATGCTGAAGGATTATAAAGGAATAATGAAGGAATCAGAAAAAGGAACTAATGGAAATTAGTGATTCCATAAAGATTTCGGGTACCTATTCAAGGAAACCTGCAAGAAAGGATTCTCGAAGAAGCCCATAGAACTATGTATTTGATACATCGTGTAAGTAATATGAGGTGTCGAGGTTTGAAAGCTTACGCGGGGCGCGAGGGCTCAAGGGTAACCGGATAAGGATGAGGGACACGCGTCGTTACACGTGTCAACCTAGACTCCCTCGCGGGCAGCGTAGAAGAAGCTTATGTGGTTCGCGGGCCGCGACGTGACCCATTTCCAGCCCTATAAATAAGGAGTTCGAGTTTCATTTTAAATCGTTCAATTCTTTTCTTTCTCTTGTTCTCTTGTTCTGTCATTCTAATGTCAGAACTTCTAAATCCCGAAACTCGGCCCGTATTAGGGTAATAACTCTAATCACTGGTACGATACTTTATCCGATCTATTAAAACTGATCCAATGGATGTTTAAGTGCTGCCAATATCTGGCTATACTTTGTCATTTGTTGTGAGGGTTTCGATTTCGTGATTATCGTTAAAGTTGAATTAAGTTAATACACTAATACGAGTTCCATTGTATCTAGAAATTAGAATTCGTAACTAGGAAGCTGTTAAACTAGAATACTTAGCGATTAAGTAAACATAGTAGTTAAAGTAACTTAACAGTTAAGTAAACTTAGTAGTTAAGAAACCTTAATAATTAAGAAAACTTAATGGTTAAGTAAACTTAGTAATTAAGTAAACTTAATAGCTAAGGAAACTTAATAGGAAAGGAAACTTAGCAATTAAGCAAGCTAAGTAAGTTAATTAATCAGCTAATTAAGTTATTTAATCGGCTAAGTAAATTACTTAATTAAACCGTTAAGGAAAATTAATCAGTTAAGTAAGATTAATTAATCAGATAAGTAAGATTAGTTAATCAGCTAAGTAAGATTAATCAAGTTAAGTATGATTATTAATTAGTTAAGCAAGATTAATTAAGCTAAGCAAGATTAATTAACCTAAGTAAGATTAATTAAGTAAATTAAACACCTAAATAGATATACATGAAAATAAATATATATGAGATAGATATATATGAGGAAGATACAAGGAAGGTGTAAGGGGATATATATGTAGGCAGGAAGCTTCCTAGAAAATGTATAGGTAACTTCCTAGAAAAGCTATATGAAACTTCCTAGAAATTTCATATTTCCTACCTATAAATAGGAAGCTTAGGATTCATTTTTCTTTGCTCATTTCTTTTCTTCTTCTCTCTATACGTTGGTGTTCTAACCAATAATCACCGATGCGATATTCTGTCCGATCGATTCGGGAACCAACTAATGAATGCCAAAGTGCTGTACTTTGTGAATTTCGTTAAACGAATGCCAAAGTACTGTACTTTGTGAATTTCGTTAAACGAATGCCAAAGTGCTGTCTAAATAAGACTATACTTTGTGAATTTCGTTAAGGTCCTGATCTCGTGACCATCGTTAGGTTTGATATGGTTTTACACTAAAACATATTCCACTCTGTTAAACTATATGTTTAACTATCAGAAAACTCCAAACTATACACTTACAATCAAACAAGATGTGTAATCATAAGAAGATTCAGAACTATAAAGTAGATACTTAGAATCAAAATGCTTGTTTAATCAAGACTATATGCTAACAAGGTGAGTCATTCTCTTTTATCAACAATGTTTTACTATACCTAAATTGTTTTTAAAAAGTTATAATTACAGGGATTAAGTCTTGGTTATCTTGAATCACTGCTAAGTGGGGTATTGTGCATATTACTAATTTCTCACGGTTAGGTTCACCAACCTAACAGTGACAATCATCACTACTTGGGTGAAAGGACCCAATAGTGGTATGACCATCGTCACCAGGGTGTGACATGGCGCCAGATAAAAATAAGATAGTAGCCATTGTAATCGCTCCTACGCTGTAATTTATAACAATGTGTCGTTTTGTACAAAAATGAATGAACTCACTAGTATTTCCTGCTGACCAAATCTTTTTAAAAAGCGTTTCAGGTAATTACAGTAGATTGGAATAAGAGTGATGATACGACACCGAAAGGCTTAAAGAAGTGGCTTATTTTATCATTGAATTAAATTAAGCAAACATGGTTTCATATATTCGGGTTTATCCCTTATTAAAGCTACCTTTGTAAAACATGGGTTTTATCCCATCTATTTAATAAATAAAATCCGGTGTTTCAAAACTCTGATATTTTTCCTAACTCACGGTCCTGATGAAATTTTCCGCTGTAATACTTTTTAAAATAACCACCGGTACCACTTGACTGTTCGCGGCTCTCGTCCAGGGTATGGTCGGGGGCCGTGACAGAAGGTGGCCGACAGTGGTGGTATCAGAGCCACCTTATGTCACAGCCCCCGACCCCACCCTGGGAGCGGGAGCCGTGAACCAGTCAGATGGTATCGGTGTTTATTAATTACGCACCGGAAAAACTTTCATCAGGATCGTAGTTAGGAAATAATTTCAGAGTTTATAAAACACCGAACTTTTAATATTAAACAAATGGGCTAAAACCCATATTTAATTCAATTGTTTTTATAGGGATAAACCCAAATAAATAAACATAATTTTCTTCTTTTATTCAGGTGTTTATAACCACTTTATTTAAGCCTTCAGTGCTCCGTAGCTGGCTTCTATTATCATTACAGCAAATTACCTGAAACACGTTTTGAAAACATTTTATCAGCAATAAATACTGGCGAGTTCATTCCATTTTTATAAAATATATTGTTATACTTTATAGTATTAAGAGTTTTTATATTTGTTTATATTTACCCAAAACTCAATCAGTATTTGTCACATGGTGGCAGTTCCGATGTGACAGTGGTCATATTACTCATTAGCTAACTTTTGTTCAATAGTGAAGTTTATCAAGTAATAAATATAAAATATATCTTATTATGATTCAATGGTATCGGTCACTAGGCGATTCCCGTGACGATGGTCAAATCACTGTTGATCATTCTTTCAAGTAGTGACTTTGGTCATATCACTGTTGATCATTCTTTCAACTAGTGACTCTGGTCATAACACTGTTGATCGTTCTCTCAACTAGTGACTCTGGTCATAACACTGTTGATCGTTCTCTCAACTAGTGCTTTTGGTCATGTCACTAGTTGAGGATGTAACAACTCTCGCCAAAATTATTATTTCTTATTTTATTAAATGTCCATCAGGAAACCCTAATTGAGACCGCCAAGTAGTATAACATGACCCATAAAATTTTCAGAACAGTTGGAACTAGGATCAGGGCCCCTAAAACTCAGGGGGGGTATCCCCTAATTGATAATTATCTTCATAACTCGTTGTAGGAAACGAATTTCGTCGAACTGTTGTCTCACCTAGGCTAAATGGACACGAGGCTACCCTACCCTAAAAAGGGCGCCGTCGCGCCACGCGACAGCTTGTCGCGCCACGCGACAGGGACTGTTTTTCAGTATAAATATCAGGGGTTTAGCACTTGCATGGAGCTGTTGTTACGATGATCAAATTCATTTCGTACTTTAAGTTATTCATTGTTTCGTTCAAAAACACACACAAACACGAATCTCTGCTGCGATAACATGATAATAACGCGATCACTGCTACGATACAATGTCCGATCGATTGAAACCGATCCGATGGATGTTTAAGTGCTGCCCGAATACGGGCTATACTTTGTCATTCGTCGTGAGGGTTATGATTTAGTGAGCTTATCGTAAATGTTGTATTAATTTACTGACCTAGTTTCGTGTGCATTGTTATTTACCTAGGTCACAAGGCTAATCAGTAGGCAAGGTTCTGTACAATTAAATTTGCAATGTGAGTCGTTCTCTTTTTATCAACCATGTTTTACAATACCCAAATTATTTTCAAAAGTTATAATTACAGGGATTAAGTCTTGGTTATCTTGAATCACTGGCAAGTGGGGTATTGTGCACATTACTAATTTCTCACAATTAGGTAAACAAACCTAACTGTGATAATCGTCACTACTTGGGTGAAAGGACCCAATTGTGGTATGACCATCGTCACCAGGGTGTGACACGGCGCCAGATAAAAATAAGATAGTAGCCATTGTAATTGCTCTTATGTTGTAATCTATGACTAATGTGTCATTTTATAACTTGAGTGACTCACCTGTATTTCCCCGCTGATAAAATCTTTTTAAAACATGTTTCAGGTGACTTACTGTGAACCAAGGAAAAAGTGCCATGTAGCACTAAAGCTTGAAGATGTGGCTCAATAAAATAAATAAACATGTTCTGTAAAATAAGGGATTTCCTCGTGAAATTTCCTTTATTGTAAATTATGGGGTTTGTCCCCAAATTGTGAAATAAAATAATTGGGCATTTTCAGTTTAAAAGATCCTGTCAAATATTTCCGCTGCCAAATTAAATAATAAATACCGCGGGTTTCTGTCCCGCGGCTCCTGAAACGGGTAAAACCGGGTCGGGGGCCGTGACAGAAAAAGGTGGTATCAGAGCCACTGATTTAAGCCAATTAAGTATTTAGAAATACTTAATTTTCTGATTGCCATTTTGTGATTTTGTAAAAATTTAATTTACAATAAAATTTTAACTTAAGTTTGTGTGCGTTTCTTCATGTGTCTTATCAACATGAATGAACTGTCGGAGGCACTCCGAAACTTTACTATCCATAGCACTGATATGGATACCACAGGAAACCCATCTGGTTACCAGGCAGATACTGAGGAACCACTAACTTTCCAGGCCCAGGCTCAGGAGAAACCAAAGCCAAAAAAGAGGAGAAGAATCTTGGACTGGAAACGTGGGCGTAGGAAGAAACCAGCTGCTCAGAAGGTTAAAAAGACTGAGGATCCAAAGGATAAAGGCAAAGGAAAGGAGATCGGGGAAAGTTCAGGGCAAGTCCAGGAAATGCCACCATGGGAAGAGCTGGATCGTAAACTGGAGAACTGTGATCTCATCGGACCTGCCGATGAAAACCTCTTCAATTCCCCTGTTGAATTTAACTCCCAGTTAACTTGGAACCGGCTATCCCAGATCCTATTGCCAACCCCCGACCTCTACAAGGAGAGCTGGAAGAATGGTGGACAACTGACTGGCAATTTCAGAATATCTTGAATAACCCTAACACCTATTTCCCCCAGTTTGACCCTGAGCCTGCACCAAACCCACCTATGAGAACAAAAAACTTGGCTGAACTCCATCATTATGGCGAAGAGCTGGTGGAGGCAGGAAATAGAATTAGGGATGTGGGAGAGAAAATCACGTGGAAATACGATGAGAGGGAACGTCGTTTCTGAAATGCCAGCTGATTGTGGTTGTGTGGTTATGTGTTTAATAATAATAAAATAATAATAATAAATAATAAAAACATAATCATGTAAAATAACTTAAAATAAAACTTTTGTAATATATCTGGTGTTTAGGGATGCATACTAAAATATATATATATAAAATATGAAAGTCGCAAAGTCGACAATTTTGGCTATACGTGTTGACATGATTATGTGTGATTGCTTTATTATGTTTGGTTGTTATTTATTTTGTGCCAATAACTTATATATATATATATATATATATATATATATATATTAATAATTATCAGATGGAACACGCTGGTAATGAACCAGTTAATGAAGTTAACCAATCCGAGCAAAACAATAAGGATCACTTTCTTAATAGGCAAGATATAGAAAACATCGTTGCCCAGGGAATAGCAAATTCTATCCCAGCAATCGTCGCTGCTGTTAAAAGTCCTGTTGAGCCTTCATAAGCCAACCCCAGTAAACGCACGCGCGACGATAATTTCAGTAACAGTGTTAGTGGCGGCGGCAATAATGACAACGTGATCCAAGCCCCAATACTTAAGAAAATGAAAGTTGCAGCACCTGGTTGCACTTATAAAGAATTTCTTGCCTGTAAACCTATTGAATTTTCAGGAAATGAAGGGGCAACTACTGCATTGCGTTGGTTGGAGAAGACCGAGGCAGTAATTAAAATAAGTAAATGTGCTGAGGTGGATAAGGTCATGTATGCTTCTCACCTTTACAAGGAAGAGGCATTAGAATGGTGGAATACAGTATTGCAAGCCAAAGGAAGCGACATGGCTTATGCCATGAATTGGGAAGAATTCAAGCGATTAATGGAAAGGAAATTTTGCCCTGAATATGAAAAGGAACAAATGGCGAATAAGTTCCAGAGCCACCAAATGGTGGATGTTGATTGTCGAGGGTATACTTCGAAGTTCTTCGAATATGCCAGAATTGTACCAACTCTGGCCTCGCCAGAACCAGTACTCATTTCTCGCTACATTTGGGGTTTAATTAGCGAGATTCGGGATATCGTCAAAGCTTCAAGACCCCGCACAATTGATGATGCAGTGGAATTAGCCAACACCTTGACTGACGGACTGGTGCGTACACGAGAAGAAAATAGAAAGAAGGAATTGGCTCAAAAGATTACCCAAGGATTTTGTGGGAGTAATACTAGTAGCAACTTCAAGAAAAGAGGAACTGGGCAATCCTCCACTGCTCCATTTTGCAGTACCTGTAAAAGAAAGCATTTTGGAAAATGTAAAGGGTACTGTAATTTCTGCAAAATTCTGGGGCACCAAGAAGAAGATTGCAGACGAAAGAAATCCACAATTTGCTTCAATTGTGGAGAAGCTGGACATTTTAGACCAGACTGCCCTAAACTAGTCAAACCAGCTGACAACAAGGCCAAACCTGCTGAAGGAACTAATAAGAAGAACGCAAGAGCCTTCCAGTTGACAACCCAAGAAGCAGATCTAATTCCGGATGTAATAGCGGTTACGTTCTTAGTACACAACATTTATGCGAAAGTATTATTTGACTCTGGTGCAAACCAAAGTTTTATAAATACTTCGTTCTGCCAAGCTCTTAACCTACCTTTAACCAAACTTAGGCAAATTTATACAGTAGAAACGGCAGACGGAAATTCTGTTAACATAGATACAGTTTTGCAAAAAGGAAATATAGAACTTTCAGGTCATAAATTTTCTGCAAACCTGTTACCTATGAATTTAGCTGGATTCGATGTCGTATTAGGAATGGCTTGGTTAGTAGCCAACCATGCTCGAATCCTCTGTGATAAGAATTCCATAGAAATTCTTACGCCATCAGGAGAAATAATTGTGGTTGCAGGAGATAAGCCACGTAAGCCAATGAAGTTCATTTCCGTAATGAAAGTTTCTAGTTATGAACGAAAGCAAGGAATAGTGTATATGATTTCGGTAATCATTAGCACTAAGGGTAAGGAACTTAAGGAAATTCCTGTAGTATCAGAATACCCGGATGTATTTTCGGAAGAGCTACCAGGATTACCTCCGGATAGGGAAGTAGAATTTAGAATTCATCTAATTCCAGGAACTATACCCATAGCTAAGGCACCTTATCGGTTAGCACCCACTGAAATGCTAGAATTGAAAAAGCAGTTAGATGAATTATTAAGCAAAGGATTCATACAACCTAGTTCATCCCCGTGGGGAGCACCAGTGTTGTTTGTAAAAAAGAAAGATGGTTTGATGCGAATGTGTATCGATTACAGGGAATTGAATAAGGTTACAATTAAGAATCGATACCCATTACCTAGGATTGATGATCTTTTCGACCAACTCCAGGGAGCTAGATATTTTTCTCAGATAGACTTACACTCCGGATACCATCAATTGAAGGTACAAGAAGAAGACATACCTAAAACTGCTTTCAGAACTAGGTATGGGCACTACGAGTTTACAGTCATGCCTTTTGGATTAACAAATGCTCCTGCAGCATTCATGGACATGATGAATAGAATCTGTAAGCCGTACCTGGATAAATTTGTAATTATCTTCATCGATGATATACTTATTTATTCCAAAAGTCAGGACGAGCATTGTGAGCATTTACGAGCACTCTTAACTCTGTTAAGAAAAGAAAAGCTTTACGCCAAATTCTAGAAATGTGAATTTTGGCTATAGGAGGTGCAATTTTTAGGACACATGGTGAATCATGAAGGTATTCACGTAGATCCCTCCAAGATAGAAGCGATCACCAAATGGAAGGTCCCGCAATCAGCCATGGAAGTTAGGAGTTTTCTAGGATTAGCCGGGTACTATAGACGCTTCATTAAGGATTTCTCTAAGATAGCAGTTCCATTAACTAAGCTAACCTGTAAAACAGTTAAGTTTGAATGGGGACCTAGGCAAGAAGAGGCTTTTAAGATTTTAAAGCAAAGATTAACAAATACTCTAATTCTAGCCTTGCCAGAATGAACAGAAGATTTTGAAGTTTATTGTGATGCTTCTAAGCTAGGATTAGGATGTGTGTTAATGCAACGCAAAAAGGTAATTGCGTATGCCTCAAGGCAATTGAAAAAGCACGAAGAAAATTATACAACTCATGACTTAGAATTAGGAGCAATAATTTTTGCCCTTAAGATTTGGAGACGCTATCTGTATGGAAGTAAGTTTACCGTCTATACATATCATAAAAGTTTGAGGTACATATTTGGGCAAAAAGAAATAAACATGAGGCAAAGTAGATGGATGGAAATTCTAAGTGACTACGACTGTGATATTCAATATCATGAAGGAAAGGCAAATGTAGTAGCAGATGCCCTAAGTCGTAAGTATCATGAAAAACAAAGACGAGTTCGTGCTCTTAGATTAAATCTTCAAGTAGATTTAATGGAACAACTGAAGAACGTTCAAGAAACAGCAATCAAAGATGATGCTGAAGGAATGAAAGGAAGAATAAAAGAATTAGAACAAGGGATTGATGGAATTTGGAGATTCCACAAGAAAAGGATTTGGGTACCTAAGCAAGGAGACTTAAGGAATAAAATTTTAGAGGAGGCCCATAAATCTAGGTATACCATGCTTCTTGGTAATAATAAGATGTACCAAGATTTAAGGAATAACTTCTGGTGGATAGGAATGAAAAAGGACATAGCTAGATATGTTTCTAAGTGTCTAACTTGTTCACAAGTTAAGGCAGAACACCAGAAACCTTCAGGTTTACTTCAACAACTAGAAATGCCTGTTTGGAAGTGGGAACTAATAACAATGGATTTTGTTACTATGTTACCTAAAACCAGAAAAGGTAACGACGCAATTTGGGTAATTGTGGATCGACTAACCAAATCATCTCACTTTTTGCCAATGAAAGAAACCTTTAGCATGGAAAGGTTAGCAAAGTTATATGTAGATGAAGTAGTATCCTTACATGGAGTTCCACTCTCCATTGTATGGGATAGGGATATTCGTTTTACTTCGCGTTTTTGGACAAGTTTTCAAGAAGCAATGGGGACCCGATTAAATTTGAGTACTGCATACCATCCCCAAACAGACGGACAAAGTGAAAGGACGATCTAAACCCTGGAAGACATGCTTAGAGCTTGTGTTATAGATTTTGGTGGAAACCGGGATGACCACCTACCCTTAATTGAATTCTCCTATAACAATAGTTATCATGCAAGTATCGAAGCTGCCCCATTTGAAGCACTGTATGGACGAAAGTGTCGGGCTCCAGTTTATTGGGCAGAAATAGGAGAAAGTCAATTATCAGGTCCCGAGATTGTACAGGAAACCACCGACAAGATAACTCAAATCAAGGAAAGACTAAAGACCGCTTGAGATCGCCAAAAGAGTTATGTAGACAATCGACGTAAACCACTGGAATTTCAAATCGGAGACAAGGTACTCTTAAAGGTTTCTCCTTGGAAAGGAGTAGTCCGATTTGGTAAGAAAGGAAAGCTAAGTCCAAGGTACATAGGACCATTCCCAGTAATCCAACGCATAGGACCTGTCGCCTATCGCCTACAACTACCAGAAGAACTAGCTGGAGTACACGCCGTATTTCATGTATCCAACCTCAAGAAATGTTTATCTGACGAATCCCTGGTAGTACCTCTTCAAGATATAGAGGTAAATGAGAAGTTAAAATATGTGGAGAAACCACTTCAGATAGGAGACAGAAAGGTCAAGTTTCTCAAGCACAAAAGATTAGTGCGGGTCAAAGTCAAGTGGGATTCAAAGAGAGGACCGGAGTACACTTGGGAACTGGAATCAGAAATGAAACAAAAATATCCCTACTTGTTCCAGTAAATCTCGAGGACGAGATTTTAATTAAGGTGGGGAGGATGTAACAACTCTCGCCAAAATTATTATTTCTTATTTTATTAAATGTCCATTAGGAAACCCTAATTGAGACCCCCAAGTAGTATAGCATGACCCATAAAATTTTCAAAACAGTTGGAACCAGGATCAGGGCCCCTTAAAACTCAGGGGGGTATCCCCTAATTGATAATTATCTTCATAACTCGTTGTAGGAAACGAATTTCGTCGAACTGTTGACTCACCTAGGCTAAATGGACACGAGGCTACCCTACCCTAAAAAGGGCGCCGTCGCGCCATGCGACAGCATGTCGCGCCACGCGACAGGGACTGTTTTTCAGTATAAATATCAGGGGTTTGGCACTTGCATGGCGCTGTTGTTACGACGATCAAATTCATTTCGTAATTTAAGTTATTCACTATTTCGTTCAAAAACACACACAAACACGAATCTCTGCTGCGACAACAGGGTAATAACTCGATCACTGCTATGATACAATGACCGATCGATTGAAACCGATCCAATGGATGTTTAAGTGCTGCCCGAATACGGGCTATACTTTGTCACTCATCGTGAGGGTTTTGATTTCGTGAGCTTATCGTAAATGTTGTATTAAGTTACTGACCTAGTTTCGTGTGCATTATTATTTACCTAGGTTACAAGGCTAATCAGTAGGCAAGGTTCTGTCCAATTAAATTTGCAATGTGAGTCATTCTCTTTTTATCAACCATGTTTTACAATACCCAAATTATTTTCAAAAGTTATAATTACAGGGATTAAGTGTTGGTTATCTTGAATCAATGGCAAGTGGGGTATTGTGCACATTACTAATTTCTCATGATTAGGTAAACAAACCTAACTGTGATAATCGTCACTACTTGGGTGAAAGGACCTAATAGTGGTATGACCATCGTCACCAGGGTGTGACACGGCGCCAGATAAAAATAAGATAGTAGCCATTGTAATCGCTCTTATGCTGTAATCTATGATTAATGTGTCATTTTATAACTTGAGTGACTCGCCAGTATTTCCCCGCTGATAAAATCTTTTTAAAACACGTTTCAGGTGACTTACTATGAACCAAGGAAAAAGTGCCATGTAGCACTAAAGCTTGAAGAGGTGGCTCAATAAAATAAATAAACATGTTCTGTAAAATAAGGGATTTCCTCGTGAAATTTCCTTTATTGTAAATTATGGGGTTTGTCCCCAAATTGTGAAATAAAAATAATTGGGTATTTTCAGTTTAAAAGATCTTGTCAAATATTTCTGCTGCCAAATTAAATAATAAATACCACGGGTTTCTGTATCGCGGCTCCTGAAAGGGGTAAAACCGGGTCGGGGGCCGTGACAGAAAAAGGTGATATCAGAGCCACTGATTTAAGCCAATTAAGTATTTAGAAATACTTAATTTTCTGATTGCCATTTTGTGATTTTGTGAAAATTTAATTTACAATAAAATTTTAACTTAAGTTTGTGTGTGTTTCTTCATGTGTGTTATCAGCATGAATGAACTGTCGGAGGCACTCCGAAACTTTACTATCCATAGCACTGAATGGATACCACAGGAAACCCATCTGGTTACCAGGCGGATACTGAGGAACAACTAACTTTCCAGGCCCAGACTCAGGAGAAACCAAAGCCGAAAAAGAGGAGAAGAATCTTGGACTGGAAACGTGGGCATAGGAAGAAACCAGCTGCACAGAAGGTTAAAAAGACTGAGGATCCAAAGGATAAAGGCAAAGGAAAGGAGATCGGGGAAAGTTTAAGGCAAGTCCAGGAAATGCCACCATGGGAAGAGCTGGATCGTAAACTGGAGAACTGTGATCTCATCGGACCTGCCGATGAAAACCTCTTCAGTTACCCTGTTGAATCCCAACTCTCAGTTAACTTGGAACCGGCTATCCCAGATCCTATTGTCAACCCCCGACCTCTACATGGAGAGCTGGAAGAATGGTGGACAACAGACTGGCAATTTCAGAATCTCTTGAATAACCCTAACACCTATTTCCCCCAGTTTGACCCTGAGCCTGCACCAAACCCACATATGAGCACATAAAACTTAGCTGAACTCCGTCATTATGGCGAAGAGCTGGTGGAGGCAGGAAATAGAATTAGGGATGTGGGAGAGAGAATCACATGGAAATACGACGAGAGGGAACGTCGTTTCTGAAATGCCAGTTGATTGTGGTTGTGTGGTTATGTGTTTAATAATAATAAAATAATAATAATAATAAATAATAAAAACATAATCATGTAAAATAACTTAAAATAAAACTTTTGTAATATATCTGGTGTGTATGGATGCATACTAAAATATATATATATATAAAATATGAAAGTCGCAAAGTCGACAATTTTGGCTATACATGTTGACATGATTATGTGTGATTGTTTTATTACGTTTGGTTGTTATTTATTTTGTGCCAATAACTTATATATATTATTAATTATCAGATGGAACACCCTGGTAATGAACCAGTTAATGAAGTTAACCAATCCTAGCAAAACAATGAGGATCACTTGGCCACTGTTATTTCTTATTTATTGGTACTGTTTGGTTTTAGAATATATGATCCATCATGTGAATACTAATTACCTTGTTCTTTGATAAAATCCCTAATAAAAGGTCCATTTTAAATCAAGAATTAAGAAGATTATATTTATGGGAAATACAAATTTCCTCTCCGGTGAGAACCGGGTAAGATGGGGTATATAATATGTCAAACAAGTGACAGAATTCCCTAAATAGTATCAAAACCTGATGTCTGACTTGTTTTTGGAAGTATGAATCTTTTAAATACATTAACCTTATGCAAGGTTTGTATATTACCGTATGTGAAAAATATAATTATATAGATATGTATATCTATATGGAAATCCAAAAGCCATAAGAATTTGACAATTTAGGATGAATCACGAACATAGGTGTCAATGATAAATGTTAGATTTTCTTATCAGGAACCTTTCATATACATCTATAATTCCGATATCAAAAATTATTTCAATTTATCATCCGTCTTGTAACTCGTGTGACAAGATGAACGATGTGAACCCTTATGTTGGGATGCCATCGAAAGTATAAGAATTCCTTTGCGCTACCTTAAATTATTAACGCGTTAGGAAACCTGTAGCCCAAGTGGTGCTAGGCACAAAATGTCTCAAAACTTACGCTAATAAGAGTAATTCTACTTTCTTTAAGAACTCTTGCGAAGATAAAAGTAACCACGACTTAATGCACTTACAAAGACTCTTCACCTATAATCCTACTAAGATTACCAGTAATAAAGAAGTTGTTACGAAATACATGGGCTGAAAAGGACTAAAATATATGTTAAGAAGAATGAAGTAATGTATGCTTCAAATTTTAGACATTAAGATAGTGAGACCCGATCTTTGAAACACCTGATCATGACGTATGCCATGGAATGGAAAGAACTGACAGGAAGGAAATTCTGTCTATTTCATAAAAAGGAAAAAATGGAAACGATGATTCCTGAGGTGATTGCTGAATTAGGTTGAGATTTGCAAGCCAACCAGAGAAGTGACCACAAGGAGACAAGACAGACCAGCCGACAAAATTCGTCTCTGTGATGAAAACTGCAAGTCATGCACGGAAGTAAGATATAGCGTATATGGTCTCGGAATTCATTAACACTAGAGACATGGAAATGAAAGAAATTCTGACCAACGTTTTCCTAGAGGATCTATTTGGACTATCACCCGATCATGAGGAGGAACTCAGAATTCACCAGGTACTAGGAATAACACCGATTGTTATATCATAAAGTTAAGAATAATTAGTAGTTGATACCTAAAGTCATAAGTTTCATAAGAAGCCGAAATAAGTACGTGCTCTTAGATTAAATTGCGGATAGAAAGGAATAAAGAAGGGTGTAGAAAGTATTTAGTTTATTAGAAATTTAAAACTAAACGTTAGAACCCTTTAGGGTTACCTCAACGATAAAGATATCAATATGGAAATAAGATTGATAACAACAGATATTGTTACCAAATTACCCAAAACAAGGAACGACACAATCTGGGTGATTATGGATCGACTAACCAAGTCTGCTCAATCCCTACCAATGAAGGAAACCCTTTAGTATAAGACCCTTAGTTAAGTCATGTGGGGACGAAATAGTCTCATTACATAGAATCCCGTTATCTATTGTATCAAACCAAGATAGTAATTTCACTTTTGAGAAAATTTTAACCCGACTTATTTTGAGTAGTGTGAAGGAACACTACAAAATATAGAAAGATGTGCTAAGTACATATGTGATAAATATTTGTGAAAGTAGGACTATTACTTATCACTCATAAGATTCTTCAATAATTGGCCTACAAGTATTAGTGTTACCCGTTTAAAGCACTTTATGGATGATAAGAAAAGCAACTAAAAGGCCATGAGATCAGCAAACCATTGGAATTTAAATCAGAGAAAGGATACCACGAAAAGTCTCTTTGTGTTTAGAAAAGTTAAGTCCGAGGAATGTCGAACCATTAAAGTAACTAAACAAAGTGGACCAGTAACCTATCAGCTAAAATGGCAAGTATACATGATACATTTCATGAAATACTTAGAAATATTTAGTTATACCTCTTCAAGATATAGAAGTAAATGCAAGACCTTATCAGAATTCCAAAAACATACAAGATTAGTTCTGGTCAGGGTGAAGTAGGACTTAAAGCGTGGACAAGAATATACTTGGGTATCGAAGATAAGACGGAAGTATCCTTACTTGATCCAGTAAATCTCGAGGTCGAGATTTTAATTAAGGAGGGGAGGATGTAAGGACCTGCAAAATATCCCACAACACTTCGTAAGTGGAAACCTGGACCCCTAAAACCCAAATCTTTGTGAAAAATCAAGAAAATCCAATTTTATCCATCTCTCGCGGGCCACGTAAGAGTTAACCAAAGCTTACGCGGGGCGCGACAGCTTGACAAACTCCGGATATTGATCAAGGCCACGTGGCATGACACGCGTCGACCTAGACTCCCTCGCGGGCCACGTAGAAGAAGCTTATGTGCTTCGCGGGCCGCGACGCGCCCCATTTCCAGCCCTATAAATAAGGAGTTCAAGTTTCATTTCAAATCGTTCAATTCTTTCTTTCTCTTGTTCTTTTGTTCTGGAATTCTAATGTCAGAACTTTCAAACCCCGAAATTCTACTCGTTATCAGTGTAATAACTCTAATCACCGACACAGTACTATATCTGATTGATTGAAACTGATCTAACGGATGTTTAAGTACTGCCTATATACGGCTATACTTTGTCATTCGTTGTGAGTTTTGATCTCGTGATTATCGTTAAAGTTGAATTGAGTTAATACACTAATACGAGTTCCATTATAGCTAGAAGTTAGAACTCATAACTACGGAGCTGCTAAACTAGAATACTTAGCGATTAAGTAAACTTAGTAGTTAAGTAAACTTAATAGTTAAGTAAACTTAGTAGTTAAATAAACTTAGTAAACTTACTGATTAAGTACACTTAGCAATTAAGAAAACTTAGCGATAAAGAAACTTAATAGCTAAGGTAACTTAACAGGAAAGGAAACTTAGCAGTTAAGCAAGCTAAGTAAGTTAATTAATCAGCTAATCATGTTATTTAATTAATCGGCTAAGTAAATTACTTGACTTAAATTATTAAGGAAAATTAATCAGTTAAGTGAGATTAATTAAGCTAAGCAAGATTAATTAAGCTAAGCAAGATTAATTAAACTAAGCAGGATTAATTAAGTAAGTAAATTAAACACCTAAATAGATATACATGAATATAAATATATATGAGATAGATAATATCAAAGAAAGGTGCGAGGAAGGTATAAGAGGATATATATGTGGGTAGGAAGCCTCCTAGAAAATGTATAGGTAACTTCCTAGAAAAGCTATATGAAATTTCCTTGAAAATACAAAGGAAACTTCCTAGAAATTTCATATTTCCTACCTATAAATAGGAAGCTTAGGATTCATTTTTCTTTGCTCATTCCTTCTATTCTTCTCTCTATGCGTTGGTGTTCTAACCAATAATCGCCGATACAATATTCTATCCGATCGATTCGGGAACCAACTCACGAATGCCAAAGTGCGGTCTAAATAAGACTATACTTTGTGAATTTCGTTGAGGTTCTGATCTCGTGACCATCGTTAGGTTTGATATGGTTTTACACTATGTGACACCCATGTCACTTCAACCATCATACGAATACCAAACCAATGAAATATTGTATTTCATACTTGGAATTTGTATAAATATGTGTATCGTTTGCACATATCAATTCTTGTTCGATTTCGAGCTTTAAATCGCTTTCTGGAAGATTATACGCGATCTGATGCGTAAATATAATCAGTTTAATGTAACAAACACTCCGGAATAGTGACATAGGCTTAACATACTTTAAAAAACCTTTACATAACTTAGAAATAAGTTTTGATGGCTTTGGTATGGCAAAATCAAGTTTATTCGCTTACAGGGACTAAATTCAACAAACTGCGAAAGTATGCCGATTCATACTGTAACGAACATTCTAGAACATGACCATAAGTTAAAAATACCCTAAATATCCTTTACATAGCTTATAAATAGGCTTTGAGGGGTTCGGTATGCTAAAATGAACTTATTTGATCAATAGAGACTAAAAGCGTCAAAAGTGCATAAGTTTGGATTTTCGCGCATATCTTACGTCCTGGATATATCCGGACATCCAAAAATTTATGTAATCATTAAAATATTTTATTTTAGTGATTGGCATGATAAAATTCCATTCGTCGCGTAATTTGGATCGTTTTTGCGTTCATTACGATTTCCGTCGTAATTAACCAAACAGCGCAACCGTACGACCAAACGAACCGACATCCGATATGTTTTTGAGCATATTTTAAGTTCCCTATACTTTAACTTTATTTTAGAGCCTTTAAATGGGGTTAACGGGGCTTAAAAGTGCAAAAAAATCAAGTTTTACAGGTGCAGGGACCATTTTTGAAATTTCTGGCAGATAAATTGAACTTGGTCCATTTTTTAGATTTTGATGGTTTTAACCCATGGTTTTGCACCCTATGGGCTGGTATTTAATGGTTTTTATGATACTAAGGACTCATATTAGGGGCTCCCATGGTTTTAGAAAACAATGGGTGCAAGTGTACGGCCTAGATCAAAGCTCGGGTTTCAAGAAACGATCTTAACGGTTCTATGAAATCTATAAATACCCCCACCCACTTCACTCTCAAACTTACACCTTTGATCTGAATTTGTTCTCTAAGTTGATGTGTTATCACTTCATACCTGAGAATATTCGGATCAAAGCTTCCATTCTTGGACCCGTTGTAAGTCCTCTTTCGTTCTTTTACACGTATTTAGCATGAAAGTCAAACTATGTTTGACTTTCTGCATTGACCAGTTTATGGTCAACATGAAGTCAAACTATATTAGACACATTAAGGCATATAATACTTGTCATAGGACTAGTTAGGCGTTCCGAATGCGTTTTACGCGAACGACGCGTTAAAGTAGCGTAAGCTACCAAAACGAGTCGTAATGGGTCGTAAGCACTTAGGTTAGGTTTCATTTTAGTATGTAGGGTTTATTAAACCATATCATATGATTTCCAATACTCATTTGGTTTACGAAACCTCATACTATCCGATCTTCCAAGTTAGGTCCGGTTATTAATGTAGTTACCTATATTAGGTGCCGTTTGATTTACGTGATCCCTCTAGCTTTGCTTGGTTGTTGTTCAAGAATTCTAAGCACCCTCAAGTGAGTACATAGTTCCCCTCTTTTACTGTTTTTCAAATGTTTTGGGGTGAAACACATGTGCCTACTTGTTATTTTCGTGCTTTCCATGTTTTCATATCATGTACTTGCTATGTTCATTAGTACACTGTTAGTACATGATTTCATTATGTTTTTGCTATGTATGTCCTTTTAGTGCATACTTACACATCGTTTTACATTATGTTTTTGCTATGTATGTCCATTTAGTGCATACTTAGTACATCATTTTACATTATGTTTTTGCTATGTATGTCCATTTAGTGCATACTTAGTACATTGTTTTACATTACATTTTATGCTATGTATGTCCATTTAGTGCATACTTAGTACATTGATTTACATTACATTTCATGCTATGTATGTTTATTTGTTGCATATTTAGTACATTATTTTCATAAAACATGCTTACATTTTGGTATGACATTTGGTTTGTTTAAATGGCTCAAAAATACATTCATTAACATTAGCTACGCCGTTCGTTAGTAGGTAGTGGTACCATAGGAATTGACAACTCCCGTTCCTAAAATCATAGGTTTGTTTGGATGGATGGAATGACCGAATTCGATGCACATAACTTAGATAAACCTTTAATTTGTTTAAGGGTTTATCGCCACAGTCTCAAGGCTTGAATGTATGCATTTTCACAATACCGCATAGATGTTTGTATCAGTAAAGCATGCATTATTTTACAAAACATAAATTTTGATTATAATTTATCAAATGCATTTTTTTTGTACATTTCTTTCTTATAGGGTCGAGTAAATGCTTTTAATCAACAAAGGCTTTTTATTCACTCTACATTACATTTGTTTACACAATAACATTTCAACATTTGTTTAAACATTACATTTGGTTATACATGAACATTTTTACATTGGTTGTTTGTTTGGGTAAGTGATTTAAGTAAATAGACGTGTGTAATATCATAAAAGCATGGTGGATACGCCACTGGTACTTCCTATATATAAGTGCTTTTATGATATTACATATCGTAGCGTTATTTAAACCATTTCAATTTTGACATATTACATTTTACACAATTAACATATCTTTACAAAACATTGTTTTACAAACAACACATTTTATACAAATTCATTTTTACTTGGTTATTTACTTAACCATACATATTTCTTTTATATCATCTGTTTCCTTATCGATTTTTATATGATTTACAAAACAAAAACATTTTACAAGGTTCATGACTACTTTTGTTAAACATTTTCTATAAACTTACAAGTCATGAATCCTAAATCAATAAAACTTATGTATCTCACAGGCATTTTTATGCTGACGTACCTATTTTCACATGTGTTTCAGGAAATGATGCATAGGATTGATCAAGATACACTTAGGCGGACTTGGGCCTTAGTGACATTAAAAGACGCAAGACTAGTTAATTATGTTATGTTTATTGGTTTGTTAAGACATTGTATCAACTTTTAAATCAATAAAACAAAAATTCAATTTCCATGTGTTATGAAACAATGATTCTGTTACAACACCCCCCGACGTTTCCACCACGATTTGTTGTTTTACGTGGTCGGGGTGTGACACACTAATACGTATTCCACTATGTTAAACTATATGTTTAACTATCAGAAAACTCCGATCCATAAATTTACAATCAAACAAGATACTTAATCATCAGAAGATTCAGAACTATAAAGTAGATGCTTAGAATCAAGATGCTTGTTTAATCAAGACTATATGCTAACAAGGTGAGTCCATTCTCTTTTCTTACAGTTTGTGAGTCATTCTCTTTTATCAACAATGTTTTACTATACCTAAATTGTTTTCAAAAAGTTGTAATTACAGGGAGTAAGTCTTGGTTATCTTGAATCACTGGCAAGTGGGGTATTGTGCACATTACTAATTCCTCACGGTAAGGTTCACCAACCTAACAATGACAACCATCACTACTTGGGTGAAAGGACCCAATAGTGGTATGACCTTCGTCACTAGGGTGTGACACGGCGCTAGATAAAAATAAGTTAGTAGCCATTGTGATCGCTCTTATGATGTAATTTATAACAATGTGTCGTTTTGTACAAAAATGAATGAACTCACCAGTATTTCCTGCTGACCAAACCTTTTTAAAACACGTTTCAGGTAATGACAGTAGGTTGGAATAAGAGTGATGATACGGCACCGAAAGGCTTAAAGAAGTGGCTTATTTTATCAATTGAATTAAATCAAGAAAACATGGTTTCATATATTCGGGTTTATCCCATATTAAAGCTACATTTGTAAAACATGGGTTTTATCCCATCTATTTAATAAAAAAAATCCTGTGTTTTCTAAACTCTGATATTTTTCCTAACATACGGTCCCGATGAACATTTCCGCTGCAATACTTTTCAAAATAACCACCGGTACCACTTGACGGCTCGCGGCTTCGATCCAGGGTGTGGACGGGGGTCGTGACAGAAGTGGTATCAGAAGGTGGTATCAGAGCCACTTCTTTAAGCTATTTAGGTGTTATTTTAATACCTAGACTTAAACAATAAAGTTAGGAAATTAATACAAAGTAACCTATGTGTTATTTTTGTAGATTTAAATATATATATATATATATATATATATATATATGCACATATAATTCCTGGAAGTATTGTTTTGTTTTAATTATTCTGTGATATTAATAATTGAAAATGTTTGCAATTCAGATGTCGAATGAAGTATCACATAATCCAGAAGTTCATGCTAATAATGAAAATCCATTGGATAAAAATGCTATAGAAAATATAATAGCCCAAGGAATAGCTAATGATATACCTTTAATAATTAAACTTGTTAAAAACCATATAGAACCCACCAAAGGTGTGAGTAGCAAGCATACTCGTGACGATAGTTTTAGCCATAGTGTCAATGGAGACAATGATGATATTATCAAAACCCCATATCCCAAGAAAATGAAGGCGATGACTCTCGGATGTACCTACAAAGAATTTCTAGCTTGTAAACCAACTGAGTTTGCAAGCAGTGAAGGAGCCACGGCTGCTCTGCGATGGTTGAAAAAGACGGAAGCTGTTCTTAAAATTAGCAAATGTGCCGAAGAAGATAAGGCGATGTATGCTTCCAACCTCTTTAAAGAAGAAGCCTTAGAATGGTGGAATACAATTCTTCAGGCAGAAGGAAGTGATATGGCTTATGACATGAATTGGGAAAAATTCAAGGAAATGGCAGAAAGGAAATTTTGTCCCCCTTATGAAAAGGAACGAATGGCTAACGAGTTCCTAAATCATAAAATGATAGATGTGAATTGTCGTGAATATACGGCAATGTTCTTCGAGTACGAAGAATGGTACCAACTCTGTCTTCACCAGAACCCGTACTAATTTCTCGTTATATTTGTGGATTAGTTAGCGAAATCCGAGACATGGTCAAGGCCGCTAGACCACAGACTATTGAAGAAGAAGTTGAACTAGCTAACATCCTGACAGTGGACTAATCTGCACAAGATAAGAAAATAAGAAGAAAGAGTTAGCCTAGTAAATTTCTCAAGAATTTAAGAAGAAAGGAACTGAACCGTCATTGGAGCAACCTACCTGCAGAAATTGTAACAAAAAGCATTCAGGAAGATGCCGTCTTAGGAGAACATCCTACTGTAACTTCTGCAAGATGACCGGGCATATAGAGGAAAAGTGTAGAAGGAAAGCTAATATTTGTTACAATTGCAGAGAGACAGGACATATCAAACCATACTACCCAAAACTGACTAAAGCACCCGACAACCAGGCAAAAACAACAGACGGATCTAAGAGGAGAGCGCGAGCATTCATACTTACTACGCAAGAAGCAGAAAGGATTCCAGTCGTAATCGCTGATATATGATATCTAAGTTAAGTAATTATTTGACTCTAGTATAAATCAAAATTTATAAATAAATGCATCCTGTCAAGTACTTCATCTATTCAAAACCATAATAGACTTGTTTGGTCTTCACTTTCACTGAATCATTTATTTGGTTACAACACCTTGTGGTGGCGTTTTCTTTAATTTGAAGCTTGAGCTAATCTCATTTTCACACCTGATGTACGGATTTATTTATTTAATTTATGTTGGTTCATTATCTTAAACAGTGTACCTCTAAAGATTCTTTCATCATTGATCGAAAATTTTATGATATTCATTTGGTCTTTCATCATCAATTGAAAATTCTATGAATATCCAAATTTACTTCATCAAAACTTTCAGTTGATTACAAACACTATGAATTTGTTCGTCACCGTAATTGTTGAACTATTTCAATCATTACGACACCTTGCGGCGTCGATATAAACTTGTAGCTTGGGCTAATCACAATCATACGAATCATTCAAAACCACATCTGTCTTTCATTTGACTCATCATTAAAAGTAGTCTTGTTGCAATTATGTATTAAGACAATGATGCACTAAACTCTATTGTATTTCGGTATATCCTTGCAATTCAATAATGTCAACACACTAATTTTTCTCATATCATAATTCGATTGTTGACCAATCGTTTTCATGCTTCTACTTCATTTAGGCTTGTTGATTCTGAGTCTTCCTCAGCTGACAATCAAAGTAAATTTTCTTTTGACAGTGAATTCTATTGTTTCTAAAAGTTATTCACAAATTGTAAACATTTGATTTAGATGTCCATTGATCATAAATCTCTTTTGGCTTGAACCTAGTCACCTTGGAAATTATAATATTTCACATCGTTCGTTTGACATTGATTCATAGAAATAATTCAGTTGAACCATTAAGCCCTGTTTATTGTAAAACACGTATTCATTTGAGCATGTCTTGATTATGTGTCATGTACCTTATTATTGTTCTTATTGACTAAGACGTGACATAACCTTAAAGGAGACATCGTAGCCCAAATCTCGAGGACGATATTTAAAACAAGGTGGGGAGGATGTAACATCTCATTTTTTTATCATATAAGAATTATAGGTTGTTTAAATTTATTAACCATTAGTAACTAGTTTTATTTTTAATATAATTATTCGACCCATATAGTTTTAAAAACTATTTTATATATAATTGGTTGGAATGTTATACTAATTAATTGTCTTGTATATGTGTGACATTTCTATTTTCTATATTAAAAAAATATATAAAAACTTATATTATTAAACGGGTAGACTACGGGTAAGTTGATTGTTAGAAATATGAAGTACCTATGCCTAGGAACCGTATAATAATTAAATTATAAAAATACAATATATTTGAACCTACTCAATTTTTAATGAAACTTGGTTCAAAATGTAGATAAGATTATTGTCGTTCTAATGGCATATTCATCATTTTATAAAACGTCATATTTTAGAAGTTATAAGCGCCAAATAATTGAAGCAGCTGAATTAATTATAATCTATAAATAATAAATTAATAATAAATTAAAATCAAACTAACATTTAATGTACATATGAACATGGAGGCATGCATGTAATTGAGAATCATATGAGGTGTACCGTGTACGTGTCTTGGAAGTAGTAGTATAAATAGGAATTCCTCTCAAACAATTGAAACTGCTCAAATTCGCCTCATCTTTTCATTCTTTTTTTTTTTAAATATTAAGCCAATTATACTCCAAAGGCTTGTCCCCTTTAAGTGTTTTAACCCCTATCACTGATACCCTGTCTGATTGATCTGGAGCCCCGTAACACATGTCAAGGCTCTGCCCGACTAAGTTCGTTGGGGTTCTGTCTCGTGACGTAGGGATAAAGTTGAATTTGGTTACTATACTTAACACGAGTGCATTATATTTTATTAAATAGCTCAGGAGTTATACCCAAAATTATAACAGGAGGCTTTCTAGTTGAACCTTAAAGTTACAAAGTGAGTCAATTCTCTTTTCTCACAGTTTGTGAGTCATTCTCTTTTTATCACCTTTTTGTTATATAATTATATTTAAAAATGCTTTCCAAAATCCTAAATATTTATCAGTTATACTTACAGTGATTAAATTTTTGTATTCTGCAATAACTTCCGGTATGGGATGTTTTATACGTTACTTGACCCTCGTTACTATTGACCAAAAAGTTAGCCAATAATAACATGACCACAAGCACGGGGGAAATTGTGCCCCAGTTGCCATAGCATATAACTAATATTATTTTTACATTAAATAATTAATAAATTTAATGTATGATTGGAATAAATCTAAATAGTGTGTATATAAAATAGAGCTTTATTAATCATTATTAAAGTATATTAGTTACATTAAAGAAAATATATTTAATAAACCTAAATTACAATTAACATTATAATGTTAAGTCAATAAATGTATCATAATAAAATATGTCAAATATAATATATTTTACTATACTAAGATTATATTTTTAATCTTAGTCATGTTAATATATTAAATAATAATATCTCAATTATTTAATTAATATATTATATTTGATAAAGTTATAGCTATTAATATATATTTCATTTTCTGGGCTAATTTGTTTTGTGCCATAGAAAATATATTTGAAAAAGTAATGTCATGGGACACTACTAAATTCAGAGTCATTAGTTGAGAGAATGATCAACAGTGATATGACCAGAGTCGCTAGTTGAAAGAATGATCAACAGTGATATGACCAGAATCACTAGTTGAAAGAATGATCAACAGTGATATGACCAGAAATTTGACCAGAGTCACTAGTTGAGAGAATGATCAACAGTGATACGACCGCAGTCACTAGTTGAAAGAATGATCAACAGTGATTTGACCACCGTCACAGGAATCGCCTAGTGACATATACTTTGAATAATAGTAAAATATGATTACTTGATAAATTCACTATTGGACGAAAGTGAGCCAATGAGGGATATGACCACTGTCACATCGGAACTGCCACCATGTGACAAATACTAATTGAGTAGGGTAAATATAAACAAAAATAAAAACCTTGATGCTGTAAAGTATAACAATATATTTTCATAAAAATGGAATGAACTCGCCAGTATTTATTACTGATAAAATATTTTCAAAACGTGTTTTAGGTAATTTGCTGTAAAGATAATAGTAGCCAGCGATGGAGCACTGAATGCTTAAATAAAGTGGCTATAAATACCTGAATAAAAGAAGAAATTTATGTTTTATTTATTTGGGTTTATCCCTATAAAAACAATTGAATTAAATATGGATTTTTGCCCATTTGTTTAATATTAAAAGTTCGGTGTTTTATAAACTCTAAAATTGTTTCCCAACTACGATCCTGATGAAAATTTTTCCGCTGCATATTTAATAAACACCAATACCATATGATTGGTTCACGACTCCCGCTCCCAGGATGGGGTCGAGGGTTGTGACAACAACTGTGGAGAGATGGGTCATTTCAGGAACAAATGCCCAAAGCTTGTCAATGCAAATCTGACCAATGAATGAGCATCTGGCTGACTGGAAGATGATGCTGCTTTGAAATAACTAGAATCTTATGCTTTTGTTTCTTTTGTTTTCCATGAACTTCGAGAACAATTTGATTGGTTTATAAATAAATCGTTGTTCACAATTCTGATGTACAAAAACAAATGTAATTACATATGTGTATGGCATACCCTACGATACCGATACCGACACCGAGGAACTATGTTCCTTGCAAAACAAACTACTCTTGTAGTTCCCCCATTCATGTGATCGCTCGCGATCTCCACGAAAATCCTAAGTACTCGTTTCCTTCTAAGAAACAAAGTACAAGATACAAGTTACAACTCTGGACAAATACTCAAAGTACCACTATAAATCCTTGCTTGGATATCTAAGGATACTTTTCATAAGTCCTTCAACAGTCATATGCGATATGTCTATGTACATATCACTACATTCTTGTTTCCATAACAACATACATAGTATAGGTTTTCAAAACATCCTCCATGATTTCAAAGACATTTCTTATGATTTAAAAACATTTTAACTTAGTATATTTTCTTAATATACCAAGTGCATAAATTTCAAAAACATTACCATGTTTTCAGAAACCTTATACATAATTTCAAAATTCATCTTACATGATTTTAAAACATTTTATAAACATACTTACCTGATACACCTACCATATGATTTCAAAAGCATTATGTAAGGTTTCAAAAACATTAAACACACTTTCAAAGAACCCCATGCATAGTTTTCAAGAACACTCTGCTCATGTTGACTTAACGTACGTAATACACGACCTCCAAATTCTGCTTCATATGAAGACTTGGCATATCTAGCACCTCAACTTCATGAACACTTTACTATCACACCCCGATATTTCCACGTATTACCGGTGGGCCGGTGGGGAGTATCGTGACGTAGTTGATATCATCATAGTCAAATAATCACAGTTCAATGCACAGCGGAAGTCTAAAAGTAATAATTATACAAACTGATTCGAAAATAACATAAAATATTACACAACGGATTGTAAAAAGATCCACAGGCGGATCTAAAATAAAAGAAATATTGTTCAACAGATTTAAGCATCAAAGGCTTGCAAGACTCTTTATTTGATACTAGGAGTAGCCACCCCATTTCGCTTAGCACCTGCACTTAACCTTTTTGGAAAATACGTCAGTTTACACTGGTAAATACAATTAACTGACACTTTTAAAAATATTTAAGAAAATTGATTTAAATGCACAAGGCACAAATATTCTTTTATAACTTGGGATAATTATTTAAAAATAATCTTGTAAAAGATTTATATGTTTATTATACATTCAGGATCCGGGATAGAAGCCGGAACAAGATTAATAGACACACCACATAATATAAACCCACGGTGAGTTATTCTTAACAAGCGGGTATATCTTTTTACATATGCACCGGCAGGTGTATGCCTACACCCCGTGCTTAAGTCGTGACCATTTCAATGAATGAGCCGAGGATATCCAGGACATGGTCATTAACCCCCCCCCCCCCCAGGCTTAAAATAAAAAAAAATAGATTAAACGGGTTATCTCAATGATTTAACCATTATTCAATTAAAAATTCAATACCCGACCAAGCGGTATTATTAAATACCATACCCCAAGCCCATATAAGGGAAAATAAATTAAAAGGATTTTACCTGAGCAAAAATATAATTTTTATCCCAGCCGTATATCAATTAGCAAGTACAGATTGATTTTACCGGGCTCCTAATCTGGAACGAAGGTTTTAATAACCTATTAGAATTCCTAATGGGTCTTATTTAAGCTAAAACTTAGACCGGTTAGTTTTAATGAAAGGCTTACGGTTCAAAACGCAAGATTAAGCGAAGACCGGATTAGAATGTGATTTAGACCTGACAAGTGTGAAGACTTGTACAATATGGGCAAACTAAACACATTTCGGATTTTGAAATGAAAATGATAAGGTTTGACCCGTTTCGGTTAATTTATGCAAACTAGATACATAAACCGTGCCGAACGTGAATATGCATAACGGGTAACCAAATAAGTCATGTACAGGTTCCACAAGTTAATATGCTTAAAATATGTTATGATATCAGTAGGATTCCTTACATTATGCCTAAAACGAATTTAAACTCAAATTAAGCCCCGAAAGGGTATTTTGGTCATTTTAAGGTTTATAAAAGAGGTTAAATACTAATCTGAGGTTTTGGTCTAAAATAATCAGTAAAATATTTATTTTAATAAGTTATATTAGTAAGATATCATATATATATGTGAAATTTATCATTTATGGCCAAACTATGCACCGCAGGGGCATTTTGGTCATTTCACATTTGTTAAAAGGGCCAAATTTGGAAATCTGAGTTCAAAACTTTTACTTACTGTTAAAGTAAAAAAAATTTATTCATAACATCAGTAGGTAACAAGCCTTAGGTGCCAAATATGGTTTTAAACCATACTATGAGCCTAAATCGCATAAAAGTCGGTATTTGACGATATTCGGGTTGATTAAGGAAATCTGAGATTTTTATTAACCTTTACTATTTAAAATAACTTATTTAATATATAAAATCAGTAGCAAAAGGTTTGATATACAAAGGATGTATAAAACTCATTTTATTAGCGAAAAGGGCATAATCGTCAATTACCGAGTCTATGCAAGAACTCTATGTTATGATCAGTTTAAAATTTAATAAAAATTTCCAAAAATCCCTAAATATTATATTACATCAGTGGGTAGAAAGTTTGGTGACAAAAATTGGGTTTGAATATGGTTTATACTAAAAATGCCGTTTAATTAATAAAAAGCTTGCATTTTACGGTATCGCGCATAACTTCTATTTTAGACCATAATCTGATGTCAAACTTTTAGGATATACTTAAATATCAGTAATAAAGGTTTTTGTCCTCTAATATTTTCAAAAATCTTGTTTTAATATCAAAAGGGCATAATGGTCAACTTTTAAGCATTTAACGGAAACATGCAATGAACTAGGATTTCTATGGAACCAAGTTGTATAACCTCATAGGGTTACACTAACCTATAATATGGTCCTAAAGGAACCCTAAGTCATATCTAAAACAAGCTAAATCGGGTCAGAACTGAAAGTCAAAGCAAAAGTCTACTTTTGCGACTTTCGGTTCCGAACCGAGCCTAAACTCAGAATTGTCGGGTTGAACATGCCTAAACATGTTCTTATATTATTTTCCAAGTTATTTTAGTGTTAAAACATGTTCCATAACTTCTACATTATCAGTTATGAATTTATTTGCAAAAATTGATTCTGTTGACTTTCAATTAATAAGTTTGACCCGACAATTGACCAAGTTAGAATGGAAATCAGTAGGTGCCCTTTTAAGGGTTTATTACCTACATAATTACCAACTCATAGCCACTTTCAATTCAAATAATGGCTGGACCGTTTGTGATTAATCACAAAGTCAAAGCTTAATTACGATAACTTTGACTTTCGGTCATTAAGCTACTAAATGGTTATGCATTTATGGTTATGCTACTAAATGGTTATGCATTTATGGCCAAACTAGCCCAAATCTCGAGGACGATATTTAAAACAAGGTGGGGAGGATGTAACATCTCATTTTTTTATCATATAAGAATTATAGGTTGTTTAAATTTATTAACCATTAGTAACTAGTTTTATTTTTAATATAATTATTCGACCCATATAGTTTTAAAAACTATTTTATGTATAATTGGTTGGAATGTTATACTAATTAATTGTCTTGTATATGTGTGACATTTCTATTTTCTATATTAAAAAAATATATAAAAACTTATATTATTAAACGGGTAGACTACGGGTAAGTTGATTGTTAGAAATATGAAGTACCTATGCCTAGGAACCGTATAATAATTAAATTATAAAAATACAATATATTTGAACCTACTCAATTTTTAATGAAACTTGGTTCAAAATGTAGATAAGATTATTGTCGTTCTAATGGCATATTCATCATTTTATAAAACGTCATATTTTAGAAGTTATAAGCGCCAAATAATTGAAGCAGCTGAATTAATTATAATCTATAAATAATAAATTAATAATAAATTAAAATCAAACTAACATTTAATGTACATATGAACATGGAGGCATGCATGTAATTGAGAATCATATGAGGTGTACCGTGTACGTGTCTTGGAAGTAGTAGTATAAATAGGAATTCCTCTCAAACAATTGAAACTGCTCAAATTCGCCTCATCTTTTCATTCTTTTTTTTTTAAATATTAAGCCAATTATACTCCAAAGGCTTGTCCCCTTTAAGTGTTTTAACCCCTATCACTGATACCCTGTCTGATTGATCTGGAGCCCCGTAACACATGTCAAGGCTCTGCCCGACTAAGTTCGTTGGGGTTCTGTCTCGTGACGTAGGGATAAAGTTGAATTTGGTTACTATACTTAACACGAGTGCATTATATTTTATTAAATAGCTCAGGAGTTATACCCAAAATTATAACAGGAGGCTTTCTAGTTGAACCTTAAAGTTACAAAGTGAGTCAATTCTCTTTTCTCACAGTTTGTGAGTCATTCTCTTTTTATCACCTTTTTGTTATATAATTATATTTAAAAATGCTTTCCAAAATCCTAAATATTTATCAGTTATACTTACAGTGATTAAATTTTTGTATTCTGCAATAACTTCCGGTATGGGATGTTTTATACGTTACTTGACCCTCGTTACTATTGACCAAAAAGTTAGCCAATAATAACATGACCACAAGCACGGGGGAAATTGTGCCCCAGTTGCCATAGCATATAACTAATATTATTTTTACATTAAATAATTAATAAATTTAATGTATGATTGGAATAAATCTAAATAGTGTGTATATAAAATAGAGCTTTATTAATCATTATTAAAGTATATTAGTTACATTAAAGAAAATATATTTAATAAACCTAAATTACAATTAACATTATAATGTTAAGTCAATAAATGTATCATAATAAAATATGTCAAATATAATATATTTTACTATACTAAGATTATATTTTTAATCTTAGTCATGTTAATATATTAAATAATAATATCTCAATTATTTAATTAATATATTATATTTGATAAAGTTATAGCTATTAATATATATTTCATTTTCTGGGCTAATTTGTTTTGTGCCATAGAAAATATATTTGAAAAAGTAATGTCATGGGACACTACTAAATTCAGAGTCATTAGTTGAGAGAATGATCAACAGTGATATGACCAGAGTCGCTAGTTGAAAGAATGATCAACAGTGATATGACCAGAATCACTAGTTGAAAGAATGATCAACAGTGATATGACCAGAAATTTGACCAGAGTCACTAGTTGAGAGAATGATCAACAGTGATACGACCGCAGTCACTAGTTGAAAGAATGATCAACAGTGATTTGACCACCGTCACAGGAATCGCCTAGTGACATATACTTTGAATAATAGTAAAATATGATTACTTGATAAATTCACTATTGGACGAAAGTGAGCCAATGAGGGATATGACCACTGTCACATCGGAACTGCCACCATGTGACAAATACTAATTGAGTAGGGTAAATATAAACAAAAATAAAAACCTTGATGCTGTAAAGTATAACAATATATTTTCATAAAAATGGAATGAACTCGCCAGTATTTATTACTGATAAAATATTTTCAAAACGTGTTTTAGGTAATTTGCTGTAAAGATAATAGTAGCCAGCGATGGAGCACTGAATGCTTAAATAAAGTGGCTATAAATACCTGAATAAAAGAAGAAATTTATGTTTTATTTATTTGGGTTTATCCCTATAAAAACAATTGAATTAAATATGGATTTTTGCCCATTTGTTTAATATTAAAAGTTCGGTGTTTTATAAACTCTAAAATTGTTTCCCAACTACGATCCTGATGAAAATTTTTCCGCTGCATATTTAATAAACACCAATACCATATGATTGGTTCACGACTCCCGCTCCCAGGATGGGGTCGAGGGTTGTGACAACAACTGTGGAGAGATGGGTCATTTCAGGAACAAATGCCCAAAGCTTGTCAATGCAAATCTGACCAATGAATGAGCATCTGGCTGACTGGAAGATGATGCTGCTTTGAAATAACTAGAATCTTATGCTTTTGTTTCTTTTGTTTTCCATGAACTTCGAGAACAATTTGATTGGTTTATAAATAAATCGTTGTTCACAATTCTGATGTACAAAAACAAATGTAATTACATATGTGTATGGCATACCCTACGATACCGATACCGACACCGAGGAACTATGTTCCTTGCAAAACAAACTACTCTTGTAGTTCCCCCATTCATGTGATCGCTCGCGATCTCCACGAAAATCCTAAGTACTCGTTTCCTTCTAAGAAACAAAGTACAAGATACAAGTTACAACTCTGGACAAATACTCAAAGTACCACTATAAATCCTTGCTTGGATATCTAAGGATACTTTTCATAAGTCCTTCAACAGTCATATGCGATATGTCTATGTACATATCACTACATTCTTGTTTCCATAACAACATACATAGTATAGGTTTTCAAAACATCCTCCATGATTTCAAAGACATTTCTTATGATTTAAAAACATTTTAACTTAGTATATTTTCTTAATATACCAAGTGCATAAATTTCAAAAACATTACCATGTTTTCAGAAACCTTATACATAATTTCAAAATTCATCTTACATGATTTTAAAACATTTTATAAACATACTTACCTGATACACCTACCATATGATTTCAAAAGCATTATGTAAGGTTTCAAAAACATTAAACACACTTTCAAAGAACCCCATGCATAGTTTTCAAGAACACTCTGCTCATGTTGACTTAACGTACGTAATACACGACCTCCAAATTCTGCTTCATATGAAGACTTGGCATATCTAGCACCTCAACTTCATGAACACTTTACTATCACACCCCGATATTTCCACGTATTACCGGTGGGCCGGTGGGGAGTATCGTGACGTAGTTGATATCATCATAGTCAAATAATCACAGTTCAATGCACAGCGGAAGTCTAAAAGTAATAATTATACAAACTGATTCGAAAATAACATAAAATATTACACAACGGATTGTAAAAAGATCCACAGGCGGATCTAAAATAAAAGAAATATTGTTCAACAGATTTAAGCATCAAAGGCTTGCAAGACTCTTTATTTGATACTAGGAGTAGCCACCCCATTTCGCTTAGCACCTGCACTTAACCTTTTTGGAAAATACGTCAGTTTACACTGGTAAATACAATTAACTGACACTTTTAAAAATATTTAAGAAAATTGATTTAAATGCACAAGGCACAAATATTCTTTTATAACTTGGGATAATTATTTAAAAATAATCTTGTAAAAGATTTATATGTTTATTATACATTCAGGATCCGGGATAGAAGCCGGAACAAGATTAATAGACACACCACATAATATAAACCCACGGTGAGTTATTCTTAACAAGCGGGTATATCTTTTTACATATGCACCGGCAGGTGTATGCCTACACCCCGTGCTTAAGTCGTGACCATTTCAATGAATGAGCCGAGGATATCCAGGACATGGTCATTAACCCCCCCCCCCCCCAGGCTTAAAATAAAAAAAAATAGATTAAACGGGTTATCTCAATGATTTAACCATTATTCAATTAAAAATTCAATACCCGACCAAGCGGTATTATTAAATACCATACCCCAAGCCCATATAAGGGAAAATAAATTAAAAGGATTTTACCTGAGCAAAAATATAATTTTTATCCCAGCCGTATATCAATTAGCAAGTACAGATTGATTTTACCGGGCTCCTAATCTGGAACGAAGGTTTTAATAACCTATTAGAATTCCTAATGGGTCTTATTTAAGCTAAAACTTAGACCGGTTAGTTTTAATGAAAGGCTTACGGTTCAAAACGCAAGATTAAGCGAAGACCGGATTAGAATGTGATTTAGACCTGACAAGTGTGAAGACTTGTACAATATGGGCAAACTAAACACATTTCGGATTTTGAAATGAAAATGATAAGGTTTGACCCGTTTCGGTTAATTTATGCAAACTAGATACATAAACCGTGCCGAACGTGAATATGCATAACGGGTAACCAAATAAGTCATGTACAGGTTCCACAAGTTAATATGCTTAAAATATGTTATGATATCAGTAGGATTCCTTACATTATGCCTAAAACGAATTTAAACTCAAATTAAGCCCCGAAAGGGTATTTTGGTCATTTTAAGGTTTATAAAAGAGGTTAAATACTAATCTGAGGTTTTGGTCTAAAATAATCAGTAAAATATTTATTTTAATAAGTTATATTAGTAAGATATCATATATATATGTGAAATTTATCATTTATGGCCAAACTATGCACCGCAGGGGCATTTTGGTCATTTCACATTTGTTAAAAGGGCCAAATTTGGAAATCTGAGTTCAAAACTTTTACTTACTGTTAAAGTAAAAAAATTTATTCATAACATCAGTAGGTAACAAGCCTTAGGTGCCAAATATGGTTTTAAACCATACTATGAGCCTAAATCGCATAAAAGTCGGTATTTGACGATATTCGGGTTGATTAAGGAAATCTGAGATTTTTATTAACCTTTACTATTTAAAATAACTTATTTAATATATAAAATCAGTAGCAAAAGGTTTGATATACAAAGGATGTATAAAACTCATTTTATTAGCGAAAAGGGCATAATCGTCAATTACCGAGTCTATGCAAGAACTCTATGTTATGATCAGTTTAAAATTTAATAAAAATTTCCAAAAATCCCTAAATATTATATTACATCAGTGGGTAGAAAGTTTGGTGACAAAAATTGGGTTTGAATATGGTTTATACTAAAAATGCCGTTTAATTAATAAAAAGCTTGCATTTTACGGTATCGCGCATAACTTCTATTTTAGACCATAATCTGATGTCAAACTTTTAGGATATACTTAAATATCAGTAATAAAGGTTTTTGTCCTCTAATATTTTCAAAAATCTTGTTTTAATATCAAAAGGGCATAATGGTCAACTTTTAAGCATTTAACGGAAACATGCAATGAACTAGGATTTCTATGGAACCAAGTTGTATAACCTCATAGGGTTACACTAACCTATAATATGGTCCTAAAGGAACCCTAAGTCATATCTAAAACAAGCTAAATCGGGTCAGAACTGAAAGTCAAAGCAAAAGTCTACTTTTGCGACTTTCGGTTCCGAACCGAGCCTAAACTCAGAATTGTCGGGTTGAACATGCCTAAACATGTTCTTATATTATTTTCCAAGTTATTTTAGTGTTAAAACATGTTCCATAACTTCTACATTATCAGCTATGAATTTATTTGCAAAAATTGATTCTGTTGACTTTCAATTAATAAGTTTGACCCGACAATTGACCAAGTTAGAATGGAAATCAGTAGGTGCCCTTTTAAGGGTTTATTACCTACATAATTACCAACTCATAGCCACTTTCAATTCAAATAATGGCTGGACCGTTTGTGATTAATCACAAAGTCAAAGCTTAATTACGATAACTTTGACTTTCGGTCATTAAGCTACTAAAACTCGAACTTAAGAAGCTAAGAACACTTACTAGAGTACTTAGCACGAAAATAGAACTTTAGAAAACTTCCTTGAGCTACGGGAGGCTCCAAAGAGTGAGTAGTGAAGTAAAATTCAAAGTGTGCAAATGAACAATAACAAGACAAGGCCTTATATAGGAACTTTGATGCATCAAGATTAATCCATATGTCCCTATGTTACTCTTAGATGTTCCCAGGTGTCCCTAGTGCATGAAAAACCATTGGCACAGTCCCTGGTATCGAAATTTAGCATGCAAAGGTGGTGGAACTGGCCGGACATGCAGCTGTCCATATCTGCTGTTGCTGGCACTGCTCACGCGGGCCGCGTAAGACTCAGAGAGAGTCTACGCGGGCCGCGACACTCCCTGTTGACCGGAAAACATCTTTTAAACTTTGCAGTTTTGGTCCCTGGTCCAAAATAAGTTTATTCAACTTTCGTTTATTGCACTTATGACCCCCATAGTTAACTTTTAAGGGCCTTGGGTCATATATTAACTCCGTTAAGCTCCCGGTTAGTTGTACGATCACCTGAAAAGTCTTGTTTTCATCGTACTCCACAAAATTAATATCCAATATTCTTGAGAGCGAAATAAACAATTATTACAATGTTTTTGGGATCGTTAAAAGGTCGCTCAGAGGTAACAATTAACATGTTGACACTTTTAACCCCTATGTTTCGTAAGATCCTTCTTTTAAACATAAACGACTTTCTTTGTTTGATAAATTATTCGTTAAAGAATATGAATGTCGTATGAGGCCAAACAGAGGCACAAGAATGGCATGTTAACACTTTGGATCCTTTTACTAACATATTTACATTGTTTGACAACTTTAGTCCCTCTAGATCAATCTATTACATGTTTAAAGTCCATGACACGTGTCTATTGGTCGTGATTTTTACTAGGTGTTACATCCTCACCCCCTTAAAAGAAATCTCGACCTCAAGATTTACTTAAATAAATGAGGGTACTTCTGCTTCATTGTGGATTCTACCTCCAACGTGTATTCTAGGCCTCTACGGGCATCCCATTTTACCTTCACAATCGGCACGTGCTTCCTTTGAAGCTTCTTAACCTGTCGATCCTCGATCGATAAAGGTTTTTCAACAAACACTAAGCTCTCATCTATCTGTACATCCTTATGTGACATGGCTAGCGATTCATCGGCTAGACATTTCTTCAAGTTGCAGATGTGGAATACATTATGTATCCCACTAAGCTCTTCTGGTAGATTTAGCTTGTAAGCTATAGTTTTGACACATTCGATGATCTCGAATGGTCCTATGTATCTTGGGCTTAACTTGCCCTTCTTACCAAAACGTATTACCCCTTTCCAGGGTGATACCTTAAGTAACACTTTGTCACCTACCTCGAATTTCAGAGGTTTACGCCTTTTATCTACGTAGCTTTTCTGCCTATCCTTGGCAGCCTTGAGACGATCACGTATCTGCATAATCTTATCTGTCGTCTCCAGAACTATATCTGGTCCTGTTAGTTGGACATCTCCAACTTCCGCCCAACAAACTGGCGTCCTACACTTTGTATGGTACAAAGCTTCAAAAGGTGCAACTTGAATACTCGAATGATAGCTTTTATTATACGAAAATTCGATCAACGGAAGATGATCATCCCAACTTCCACCTAAATCAATGACACAAGCCCTAAGCATATCCTCAAGTGTTTGAATTGTACGTTCACTTTGCCCATCCGTCTGAGGATGATAAGCAGTGCTGAAGTTTAAACGAGTGCCTAGGGATTGCTGAAAGCTTTTCCAAAAGTGAGACGTGTATCTAGTATCCCTATCGGAGATAATAGATACTGGCACTCCGTGGAGAGATACAATCTCATCCACGTACAGTTGAGCTAGCTTGTCGGAGCTGTGAGTTTCTTTAATCGGCAAGAAGTGGGCTGACTTGGTCAGTCTATCTACTATAACCCAAATAGTATCATTCCCATGCTTTGTCCTTGGTAACTTAGTGATAAAATCCATAGTTACCATTTCCCACTTCCAAGTGGGAAGTTCAGGCTGTTGCAGCAAACCTGACGGCTTCTGGTGTTCTGCTTTAACCTGTGCACATGTCAGACATTTGCCACATAAGTGGCTATAGATTTCTTCAACCCTATCCACCAATAATTTGCCCTTAAATCCTGATACATCTTATCACTGCCAAGATGAACAGAATATTTGGAACTATGGGCTTCTTGAAGAATTACTTCCTTAAGTCCTCCATAGATTGGAACCCATATTCGTCCATTCAATCTTAGGATTCCATCCTTGCTATACGACAACTGTTCAGCAGTTACGCCCAACTTCTCATTCAGATAGTTGGCTTCTAGTACGGCTTCTTTTTGAGCGACTAACAATCTTTCATTTAAACTGTTCTTTAACTCAATGCTCTTGGCGTTGATTCTAATAGGCTTAACCCTTTCCTTTCTGCTCAAGGCATCGGTGACTACATTCGCTTTGCCTGAATGATATCGGATTTCACAATCATAATCATTCAGTGTTTCCATCCATTGATGCTGTCTCATGTTAAGATCCTTCTGGTTAAACAGATGCTGAAGGATCTTATGATCAGAATAGATCACACACTTAGTCCCATACAGGTAATGCCTCTAAAGCTTCAGTGCAAATACAACGGCACCCAACTCCAAATCATGGGTGGTGTAATTCTTCTCATGCACCTTTATTTATCGGGAAGCATATGCAATAACCTTGCCTTTCTGCATAAGCACACATCCCATACGTGTGCAATGCGTCGCAATAAACCACAAATTCTTCAATACCTTCTGGCAATGTCAACACAGGCGCATTGCTTAACTTCTGTTTAAGAATATCAAAGGATTCTTGCTGCTTGGGACCCCGGTTAAACTTGACATTCTTGCGAGTCAATGAAGTTAGGGGTGCAGCAATCCTTGAAAAATTTTCGATGAAGCGTCTATAGTATCCTGCTAGACCCAAGAAGCTGCGTATCTCTGTAGGAGTCTTAAGCTCTTGCCAATTCATAATTGCTTCTATCTTAGCGGGATCCACCTGGATACCATGCTCACTCACCATGTGTCCAAGAAATTGGACTTCACGAAGCCAAAACTCACATTTTGAAAACTTGGAGTAGAGCTCCTCTTACTGGAGAAGTTTAAGGATACATCAAAGGTGCTTCTCATGATCAGCCTGATTCTTTGAATATATAAGTATGTCATCAAAAAAACAATGACAAACTTGTCCAAGTATGGTTTGCAAACGTGATTCATGAGATCCATGAACGCTGCTGGTGCATTAGTGAGCCCGAATGGCATCACCAAGAACTCGTAGTGACCATAACGAGTTCTGAATGCAGTCTTATGCACATCTTCATCTCTGACCTTCAGCTGATGGTAACCTGACCTTAAATTGATCTTGGAAAAGTGACTTGCTCCTTGAAGCTGATCGAATAGATCATCGATCATGGGTAACGGATACCTGTTCTTGATTGTAACCTTGTTTAGCTTACGATAATCGATGCATAGACGCTTCAAGCCATCGTTTTTCTTCGCAAACAGAATCATTGCTCCCCAAGGGGACGAGCTAGGATGAATAAAATGATTTGCCAACAAATCATCCAATTGAGTCCTCAATTCCTTCATCTCAGTTGGTGCCAATCGATAAGGTGCTCTTGCCACTGGAGCTGCTCCAGGAATGATATCGATTCTAAACTCCACTTGCCTGTCTGGAGGTAAACCAGGTAGTTCTTCAGGGAATACTTCTGGATATTCTAAAATAACAGGGATGTCTTCGATCTTGGGCTTTAGTTCATCAATGGTTACCTGTGCCATATAAATGACACAACCTTTCTTTATACACCTCGACGCCTTAAGCAAGGACACTTGCTTAGGTAACCCGTACTGCGTATCTCCTTAGATTGTTAACAGTTCACCATAGGGAGTCTTGATAACTACTTGCTTCTTATCACAAATGATCTGAGCTTGGTTATGAGATAACCAATCCATGCCTATTACTATGTCAAATCCTGCTAATTTCAACGGAAGAAAGGATAGCGGAAAAGAGTGATTCCTAATGGATATAAAACATCCATCTAATATAGTTGAGGCAGTCTCTATAGTTCCGTCAGCCAATTCTACTTCATACTTTATGCTTAGAGTCTTAACAGTCAGATTTAATAACTTACAAAACTTATTATCCACAAATGACTTGTCTGCACCCGAATCAAACAATACTCTAGCATAAACATCATTGATAAGAAAGGTACCTGTTATCACGTTGTCATTTTGCATAGCCTCCAAGGCGTTCATTTGAAAGACCCGAGCATTGGTCTTTTTACCCTATTCAGGTTTCTTTGCAAACTTTGGGCAGTTGGACTTGATATGCCCCTTCTCGTTACAGTTGTAACAAGTCGCATCCTTTATCTTCTTGCAATCCAACGTTTTATGCTCACTTGATTTACAGATCCCACAAGCTCTGGGCTGCGATTGGGATTTTGATTCGAACCTGCATTTCCCTAGATGACGCTTCTTGCAGGTTTTACACTTGGGTTTTTCACCCGACTGCTGATTATCCTTTTTAAACCCTGAACTCTTCTTGAGATCCGAGTTCCCTTTATATTTCTTATCAGAACGGCGTGAGTTCTCCTCCTCATATTTCCTTTTTCCTTCATCGGAATTCTTAAGCGATCTCTACCTGACCGCATCGAGAGTAAGAGATAACGACAAATCAGCCACCGACCTGAATGTGGTGAGTCTATATACTTTCACACTTGCTTTAATTTCTGGAGCTAAACCTCCAATAAAACAAGCTATACGTTTCAGTTCTGGCGTGACCAAGTAAGGAACCAATCGAGACATGGTGTTTGAAACTGGTAAGGTATGCCTGACAATCCAATTTCTTCATGACCAAGGTCAAGAAGTCAGTCTCAATTTTCTTAACTTCATGTTGAGGACATAAATTTTCTTTGATTAAAGCAACAAACCGATCCCAAGACATGTTGTAAAGTGGGATCTTTCATGTAGCTTGGATTAGGGACCTCCACCAAGCTAAAGCTTCGCCTTTAAAAGATTGTGAAACGAACTTCACAATGTCATGTTCGGCACAACCACTAATATCAACCACTGTATCCATCTCATCTAGCCACGTCATGCAATCAATGGCTCCTTTCTCCCCTGTGAAATCTCTGGGCTTGTAGGAGACGAAATACTTATAAGAACAGGTCTTAATACGTGGCTCTTGATTGAGCACGATTCATTTGGATGGAACACTCCTCTGATTTGACGAATGATGAGATTTGTCCTTATGGGATACATGAGTCTTGGAGGGTGGTTTTGTAGGTGGTACAGACTGAGTTCTGGCGCGAGTACCACTTGATTCATTAATCTGTCTGTCGAGAGCTTGAGTAACGGAATTATCTATTAATGCCTGCAGTTTCGCACCAGCTACATTAACTCTGGTAGTATCATTATTCTCCCTCGGGTGACTGTTAACCTCACCAGATCCGGCCATGTAGCTTGTTTGCTACATAAAATATTAAATAGTGATTTATTCAAAAGTCTAATATGGAATTGTCATTTATGGCAATTCATTAACCATGCTAATACTAAACCATATCGGTTAATTTGTTAGGCATAATTTATCTAGGATCTTCTTTATAATTAATCCTTAATTGTAAATTATCAAAATATTAGAATGGCACAAAAGCCTAGTCACAAAGACAACTTTAAATTATAAACCATGATCTTATAGGATCGAGGCATTAAGGCTTGAACATAGTTCATTACCTTTTCTTGACAGGGAGTCGTAGACTACAACTGTCTTTTTGTCTTATAGAACAATAAGTGTGGCCCGTAGGCACTTCATCACTAATGGATGTTCAAATAATAAATAGAGAAAAGGAATTGGAAGAATCCAATATAAGGATGACTTGTGTGATTTTATCGAATCACATTTGCCAGGAGTGTTAACATGTTTTCAGATGTTAACTAGGATTTGAATCTTAAAAAGGGACTACCATCATGGCCCTGTCTTAAAAAGACACACGAGCTAGGTTTTTACCTTTAAGATTTCATTTAATAATTAATGGCAGATCAATTACAAAAAGGAATGATATTTTGATTTATTTTATATATTATATTCATGCATACGATGACAAATGAAATTTTTAAAATTAAAACATTCCATTAAATTTAAAAGAAGTACATAGATGCCCTAAACAGGACTTTTACATAAATAACTTGCCTACGCAGGGGCTAAAATGAAAATACAAGTCCTCGTAGAGACTAGGTACATAAATAAATGTCCACACAGGGACTTAATTGAAAATTAAAAATTACAAAACAAATAATAAGGAATTTCAATAATCCCTTCTGTTCTTCCCCTTGATTAAATCAGCCAAACCCTTAAGTAGACCCCGACGGCTTCTACGTTCCACCTGGTTCAACCTCTGAAGGATCTCCTGCTGCTGCGGTGGTTGAACTAGTGGCGGCTGCGGCTTTTGCTGCGACTGAGGTTGAAGAGGTGGCGGGTATTGATACCCATATACTGAAGGGCCCTTCAGGATGAAGAGCATTGTAGTTCACCGCCTCGAGATACGGGTCAACACTAGGGGCGTTGTAGTAGTTGTAGCCAGGATAAGTTGGCTGCTCAAAAGGGTTATACGCCGCTTCACCGGCGTAAGAAGGAATTGGGTTATCATAACCCATGTGTGGTGGTGGTGGTGCGACTGGCGGAGAGTCGACCTCAGAAACGGGGTTTGAAGGCCCACCCATCTGCGGGTCTTCATATAGTGGCGGGTAGTGGCTGCCACTGGAGTGTTGAGGGGTGCTGAAGTGAAAATCCAATCTTTGCACGGACATCCATGCACCTGATCTTCTTCGCCTCGACGGTTCTGGAGGCTGCTGCTGCTCTAGCGGCGGCGGTGGCAGTGGCGGTGGCGTAACTGCCTGGAAACGCGAATCCTCAGAGGGATCTTGTTACTGCTGTTGAGGTGGGTTGAAAGGGGGAGTAAACTCCCAGTGGTATGTGGCCCACCTTTCTGCAAAGTTGTCTGGGCCCCGGTATGGCGAACCATGAAAAGATGATCCGTCAGAAATCTCGATGGGATGCGTGGGCGTCCCAGTTGGTGGCTCGGCAGGCTCCTGATCTGGATCCTTATCCATATCCATATCCTGGGCTCCAGGAAAGTGGTCTTCTGGTCCCAATGGGTTATGGCCCATTGGTTCTTCACTCACGTTTTCTGGGTTGAACCAGCTCTGAAACTAGGGGGTCAGGTCCTGAAAGGCACGGTGAGAACCCGAACGCAGCAACGGGAGGTAAGAGTGGCGCGAGTGGTCGGGCTCGTTGTTCTGACGGAGTCCGAATGAGTCGTGGTACGATGGTTATGAACTGAGCGAGACAGAGCGTCTCGCAGGCTCCAGGTAAGTCCTCCAATCCTCGTGGGGACTTGAACTTAAAGTTACTGAAGGAGTTCGCCGGTGTGATGGCCCGACCACGTGGTCATTAGGAGCAGTGATTGGCGCCTTGCCTCGTCCACCTCTTCCTCTGAATCGTGGCGGCATTGTAGTTGTACCTGTCAAAACAAACAAAGGAAACCAACAAGAAAACAATAAGATTAGGATTAGTCCTAAGTCCTTAGCCTAGACTCGGAGGTCAAGGAATGTGTAAATTGTGTCATTGGGATTAAACACAAAAGGCTAGTGTTTAATTCACTCAATGTTGGCTCTGATACCAACCTGTCACACCTCGATATTTCCACGTATTACCAGTGGGCCCGGTGGGGAGTATCAAGACGTAGTTGATATCATCATAGTCAAATAATCACAGTTCAATGCACAGCGGAAGTCTAAAAGTAATAATTATACAAACCGATTCGAAAGTAACATAAAATATTACACAACGGATTGTAAAAAGATCCACAGGCGGATCTAAAATAAAAGAAATATTGTTCAACAGATTTAAGCATCAAAGGCTTGCAAGACTCCTTATTTGATACTAGGAGTAGCCAGCCCATTTCGCTTAGCACCTGCACTTAACCTTTTTGGAAAATACGTCAGTTTACACTGGTAAATACGATTAACCGACACTTTTAAAAATATTTAAGAAAATTGATTTAAATGCACAAGGAACAAATATTCTTTTATAACTTGGGATAATTATTTAAAAATAATCTTGTAAAAGATTTATATGTTTATTATACATTCAGGTTCCGGGATAGAAGCCGGAACAAGATTAATAGACACACCACATAATATAAACCCACGGCGAGTTATTCTCAACAAGCGGGTATATCTTTTTGCATACACACCGGCAGGTGTATGCCTACATCCCGTGCTTAAGTCGTGGCCATTTCAATGAATGAGCCGAGGATATCCAGGACATAGTCATTAACCCCCCCCCCCCCCCCAAAGGCTTAAAATAAACAAAACAGATTAAACGGGTTATCTCAATGATTTAACCATTATTCGATTAAAAATTCAATACCCGACCAAGCGGTATTATTAAATAACGTACCCTAAGCCCATATAAGGGAAAATAAATTAAAAGTATTTACCTGAGCAAAAATATAATTTTTATCCCAGCTGTATATCAATCAGCAAGTACAGATAGCTTTTACCGAGCTCCTAATCTGGTTTTAATAACCTATTAGAATTCCTAACGGATCTTATTTAAGCTAAAACTTAGACCGGCTAGTTTTAATGAATGGCTTACGGTTCAAAACGCAAGATTAAGCGAAGATCGGATTAGAATGTGATTTAGGCCCGACAAGTGTGAAGACTTGTATAATATAGGCAAAATAAACACATTCTGGATTTTGAAGTGAAAATGATAAGGTTTGACCCGTTTCGGTTAATTTATGCAAACTAGTTACATAAACCGTGCCGAGCGCGAATATGCATAACGGGTAACCAAATAAGTCATGTACATGTTCCACAAGTTAATATGCTTAAAATATGTTATGTTATCAGTAGGATACCTTCCATTATGCCCAAAACGAATTTAAACTTAAATTAAGCCCTGAAAGGGTATTTTGGTCATTTTAAGGTTTATAAAAGAGGTTAAATAGTAATCTGAGGTTCTGGTCTAAAATAATCAGTAAAAATATTTATTTTAATATGTTATATCAGTAAGATATCATATATATGTGAAATTTATCATTTATGGCCAAACTATGCACCGTAGGGGCATTTTGGTCATTTCACATTTGTTAAAAGGGCCAAATTTGGAAATCTGAGTTCAAAACTTTTACATACTATTAAAGTATAAAAATTTATTCATAACATCAGTAGGTAACAAGACTTAGGTGCCAAATATGGTTTTAAACCATACTATGCGCCTAAATCGCATAAAAGTCGGTATTTGACGATATTCGGGTTGATTAAGGAAATCTGAGATTTTTATCAGCCTTTACCATTTAAAATAACTTATTTAATATATAAAATCAGTAGCAAAAGGTTTGATATGTAAAGGATGTATAAAACTCATTTTATTAGCGAAAAGGGCATAATCGTCAATTACCGAGTCTATGCAAGAACTCTATGTTATGATCAGTTTAAAATTTAATAAAAATTTCCAAAAATCCCTAAATATTATATTACATCAGTGGGTAGAAAGTTTGGTGACAAAAATTGGGTTTGAATATGGTTTATACTAAAAATGTCGTTTAATTAATAAAAAGCTTGCATTTTACGGTATCGCGCATAACTTCTATTTTAGACCATAATCTGATGTCAAACTTTTAGGATATACTTAAATATCAGTAATAAAGGTTTTTGTCCTCGCATATTTTCAAAAATCATTTTAATATCAAAAGGGCATAATGGTCAACTTTTAAGCATTTAACGGAAACATGCAATGAACTAGGATTTCTATGGAACCAAGTTGTACAACCTCAGAGGGTTACACTAACCTATTATATGGTCCTAAAGGAACCCTACGGCATATCTAAAACAAGCTAAATCGGGTCAGAACTGAAAGTCAAAGCAAAAGTCTACTTTTGCGACTTTCGGTTCCGAACCGAGCCTAAACTCAGAATTGTCGGGTTGAACATGCCTAAACATGTTCTTATATTATTTACCAAGTTATTTTAGTGTTAAAACATGTTCCATAACTTCTACATTATCAGTTATGAATTTATTTACAAAAATTGATTCTGTTGACTTTCTATTAATAAATTTGACCCGACCAATTGACCAAGTTAGAGTGGAAATCAGTAGGTGCCCTTTTAAGGGTATATTACCTACATAATTACTAACTCATTGCCACTTTCAATTCAAATAATGGCTGGACCGTTTGTGATTAATCACAAAGTCAAAGCTTAATTACGATAACTTTGACTTTCGGTCATTAAACTACTAAAACTCGAACTTAAGAAGCTAAGAACACTTACTAGAGTACTTAGCACGAAAATATAACTTTAGAAAACTTCCTTAAGCTCCAGGAGGCTCCAAAGAGTGAGTAGTGAAGTAAAATTCAAAGTGTGCAAATGAACAATAACAAGACAAGGCCTTATATAGGAACTTTGATGCATCAAGATCAATCCATATGTCCCTATGTTGCTCTCAGATGTTCCCAGGTGTCCCTAGTGCATGAAAAACCATTGGCACAGTCCCTGGTATCGAAATTTAGCATGCAAAGGCGGTGGAACTAGCTGGACATGCAGCTGTCCATATCTGCTGTTGCTGGCACTGCTCACGCGGGCCGCGTAAGACTCAGAGAGAGTCTACGCGGGCCACGACACTCCCTGTTGACCGGAAAACATCTTTTAAACTTTGTAGTTTTGGTCCCTGGTCTAAAATAAGTTTATTTAACTTTCGTTTATTGCACTTATGACCCCCATAGTTTACTTTTAAGGGCCTTGGGTCATATATTAACTCCGTTAAGCTCCCTGTTAGTTGTACGATCACCCGAAAAGTCTTGTTTTCATCGTACTCCACAAAATTAATATCCAATATTCTTGAGAGCAAAATAAACAATTATTACAATGTTTTTGGGATCGTTAAAAGGTCGCTCAGAGTTAACAATTAACATGTTGACACTTTTAACCCCTATGTTTCGTAAGATCCTTATTTTAAACATAAACGACTTTCTATGTTTGATAAATTATTCGTTAAAGAATATGAACGTCGTATGAGGCCAAACAGAGGCACAAGAATGGCATGTTAACACTTTGGATCCTTTTACTAACATATTTACATTGTTTGACAACTTTAGTCCCTCTAGATCAATCTATTACACGTTTAAAGTCCATGACACGTGTCTTTATTATATTGGTCGCGATTTTTACGAGGTGTTACATTTACCTCATGTATTGACTTAAGCACGTCTAGTACAAGGTTTCAAAACATATCCCTCTACACGAATTTCAAAATCCTTATAGGATCTTCCTATCTTCATAGTTAGATTCTTGAGGATGTTTAAAGTACTAATTGAAGTCCATGGATTGGATTCCTGGTGCACTTTAAATACACGTATATAAAATAATAACATGTTGACAATCAAATTAATAACAAGTTGATAACAAATTGAAAACCAAGTTAAGCAATTATGTGTTTATGTGTTTATGTGTTTATACGTAATCTGAATATTCGTTATCCAAATCCTCGTAGAATCTTCCTTATCTTCATATGAGGGATTCATAGAAGGATATCCAAAGGTACTACCTTAAATCCTTAATGGGCTTCTATGTAATAGTTAAGACCCTTGGATTATAAAGTACTATTCCAAAGTTAGAAGATACCCCTTGGGTGGTCTAGTTAAAAAGATTGATTCGTTAATCTGGTTAAATATGTCATGTGATGATATAGTTGAAAAGACTCTTTGGTGGTCCACTTAAAGAGATCATTTGTTAATCTAATTAAAAGGACATTATGGTGGTCTAGTCACAATAATCACAGGTTTATTCATTTGATTTTCTTCCCCTACACATTATAAAATGCACTGTGCGGACTGTGCAAAGAATTACGTAATTATGGATGCATAGATAATTATGGAATTCAGTGCACAGAAACCACAGCAAGTTTTGTCATGTGTAAGAACCTATAGTGATAAGAATAATGAAACGTGAACTATATAATGAGGACATGGTAGACACACAAATGGTGCTTTCTATATACATAAAAGTGTCCCTTATTACATTGCAAGCGTGACATTATTTGAGTTACTAGAAGCTCAGAACCTTGACCAATGTTGTTTTATCTCTTCGATTCCAAGTTTCGAGCTCACACAAGTTTCCTATGATAGCCTTCACAAGAATCACTCTCTTTATCCGTTGTTCGAAACTCCAGCTTCTTGTTGAATTCACACGTGCTTTACATTTTACTACAGCAAAGACATCATTTTGACAATTTCATGGCACTCTTGAGGTTTGGTACAACCATACACAAACTCATTAGAATGGAGTTTAAATCTTCGGATCTAAACCCTTCCATATAAACAACAGACTGGTTCAAATAACAAAAGCTTGCTGGAAATCCAAATGTGACCCAGAGATTCTACTTAGGGAATGGAGGATTTATTTGAAAGTGAAATATCCACATCTATTCTCATAAGTTTCCTCTAAATAAATTTCGGTACGAAATTTCCTAAAGTAGGGGAGACTATGACACTTGTGCTTGTGTAATCATTATACAAACTCTGAACAGTTCAATTTCAATAAAACAATGTATTTTGATCCGTATATTTGTTTATTTATGTTTGACAATTTCCCATTTCAATCCTTGTTCGATTTCAAACTCTATATCGCTTTCTGGAAAGTTATACGCAAACTGATGCGTAAACGTAATCAGTTTAACACGACAAACACTCCAGAACATCATCCTAAGCTTAACATAGCTTAAATAACCTTTACATAACTTAGAAATAAGTTTTAAAAGGTCTGGTATGGAAAAAACAAGTTTATTCGATCACAGGGACTATTTGCGACAAACTGCGAAAGTCTGCTGATCCGTATAGTAACAAACATTTCGGAACTTGATCATAAACTAAACATACCCTAAATATCCTTTACATAGCTTAGAAATAGGCTTTAAGGGTTTCGGTATGGTAAGCTAAACTTATTTGATCAATAGGGACTAAAAGCGTCAAAAAGTGCATAAGTTTGCATTTACGCGCATATCTTACGTTCTGAACATATCCGGGCATCCAAAAATTTTTGTAATCATTAAAATATTTTATTTTAGTATTTGGAATGCTAAAATTTCATTCGTCGCGTAATTTGGATCGTTTTTCGCGTCCGTTCGTGTTTCTTCGTAATTAACCGAATAACGTGACCGTACGACCAAACGAACCAACATCCAAGACATTTTCAAGCATATTTCATGTTCCCTACACTTTGGCATCATTTTAGAGCCTTGAAAATGGCTTAATGAGGCTTAAACGAGTCAAAAATGAGCTTAAATGCATGCAGGGACCGTTTATGTAATTTTGGAAACTGTTTCTGATCTGCCATGCGCTCGCAGGCCGCAAACGAGTAGACTGAAGTCTACGTGGGGCGCGACAGACCCCCAGTTCTGCAAAACCAGATTTTCAGCAAATAGTAGCCTTTCATTGGTTTATATACATGGTTTTCTTATACCATTTGCTAGTTTTTAAGGTCCCATAGTATTCAAAACCATGGGCAACACTTGTATGGTCCAGATCGAAGCTCAACTTACGCGGAACGATCTTAACGGTTCTGGAAAATCTATATATACCTATCCAATTTCATTCCAAGCTTGCTCACTTCTGATTTTCCTCTCATTTATGCTCTATTGGGACTATCCCTTCTGGTTGAAGGTCCCATTCTTCAAGTCTTCTTGTGCTATCTTCAAGCTTTGGACCTCTTGTAAGCTTCTTTCATGCTTTTTATGCATTTCAAGCATGAAAGTCAAACAGTTTTTGACTTTCTGCTTTGACCAATCTTTTGTCAACACAAAGTTCATTTGAACATTGTTCACGTGAGCGTAATCACGATGGTCATAGTCCCTTGTGACTATACCTACTGACTACCATGTTAATTAGGCGTAGTGACGAGTCATAGTTTCGGTCAAAATACGTGTTTATGCGTATTTTGCAATGAAACTATTTTTGGGTATCAAAACACTTTGTTTAGATATTAAACTTCTTTTCTAACTTAGTTAAACAAGTTTTAACATGTTTAACTCGTCACTTTTAGTCTAGTGCTTGTTTAGGGTCGTAAGATAAGCGGTCTAAACAACCGCTTAGACTTTCGAACCCGACCCGTTTGGTCGATCATTAGGATCCGACCAAACACATTTTGTGACCATAGTTGTATAGGGAATAACCTTCCGAGGTTATACCTTATGGTCACTTCGTTTAGTTAGTTGTATGATAGGTAGTTTATATGCCTTAGGAAAATGACCAAAATGCCCTTGTTACGCATAATTTCATTTTAAGCATATGTAACCTAAATTTTGACATCTAAACTGATTAGGCAATATTATTAGACATGTTAAGGCATATAATACTTGTCATAGGACTAGTTAGGCGGTCCGAACGCGCTTTTGCGCGGACGACGCGTTAAAGTAGCGTAGACTACCTTAACGAGTCGTAACGGGTCATAAGCAATTAGGATAAGTTCCGATTTAGAATATAGGCTTTATTAAACCATATCATATGAGTTCCAATACTCATTTGGTTTACGAAACCTCGTTCTATCCGATCTTCCGATTTAGGTCCGGTTTATTAACGTAGTTACCTATATTAGGTGCCGATTGATTCCGTGATCCTTCAAGCTTTGTTTGGTTATTATTTCAAGACTTATAAGCAATATCAAGTGAGTACATAGTCCCCTCTTTTACTGTTTTCAAATATTTTGGGGTGATACACATGTGCCTACTTGTTACTTTCATGCTTTTTTCGTGATTTCATAACATATACTTGCTATGTTCATTAGTACGCATATAGTACATGATTTCATTTATATTTTGCTATGTATGTTAACTGAGCATGCTAGCACATTGATTTCATACAATACATTTTGTTGCATATATTCATTTAGCATATGGACACATTGATTTACATTAAACATTTCTACTTTGTATGTTCACTTAGCATACTTAGTACATTATTTTCACATAACATGCTTACATTTTGTATAACAGTTGGTTTGTTTAACGAAACTAATACATTCATTAACATTGATCATGCCGCTCGGTAGTATGTAGTGGTACCATAGGACTTGACAACTCCCATTCCTGGAATCCTAGGTTTGTTTGGACGTAAGGAATGACAAAATCCGAAAACATTTTAATAAACCTTTGATTTATTTGAAGGTTTATTTTACAGTCTCAAGGCTTGAATGTAGACGTAAAACATTACCACATAAGTGTTTGTATCAGTAAAGCATGGATTTTGCAAAACATAACTTTTGATTTAAACTATGATTTATTCAAATACATTGTTTTGTACATTTTACCTATGGTTTGAGTTGATACTTTCGCTTGCCATACATAACATTTGATTATACATGAACATTTCGACATTGGTTTAAACAACACATTTTGGTGGTTTATTTTGGTAAATGCTTTAAATAACGAGGCGTGTGTAATATGATAAAAGCATGGTGGATACGCCACTGGTACTTCTGTATGTCCCCTGTTCGTACGGATCGTCACAGAATTGTATATCTAACCTAGAGTGCGGAATCCTCTAGATCAGATTTGCACAGAAACGAGTAGAAAACAGAAATTCACAATCAAACGGGTATTCTATTGATTATCCAAACAAGCAGTTTTACAATCAACTCAAGACCTCACAACCTCACAGCCACTATCTGTGATCTTGTCTCAAGAACCCTAATTTCGAAATTCTTTCTCTCTCTATGTTTTCTCTCTCTAGCCTCCAAGAATACTTCTAAGAACTGAAACCCTAATTACAAAACATGTTTATATATCACATGTCTATGAACTGGGCTTCCTACTGGGCTATGCCATTTTTCAAGCCCATTACAACAATAAACTCACTAACCAATAAGCTAAGCCCAATACAAAATATCCAAAGACTAAATAATCAAACTATTAAGCTGTTGTCACAGAATATGCACCAACAGACTCCCCCTTGACAGTAGCTTCATAGTGTAACTTTGTCTTCAAACATCTTGTGTTCTTTTGGTCTTTGGATAGCGTCAGCTACACAGTTTCTGACATCAACAGACTCCCCCTTAGATGATGCTTCCAATCTCCAAAACTTTCATTCTTTATAGATCAGTTAGCTAGCAATCTTTGCTTAATCAAGTAAGCTCCAACTCTTCATATCTCTTTCTCTCTTTCAGCAATGTAGTAGAAGGATCCTACCCTGCATCTTCACACGTTCTTCACTTCACTTTCAATCTGCACTTTACTCGTATTCTGCACTTCATTTTGATAACTGCATCAATCTGTTTAGAAACACAAGCAAGTATCTCAAAAAACCATTAGACTTTTTAACATTTAAAGATAAACCAATATTTTATCTTATCATGCAAAAACAACAATCTTTTCAGTTCAAAATGGAAGTCTTTTTAAAAAAGAAATCTTTTTGGTATTTTTGATTTTTTTTTCCAAAACAAACTAAACTAAAATCCAATAATATTTACAATACTTCTTTTTGTGAGAATCATGTGCAAGAAGATCATATAAGCAAAATCAAATTGTTTCACACTTGCAGTTAATTCTTTATTTATTTTTTCGTGAAAAGCAGTCCAAGACGATTACCAGTATGTTTGTCCACTTAAACAAAATGCATGAACATTTCAAGTACCATTACCGTATGATACGTTAAGGTAATTTTATTACTGATATACTAGTGTGTCCCACTTCAGGATATACCCCCGCGATCAAGGTATGCACAAAGATTCATCGTAGTAGGTGAGTATACTGAATTCATCCATTTTGTTTTTCAACGTTTAGATAATTGGTGATCAGGTCAGTACTTCCGTACAGCAAAGAGACCAAAATATCTAACGAGGGCTATGACAAATACCATTTTTGGTATGATTTATGCTTTTTGTACATTTGAATAACTCTCTAGGAGAGCTTCTTCATTTTCAAGGTTTTGGCATATTTAGCTCTTTTAAGATATCCTGGTTGTGCCTAGGTCAGCACGTATCTGGATGCAGCAGAAGGACAACCCTGATATCCCCAGATGAAATAACAATATAAAGACCCAAAACCTCAGATTTTGGCAATCTATCAACGCAAGATTTAAGGTCATTAAACCATACACCACTGATGTGTTCCCCACTCATACACAATTCATTTAGGTTTATATCACATTGGTAAGTTGATTATTTCATGCTTTTTGCCTACTGGTACATCGTATGATGAAGCTGCTATCACACTTAAGCAATTTAATTCAATTTCAGTGTGACAGTCTAATTTGCTGATGTACTATCATTTCTTCCTTTTCACACAATGAAATCTCTTTTTTCAATTTTTCATTTTTTTATGAAACTTCTCATTTGTCAATATCATTCCACACAAAAAAGGGCAATTACAAAGCAATGGCAGGTAGTCGGGCAACAAGTTGCGCCGCCACCCCCTTTTGAATAGAAAAACCAATTCTACTAAATACAAAGTTTGAAATATATAAACATGGCCCATGTCTGTGAACTGGGCTTCCTACTGGGCTAGGCCATTTTCCAAGCCCATTACAACAATAAACTCACTAACCAATAAGCTAAGCCCAATACAAAATATCCAAAGACTAAATAATCAAACTATTAAGCTGTTATCACAGAATATGCACCAACAACTTCCTATATATAAGTGCTTTTATGATATTACATATCGTAGCGTTATCTAAATCATTTCACAAGAACATGATACATTTTACACAAATAGCATATTTTCACAAGACATTGTGTTATAAATGACATATTACATACAAATTCATTTTTACTTGGTTATTTATTTAACCAAGCATCATTCTTTTATATCATCTGATTTTCTTATCAAATTTCGTATGATTTATAAGAGAAAACACTTTTAATAAGATTCATGACTAACTTTTTTTTTAATAATTCTTTTAACTTACAAGTCATGAATCCTGCATCAACAAAACCTATGTATCTCACAGGCATTTTTATGCTGACGTACCTATTTTCACATGTGTTTCAGGTGTTGTTGTTAGGTGATCATGATGCAAACATAGGACAGGACGAGGCCTTAGTGACATAAAATTATGAAAGACAGTTAAATTCATCTTGCGCTTCTTAAACTCTTAATTAATGTAAACATTTCAATTCAATAAAACAAAACTTCAATTACAATGTGTTATCAAACAATGATTCTGTTACTCCCCTCCCTGACTTTTCCGCCGTGATTTGTTGATTTACGCGGTCGGGGTGTGACACAATCTCTTTAACTACATCAACGAATGATGTCTTTAACTAGATCAACGCATGATCTCTTTAACTAGACCACCAAAGGGTCTCTTTAACTATATCAACGAATGATATCTTTAACTAGATCTGCACATGATCTCTTTAACTAGACCACCAAAGGGTCTCTTTAACTATATCAACACATGATATCTTTAACTAGATTGACGAATCAATCTCTTTAACTAGACCACCAAAGGGTCTCTTTAACTACATCAAAGAATGATGTCTTTAACTAGATCAACGCATGATCTCTTTAACTAGACCACCAAAGGGTCTCTTTAACTACATCAATGAATGATGTCTTTAACTTTGAAATAGTACTTTACAATCTATGGGTCTTAACTATTACATAGAAGCCCATTAAGGATTTAAGATAGTACTTTTGGATATCCTTCTAAGAATCCTTCATATGAAGATATGGATGATTCTACAAGGATTTGGATAGCGAGCATTTGGAGCACACATAAACACATAATCACAAATTGTCAACTTGGTTATCAGCTTGTTATCAATTTCTTATCGATTTGTACACTTGCATTTAAAGTACACCAGGAATCAATGGACTTCAACTGGTACTTTAAACATCCTCAAGAATCTAACTATGAAGATAGGAATTCAAAAATAAACAATTCCAAATCTAACTAGTACTTTAAACATCCTCAAGAATCTAACTATGAAGATAGGAATTCAAAAATAAGCAATTCCAAATCTAACTAGTACTTTAAACATCCTCAAGAATCTAACTATGAGATAGGAATTCAAAAATAAACAATTCCAAATCTATGATTCAGAGTGTCCTTTCTTATTTTATCTCTTTGAATTCCATATTCGAAGTTGCGATCAGATCTATTCATTAAAAAGAATCGATTCAATACATTTCTTATGTACCTATGGGTGCTATGTTGGATTTGAATCAGATTTAGGATCAATCTATATTGATTGACTGCCTCCATTATGTTGTTGCTAGCAAATACCACTATTTTTGGTTTTGGCTCTTCCAAATCATTCCCGCAGGAGATCCGAACCCTATTTTTTCTGATCCTTCGATAAAAAGATTCATTCTCTTCATAAAAAATAGGAAATAAAACCAATAAAGACGTCGTTTTCCATTCATAACTGGAGTTGAATACCCCATTCAAGAATTGTTTTGGATCCAATCCATAGGAATCAATAGAAAAGTCAAATCTCTTATGATACACCAGATCCGGCTCGGTTACTGATAGAGTGAATAAATCTGCCATTTCTTGAAATCTATCTTCTGATTCAAAATCGTGGTGTAACGTGTATCCTCCCCTGTTCCGGTCATGGAATAGATGAAATAAATTTTATTCAAGAATGAAATTTTGTTGGAACTGTCCATATCCGGTTCATCCTTCGGAACCATATCACATCCCGAATCTAATGAAATAGGATGAATTGAGACGGTATTTTGTAAATACGTAATTATCTTGAATAGATTCACCATTTCTTTCTTTTTCGATCGCCTGAGAAAAGAAAGATCTTGTTGTTTCTTCAATAATTTTTCTTATCTCTAGTGGACCTCTCAGTGGGATTCGAACCCAAATGAAGTTCTGACCATATGTCAGAGAAAAAAGAATGAACGGATCTTGTAGGATTCCCAAGAAATTCTTCGATTTCTTCCGGAAGCATATGATTAATCATCTGCTTCTCACGTTCCGTGAATAGCAATATGCTGCTCGAATTAAAGAGAACGAAATGTTCGTTAATATGGTGTAATTTAAAAAAAATATTAATGTATGAAAAAGTTATAGCCGTTTGAAAATCAAAGGGAGGAAATTGTTTAAGTGAGAAAGGACTAAATTACCCTTCAAGCCAAAGACACTTGTCCTCCTTTCAACCTCGCGTATGCTTCGTACGAATCTTCTCTCATGTACAGGATCCATTCTATAAATTTAAATCAGTATTCTTTCTATCATTTCCCATCAATGCAAAGTTCTACAAACAAATTTTTTCCCCAAAAGGATCTATTTTTCAATATTCGGGGAATTTTATCAAAAAATTCGTTAACCACATCCCCACATTTAAATTGTACATTCTCCTCAATATATACTTAAAAAGCAATGTAAACCATTTACAAAGCACCAAAGGTAAAGGACAAAACAGGATTCCCTAAGTACTATTGCAGTTGCATTTATAGCCAAACTTTTACCAACTGTACGATTCTCGGGATCCAGTTGTGCACTATAAACCCCAGTCATGAATTCAATTACTATTCAATTTGTTTTGATTCTTCTATAGTACATATTAATAGTATTCTCGTTTGTTTACATGAACATGAATTTGCTAATCACATGAACATGAACATGTTTTGGAACATTTTTTTTTTGATACTTCTAGTTTGATTCTTTTGTTAAACACATCAATCGTTATGGATCATGAATTTGTTTTTATTCTTTTAGTTAATCACATGAATGAATATAAACCAATAATCCAATTCAACCACCGATTCAACCCGCCCAGATTTCACCTACAATCAATTAACCAGAACTTTAGTTGGATCGCTTTTTGGTTTTACATATTTTAAGACTTGATAAATGACTAAGGACAAACAACTTGTCTCAAAGTCTATTTATATATATACTAGAAACAAGTCTTCAATTTACCTTTAAGTTACTATTTCTTGTTTGTTTTGAATTCCCTAAAATTATAGAGTCAAGGACTCCCTCACCAAAATGGATGAAAGGAGTGTCCTTCAATCCAAATTTCTAAAAAAACCATTTGGACGACACTTTCATTGTACTAACAACATTAGGGGTGTTCATCAACTCAACTTTTGGATTATTTGGGTAATTGAAAGTTGAAAATTTTAAAACTGAATTTGACTTTGAACATGATCATTTAAGTCGTTGAAAGATGAGGCTTCCGATTTCATAACATCAATAGAGCTTATCAAACCATTGTTGATATTACTCTTGCCACAATAAAAAAACACTATCATCACCAACATCTTGGAGCACGAGAAAGAGTAAAAAAGAACCCAAAGCTCATATGCAACAAGGGTAGTTACTACTGATAAAGACTTGATTATGATAAGGAAGTTCATGTTGATGAAGACGCACTTATCTGATTAAGATCTAGAAAAAGATTGAAGGTTAATCGTATAGCTTAGAGGTTGTATAAAACCAGTGTAAGAATAGACAATAATCAAGTTATGATTTTAAAGTTTGAGCGTTCTTGTATTATTGATTGTTTATGCAATTTGTTCTTGATTATTTAAGATTAACCTTCCGCTACAATGGCAATTGACTAAACAACTAATCAGCAGTTTAATGTGATTCTCAATCCAAAAAAATATATATGTTTCGTTTGGGCGGATAAACCACGTGTGGGGATGGAACAGCAGGGCATGTTATACCTATTGGAGAAGACATTGGTTTAAGGGTTGTTTTGGAACGTTAATCAATACTAATTATTTCTTGTTTTTTTTAAAACATTATGTTAGCGTAAATTATTTAGTAAATAATTTGTGGTGCCCTTATTGATCAGTTATCTAACAGCCAGATCAATTTACCTTAATATCCCTATAAAATTAACTGGGCTTTATTTGATGGACGTAAAGGTTCGTAATAGTTAATTAGGGTTTCCCCTTGGGTGAAGCATATAAATACAGGTTATTAGGGAACCCTAAAAATAAACACTCTAAATTTCAGGCCCCCTCACTATAATAACCAAATTCATATTATTCAACTAGTGTTCTAACTGCTATCATCATTCCTCTCCATTGTAACTGCTCACCCTAAATGGGAACCGATCATGATGGCTTCTTCTACATATCTAACCACTACTGGATTGTAAGGTATATCAAGACCCCTAAAGTGTTTTCCATTATATCTTAAAAGATTAACATGTGGTATCAGAGCGATGTTACTCAATTCTTAAAATTCCATTATGATTTGGAATTGAAATCGGAAAAAAAAAACTAAGTTTTATTAAACCTGATTAAATCTGTTTTTTATGGTTACAGTTTCTGGATTATTGGCTAAACATGTTTATATATAAGCTTTCGAAATCATTAGATCATAATTAAAATTTTCAATCTCTTTAACTATGAACACATGATAAACCTTCTCGAGTATAAAAAAACAAATATTAACATGTCCAAAATTCCACTAATTTAAGAACTAGATCAATATTTAGTTTTGCAACCAAAACAATTGTTGGTGCACTACCTCTATCGACTTCGTCTTGTATCGAGTCTTGTACTAGATTGTTAGATCAGGGCATATTGTACGAGAAAATAGGTTTAGGAGTGTTTGAAGTTGATTTCGCTTGAATGAGGTTGATTCCGCTTGAAATGACAATGTGCAGTTTCAAGCGAAATCACAAGTGTTAATTCCGCTTGAAATGCATGTTGACACTTTCAAGCGGAATCTCCATGTTTATAAATAGGTCTCAAGTGAAATCATTTGTAACTGTTCCTGATTTTCATACCGAGGTGATGCCGGTTTCACTTTTGATTGTAAACTGTGTTATATCAATCAGAACAAGGTTTCAAAGTGATTTGCAAGCTATTTCGAAGTCTATTTCTCTGTTTCCGCCGTTGAAATAGATTAAAACTCCTCTGAACGACTCGTTTGGGTCACAATCCGATCCTACAAGTGGTATCAGAGCTCAGGAAGAGGAGTTCTTACCGATTCAGCTAAAAATTTATGTTTTCTACACCTTCTTTTCAAAATTAACTAGTTTTCACAGTTAAAATCGGCTAATTTTCTCACATATTGTGCAAAACTACGTTTTAACAAACCCTTGAGAGTTTCAGACTAAAATTCGGATTAAAAGTTACTAAAATGGACCTAAGTTGTGATTCCGCTTGAGCGAACATTTTGATTCTGCTTGAAAAGGTTATCTCGCTTGACTGATTCCGCTTGAAACGGTCTTATTTCGCTTCAGTGTTCTATTCCGCTTGAAAAGTTTGAAACAAAATCAGTGATTCCGCTTCAAATTGGTATTCTGCTTGAAATTGGTGATTTTGTCTGAATTGATTTCGCTTGAGACAGTTATTCCGCTTGAAGTAGTGATTTCGCTTGAACTTAATTTCGCTTGAAAAGTTGGTTACTGAATCATGGAAAACGAGTTTTACAACGCGTTTGCTACCCCGACTACTCCGGCTACCATTGCTCAGAACATGAACTCAGAAAATGAGACTGGAACTACACAAAAATCCCCGAAGCTAATGAGCATTGAGGAGTATTACGGTTGGAAAGATCGATTTGAAAACTGGGTTCAAGCTAATCATTTAAGATCTTGGGAGTGTATTCTGAAAAAGTATGTACTACCACGTACTGATCTGCAAGTTGAGAAAGAAATTTCTGAATTCACTGATAAAGAACGAGACATGTACCGAGCTGAAAAGATGATGATTAGTCTACTTCAACAAGCTATTAAAGAAGACATCTTTGTATTGCTTCAACATGACAAAACTTCAAAATCAATCTGGGATGCACTTAAAATCAAGTTTGAGGGTAGTGAGAAGATGATTAAGAGTAAAAAGGCTTTGCTTAAGAAAGAATTTGATCTGTTCACAAGTTTGCCAGGAGAAGATACAAAGAAATTGATTGAATGATATTGCCATTTAGTGCGTTCAATGTCTTTGCTGAGTATTAACAAAGAACAAGAGGAATGGGTTGACAAATTAGCTGATGCTTTACCTCAGAAAGAATGGGGAACATTTTTGATGATCTTAAAGAACACCGGAGTATATGATGGTTTGACGATTTCTCAGTTCATCGAGAAAATTGAGGGTCAAGATCTTGAACAGCAAAAGATTGCAAGGATGAACAATCCGAGTAATCAACAAGATGTGAAAATGTATTACAAAGGCAATGTTCAAGAGACTAAAATGAGTCCGAAGATTCAAACTGCTTTTAGTGCTGGAGACTCTTCTGGAAATGTTGATCAAAGTTCAAACAACAGTAGTGGATTTGTTTCATATCCAAGTGTTAATCCAAAGAGTTCAACTTCAAGTTTTCATTCTCAAAGCTCAAAAAGTGGAAATGGTTGTGTGATACAGTGCAACATTGCATTGAATCTTCCAGATGGTCAAAGTTTTTCTGAAGAAATTGCAAAAGATCACATGGCGTTACTGGCAACAGTGCTACAATCTTATGAAGGTTTGGTTGTAGGGAGGATTGGAAATCCTATGCTGACAAAAGAGGATTACGATCAGATAGACGCTGAAGAGATGGAGTTCATGGACATCAAATGGTGTCTAGCTAGTGTTTTGAGAAGAGCAGAAAAGTTTAAAATGATCACAGGAAGAAATGATTTTTTGGATGCACATGTGTCTACTTTAGGTTTTGATAAATCTAAAGTTACTTGTTTTCAATGCAGGGAGAAAGGTCATTTCAAGAGAGAATGCAAAAATCAGGAAGCGAGTGGAGCAAAGAATCCTTTTGGAAAAGATGATTACTATCGAAAATCCATATATCAACAGGTTGCTCATCAACCGCATCAACAAAAAGATTCACAAACTGCTCATGAAAAAATGATCGAAGATGCAAACAAGAACGCCTATTCTTGTATCATTGATCAAGATGATGAGAAAATGGCTCCAGGATTCAGTTGGGAAAATATATTTCAGCTGATAGTAAAGCATGTCTAATAAACCAAGATGATGAAAAATTACCTGAAGGGTTCAGCTGGGATCAGTTTGTAGACGAGAATGGGAAGTTTAAAGCTTTCATTGCAAAGATATTTCAAGAACCTGATTTGTTTACAGAATGGATGAAAGTAATTGGTGTTCATGTAAAGAATCAAGAAGAAGAATCTGTCTTATCCGATGAAAGTTCAGAAGAAGCAACTATTTTTGATCAAACACCATCTGATTCTGGTTCTTTAGATGATAGTTCTGAGAAGACAATAGATTTTGATAAATCACCAACTGATGACAGTGGTGATGATGAGGAAGAAAGACATATTAATGTTGCAAAAACTCATCTATCTCCTGAAAGTTTTCAATTTTATTTTGCAGATCACTTGGAGAAGCTGAAGGAGAGACAAGCAGCAAAAGAACAAAAGAGAATGAAGTGTGAAAGTATTGCTCAAAAAGAAGAGATAGTTCAAAATGAAGAGGTTAAAATTGTTGCTGAAGAGCTGGTTGAAACAGAAAAGGTGATTGAAGGAGAAAAAAATGTTGAAGTGGAGAAAATAATCGAAGTTGAAAAGATTGTGGAAGTCATCAAGCCTTTCTCAAAGTGTTTAGAATCTTGCAAGCAATGTGTAGAAAAAGATGAGAAGTTGAATGAGCAAGAAAAGATGAAAGAACAATTGTTGTTCAATATCAATTATGTGAAAGAGTCATATGGCTAAACAGAATAGTCACTGGTCTACAAAAGACTAACTCAGAAACAGAAGATGCATTGACCATGATGAATGATGTGATGATGACGAAACAAAAAGCTATAAATCATTACATTGAAGAATGTGCAAAGTTGCAGCGGGAGTTGGAGATAGAAAAGATTGAGAATGAGAGAATCAGACGTTTATTACAGAGTTATTCTAGTTCTGATTATCTCATTGATCGAATTTATCCAACTGTTGCAGGTTTTGAAGCATTTAAAGATAAGAAGCCAAAGAAGAAGGATACTGGTAATAAACAGAGTACTAGTTATAACAAATGTCCGCCTCCAATTTGGGAAGGGTATTCTCCTAGAAAACCGAATGAGGAGCAAGTCGAAAAGGCAGTCAATATAAAGTTAAAGTCCGATATAACCGATGAATTACCAGAAAACATTGATTTCGTCTTTACATCGTCTGACACTGATCATGAGTCCGAGTTAATAAAAAAGGTGGTCGATCAGGTGTTGGATACAGATGAGGAGTCGGAGTTAAAATCTGAGTCAAAGTCCGAGTCTGGGTGTTCAAGTTCGTCCGTCAAAAGTTCAAGTTCGTCGGTCAATAGTTCAAAGACGTCGGTTAAACGAGTTTACAATAAAGAATTCCTGTTATCAAAATCTAATTTGAATGACGAAGCAATCAAAGTGGCATATACATTGATTGATTCAGACAAATTATATTCTGATGAGGAATTTCCAATAAGAAGTGTTAAATTTGAAAAGATCAAAAAGGTTTTCAAACTAACAGAAATCAATATTTTTTAAATAAAAGATGTAAATCTTTCTGAAAATCCAAGACCTTACACCTCAAGAGTGCAACAAAGATTAAACAAGAAAAAGGGTTACAGTTCTGGTTCTGGTTATCGAAAGAAACCAAATCATAACGGTAATTTCAAAAGGAAAGGATTAGGATTTATTCAACCAGAAAATTATAAAAATGAAAAATATGTTCGAGATTTTAAATCAAAGATGACATTTGTTTCAGGGACAAGCTCGGAAGAAGAAGCAAAAAGCCCATTCTGGAAGCAATCAAATAAAGAATTCCTTGCCAAGAAGCAAGAGAATGTGAAAAATGAAGCTAATCAGAAAAGGGAGACAAGAACCTGTTATAAATGCAATAAAGCTGGTCACATTGCATGGAACTGTTCTCAAGCAACAAAAACAAAACAGGAAGTCTCTAATAAACTCAAAGGGAAAGTTGTTGAGAAAAATGAATCACCAACTGAGAAATTCAAAATTTTTGAAAATTCAACATATGAAGTTGGTGAGTGCTCAAAGACTCATTTTTATCAAAAGAGAGCTAACCATGACAACCAAATGTGGGTTGTTAAGAAGTTTTATGAGAAACTTGGCGATGAATCTGATTCCACAAAGTCAGAAGTGTCACACCCCTTTCTACGGCGGAAGCACGAGGTGTGATCATGAAAGGTTCTCATTGCATACGAAGAGTAAACATGCTACATGCTCGTAAAATAACATTCAAATACCATAATTTGAAAACATACGTTAGCGTTTACATCGCTAAGTCGCATAAAACATTGTCTTAAAAGTTTACAACTTTATTCAAAGTTAAACACAAGCGACATCCACGAGCATAAGCTAGACCACGCGCACATCCATCCTAGTTACCTGAAATACATGTGAGTTTTTGGAAAAACGTCAACATAAAGTTGGTGTGAATTCATGCAGCTTTGTATTTCATGTTTGTATACTTTGTATGAAAACATAGTTTGTGAGTAAATCAAGTTTTCGTATATAAATCCAGTTTCATGTGTACCCCACGTACACTTGTATAATTCAATTTCTTCTTGAGTACCTCACGTACTTCAAGTATAATTCAATCTCTTCTTGAGTACCCCACGTACTCAAGTTATATATCAATTCTCTTGAGTACCCCACGTACTTCAAGTTATTTATCAATTCTCTTGAGTACCCCACGTACTTCAAGTTATTTATCAATTCTTGTATGGTATGAATTTTATGTAAATACAGTATTTCTGTAATTATCAGATTGTTAATGGGTTGCAAAGCCATTAACCTGTGGCACGTCATAGGAAGTCACCAAACCTAAGGCATTTAATTGGTATATTCTGAGACACAAAAGCACTCCTCGATTCTCGCCCCGACCAGGAGTGTGGCTGCCAGGCACCCGTTAGATCTAACCTTTTGTTCTGCGGTCTAGGTATATTGTTGATTAATGGTGCTTCTGTACCCTATTCGTGACACTATTTCTCATAACGCCTCCTACTTGGTTCTCGTTCTCACCAAGCGCGTTTCTTGTTATCATTTCTCATAGCGCCTTACACTTGGTTCTCGTCTCACCAAATGCGCTTCTTGTATTTATATCATACCATTTATAAATATTGTACTTTTGTACATGTATTTCACCCCCGAAGTTATAAAAACTGAAAACAGTTAAAGAGAAAAGGGGGAGCATGAACTCACAACTTTGCGTTCCTAGCGTCGTAAACTCCACCGGATTTGCTTAATTAACGTCGTAACCTATACGCGTTTTCTTAACGTTAGTCACTAGACTTGTGTCGCACAAGTACAGTCACTCTCTTTTGTGTATATATTCTTGTGTTAAAAATATTCCATATTTTTAACTACGTATCTTACTTATATTATTTTCTCCAAAAATAAATATAAGTCTTTTATGTTTTGCACTTTGCACCCGAATTATGTTTCTTGTATGTTGTATGTGTATTTTTATATTTCTACTCCTCCTGAGTAATTAGTGTATTTTAGGTCTTAATACACTAGCACGTATAACACATACTATATACACTTAGCACAAAAGTTGGTGATCAAATAATATATATTTTTCTTTCAAAAATATATACTTAATATCCACTTTTATTCTTTGAAAAATCACCATTTCTCATCACCAAAAATTAGGGAAACCTTAGTAATACTCTTAAACACATTTTTAGGGAATAAGTTTCTCAAAAACTTATATTTTTCTAAGTGTCAAAATTTATAAAAATTTTGACAGAGTTTCCCCTAAAAATGGAGGTTTCCCACGTTTTCAAAACGTGTGTTTATTTTCTTTTAAATCATCATCAATCATCAATAATCAGCAACAACAATTATCAACAATATTCGTCAACAATAATCACTAATTTCATGAACTTGAATATTTACAAAAATGTGTAGTAACTTACTAGCACATTTAGTAAGTCTTGTTATCTTTAAAAATAAGTTTAATTTCTTAAAAACTTTATTTTTAAAGAATATGAAGTTTTACAACTTCTAGTCGGTTTTTACGAAAACTATTTCTTCGTTAAAACTTTTGTTACACAAGCATCCACACACTTGTTTGTTCACAAAAACCACTTTTGTTTGTGTAAGATCCGGTTTAGAACATGTGATTTCTTTTGATGCTTGATCTTTTGAAAATACCACTTGTAGATACATAGATCTACTAGTTTTAAACACTTTTGTACAAGTTAAAGCATTTTTACACAAGTTCATGGTTTATGTGTGGTAGTGTTTCACCTTTTAACCCTTGTTACTTCTAAAATAGCTTTATGTTAAGATCCATGATCTTACCAAACCGGGTTAAATGGTGATCCGAGCTACCACATCATAGATCGGGTCTAAATAAACATACATTTCAGATACTACATCTTTTACACAAGTTACAAGCTATTAACCACCATTTTAGTGTTTTTACTAGACTTTAATGCTTCAAAACGTATGTTATCGATATTTAACCGACGAAAATCCTTTTAACCACTTTAGACATGTTCAAAATTGAGTTTTAAGTGTTATACCTCTAGCTTGGGGCTAGGGAAGATTCTAGGCGAAAATGAGGTGGATAAAAGCTAAGTAACGAGGTCCTTCGCGTTCCGTTTGCACCAAGCTTCCTAATATGCGATCCTCGACACTTGTATGGACTTGGAATTACTTGAACAAGATCGAAAATATGATGGGGGCTCAAGGGGTGTTTGGCCGTAGCCTATGAGAGAGAGGGAGGGAGTGGTTTGAGTGGTATTGAAATGTGAATGTTCATGTGCCATCTCTAGTTACTTATAGGCAAAAGTGTGAGATCTTAGTCCAAAGGATCATATGTCTTTAGGATATTAAACATCCAAGAATAAAATAATCAAAAGTGTACAAGTGTGTCTCCCCTTTAGGGGACGGTTTCTAAGGGGGGAAGGGGGTCTAGTTCGTTTCCAATCGAAATAGTTAGGGTCAAGCTAGGTTAAGTAAGTTAGTTAAGTACTTAACTTAGTTAGTTATGTTTAGTGCTTTAAAGTGGGTGTTAGGGTATTCAGGGACCCTAACTAGCTCAGAAAAAAGATAAATAATGAAAATAACAATATTTTCATGTTCCGGGTATAGTCCGGTCGTTCGGTTACATACCGATTCGTTAAAGCGCTAAATTACACCTTTTAGTGTCTTTTAAGTACCCTTCTGTACTCTTTCAATTCCCAACACTTAGGGAAATATTCTGGATAATAAAACGACATTTCTGCATAATATTTATGTGTCTAAATGCTGAATTATTGCTGAATTATGTAATTTCTGCACTTAAAGTGCGTTTCGGGTGCTTTTTAGTGCTTGTTTTTGCTTCCGGAGAGTATATATATAAACCCTTTTATGTACTCTTGGGTTTTAATGCACTTTTGTCATCGGACCTACACCTAGGCCTCAATTTTATTGTCTGACTGCTTTCTGCAGTTCCGTTGACACATAGTGTCTTACCGGTGAGTTTACTTAGTATTTTGACGCAACGCTCTCGTTTATGCATAAAGCAAACATTTTGTAGTATACAACATGCATGAATTCACTTGTTTAATCATGTGTTCAGACATTGCTGACACTTAAACTCATAATTGCAGTCATTAAGCAATAATTAAAGTGTACGGAAATTACCGGTTTGTGCCAGTTGTCACAGTCTCCCCCCGTTAAAAGAATTTCGTCCCGAAATTCAGGCTGAACTAACTCTCGCTGGAGTCTTCTTGAATAGGTGGGGATACTTTTTCTTGAACTGGTCTTCACGTTCCCATGTGTACTCGGGTCCGTGCTCAGAGCTCCAACGTACTTTGACAAGTTTTACACTGCTCCTCCTAGTCTTGTTGACTTTCCAGTCGGTAACCTCAACGGGTTGTTCTGTAAATCGGAGGGCTTCATCAATATGCACTTCATCCAACGGGATGGTCACGTTTTCTTGCGTTGGACTCTTCTTCAGGTTGGATACATGAAACGTATCATGTACTCCATTAAGTTCTGCCGGTAACTCCAACTTGTATGCCACGGTACCAATTCTCTTCAAAATTCTGAATGGTCCGATGTATCGTGGATTCAGCTTTCCACGTTTTCCAAACCTGACTACGCCCTTCCATGGTGAGACTTTTAACAACACCTTGTCTCCCACCTTGAAATCTACCGATTTTCTATTTGGATCCGCGTAGCTCTTTTGTCATTCTCGAGCCGCCTTAATGCGCTCTCGGATCTGCGCAATCTTGTCGGTTGTCTCTTGTACAAGTTCAGGACCAACCATACGTTTATCTCCAGCGTCTGCCCAACATAAGGGCGATCGGCATTTGCGGCCATACAGAGCTTCGAACGGCGCGGCTTTTATGCTCGTATGATATATGTTATTGTAGGAAAACTCAACTAAAGGTAGATGAGTATCCCAGCTGCCGCCTAGATCCATGACACATGCACGGAGCATATCTTCTAATGTTTGTATAGTCCGTTCGCTCTGGCCGTCTGTTTGTGGATGGAATGCCGTGCTCAGATCTAACTGAGATCCAAAGGCTTCCTGAAATGATTGCCAGATTCTTGAGACAAAGCGTCCATCTCTATCTGAAATGATTGAGATTGGCACTCCATGTCGTGCCACAATTTCTCTTAAGTATATCTCTGCAAGCTTTCCAGTGCTATCCTTCTCTCGGATTGGTAGGAAATGCGCAGACTTTGTCAGTCGATCAACTATTACCCATATCATATCATGCCCTCTCGGGGTCCTGGGTAATTTCGTTATGAAGTCCATCGAGATTTGTTCCCACTTCCACACGGGAATCTCTGGTTGTTGTAGTAGGCCGGACGGTTTCTGATATTCTTCCTTAACCTTGGCACAGGTTAGGCATTTTCCAACATACACAGCAACGTCGCTTTTGAGTCTCGGCCACCAATAGTACTCCTTCAAGTCTTGACACATTTTGTCCGATCCTGGGTGGATCGAATATCTCGATTTGTGGGCTTCATTAAGGATGACTTCTCGTATGCCACCATAGAGTGGAACCCAAATACGCTTCTTAAAGTATAAGGCTCCCTCTTCGTTTGGCACCATGTATTTCAGCATACCCCGTAGGTATTCAGCTTTACGGTTTTCTTCTTTAAGAGCTTCTTGTTGTGCATCTCGGATACGTGAAGTGAGGTTCGTTCGAATCGTCATTTCCAATGCTCGAACCCTTAGGGTCTTAACCCTTTCTTTTCGGCTCAACGCGTCTGCTACAACGTTCGCCTTTCCAGGATGGTACTTAATCTCACAGTCATAATCGTTTAGCAGCTCGACCCAACGTCGCTGGCGCATATTCAATTCCTTCTGATCAAATATGTGTTGTAAGCTTTTGTGATCTGTGAAGATTGTACATCGAGTACCATATAAATAATGTCGCCAAATCTTCAAGGCGAATACCACTGCACCCAGCTCCAGGTCGTGAGTGGTATAATTTCTCTCGTGAACCTTCAGTTGTCTTGAAGCATAAGCGATGACTTTTTGGCGTTGCATGAGCATGCAACCCAAGCCTTGTCGTGAGGCGTCGCAGTATACCACGAAGTCTTCAGTACCTTCGGGTAATGATAGTATCGGTGCATCGCATAGTTTGCTCTTAAGTAACTGGAAGGCTTCTTCTTGTTTGTGACCCCAGTCGTACTTCTTGTCTTTCTAAGTAACGGTCGTTAGCGGTTAAGCTATCTTCGAGAAATTCTCAATGAATCGCCGATAGTAGCCCGCTAAGCCCAAAAATTGACGAACTTCAGTTGGGGTCTTGGGAGCTTCCCAATTCTTTATTGCTTCAATCTTGGACGGGTCTACATGAATGCCTTTCTCATTCACCACGTGACCAAGAAATTGTACTTCGCGAATCCAGAATTCGCATTTCGAGAACTTTGCATAAAGCTTCTCTTTCTTCAGTAGTTCCAAGATGGTTCTGAGATGCTGCTCGTGCTCTTCTTTCGTTCGCGAGTAACTCAGGATATCATCGATTAATACAATCACGAATTTATCGAGATATGGTTTGCATACGCGGTTCATCAGATCCATAAAGACCGCTGGTGCATTCGTCAGCCCAAATGGCATCACAAGAAATTCGTAGTGCCCATAGCGTGTTCTGAATGCAGTCTTTGGTACACTTTCCTCTTGGATTCTCAGCTGATGGTATCCAGATCGAAGGTCGATCTTGGAATAGTAGCTTGATCCTTGCAGTTGATCAAATAAGTCATCAATCCTCGGTAGTGGATACCGATTCTTGATAGTGAGCTTGTTCAGTTCCCTGTAATCGATACACATCCGCAGTGTTCCATCCTTCTTCTTCACGAACAATACTGGAGCTCCCCAGGGTGAGAAGCTTGGCCTTATGAATCCTTTATCCAACAACTCCTGAAGTTGTGTAGATAATTCTTGCATTTCGGATGGTGCAAGTCGATAGGGTGCCTTGGCTACAGGAGCAGCTCCTGGAACCAAGTCTATACGGAATTCGACTTGTCGTTGCGGAGGTAGTCCTGGCAGATCTTCAGGGAACACATCAGGAAATTCCTTCACCACAGGAATGTCTTCGAGTTTCGGCTCCTCAGCCTTCTTGTCTATAACGTGTGCTAGGAAAGCAACACATCCTTTCCTTAGGCACTTCTGTGCCTTCATACAACTGATGATTCGAAGAGGCGCGTCTCGTTTTTCTCCATGCACGATGAGAGTTTCACCATTCGCTAAAGGGATGCGAATGATTTTCTCATGACAGATAACTTCAGCTCTGTTCTTGGACAGCCAGTCCATCCCGACTACTACATCGAAGCTACCCAATTGGATAGGTAGGAGGTCGATGCTAAACCTTCGTTCGCCAAGTTCCAGTGTGCAGCCTCTAACTACTTCGCCCGATTCAACAAGTTTACCATTGGCTAGTTCTATGGAATAAGGAATTTCTAATCTACTAGATTCTATTCCGAGTATGCGTTTAAATTCCACAGACATGAAGCTATAATCGGCGCCAGTGTCGAATAATATGGATGCAAAGTGATTGTTAATGAGAAACGTACCGGTGACCACGTTAGGGTCCTCGCGTGCGTCTCTTGCTCCAATCACAAATGCTCGAGCCGGAGCGTTGTTTCTCTCTGGGCAGTTCTTCATGAAGTGATCATTGCTTCCACACTTGAAGCATCCTTGGTTCTGCCCTTTCCCGTTGCCATTCTTATTACCAGCACCGTTCCCATTTCGGTTCTTTCCTTTTCCCCAACAGTCTTCTGTTTGATGACCCAATTTACCACATTTGTCGCACCTTGGAATGCGACAAGCTCCATCATGATGATACTTACATTTTTGGCATCTAGGCATGGAGCCTTGGTATGCTTTGGTTGTATGGGTTTTCATCTCCTGAGGCATGTTAGCGTCACGCTTCTTGCTGAAACTCTTGTTGTTGCGAGTTGCTTGGTTCAAACTTGTATGCTTTCTCTTTTTGTCGCCGGACGACTCAGCATGCGTCTCGGTCTTTTCTGTTGGGTTCAGTGACAGCTTCTTCATGCGAACACAGTCTTCCGTAAGGCTGACAGCCAGAGTTACAGCCTCGGTGATTGTTTGTGGTTTGGCCGACGTCACCATGCCACGAAACTCTGAGGCCAGTCCCCAAATGTAGCGTTCCACACGCTTAAATTCAGGAGTCACCATGTAGGGAAGCACTCTTGACAGATCATGGAACCTTCGAGTATAGCCATTGATGTCAGCACCTTCCATAGTCAAGTGCCAGAACTCTGTTTCCAGCCTTTGGAGTTCTGCACGAGAGCAGTACCTCTCTCTCATCCTTTCCTTCAGTTCCTCCCAAGTGAGGCCATAAGCGGCGTCATCACCCAAAGTTTGGGCTTGCAGGTTCCACCAAGTCAGAGCTTCATCGAAAAACAACCCAGTAGCAAAGGTGACTTGTTGATCCGCAGTACACTTGCTCATGCGGAAAGTAGCTTCAGTCTTCTCCGTCCAGCGCACAAATGCTACTGCACCTCCTGTGCCGTCATAGTTCATCGGCTTGCAGTCGAGGAACTGCTTGAAAGTGCAGCCTGGAATTGATTCAACCAATTCACATGTGAGCAATCGAAGAAATAATGAAACAAAGACCGTTCATAAATTTCCTCATGCTTAGTACAGTGTCTCAAGGTTACCTTGAGCTGCATTGCCTCCAGACGAATCTCCATTCCCATTACGCCTAGCGTTGCTTGGTCCTCCACTGTCTTGGGTTCGGTTCGCCTCGTACTGGGCGATAGCAGCGGAGATCCTTTCCTCTAGCAAAGCGTTCAGCTCTTCGGCAGTTCTTGGCAGTGGGGGAGGTGGAGGTTGATCATCATTGCGAGCATTCACAGTTTTCCTGGGTGCCATGTTCTGACAGAACATAACACAACAGGGTTAGACATTTGTTTGATATCGTCACACTAGATAGTAGTATCATATATATTCACAGGTATATATACCACATAAGTGACATCAAACAATCATTACTCTAGCAGAGTACTTAGTAGGCTTGCTCTGAGGGAATCTATACGTGACAAGACTTGCTGTGGTTTCTGTGCACTGAATTCCATAATTACGTATGCATCCATAATTACGTAACTCCTTGCACAGTCCGCACAGTTCGTTTCATCCTCGTATTTCTCCCTTCAGATGGGCCATCGCTTTCAGGTAAAGTCACGTATACTTGTGACATTCTACCTCTAGTACATGCTAATTATCACACATAATTGCAAGTAATTTCTAGTCAATGACAAGTGCTACTCAAGTGCACTCTAAGTCTCGTAGTGTCTTTTCTAGACTCATGTAGACAGTTTCAGGTAGTGGATGTCGCGGGACGTTTTATGCAATGAAAACTCTTTAAAAAAATTGTTTTCGTGAATGGATCCTAGAGATTGTAGACTAGACTCGAGAAGGAATCCTGGTTCACTACAATCGCAGCTCTGATACCAATCTGTCACACCCCTTTCTACGGCGGAAGCACGAGGTGTGATCATGAAAGGTTCTCATTGCATACGAAGAGTAAACATGCTACATGCTCGTAAAATAACATTCAAATACCATAATTTGAAAACATACGTTAGCGTTTACATCGCTAAGTCGCATAAAACATTGTCTTAAAAGTTTACAACTTTATTCAAAGTTAAACACAAGCGACATCCACGAGCATAAGCTAGACCACGCGCACATCCATCCTAGTTACCTGAAATACATGTGAGTTTTTGGAAAAACGTCAACATAAAGTTGGTGTGAATTCATGCAGCTTTGTATTTCATGTTTGTATACTTTGTATGAAAACATAGTTTGTGAGTAAATCAAGTTTTCGTATATAAATCCAGTTTCATGTGTACCCCACGTACACTTGTATAATTCAATTTCTTCTTGAGTACCTCACGTACTTCAAGTATAATTCAATCTCTTCTTGAGTACCCCACGTACTCAAGTTATATATCAATTCTCTTGAGTACCCCACGTACTTCAAGTTATTTATCAATTCTCTTGAGTACCCCACGTACTTCAAGTTATTTATCAATTCTTGTATGGTATGAATTTTATGTAAATACAGTATTTCTGTAATTATCAGATTGTTAATGGGTTGCAAAGCCATTAACCTGTGGCACGTCATAGGAAGTCACCAAACCTAAGGCATTTAATTGGTATATTCTGAGACACAAAAGCACTCCTCGATTCTCGCCCCGACCAGGAGTGTGGCTGCCAGGCACCCGTTAGATCTAACCTTTTGTTCTGCGGTCTAGGTATATTGTTGATTAATGGTGCTTTTGTACCCTATTCGTGACACTATTTCTCATAACGCCTCCTACTTGGTTCTCGTTCTCACCAAGCGCATTTCTTGTTATCATTTCTCATAGCGCCTTACACTTGGTTCTCGTCTCACCAAATGCGCTTCTTGTATTTATATCATACCATTTATAAATATTGTACTTTTGTACATGTATTTCACCCCCGAAGTTATAAAAACTGAAAACAGTTAAAGAGAAAAGGGGGAGCATGAACTCACAACTTTGCGTTCCTAGCGTCGTAAACTCCACCGGATTTGCTTAATTAACGTCGTAACCTATACGCGTTTTCTTAACGTTAGTCACTAGACTTGTGTCGCACAAGTACAGTCACTCTCTTTTGTGTATATATTCTTGTGTTAAAAATATTCCATATTTTTAACTACGTATCTTACTTATATTATTTTCTCCAAAAATAAATATAAGTCTTTTATGTTTTGCACTTTGCACCCGAATTATGTTTCTTGTATGTTGTATGTGTATTTTTATATTTCTACTCCTCCTGAGTAATTAGTGTATTTTAGGTCTTAATACACTAGCACGTATAACACATACTATATACACTTAGCACAAAAGTTGGTGATCAAATAATATATATTTTTCTTTCAAAAATATATACTTAATATCCACTTTTATTCTTTGAAAAATCACCATTTCTCATCACCAAAAATTAGGGAAACCTTAGTAATACTCTTAAACACATTTTTAGGGAATAAGTTTCTCAAAAACTTATATTTTTCTAAGTGTCAAAATTTATAAAAATTTTGACAGAGTTTCCCCTAAAAATGGAGGTTTCCCACGTTTTTAAAACATGTGTTTATTTTCTTTTAAATCATCATCAATCATCAATAATCAGCAACAACAATTATCAACAATATTCGTCAACAATAATCACTAATTTCATGAACTTGAATATTTACAAAAATGTGTAGTAACTTACTAGCACATTTAGTAAGTCTTGTTATCTTTAAAAATAAGTTTAATTTCTTAAAAACTTTATTTTTAAAGAATATGAAGTTTTACAACTTCTAGTCGGTTTTTACGAAAACTATTTCTTCGTTAAAACTTTTGTTACACAAGCATCCACACACTTGTTTGTTCACAAAAACCACTTTTGTTTGTGTAAGATCCGGTTTAGAACATGTGATTTCTTTTGATGCTTGATCTTTTGAAAATACCACTTGTAGATACATAGATCTACTAGTTTTAAACACTTTTGTACAAGTTAAAGCATTTTTACACAAGTTCATGGTTTATGTGTGGTAGTGTTTCACCTTTTAACCCTTGTTACTTCTAAAATAGCTTTATGTTAAGATCCATGATCTTACCAAACCGGGTTAAATGGTGATCCGAGCTACCACATCATAGATCGGGTCTAAATAAACATACATTTCAGATACTACATCTTTTACACAAGTTACAAGCTATTAACCACCATTTTAGTGTTTTTACTAGACTTTAATGCTTCAAAACGTATGTTATCGATATTTAACCGACGAAAATCCTTTTAACCACTTTAGACATGTTCAAAATTGAGTTTTAAGTGTTATACCTCTAGCTTGGGGCTAGGGAAGATTCTAGGCGAAAATGAGGTGGATAAAAGCTAAGTAACGAGGTCCTTCGCGTTCCGTTTGCACCAAGCTTCCTAATATGCGATCCTCGACACTTGTATGGACTTGGAATTACTTGAACAAGATCGAAAATATGATGGGGGCTCAAGGGGTGTTTGGCCGTAGCCTATGAGAGAGAGGGAGGGAGTGGTTTGAGTGGTATTGAAATGTGAATGTTCATGTGCCATCTCTAGTTACTTATAGGCAAAAGTGTGAGATCTTAGTCCAAAGGATCATATGTCTTTAGGATATTAAACATCCAAGAATAAAATAATCAAAAGTGTACAAGTGTGTCTCCCCTTTAGGGGACGGTTTCTAAGGGGGGAAGGGGGTCTAGTTCGTTTCCAATCGAAATAGTTAGGGTCAAGCTAGGTTAAGTAAGTTAGTTAAGTACTTAACTTAGTTAGTTATGTTTAGTGCTTTAAAGCGGGTGTTAGGGTATTCAGGGACCCTAACTAGCTCAGAAAAAAGATAAATAATGAAAATAACAATATTTTCATGTTCCGGGTATAGTCCGGTCGTTCGGTTACATACCGATTCGTTAAAGCGCTAAATTACACTTTTTAGTGTCTTTTAAGTACCCTTCTGTACTCTTTCAATTCCCAACACTTAGGGAAATATTCTGGATAATAAAACGACATTTCTGCATAATATTTATGTGTCTAAATGCTGAATTATTGCTGAATTATGTAATTTCTGCACTTAAAGTGCGTTTCGGGTGCTTTTTAGTGCTTGTTTTTGCTTCCGGAGAGTATATATATAAACCCTTTTATGTACTCTTGGGTTTTAATGCACTTTTGTCGTCGGACCTACACCTAGGCCTCAATTTTATTGTCTGACTGCTTTCTGCAGTTCCGTTGACACATAGTGTCTTACCGGTGAGTTTACTTAGTATTTTGACGCAACGCTCTCGTTTATGCATAAAGCAAACATTTTGTAGTATACAACATGCATGAATTCACTTGTTTAATCATGTGTTCAGACATTGCTGACACTTAAACTCATAATTGCAGTCATTAAGCAATAATTAAAGTGTACGGAAATTACCGGTTTGTGCCAGTTGTCACAAGAAGAGCCACAAGTTGAGTTAAAAGATGAAAACTCAGTACCTCCAATGGATGATGTTCATTTTCCACCATTGAGGGCTGAGAATTTTAAATCAAAAGTTGGAAAAGTTGAAATCTCAAATCAATTTTATTCTGAAAAGAATGAATTTGATATTGAAAAAGCATTTAATGGAAATGTGAAAAAGTTTTTGGAAAAATGGTTGAAGGTAAGATGAAAGGGGTAAAAGATTTTTATGAAACAAAGAAAGAAACATTTTACCCAAGAGAAGTTGAGGAGGAGACATCCAAGTTTGGTGAAGCTTGGATGTATGTGTTTCATAAGTAATAAGTATGACTTGCCAGAGCTCCCAGGTTGGTAAGTGTGGAGCAGGAATCGGCATCTTTCTTGAGAAATTCACGAAAGTGATTTCGAGTTACAAGTAGTAAATCAGGGACATTAAGTTGTACTTGATTTTCTACAGATGATTGAAGGACAATATGATGAACCCCTAACCTATAAATGGTAAAATCAATCAACAAAACTTATTTTCCAAAAAAATCATTTTGGTTAAAACAAACTTAAGTGTTTTGAAATCATAATGAGAAAATAGTTTGTTGTAAGGGGGAGTTCTGAGTGTTTATGCCAAGTGGATGGCGATTTGAAGCGATTTGATATCAGTTGTCATTTTACTTGTATAGTTTGTTTTCAAATTTCCTGAAATGTGTTTGAATTTTAAGGGGAGTAAAGATTTTCAGAAAATCCAAAAACATTTGAAAAAGTCAAAAACATGATAAAATTTAAAATTGAGTTTTGTTGTCAAAGAAGAGGAAATGATAGTACATCAGTAGACAGTTATAGTATGCTAAAGAAATGTAATGTTTAAACAGTGTTAAACGGTCTCACTGATGATATGCCGATAGGTTTTTACACATTTAGTAAGCTTTTTCGGGATATAAACTTAAATTCAAACTTGCTTATTTCGTGGGGAACACTACTTGGATATATAGGTAACCCCTGAAATTTCGTTTGAAATGTCCCTCTTTCTGAGATACAAGGTCTTTATGCTCAGTGATATCTGGGGTATTATCCCGGGACTTCTGATTTTGCGAAAGCAATGGCCTAGTCCCCGGAGAATACTTTACGCTTGCTTGAAATATAGCGCCGCCCTCAGCAAAAATGATGAAACAATAAAATTGATAATCATTGCTGTTGTAAAAAATATCCTCTAAAGGGGACCCACCAAAAGTCGAGCCGTCATATCTCTGCTGAACGAAAGTTCTGACCTGAGCTCTCACGGTATCGCAATTTAACCCTTTACAGATATCATCTGTGGTATACTCACCTGTAAGACTGAATATTGGGATCTGGATACGGGAGTATATTCAAGAGGTGGTACACATGAATGAGTTTAAGTCCTTAATACACCTAACTCATATCCTGGATCAGTTGAAATTTGTGTGAAAATTTAAATGGATCAGTATATCGGCAATCTAAGTGAATTGTTTAATTCTTAATGTGTAACTAAGCTCAACGGTACTTGTGACTTGTCAAAAACTGATATGATCCTCTTACACAAACTCACAAAAATATTGTTTGTAAATATTTCTTTACTGCATTTCATTTCATTCAAAAATTCAAAAAGATTTTCAGTGTGTTTTAGCATAAATTTTGAAAAATTCAAAAAGATTTTCGACAACTGAGGTTGGAGAGCTAATTTTCAAAATTCCAAGTGCTACACATGATGAGCGTGTAGTGAAGGGAGTTTGTGTTTAAATAAGAAAAGTTTTTGAATATTTTTTGGTACAAGTGGTCATCTGGAGCTTCTAACATTGATAAATCTTTCTGGTTAAATTTGAGGGGGAGTCTGTATAAATAAATTTGTCAAATGTTAAATTTGTGAAATTTATTTTTAGGTAGAGTTCTGTGCAGGTTAGAGTCGGGAACTGGTCCTGAAACTGTGAGAAGATGTGATACAAATTACGATCCTGAAACAGATGATGCTGATGAACTTAAGGAATCAAGAGATCTGATCAAGAGAATTAGAAAGCTTGAGAGCCAGATCATGATACTGATTCTGTGAAAGCCAGCTGAATGAGGATGAGCCAGGTCAAGGTCTTGTAAAAGAGAAGAGATTCTGGAAGCCCAAAGACTGATAAAGACTGAAGGTTACGAAGACTCGACACTGAAGACTTCGTCAATATTTGAGGGGGAGTCTGTTGGTGCACTACGTCTATCGACTTCGTCTTGTATCGAGTCTTGTACTAGATTGTTAGATCAGGGCATATTGTACGAAAAAATAGGTTTAGGAGTGTTTGAAGCTGATTTCGCTTGAATGAGGCTGATTCCGCTTGAAATGACAATGTGCAGTTTCAAGCGAAATCACAAGTGTTAATTCCGCTTGAAATGCATGTTGACACTTTCAAGCGGAATCTCCATGTCTATAAATAGGTCTCAAGCGAAATCATTTGTAACTGTTCCTGATTTTCATACCGAGGTGATGCCGGTTTGACTTTTGATTGTAAACTGTGTTATATCAATCAGAACAAGGTTTCGAAGTGATTTGCAAGCTGTTTCGAAGTCTATTTCTCTGTTTCCGCCATTGAAATAGATTAAAACTCCTCTGAACGACTCGTTTGGGTCACAATACGATCCTACAACAATCTCTGATAACAATATACCTTATGTGTTAATATCCAACTTTCTAGTTATTACTCGACAATAAGAAATCATCCAGCTTTAGGAATCATACAATAAGAAATAATAACTCATACAATAAGAAATAATAACTAGAAATCATCATAAAACATAAAATTTCCAGTACATGTTTATATATAAGCTTTTGAAATCATTAGATCATAATTAAAATTGGTTTCGATTCCAGAAACTGGGAATTTTATGTTATATGATGATTTCTAGTTATTATTTCTTATTGTATGAGTTATTATTTCTTATTGTATGATTCCTAAAGCTGGATGATTTCTTATTGCCGAGTGATAACTAAAAAGTTGGATATTAACACATAAGGTATATTGTTATCAGAGATTGTTTTGGTTTCAAAACTAAATATTGATCTAGTTCTTAAATTAGTGGAATTTTGGACATGTTAATATTTGTTTTTTTATACTCGAGAAGGTTTATCATGTGTTCATAGTTAAAGAGATTGATTCGTCAATCTAGTTAAAGATATCATGTGTTGATATAGTCAAAGAGACCCTTTGGTGGTCTAGTTAAAGAGATCATGTGTTGATCTAGTTAAAGATATCATGTGTTGATATAGTTAAAGAGGTTGTTTGCCGATCTAGTTAAAGAGATCATGCGTTGATCTAGTTAAAGACATCGTTCGTTGATGTAGTTAAAGAGACCCTTTGGTGGTCTAGTTAAAGAGATCATGTGTTGATCTAGTTAAAGACATCATTCGTTGATGTAATTAAAGAGACCCTTTGGTGGTCTAGTTAAAGAGATCATGTGTTGATCTAGTTAAAGATATTATTCGTTGATATAGTTAAAGAGACCCTTTGGTGGTCTTGTTAAAGAGATTGATTCGTCAATCTAGTTGAAGAGATCATGTGTTGATCTAGTTAAAGAGACCCTCTGATGGTCTAGTTCAAGAGGTCGTTCGCCGATCTAGTTAAAGAGATCATGTGTTGATCTATTTAAAGAGATCATTCATCGATCTAGTTAAAGAGATCCTTTGGTGATCTAGTTGAAGAGACTCTTTGGTGGTCTATTTGTCACACCCCGACCTCGTCAAAACAACGAAATCGCAGTGGAAACGTCGGGGAGTGGAGTGGCAGAATTATTGTTTCACAACCATGGATACAAAAGTTTCCGTATTGATTCATTAAGTAATTTACATTGTCTTAAAACAAACAAACAAGTTACACATCGTCTATTTTTGTTATTATGTCACTAAGGCCTCGTCCAGATCCTAGGTGAATCATGCATCCTAGCAATCAACATCATGCAACACCACCTGAAACATATGTAAAAACAAAGTCAGCAAAGAAATTGCTGGCGAGCACATAGGTTTTATGAGAGTATCGGATTCATGGCTCGTTTATATGTTGCAGTACCTTGTTAGACTACAAGAGTCAAAATTGCAACATGATTAACCAACTCAAATCAAGTTGGTTATAGTTTATAAAATCTCGCAGCCATGATTCTTAACCCAAAACATTTGTTTAATAAACAAAATCGTAAATTTGTTCTCGTTATAAAACTCGTATGGTTTATATCATTTAGAAAACCTCGTTGTGTGACATCGTTTCAAAATCGTTTATCCAAGTGAGCTAAATAATGCCACAGAATATAATATGATAAAAACACTTATATATAAGATGTATCAGCGGCGTATCTACCATGCTTTTATCATGTTACACCCATCCCATTATTTAATCACAACCCAAAAACCAATCGTTTATCCAAATCATTTAACTCGTTCAAATCGTTTAAAATCGTTTCCAAAATCATTTAAATCATCCCAAAATCGTATTCGTTTTAATTGTGAAACTACTTTTGGTCGTCTCGCTAATAACATCCAAACCTTCGCAACTCGACTATCTCGAAACTCGCATTAACAAACCACCAAAGGGTAAGTTAACAATCACCTATTCGGTCGTTACCCACATAACCCCCACACATAACCATGGGTGTAGTCTGATAACGGGATTTGTCAGATCCTATGGTACCATAACCTAATACTGGTCGGTTGGGCCAAAATTAAAGAATGTCATTTGTTATGTAATTACAACCATCAAGTTTGTTCACATTATTGAAATCGTTATTAGTTTAATATAAACCATTTTAATTGTTTTTGAAACCATCGTTTAAACCTCGAAATCATTTAACACATATGAATCACCCCAAAATAATTGAAAATAGTAAAATAGGGGAACTATGTACTCATATAGAAGTGAAAATATCCTTGATCTAAGGAACTCAACAAGCTCAGGCAAACCAAGGAAACTCAAGCAGCACCTAGTAATCGAATCACTAGTCAAATAATCGACACCTAAATCGGAAGATCAGATAGAATGAGGTTTCGTAAACCAAATGAGTATTGGAACTCATGTGATATGGTTTAACAAAGCCTACATTCTAGATCGGAACCTAACCTAAGTGCTTTCGACCCATTACGAACCATTAAGGTAGCTTACGCTACTTTAACTCGTCGTTCGCGCAAATGCACGTTCGAGACGTCTAACTAGTCCTATGATAAGTATTATATGCCTAAACATGTTTAAATATGTTGCATAATCAGTTTAGGTGACAAAAGTTAAGTTACATATGCTTAAAATCCAATTATGCATGAAAAGGGCATTTTGGTCATTTTTCTAAGGCATATAAACTACCTATCATACAACTAATTAAACTAGGTGACCATATGGTATAACCTCGGAAGGTTATTCCCTATACAACTATGGTCACTAAACATGCTTGGTCAGATCCTAATGATCGACCAAATGGGTCGAGTTCGAAATTCTAAGCGGTGGTTTAGACCGCTTGACTTACGACTCTACACAAGCACTAAACTAAAAGTGACGAGCTAAACATGTTAAAACATGTTTAACTAAGTTAGAAAACAGGTTTTGATATCACAACAAAGTGTTTTGATACCCAAGAGTAGTTTGGTTGCAAAATACGCATAAATGCGCATTTTGACCGAAACTACGACTCGTCACTACGCCTAGTTAACGTGGTAATCAGTAGGTATAGTCACAAGGGACTATAACCATCGTGATTACGCTCACATAGCAATGTTCAAACGAACTTTGTGTTGACCAAAGACTGGTCAATGCAAAAAAGTCAAACACTGTTTGACTTTCGTGCTCGAAAAGCAATAAAAGAATGAAAGAAGCTTACAAAGGGTCCAAGCTAGGGAGAACTTGATCTATAACACTCAGGTATGAAGCAAAGGATTCAACTTAGAGCATTAATCAGATCAAAGGGGCAGAAAATGGAATGAGGGCATGGGTATTTATAGTTTTTGGTAAACCGTTAAAATCATTTCTTGCTAAAGAGGGATCAATCTTGGCCATCCATGTGGGCACATGGTATTCTAATACAAGGGGACATGTAATACCATCAAAATCCAGCAGATAGTATCCCAAAACAATGGTTAAAAACCATCAAAACATCAAAAATGGACCAGATTCAAAGTTTTTATCTGCAGGTCTATCGCGCCCCACGCAAGATTGCTCCTCATCTTACGCGGCCCGCCATAGCCTAGTTTGGCAGAATGTCTAAATTGGTACCTGCACTTGAAAAGCTTGTATTTTGATGCATATTTGACATGTTTAAGCCCCGTTAACCCCATTTCAAAGCTCTAAAATAATGTTAAAGTATAGGGAACTGAAAATATGCTCTAAAACATCTCAGATGTTGGTTCGTTTGGTCGTACGGTTGCGTTGTTCGGGTAATTACGACGGAAGTCGTAACGAACGCAAAAACGATCCAAATTAAGCGACGAATGGAATTTTATCATGCCAATCACTAAAATAAAATATTTTAATGATTACATAAATTTTTGGATGTCCGGATATATTCAGAACGTAAGATATGCGCGAAAATGCAAACTTATGCACTTTTGACGCTTTTAGTCCCTATTGATCAAATAAGTTTATTTTCGCATACCGAACCCCTCAAAGCCTATTTCTAAGCTATGTAAAGGATATTTAAGGTATGTTTAACTTATGATCAAGTTCCAAAATGTTCGTTACTATACAAATCGACATAGTTTCACAATTTGACACAAATAGTCCCTGCGATCGAACAAACTTGATTTTGACACACCAAACCCTCCAAAACTTATTTCTAAGCTATGTGAAGGTTATTTAAGGTATGTTAAGCCTATTTCACTATTCTAGAGTGTTTTTCGCATTAAACTGACTGCGTTTACGCACCAGTTTGCGTATAACCTTCTAGAAAGCGATTTAAAGCTAGAAATCGGACTCGAATCAAATCGTAAAATCATCAAACACAAATACACACATAATAACACCAAAACACATTGATTTATTAATAATTGATATTTTTTACATTGTACACCGATTACAGAGCACAGTTGTTACACTATTTAAAGAGATCATTCGTTGATCTAGTTAAAGAGACTCTATGGTAGTCTAGTCAAGTCATCACAGGATTATTCGTTTGATTTTCCCCTACACATTATAAATTGAACTGTGTGGACTATGCAAGGAATTACGTAATTATGGATGCATATATAATTATGGAATTCGGTGCACAGAAACCACAGTAAGTTTTGTCATGTGTAAGAACCTATAGTGACAAGAATAACGAAATGGAAACAATGTAATAAGGGCATGGTGAATACGCCGATGGTACTTCCTATATATAAGTGTTCCTTATTACATGGCGAATGTAGCGTTATTTAAGTTACTAGAAGTTCTGGACCTTGACCAATGTTGTTTTATGTTATACTCTACGACTCCAATTTCGAGCACACATAAGTTTCCTATAATAGTCCTCATAGGAAACATTCTCTCTATCCATTATTCGAAACTCCAATTCTTGTTGAATTCACACGCTCTCCATATTTTACTACAACAAGGATATCATTTTGACAATTACATGTCATTTTTGAGATTCGGTACAATCATACACAAACCTATTGGAATGGAGTTTAAATCTTCGGATGTAAACTCTTCCCTTTAAAACAGACAAGTACGATTAACAAAGTTTGTAGGAAAACCAGAAGTGGCCCAGATTTTTACTCAGGGAACGGAGGATCATTTGAAAGCGAAACATCTACATTTGTTTTCACAAGTTTCCTCTGAATTAAATTTTGGGACGAAATTTCCTAAAGTAGGGGAGACTGTGACATTTGTGCCTTTACGACCATCATACAAATACGAAACCAATGAAATCTTGTGTTTCATTCCTTGGATTTGTACATTTACATGTGACAAGTACACATATCAAATTTCGTATGATTCCGAACTCTAGAGAAGCTCTTCTGGAAGTTTTACGCAAACTATTACGCAAATGTAACCAGTTTAACGAAACGTACACTCCATAATAGTGACATAATCTTAACATACCTTAAATAACCTTTACATAACTTAGAAATAAGTTTTGAAGGGTTTGGTATGGCAAAAACAAGTTTATTCGATCACAGGGACTATTTGCGACAAAATGCAAAAGTCTGCCAAATCGTATAGCAACGAACACTCTGAAACAAGATCATAAGCTAAACATACCCTAAATACCCTTAACATATCTTAGAAATAAGCTTTGAGGGGTTCGGTGTGAGAAAATATGCTTATTTGATCAACAGGGACTAAAAGCGTCAAAAACTGTGAAAGTTTGCATAAACGTGCATATCTCGCATTCTGACCATATTCGGACATCCAAAAATTTTTTGTAATCACTAAAATATTTTATTTAGTAATATGAATGCAAAAATACCATTCGTCGTGCAATTTGGATCGTTTTCGCGTCCGTTCGAGTTTCGTCGTAATTAACCGAACAACGCAATCGTACGACCAAACGAACCAACATCCGTGATATTTCCAAGCATATTTCAAGTCCCCTATGCTTTAACATCCTTTTAGAGCAATGAAAATGGGTTAACGGGGGTTAAACACGTCAAAAATGCATTAAAGTGTGTGCAGCGACCATTTCTGACAATTGCTTAAAGTCTGGCCTGAGTCCTCGCGCTACGCGACAGCCTAAGGCTGTTGCCGTCGCGCGACGCGACGCCTTCATCTGGGCAGAATTCTTGTTTCAGCTACTGCACTTGTTTTCTAACTTACTTTTTTCAATATTGTGGGTAATTTTGTGTGATCTCCAAGTATGAAATCAGATCTTAGACACATGTATTCATCCTATTCTTCCTTGGGCAATATACAATACATGTGGCATGATCTTGGAGCTCCATAACAACTATATAAACCCCTCAAATCTGCCCAATTCTTTGCTCATTTCGTCATTCTCTTCTCTTCAAACTCTAAGTAGAGGCTACCACTTTGTTGGAGGACTCTTACCTAAGTTTTCTAGTTCATTTTTACAGCCTTAGAGCACTTGTAAGTGTTCTTTCATGGCTAGTTCGTTTATTTCAGCAATTACAAGCTGAAAGTCAAACAGTATGACTACCGTTTGACTTTCGGTTTTAACCATGAATTGGTCAAGTCAAAGTTCAATTGAACTTTGTGACGTGAGCGTAATCATGATGGTTATAGTCCCTTGCGACTATACCTACTAATTACCACGTTGACTAGTCGAAGTAACGAGTCAAAGTTTCGATCAAAATGTACGATTATGTGCATTTTACGACGAAACTATTTTTGGGTATCAAAACACTTTGTTTTGATACCAAATCAGTTTTCTAACTTAGTTAAACATGTTTTAAAATGTTTAACTCGTCACTTCCAAGTTTAGTGCTTATTTAGGGTCGTAAGTCAAGCGGTCTTGACAACCGCTTAGACTTTCGAACCCGACCCGTTTGGTCGATCATTAGGATCTGACCAAACATATTTTGTGACCATAGTTATATAGGGAATAACCTTCCAAGGTTATACCTTATGGTCACTTAGTTTAATTAGCTGTATGATAGGTAGTTTATATGCCTTAGGAAAATGACCAAAATGCCCTTTTTGGGCATAATCTCAAGTTAAGCATATGTAACCAAAATTTTTACACTTAAATTGATTATGCAACATTATTAAACATGTTTAGGCATATAATACTTATCATAGGACTAGTTAGGCCATCCGAACGTGCATTTACGCAAATGACGCGTTAAAGTAGCATAAACTACCTTAACGGGTCATAACGGGTCATAAGCACTTAGGATAGGTTTCAAATCAGAATGTGGGCTTTGTTAAACCATATCATATGAGTTCCAACACTCATTTGGTTTACAAGACCTTATTCTACCCGATCTCCCGATTTAGGTCCCGTTTATTAACATTGTGATTCGATACTAGGTGCCACTTGATTCCTTGATTTCCCAAGCTTTACTAGGTCACTTAATCAAGGATACTTGCAATCTCAAGTGAGTACATAGCTCCCCTCTTTTATGCTTCCAATTGTTTTGGGGTGACTCATATGTGCTAAATGCTTTTCGAGTTTTCATAAACAAATGATATGGTTTATATAAAACATGATGATTTCAATAATTTGAACAAACTTGTTGGGGCGTTAGTCGAAAGACATTTGAATGACATTCATTAACTATGATCAAGCCGACCAATAGTATGTTATGGTACCATAGGATCTGACAAATCCCGTTATCGGACTATCCCTTTGGTGGGTAATGTGGGTAACGACAGAAACCTTTATCTGATTAACAAATCATGTGTTGGTTTGTTAATCTTGTTAAAGAGGTCTTTCAGGGCCTATTAAAGATACCCCATGGGTGGTATACCGAGTCACACAGGTTTGAATGTATTCTTTAAAGAACGACCAAAAGTTGTATTTCACAATTAAAACATGAACAATTTGAATGATTGAACGATTTGAACGATTATGGACGAATGTTTTCAAACGATGTCACACAACGAGGTTTGCTTAATGATATAAACCATAAAATGTTTACTTTCAAAGAAGATTTACTATTTGGTTTTACAAAGACAAATGTTTGCAGTCAAGTTTCATGGCTACAATGGTTTTGGTTTTACATATATCAACTTGTAAAGTTGATAAAACATATTGCAATATTAAACACTTTTTTGATTTCAAGATACATACTCGACAACTCTCGTAGTTGGTCGAGGTATTGCAATATGGGTTCAAAGCCATGAATTTGACATACAAAACCTATGTACTCGCCAGCATTTTTATGCTGACTGTTTTCACATGTGTTTCAGGTTATATTACATGACGATTGATGATTGCGTGCTACACATAGGATGGACGCGGGCTTTAGTGACTTAACACTTGAAAGACAATTGTTGTAATTATTTGGTTTATAACAAAACAATGAGTCAATTAATGAAATAAAACAAAACTTTAATTACCTTGTGTTGTGAAACAATGATTCTGTTACGACACTCCCTGACGTTTCCGCCGCGGTTTGTTGTATTACGCGTCGGGGTGTGACACCTAGTATGGAATCACTATGTTAATAATCGAGGCCTAAATCGGGAGATGGGATAGAATGAGGTCTTGTAAACCAAATGAGTGTTGGAACTCATATGATATGGTTTAACAAAACCTACATTCTGATTTGAAACCTATCCTAAGTGCTTCTGACCCGTTACGACTCGTTAAGGTAGTTTACGCTACTTTAACGTGTCGTTTGCGCAATGTGCGTTCGGATGGTCTAACTAGCCCTATGATAAGTCTTATATGCCTAAACATGTTTAATTATATTGTGTAATCAGTTTAAGTATCAAATTTTTTGTTACATGTGCTTAAAATGAAATTATGCGTAAAAAGGGCATTTTGGTCATTTTCCTAAGGCATATATACTACCTATTATACAACTAATTAAACTAAGTAACCATAAGATATAACTTCAGAAGGTTATTCCCTATACAACTATCGTCACAATATATGTTTGGTCGGATCCTAATGATCGACCAAATGGGTTGGATTCGAAAGTCTAAGCGGTTGTTTAGACCGCTTGACTTATGACCCTAAATAAGCACTAAACTAGAAGTGACGAATTAAACATGTTAAAACATGTTTAACTAAGTTAGAAAACTAATTTGATATCAAAACAAAGTGTTTTGATACCCGAAAATAGTTTCATCGCAAAATGCACATAATCGTGTATTTTGACCGAAACTTTGACTCGTCACTTCGATAAGTCAAAGTGGTAATCAATAGGTATATGTCACACCCCGACCGCGTAATAGAACAAACCGAGGCAGAAATGTCGGGGAGTGGCATAACAGAATCATTGTTTCACAACACATGGTAATTGAAGTCTTGTTTTATTTCGTTAATTGACTCATTGTTTTGATATAAATCAAATAGTTACAACAATTGTCTTTCAAGTTTTAAGTCACTAAAGCCCACGTCCATCCTATGTGTAGCAAGCAATCAACAATCATCACAAAGTAGAACCTGAAACATATGTGAAAACAGTCACCATAAAAATGTCGGCGAGTACATAGGTTTTGTATGTCAAATTCATGGCTTTAAATTCATATTGCAATACCTCGACCAACCTACTAAAGTTGTCGTGTATGTACCTTGAAATCAAAAGTGTTTATTATTGCAATATGTTTTATCAACTTTACAAGTTGATATAAGTAAAACCAAAACCATTGTAGCCATGAATCTTGACTGAAAACATTTGTCTTTGTGAAACTAAGTAGCAAATCGTCTTTGAAAGTAAACATTGTATGGTTTATATCTTTAAGTAAACCTCATTGCGTGTTATCGTTTGAAAACATTCATCCAAAATCGTTCAAATAGTTTCAATCGTTCAAATTGTTCATATCGTTCATATCGTTCATATCGTTCAATCGTTCAAATCGTTCATATCGTTCAAATCGTCCGTGTTATAAACCATCGTTCAATCGTCCGTGTTTTAATTGTGAAATACAACTTTTGGTTGTTATTTAAAGAATACATTCAAACCTGTGTGACTCGATATACCACCCATGGGGTATCTTTAATAGGCCCTGAAAGACCTCTTTAACAAGATTAACAAACCAACACATGATTTGTTAATAAGATAACAGTTTCTGTCGTTCCCCAAACTACCCACCAAATCCAGTGAATAGCCTAGTAACGGGATTTGTCAGATCCTATGGTACCATAACATACTACTGGTCAGCTTGATCATAGTTAATGAATGTCATTCGAATGTCTTTCGACTAACGCCCCAACAAGTTCGTTCACATTATTGAAATCATCATGTTTTATATAAACCATAGTATTTGTATGAAAACTCGAAAAGCATTTACCACATATGAGTCACCCCAAAGCAATTGAAAGCATAAAAGAGGGGAGCTATGTACTCACTTGAGATTACAAGTATCCTTGATTAAGTGTCCTAATAAATCTCAGGAAGTCAAGGAATGAAGTGGCACCTAGTATCGGATCACTATGTTAATAATCAGGACCTAAATCGGGAGATCGGGTAGAATGAGGTCTTGTAAACCATATGAGTGTTGGAACTCATATGATATGGTTTAACAAAACCTTCATTCTGATTTGAAACCTATCCTAAGTGCTTATGACCCGTTAAGGTAGTTTACGCTACTTTAACGCATCATTTGCGCAAATGCGCGTTCGGATGGCCTAACTAGTCCTATGATAAGTATTATATGCCCTATCATGTTTAATGATGTTGCATAATCAGTTTAAGTGTCAAAAACTTGGTTACATATGCTTAAATTCAAATTATGCACAAAAAGGGCATTTTGGTTATTTCCTAAGGCATATAAACTACCTATCATACAACTAGCTAAACTAAGTTACCATAAGGTATAACCTCAGAAGGTTATTCCCTATACAACTATGGTCACATAATATGTTTGGTCGGATCCTAATGGTCGACCAAACGGGTCGGGTGCGAAAGTCTAAGCGGTTGTTGAGACCGCTTGACTTACGACCCTAAATAAGCACTAAACTAAAAGTGACGAGTTAAACATGTTAAAACATGTTTAATTAAGTTAGAAAATTGATTTGGTATCAAAACAAAGTGTTTTGATACCCGAAAATAGTTTCATCGTAAAATGTACATAATCGTGCATTTTGACCGAAACTTTGACTCGCCACTTCGACTAGTCAACGTGGTAATCAGTAGGTATAGTCGCAAGGGACTATAACCATCGTGATTACGCTCACGTTGCAAAGTTTGATAGAACTTTGACTTGACCAATTCATGGTCAAAACCTAAAGTCAAACGGTAGTCAAACTATTTGACTTTCAGCTTGTAATTGCTGAAATAAATGAACTAGCCAAGAAAGAACACTTACAAGTGCTCTAAGGCTGGAAAATGAACTAGAAAACTCAGGTAGAAGGCATCCAAAAGATGGTAGCCTTCACTTAGAGTTCAAGAGTGAAGAATGAGCAGATGTACAAGGAAAATGGGCAGATTTGAGGGGGCTTATATAGTTTTTGAGAGGCCCTAAGATCATGACAAGTGGATTATGTGATGCCCAAGTAATGATCTTAACCCTACAAGTGTGTGGTTGAGAATTAAAGCCTTGTTCAACACTTAAAATCACCCACAATATTGAAAAACTAGGAATAAAAATATGTGCAGCAAGCTGAATTCAACATTCTGTCCAGACATAGGCATCGTCGCGCGACGAAAAACACCCTTAGGTGTCGCGTAGCGCGAGGGCTCAGGTCAGACTTTCAGCAATTTACAGAAATGGTCCCTTCACACTTCTAAGTGCAATTTCAACGCGTTTAACCCCGTTAACCATTTTCAAGGCTCTAAAAGGATGTTAAAGCATAGTGGAGTTGAAAAATTCTTGGAAATATAACGTATGTCGGTTCGTTTGGTCGTTCGGTCGCGTTGTTCGGTTAATTATGATGAAACTCGAACGGACGCGAAAACGATCCAAAATGCGAAACGAAAGGTATTTTTGCATTCCTATCACTAAATTAAAATATTTTAGTGATTACAAAAATTTTTGGATGTCCGGATATGGTCAGAACGCGAGATATGCACGTTTATGCAAACTTTCATAGTTTTTGACGCTTTTAGTCCCTGTTGATCAAATAAGCATATTTTCTCGCACCGAACCCCTCAAAGCTTATTTCTAAACTATTTTAAGGGTATTTAGGGTATGTTTAGCTTATGATCTTGTTCCGGAGTGTTTGTTGCTATACGAATTAGCAGACTTTTGCAGTTTGACGCAAATAGTCCCTGTGATCGAATAAACTTGTTTTCGCCATACCAAACCCTTCAAAACTTATTTCTAATTTATGTAAAGGTTATTCAAGGTATGTTAAGCTTATGTCACTATTCTGGAGTGTACATTTTGTTAAACTGATTACATTTGCGTAATAGTTTACGTAAAACTTCCAGAAAAGCTTCTCGAGAGTTCGGAATCGTACAAAATTTGATATGTGTACTTGACACATGTAATTGTACAAATCCCGAGAATGAAATACAAGATTTCATTGGATTCGTAATTTTATGATGATCGTAATGGCACAACTGTCACAGTATAGTCGCAAGGGACTATAATCATCATGATTACGCTCACGTTGCAAAGTTCAAACGAACTTTTACTTGACCAATTCATGGTCAAAGCTGAAAGTCAAACACTGTTTGACTTTCTTGCTTGAAATAAATAAACAAGACATGAAAGAACACTTACAAGTGTTCTAGGATGGAAAAATGACTAAGAAAGCTCAAGTATGAGGCCACCAACAAGTGTGGTAGCCTCAATTAGAGCAGAGATGAAAGAAGAAGGAAATGAGGAAAGAAGAATGAAGTTGGTCATAGGTATTTATAGGAAATCATGATCCTTTAGATCTTTTCCATGTGTTTGTGTGATGATCAAGGAATGATCAATACCCTACAATTGTTAGGACCTGATTTGGGGTTTGGAGAACACACAAACCAGCCCATACTACCCAAAAGCCAAGGTTAAAAACAGGTTCAGCAGGCTGTTTTACTGATTAAATGAATCTGGTAGCACCAGCTCTCGTGCCCCATGATAGATACATCATAATCTATCACGCCCCGCCTAGTACTTCAGGCCAGAAGTTTCAAAGTTTGGCGAAACAGGTCCCTGCATGCTCCAAACTTGTTTTTCGATGCGTTTAACACCGTTAACCCATTTTCAAGGCTCTACAAGGATGTTAAAGCATAGGGGACTTGAAATATGCTTGTAAATATCTTAGATGTCGGTTTGTTTGGTCGTACGATCGCGTTTTTCGGTTAATTACGATGAAACTCGAACGGACGCGAAAACGATCCAAATTGCGCGACGAATGGTATTTTTGCATTCCGCTCACTAAAATATAATTTTTTAGTGATTACAAAAATTTTTGGATGTCCAGATATGGTCAGAACGCAAGATATGCACGTATATGCAAACTTTCGCAGTTTTGACGCTTTTAGTCCCTATGATCAAATAAGCGTATTTTCGCATACCGAACCCCTCAAAACTTATTTCTAAGCTATGTTAAGGGTATTTAGGGTAAGTTTAGCTTATGATCTTGTTCCAGAGTGTACGTTGTTATACGAATTGACAGACTTTTGCAGTTTGTCGCAAATAGTCCCTGTGATCGAATAACCTTGTTTTTGCCATACCAAACCTTTCAAAATTATTTCTAAGTTACGTAACGGATATTTAAGGTATGTTAAGATTATGTTGCTATTCCAGAGTGTATGTCGCGTTAAACTGATTACGTTTACGCATCAGTTTGCGTATAACTTTCCAGAAAGTGATTAAGAGCTTGAAATCGAACAAAAATCAAAACGTGCAAATGTCAAACATAAATAAACAAATATTGGGATCAAAACACATTGTTTTATTGATATTTAAATTGTTCAGAGTTATACAATGATTACATAAGCACAGATGACACAGTTTCCCCTACTTTAGGAAATTTCGCCCCGAAATTTATTTAGAGGAAACTTATGAGAATAGATTTGGATATTTCACCTTCATTTGATCTTCACATTCCCAAGTAAATTATGGGCCACATTTAGATTCCCAGCGAAATTTAACAATTGGTATGTGCTTGCGTTTGAGCTTCTTGACATCACGGTCCAATATTTCCACAGGTTTCTCGACAAAGTGCATCGTGTCATCAACACGAATTTCATCAAGTGGTATATGGAGGTTTTCATTAGCTAAACACTTTTTAAGATTGGACACGTGGAAGGTTGGATGAACTTTTCCAATTCTTTCAACGATTTTAAATGGTCCAACATATCGTGGTGCAAGTTTTCCTTTCTTTCAAAATCTAATCACACCTTTCCAAGGGGATACCTTGAGTAGGACGTGATCACCGACTTGAAATTCTAAGGGCTTGCATCGTCTATCCGCGTAACTCTTTTGACGGCTTCTAGCTGTCTGAAGGTTATAGCGAATTTTCTTGACCTTATCTGTAGTCTCTAGAATGAATTCAGGTTCAGTAAGCTGAGCTTCACCTATCTCATTCCAGTAGACCGGTGAACGACATTTTCAATCGTATAAAGCCTCGAAAGGAGCCATGTTGATGTTGGAGTGATAACTATTGTTGTAGGAGAATTTGATCAATGGTAGATGCGAATCCCAACTACCACCAAAATCGATCACACAAGCTCTAAGAATATCCTCCAGTGTCTGGATTGTTCTTTCAGATTGACCATCCATTTACGGATGATAAGCTGGCTCAAATTAAGTTGGGTTCCCATGGTAGATTGCATGGTTATCCAAAAGTGAGACGTGAATCGAGCATCTCTGTCAGATATGATGTTCAAAGGAACGCCATGTCGAGATACAATCTCATCTACATATATTCTAGCAAGTTTGTCAGCTGATAGATCCTCACGGATCGAAAAGAAGTGTGTTGACTTTGTTAGACGATCAACGACTACCCAAATGGCATCATGACCTCTATTAGTGCATGGCAGTTTGGTAGTGAGATCCATAGCAATGTTTTCCCATTTCCAAATCGGTATCTCTGGTTGCTCCAATAATCCAGAGGGATGTTGATGTTCTGCCTTATCCTTAAGGCAAGTAAGGCATTTGGACACGTATAAGGCAATGTCTTTCTTCATACCCGGCCACCAGTACTGGGTTCGAAGATCCTTATACATTTTATCTGCACTAGGATGAATCGAATAACGAGACTTGTGAGACTCATCCATCAATAAGGTGCGAAGATTGTCTTGACTTGGGACCCACAAACGGTCCATGAAATAATATAGCCCATTGTCTTTCAGTTCAAGATAAGGCTCAAGATGATATGGTAATTCCTTACCCATCAAGTCTTGTGTAACACAAGTACGTTGAGCTTGAGAAATGCGGGTTTGAATGTCAAATCGAACTTGGACACAATGAAGCTTGACACGTTCCTTACGACTCAATGCATCAGCCACGATATTTGCCTTACCAGGATGGTAGCGAATTTCACAATCGTAGTCGTCTAGAAGTTCAACCCAACATCATTGCCTCATATTTAGTTCCTTTTGATTGAAAATGTGCTGGAGACTTTTGTGTCAGTGAACACTACATATTTTGTACCGTACAGGTAGTGTGTCCAGATTTTGAGAGCGAAAACAACAGCGCCTAACTCAAGATCATGAGTGGTGTAGTTATTCTCGTGTACCTTTAATTATCTCGATGCGTAGGCTATGACTTTGTTTATTTGCATAAGAACGCAGCCAAGGCCTAAGTTGGATGCATCACAATATACGAAAAAGTCGTTGTTGCCCTCAGGTAAAGATAAGATAGGTGCATTACAGAGTTTCTGTTTCAAGGTCTGAAAAGCTTCTTCCTGTTTGGGTCCCCACTCAAAAGGTTTATTCTTTTGAGTTAAAGCAGTAAGAGGAACCACAATCTTGGAGAAGTTTGCAAATAAAACGGCGGTAATAACCCGCGAGACCAAGAAATGAACAAACCTCGGTAGGAGTAGTAGGTGTATCCCAATCCTTAATCGCACTGATTTTGGTGGGATCTACATGTATACCTTGTTCGTTAACAATGTGTCCCAAGAATTGAACTTCCTTAAGCCAAAATTCACACTTGGAGAACTTGGCGAAGAGTTGTTCTTTCTTTAGGAGTTCCATTGTAAGACGGAAATGTTGTTCATGGTCGGCTCGTGTCTTTGAATAAATTAAAATATCATCAATGAAAACGATGATGAACTTGTCCAAATAAGGCTTACAAACCCTATTCATCAAGTCCATGAAAACAGCAGGAACATTTGTTAGACCAAAGGGCATAACAGTAAACTCATAGTGACCATAACTATTACGAAAAACTATTTTGGGAATATCTTCTTTGAGTACACGAAGCTGATGATACCCAGAACGTAGATCAACCTTTGAAAAGCAAGTAGCACCCTTTAACTGATCAAAGAGATCATCAATGCGATGTAGGGGATAGCGATTCTTGATGGTGAGCTTATTGAGCACACGGTAATCGATACACATACGAAAAGATCCATCTTTCTTTTTCACAAATAGGACAAGAGCACCCCAAGGTGAAAAGCTTGGATGGATGAATCCCTTGTCAGAAAGTTCATGAAGCTGTTTAGATAATTCTTGCATCTCTGATGGTGCAAGACGATAAGGTGATTTAGCAACAGGATTTGCACCAGGTACAAGATCAATACCGAACTCAACTTGACGTGCCAGGGGTAAACCAGCTAATTCTTCAGGAAATACCTCAGGATAATCCAGAACAACAGGGATATCTTGAATAGTCTTACCTTTGCCTTTCTCCTCTATGACATGTGCCAAGAAGGCCACACAGTTCTTTCGTAGGTATTTCTGGGCTTAGCTACAAGTCATGAGTTTAAGACTACTAGCAGGTTTCTCACCATGAACCTCTAAGATTTCACCAGTCAAAAGCGGCACACAAACAATTTTCTCAAAATAAACCACCTCAGCGTGGTACTTGGCTAACCAATCCATTCCTACTATAACATCAAAGCTCCCAAGTTGCATTGGCGTGAGGTCAATAGGAAAAAGATGGTTATTAAGGTTCAATTGGCAGTTTCGGATGACAGAATCAAGTACAACGGGTTCACCGCTAGCTACCTCTACTGTCAAGGGCTTTCCTAGTTTTGTTCTAGTCATGGAAAGCAAAGGCACAAAAGATAAGGATACAAAACTCTTATCGACACCCGAATAAAAAGGAACAAAAGCAGGTTGGTTGTTAACAAAGAACGTACTGTTCACCACCTCATTGTCTGCACATGCCTCATTGGCATTCATGTTGAAGACTCGTCCACGAGCCTCGGCCTGGTTTACATTTGCCAACTTCGGGCATTGGTTCCTGTAGTGGGTCATATCCCCACAATTATAGCAAGATCCAGGCGGATAGTGAGGTCGTGCAGGCTGCTGAGCGGACTGTTTTGCAAGGTTTTGTGCTGTCTAATTCTGGGTAGGAGCATAACGACATGTGTTGGCAAGATGACCAGATTTCCCACAGTTAGTGCAAATGCGGCACTGTACATGTGGTTGGTGGTGCCTGTTACACTTATTGCACAAAGGTGCATTGCCAGCATACTGCCTTTTGGCTGGTGGTTGTACGGGCTGATTAGGAGCTTCCTGATATGCCACAACGGCGAAGTTCTTGGATGTAACACCCCGCATCTTCAAAGTCAAAGTACAAGTCAAAGTCAAAGGAAGAAAAGATTGCTAAATGTGATCTGTCACTCCTTACTTAATTATTGATTGTACTTCTTGACTCGTAATCGAATCCTTTAATTTGTGTACTTTAGTTGTATTATGTGGAGTAAATGCTAATAATCGCTATTAATCGCTAATCGACTTATCGCTATCGCATCGCAACTCGAATTATGTGTTCTGGATATTGTTTTACGTGTGTGTGCTAATTATGTGTTACTTTTGCATGTTTATATTATGTTTGTGGTGATTAATCGAAAGAGCAATCACAACTCTAACGTATCGCAATCTAATCGCAAGGTTATTTATGAGGATGTATGTTAGTTAGGTTATTTTGGTAACTATTGTTTAATACTATCGCACCGCTTACTCGCAACGCTCAACGCACGAAACAAAATGTCGAGACGTAACTTGCCGGAGACGTTCGATCGAATGGTCATCCGTCTGGATGACCATCCGATCGTATGGCCGTCCGATCAGACTGCCCTCGATCTGTCATCCTGCACCGCCTTTCCCCTTTTGGACACCTATAAATAGCACCTGTCACATCATGAACAGTGATGTGACAACTCTCCCGTCCGACCAGCGCACATTGGGCTATTTTCTCTCAATTTCTCACGATTCTTGTAAGTTTCTACCTCAAATCTTGTACATCTTTGATCTACACACACTCCTTCATCTTTTTCATCATCAAATCTCAACTTTTAACCATTAAATCGGCTGGTTTGAGGTGTTCTAGGATGATGTCATCATGGGGTTCTTATGAACTTCAAGATTTGACCTCATTCCACCAAGAACAATCAAATCTAAAGGATTTCAACATGTTTAAACACCAATTTCGCCTAAATCTAAACATTTTTAGGATTTAAAAGGATTGAAAGATGATTTCATAACTTTTCTTTCAACTCTTTTACACTCTTGCATTCAAAACCGATAGAATCAGAGCCCATTCAGGCCTTCTACTCATTCCTTAGTGAAGTGTCGATCTGGGAACTGATTCCTATCAAAGAGACAACTGATCCACAGGTTGAACATGAACAACCGACAAGGACAATTAGCTGATCAGACTTGAGTGATTCCCACTTCGATCGGATGACTCGGACTTGATGGGTTCCCGTTGTTTAGCATGTTGTCACAACATATCGGTTCAAACGCCAAACTTTCAACTTAGCAAATTTTACAAAGTTTCACGAACGAACAGGTTAATGAATGGATCACCATCTAATCGGATAGCCATCTGATCGAACGGCAATCCGGTCGGATGACCTATAATGTTCAATACTTAACAATCTCATAAACAAACTCAAACATAACCCTCCACTCGGATCACCACCTGAACGGACGTCCATTCGTCTGGATGACCGTCCGACCGGACGACCTGAATGGTAAGAATACTTCTTGTTTTATGAAATGCTACAACGAAAACTTCAAAGCCATCATACACAAACACATCCATCCCAAACGAATGGCAAACCAACTGAATGGCCATCCGACCGGATGACCATCCGTCCGGATTGCCATCCGACCGGATGAACCTCCGTCATTCCTTTCACTTGTACCGTTTAACGCACTGTTTATTGCTTATGCTATCGTTAACTGTTCAGGCTAATCTCTCAGCGCTCCCTTCAATCTGAGAGAGTGTTTGTTTACTAAACACTATCAGTGAGTATACTCGATCCCTTTTTGCTTTACGCACTTTTGGGTGTTACATACTTTACGTATGCTAAATCACATCGATCACACAACGCCAACACTTTTTATACGCTAACCGCTATCGCATGTTATACGTGGTATTCGATGAATTCTTGCATGTTATGTTTATGCAATGATTGTTGCCTGACACCTTAACAACGATAGTACTATAGTTTGGACTCAGCACCTGTCGTGGATGGGGGTTGCTAAGGTTATTTCTTCACGTGTCACAGTGGTGATATGTGTTGCGCACTCTACAACTCGCAGACACATCTGTGCATATTTCATTGTCGATAACCTACTAGCTTCGCATTATTACGTATCACATGCTGGTTATGCGTAAACCGCTTTCGCTATCTATCTATGTTATTAAACTCGTATGCTCACCTTTACACTATGTGTATTGACCTCTATTTTAACGTATATGACAGGTGTTTGAGATGCTAGGATGCTTTCTATGTGGAATCAAGTTAGGAAGAGTCTAGAAACAAACAATTAATATTTTGAGTTGTCGGAACAATGATTTGCCTTGGGATATCTATGTCTGTAATGACTGTTTTATTACGATAAGTTTTGGTATGGCACATAATGTTAATTATCTGGTAATTTAGTTATTATGGATTTCTCTTGGACAATCTGTTTCGCTCAGTGTTGTGCCCCGATGTTTCCGCCATCGGTTGGGGTGTGACAGATTGGTATCAGAGCCATAACTATAGGGAATTAGGGAAGACTCGACCTAGTCCGGGTTGATGTCTTAGAAGCGACCTAGTCTATAGTCTAAGTACCAACAGACCGACTTGTGCATGCCTAGTAGGGGTTTTGTACGAGCTTACTTGATATTTTCACTCGAACTCGCTGAACACTATCACTTAGCCTTTCCTAAGGCTAGCACCGCACGCTATTTTCGAAGAATGAACGAGTGATTAGATCGAGACTAGGTGTGAAAACCGCAAACTCTCGATCAGATCGCTTGTTTGACGCGAACTTTTACTATAAAACACGAGAATTTACGTTGCATCAGGAGTGAAATCCATACTTCGACGCGAATTTTCCTCTCTATCTCATGATTCTATCACACAAACAGGAATAGAGTCATGAAGTCAGGGGTTAAACCCAAACCTTAATGACTTATTCCACTCTCTATTTTGTTTTTTTACAAAACTCTCACCAAAGTCTCGACGGATTCCAACAACTCGATTTGCAAAAAGGACCAAAAGGATGCATGCCATTCACCGCATGTCGGTGATAGAGCACAGTCTATTAGGCAAAAAAGGACTTTGAGTACATCCTTGTGAATAGTCAAATCACTTTGGGTAGTCAATGTCTATACACCTAAGACAATCTATTTTCTATTTTATGTGTTTCAATTCTGGATATCGCAGCCGCTGGCTCTGTGATTTATCGCTTTTATGGGGAATTTTATGTGGTTTTACATGTTTATGTGTTTTGATTTTCGGTGATTTATTCGCTTTTCGCTGCTCGCTTTTGATCAACACACACAACTCGCACTGCACATTTATCTCAATACGCTAACAAATCGCGGAACTCTCACAATCACTACTTGCAAATCGCACTCACAACTCTTAAACTCTTACACGGCTGTGAAGGATAGGTGAATACGTGCAATATATGTAGGTGAATACGTGCAAAATATAGTTGAAGATGTGCTTATGTGGATTACCTGCTTCTATGCTTGTGTGCTTACGTGCTTGTGTGGATTATGTGTCTACGTGCTTATGGGATCAGACGTGTTCCTGTGCTTTATATAATGCAGCTCTTGGAGAATCGCTAGAGTATGTTAGACTTTATCGAAATTGTGTTTGAGTCCTATGACGATGTCAGTTGTAGACAATGTCGTCATTCGGATCTCACGCTGCTCGCTCTGCTCGTCACAACCATGAGGACAAACGCATCGCTGCTCTAGTTTCTTAGCGGATGGCTAAGGTCATTCCGCAAATTGTCAGCGAGCTGAATGAAAACACTAGCAAGTCCTCTGAAGAATCTAGGACTGATTCTCCTAAGGCTACTTTTAGCTTCAAGCAGTTTAAAGCCTGCGGTCCCAAAGAATTCACCGGATAAGATGGACCTACTGCCATGTTTCAATTGTTCGATTCAATTGAAGTCACCCTGCGCCAAAGCGGCTGTCCTGAAAACCTACAATGCCACTGGATTTTTCCAGTCCAGGGCTCTGGACTGGTGGACTGCTGAAAGAAACAAGCGTGGGAATGATGCAGCCTATGGGCTCACGTGGGATGAGTTGAAGAACATCATGATGAAAGAGTTTTGCCCTCCCCACGAGCTTCAGAAGCTGGAGGACGAATTCTGGCACATCAAGCAAGAGGGTGGCGACAACGCTGGTTTAACCGCCCGCTTTAAGCAGCTGAGTATCATTTGTCCTGGTCAAGTTACTACCTCCGAGATCACCATCAAGAAATACATCCGTACTTTACCAGATTGTGTGGCTGATTTTGTGCAAGCCGTGAAGACGAAAACTATTGAGGAAACCTACCTGCTCGCTGCCGAGATTAATGACAAGCGAGTTCAGGCCGGCTACTTCGATAAAGCCGCCAAGAATCTTCACCAAGTTACCGCTACTCCCACCGCTGAAACCGCCACCGCACGGCAGGTGGCAATTACACTTGCTATACTATCTCAGATTCTGCAAATCTTAGAGTTGACCATGCCCCGTGTTGGGTTAGCACGGCCACGTGTTGGTTTGTCTGGTTTTTCTTTTGTTGTTGTCTTTTCTTCTGCAGGGAATCTTGACTGGGCATGGCCCATGCCTGGTGGGCACGGCCCCGTGCCTAAGGTTCTATTTTTGTTATCTTGTTGGTTTGGATGTGGACGGGGGCTCGACGAGTCATGTCAATCCTCCTTCTTTGTATTTATGTTGGTGTCTGCTGTTAATTTGCTTCTTTTGTGCGTTTAAGCTATTTTATCCATGTAAATTAAAAAGAAACAAAGGAACTAGCTTTTTCCAACATTAATACCGAAAAAGGGTTGATTTTACGCCGTATTTGATATAATTTATATGTTGTATTTTACGCATGTCAGTCACATCTTTTAATTAAGTTGGATGCATCTCTATGGATGGTTGGCCAATAAAATCCTGAATCAAGTACCTTTCATGTAGTGCTCATGGCTCCATGATGTTCTCTGTATGATCCTTCATGACAATGGTGAAGAATCTTTTTTGCTTCTTGACCATGGACGCACCTTCGGATGAGTTAGCCGGTACCTATTTTAAAAAGATATGGGTCTTCCCAAAAATTGTTTTACATTGGCAAATATTTTTTTCCTTTGTTGATGTGACCAACCTTTGACTAAAATGCCACTAGCGAGGTTATTAGCATAGTCGGCGTACCATGGTTCTTCTTGATATTCGACCATTTCCAAGGATTAGGTGGGAAACTTTTCACTGATGAGCTCTTCCCGAGTTAGCTCCAAAGCGGGATCTTCTAAGCGAGATAGGTGATCGGCGACGGTGTTTTCGGCTCCTAGTTTATCTTTTATTTAAATGTCGAATTCTTGGAGGAGAAGAATCCACCAGATCAAACGTGGTTTGGAATCTTGTTTTTTGAAAAGGTACCGAATGGCGGCGTGGTCCGTATAGACTATTGCTGTAGAAAGAACAAGATAGGAACGAAATTTATCAAAAGCAAATACTACGGATATTAACTATTTTTCGGTTTTTGTATAATTTTCTTGAGCATCGTTAAGAGTTTTACTTGCATAGCATATTGGGTGAAAGTGTTTTTCTTTTCGTTGTCCTAAGACATCTCTAACTGTAAAGTCGCTTGTGTCATGACGGGTGGTCCGTAGGACAACCCTTAAAAGGTTTAATATTAGGCACATTCCATGTTTATTACGGTAAATTGTTTGAACTTGGTAACCACTAGATGTTTGATGTTGCAGGTGTTAAAGTGCTCAAGATGCGGGATTTAGGAAGCATAGATGGATGCTAGAAGTTGGCGGAATCAAGAGTTGAAGAATTTGTGATTTGAAAGAGAAACAAGAGAAAAAAAAAGTATTTGTCGCCGTAGCCTACGCCCTCTGTCATAGGTTACGGCCCTCTATGTGCTTCAAAGGACCACCGCCGTAGGACAGACTCCGGCTGTCGTATGGGACTGATGTTCGCCGTAAGCTACGGTGAGCGCCGTAGCATACGGCGCTATGTTGACCGGTTTTTGCTTGCTGACCGTCGTAAGCTACGGCAGGCGCCGTAGCTTACGGTGCCGACTGTTCTCAAAGTGTAACTTACTCATTTAATGGTCATTTCATGTGTTAGTACATGTGTCTATCGCCTTCGTCAATCCTAGCTGTAGCGAGAAACAGAAGAAAACGAGTCGTTATGATGGAATATCTAGGCAAAAGGCAAGGTGGCATAATTGTAATAATGAGAAATCTCATTAAATGCCTTGGACTATAAATAGGAGCTTTATGTTTAGATTAGTGACTTTTATGCTCATTTGTCATTTGGAGCTTTCTAGATCTAGAGAGAGAATCTAGAGAGAGAAAGTGATGTCATTGTGATTCAAGGTGCTATACTTTATCAAATCAATCAAAGAATCACGTTTATATTACATCACGTGTGTTAGGTCTCGTTCGTGTACGGATTCCACACGTTTCACGTTCGTTTCGCAATCGTTTCGGAGTCAAAACCGGTCCTACATCATGAAGATTTATGGGGTCCTATGACGTGTGCGTGACTACACATATTTTTACAATGAAATTACACACGATTTGGTTTTAAATTTATAAAAGTGATTATTACTTCTACATCAAAACACACACGAAAGAGGCAACTGTACCCCGTCATATATGTAATAAAGTATCGGTAAGAACCAAGTATCGATCCACGGAAATGGGCGGAGAAATAATACTAGACCTTTGTCACTAAACTACCGGTAAAAACATAAGTGGTTTGATTTTAATTAAACTAAAGTAAGCAATAACAAATACTTATAAAACATAGTAAATATCAAATATAAATATAGATAAAAAGCCTTGCTTAATACACAACCAAAGCATGTAAACTAAGTCATTTTTGGCACTAGAAGCATTCGGTCAATTTTCCATTTTAAGACAATTAGTATCCCTTTCGGGAATCAGATTTCCACCCAAAATTTGGGTGATTTTTCCACCCTGGATTGTACGTGTTGCTGTAGGGGTTATTTTGGGGCCTGATTTGATTGCCCATGTAGTTTACCTCCTCGTGTCCTGTAAACATAACACCCTGCTCACACGTACCTGGCACGTGTGTAATTCCACACTGGTCACACCCAGGGCCAACTTGCGCGGCTGTTTGGGATTTATCGAATTTCGCCGCCAGAGCCGAGATTTGTGCAGTAATGGCCGTGTAGTCGTCCACGGCGTGAACTCCTGCGCGAGGTGCTGATGATGATGATGTTGCCCGGCCTCTATCTCCTTCGCGATGCGAGCTGGATTTCAACGCAGCTTTTTCTATGATATCGTACGCTTTTGTCGGCGTCTTAGTTCCTAGATCGCCTCCTACGTTCACGTCTAATCGCTCCCGTGTGTTGCAACTGAGCCCCTGATAAAACGTTAAAACCAGCTGTCTCTTGGAGAAGCCATGACGTGGCACATCAATCAACAAATCCTTGAATCTCTCCCAGGCCGCATGCAACGACTCGCCCTCGTCCTGTCGAAAGGAAGCTATTCGGTTCCGTGGCTTGTTCGTTTTCTCAGGTGGAAAATATTTCTGCATAAACTGCTCCGCCAACTGATTCCAGGTCCTGATGGACCCGGCTGGAAGTGACATAAGCCAAGCTCTAGCTTTGTCACGCAACGAGAACGGAAACAACCTCAACCGAATTGCATCCTCTGAAACATCCCAAATCTTGAACGTGGAACAAACAGCGAGAAAAGCAGCAATATGTCTCCCGGGATCCTCATGCTCATGCCCATCGAACTGCACCGAATTCTGCACCATGTTAATAATACTAGATTTAATTTCAAAAGAAGGTGCATCAATAGTAGGTCTAATAATACTGGGCTCCAAGCCCTCTCTTCCGGGCTGATTCGTCTCATTCAAAGGTCGATCATCGTCCGCCATGATTCTATCTCCTCCTGAGCCCTCGGCTTCAGCGAGTACCACCGGCTCCGGCTCACCAGCTGCGAGTATCAGCCCAACCGCACGAGATCTCTCGCGAAGACGTCTCCTTAGATCACGCTCGGGTTCGTCTGATGGCTCAACAGGATCGGGAACGGGTGTCGAGAACATCAACCTGCAAACGAAAATTTGACACAATGAATATTTTATTAATATAATAATTCTGCCCCTTTTTTTCAGCTGAATAGAAACAGAATATTATTAAAAATGGGCTGAAAATTTTATAAAAATCTGAAAATGGGCCCGAAATTTTATAAAAAAAAATCAACACGATAAAATAAACGAATCGGCTAATACAAAAATGATTTTTAGGTGCCGAAAACCCAAAGAATAAATGAATAAATAAATCCGGATATGAACAAATAAATGGAACAGAAATTTACAAGTGTGAAAAATATTAACGAAAATGAATAAATCGAATTAAAAGCAAGAAATATTCACAATTAAATAATCAAGAAAATACACACAAATATTAACAAGTATATACGCCGATAACACAATGACTCGGGTCGTTCCTAAAACTCGCCATTTCCCCGGCAACGGCGCCAAAAACTTGACGTGTGCGTGACTACACATATTTTTACAATGAAATTACACACGATTTGGTTTTAAATTTATAAAAGTGATTATTACTTCTACATCAAAACACACACGAAAGAGGCAAGTGTACCCCGTCATATATGTAATAAAGTATCGGTAAGAACCAAGTATCGATCCACGGAAATGGGCGGAGAAATAATACTAGACCTTTGTCACTAAACTACCGGTAAAAACATAAGTGGTTTGATTTTAATTAAACTAAAGTAAGCAATAACAAATACTTATAAAACATAGTAAATATCAAATATAAATATAGATAAAAAGCCTTGCTTAATACACAACCAAAGCATGTAAACTAAGTCATTTTTGGTACTAGAAGCATTCGGTCAATTTTCCATTTTAAGACAATTAGTATCCCTTTCGGGAATCCTAACATGACAATCATTCGGAAAGCTAAAACGATAAACACACTTTAACCACCTAAAATTGTTCTTTAACGTGCAATTGATAAATGTCTATGAAAATCTCTTAAAAATAAGTTAGTCATCCGTTAGGAGTTTTCTAACCGCACTTAATCAAGGAAAGCAACACCGATAAACACAATGCAACCACCGAGACAAGAATAAACTAGATTAAATCACAACCGAGTTCATTTTACAAATCTTACACATAAATTCACTAAGATAGCAATTTTGGCCTAAACTACTAACTAAATTAACAAATCATGGCAAGAATTTATAACGACACCATTTGACCCGTTAGAGTTCTTACGTGACGGCAAGCTTTCTTGATTAACAATAATTACATTTTATTAAATCACTAACCATTTCTAGTATCATGATGCAAACATTTTAACCAAGCTAAACTAGTTAACCAAGTTTAAAGTCAACTAATACAAGATTAATTAAGCTTCATTTTTCAACTATCTTAACTAACCAAGCACCAATCATCCAACACAATTACTTATAATCAAGAAATCAATATCAATAACAAGGTTGCAAACTAATCATCAAAGATTAACATAGAAAATACTTCAAAATGTCATTACAAACAAAGATTAACACACTAATGGTTATAATCAAGCAAGGGATTGTTGTGTTTTTGCCCAAAGGCTACAATAATACATAAACATTAATCTAAATGCTTGAAAGATTAACAAAATTATGGAAAGATTAGAAAACCAAACCATAAACAAGCATAAGATTAAGAATCCGGATAGTAATCGAGCTAAACGAGACAATGTGGCTTGAATCCGGGTGAAAGCTAACGCCTCCGGAGCCTGAAAATAGGCTAAATTGCTCTCCAAAATTCCAGAATTACGAACAGAAAGTTTCTGCAAGTTTTTATATTTTTTCGATGTCACACGGTCGTGCGACCTATGGCACGACCGTTCACTTTTGACAATTATTGGAGGTATGGTGCACCATGCTGCATGACGTCACAGATCTTGACCGGTCTTCGGTCTCGCACGGTCGTTCTTCATACGGCACGGTCGTTCATCACCGGGTTAATGTTGCACGCCTAGTCGCACTGGTCGTTCAATGCCGGGGTCTTGGATGAACATCGGATCCGCACGGGGTGCAAGTCATGGCACGACCGTGCGTCACCGGGCTGACCTTGTTTTCCTTGCACGTCGAGTTGCACGTTCGTTCAATGCCGGGCTGTCTTTCATATGTCGGAGATGCACGGTCGTGCATCAGGTCGCACGACCGTTCCATATGCCCAGGTCAGTTTTCTAACAGAATGCTCGCAGCTTCGTCGTTTTGTCCGGAAAGTCCTCGTTTTTGCTATCATCTTGTCTGGTATGCAGTTTTTGGCCTGTAAACAAAAGTATACAATATTAAGTATCCGAATGACGGTTTTACGGCAAAAAACGCATAAAATGGGGGTAAAACGGGGGACTAAAATATGTGTAAATTAGCGAATATCATCCTATCATTGGTAATCGGTTACACATCACTTTGGGGACGATTTTTGGCTGCACTTGGAGAATCAGGAGAGCTTAGAAACAATCTTTAATCTTGAGTTTTATGTTTTTGATTTCTATGAACATTGAAACTTGTGTGATGATGTTGATTCAAGCCATGAGTGGCTAAACACTTTGTGGTCATCTTTAGTTGAAGGTTTGTTTGAGACAATTGTGCTTTGATTAAAAATTTCTTGAATGATAAACTTAATTTATGTTTTGTTTATCATGGTGTGTTCTTATTTGTTTGTAAATTGTTGATTCTTATGATTATTCTATTTTGAAACCATACGTTCTTGGTGCCGTTGGCAATCGAGATATCATGGGTAGAATTAGGATCGGGTAAGGGTTAATTGGTCATCGGGTAACAACCTCACGTTCTAGGAATCTGAGTACTTAGTTCCCTTTTATCACAACAAGTAATTACACGTGAACTATGTCTATGTAGTTCTTTCTAGTGAATGATAGCACAAATGTTGAAGCAAACCGGAAACTAAAGATGGTCATTTGTCTCTAAATTGTTTACAAACCAAATTTCCAATTTTGCAATTACATTAGTAATCTTAGTTTTAAAATCAATTCAATCAATCCAACTCTTGAAATTTACTTTACTTGCATTTAGTTTAATTTTAGTTAACTTAGAGAAATACTTCAAATAACACATCTTCCACAAACTCCCTGTGTTCGATACCTACTTGCCATTATCTATTTAGTAGTAATTGGATTAAATTTGATTGTGACCACGTCATCACGTCAAATTTTGGCGTCGTTGCCGGGGAGTAGTGCGCAACGTGTGTTATTTTTGTTCTTTTTAGGTTTTTTTTTCTGGTTTACGTTGGGTGTGTTAGTGTGCAGGTATTTACAGGTGCATGCGTACTAGAAGCTCTCACAAGCTATCACCATTGGCATTTGATCCAGAGATTGAACGAACTTTGAGAGGAAACAGAATCTTGTTAAGAGAAACAAGAATCAGTGGTTCACCAACAACACCAACTACACCAATTACACCACTTAGATACATGGAACCACCTCCACCACCACCCACTACGGGTGAGCTTATACCACCTTTCATACCATCATCAACTCAACCTTCACCTAATACCACCATGCCTAACACTACCACCGACCCTACTCCACCACATGATGTTACACCAACCAATACTACACAACCCATTACCACCCAAGATGAACCTACACTCACTTTTAACCCTTCTACTACAATTCCACCATTCACCCATTTCTTCCTGGGTGCGGGTCAATCATCTTCAACCTATTCAATACCACCAAATTCAACTGTTGTTCATGCTACTTCTACATTTAGACCATCAAACCAGTCGGGTTTTCAATATTCAACTCTTCCATTTGGGCAATCTTCGGGTATAGGAGGAGATGGATATGATGACGGGTATGAAGATTTTGAGGGTTATGAGGAAGAAGGATATGCATATGGGGGTGATGGAGATCAAGGGGAATTTGCTTATGTACAAGGTCATACTCAAGGAAAGCCAAGTGTTGGTGGAATTCCATAACAACAAATTATACCACAACATATTCGGCCAAGGCCACAAGGGCCACAATTGCAACGTCCTATACCATTGCAACAAGTGCATCCACAAAATGCACAACCACAATTCCAAAGGCCAATTCAACACCCACCGATGCCACAACATCAATTTCAAACACATGTACCTCAAGGGCCTATTCAAAGGCCAATGGGTCCTATTCGACCAAGGGTTCGGTTGGGTGTACCAAGAAGACATCTTAGAGAACATGCAAGAGGCATTGAAGCACATTTCAGACCGGTAATCACTCATAATCCTTCACCGGTAGTTATTCCTCACAATGATCAAGGGAGGACATTTGAAGTGAGAACCAATTCATTGCAAAGCTTGCCAAAGTATAAGGGTCTAGCAACGGAGGAGCCTTATTTTCACCTGGAGGCTTATGATTCAATTTGCAACACTCTTGGGAGTCAAGGATTTTTGGCCGATGATGTCAAATTGGTATTATTCCAATTTTCTTTGGAAGACAAGGCAAAGAAGTGGTTTTACACTCTACCTTTGGCATCTATCTATACATGGGCGGAGATGCAACAAATTTTCTTAGATGAATTTTACACCGCCCAAAAGACAAATGATGCAAGGAAAGGGTTGAGAAGTTTTCAACAACAACAAGGTGAAATGTTCCATGAGGCCTTTGAACGTTTTAATATGATGATAAAGAATTGTCCTCATCATGGGATAGAGCTTTGGGAATTGATGAATGCATTTCATGAGGGGTTAAGTGCTGAAGATGCTCGCGATTTAATGTCGATCACAAATGGTACTTTTGGTACAAACTACGAGCATGACGATTGGGAATTTTTGGAGCAAATGGCAGTCACTTCAAAGAGAAAAGCTCAAGCATCAAGGAGGGCACGACCGGCCATTACCCGAACTCAAGTGCACGCGGTAGATGATGGTAATGTTCAAACTTCTAACCAAATTTATGATATTTGTGCTATTTGTAATGAGATAGGGCATGCGGCTGAAAATTGCCAAGGAGGTGAAGGGCAATATGAGGAGGTGAATGCATTGCAAGGGCAAGGAGGGGGTGGTAGAAATTACAACATGAACTCCAATACTTACCACCCCGGTTTGAGAAACCACCCAAATTTTAGATATGGAAATCCCTCAAACCAAGCCAACCCGAATTTTCAAGGAAGTCAAGGTAACTTTGCTCCACGCCAGCCGTTCAATAATCAAAGTGGGTTTTCGGGTCAAAGTTTTTCTAGTGGAAATGAGGTCATGGAGATGCTCAAGGCAATGCAAATTGAGATGCAACGAAGGAATCAGCTTGATGATGCTCGCATTCAAAAAGACGAAATCCGTGATAAAGCAATTCAGTCATTGACTACTCAAATGAGTCAACTTGCGAGTGATGTGGTGATATTGAAGAAAGCAAAAGGCCAACTACAAAGTGACACGGTGATAAATCCCAAGAACATAAAAAAGCGTTAATATCAATGTGGTAAGCACCATTCCTAATAATGAAACATTTCTTACTTCTTCTTGTCAAGTGAGTGTAGGTATAGAAAGGGATGCCGAGGTTGAAACGGACAAGGAGCATGGAGCACCACTTGTGCCGATCCGAGTGGGAAAATTAAAAATTCCCCATGCATTATTGGATTATGGGGCGAGTATGAGTGTGCTACCAGGCGACTTATATGATATGTATGATTTTGGTCCGCGTCAAGATGCAGACACCATGGTGAGTTTGGCGGATGAAAGTTGGAGGCGTCCACGGGGAATAGTTAAGAATGTTATGATTCGGTTGGGAGAATTCAACTATCCGGTGGATTTTCTGGTCCTAGTTTATGCCTCTAACAAATTGGCATCACAACAAAGGGTAATTTTAGGTTGACTGTTTCTTTATACGGCAAGTGCTCAAATCAACTGTAGAGACGGGATCATTACTATGACCAAAAAGAACCGTAAGTTGTACTTTGATGTTCATACTAGGGAGATTAGTTATGAATCTATTGAAGAGAAGGGTAGAGAGTCTAGTGACCATATGAAAAGTGTGCATCAGAGAATAAAAACAAACAAACCCCCAGGGTGTGAAAAGAAGTGTGAGGGTTCGAGCAGGTATGTAGTTGACTATCCACCAAATGGACATTTGATGGATGCATTTCAACCAATGACAAACTACAGTGGGGGAGGTGATAGGAACCGATTCTTTGAGCCACCATAAATGGGGGTGGTATGGTCTGGCTGAAGACTCAAAACTTAGCGCTGCTCGGGAGGCAACCCGGGGTTTTATATTGATCTTGCTGTTTTTATTTTTCTATGTTTCAGGGCCATGGCGACATTCAAGTGTGGGGAAGATGTGCGGATATTTGTGTGAAGGTGGTGATAGGAAGTCGGATTGTCTACAGCATCGGTTGTGTCAAACTTCATCAGGTCAATGTACTCTTTCCTTAGTCTTGCTATGTTCTTCAGCTTTGAAATTTTAGTAGTTACTTTATTTACTTTAGTTAAAAAAAAAAGGAGTTTGAATGGGTTTAAGTGATCTTCCCTTCAAAACCATACATTGGGACAATGTATCCCAAGTGTGGGATAGGGGGAATTTTTGAGAATTTTAAAAAAAATTGTGAAACCAAGCGAAAAATTGTTGAAATTTGAACACTTGAAATTGTTCCGCATGGTACACCGACACCCCTTTTTAGTCATTTCTTGGTGAGTTTTTGGGCCACATATGATTATTAGAGAGTTTTTTTTTGTTTTGAGTGGCGGTGTGTGGTTTGTGTTAATAGAACTTGTGTATGAATGCTTGTTAAATCCTAGAATTAGCATGCTTGTGAAAATGATAAGAGCTTTTAGGTAGCCTCGTCTGGATGTGTGAGAGTGTAGGAATTGGGGGTTGGACCTCATACGTTACATATATGAGCTTGGTTTTGTGAGGGGTGGGGTTTGGTCTTTAGAAAGCCATGTTTGAGCCTTATACCATTCGGTTGTGACCCAAACCTACTTCCTACAAAACTTTACCTATTGAGATGACCCGGTTTAGGAAACTTAGTATGTAGAGTTGATGTTCTTGTATATATTATTGAGCTTTTATGTCTTATCTTTGAAAAAAAAAAAAAAAAAAAAAAAGAGGAAAAAGAAAAGAACAAAAAAGAAAGAAAAAATATGAGAAAAATACAAAAAGAAGTATTTAGTTGCAATAGTAGTTGAGAATGTTGAAGAATTGTGTATATAGTTGATGTTTGCTTTGTTTAGTAGTAGAAATAATAACCGGGTCAAATCAATTAGCTACTTGCATATATATATATATATATATATATATATATATATATATATATATATATATATATATCCCTCTATTTCCTACCTTTACACATAGCCCCGTTACAACCCGTAAGTCCTTTTGATTCAAAAGCATGCTAGGTATTTGATAGGAGGAGACTTGATTTTTACACAAGCTTATTGTCGCACAATCACACACATGCATTGAGTGTTTTAGCATAATGTGCTAATATTTCTTGTCACCGAGAGTTGTTGCGAGGGGTGTGTCTTGTGGTATGATAAAAGGTTAGTAGAAGGACAACACATTTTAGCTTGATTTGCATGATTGATCGCTTTTGGTTATGAAATGGTTTTTGAATGGGTTGCTTGGGACAAGAAACAGGTAAGTGTGGGGATGTGACGGGTGGTCCGTAGGACAACCCTTAAAAGGTTTAATATTAGGCACATTCCATGTTTATTACGGTTAATTTTTTGAACTTGGTAACCACTAGATGTCTGATGTTGCAGGTGTTAAAGTGCTCAAGATGCGGGATTTAGGAAGCATAGATGGATGCTAGAAGTTGGCGGAATCAAGAGTTGAAGAATTTGTGATTTGAAAGAGAAACAAGAGAAAAAAAAGTATTTGTCGCCGTAGCCTACGCCATCTGCCGTAGGTTACGGCCCTCTATGTGCTTTAAAGGACCACCGTCGTAGGACAGACTCCAGCTGCAGTAAGGGACTGATGTTCACCGTAAGCTACGGTGAACGTCGTAGCTTACGGCACTATGTTGACCGGTTTTTGCTTGCCGACCGCCGTAAGCTACGGAAGGCGCCGTAGCTTACGGCGCCGACTGTTCTCAAAGTGTAACTTATTCATTTAATGGTTATTTCATGAAGATTTATGGGGTCCTATCATTGGTAATCGGTTACACATCACTTTGGGGACGATTTTTGGCTGCACTTGGAGAATCGGGAGAGCTTGGAAACAATCTTTAATCTTGAGTTTTATGTTTTTGATTTCTATGAACATTGAAACTTGTGTGATGATGTTGATTCAAGCCATGAGTGGCTAAACACTTTGTGGTCATCTTTAGTTGAAGGTTTGTTTGAGACAATTGTGCTTTGATTTCATATTTCTAGAATGATAAACTTAATTTATGTTTTATTTATCATGGTGTGTTCTTATTTGTTTGTAAATTGTTGATTCTTATGATTATTCTATTTTGAAACCATACGTTCTTGTTGCCGTTGGCAATCGAGATATCATGGGTAGAATTAGGATTGGGTAAGGGTTAATTGGTCATCGGGTAACAACCTCACGTTTTAGGAATCTGAGTACTTAGTTCCATTTTATCACAACAAGTAATTACACATGAACTATGTCTATGTAGTTCTTTCTAGTGAATGATAGCACAAATGTTGAAACAAACCGGAAACTAAAGATGGTCATTTGTCTCTAAATTGTTTACAAACCAAATTTCCATTTTTGCAATTACATTAGTAATCCTAGTTTTAAAATCAATTCAATCAATCCAACTCTTGAAATTTACTTTACTTGCATTTAGTTTAATTTTAGTTAACTTAGAGAAATACTTCAAATAACACATATTCCACAAACTCCCTGTGTTCGATACCCACTTGCCACTATCTATTTAGTAGTAATTGGATTAATTTGATTGTGACCACGACATCACGTCATGTCGCACATGATTTCAAAAGGTAGTTTCCAATCGGGTGCTATCATGATTGGTGCATTGACTAGCATTTCTTTTAGTGCAAGAAAAACGTTGTTGCACTCTTTGTCAAAGATGAATGGGGCATCTTTTTCAAATAATTTTGTTAGAGGTCTAGAGATTTTTTAAAAGTCTTTGATAAATCGCCTATAAAATCCGGCATGTCCTAGGAAACTTCGAATCGCTCGAACGGAGGATGGGGGAGGTAATCGAGAAATAGTGACTATTTTCTCCCGATCAACTTCCATTACTTCGTTTGAGATTTTATGACCGAGTTCTATTCCTTCAGTTACCATGAAATGGCATTTTTCTTAGTTAAGGGCGAGGTTAGTTTCCTCTCATCGGGATAACATTCATTCAAGATTATCAAGGCATTGGTCGAATGTATCTCCAAAGATAGAAAAGTCATCTATGAAAACTTCCATGGTTTTCTTATCATGTCATGGAAGATTGCCACCATGCAACGTTGAAACATAGCAGGGGCATTGCATGAACCAAAAGACATGTGTCGATAAGCGAAAGTTCCATAGGGACATGTAAAAGTTGTTTTTTCTTGGTCCTCCAGTGCTATGGGAATTTGAAAATACCCGGGTAGTCTTTCTAACGTTTGGTTGATGAATGGTAAAGGAAAGTGGTATTTCCTTGTTGCTTCGTTCAATTTGCCATAGTCGATACAAACTCACCATCCGGTGACGGTTCTTGTTGGTATAAGTTCATTTTTATCATTAGTTACTACCATCATACCTCCTTTTTTGGTACTACTTGAACAAGACTTACCCATTGGCCATCGGAGATATGGTAGATAAGTCTGGCGTCTAGTAGCTTGATGACTTCATTTTTTAACCACTTCTTGTACGTTTGGATTAACCCTTCTTTGTGGTTGTATTACCGTTTTATAACCATCTTCCATTAAAATTTTGTGTGTGCACATGGAAGGATTGATGCCTTTGATATCTATAAGTTTCCATGCGATTGTGTTTTTATTTTTTTTTTCAAAATTTTTATTAATTTTTTCTTTTTCAAAAAGTGTTAGTTTAGAAGAAATGATGACGGGGAGCTTACCATGTTCGTCCAAGAATGCGTATTCTAGACCTTTTGATAGTTCCTTTAGTTCAAGTGACGGTGGGTCTTCAAGAGACCGCTTATTTTCTTCTTTATTACGATCGATGGCCTAAAAGGTTTGTTCGATGGTGTCTTCCTCTTCGACGAATTGTTCCTCTGTTTCTTTCGTATCGGGGGCTCTACTTCATCTTCAATTAGGGGGTCGTCATTGCCAATTGGGTATTTCATTGATTGGTCAAGACTGACGTACCTTTTGTCGGCCCCTAATTGAAGTGGTAGGTTGTTTTGCTTCCGGTTGACCAAGGTTTGATGGGATTTTATGAACGGTTGTCCCAACACGAGGGGGTATCATCTAGGATGATAAAGTCTCTTGGTACTACCGTTTGATTGGTTTGAATTAATATATCCTCAACCATTCTTGTGGCGTTTATCATTTTTCGATTAGAGAGAAAATTGGGATTTTAAGAGGAGAAAAATCACTAGTACCTATTTTTTTGAAAATATAGTTTGACGTTATGTTAACACAAAGATCTTTATCAATTAGCTCGTTACTAACAAAGATGTTTTGAAAAAAACATGGTACCGGTTTTATGTTTAGTTCATGGTGTTCATCTTGTATTAGTGAAGTTTGACCATTTGTTAATGCAATGCTAACTAACTCTTCAATTTTAGTGGTAGTGTTTAACTCTTTTAAAAACTTGGCATGAGAAGATACCAAACAATGATTTTTAAAAGAAGGTTGTAAAACGTGAATTTCTTGAAAGTTTTGTTCCATTTAAAAATCATTAGTTTTAGACTTACCTTCTTCTTGGTTTGGTTCATGTGTGAGTTTTTCATTTTGTGGTTCTTCTATTTTTACCTCTTCAATTATTACCTCTTTATTACAAATGGTCTCCTCCTTTTCACGAGATCTCTTAATTAAGAGTTCTAAATTTTTGAGACTTTGTAGAAGGCTTTCGGCATCGGGATTAATTGTTGATGGCATGTCGTATGTTTCAAACGGATTGGTATCCCAGTCAAAGCTTGACTTTGGGAGCTCAAACCTTGGTTCTTCTTATGTGGTGTATGAGGTTGATGGTTGGAAAAGGTAACAATGTTGTACCGAATGGGATTCACCGCAAATGGTACAATAAGGTTTCTCATAATCATCCTCAATATAGTAGGTGTAGTTTTTTGAGTAGTAATCCATTGTATTGGAAGATATTTAGAAGATTAATGAGCCTCGGGATCAGAAAACATAAAATTTAAAATTTAACAGAATGCTGACACGGCCCCGTGCTGATCTGGCACGGCCCCGTGGGCAAGTCTGTATCTGGGCGTTTTGAAAAAGGTTTCTGGAAATTTACAGTATGGGGGGCGTGTCCAAGTGGCACGGCCCCGTGTTAAACCTACTGTAAAAGAAAAAAAAGTTTTGAAAACGGGAGCGTAGTTTTGAAAAATGTTCAGAATTTGATTAGGCCACTAATTTTAAGCTTTCTCAAAATCCTTGTGTACCCGGCAACGACACCAAAAACTTGGCGTGTGTGCGGGTGTGTATAATTTTTAGGTATATTTTAAGCACTTTTACTCGCGAATCAACTTTTAAATTTATAAAACACGATAGAATACTGTCACTCTACACACGTTAGGGCAAGTGCACCCATTGCGGACGTAGTATAGTGATGACAAGATACCGAGGTCATCCAAGGACACAGGAGCTTTTAGTACCGGCTTATCGTTAACGTCTAATCTAACCAAATTTTGATAAAAAATTTTGAAAGTTATAAAAAGATAAACTATAAAATAAAAATATAAGGAAAACAAATAGACAAGAAGGAATCACTTGTTTCCAACTCCTCTTTTATGTATGCTTTAATGATTCCGCACTTTGGTCATTTTAAGAGATTATCTTTAAGTAACAGTAGTAGGCCCCCTTCCAGGCAGCATTACCCTCAACCTATTGGTCTGAGTCAGCAGGGATACAGTCCCGCAAGGTCGGATTATTGAAAGATAATTAATTAAGTTATTAATGTGAAAAGTGGTAGGCCCCTTTCCAGGTAGCGTTACCCTCAACCTATTGGTCTGAGTAAGCAAGGATGCAGTCCCACAAGGTCATTTTAATGTTTTAATTGTAGTTTATAGATAAGGGATTCAAGCGGTTCTTACTTCTCCCGAGGCGGTTAAGACCTACCTCTCGTGAAGCACTACTAAGCTTGATCCAGGTTCTCGCAGGATCTATACATTAAACGAGACAAGAATTTACCCAACAACCCTTCTAACCCCCTTCCAGACAGTTAACGTGCTTTATATAGACCGTAAAGACACGAATGAGTTAATCAACAAAACATGAAGAATAATTAAGTAAAATTCACCTTAAATATAGAAAACTAGTTATTCAAATCATTAATACATACCCAAAAAATGGAGCCAAAGGTTGGAAATCAAAATGTAATACATAAAAGATTTGTCTTCACCAAGTGATGTAAGAGTTTATCCAAGCATGGTCTTTGATTGACAAGAACCCTTACGATTGATCTTGGATCCCGAGACTACTACACACTCTAAAAGATGGAAGATGGATGATGGTGGTGGGTGTTGGTGTTGTATTGGAGGTGGAGTGGTGGCAAGTGTGAGAGAAATGGTTTGCCAAGGGATGAGTTGGAATGAAACCAAGCACCCCTATTTATAGCTGAAAGCAAACTGTCAACACGGCCCCGTGCCCTCCTAGCACGACCTCGTGGCCTTCATTATCTCTCCTCTTCATTAACTGCAGTGTCAGATCTTGTACTAACACGACCCCTTGTGTCAACGACACGACCTGTGACAATTGTACTTGTTGTACTATCTCAGATTCTGCGAATCTTAGAGTTGACCACGCCCCGTGTTGGGTTGGCACGACCCGTGTTGGTTTGTCTGGTTTGTATTTTGTTGTTGTCTTTTCTTCTGCAGGGAATCTTGAATGGGCACGGCCCATGCCTGCTGAGCACGGCCCTATGCCTATGCTTCTGTTTTGTTATTTTTGTTGGTTTGGATGTGGACGGGGGCTCGTCGAGTCGTGTCATTCCTCCTTCTTTGTATTTATGTTGGTTTCTACTGTTAATTTGCTTCTTTTGTGCGTTTAAGCTCTTTTGACCCTGTAGATTAAAAAGGAACAAAGAAGCACGCTTTTTCCAACATTAGTATCGGAAAATGGTTGATTTTACGCCGTATTTGATATAATTTATATGTTGTATTTTACGCACATCATCTAGTTATGTGCAATTGGAATTGTTTATGTGCAATTCATTACACTTATGTTAAACTTTATGTTTCTTCTAAAATTATGGAACTTGGAAGATATAAAAAACAAAGTCTTGTCAAGATGTATTTGCGCAACAAAATGAGTGAGGGGTATTTGAACAGTGCCCTAATTTGTGCGGTCAAAAAATTTCAAGCTTTTAAAAACCGAAGAGAAGAAATCATTTAGGTATGTGTTTAAATTTATTTATTATTGCGCTACTATTTTTGTTTCGTTTAAAGTGTACGAATACGTTAAAAAATTGAGCGTTACCCTATAATTATTTTTTAGATTCGTGACTTCAATAAACCTGTTTTTTTTTAAATCACCATATTCAGAATTTAAAGATATTATATGGAGTATAATTGATAAGTATTCTAATAAAATTGTGATGGCATGGCATGCAAAATTTATCTATTTAACAAACCACCATCGATCAGTTACACAAATTATTCCACTGATCATTATGTGAACTCTGAATGTGATACATGGGGTACGTGTTTGTATAAAATAAGTTGGCCGACATCGTTTTGTTAGTGATTGTGGTTTGACATGTTGACGCGGTGAAGGAATACACTGTTTGCTTGACTTTTAAGGATGCGATTTACTTTTCTTTTTGCCCCCTTTGTTCCAACATTCCACTAAACTAAGGGAGGAGGGGTGGTGCGTTATTTTTCCGTGATAGGCTCCTATCACTCGTTATTTTTTTTTGCACACCACCGCCACCACTTTGGTAACGAGTGATAGGAATAACTCGTTGTTTATATCACGCGTTGAAGAATTATTGAGAAATGTGTATGACATGTACATTGTGTATTAATACTTGTACATTGGAATCTCATCGCTAGTGATGACCACCCTACTACATTTCTATCACTAGTGCTAGAATATTGGGTGATGACATGGCATGATTTGATTGGATATTGGGAGTAATAGACTTCTATCACTAGTGACCACCCCCCCCCCCCTAAGCGAACTCAATTTTAATTAATAACTAGGTTTTTTATGTCGCGCGTTGCAGCGAAACAAAACAAATGATAATATTAAACAAATGTTATTTGAAAATGAAGCATATTGTTTAACAAGCCAAACCGTTATAGATTATCATCGTCCCATAAAACGATACCAAATAAATATTCTATTGTCAATACAGCTTCATTTTTAAAAACACTTTATGTCAGAATGTCCAGTGTAAAAAAAATAAACACCACTACGTACTTAAGTTATTAGAATACAAATTAACAAACACAAGTTATTAAAGAAAATTAAATTAATTGATAAAGAAAATATGATTATAAGAAGAAAAAAAATTATTAAAATTAAACAAAAAAGTAAATGACAAAGGTATATGATTAAAAGTTAAAGTAAATATAATATGATAATAAATTATTATAATACTAAAGTAATAAAATATTAAAAAAAACAATATATTATTATAAAACTAAAATCACGAACTCTAGATCATCTCGACTTTATGTAATCTATCTTGTGAGCGATAAAACTTTAAATTATTATAAAGAAAATTGTAACCACTAAAACCAAAATAATGAATAACAAACTTGAATTACATTCCTTCCCTATTAAGTTTGTCAAACAAGGCATTAAGAAGCGCGTCACGTTTTTCAGATCTTGCTTCTTCTCTCATCATCCGTTGTTCTTCGCGCTCTCTCCACCTTTGTTCCAACATTATTCTTTCGTTCTCGAGGGACTCCATCCTTTGTTGCCATTCGATCTCCTTCAGTCTCCTCTCTTCTTCTTTTTCTTCGAATGTTTTCATCCATTGCATCTCTATTTGCATTTGTTGCTTCATGAATTCCTCTAGTATCTCCTTGGTGTTACTAGAAGTACTACCACTAGGATTGTTTCCATTGCTACTCTTTATAGACTTCTTTTTCTTGTTCTTGCCACCATGTGTTCTTTCTAGACCGCTTTCTTCATTGTCATCGTCATCATCCTCATCTGAAGATAAATGTGTTACTCTCTTTTTAGATCCGCTCACTAGGCCCTCTGCTTCCATCCATAGCATCTTCTGCATTCGAGCTTCGAAAATCGCTTGCAAATCATTGTAGAATGGAAATTGTTGCCTCATAAGTTCATCTTCCATCGTCTCACAACCCTAAATTTTTCATTCCAAGAAAACAACCATTGTTTATTCAATTACATATCATACACACATGTTATTCACCAGATGATTATGTAAATCCTACTAGCTAGCTAGACGGTTTGAAGACATTGATTTAATAGGAAAACAAAAATTCTATGAGCTTAACTATTGTCAATATTACTTTCTGTTGCTAATTAAAGTGTGACAACAAGACGAACAGATACACTCATTATGAAATCTTCAATCCATGCAACAGATAAACTCAACATAATTATCCAAATTTTCCATCTAAATCTGCCAAATTATTTTGGAGTCGACTAGTCGAGGAAAGTTGGTATGAACAAACATTTGCTAATTGAAGTATGATATGACAGTTTATTATATCAGATATATGATAGTCTTTATAAATTATATATTATTGTACCCAGAATAAAAATGATTATATACTAGACTGAAAACACAGCTTAAAAAATATAAATATTACAACTTTTATAATAGCAGTTAATTAACCTTTCTTTGAGGTTTTTTAACGACAATTCTAATAATGGTAATATGAGAAACTTCATGTAACTTTTTTTTCTCTTCTAAAATGGATTATTTTCGGGCACTAAAATTAATATTATTTAATTAGACATTAATAAATTCTAAAAAATGTACTTAACGTCAATGGCGGATCTAGAAAGTTCGTATAAGGGCAATATTTCAAAGAAAAGAGGTAACAAAATCGAAAAAACGTCAAAATTTTCCAAAATTTACACTACCGCCGGAGCGTTAAGTGGTAGCGGAGGCTACCCTTTATTACATAGTAAGTCCGCCCCTGCTTAACGTACAATTTCAACCATAATATTTATTTTTTTTCTAAAATTAAGAGAATTATATATGACTAAACATGCAATTTTAGTTTTTTTTTTAAATGAGTTTTGTTAATGATGCGAACTAATTCCAAAAAACATTATGTTATGAAAAATAAAAATAATTTAGATACCAATAACCATAATCACCTTAACATAAAAAAATGTGACTTCAAGTGGGGATATAATATTCATCATAATAATATATGGAAAACACAGGAACACACAAGTATCTAAATTCAAAAACATGATCTCTATGATGTTAATGTAATCAATTTTATGAGAATGAAGGTTAACACACAGAAAATACCAAAAACTGCACACAAAACTATTGGGTTTAAAAGATCTTGATACTAGTTATTCAAACTTCTAATCTAGGCACATGTGGGTTGTCCGATAATTTTGAAGTTCTCATAGAAAATAAGAGAATGTTTTTGTTGTTTTCAAAGAAAAATAAGGTAGAAAGAGCACACAGACACACAAATCTAGGGTTTGAAAAAAGATTTCAGATCTAGTTAAAAGTTTATCTTCTTAAAAATCAAAGTTAATATCATTTCAGAGATATAACCATTTCTGTCATTACTACAAAAATGTAGCATTAGACGGTGTCAAAGATTTGTTTTAGACGATGTTAAAGTAATAACACCGTCTTAAAACCAATACCAATATGACTGTTCTGCTATTTTAAATAAAATATTCAATAAAATTCAGAAGAACACCATCTAATGCTTCATTTGGTAGTTCGTAATTAATATACGGACCGTATCCGAACTTTTCGGCTATCCCAGGTAAAACACTAGCTTCATTATTTCTAACGATTTTTAAAATCTCTAGTGTTTGGTACATTTTCTTATTATAAATTGGTGATATCTTAGAAAATAACAAAAAAATAAACCCCTTATACTTGTTCTTTAAATCATAAAATCAAAACAAATGTTAAAAAGACGGTAATTGAGCAAAGAGAAATAAAAATATCAAATCTTACGCCAAATGTTATTATGAGTAAGCCTGTGATTTTCCATCCCAAAATTTTAGGTTTGAAAGAAGTTATAGTTAAGCTAGGGTAGCCTGGTCAGCCGATTTGATCCGGTCTGATTCTTAGGCTTGACGGTGTGGGGGTCGTCCAGCCACGTCGAGCACCGGCGACGCCCCCATACACCGCCCCGGCAGGCCCGGCGTCGTCCAAAACGTCGAGGGTAGGACGTTTGAGACGGGCACAAGAAGACAAACTTCTCCTGACACACACATATAGATACAACTCATATATATATATTAGGCTCATCCCCTATTTCCTTAGTTTCATCCCATTTGCCCCATCTCACACCCATCCTACGTGGCGCTTATGTGGAGGATCATCCTCCAAGAGTGAGCCTCTCCCATACCGTATAACCTTAAAAGCGCTGTCTGTTATTTGAAAGTAGTTTTTCATTCAAGTCTATTTCATAGAGATTTGTTCTTGAGAAAAGAAGGCTACAAAAATATTTAGGGTTTATGACAAAAAAACTTAGCCACCACCATTTTTCAGATTAAATCCAAATACCCAACACAACACACATAAACACAAAGTATACAAACCTTATAACGTGTCACAAGGTTCTTCCATTTGGCTTTGCACTGCTCAGCGCTGCGATTATACCCGCGATCCATCATCTTTCTCGACGTCACTTCCCATAGAAGCTTATTACGTTTTGTTTCCACAAAATTCTGATCCATTTCTGCGCGTATCATCAAGAAATCGCGCGTTTCTTGGACACTCCATTGCAGAATCCTGTCACTGGCGCCGCCACCTCCGCTGGCTATGCTATCCAAACTACCACTGATATGATGAAGGTGTCCATGCTCCATATACGTATCAATTTTTTTGAATATGTTAAATGAAATTTGAGGGTGTTGTTGCAGATGAATATGATAGGAAAAAGATAGGATGGGGAAGAATCATAAGTCTTTATATGATATATTTTGCCGTGTGTGTGTGAATTCAAGGTGTGAAAATGGTTAACTGTACAAAGATTAAATAATAACAATAATAACATTTCTCGATCTATCAGGTGGCAAAATGAATGCAAATTTGAATTTGTAATTTTGTTGCGTTTAATAAAAGGAAAATTATTAAAACGAAATGTGTTCAGATGCATTGTTTATATTTATTGTACAAGTATTCAAGTTTAGAAATTTAGTGGAAGAAAGCAAATAAATTTGGATTTTGTGTAGTATCTTCCCTGTCTCATCCTTCTACGCGGTGTCTTTGATATTTCTTTGTCAATACATAATTAGCTTTTTCAGCGTAAAAAAGTTTTAACTTTATCTACAAATATGATAAAGTAATAAAATTTCTGACCAAAATCAACTTATACTATTAACTATTAATAAAACAGTAAATTTACTTGAATCAAAACCAAAAAAACATTGTTTTACTAAAAAAAGGTATTGAAGCTTTTTCATCGATAAATTAATTGAAAAACACTTTGTTCCTTAAAATTGATTCAAAACAACCTATTTTTTTTTTTGTTGGTGAACACACAAACAAGTGCGTAATCCAAGTTCGTATGCAAATCGAAACAAGAACACTATCAATACAAGAAGGATATCACTTCAAAGCATTCACTAGTATTGATTTTAGCAGAGTAACCTTACAAAGTTCACCAAAATAAGCTCTCACTCTCTGAATGTGCTCTCTACTGAAACATAGGGTATCTGCTAGTATTTATAGACCATACCAGCAGACTTACATCGAACACATCGATACACATCGAAACAGACAAGGATCACATCGATATACAAAACCTATATCGATATAGGCTATATTGATAGGTCTATATCGATAGTTCTATATCGATACATATTGAACGCAATACAAAACAATCCTATATCGATGTCCAATAACCACTAACATCTATATTGATATGTATCATATGTCGATGTTCACAGATTAATTGTTGTTAATCTGTGACATGAGGATGTCACAGATTACCCAACTTACAATCATACAACAGAAACAGGTAAACCGTAAACATTATGAGTTAAAGATCGACATACAAAATATACAAACAAAAACACAGGCTACAGACACAAAATGCACCAACACACTTATTAATTATTACGTAGCATTGAGTTTCCCATGTTTGTTATTTTAAGTCAGTATCTGGGGGTGAGATAAGGCTTTTGGATCAATAGGTCATGGGTTCGGTTTCCACGAGAGGGGTTTTTTCATATTTATTGTGTTTCCTTCTGAATTGGTGTATAGGCATTGTGCATAGTTGAGATGGATATGATCGGATGGTTTTGCTGATGGCACGATCATACTCCAGTAGTCTATCAATAATTCAAATTTTCCATTAAAAAAAGTCAAAAACTTGGAATATTTAAATTATAAAAAGCCCACTCGTGTTACGAATAAAGTTTCCACTCATTTCTCCCATAGTAAACATGAAAAACGGCTTAGCAATTTTATTTTATAATATTTCTATTAAATTTCGGTTTTGACACTTGTAATTTAATAATTTTTTAACCTATTAGATTTTTATTCAATAATACGTTGGTGTGTTTAATTGTTTTCTCCCGAAAACATTCTGGTGTAACTTTTATTAAAAATAAAGTTGTACTCAAAATAGAATATCTTTTGGTATCGTAATCTTTAGCCATTGACCTTACCTTACTAGTACTGACGAACCAAACGGTAGAGATTAGCACTGGTGTTGGGATTATCAGAACTGGTAGTGGTATTCGTTTTTTAGTTTTCAATCAATGTAAAATACATGTCGGTGTCCTTTTGGCATGTCATGACTTAAATTTTGGTTTTCTCTTTCGGTTGCTATATCGAGTGTCGGTACTGTACCACTGCCGTAAAAAACCGATCGTATTCCCACCAGTAGGTTCGTGTGAATAGTACTTCCAGTTTCACTGCGTATACTAAAAATAATATACATATTGGTATCATACACTATACTGAATACCGTATCATACACGATATCGAATACCAGTATCGATACATACTAAGCTCACCGAAATCGAATTCTAATCATATCCCAAAGCCCACTTCCAAATATATGAATCCACGACTCCTACTATTTTATTAATGTTAATTTTTATGATTAGCCAAGTTGAGAGGCATTAAACGTGATCGAGTGCATAACCCCTTTGAAAGTTTATACAACTTTTAAATAATTGTAATACTTTAAATAATTGCAACTTTAAGTTTATACACGTGTATATATATTGTGAGGACTGTTTCGCTCCTTGAAATGCTCCGACCGATCTGATATTCACTTTGTAATGTTCAGAATCCATTCAAAGTGATGACAAACACAAGAGTACAATGATAAACAACCGTTTCTATTGATTTGAACAAGTTATAACGCCGAGAAACGATTTTGACAGAGCTTCGCTTCAGATGCCAAAAGTTACAAATGAGAACAACACATCACCTATTTATAGTACTCTACCATTCGTACGAAAGGAAGAGGGACAGTTGAACCATCCGTGCGAAAGGGCCTTGGGCTCCATCCACACGAAGGACTCTTTCATGCGGATGGGCTTCAAATATTCAAACCCGACCTTTCAAACACGCTATTCAATATAAACTATACATTAAACCTAGACACGACACGTAGACGCAGGCTACAGACACATGTACTCACACACTCCCCCTTGGATGTAGCCGCAATCACGTTCGGTCTTCATAAACTCTACCTTCTCATTTCTTCTTTCTCTGCTCGAATCTACCTTTAGTTAACCACCATTCTCTTTTGTTCAAGCTGGTATCAAAGAACTTCATGAGTCTTACTTTTTTCTTTTCTTCACTCGGGATAGGAGTTTGATCGGTTTCTAACAGTTTTCGTTGTACCTTTAATCTTCCCAAAACTGCAGCTTTCTCCATTCTTTCTTTGAACCGTTCTTCTTGCTTTTGCTCTTTCAAACCTCTATCCTTCCAACTCTCTCCAGCTTGTTTTCCAGTAATGCCCAGAATGGATGTCTTTTTCGAAGCAAACTTTGATTATGTTTTGGAACTGCATAGCTTGTACTTTGTCAGCTTCTAAATACCATATCTTTGTAAAGAACAAGCACTCAACGTCTTTCTTCGAACAATTCACTAGCCACATCGGGTCTAGTATCCTTATATCTCTCCACATCCATGTCTCCTTGTTTCTCAGACCAATCACTGCTTCGGCAATTTTAGGGTCATAGTACCAACCCATAAACTCCTCATAAAAATCTTGCTCTATCTCTCTAAGCGGCATATTACGCATTGCTCGTGGTCTCTTGACATGTAGAGTAACATCTTTCTACCCTGTAACTTCATCAATCCTTATAGTCTTCTTGGGGTAGTGAGGCTTCCAATCAGGAAAATTATTCATCGCCTGATGTTTGATTAGCGCCCACAATCTTGCTTCATGAAATCTTACCCCATAGTTCAATATATTCGTTTGGCATAACTCCTGCACATCACACCATGGCAGAGTTTTGATATCAATCAGATACTTGAAGTATTGAATGCCAAACTCTCTCTTTATCACATAAACCTTTAGATCATCCAACCAACCCCAAGATAGAATATCTCCCAACGATGCGTCTGGATGCCTCGTAAAGAAAGCTAGTGGTCTTTTAAACTTTTGTTCCTTTGGCATCGGCCTAAACCACTTCTTTCGAGCTTCACACAGATCTTCTTTAGAAATCCTTTATGGTTCACCTTCTTCACGTACTCTCTCTTCAACCTTACGACACAACATTTATTCGTTATGCGCAGAAAACAACTCTTCGAATGTTGGGAAGTCCTCTGACCCTCACCGGTATATCTGAAAGCTTCATTATTTTCAGAACCAGAATCATCCTCCACGATAAGATTATCAAATTTGTTCGCGTCAGGAATAGCCTTGAATACATAATTCTCTGGTTGGTCTGGATCTATCTCGTTCAACTCTTTCTCAAAATCAAAGGTGAATGATTCGTCATTTAAACCCATCAGCTTCATGATCTCTTCATGAGTGTAGTTGTGTACGAACTCACCTTCCTCTACATTGTGATAGAGATACAATGTCATAGGACTATCTTCCGAAACACCGGTTAGTGGGATAACCTCTGTGAAGATTCCGGAAGATTCTTCATCGTGTTGAGCACCCGATCCACTCTCCCCTTAGATTGATCTTCCTCTATTTCTTCATTTTGATTATCGTTTAAGTAATCCATCAAACGATTATCACCTTTACGACTTACAATTTGAAACGCACCACAACCACCTTGATCATCATCATCATTATCATTGTCGTCTTTAGGGTGGTTAGTAGGATCATCAAAGTCTTTGAATTCATCATCTTCTTCTTCATCTTCACCATCATCTTTCTTTCGAATTTTTGCAATCTTAGCAAGCCTTTGTGTTTCATCTTCACTATACTGAACAATCACCGGCTCACCGATTAACTCGAACTGTGTAATGTCACGGACATCGTCCACTTTTCCTTTATCTTTTGAAGTTGTTTCCGCTGCTTCAGCTGCTAATCTTTTGGGCTTAAGCCTAGTGGGTTCGTACGAACGGGCCAAGCCCATTCGTACCAGGCCCATTCGTACAAGGCCCAAAGCCCATTCTAGCCCATTTTACCCTAAACCCTAATTTTGTTCTATAAATACAACCCTTTCTCCTCTATTTTCAAACTTCTACTCCCACTTCATTCTCTCTAATTGCTACTAATCAAGGAACTCACTTCAACATTTTGAAAGTGAGTATGAGCTAGATTCTTCAACTCTCCTTCTATATTTCATAACTTTTACAAACAATTTTAACACACATAGATGTCTCTCAAATTTGTTGGTACTTCGGCCTTGCCCAGGCATCTGATATAAACTCTCAATTAGATTGGGGACCAACATAGTGTGCAGATAATCTATTAAAAACCTTTTTACAAACTTAAAATCTAAATAGAACCGAAACCAAGTCCCACTGAGTTCACAAGCTGAGAAAGTAGCTATGGATTTATGACAGGAGTGATTTCAGTTGAATAGAGGGTCAGTTCGAGCAAAATCGAGCTTATTTCCCCTCAAGAACAGCCCATTCGTATGAACCCACTCCTGCATTCGTACGAACCCACTCCTACATTCGTACAAATCCACTGATTCAGAATGATTTCCGACGATTTCCAACATCAACTATTGCTATATTTGATGCTGTTAATTCTGGACACAACTAATATTTATTATTCAGTAATTTCCTTTCTGTAAATGATGTTTATAAAATGCAACATATAAATTACATCAATATAGGCATAAAACCAACCCTTTTTAGTACTAATGTTGGAAAAAGTGCGTTTCTTTCTTCCTTTTGAATTTACAGGACCAAATGAGCTTTAAAGAACAAAAGGAACAAATAAGCAGCCAAAACCAACATAAATACAAGAAGAAGGAATAACGTGACATGCCCGACCCCTCGGAAGCATCTCCCAAAGCAAAAGCAAAAGCAAAAACAAGAAGACGGAAGCTGGCCACGGGGTCGTCCCCAACCAGGCATGGGGCGTGGTCAGCCCTGACACAAGAAGACAAAGCTGCAGAAGCTTCTACGCCCACCACGGGGTCGTGCCCAGCTCACCATGGGGTGTGGTCAACTCGTAGATTTGCATAATCTTGATAGTACAGCAAAGAGTTAACCACGGGGCCGTATCTAGAGGCCATGGGGTCGTGTGGGGCCCCCTGCTAACAGCTGTAATTAATAAAGGAGGAGAAAAAGTTAGCCACGGGCCGTGCCCAATGAACACGGGGCCGTGGCCGGGGCTCTGTTCAGGCTATAAATAGGGGTGCTTGGTTCACTTCAAATGCATCCCTTGGCAAACCACTTCTCTCCCACTTTACCGCCATTTCACCACCACTACAACACCAACACCAACCACCATCATCCATCTTTCATCTTTATAGTGTATAGTAGTCTCAGGATCCAAGATTGATCGTAACAGTTCTTGTCAATCAAAGGCCATGCTTGGCTAATCTCTTACATCACTTGGTGAAGACAAGTCTTTAATGTATTACTTTTGATTTTTAATATTTCGGCACTTTTTAATTGGGGTTGTATTAATGACTTTGACAACTAGTTTCTTATGTTGAAAGTGAATTTTCTTTTCCATTTCTTCATAATGTCATTGATTTGCTCATTCGTGTCTTTACGATCTATATAAAGTGCGTTAACTACCTGGAAGGGGGTTAGGGGTGGTTTGGTAAAGTTTTTGTCTCATTCAGTGTATAGATCCTGCGAGGACTTGGTTCATGCTTACTAGGACCTCCTTCAATGCCCCAAAGGTATTGGATGGCGGGGGTGTGAATAGCTTGAACCCCTCATATGTAAACTACTATTAAAACATTAAACCGGCTTCTTGGGATTGTATCCTTGCTGACTCAAACCACTTAGCCAAGGGTAACGTCGCCTTCAAAAGAGTGGCCTACCACTTTTCGCATTAATAACTTACTTAATTGTCTTTCAATACTCCGACCCTTTGGGATTGTATCCCTGCTGACTCAAACCACTGGGTTGAGGGTAACGTCACATTCAAAAGAGGGGCCTGCTACTATAACTAAGATAATCTCTTAAAAAGTCCGAAAGTGCGAAAATCATCAAAAGGTACATTAAAGATGAGTTGGATCCAAATGATTCTATCTTGTCTATTTGTTTTTTTTTTTTTCATTTTATTTATCTTTTAAATTTTAGATTTATTTTCATATTTAAAAACTCTTTTCTCAAAAATTTTAGATCGATTAGACGTTGACGCTAAACCGGTATTAAAAGCTCTTGTGTCCTTGGACGACCTCGGTATCTTACCAACACTATACTACGCTCGCGATGGGTGCAGTTGCCCAAGTGTGTGTTTAGTGGTTATTATAATATCGTGTTTTATAAATTTAAAACTAGACTAATGCGTAAAACGGGCTTAAAATATTAATAAAATCATATTACGCTTAACGCACAAGTTTTGGCGCCGTTCCGGGGACACGAGGATTTTAAGAAAGTTTAAAATCGACGGCCTAATCATTTTTCAAGACATTTTCAAAAATGTGCGCTTGTTTTTTTTAAAAAATTTTTGAATTTTTAGCAAAATAGTAAGCTGAACACGGGGTCGTGCCCATCGGACACGCCCCCGTGCTGCAAGTAACCAGCAACAGTTTTTCAAACGCCCAGATACAGAATTTGACCATGGGCCGTGTCTGCTCAGCACGAGGCCGTGGTGAGCTTCTGTTTCAACTTTTTAGCTTTGTTTTCTGGTCCCGAGACTCTGTAATCTGCTGCTTGTTTTGTCATGGATCGATACTCAGGAGATTACACTCACTACTACATAGAGGATAATTACGAGGAAGAATATTGTACCATTTACGGTAATTCTCACTCAGTACAATATTGTGACCTTTTCCAACCATCCACCTCATACACTTACTATGAGGAACCAAGGTATGAACTTCCAAAATAAAGCTTTTCTTGGGACACTAATCCCTCTAAACTTCACGAAACACAACCAACTATCCTCCCCGAAGCCGAGAGCATTATACAAAGTCTCAAAAACCTTGAACGCTTAATAAGAAATTTCCGTGAAAGGAAAGAGGTTGTTTGTACTAAGGAAGTGATCATTGAAGAAGTAAAAATGGAGGAACAACTAAATGAAAAACCAACGCATGAACCAAACGACGAGAGAGGTAAGTCCGAAAACGATAATTTCGAAAAAGAGTCAAATTTTCAAAAAAATTAACGTTTTGCTACCTTCTTTCGAAAATCATTGTTTGGTACCTACACATGCTAAGTTTTTAAAAGAGTTAAACACTAACACTAAAATTGATGAAATAGTTAGCGTTAAATTAACAAACGACCAAACTACGCTAATAGAAGATGAGTAATTTGAAACTAACATAACACCGGTTCCATGTTTGTTTCAAAACATTGTTATTAGTAACATTACAATTGATAAAGATCTTTGTGTTAGTATAATGCCAAACTACATTTTTGAAAAATTAAGTATTAGTGATTTTTCTCCACTTCAAATTCCCATTTTTCTTTCTAATCGAAAAACAATAAAAACAACGGGAGTGATTGAGGGCGTGTTACTGCAAACGAATCAAACGACAGTCCCAACCGACTTCATCATTCTTGATGATGCTCCACTTGTGTTAGGACAATCTTTTGTGAAAACCCATCAAGCCTTGACCACTCGGAAGCAAAACAACCTGCCAATTCAATTGGGGGCCGACAAAAGGTATGTCAATCTTGACCAATCAATTAAATATCCAATTGGCAATGACGACCCCCTGATTGAAGATGAGCCAGAACCACCCGATACGGTGGGTCTAGCCAAGGACCCTTATAAACGTGGCGCACCATGGAGGCATTCCATGGATTATAAATTAATAAAAGTAGTTTACTTAAATATACTTGTTCAACTTTCAAAAGTATGGCTTCTTTTATTTTGAAAGGACATTCATGTTTAAGATTTAGTTTAGTTCTTAGTTAATGCTTTTATTTTTAAGTTTATAAATTAGTAGGGATAATAAACACTCAAAGAAGGATAGGAGATGGCAAAGGGACGTTAAAAAAAGGGACCCCATGCACGTAAACAGGAGCCTCCAGACAAATTCCCAGCATTACAGCATGTGCAGCATGGGGCCGTGGCCACCCAACATGTTGCAACCCCCGATCCCTTGCCCTGGGAGGCGGGCGGCCGCGAGCTTCGCACATTCTGTGGTATCGGTGTTTATTTAATTTTGGCAGCAGAATTTACATCAGGACCGTAGTTAGGAAATATTTTATCCGAGTAAAACACCTCATTTTATAAATAATAAACACATGGGTAAAACCCAAGTTTCCATTCATAATCAGCTTTTAGGGATAAACCCTAATTTATTGAAATAAAACTTCTTCTTTATTTAGGTAACTTTTACAGCCATTTTTCCAAGCCTTCAGTGCTCTCCAGCTGGCTTCTATTTTGGCTTTCACATTTTGTTACCTAAAACGCGTTTAAAACATTTTTTTCAGTGGGAAATACTGGTGAGTGAATCCAAGTTTAATCAAAACAGTTTTATCATTGTACAATATTGAGGGCAATCCAGTAATTACATTTGTTTACATCTACTTTAATTACCACCCACGGCACTGTCAATCCTGACTTGTGGTAATGTTAGTACTCACAGTTTAGCAACAAATTTTGTATACAAAACCCCAACATACCGACGATAATTGTAGAATTACAAATACTCAATCACTGTTAAGAATAATTTAAAACATTTGAGGTTTTGTAAAAATAGTTTACAAAAAGAAGGATTACTCACATTGCTAGTTTAGATATTTCCTTGTGATTTCCTGGTTATAATCTATTAATTTAAACAATACACACGCGTTAGTATAATAACCCAAATTTACATTATCTATACCCTCCCCGAGACAGAACTCCAACGACTAAGTCAGGAAGAGCCTCGACATGCGTTACGGAGCACTAGATCAATCGGGAAGCGTATCTAATACGTAACTGGGGGTTATAATACTTACAACGCGGCAGAGCTTCGCTAATTAGGGGGTATTAGACCCGGGAATTACTTCTACTACTTCAGAATTTTAGAGGATTTTGAGATTTTGAACGATTTCAAATGAGAGCCGAAATCTCCGATTTATAGTGCCTGACGAACACTTTGTCGCTCCCCGCGAGAGCCGAAGACAAGGTCTTCACGGCCCGCGAGAGACCACATGTCTCATATAGGGTTGCTGAGTTGACTCAATAGCTTCGACACACTAATGCCACGTGGCGGCACCGGGTTAAGCCTGGTGGCCAGGCTGTCGCTGCCGCGCCCCGCGACAGACTTAAGGGAGTCTCTCGCGCCCCGCCAGAGCACCTTAAATCTTTTTTTCTTTATTTTTGTTAAATTAAATGTATTTCAGGCCCACTTTTCGTATACGGGGTGTATTTTAGGGCGTATAGGGGTGTTATAAGTATTTTGAGAGAGTTGTTATACAACACGCCCCCATGCCCAGGATTCTGCAGAAAATTTTCTAACAGGTAACTGACCATGTGTCGTGTCCACTGGGCACGCCCCGTGGTCAACCTTCTGTAACTTTCTGTTATTGACAATCTGACCACAGGGTCGTGGTCATCCCACCATGGCCCGTGGTCAGCTGCCTAGTTACATAAAAACTTGTTTTTAACCCACTTTACACATTCTAATCAACCAAAAATACTTATTTTTTGACACGTTGAGGACAATGTGTAATTTAAGTGTGGGAGGAAGCTAAAACCTTGAATCTTGCAAGTCCTAATAACAAACCTTACACAAAAATCTATTGGAACCGCTAATCACCCCAAATCTTTTCAAAAATTTTCATTTTTTTTACTTATCTTCGTTTAATTCGGGAATAACAGGTTCTAAAAAAGGTTATGTTTTTACAAATTTACAACGGATAGCGTCGTGATAGAAAGAACCAAATAAGAAAATTATAAAAGGGCATGAAAAATCTTTTTAAAATTTGATAATATATACTTGTTCACACTATAAACCCATTCCCACAATAAGTGAGTTTTGAGCCTTTATTGAGCATACATGCATACATCCTTAAACTAAATGCTCATGTTCGTTTCTTGTGTGAATAGCCGCTTGGTTCTTACGACTCTAGAACTTGCCAAGACGATGCATTCCTAGTCCTTACCAACTTAAACCCAAGTAAGTAAATGATGAGGCATTAGACTAACATTTTTCTTTCAAAACCATTATTTTCCTTCCTTTTTTACATCACTACCTAAAATCCCCCTAGTTAACCCCTTTAAGCCTAAACATTTTCGTTTCAAAAACCCATAAAACAAACACTCATTACCCACCAAAACCTTTTTCCTTTCAAACCCATTTGTTTTAGTAAAAATCTCGGTTATCTTGTGACTTAAAAAAAAAAGAGAATATTGCAATAACCAAACAAGTTCCTCAATAATGCTTGTTTGAATATGCTTAGTTTGAATAAAAGTCACAAAAACAAAAAGTTTTATGACAACCGACGCTTTTTATGATTTTCGCCATTTTACTAACTACTAACCCAAAACCACCTACCCTTAGCCAAAGCCTAACCCTTTCCAAAGTCCTCTTGATATTTACAAATGTTTATAGTTAAAAATGAGGAGGTTTGATTGCTTGGCAAGCATATAGTAGAAGTAAGTTCCATGTCAGAATCGAGTGTTTCACAAAAATACACCTTCGGCCGAGTGTTGAGTGATCTCCCGTGAGGTATGTGAACTTGTATATAAATAGAATTTTAAATAGGCATGTTATGCCTAAATAAATAATTTTTCTTATAAAGTTTTCTAAATAAATCATGATGAATAGGACTACAAATAAAATAAAAACAAAATTAAGTAAAGATCTTGGATTCCCGACACTCAAGATAAGCCACAAAACTTCTTCTCTACCTATTCCATTTGGGTGTGTAAGCCACATTTAAAGATTTTGCTTGAGGACAAGGAAAGATTCAAGTGTTGGGGTATTTGATGGGTACAAAATGAAACATATAAATTACATCAATAGAGGCATATAACCAACCCTTTTTTAGTACTAATGTTGGAAAAAGTGTGTTTCTTTCTTCCTTTTGAATTTACAGGACCAAGTGAGCTTTAAAGAACAAAAGGAACAAACAAGCAGGAAAAACCAACATAAATACAAGAAGAAGGAATAACGTGACATGCCCGACCCCTCGGCAGCATCTCCCAAAGCAAAAACGAGAAGACAGAAGCTGGCCACGAGGCCGTGCCCAGCCAGGCATGGGGCGTGGTCAGCCCTGATACAAGAAGAAAAAGTTACAGAAGCTTCTACGCCCACCAAGGGGTCGTGCCCATCTCACCATGGGGCGTGGTCAACTCTTAGATTTGCTGAATCTTGATAGTACAGCAAAGAGTTGACCACGGAGCCGTGTCCAGAGGCCACGGGGTCGTGTAGGGCCCCCTGCTGACAGCTGCAATTAATGAAGGAAGAGAAGAAGTTGGCCATGGGACGTGCCCAATGAACACGGAGCCGTGGCCGGGGCTCTGTTCAGGCTATAAATAAGGGTGCTTGGTTCACTTCCAAGGCATCCCTTGGCAAACCACTTCTCTCCCACTTTGCCACCATTCCACCACCACTACAACACCAACACCCACCACCATCATCCATCATCCATCTTTCATCTTTAGAGTGTGTAGTAGTCTCGGGATCCAAGATTGATCATAAGAGTTCTTGTCAATCAAAGGCCATGCTTGGCTAATCTCTTACATCACTTGGTGATAACAAGTCTTTAATGTATTACTTTTGATTTTTAATCTTTCGGCATTTTTTAATTAGGTTTGTATTAATGACTTTAATAAATAGTTTCTTATGTTGAAAGTGAATTTTCTTTACCATTTCTTCATGATGTCATTGATTTGCTCATTCATGTCTTTACGGTCAATATAAAGCGCATTAACTACCTGGAAGGGGGTTAGGGGGTGGTTTGGTAAAGTTCTTGTCTCGTTCAGTGGATAGATCCTGCGAGGACTTGGTTCAAGCTTACTAGGACCTCCTTCAATGCCCCAAAGGTATTGGATGGCGGGGGTGTGAATAGCTTGAACCCCTCATATGTAAACTACTATTAAAACATTAAACCGGCTTCTTGGGATTGTATCCTTGCTGACTCAAACCACTTAGCCGAGGGTAACGTCGCCTTCAAAAGAGGGGCCTACCATTTTTCGCATTAATAACTTACTTAATTGTCTTTCAATATTACGACCCTTTGGGATTATATCCCTGCTGACTCAAACCACTGGGTTGAGGGTAACGTCACCTTCAAAAGAGGGGCCTACTACTATAACTAAGATAATCTCTTAAAAAGTCCGAAAGTGCGAAAATCATCAAAGGGTACATTAAAGATGAGTTGGATCCAAATGATTCTATCTTGTCTATTTGTTTTTTGTTTTTTCATTTTATTTATCTTTTAAATTTTAGATTTATTTTCATATTTAAAAACTCTTTTCTCAAAAATTTTAGATCGATTAGACGTTGACGCTAAACCGGTATTAAAAGCTCTTGTGTCATTGAAACTGCTACACGTCTTGTAAATATTGTTGCTACTAAAAAGGTAGAAAAGACACTATATGAGATGTGGCATGGTAAACGACCTAAAGTCTCTTACCTTCGCATATGGGGATGTAACGCTTATGTTACCAGTGAGTCTTCGGACAAACTTGATCCTCGCGGTGAAAAAGTTGTTTTCATTGGATATTCATATCCGGTTGGTTATTATTTCTATAATCCTGCTGAAAACAGAGTTTTCATTAAGCGTCGAGGAACATTCTTAGAGAATGAGCTTATGGCACGAGGAATTGGAGATAATCTTGTAGATCTTGAGGAAATTCGAGAACCACAAATTGATCAACCAATAGTCGAATCTACCTCTCAACAAAATACTGTTGAACCTGAACCTGAGAGGATTCAGGAATCTGATGTAACACTAGGCGTCCGCAGAAGTACGAGGGATCGTCATGAACCTAATAGGTATTCACCTGATAGGAACGTCTTGATACTTGATCAAGAAGAACCCTCAACCTACAAAGCTGCGATTTTAGGTAAGGAATCTGAAAAATGGCTCGAAGCCATGGCCGTCGAGATGCAATCCATGTATGACAATCAAGTCTGGGATTTGGTTGAACTTCCTCCCGAATGTCGGAGTGTAGGGAGTAAATGGGTTTTCAAGTTGAAAACAGACATTGATGGAAACATGCAAACCTATAAGGCTCGGTTGGTTGCTAAAGGTTTTACTTAGACTTAAGGAGTTGATTATGTGGAAACCTTCTCGCCAGTAGCCATGCTTAAGTCTATTAGGATTCTACTTTCCATAGCCGCATATTATGACTACGAGATATGAAAAATGGATGTCAAAATCGCATTCCTAAATGGACACCTTACAGAAGATGTCTATATGGAGCAGCCTGGAGATTTTGTAGATCCTAAGAATCCTGAGAAAGTTTGCAAGTTGAATAAATCCATTTATGGATTGAAACAAGCATCTTGAAGCTGGAATCTTTGTTTTGATCAGGAAATCAAATATTTTGGTTTTATCAAAAACGAATTTGAGCCGTATGTTTACAAGATGGCAAGTGGGAGTTCTATTACCTTTCTAATCCTATATGTAGATGACATACTTCTCATTGGAAACGATATCCCAATGCTGCAAGATGTTAAATCCTGGCTTGGTAAATGTTTATCAATGAAGGATCATGGAGAAGCTGCTTATATTCTAGGAATAAAGATCTATAGAGATAGATCTAAGCGGCTACTTGGACTTAGTCAAAGTACGTATATCGATAAGGTCATTCGGCGCTTTTCAATGCAAGATTCCAAGAAGGGTTTCTTGCCAATGGCAAGTGGAACCATACTGAATAGTCATCAGTGTCCCAAGTTGGACAAAGAAAAAGAGGATATGAAAAAGGTTCCATATGCCTCTGCTGTCGGTTCCATCATGTATGCAATGTTATGTACTAGACCGGACATATCGTACGCTCTAAGCTTGACTACCAGATATCAACATAATCCTGGTAAAAGTCACTAGATTGCTATGAAAAATATCCTAAAGTACTTAAAAAGAACTAAGGATATGTTTCTAATATTTGGAGGTTTAGAATAAGAGATGAAAGTAAAGTGTTACACTGACGCAAGCTTCCAAACGGATCGTGATAATTCACGATCTCAGACAGGCTATGTTTTTTACCTTAAATGGTGGTGCTATAACATGGAAGAGTTCTAAGCAAACCGTGGTGGCCCAGTCGACCACTGAATCAGAATATATAGCGGCATCAGAAGCTGCTAAGGAGGCTGTTTGGATGAAAAAGTTCATTACTGATCTCGGAGTTATACCAAGCATACAGAAGCCTATCGAGATATTTTGCGACAATACAGGTGCAATTGCTCAGGCAAAGGAGCCAAGGTCGCGTCACAACACGAAGCATATTCTCAGAAAATTCCACTAAATACGGGAAGTTTTGGAAAGATGAGACATCGTAGTAGAGAAAATTGATACTGATCAGAATCTAGCGGGCCCGTTTACTAAGCCTATACCTCAAGTGAGACACGAGAAGCATGCAGATAGTATAGGGCTTAGATATATAGACAGTGGGTCTGATTTTGTAATTTAGTAATTTGGTGCATTTAGAATTGTAAACAATATTTTATGTTTATTTGAATTTAATGGTTGAATGTGTTTTAAACTATTATATCTGTGTTCAAATATTAGTACGTTAAATATCTATAAATATTTCATTCTAAAATGTTCGTAGTCTATCAGATTCGTGAGAACCAATCTGGTAAAAGACTATTGTGAATTAGATGGTTGATCCGTATAATGGATACTCAAAGCGTTGAGAACCACATTCACTGATATGATTAGTTGAATCATGTTGGGCATAACTTGTTTCAAAATGATCTTCATGGATCTTAGTCATAAGACATGTTGAATACGTATGATCATTGTATCCTTAGACCTTCGGTACATACTTGAACTGACTTAAATGGATGGTTGCTCTTTAATTCTATTTAACTTTGTACATAACTGGCAGTAATAAGGATAGTTTTGGGAATGATCTGAGTTTAGTGGGAGTTGTTTGTAGCCAAGGGATCTGTGCTTCTGTTCTTAGGAGAGGAACACTTTGGCGCCTTTCGTTGGTTTGAACTGGTGTTAAACGCGTTACGCGTGGCCACACTCGAACTAGTAGTAGTTTGATAAACCACTTCAAATCAGGTACAAAATTAGAAATGGTTGAATAATATATGAGAATGAATAGGATCCATGTCTCATGTTCAACAAGTGTTCAATATAAATGAGTCGATAACCAGGGCTATAGTATTTGCATAACCAAAGGTTTGATTAGTGCAAAGAATTAGTTGACATAAATTTTTCATACCTTGTCGGGGGCAATATGATGCAGCTAGGCACCCACTATTGTCTACATTGAAACTTAATCGGCCAATCGACCAAGTGGGAGATTGTTGGATATAATATTCAATTGTTGATTAAGATTCAACATTGTCGTCAATGTACAACCCAAAGAGTTACAATTTGGGCAATGAACATTTAACGGTGTTTTAATCGTTAATCACAGGATCACGAAATAATAAGCGTAATAAAATAAACGAGTAATTGTTTAGAATAATTACGGAGAGCCGGATTTAATATTATAATTAATTTGTTAAGTATAATAAATTATATATACATATATATATATATATATAGGGTCAGGATTAAGAGAAAACGATGAAAAGTGTGAGAACGGAGAGAACAGTTATGAATCGTCAGATCAAAACTATCTATAGACTAGATGACGCGGTGGCGTTTTCGTAAATAACATCACTTTTATTAGTGTGGTGCGCTTCATTAAGGGTAAAAAAGTCTTTTGACTTCTCTACACAAAACACCATCTCACTAATAAAACGCCATTAAATTCCCGCCTTAACCTACATAGCACACACCATCCTAATCTAAACGCCATTAGATATAAAACGCCAAACTTTGTTTTTAACCGATAAAGCTGAACAAACAGTACTGAAATGACGGAACTTAATTACTAGCATTTACTATAATAAAAATCACGCCTAAAATACGCACCAAAAACTTCCTATATAAACAACCTCTCAGACCTACAAATAACCACACCAAAAACCAAAACGCCATATTTTCCTATATATCATTCATCTTAGAAACGCCAAAAACCCCAAATATCAAAGATTCCAATCCATGTTTCTTTGAGATACACTATTTTCTCAGTAAAACTTTCGCTCAATGTGATAGGCAAAATCCTCAATATAAACACCCAAACATACAAAAACCACAAAATTTCAAAAACGTCATTTCATGGAGATTCAGTTTTGTTCTCAATAAAGTTTAGCTAAACGAGATGGACAGCATTGTTAGACATCTTTCTTGACTGAGTATTAACAATGTTATCCATCTCGTTTAGCAAAACATTATTGAGTTTAGCATGACCAAAATTAGAGGTTTATGGTAGTTTTATTTAGCAGCGTTGTTTTTTTTTTTTTTTTTTTTTTTTGCGTTTGATTTGGTTGTCCGATCTTATATTGTTTGTTATGTAAATTCGAAGTAACATGGTATGAACAAATACGTTGAAAAAAAAGATGGAGAAAATAATGTATAAAGAATGATGTAAAATGCCAAACTGAGATTTGTGTGTGTTCTGTAAAAATGAAAAATACAAAACGCCAGACTACTCTTCACTGGCTCTCGAAGACCATCTGTGTGTGTTCTGTAAGAATGAAAAATACAAAACGCCAAACTACTCTTCACTGGCTCTTGAAGACCTTGTCGATCTTCTTTTAATTACGGCCTATTTGCATGTCGATGCGTAGTGTCCATAGCCTTTGCAGTTCTGACACTGTCTTTCTTTGGCCCCGGGTTTCGACTTTGATTTCTTTTTCTCGATTGTTATCTCCTGTTTAGATTTCAGGCATTTCCGAGAACCACAAGCTTTGGATTTATACCCAACAGGGACTCGTATCGGATTCTTGTCATTTTTATATTGACCGGTTATCTCGGCAAATCTATCCTAGTACCTGCGGGAGGAGCAACAATCTGCATATCTTGAACCTTCTTCATATAAGATTGAACATGATCCTTGTATAAGGATAGCTCCTCTTTATTACCAAATAGACGGTTCAAAGTATATTCCGTTGAAAAAATAATATCTCGCATCATACTTTGCACATCGGGATCAAGCTCGGTCATATATTCACGACTAATAGAGTATTCGGGAGAGCAGTTTGGGGATGTCTCTTTGCGCCATCTATTCAAAATGTATTGTTTTGGAAATTCCCTAGTGTACATAATTCTCAAAACATAGAATATATGTCTACATAGCAAACCAAACTGCTCAAAACGTCTGCATGTGCAATCAGACTTACGGTGCATTACCTGAAAAAAGGCCAAAACAATATATCTATAACACCATGCAGAGAATGTTTGTCTAAAAATTAAAAAAATAAAAACACAACTAGATATGATAAAACGCCATGCACAGAAAACGCCATATAAAAAACAAAACGCCATTGTTTACCTCAAATAAGGATGTACAATGCTGCTGGAAGTCATTTATGTAAAACTTAACAAACCCATCGCGCTGATCTTCGTAACGTTGATTTATGCAATCCGCAATTCCAATTAGCTCAGCTTGAACATCACAAAAAACATTTTTTGTGTATAGGTCAGCAGCGTGGCCTTCCAACAATTGGTAATTACTCTTCAACTAGGGTCGTTTGTATCGAGATTCATGATTATTTTTCCGGTGCATGTGACGTTGTGCTTCTATTGCAGTTTCGTAATGAGTCATGAACTCAATAAGTGTAGCTTTTGAATTGCACACTTGACCAAGAAAATGATTCTCACTCTCCGACCTCGATGTCGTTCGCATAAGACCCGACATCTCTTCCATTCCATAGTATGCAGGGATCCAAGATTCCCTGAGTGCAAAAATATCAGATAGCCAGTCATTATCTGCTGAATTGAACTCTCCGATAACCACTTCCCATTCTGATTCAAACTCTTCAGGTGTGAGAATATCCGTCCACACAACACCACAAATACGTTCTTTGAAATTGGTGGAATTGCATAGCTTAACACCAACCTATGTATAACAAGAAAGTGCCATGCATAAAAAAACATATATATTACACAAAGACAAAACTTAATTTAAAAAACAGTAACAAGATACGGAACGCAATGTATTTTAAAACGCAGTGTATCCTAAAACGCCAAATATAAAAAATAAGCATATCAACCTTCAGAGAAAGTTTATGCATCACATGCCACATGCATAACTGATGCCTCGTGTCAACAAATACAGCAAAAATAGCCTTCTTCATTGCTGGATCTTGGTGAGGTGACAACAACTTTTGGTTGAGAACCAACAGCTTTTAGAAAAACTCTTAACAACCAAATATACGTATCAGCTGTTTCCGACGCCAATAATGCAGCACCAAATGTAATATTGCAGTGATGATTGTCTATACCAGTGAACGGTACAAACACCATAGCGTATCTGCATATGAAAACGCCATGAGAACTGAAACAATAATAAAACGACATTGCATGTAAACTCATAAAATGCCATTGCATGTAAACTCTTAAAAACGCCATTGCATGTAAACTCATAAAATGCCAAAAAGAAAAGAAGTTGAATTATAAAATATTACTTGTTGGAACAATACGTGGCGTCAAACGAAATCACATCACCAAACACGTGGTAATTTTTTTTGGCTTGATCGCCATACCAAAAAAGTCCCTTCAAATGATTGTCTTCGTCTGTGAAGTAATCATACGAGAAATTAGGCTGGGAATGTTTTTTTTTTCATCCAAATGTCTCACAACCATATCGGCGTCGTATTCCCCTATAAACAAATTAATTTGCCTCTTGTAGTTCTTAAATTCAACTTTACTTGCACCCACGTCTTTAAATCCGCCAAAACAAGTCTTCATAACATTAAACGCCTTGACTGGACCCAAATTCAACTTAGACATGCTGTGTATAACATGCTTCTGGAGCTGAGTGAGGTGTCGTTCAGTTGGAAGAAAATTCTTATCAGGACATTCAACAAGATAATGGGTGTGCTCCTCGAAAAACTTATATACCTTCCATGATACAGCCTCAAAAATTACACCTAACAGTGCACCACAATCAGTCCTCTTTGAAAAGTTGGATCGCACTAAACGCTCCTTTTGATTGGGGTCCAACGTATCAACCTTCTTGTCCTTATATATCCCAACTCTCGTACACAAGTAATACTTAATTTATAATACACCTTTGGAGTGTGTCTTTGTAGTCCCTTTCCTGACTGAAAACCCACAAGCCTTGGCATACTTAACATACATTGAATAACAATCATCGAGGCTTGTGAATACCATGTCCATTGTGGGCTTTATTTCTTCACTAATGTCAGGAATGATAAATGGTAATCCAGTTTTGAGGCAAAACCTTTGACTCGAGGAAGCAACTTCGTCTGAGAAAACACAGTGAGTAACAGAAAAATCAGAAAAAAACGCCATTAAAAATAGAAAATGTCACAACATTATAAATTAAAACGCCATTAATTGAATAATAAACAAGACATAATAAACACAGAATTTGAAAACGCCATGATGAAAACGCCAAAATACGCACACCATAACTTTATTGATTAACAAAAATAATGAACCAACAATACTAATGCGACATGATAATGAAAACGCCATGAGATGAATAATTAAAAACAGTTAACAACATAAATAATTAACAAAAATATAACGTCATAATGAAAATGCCATAGTTAACAAAACTGATATTTACACAAATTAAAAAATAGAAATAAGTGATGTTTACAAATACTACTAAATAATATTCAAAACTAATCAGGTTTAAAACGCCAATGATCGTAAAAAAAATATAAAAAATATACTAGATCCTAAAAGACAATTAAAATTAATATTGAAAACTCCAATTATCAGTTCTTACTAATTGTTTAACTACCAATTAAAACGCAATTAAATTGGATACATGAACAACGCCATTGAAATCATATAACACATTATGAAATATTAATTTGAAAAAAAAAAACAATGAAACAAGCATAAAAGAACAAAACGCCATATCTGTTGCATGATTTGCTGAAACAAAAATAGGAAACGTTATCGAATTTTACTTTGTCGAACAGAATCCACGTTAGACGCCATAGATCTGATAAAGCTTGCAAAGGATGTAACAGCTAACAAGAAATCTTTGGAGTTTTAATTTGAAAGAGATTTATAACACGAATAAGGAGGGAACGTAAAAAAGGACAATCGTACCCATGCATATCAATTAACGCCCCCTGACACGTGTTGGGCCAGAATCCGTTCTCACCGTTCTCACACTTTCACCGTTCTCTCCTGATCTCGTACACACACACACACACACACACACACACACACATATATATATATATATATATATATATAAACGGGATCAGGAGAAAACGCTCAAAAGTGTGAGAACGGTGAGAACACATCCTGGCCCAACACGTGTCCCGCGGCATAGAGAAGGGCGGATGGGATTTTTTGTCTTTTCATTCTTCTTTTATTTTCTCAACGCGGTATAATATTTTATGGTGTCTAAGTTTTTTTTTGGCGTTAATTGTATTTATTAAACTTTTTGGCGTTGAATTAATTGTTTTTGTCACATATACAATTTTTTGGCGTTATAGCGTTTTCTGGTTAATTTTTTTGGCGTTTGTGGCGTTTTGTATAATAATTCACTATGAGTCATTAATATTTGCATAAGATTACAATAAGACCAATTTTTTTGGTGTTTAGTGAATTTTTTGGTGTTTAATACCCTTTACAAGGTGCTTTGCTAGCAGCCGTTCTCCCAGTTTTCATACTACTAGCGTTTTGCTGTTTGTAGTTTTTGGCGTTTTATATAATAGTGTATTGTATTTATAGAGAATTAGATAACAAAACAACATATAACTTGATATCAAAACAATATAGAATGAAAACAAAAATAATAAAAAATGGTAATCTAATTTTTCTTCCGAATCTTCACTGTCATCAGCTCTTCCTTCTTGAATGTGTTTTTGGCGTTTTGAACCTTTTTTGAATACTTTAGCTAGATGCCAACTTTCCTTCATAAACCCCGTTTTTTCAGAAGAAGCTGCTTAGTGGCAACCTGTTTTTTTGTGTGATATTCTTGTTTGGTGGCATGTCATTAAAGTTCAACTCTTGCTTGATGCTATTTGTAATAATGGAGTCCAAAATAGCATTTTGCACTTGTGTTGATCCCTTTATTCCATGCCTATAATCATCAAGAACAAAGCTCACATGATGGCATATCACTGTCATCAGTCTCTTTTTCTTGAATATTTGTCCATCTCATTTAGCAAAATATTATTGAGATAACCCCCTCAGAAGAAGGATCCATTTCAGTGAAAGCTTTGCCATCTGTGGCATTTAAAAGTGAGTGGTTTCTAGAGGATATGGCATTTGTGTTTCCTGGGTGTGATTAATTTCATTGTGTATAGACCCCTCTCTTATAGGAGTTTTTTGGCTCGTAGTTTAGGCGGGGCTTTTTTTTATTGTAATAAATTATAGTAATAAAGTAACTGTCTTTTCAGTTACTGTTTTTGTATTTACTGTGTTGATCAACTTTTATCAGTTTTATAGGTGATAGATGTCCCATCTTCTAAGTTTGGCGTTTTTTAAATAGCGTTATGCAGTCCAAGAAGGCAAAATACAATAACGGAGTAAACAAAATATTAAGCAGGAAAAATATTTTTTGTTATTTTTGTCGTTTTGTAAGGGTTAACAATTTTTAGTATTTTTTTGGCATTTTGCTAATAAAGATAGAAATATATCATTTAATTATCTTTAAAAAAAAAGATTACATAGAAGGGAAAAAAAAAAAGAGGAAAAAAACTTAAAAGCCTTCATCAGAAGGTACTTTATCTGAAAAGTATCCATCACTTGCTTCATCTTCTTCCTCCTCGGAGTCTTCATCTGGATCTTCATCCATGTCATCACCTTCACCATCATCAGCTTCTTGTTCCTGAAGATTCTAAAGCCTCCACCTGAACATGTCTTGCATTAACTCCAATTTTGAGTCTATTTCTGCGTTGGTACAAGTGACGTTATGCAATTCTTCCATGAAACCCAGACGCTGCTTTGTCATGATGTTCTCTAGCCAGTAGACTTCCTACTCTCCGCTGTCTATGTAACCGTCACCATGTCTGTTTCATCATCAAAACGCCATGATGTCATGACAGGGTCCGGCTTCACATCTGCTTTGATTGGTCCAAATTTGTTGGTTAATGCTTTCATAAGCATATGCGTTTCATGGTATTCGTTGTCTAGAGCGATGCCAATGGATAAGATTCGCCTCTGTATCTCTTCTTCCATCTTCAGAATTGCCCTGACCGTCTTAACATACACCCTCCTTCTGTTGTCAAAAAGGAGGACGTATCGCCCGATTCCCAAAGTGTATCTCCACGAAACGATTGTTGCCATTTTTTGCGTTTTGGTTAAGTTGGCGTTTTTTGTTAAAGATGTTTTTTTGCAGGAAATGGATAGATTGAAGTGATTATGGAAGCTATGTTTTACCTTGTTTATATAAAGATGTTTTTGGCACGTAATTTAGGAGGGAATTTCTTTCTAATAAATGTTAATAACTGAAATTCAGTTACTATGTTGTTTCATCTTCCTGTAATATTCAACGCTTTTTATTACTAATTTTTGGCGTTTTGTTTTTTAATGGCGTTTTATTTTTTTTATTTTTTTTTTGTATGGCGTTTTATCATTGGGTGACGTTTTGAATATGAGCGGTAAAAGACCCTTTTACCCTTAATGAAGTGCGTCCCACATAATAAAACTGATGTTATTTACAAAAACGCCACCGCGCAATCTAGTCTATGGATTGTTTTGATCGGGCGACCCATAAGCGTTCTCACCGTTCTCACACTTTTCACTGTTTTCTCTAAATCCCGACCCTGTATATTTATATTGTTAATTGTTAATTGTTAATTGTTAATTATCTAGATAATTAAAAAGAGATAATTATGAAATTTAATTTAAAAACTATAAATTAGCAACAATTATTTGTTTTATATGGTTGTAACATATGGATGGGGAGTTTTTCAAAAAAAAATTTGCATTTTTCACCTTTAACCCCTTTTGACTTTTTTAGTTTTAACCCTAAGCTTTTCAACTAGGCAATTTAACCTCAACACTTTTTAATTTTCAACTTTGGTTCACAATACTTTTCATTTTTCACAAGTTGTTCATTTCACACTTCGTTCTAAATTTTGCGAGTCAACACGCAACAACGTGTGTGTGAGGTTCAACGTTTTTTTGTCTGTTTTTTCCCGTTTGACAGGCCAATCGCAACGCATCTATTTTAATCCGTTTGAAAAGTTCGTGGCAACGCGCGAATCTTAGATCAGCTTAGTTATTCTTTTATACATTTTACGTTTCTGTCTAATTTCATCGCATTAATACGTAGCAACGGGCGTGCGTGGTTCAACAATTTTGCGTATGTGTTTGTTCGGTGTTATTTTTTACCCTTTTATTTATTTTATTTTTACAAGCTCTCCTGATGTTGGTGTTCGCTGGCAATGGTTTGGCATTAGTGCTACTTGGCACAATTTTACAAACGTTATTGACCTATTAAGTTTTGTACTAATACTTTGTTTTGAGTTTACCGTTATACCTCCTCTACTTAAGAAAAAACTATTTTTTCACGTGCATATTATTATGTACGTGCTGGTATAAATTCGATATGCTCTACGTGTCGACATAAACTTTTTTCTGGAAACGAGTCAGGTCAAATATAATACGTTTTCGTTTAAAAAAACATTTTTATGTGCGTATTTTTATGTAAGTTTCGGTTTAATTTGAGTTGGTATATGTTTCGATGTAATTTTTTTGGGAAACGAGTTAGGTGATGTTTTGTAAATTTTGTTTGTAACCGAGTGGAGTTAAATTGTGGTTTTCTTTTTTTCCATTTATATTAAAGCTCTAATTCATCTCTTTTGGTTATACGTGTCATCTTTTCCGTTACCCGTTACAATTTCTATGTACGAATCAGGTCACATAAAATACGTTATCATTGTACAGTATATTTGATTTACTTTATGTTTGATCCAATTACAATGCTTATATAGGTTACGTTGAGTTCAATCGGATATGTCGAAACGCGTGTTTTCGTATGATTAATGCATCACATAACGTTTGGACTAATCCATTTGATGTTTGCGATGTACCGCGCCGTAACACACACGGATGTTATTGCTAGATGTAATTAGATTACATTACTTTTATCTTTTCTTTATTATCTCCATAAATCTTTCAATAAATGTGATTCTCTATAATGCTATATGAAAATTATTGAAACAAAAGCAACAAAAGAAAATAAGGACGCAAGCAAGGAACCAAAAACCTTGTTTTGCAATTTTCTATCAAAAATCAAGTGAGTAAGGTTTCAAAGTTGAATACCAGACACATAATCCAACCTTCTTGTTTCTTTGATTACGCAAAAGGTAAAGCTTTGAACTTATTTTTTTTAGATTAAATTTTCGTTTGAAATCGTCTCAAAGAATAAAATTAGATTTCGTGGTCAACGATCATCTAGCAAGATCGTTCGTTGAAATAAGGTGTCTTACTTGATAGTCACGATTCTTTAGTATTTTATTTTAACCTATTTTGATTGTAGTGAGATCACTGGTGGAAATGGTTTAGAACCGAACCTCGTGTACATGTTTTCCGATGCGTTCAGTTTGTTTGACAAATTGATAAAAATTATTTTCTAAAAGGTACACGAAAGATCCAACAGGTTACTAGGTTAACAATGAAAATGGTGAGGTGGCAATGGTGATATGAAATACATCGCAATGGCGCTGTCACCTGCATTGCGTCTTTGGATACACAATTTTTTATTTGTTTTTTATTTTTTTTAACACCTTTTGATGCACAGTTAATAATTTAGGGAAAATTACAAAAATGTTGCTTGACCAAGTGAGTTTACAAAAATGTCACCCTCCTGCGTCCTTGGAGGGATCAATCAGCCTCGGAAGCGTCCGCATGTCTCGTTGAAGCGTCCATTTATTTTCACGCGACACTTGTTCGATATTGAAGCGTCTACCTCAGTTGCTAACGCGTCCGTGAAGCTTCAGAAGCGTCGGCGTCCGACGCAGTTTTGTATATTTGTCCAAATTTTTTTTATAACTTACAAACGTCCAAATTTTTTTTTATAACTTACAAACGTCCAAATTTTTTATATAACTTATAAACATTTCTAACATGGGATCCGGTTAACCAATTTTTTTTTTTTTTTGTATGTTAACGGAGTTAATTTTCAAACGATATAAACATGTTATTTTTTAGTCAAAAATTTTATATTAAACACTATAATTAAACATCAAAACATAACATAATAAAAATAAAAATAAAAACCAAACAACACATATTATTATCTAGAACCATATCCTAATAGCCTCCCACTCCGAGACATGTTTGAAATCATGTATCTCTTCATGACGGTAGTTGATGAGGGCCACCTCCTTCTGATCGTCCTCCCCAAGGTCCGGCATTTCTGTCTCGACCTTCTTGAAATAGCGATCAAATCTCTCACATTCTAACCGCACGACGCGGAACCTGGAGGATAGTGCGTCAATGGTCTGGTTGTGGTCCGGACCACGTAACTGAGCGAAATTCTGTTGAACACGGAGCCACAGCCCACCGTGTCCTCGACGTGGAGGATCAATCATGGCTTGCTCCCATGCTTCGCAGAGAGCAATATCCTCAACGTCAGTTCATGAGTTGGCCATTGTCGGGTCGTTGACGGCGTCGGGTTTATAGTGAAATGGCTGATTTTGTTTGCAAAATTAAATTGAAAACGGCGGGTGTTTTGATAAGTGAAAAGCGAACGGGTTTATAGGGGGGGGGGGATGTAAATACGTGTGCATGCAACGGTAAACAGTTAAACGGCCGTTTGAGCTTCCGTTTTTTTTTTCGTAAGCTTCGGGAAGCGTCGCTCAAGCATTGGGAAACGTCGGCCATTCCTCGGAAAGCGTCTGGTCAAGCCTCGGAAGCGTCTGGTCAAGCCTCGGAAGCGGCAGCAAGCCTCGGAAGCGGCGGACACCCTCGGAAAAGAAAACGGACGCATTAAAAGAAAACGGACGCTTGAAAGAGAAAACGGACGCTTGAAAGAGAAAACGGACGCATGTCGCTTGAAAAGAAAAGGGACACGTGTCGCTTGAAAAGAAACGGACGCTTCAACGTGAAAGGCGGACGCTTCAACGAGACATGCGGACGCTTCCGAGGCTGAGTAGTCCTTCCAAGGACGCAGGAGGGTGACATTTTTGTAAACTCACTTGGTCAAGCCACATTTTTGTAATTTTCCCAATAATTTATTGTGTGAGAGAAAAGGTACACATTTGTTCAATTGCATCATCAAAATGTCATGCTTACCAAAGTTGGTGGAGTCTTTGATATTGTCTCACTCCTTTCCGGAAACGTTTTCTACATAATTTACTAATTTCAAATTCTCAAATATCGCTTTGAAATTTTATTGTCCCGTATATTTTTTCAAAGGTCAAAAGTCAAAATCAAGGACCTCATAATCTTTCATTACATTGCATAGTCATTTGACTATAGTCCACAACACAACTAATTTCTTGGGTTTAGCAGATTTAGCTACCTTTAATCTAATTATTTATCATTTATTATATTTTTAAATCATACATAAAACATTAGCATATTTTCTTATTTGTCCCATGTTAATAATTGTACTCGAGAAAAATTCTAGGTGGGTCATTAAAGGTTTAAAGGTTAGTTTTTGTCTCTTTGGTCCATTGATAACCTAGATCAGAATCATCAGATGAACATCATACATAACTTTTCGACTATGAAATTTTGTGTTATTTTATTTATTAATTCTATTTCGGGATCTCGTAAATGTAACTTAATATGAACTAGTGATATTCCTCCGCGCTTTGCGGCGGGAATTCGGTCAATATTTATTCGGTTCGTTACGATATCGACACTCGCTATAGTAATCGAAAAAGAAAATCTTACATCAATCGAAAGCAATAAAAACGAATATTGATACCGATACTAATGTTGTTTTGAAAATGGCTATTGTGCCGTAAACTTAGTTCAGTTGGTTTGCGTATAAACTTTTTTTTTTTTTTTGAAAACGACTATTGTGCCAAATCGAACTGAAACCGACTGAGCAACATGTGTATCGGTATCAATATTAATTTTTATTATCTGTGCTTTCGTTAAGCTAACATCGTATCGCTACCAGAACAAACAACATCGGTACCGTTATGTACTAATTGTTATGGTTTCTTGTTTGATAATAGATAGCATGTTGCTACCATAGTTTAGTTAATTGAAGGAAAACCGAGCGAACAACATCGGTTCAGCACCAGTATTTGTTTTTATTGTTTTTTTTTTATAATCTGACAACGTATCGCTAGCATACCCTACCAAACAAGATTGGTACTGATACTTTTATCTATTTCTATGGTTTTTTATTTTAAATTTTTTCCATTTATACATCTTTGTCCGTGGCGGCAAATGAATATCGACACCGGTACCATAACAACCTGAACCTGAATCGATCAATACCGTTCAAATAACATCGTTGTCGGTACCGGTGTTCGATTTGATCGTTTTCGGTCAATGTAAAATACGTGCTGATTTATATGTCTAATGCATGAATGATTTCCCGTACTGTAACAAACCGATATTGATCCAATGCCCGCGGTAACGTACCATCACAGGGCGCGGGCAAATAACTTAGAATGTCAAAATATAAATAAACACAGATGCAAGTTTAGAATTTTTTTCAAAGTACACTGGTTATTACTAAAAATCAAATTGAACGCTAAATAAAATACCATTAAAAAAACATAAGAATTGTCAATTACTATTTATTATTAAATGATCAAATTAATACTAAATGAAATATTACTCAAAAATAAAAAGATAAGTATTTAAAAATTTTAATTTACTGTTCATAAGAACTATCTATTAATATGTATAACTAGACGGAAATATTACAGACTCGATAAACAAAAGACCGTACTAATACATCGTTAAAAAGAACAAGTTACAGACACAAAAATATGCACCAACAGTCTTCAGAGTGTTTGAGAGTTAGAGAAGTGGTGTGGTTAAAACTATACATTTTAGGTCTATTTATACTAAGTTGGAGGGTATAACGGTAAAATAGCTGGTTCATTACCATTAGGAACCGATTCTCCAACGGTAAAATTTTTAAAGAAATAGACATACCTGGTTTGGACCCGGTTTTGGGTTACAGGGACCCGGATATACCAGAATCTGTTCCACTGGGTTCCTACCCTGTTCTTCCTAATATCTGGGTCCAATATTACCTGACTGGGTCGTACCCGGTTCCAAAATCCATTTTGGGCACCTCTCAGACTACGATAAATAAAAGTAAGGGATGATCTCAAAGTCCAAACTAGCGAACTGTTGGGCTGAGTACTTGAGCCCAACAAAATAAAAGGCGATTTAAATTAGCATTCATACGTCGTCGTTCTGCTCCCAAAATTAACATTCATCTCTCATCTTCAATTTCATCTTAAACCCTAGAAATTCATCTCTGTAAACCCTAGAATTCAAAAATCAAAATGTCAGACCACATACCCTTCGAAATCCAATCGGAAATTATGAAGACGCTTCCTCTGAAATCGTTGATTCGATTCCAATCGGTCTGCAAATCATGGAAGTCTCTGATCCACCGCTCTGATTTCATTGCATATTATACCGGCTAGCAGCAACATCTGCTGGGAAGGTATAAAAATCCACATGATTTTAAGCCAGAATATGTTTCATTGGTTGATGATGATAGTTTCCCCCAACACAGAGTTTGTGTGACTCTTCCCTCATTGGTTAACGACCTTGAATGTCCTGTATTAATCGACAGCTCTCATGGCTTGCTTTGTTTGTACTGTATTTCTCCCCCCAGAGACAGGACTGTTATTTGGAATCCTAGTATTAGAAAAGCGGTTGCTGTCTTTGTGCCTCATGTGACAGTTTTGAACGCATATCGAACCGCTCTAGGGTTTGGGGTTTGTCGTGAGACTATGGACCCTAAGATTGTCACCATCACACGCTCGAAAAGTGTAAACCCTTGGAAAGTTGAGGTGTTTACATTAACCACAATGGTTTGGAGAAGTCCTTATAGTGGTAATCTCCCTCGTGAATCAATTGACTATTTCAAGTCACAACCGGTGGTTGTAGATGGGTGTCTTTATTGGCTTGCTTGTGAAAGAATTACGGTGGATGATGGTACATTTACGACTTATGGTTTGATTATCTCGTTTGATTTGACAAGTGAAGAGTTTGGAGAAGTAAACCTTCCGGATAGTTTAGCCCACCATGATTGTAGTTTGTCCATGGATAAGCTAAGGGAGTCCCTTGTTGTGGTTGAAGTCTGTCATGAGGCCAATAAACTGGTTTACCATGTATGGATGGTGATAAAAAAAAAAACTTTATCACAATATTGGAAAAAATAAACACGTATTATTAGAAAAAAAAATCAAAATAAATGATGAATAATAATTTTTTTAAAATAAATAAATACTTCAAAATAATAATTACCATTCTCGGTTTCGATTCGGTTTGGTACACCTGCAATACAGTATCCATTTTCAATAAACGTTATATTGTAGTGTTAAAAAACATTGTTGCGGATTTAATATTTTTTTAAATAACAAATTCAAGTTATTAAATTAAATGGTAAATCAAATATTATTTCAAAATAAATGAATGTTTGAAAATAGGATTAAAAACAATAAAACACTTTAAAATAAAATATTAAAACACTGTTCATCAACAGTTTCAATTAATATGTATAATATAATAATATATGTTCACATAAAATACAAGTATACACATATGTGAATATGCGTATTTATTTGTTTGTTTCTAGAGGGAATTTCATAATGTCTGTTTTTTAATTCTTTAAAGCTCATGTTATCCAAATGCTACCTTCGTTATATCACGTGTTAATCACAAATATTTTACACTTGTGGTTTGATTAAAATAAATAAATAAATAAATAATTCCTCGTGTGTTGTTTTTAGAATGGCAAAATCTGAAAATCACATACCTACTAATCCTAGTTTTGTCCCCAATATGACTAGAACCCTTAATCTCACGGGACGAAACACATTTTTAATACACTTTGGTACAACTCATGGCTTTATAATCTAGTGACATTTTGGGAATGTGATAAGATTTTAGAAACAATAGGTCATGTGTTCGATTCCCAAAGGGGGGTGGGGGGGTTCTCATATTTATTGGGTTTTCTCCTGTATTGGTGTATAGACATTATGTCTAGTGGAGATGGATATGACCGGGTGGTTCCGCTGGTGGCATTATACTCCAGTGGTCTGTCAGTAATCCAAATTTGCCGTTCAAATTAAAAATATATATATATATACTTTTGTACACGGGTGTTGTTGGGATGTATTGTTTGGTTTTCGGGTAGCCCGGGTCTGTTTTTATTTTTTATTGTGTATGGTGTTTTACCCGTTAACTTTTTTTTTTTTTCTGAATAGCTAAAATATCACCACACAAATCACTTAGTTGGAAAACACACCACTTTACCACCACCCAATAACCTATCCATACTACAAGCGGGTTAGTCGGGTTCAGGATGTCCAGTTATTGATATCATGGGCCTACTGTTCGTTTGGTTGGGACACAAGATGATATAGCTTATTAATGGAAGTAATAATGATCATGTGTTACACCTTTGTAGTTACGTACACTTCTCCAGTTCGCCTATGATGATCCGCTAGAATACAGAAATAAATGTGATGATGATGGGGGTTAGAATTGAAATATACAATAAAACATCTATAAATTAATAATGTTATGATCTAGCGAGATATTATTAAATCGGAAAATTAATAATTTATTAAATTAAAAAGATATGTATAAGCTATAAATTTCCAAATCTAATATACGTTCACAAATTAATTGAATTTGTTAAGTTCATTGTTTTTTAATACAAAAAGTTAGTTCATGGTATTAAAAAATAAATTAGAAAAACAAGTTTCAGTGCACATTTCTTCTTCATGTATAATATATTAAACATTATCTAACAAAAACAAGCTTCAATGCACATTATTTTTTACTAGACAATCTTAGAATTTGTAATCTTTTAGGAATTATTAATTTATAGTTTCCTTGGTACTGATATACATATACTGGGATTTCAAAAAAGTTATTAACTTATTATTTTATCGATTGAGGTCCAATTTTGTACTGATCCCAAGTTGAGACTGGACGAATTTTTAATTTTATCGAGTTTATTAATTTATCGAGTATTAATTTCTAGAGGTTTATAAATTGTGATGAGATACACAATTGTGATGAAACATTGTAACCCATCATGGACAATTCTGTATTTGTCTTTTGCTTTTATATCCAACTCGGGTTGAAAACCGGTTACAAAACAAAACAGAAACGATTACAAATCAATTACTATACCGCTAAACAGTTACCGAACCTTAAACTTGGAATGGTCTGGCTTTTAATGATGAACGATTGGAATTGTATCAATTGATATTGATTGACGTGGCTGTTGATGATGAAGTGTGAACGAGATGAGATTGGACTAGCAAATTTGGATACTTGGATGATAAATGGAAAACCGCTAGGAATGTTTGACTTGTTACCGCAAGTTTGACTCAACACAACACCCTAGAATAATTAGAAATGTCAGCCGCTAGAATCCACATCCTAACGCTGAACCATTATTTAACTACGGCGCTCAACCATCACTACTGCTCTAGTGGTGATCACAGGCAGTGGCGGATCCAGGGTCGGATTCCACTGGAACCATTATTTTACACTAATTTTTTCCATTTTCTTCGAATCTAATGGGTTCTTGGGAACCCAAGGAACCATGCTAAATCCGCCCCCTGATCACAGGTATTAGTTTCACCTATGGTGGGTTCGGGTGAGTTTTCTCTTCCAAGTCTAAAGTTCAAGTCTTGGTGATAGGGGTTTCTCATTGAGGGGTTTAAATTGGGAATCTATTGTGTGAGGGGGCTCTCTAGCGCGGACCCAGTTAAGACAACGTATGCTAGACCTCACGTCATTCGCGAATAACTCACACCTTTCAAAAAAAAATTAACTACGGTCCTTTGTTGATATCATAAAAGGACATTGTTACTTATTAACACCAAAAAAATCTATTAATTCAGTTTTGATATATCTAAGTGTCTAAATCTAAACCTTTGTGTTTAAAAAAATAACTTTTTGCCTCTAAGAGGGTCAATAGTTGATGAAGTGACATTCCAAGGGCTCAAAAATGTTGACATAAATAGTTTTTTTTTTTTTTTTATCATATAAGATAATATGCATTTGTATCTAAAGTAGTCAATAATGATAAAATGGTGTTTTATGTCACTAAATAATCTATATGACATCCATACCAACTAAAATCGGTTGTGTGCTTGGTCTCCATGTTATGTAAGTAACGCTTGTGCTACTAATAGACGTTTTTTTATCAATATGACTAAGTTCGTAGCTAAACAAAGTTCACTTTGTATGTATACCTTATGCAAGGAGTATATGCATTCGAACATTCTACTCAACTTATTTTTAGTTTCTTTTTTTAATATTTTTCTTATTATACCATTTATTATTTTTTGAATGTCGTTTTTAACCAAACTTTGGTTAGGATGTTGAACAATAGAATATTAGAATTTGCTTTAAATAGATCTAGGCCCATTTATATATTAAACACGCTCCAAGGCCCAGTCTGGAAGAGAAATCGGGAATTATGGATATGATTTTAAGGTTAAAAATAAGGATTTTAAGGTTATTTTTAACATATTACTAGGTTAGTTATATGTGTAACTAGGTTAGAACCCCGTGTATTACACGGGTTGAATAAATGTAATTTTTATACTAAATTAAAACAATTATTCTTTAAAAATCTTGTTTATTACACGAGTTGAACAAATGTAATTTTATATATTAAATAATAAAAAAATTATATCTCTAAGAACCTCATGTATTGTACTGAATAAATGTAATTTTATATACCAAATAATAAAAACCCGTGTATTGTACGGGTTGAATAAATCTAATTATATATACTAAATAATAATAAAAAGTTATATTTTAAAAAACACTGTGTATTACATGGGTTAAATAAATGTAATTTTGTAACATTGTATATTACACGGGTTGGATAAATGTAATTTTATAAACTAAATAATAAAAAAAATTATATCTTTATAAACCTCGTGTATTATACGGGTTGAATAAATCTAATTATATATACTAAATCATCATTATCATCATACTCAGTAAATCCCACAAATAGCAAAGCTAAGGTAGGCTCTGAGGAGAGTAAGATGTAGAGGCTGCTTTCAGTAAGACCCTCGACTCGATAGTAGTTTTGCATCAAGCTTTGGACATAAGGCACATAACACTCAGCAATCGGGACAAAGACCGATTAGTGCATGTTCCCTTTTGTCTTTCTGCTATCAACGCCACCACATGATGATGATGCATGATTAACCGTCCGCCGCTTTTAACGTTATTTTCACAAACTTAGTGAAATAATGTTAACATTAGGCCATCTGTAGTCATAAGGCCCCTTTGTGGGCGTTATGCGACATGTGGCACGCCATGTCATCACTAGGCTTTATGGGGCGTTATGCAACTTGAGGCCGTAGTCATAAAGCCCCTTTGTCATCATTACTCAATTAATAAATTTTCACTTTTTTTTAATTAATTTCTAACTTTTTTTAAATTAAAACCCTTTAATGTTAAATAAAAAAACATTAAATAAAATAAGTTTTCATAATTGCAGGGACCAAATATGTTAAAAACCAAGTTTTAAAAACAAATTTTGTCTTCTTCTCCAATTTATCTTCCTTCTTCCTTCGATACCTGCAACAAAACAGAAAGAGAGTATTACAAATATATGTATGTATATATGTTTGTGAGTGAGGGGAAACCAGAAAATAAAAAAAATAAAAACAAATAAAAATTCAAACAAACACACACATGGCGCCGCTATGGAGGTCGCACCCCACCCCATTTTCTCCTTCATACCGTCCCTTGTGGTGGTGTTTGGCAGCGCCATTGGGCGATATGCCCACTCAAAACGCCCCACTACAGGGGGACTTAGTGCAATTTCACTTTTGTCCTCCGAGCGTCCACACATATATACATTATTAAAAGTTAGATTATATTATATATGAAATTAAGTGTATAACAAAAAGTCTTTATGAATTTCATGTAGAATTAATTGGAATCCTTTATTAAAAGTAGGTTAGATTATATATGGGCTTATACGTGTGAGTAATTGTGTCACACCCGCTCGTAGCGGAAGCGCGAGGTGTGATCTGATCGGTTCTCATTGCATAACAATATAAGTGAACATACTAAATGAATAAACACAAGCTCCAATGTCATTGTCATAATTGTTTCAAAAGAATGCAACATAAGTTGAATGTATTGGTTACAAACCATCAAATGAAAATAAGTTGTCATCGTTTTATACATCAAAATGTAAGTCTTAAAATGTCAAGACTTTGACCACTATATCACCGCAAAGAGGCGGTATATAACAGGCAAACCCTTCAATAGTTGGCATGGAGTATTGATACTTGTTTTCCTTGAACTGAAATCGTTGCATTGGTCCACTAATTCCCTGAAATACATGTAAGTTTGAAAACATCAACAAAAGTTGAGCGAGTTCATGCAGTTTAGTTGTATGAGATGTATCTGTAAAACGTGAGTTGTATAAAATGTATCTGTAAAATGTGAGTTGTATAAACTGTATCCATAAAATGTGAGTTGTATAAATTGTATCCATAAAATGTGAGCTGTATAAACTGTATCCATAAAATGTGAGTTGTATAAACTGTATCCATGAAATGTGAGTTGTATAAACTGTATCCATAAAATGTGAGTTGTATAAACTGTATCTGTAAGTAATGATGTAGTATGTAAAGCGTCAATGAAATCGTTGATCATTAATGTTTCGCGAGGACATTAATATGTGTGACGAATTAGGAAGCAATCCAAACCTGGACGATTTTATGTCGACTCCTATCGACTGGGACACAAACGCACTCTTCTGTATGGGTCCACGACCAAGAGTGGGGCTCGCCAAAACCCATTAGATCTAACCACTTGTACCTAGGTCCAAACTGGATTAATGGTGCTTAGATGTATAACCCTAATTCGCACATGATCTAAGGTGTTTCATTCCCTAACTTTAACATACGTTGAACATGTATTTTCCCCGATAGTTGTAAAGTTGTAAAACATTTAAATGAATAGGGGACATGAACTCACAGAATCGCGTCCGTGAATAGAAGTAATTATGATCTTGCGTGTGGTCGTCTTGAACAATGTTGCGACCTACAAATGTTCTTTATTTGTTAGACACTTCGGTCTTTATAAATGACTTGAGTATAAGTCTTGTCTCTTGAATATGTGTTAAGACCTGTATGTCTTTGTTATTCATTGAACTGTGTATTAGATGTATTAACTGATAACTGTTTAGTGTATATATTTCTCCAAATACATATTCTTGTATCTCGTGAGTTGTATCATCGGGTCTTGTCTTCTTGGTTTCGTGTCTTGTATAAGTAAATTGTATAATTGTAATGTTTATCAATTATATGTCATTGGGCTTAGCCCAAGAATTCATGTTATTGGGCCCAAATAGTGTTGGGCCTCAATAGTGTTGGGCCTAAATAGTATTGGGCCTAAATAGTGTTGGGCCTCAATAGTGTTGGGCCTAAATAGTGTTGGGCTTAAATAGTGTTGGGCTTAATGTTATTAGGCCTTGGCCCATATGTTTGTTATTGGGTTTAGCCCATGTGTTTTGATAAGCCCATTATGAAGTTAAGCCCATTTATTAAAGAATAGCCCATTTGTAAAAGATAGTCCATTTGTAAAAATTAGCCCATTAAGAAGTGTAAGCCCATTTGTATAAAATAGCCCATTAAGAAGTGTAAGCCCATTTGTATAAAATAGCCCATTAAGAAGTGTAAGCCCATTTGAAAGTATAAGTCTTTCATTTTTATAAAAACATTTTTATAAAAATTCACTAAGTATACTTTTTAGTTAATAAAAACCATAATAGTTTTTATAAGTTTCTAAATGTCCGAATTTTGTTAATGGTAACGAAATTCTTGCGTCCGCGTCGAAAGGTCGCCTAAACGTCGTAGTAAGTCCTCGGATTGACGATATGTTCATAGGTTCATCCGTCGTCCGATTTGACCATAATTTGTATCCGATGTCCGAATGATCCGCAAATTGTATTCAAGTGTGTATATATGTATTCTTGTAAGTCTTTACTTGTAAATGTGTCTTGTATTTATTTGTATCATTGTTATCAAATCCCTAATTTTTGTACATATCTAATACAAATTATAAACACATAGTACATAACTTGTTAAGATCACTAATATATATTTTCCCAAAAATATATATTTATATCTATTTTTGTTTTTAGAAAGACCACTTTCTAATCTTGTAAAGACTTTGTTAAAAATGATAATTTTTCTAACATATGATTTCTAAGAAAAATTGGCCATGTAACCTTTGTATTATGTACTTTGCCATGTTTAGATAAACATATCATTTTCTTTTCAAAATCACCATCAATTTACTCATAACATCTTAACTAAAACATATGAGATTTTTATAACATAAACTTATCAAAATGATCTCCAAATCATGTAGGGTTTTGGACATGATCATAACATGTGCTAACTAGTTCAAAAACCAAGTTTACTTCTAGTTTTAACAATTTTTATAAAAATCTCATGTTGTATGTTACTTTTTATAATCTTGTAAAAGTCTTGTTTTTAAATAAAAACCTTAAATACTTTCACAAGATCAAAGGTTATGATCATCCCTTTAAACCTTTATGTTAAAAACCCTTTAACATAAACATGTATAATTGTTAGATCATATTTTTAAAACATCCTCTAACAATTTATTTATATCATAATCATCATAACAAGATCAAATATGCATATAACAAGTCCTAGATCACAATATAAACCAACATAAATATATCATGATTATTATTTTTGCTTCTTTGTATTTTTCATGTTTATTATGTATGATTATTTAGTTATTTATTAGTTATAATAACAATCATAAACATAATATAAGTATGAAAAAAATAGATCTTGAAGCTTACTTCTAGCACTTGGCTAGGGATGATCTTAGAAGATGATTAAGAACTAAGAAGATGAAGATCTTGATGGTAGAATATTCTTGAATGGATGAATATACTTCCTTTAACTTGCAAATGCTTTAGATCACTTTAAGCTCCATGAAACTCCATGTTGATCATCAAGATGTGATAAAATTTAAATGGGTTTTTATGGTGTTCTTGGTGAAATGGATGAAGATGATGAGAGCTTCTTAAGTGGGTGTAGAATAAGATGTAAAGTGGTTATAAAATGCTAGTATACTTGTGTGATTAAATGATATAATCATCCACCAACTTAACCACTTGCAACATAATAAAATATCTAGATATTTAACAAAAAAATTACGGTGTGGGACCCCTTTAAAAACGTTCACAACAATATTGGGGGGGTCTTGAATTGTTGAAATGTTATTAAGGGTTTAAAGTGTTAGAAACTTTTAGCAAAGTTTAGGTGTTTTGGTGTTTAAATGTTTCAAGTGTATAAATGTGTTAAGAAGGTGTTAAGTGACCATTACTAGTCTAATATGATCTAAATAATATTAGATGGTCACTAAAAAAAAGATCCGACATTGTTCGGATATTCGTTTCGAATTGTTTCGGTTAGACGTTGTTTGAACGCTAAGTTGTGTAACTTGTGTGAATTGATGTAGTTATTGGTTCGGATGATACCCGAAGGTATCCTCATATGAATTATATGTTTAATAACATTTTTACATGTCGTAAAAATATTAGAAAGCTGATTTCTTCAGAATTTTTGCGGAAAGTGAAATTATCGCTTTTAGTGCTTTTCGGCAGTTTTCGGGCAGTTTTTGGTGCTACCGAACATTGGTAATATATTAAACCAAACCCTTGTATTCCCATATAGGGTTTAATGTATATTTGATGTTGGACTTTCGTCTGAGTCCTAAAGATGTAATTTAGATGGTTTCGACGGATCCTGAGTTTTCGTCAGCACGCTAGTTTACTAGGTACTACTCTAGTTGTTTCGATGCATTGTTTTAAACTGTTTCAAATGTGACCAACAAAAATGAATCATGTGAATCATAAATGAATATTTCATGAGTATTCTAAGATGTATATCATGTAATCATGCAGTTTGAATATTCAAAACACATACTTGTATAATGTAAATCATTGCTTTAAATGTACGTAAATTACCAGAAAGTGGCGGTTGTCACATTCTCCCCCTGTTATTGAGAATTTCGTCCCGAAATTCAAGCTGAGTCATCCTTTGCAGGAGACTACTCGAACAGGTGAGAGTATTTGAATTTGATTTAATTTTCACGTTCCCAAGTATACTCGGGTCCGTGTCGAGAGTTCCAACGTACATTTTAATAATTTGATACAACTCCTCCATGATTTCTAGACTTTACAGTCCATGACTTGAACAGGTTCTTTAGTGAATTGGAGTTTGTCGTCAATGTGAATTTCATCCGAAAGAATGATAACGGTTGCTTGTGTTGGACTCTTTTTAAGATTCGACACATGAAACGTGTCGTGCACACTGCTAAGTTCATCTGGTAACTTCAACTTGTAGGCAATAGTGCCAATCTTTTCTAAGATTCCAAATGGTCCAATGTAACGTGGGTTAAGCTTTCCACGTTTAACGAACCTCGCTACGCCTTTCCAAGGCGAGACTTTCCGACCTCGAAAGATAATGGTTTATGTCTCTTGTCTGCGTAGCTCTTTTGTTGATCACGAGCCGTCTTGATACGGTCTCGGATCTGAAAATTTTTATCCGTAGTCTCTTGGACTAGTTCCGGACCAATTAATTGACTATCGCCTGTTTCCGCCCAACATAGCGGAGAGCGACACTTTCGACCATAAAGAGCTTCAAACGGTGTAGCTTGTATACTAATGGTAGCTGTTATTGTAGGAAACTCAACCAAAGGTAAATGAGTATCCCAATTGCCGCCTAAATCCATAACACATGCGCGAAGCATATCTTCGAGTGTTTGGATTGTCTGTTCGCTCTGGCCGTCAGTTTGTGGATAAAAGGTCGTACTTAGATTCAGATGAGATCCAAAGGCCTGTTGAAATGATTTCCAAATTCTAGAAATAAAACGACCGTCTCGGTCTGAAATGATTGAAATAGGCACTCCATGACGAGACACTATTTCTTTGAGATAGAGTTCCGCTAGTTTCTCAGTATTATCCTTCTCCCAAATCGGTAAGAAGTGTGCGGACTTTGTTAGTCTATCGATGATTACACATATCATGTAGTGACCTCTTGAGGTCCTGAGTAACTTCGTAATGAAGTACATCGATATTTATTCCCATTACCAAACGGGAATCTCGGGTTGTTGTAACAAGTCCGAGGGATTTTGCTACTCGACTTTGACTTTCGCGCAAGTCAAGCATTCTCCGATATAAGTCGCGATATCACTTTTGAGGTTAGGCCACCAGTAGTATTCTTTCACTACTTAGGCCTATGTGCTTCCTCAAAATATCATCTCGAAGGCCGCCAAAGAATAGAACCCAATTTCGACTCATAAGGTATAAAGTTCCATCTTCTTTACACTAATCGTTCCTTCATGCCTCGAAGTGTTTCTGCTTGAATATGCTCTTCCTTGAGCGCTTGTGAATCATCTTCTCTAATGCTTGAACTCTCAGTGTTCTAACTCGCTCCTTGCGGCTCAAGGCATCTGCTACAACGTTTGCCTTGCCCGGATGGTACTTTATTTCACAATCATAGTCGTTTAACAATTCAACAAACATCGTTGACGTATATTTAATTCTTTTTGGTTGAATATGTGTTGAAGACTTTTATGATCCGTGAAAATAATGCATTGAGTACCATATAAATAATGTCGCCATAATTTTTAAAGCGAATACCACCACGCCTAACTCAAGGTCGAGAGTGGTATAGTTCTTCTCGTGAACTTTTTAATTGGCGCGACGTGTACACAATAACTTTTTCACGTTGCACGAGTACGCAACCCAATCCTTGATGCGAAGCATCATAGTCTACAACAGAGTCATCGGTATCGTCGGATAATGATAAGATTGTAAAATGCTATGCACCAATCTTAAGAATAAGTTGTAAGGCTATATCTTGTTTTTCGATTTGGGGCAAATTTATTGTCTTTAACAACTCTAAAATGGTTCTCAAATGTTGCTCATGTTCATCAGTCGATCGAGAGTATATCAAAATGTCGTCAATAAACACTATGACGAATTTGTCGAGATACGGCTTGCACACACGATTCATTAAATCCATGAAGACCGCTGGTGCATTTGTTAAACCAAAAGGCATAATGAGAAACTCGTAATGACCGTAACGAGTCTTAAAATCCGTTTTCGGTATGCTTTCCTCTTGAATTCGTAACTGATGATACTTCGATCGTAAGTCTATCTTAGAGTAGAAGCTAGAACCTTTCATAAACCATTTGAGTTAGTTGGAAATTCATTTGTAACATGGTTTAGAAATATGAATTTTCGTTCATCGAAATGTTGTGCATTTTTGCAAAACTTGCCTGTCTTTCCACCCCCAAAACCTTTATAAAGATGTATAGTGGTAAAGAGTGGGGGTTATGAACTCACAACATCCTTATTCGGTCAACTACAAGGTTCAGAAGGTGCTAATCGACATGGAGATTTGGCTATGGGTGCGGCTCCCGGTACCAAGTCGATGTGAAACTCGACTTGTTGATATGGTGGTAGTCCTGGCAAGACTTCAGGAATTTCTTCAGGAAATTATTTTATCAAAAGAATATCTGTCAGCTGTGGCCCAACGGCCTTCTTGTCTACAACAAGTGCTAGATAGGCAATACAACCTTTCCGTAAGCACTTATGTGCTTTCATGCCATTGATGATCCACAATGGGGTGTTGCGCTTCTCTCCATGTATCACAAGTGTCTCTTCGTTCAGTAGTGGTAGGCGAATGATCTTCTCGTGACATAAGACTTTGGCTAGGTTATCGGATAACCAATCCATGTCAACCACTACTTCGAAACTACTCAACTGAACGGGGAAGAGATCGATATTGAATTTCAGCTCTAGACTCGACTAGTTTACTTTTTGCCAATTCTATAGAATGAGGAGACGTATAGCTTACTTGACTCTAGGCCAAGTACATTTTAAATTCTGTGTGGCGAGGACTTCACTGTATAGTTTTAGAAACCCTATGTTTAAATGTAGGATAACCCAATCCATATGTTTAGATGTAGGATAACCCGATCCATATGTTTAGATGTTGGATAACCCAACCATATGTTTAGATGTAGGATAACCCAATCCCTAATTGTAGCTAGGACAATCCCGTCCCTAGCCATGAAACTCATGTATGTGAAATGTTGAGATGAAGCTAAAATTGCCAATTGTATAAAATAACATGGATGTGAAATGTTGACGAATAGGATACATACCGGTGGCCCTTAATGATTTGATATGTCTCAGCTAATTACCCATTAGCTAACTTGATATAGTAATGTGTGTCCAACATGACTCTAATTCGAGTATATGCTTAACATTTAAAAGCAATAGCTAAGCTCGGTGTTGGTATTAAAAGAATTGATACATGATGATCGTAGAGTGTACGTACTCATGACTTCATTGGGATTTTGTGGAGTATTCATAGTTCTAACCACACACACACTTATTCACATTTAGGATTTCGGCAAGTTACCAGCATACATCCTGGTGCCAAAATCGTTTATGGCAGCAGTTGCCTTCATTTCTCTCATGGCGAGAGTTATTATTTGAGTGATCGAGGTAGGGAGGGATGATGTTGTCATGCTTCGGATCTCCGAGGCTAAACCGAAATGTAACACTCAGTGTGTTTGAATTCGGGTGTTTCCCAGTATGGAACAACCCTTGAGAGACCGTGCAAGCATCAAGTGTAACCATCAACATTGGCTCCAGTTATGATCGAGTTCTTTTATAAAATCATATGAAAATAGATATGAAAATCAGATGATATAAAAGAATGATGTATGGTTAAATAAATAACCAATAAAAATGTAGTGTATAAATATATCATGTCTTGAAATAGAATATTATGTCTTGTGTAGAGGATGTCGCATCTTGTGCAAAAATGTCATGTCTTGTCTTTGTCGAAGAGATTTGAATAACACCACGATATGCAATATAACATAAGCACTTATATATAGGAAGTACCAGCGGCGTATCCACCATGCTTTTATCATATTACACACGTCTCATCACTTACAAATAACCACCAAAAATGTCTTGTGTAAACCAACATCAAATGATATGTATAACAATGTCTTGCGTAACAATGTCATGTATAAACCATGTCTTGTGTAAAAGCAATAGTTTTCAACACATAACTTTTAACTTAAACAATTGATTCTTTTGGCGCCATGATCTTTTTAATACACACTATTAAAAGAATCTAGACATGTATTTGAATAAATAAAGTCTATCATGTGCCCAAGAATGAAGAATACAATCAATCGGTCATGGAAACCTCAAGACCATATTGTTCATACATGTTTGAATAAATGATAATGTGGATAACCAAAACCAAAAGGTGTAATGCCTCTTGCGTGTATTGGTCATATGTTTAAATGGAAAAAGAAAAGAAAAAAAAAATTCGTTGAGGAGGGGAAACCAACCAGTGGTCTTCGTCTATATAATATGTATTCCCTACTCTATGGACCTCGATCATCCTAAGTAGAGAAAATCCTTTGTCTTACTTGTCCATGTGACAATTATGGTAATAGTGCTTGAGTTTCACGAGCTCTAGCAAAATTATTAGAATTTCCAAAGATGTCGAATAGAATGTAATGAGGGAGTTGCAGCATGGTTCATGCCATACCATCCCTTGGAAAAAGACAAATGTCAAACGACGGAATTTATTGTATCACTTCCAATAAATATGATAAGGTGGAATATGATAAAGTAAGGTAAGGTAAAGTAGGATAAAGTGTCATAGACACCCTGGAACCAACCCATGTTCAAGAATTTCGAGAATGTTGAGGAAAATCCTCCATGAGTAGCTAACACGTTTTGTTTGTTTAAATGACTAGTCTCAACTGAATCGTGATATAGATCGAATGTTAGGTGTGAACAAATATGTGTCGTCTTCCTGTACTGTATTGTATTGTATTGTATTGTATTGTATTGTATTGTATTGTATTGTATTGTATTGTATTGTATTGTATTGTATTGTATTGTATTGTATTGTATTGTATTGTATTGTATTGTATTGTATTGTATTGTATTGTATTGTATTGTATTGTATTGTATTGTATTGTATTGTATTGTAGGGTGTTATACTAACCACCCCCAGTTCGTGTTTTACTAGATAGGAAGAATTGAATCTCAAGTAATAACTTAAGAATTTTGAATGAATAGTGATCATTAGCTTGACCTGCAGAGTCCACCAGAATTTCCATGCACTACAAGTTGTTATTACGTGGGCCCCCGTAATAATAAATTGTCTTGCATGGTCACCCTAGCATTCTCTCGTTCAGAGCAGGCGATCAGTCAGAGAGAGGACACTATTGTTTATATACCTTCAACTTAGAAGGAAACTTCGTGATAGTTCACGTGTCAACGTCCGTTGTTGTTACTCGCAGGACGGTACGACGTTAGATGAAATAGAAATGGAAAGAATCTGTAACAATAACAATTGAAGGGGCATCTTCAAGATGAGTACTTCATCTTCCTTGTAGGGACAAGAGTATATCCACCTTGGTTAGTATGAGTCACATGGATCTCGTCCCACTAATGGAGTTGTCGTCCAAGGTTACCACCTTCGCCTCGTCGTCATTATCATGGTCAGGCATCTCAGCATTCGCGAGAAAGCAACCATATTTTACGGAATTAAGTTTAAGATTTCACTTAGGAATCATGTTCGCCATAAGCTCCGCAATAGACATGAGGTCGATATTTTCATCGTGTGAGTAAAGAATAATAATAGAGTTTGAAGTCGAAGGTATTTTGTTCTTGGCAAAATATTTCATGCAACATATATATGAACCACCTATATATATAATCATGTAAAATCCTATCAATCAAGGATTTCTATCTTGTATAAGCTGAACTTGTAAACTGTTTATAATGCATAAACTGATAATGTAATGTATTGTAGGCACATAGTCTATTAATGTATTGTGTCTGTTTCTCATAGACTTCACCCATGGAAATGTCCTCGCTTGATTTATGTGAAATGAATTTTTGTTGTAGTGGACCTTGACAAATGTTTATGCAATGAAAACCTTTTGACCTGTCTAATTTTATTTATAATCTGTTCAACATGAACAAGAGGTTTTCGTGAGTGATCCCTAGTGATTGTAGACTTAGACTCGAAAAAGAATCCTGGTTCACTACAATCGATGCTCTGATACCAATCTGTCACACCCGCTCGTAGCGGAAGCGCGAGGTGTGATCTGATCGGTTCTCATTGCATAACAATATAAGTGAACATACTAAATGAATAAACACAAGCTCCAATGCCATTGTCATAATTGTTTCAAAAGAATGCAACATAAGTTGAATGTATTGGTTACAAACCATCAAATGAAAATAAGTTGTCATCGTTTTATACATCAAAATGTAAGTCTTAAAATGTCAAGACTTTGACCACTATATCACCGCAAAGAGGCGGTATATAACAGGCAAACCCTTCAATAGTTGGCATGGAGTATTGATACTTGTTTTCCTTGAACTGAAATCGTTGCATTGGTCCACTAATTCCCTGAAATACATGTAAGTTTGAAAACATCAACAAAAGTTGAGCGAGTTCATGCAGTTTAGTTGTATGAGATGTATCTGTAAAACGTGAGTTGTATAAAATGTATCTGTAAAATGTGAGTTGTATAAACTGTATCCATAAAATGTGAGTTGTATAAACTGTATCCATAAAATGTGAGTTGTATAAACTGTATCCATAAAATGTGAGTTGTATAAACTGTATCCATAAAATGTGAGTTGTATAAACTGTATCCATAAAATGTGAGTTGTATAAACTGTATCTGTAAGTAATGATGTAGTATGTAAAGCGTCAATGAAATCGTTGATCATTAATGTTTCGCGAGGACATTAATATGTGTGACGAATTAGGAAGCAATCCAAACCTGGACGATTTTATGTCGACTCCTATCGACTGGGACACAAACGCACTCTTCTGTATGGGTCCACGACCAAGAGTGGGGCTCGCCAAAACCCATTAGATCTAACCACTTGTACCTAGGTCCAAACTGGATTAATGGTGCTTAGATGTATAACCCTAATTCGCACATGATCTAAGGTGTTTCATTCCCTAACTTTAACATACGTTGAACATGTATTTTCCCCGATAGTTGTAAAGTTGTAAAACATTTAAATGAATAGGGGACATGAACTCACAGAATCGCGTCCGTGAATAGAAGTAATTATGATCTTGCGTGTGGTCGTCTTGAACAATGTTGCGACCTACAAATGTTCTTTATTTGTTAGACACTTCGGTCTTTATAAATGACTTGAGTATAAGTCTTGTCTCTTGAATATGTGTTAAGACCTGTATGTCTTTGTTATTCATTGAACTGTGTATTAGATGTATTAACTGATAACTGTTTAGTGTATATATTTCTCCAAATACATATTCTTGTATCTCGTGAGTTGTATCATCGGGTCTTGTCTTCTTGGTTTCGTGTCTTGTATAAGTAAATTGTATAATTGTAATGTTTATCAATTATATGTCATTGGGCTTAGCCCAAGAATTCATGTTATTGGGCCCAAATAGTGTTGGGCCTCAATAGTGTTGGGCCTAAATAGTATTGGGCCTAAATAGTGTTGGGCCTCAATAGTGTTGGGCCTAAATAGTGTTGGGCTTAAATAGTGTTGGGCTTAATGTTATTAGGCCTTGGCCCATATGTTTGTTATTGGGTTTAGCCCATGTGTTTTGATAAGCCCATTATGAAGTTAAGCCCATTTATTAAAGAATAGCCCATTTGTAAAAGATAGTCCATTTGTAAAAATTAGCCCATTAAGAAGTGTAAGCCCATTTGTATAAAATAGCCCATTAAGAAGTGTAAGCCCATTTGAAAGTATAAGTCTTTCATTTTTATAAAAACATTTTTATAAAAATTCACTAAGTATACTTTTTAGTTAATAAAAACCATAATAGTTTTTATAAGTTTCTAAATGTCCGAATTTTGTTAATGGTAACGAAATTCTTGCGTCCGCGTCGAAAGGTCGCCTAAACGTCGTAGTAAGTCCTCGGATTGACGATATGTTCATAGGTTCATCCGTCGTCCGATTTGACCATAATTTGTATCCGATGTCCGAATGATCCGCAAATTGTATTCAAGTGTGTATATATGTATTCTTGTAAGTCTTTACTTGTAAATGTGTCTTGTATTTATTTGTATCATTGTTATCAAATCCCTAATTTTTGTACATATCTAATACAAATAATAAACACATAGTACATAACTTGTTAAGATCACTAATATATATTTTCCCAAAAATATATATTTATATCTATTTTTGTTTTAGAAAGACCACTTTCTAATCTTGTAAAGACTTTGTTAAAAATGATAATTTTTCTAACATATGATTTCTAAGAAAAATTGGCCATGTAACCTTTGTATTATGTACTTTGCCATGTTTAGATAAACATATCATTTTCTTTTCAAAATCACCATCAATTTACTCATAACATCTTAACTAAAACATATGAGATTTTTATAACATAAACTTATCAAAATGATCTCCAAATCATGTAGGGTTTTGGACATGATCATAACATGTGCTAACTAGTTCAAAAACCAAGTTTACTTCTAGTTTTAACAATTTTTATAAAAATCTCATGTTGTATGTTACTTTTTATAATCTTGTAAAAGTCTTGTTTTTAAATAAAAACCTTAAATACTTTCACAAGATCAAAGGTTATGATCATCCCTTTAAACCTTTATGTTAAAAACCCTTTAACATAAACATGTATAATTGTTAGATCATATTTTTAAAACATCCTCTAACAATTTATTTATATCATAATCATCATAACAAGATCAAATATGCATATAACAAGTCCTAGATCACAATATAAACCAACATAAATATATCATGATTATTATTTTTGCTTCTTTGTATTTTTCATGTTTATTATGTATGATTATTTAGTTATTTATTAGTTATAATAACAATCATAAACATAATATAAGTATGAAAAAAATAGATCTTGAAGCTTACTTCTAGCACTTGGCTAGGGATGATCTTAGAAGATGATTAAGAACTAAGAAGATGAAGATCTTGATGGTAGAATATTCTTGAATGGATGAATATACTTCCTTTAACTTGCAAATGCTTTAGATCACTTTAAGCTCCATGAAACTCCATGTTGATCATCAAGATGTGATAAAATTTAAATGGGTTTTTATGGTGTTCTTGGTGAAATGGATGAAGATGATGAGAGCTTCTTAAGTGGGTGTAGAATAAGATGTAAAGTGGTTATAAAATGCTAGTATACTTGTGTGATTAAATGATATAATCATCCACCAACTTAACCACTTGCAACATAATAAAATATCTAGATATTTAACAAAAAAATTACGGTGTGGGACCCCTTTAAAAACGTTCACAACAATATTGGGGGGGTCTTGAATTGTTGAAATGTTATTAAGGGTTTAAAGTGTTAGAAACTTTTAGCAAAGTTTAGGTGTTTTGGTGTTTAAATGTTTCAAGTGTATAAATGTGTTAAGAAGGTGTTAAGTGACCATTACTAGTCTAATATGATCTAAATAATATTAGATGGTCACTAAAAAAAAGATCCGACATTGTTCGGATATTCGTTTCGAATTGTTTCGGTTAGACGTTGTTTGAACGCTAAGTTGTGTAACTTGTGTGAATTGATGTAGTTATTGGTTCGGATGATACCCGAAGGTATCCTCATATGAATTATATGTTTAATAACATTTTTACATGTCGTAAAAATATTAGAAAGCTGATTTCTTCAGAATTTTTGCGGAAAGTGAAATTATCGCTTTTAGTGCTTTTCGGCAGTTTTCGGGCAGTTTTTGGTGCTACCGAACATTGGTAATATATTAAACCAAACCCTTGTATTCCCATATAGGGTTTAATGTATATTTGATGTTGGACTTTCGTCTGAGTCCTAAAGATGTAATTTAGATGGTTTCGACGGATCCTGAGTTTTCGTCAGCACGCTAGTTTACTAGGTACTACTCTAGTTGTTTCGATGCATTGTTTTAAACTGTTTCAAATGTGACCAACAAAAATGAATCATGTGAATCATAAATGAATATTTCATGAGTATTCTAAGATGTATATCATGTAATCATGCAGTTTGAATATTCAAAACACATACTTGTATAATGTAAATCATTGCTTTAAATGTACGTAAATTACCAGAAAGTGGCGGTTGTCACAAATTGTGATTATTGAATGGTTGAATTTTGAGGGTTTTGAAATGTGAATTTGATTATGATAGATTATATTTTAGTTTTAAAACTTCTAGAATGATTGAATCAAATAAAAGGATTATGATTTCCTAGAAACAAAAATAACTGAGTTTTTTTTTTTTTTTTTTTTTTTCTGATCATTTTGAACATGAGCAAATAGAACGATAGCATCTTAATAAAAAAATAACTAATTACAAATGTGAAACCCAATAATTTTACGTCTGTCCCATTTGAACGGAAAAGATAAGTACAAACTAAATTTAAAAAAAAAAATGCAATATGAAAATAAGAGATAGAATAATCCATATTTTTTTTCATAAAATAAGAGATAAGGGTAAACTAAATAAAAAAGTGTCAATTTGGTAAATAATAATATTAAGTATGAAAATGTAGGAAATTACAAATGTAGACGTCTTCGATGAGTGACACGTGTCCAAAATCAAGTTTCTTTTATTATACAGTATAGTTATACTGATTGATATATTAAAACATATAAGGTATAACTTTATAAATAAAGGAAAAGTAAAATTACATTTAACTAAGGCTAAAGGGTGTGGGGGTCATGATTGGGACATGATTCGTCATGTAGGAACATGATGGAAGGTTATACCACCCCCTTCTCTAATCCACCATGGTTTGCATGGATTAAACCATGGCAACCATGGTACTCCTTTCCATTTTTCAAGTAATCATTTCCTTTTAAAATAAATAAGAGGATAGTGGTTTGGGTCATGACCACACCCTTAGGGTGGTGGTTTTGAATTGTGGATTAGAGGTGGGTGACATAGCACTAATGTGGAGGGTCATGACCACACCCTATAGCCTAAGGAGAAAGTATAATGTATATTCAAAATCAGGTACAAAATCTGTATCTATATCTTTGCTATATAAAAAAATAAGACCTCTAACAAAATCTGTATATAATAAAAATAAGACCTCTTATGTCACGTATCGTCTCCATGTCTATTCTCGCCTTTTTCCCACATATATCTAATATAGTGGGAAACCCGTACGTTGCTGCGGAGTCGATAATACGAGACGAGAATATAATTCAAACGTTAAAACAATAAAAAATTATAATATATTAGATGTGGTTCTCATTATCCGCCTATGCAAACAATCAAAATAAACAAAAGGAATTAAAGTAAAGTTCTTATCGAGGTTTCATTCTTTATATTGCAGCCAACAAGCCAAACTTTATCAATATACACTAAACCTGCTGTTGGTTTTATTATTTATATTGCAGCCAACAATTTAAAGGTTGCAGGTAAGATGCCCTCAATTTCATTTTCCTCTGGCTCATCTTCTAGATTCATGACTAATGTATAAAAGAATACACTAATAATATAAACAAGATAGAACACTACAAAGTCATGCTTTAAAGATTCCAGTTAGTTTTAAAGCATAAAAAATAGTGGTGGCTGCCGGCCAAACTTTAAATATGTGTATTTGACTATTTGTTTGTTAAGTAATTAAAAATTTAATTATTTAAACATTAGGTGAACTGTCCCAATAAAAAAAATCCAACAGCCATCCTAAGTTTATACTTTACATGGAAATAAATAGTGAACATAACATGATCAATATTCACTATTCAAACACACTCATCATCTAATTGCAGTTACCAGAATGTCTGCACACCAACAAATTGTTGAACACATCGTCCTCCTCAGCGTCAAACCCGACGTTGACTCTACCAAAGTCGAGACCATGATAAATGAAGTCAACGGATTGATTTCACTCAACTTCACACTCCATCTCAGTGTAGGAAAAATCCTCCAGTCTACCTCCACTTCACCAAACTTCAGTCACATAATCCACTGTTGTTTCAGGTCAACGGATGACTTGCAGTCGTACAACCAACATCCGGAGCACCTAAGCGTCCTCAATAATACACAACCATTACTTGATGACTTCATAGTTGTTGACTTTTTATCCAATGGTAGTTGCGATTCTCTGAAGCCAGGATCTGCGATGAGAGTTACGTTATTGAAGTTAAAGGAGGATTTGGTTGAACATGAGAAAGGTAAGTTGGTGGAAGAACTTAAAAGTCAGTTTAAAAGGACAGATGATATACGTGTTGATTACCAATGGGGAAGCGTTCTAGTCGCAGCCTCATCAAGATCATATGGCCTGTTTATGGCTGCAAGAACATGAACCCGTTCTTTGTCTTTTGCAAGGATCCTACAATGCAAACCATTTAATAAAACCGTGTGCAAGCCAAATACATTTCCAGGCAACAAAACCACATCACATTCATTGCCTAAAGCTTAACCGGTTGTCATTCATCAAAACTGAGTCAAATACATTTAAAACTCACCTTGTAACTGCTGGAAATCATGACTCAAATCAGCCCCTTCGTAGGCAGCCCCTAACAGGTCAGAATCTCAGCTTCATCTTGACTGATAATAGCCAAAAATTTGTCTCCATCTGTTAGGGATTAATCATTACACACACATGCAGCAAATTAGCTCAAGATCAACAGTTATGTGCAATTTCAAAGCAACTGTCAAATTATCCATTGGCTATTTGTCTAATTGAAATGTTTATTAATACTAAAGATAAAGATTCTTACATACGTGGACATAGAAAAAAGTGTTGGTATAGACACAGCGCCAATCATACCAAAATAGATGTTTGAATCCTGAGCTTCCATCTCCATTCTCCAGTACACTTCATATAATGGCGAACAATAATTTGAAATTAACATCAAAACGAAGCTCAAATTGATTAAAATTTCATACACAAATCAACAATAATTTGAAATTAAGCATGGCGAACACTCGAAATCACACACAAATGCACGAAACAAGTGAAATCAGTCAAATAACATCAAAATAAAGCTTATATTGATTCAAATTTCATGAACAGATCAACAGTAGTTCGAATTTGTGATTAAATGATTGATTACCGTTGACACGATACCTTTCCTCCGGGCATGATGTTGACTTGTCTTTTAGCCTCTTCTATAATCGGGAACACTTGGGGATCGGGTTTTGGCTTGCAACCTTCCTCATAAAGATAATATCCTTTTCCATTATTTTTACTTGAAAAATTAGTCTTGTGTAAGAAAAAGAGCCTTTCCTTCAAGATTATGACAAATAAACCGGTTTTTCATCTAATGATGAATTGTTCGTTATGCCGTTGAATAAAAAAGCAGCTTTATTTAACAAGTAGTGAGCGCCGGAAAAGAATGTTTAGAACCTTGCCTCGTTGTTGAAAAAAAATGCTCATTTCATCATAATATGATCTGGGTATCTCCATATTCATGTAAAGACACAAAAGCCTCATACTAAAGTCAGCAATTCTTGAAAAAAACTAACGGTTTCATCATAGTTTCATCTATGGATCATTGTATATATGCAAACGACCCACAGATGATGTGAAGAAACAAAACGCTAATGCGAAGGTCAACGGTTCTTGAGGAGGAGCTGATCATTGTATATATATATGTAAATTACCCAAGGATGATGTAAAGAAACATAACCCACAAGCTAAAGTCAACAAATCTTGAGAAAAAAAACTACTTAAATCAACTTAATTTCATCCGGGTACCAGTTGATAGTTTTTTTTAAACCGGCCCGTATGGACTCAAAACTCATTTTTGCAACTTTACCCTTGATCCATTGCACTACTTTCTGAACAAACTTGAGCTAATGATTCAACAACTCTAAGTGCACTTAATCATTTCAAGACCTGTATACAAAAATATCACAATCATATCAACATAAATATTACCTGGAAACTATAATTTTTTCAGTCGTTTTAGTTTTTTTAAGGAAATGTGATTTTGTAGAAATGTCTCGTTGGACCGTCACCGTTGCGGCCACCACCAGCTTGATAGTTTTTTTTTAAACCGACCCGTATGGACTCAAAACTCATTTTTGCAAGTTTACCCTTGTTGCTTGCCAGCGGCGGATCTAGAAAATCCGCCAAGCCGTAACGTTTTATAAATAAGCCGTAACGAAATCGAAAAAACCTCAAATTTTTCCAAAATTTACACTAATTTTTCCAAATTTTTCCGCGCCAAGCCGTAGCGGGCGTTGCCCCCCGGCCTAAGGTATATCCGCCACTGTTGCTTGCATTCTCTCAATATACGAATCCATTAAGGGATCCATTGAACCACTTTCTGAACAAACTTGAGCTGATGATTCAACAACTCCAAGTGCACTTAATCATTTCAAGACCTTTTGGGACACAAGGTACCTACATCAGTAATAAATATTAACCAATTATAATATATATGAAGAATGTATAGAAACTTATTATTAACGAAAATAAGTAACATTATCCACATCGATCAAAGCCGGTGAGCGAAGCTGTAGGCGGCTCCGGATGGTGGATTGTTCACGGCAGAGGCAGGCAAAGGCTCGTAGGTTCGCGCCCTGTCTCTTGCGTCGCAACAGGGAACAGAGCAGCAGTGGTTTGGTTGTTGTGTGTTGAACGAACCAGAAGGAATGGAGAATCCATGATTTATGAAAATTGGTAGGATGATTGGCAATCAATTTTGGTTTAATGGGCTTCATATCATAAAGGGTATAACTGACCTTAGGGGAAGATGACGAGGCGTGTATGCTTGCAATCACCCTACGTCACCAACAAGATATCAAATTAGCTGCTGTTAAGAAGATGTACAAAATGTAACAATAAGATATAGCGATGCGCTCTCATCAGCGCATCGCGCATTATGCGCGCATTTTTAAAACCAAGTTTACAATTTAACATTTCTGTCTAAATGAACATCAAACAAGCACATAACAGCACATTAACTTATAGTTTCTCATTATATAATTTCAGTGAAAACCTATAAGCATGTTCCATATCAATCAGCTATATAATTAGCAAAATCTCATGTTTTTTTTTATTTCAAAAAGTCAATTAAACATCCACTACACATTTTACTCCAAAATAAACGTCAATTTTACATTTGTATGTGTATGTATTTAATCATTTGTTCATAGGGAATATATGATACATTCAGATTCATGCTTATTGGGTAATTTTATCATATCTAAAACAACAGAGGCATTTTACCAGCACTGCCAGCAGAAATTAACAAAGATAAAATAAAATTTAAGAAATATAAGATGGTCCTAACTGTTTACCAGAAGCAAATAAGATAGCATAAAATCAATGGAAATCGCACCTCAAAAGCGAAGATGTTGAAGGAAGATTCGGCTGTGCCTGTAGAGAAACAACAAATGAAAAGAACGGGTAGGGTTTGGTGTTGTGTTGTATTGTAGCCGACAGGCCTGTAGCCTAAACTGAAATGATCTGGACCAAGCTTGTTTTGAGCCCTCAAATCATTGTAAAATATATCCTACACAACAGGGCCGGCTTTGGGCCTGTCCGGGAGGTGCCACCACACAGGGCCCAAAGTCTCGGAGGGCCCAAAATTATTTAAAAATATATAGATATTGTATATAAATTTGTTTTAGAAAAATGTAAAAAGAATGACTGTAGCTTGTTGGATGCGGCAACTCCTTACAGAACTAAGGTTTCTGGGTTCGATTCCTAATTGTTGCGTTCATTTTTTCTTTTTTGAGTTCATTCATGTTTTGTTTGGGCTGAAGGAGTATTCTGTATGGAACTTATTAATAGGGAACAGGGGGAAGGACCCATAGACCCACATGAATTTGCAAGCTTTACATGTATAAACTTTGCCTCCATTAATTTGTAATATTTTATTTCTCATTTAAACAAAAATAAACTTTACATGTTCTCTTGTTTAAATTTGTAACTTTTTTAAAATTTGTAGTTTTATTTATTTTATTAAGGTTCGTGTTGCCAAACTAATTTGGATATGTTTACACAATTCATTTTGTTGAAATGATTAAAGTGTTAGTTCTTTTTGCTTGTCTCGTGTGTGCGAAACTAATGTTAGGTGTATTAATTTATTGTGACATAAAGCTTGGATTTGTTAACGATCCTATAACTAATTGTGCTAATTGTCATACCGATTTTTAGATGATACTTGAACCCTAATTTTATTGAAACATGTGATGTGCATATTAAAATTTTGCTTGCTGATCGTGGACTTTGAGATATAAAAAATGCAGTCCGACCCTGCAACGTGTTCATTAGTCAAATACAAGTGGAAAGCCTCATGATCCGTTTAACTACATAACACATATCATTTTGCTACAATTGTTTTGTTTTATTTATTATTAGAACAACTGTAACGACAACTCTAACTCACCTCCCCTCAAACAAGTTGAGTCCACACAAACTCCTCCACTAGGGAAATAAGTGTTGCCATTCTATAAACACTCTAAAAATTGAAATCAAAGAATTAACCACCAAGTGTTTGATTTGCTGACCTGTTTGAGCACTCAACTAATCAATTTTGTACCATGGAGAGTTTAAACTTTGAAAATTAAAAAGATATGCAAGTAAATCATATAAAATGAAAAATCTATATGTATAAAGTAATAAAACAAAATGTGCCGTTAAAAAATGTGGCTTTTTTTAAATTTAAATGGTGCAACGAATAAACACAAAATAGTTTAACGATTAAAATTTAAAAGGCGTTTTAAAGGAATCAAAGCTACTTTGTAGCATCAGCTAGCTCAAGTGCAAATATAGAAATTGGCTCATCCTTGTGAACCAAAAATATTTTTGGGCCTTTTTAGAATTTTGGATTTGTAATTTTGTGGCCCAATTTGCAAATGTTTAGAAATTAAGGTTTAGACTTTGATTATTTGAATGTACGGGTATTTGCAAACATGGCCCAAATTTTTTTCTCGCACAGGGCCAAAAAATTTTTTTGGATTTTCAGGGACGGCCCTGCTACACAAACATAACAAAGATTTAGCGAATTACTTCGATAAGAAAATATCCAGACGGATCGTGCTTTTTCGATAGCTTCATGATTTCTTGAGTCTACAAAAAAAGCTCAGAAGCGTACAGACAGTAATTGAACTCATCATACTGATCCGGCACAACTTTTGCCTATCGATTATAGTAACATATAGGCTCATTCTAAATACACCCCCCCTAATTACTAATTACACCCCTCTCCCATATAAAAACATCACATCAATTAATAATTTTATTTTGTTTTTAGTCTATTTTGTCTTTTAGTTAATAACTTTTGTTAAGCTTTTAGCTTTTTTGTCTTTTAAATGTCTTTTTTTAATCTTTTATTTAGTGATTAGTTATATATTACTTATTATTATTATTATTATTATTATTATTATTATTATAACTAGTTATTATTATAACCAATTATTTATCCAATTACATTTATAGTAGTAACAGAAATTATAAAAAAATAAGTGCATTCTTACAAAATTATACCATTAAACATTTTACATACCGAGCTTTAATCTACAACATAATATGTAGCAGGTTGTGATATACAAGAATTATACATATTTTAACGTGATTCAAATATATTCCCCCAGCCAGCCACATTATTTTCTCTCATTAATGTCCATAGGATGTTTGTGGTGGCAATTGGATACTCTCCTTGCAATTCTACCATTATAAAATGGCCACCATTCACGTGTGCAATTGAAATTATTTTTTTTTCTGGGAACTGGTGAGGGCCTCTCCAAAGCGAAAAACAAGTCGAATTGTTTCTTTTTTTCTTTAGATAAAAATTGAACGATTACGTTAAACTTGTTCGCAATCAAGAATCCTGCCTCTAGCATAATCCTCCAATGTTTTTTTGGTGCAACCCCCGACCCTGACCAAGCCAAGGACGTAAACACATTTTCAAATGAGCCACAAAAAGCTTTAGTGTACTTAATTCTAAACTGAAGTAACTCTTCCAACAATGATCTTCGGATAAATAACCATTCATCTTTATTGTACCCTAGAGCAGAAGGCGTCGCACGAAATCCACAATTTCCATCACCTAACACGTTATGTATGCTTGTAACATACGCATGGATAAGGTTGTCCAAAAAGCTCGCGGCTCGCTCGGATTTAGCTCGGAAAAAGCTTGCTCGATATGGCTCGGTTTAAAAGTGATCCGAGCCGGCTCGGCTCGGTTAGAAAGTGAGCCTAGCTCGGCTCGGCTCGTAACGAATCAAATTGGCTCGGTTTGGCTCGCTTTGTAGCTCGGCTCGTCTTAGCTCGAATTATTTTACTTAAAAACCGAGTTCGTTCAAAAAAAAATTTAAAACCACTTCAAATTTTTTTTTAATAAATAACTTTTATTAAAATAAATATTTTTTAAATAATAATAATAATAATAATAAATGATTACTACTAGTAAATAATAAGAATAATTAAAAAGACAACAAAAAAACAATAAAATATTGATTTGTGATGTAATGATGTAATGTTTTTATAAGAGGTATAGTTAGTAATTAGGGGGTGTATTTAGTAGTACCCAACATATATTAAGATCCTAAAACTGATTAATCCCACAAAAAGGCACCAAAAATGCAAAAAAAGAACTTACTACCTAGTGAATCCCTAATCGGCTCGTGACAGAGGTTCCATCTGAACGACAACTGCCTCACAATTATATTGTAAATCTGAAAACGCACGGCCCTTCAATATTTTCATTCAATCAGGAATTAAAACCTACAAAATATAATGGGAGTTGAATAGAGAGAGAGAAGGAAGATGAAGTGAATGTAAATCAATGATCGTCGTTTAGGTTTTTAAGGGCAGAGAAGGAAAGAATTTTGAGCAAGTGAGTATGGGGTACAGGTGTAATTACTATGATACCCTCACACTGTCTTGAAAATTTCACCTCTTTACAAGTTTACCCTCACAAAACAAGCTTTCATTAGTTGTATACATTGCTTTAAAAGTTGGACGCCATGTAAAATTACATTTATGTACGTCACTTTTCCTTTATATAGTACTAGTGGGAAACTCGCGAGTTGCGGCGGAGTTGAAAAACGGAGTGGGAACATAAATTTTATATAAGTTGTATATATAGATAAAAGATGTAACCAGTTAAGAGATAAAAGACAACCATAGTCAACCCAATCATAAATAGAATTAAATTTCGACCTCTATGTGTACAATACAAAAGGGCAAGTAATACAACAGGAACATTGGGTGACTGGGTTAAAATTTGGGCGCTCAGCAGTAACCAATATGCTGGCTTGAGCGTCATAGGGTGTCCTCAAGGCTTCGGCCTCATGACCCGTGCTAACGGTCTATTTTGATGTTCACCAAGAACATAAGAAACGATATATCTCGATTTAGCATTATGAAATGGCCCATTCTCATACCATACAAGATTTCGATTATACAAATTCTCAAAGGAATTTTTAAAAATTTTAAAAAATTGGTTTAGAAAACAGGAGCACATGAAATATCGACTGATCGGTTCTGGATTCATGAAACTCATACTGTCTTCTTGGCCCAAATCATCACAAGAGAAAACCCCATTAGTGACATGATTACAACCTGCACAAACAGCAAGAAACGAAACAGTTAACGCGAGCCTCAGTTACTTTATGTACAAGGAAATAAGATGGGTCCCACAAAAGAAAGTAATTTATATTATTTCAAGTTAGTTAACAGTTGAAAAACAAACTTACTGATATTGCAGGAGGTACGCCAACAAGTGGATCTTGAAAGAATTTATTCGCTAGCGCAAGGGCCAACAAACTACTCTGCATACCTATATAAAATAAAGTTTTATTTTAAGGGTGAGTGTCACATTTAAATAGCGTAACGAAAATATTAGTTTTGGCCATTTTAGAGACATATCAAGGAGGAAATGGTGAACTGTTTCGCAAGAAAGTGTTCTTTGAAGAGGTTTGACTTCTGGTTCATTGCGAAAAGCAACGCCAGTAAATGCATATCCAAGTATAAACGCTGATAAATGAAATGAGGTAACAAGCAACAAAACTGATAGCCCAAAGGGCGATAAAACCGAATTTATGTTAATTGCAAGTCGAGCCGGGACACATAGAGAAGTCACTAAAACTGATAATGGCAGCAAAAAGGGTTTGATAGCACCTGATATTCTTGGCAAAAATCTGTATATAAAAAAAGAAAACACCTGTAAGACCACCCGTAGTGGGGCGGTATTTTTAAAAAAAATTGAAAAAAAAAACCGCCCCAAAACGCCCCCCCTACACCCGGCGTTATAAGGCGTTTTTTTTTGAAAAAATTGCTTGTTGGCGTTTTATTTAAAACGCTGAAGTGGTCAAATGGAAGGGGCATGTGGCCAATGGGAGTGGTCCAAGGTTTGACTAGCCAATAAGCAAGTAGTTTGTTTTTTTTTTTTTTTTTAATGATTGGAAGGGGCATTATTAGGCATTATGCCCACTACACCACTTTTGCAATAATGCCCCATGCTGACTGGGATAACACGTGTCGAATAATGCCCCATGGTGGGGGCATTATTTTGTTTAACCACTACACCCGGTCTAAGAGAAAAAAAAAAGTTGAGCTTGACTTTTAAAGTCAAACTTCTTACTTGTCAAGTACATACTTACCGATTAAGAAGCAAGCCAGCGGCAACAGGCGAAATAACAATCTGCAAAATATTGGAAACCATTCCTTTTACGTCAACAGGCAGCCTCTTTCCGATGAGCAATAGAGACAATAGTGGGGTCACGAAAACAGCAGTAGCAGTAGATATTGATGTCATAACGATGCTTAGTGGGGCCATCGTGGGGTCCGTTAGAAAAGTGGCGCAATTTGACAACTGGGCCCCGCTAACACAAGATGTTAGCATGATCCCAGCACCTGAATCAAACATTCTTGGAGTTAAAGCATACATATACTAAAACAAGAATATTAAGAATAAAAGAAAAAAAATAATATTACCTAAGGGAGTTGGAAGGCCGAACAACGTCATGGCCATTGTGCCAAACAAATAACCGAGAAATGGTTTAATAACAAATTGGCCGACATAACCGGCAATAATAGCTTTCGGTCTGTTAAACACTTCGATAAAATCTTTTTCGCTTGAACTTAACGCGACTGCGAAAATTAAGAAGCCCAAATCCGGGGCATAATACCTGAAATATTTTTATTTTTTCATATGAAACAAACAGTGGATTCATATTAAGCAAATAGTATCTTGAAAATAAGGGAATGTTAGTTAACCTGCTAGTAAACCATGTGAAAGATATCGAGTTGACTTTCTTTAAAACATCCAGAAAAGACGCCTTCTTTTCAAGTATCTGACATATCACAAGCATGAATAATACGGCAAAAACACATTCATTATATGCTTTTTAATATAAGTTATAACCATTGAACTCAGATCATTACTCGTAGGAAAAGTTATGTGAAAATGGAGTTAATATGAGGAGAAGCTACAGGCTAGGTTCAAAAATATAAACCTCATTTCCTTTTTTAACCTTCAGCCTCATTGAATGAAGAATGTAAATAAAGATTTTGGCTTATTGGATGAAAAAACTGAATAAAAATGGTCTTTCTATATTATAATCTAAAAAATCTTTGCCAAGTTCACTGTATTTTTCTGTCTTTAAACTAACTGAGGCCTTAAACATTATTAAGGAATTGCGAGTTAGACTATTTTTTTTACCAACTAAGGAAGCATTTATTCAAACAAAACATACCACCCATACTCCCATAGCAAGCTGCTTGAGGGCATCACAAGTACAGCGAGGGAACAACCCAAAAGAAGGAAAATGCACAGAACTTAATCAAAATACATCCCCTCGAACCCACACCAGCTCTCCAAATCAGATATTGCGACCCTAGACCTTTAGGCCATCCACCAGTACCATAGTTGTCGATAGCGAATAGCGACAAATAGCGACAAGGCATGGCTAGGCTACGTAGCGAATAGCGACAAATAGCGACGGCTATTTTATAAATAGCGATTACACTAGAAAAAGATTTTTGAAAAATTTTATATGTATATTACATCAAAATACCCTTGTATATATGCTATTTTACATGTATATTTAACAAAAACTAATAGTTAGCAGCAAAGGACTTATATGTTGGGTGTGTGAATGAAAGTCTCAAAAGGTGGTAAAGACTTTGTCCCACATCGGTGTGTGAACAAAGTTAGTGGTTGTTTATAAGGTAAAGTCTTTACTACTCTATTGTAGCTTTATGACATGTTTTACCACAAGTCCTACCCGCGCGCAGGGGGGTGCAAAAAATGAGTTTCCGCACTGGAATTTAATTGAACTCGTGCATGCCCGCACGTCCTGCGGACACGAATGCAGCTCCAAAAACCCCGGGCCAGCGTGTGCCAGTTTTTGCACAATTTCCTTCTGCTTTTTTAACCAGATTTATGCATTTTTTTTTTGTATCAAAGATAAAAACCCAGGCGACGTGACATTTAAAAAAAAAAAAAACCCAGCTGTCGCTAACCTCGCTAGTCATCGCCATAACCAACTTAGCGACGCTTAAAGCGCGCTATAGCGACCGCTATGGTCACTATTAACAACTATGACCAGTACGCTATTATTTGTTGTCTGTTGGCACATGTCACATGTATATGTCCTGCAAAACAGTTATTTTCATTCACGATACCTATCATTAAGTATTCGCTCGTGTCTAGAAAAAAACGGCTATCACAAATCACAATCGAACCCCTGATTCTGAAAATACTACAGCCTTTCACATATCTCAGCAACATCTCTATTCACATGCCACTGACTGTATAGCATTTGATGTTTTAGACTTTCTGTGTTAATTATTCTATTTTTTATGTGTTTTTAAAATTTCAGACTTTGTGTGTCAATTAATTTATTTTTTATCTGATATATATTTTTTATATTTATTTATTTTAACGCCTCGAGTCTCAATTCCGTTCTTTTAAACTTTGATGATTATTAAACACAGGTCTAAAATACCATTCCAAACTGACAAAATAAGAAACCGTGTGGTCCTAAATGAATAGCAAAAACTTATGGAAGGGCAAAGAAGCCTTTTTAACTTGAAATACTTCAAAAACAAGTATTTACCTGAACATTATCGTAAAGCTCAAAAAGTGGTACAGCGAGAAGTTTTAGATTTTTGGGCACTGCAAAGTACTCTCTTTCCGATAAGTGAACAACATAAAGCTTCTTGCATTCCTGAATTGAATAAAAATGCAGTGAAGTGAGCCCGTTTCATATAATAAGATCTAAACCCTATCTTTATTAAAAAGATATGTACATATTTTAACAAAAACAATGTAAAAAAAACCAAAATAATTATGGATCTGAAGACCCAACGATCATTTACCTTGGGTTTTGTGATGTGCGGAGGGCAATACGGGTACATAATAGTTTCAAAGTTTGGCCTCCACCATACAGCCATACACTCACCAATCTGCAAAATCACAAGCCGATGTTAAATGAGCGCATAATCAACGAAGATCAAAATTCTAATATACCTACACCAAACCTCAGAAGTAGACATGACCTTCCTACACCCGAATCTCCAATGAGCAGAAGCTTGAACAGGTAGTCAATGTAAACAAATTCAATACGTAAGCTTATAGAACATCAAACAGACGAATATATTATTATGAGTTCTAACGTTCAGATCTGAGATCGAACTGTCGTTTATTGACCACATAAACAACAAATTGACATGATAATCGGAAGCACCAATCGTCTTCTCTTACCGGTGCCGGAGATCGTAACATCTTCATCTCCACTTCATCGAAAGGTTATAACCGGAATTTCAAATTCAGGGTTTGATTTGGTTTGAGAAATTGAGACAACTGGAGTTCGATTATACAGGGGCAGACGAAGATTATACAGGGGAAGACGAAGTAATATCTGCACACATAGGGGTGTTTGGGATTCCTTATTGATTTCTCCTTCTCAAAAGGACTTATTAAGGGCATGTTTGGCTTAACTTATTTGTAACTTCTTCAAAAGTCCTTTTGGCAAAAAAAAAAAAAAAAAAAAAGTCAGGTAATCCTGACTTTTGCCAAAAAGGACTTTTACCCTTAAAATGGAAAGCCAAACACTTCTCAAAAGGACTTTTACCTCTTCAAAAGTCCTTTTTTCTTCAAAATAAGGAACCCCAAACACCCACTAAAAGCAAGAATTTCTTACTTATTCATTTCTCCTTCTTGAAGGTAAAAGAACACATAAAAGTCCTTTTCAAAGGTGTTTGGGATTCCTTATTAGCTGATAAGTCCTTCTCAAAATGGTGTTTGGGATTCCTTTTAACTTTTAATAAGTTAATAAGTCAAAATTTGCTCTAAAAGTCCTTTTGAGAAGGAATCCCAAACACCCACATAATGAATGAATCGATTGAACAATTGAAACATGAATCGATTAGATACCGAAGCATTCAACAGAAAGGGTGAAATCCCCCAATTAACCCTCTAGTGTCTTAGGGGCTGTTTGGCAACATCTGAATCAATGAGTGCTGAATGAATAAGAGGTCTGAATGGGTAAGAGGCTCTGAACCAATAAGTGTTGAACCACTAAAGTGCTGTTTGGCTAAACCTCTGAATGACTCTGTAAAATGACATTTTTACCCCTAATTACACACAACATCACAACATTATATCACTAAACAATTACAAACAAAAAATCCTCACATCAAACTTTCGCAATTTCACAACATCATACATAATAAACAATTGCAATAAAATCAACATACCAATATAACCAAACAATTTACAATCTGCTTCTAATCATAGATATATATTTTCACATTACCATATCACCAACTTCAAGTTGAATAATTGCACATTTTACATGATATGGCTCACAATATTACCAATTATTGTATCACCAACTTCAAATTGAATAAATGCATAGTAATCGCTACTGTGAAACAATTAAAATAACACCAATTTTCACATTCCAACACCTCAAATTTGAAAAAACAATGAAATATTAGGGCTCACAAGTCACAACAGAAACTGAACCTTATCTCTAAACATCACATACCTGAGAACACCGGCTGCGGAGGAGAGAAACGAGACGGCGACGACAGTGGAGGAAATACGAGGCAGAACACGGCTGTGGAGGAGAGACGAGGCAGAACGTCGGCGCTTAGGAGGAGGGCCGACGTGGTGGAGGAGGGCCGACGTGGTGGAGGAGAGCGATGTAGGGAGGAGGCCGGTGGATGGAGGAGGCTGTGGAGATGGAGCGTCGATGTTGAAGGAGATGAGAGTGCAGATTGGCAAGAGGTATGAATGTCAAATGTTTCATTCAGATGTGAAAAGTAGCTGAACCATTCAGAGCTGAATGGTTCCATTAAGAGGTGAAGTTTTTATGAACCAAACAGCCTAGCCTCTGACCGATTCAGAGGCTTACCTCTTAATGGAGCCATTCAAATGTAAACAAACAGCCCCTTAAACCTTTGAGTGAAGCCACTCTAAAATGGCTTAAACATCTTTGTACATGGTGCTTTATAACTTGTAAGCATGGTAAAATTACAATCTTGTATATCACTTCTCCTTTTTATAGTATTATAGATTATTACATAGATCTCTCTTTCTAATAGTAATATGTTTTTAAACTATTAAAACACATTTATATTAATTCTTATTTTAAGAAACTTTACAATCTAAATCTAATTATGTAACTTTTGTTTTTAATCAAACACTAAATGAAGTCAAATTACAATAAATAGCAATTACTATATTTTCGAAACTCAATGATATATATAACTTTTACATATTTTTTATTTTATTACAGCATTACTATACGTAAGACTGGAAGGTATGGGGGCCGGCTTGGGCCCGGCCTGGCCCGGCGCCGGACCCCCACACCACCCCCCTCTGGTCCGGCTCGTCCAAACCGGCTCCCACATGACGCATATGACAGGGCTAAATTCAAAATTCTAGCCGTTAAAAAACGGCTATATTAATTTAAAAAAAAACTTTTCCACTTTAAATAAATACCCCTTCTCTCATCCATTTTTATATCAAATTCTCAATACTTCTCCCATTCTCATCCAATTTTATAAAAAAACACTCCATCTTTTTTATAGAATCATGAATCCATTCAACCCAAACAACCCCAACCCGAACAATCCCAACTCGAACCAACCTAACTTTTTTTCGACTCCAACTTACAATCCGAATATCGATCCTTCATGGGTGTCTCCGCAATTTACGTTTTCGGGTTTCCAACAATCACCCAACGCCTTCAAACAAATGTCTCAAGTTCAACAAATGCAACATTACCAAGCACGCCAACAAATGATGCAACGCAACTCGTTTGAATCTCTAGCGCAATTCCAATCGCAACCGCTGTGACACCTGTGTCTCTACGACCAACACACAAATGCAAATGCAAATACAATGAATTCTTGTATTTCAGTCTTGGGATTTGTATAAATATGTGTATCATTTGCACATACCAATTCTTGTTCGATTTCAAGCTTTAAATCACTTTCTGGAAAGTTATACGCGAACTAATGCGTAAATGTAATCAGTTTAACGCGACAAACACTTCGGAATAGTGACATACGCTTAAAATACCTTAAATAACCTTTACATAACTTATAAATAAGTTTTGGAGGGTTTGGTGTGTCGAAAACAAGTTTATTCGATCGCAGGGACTATTTGCGTCAAACTGCAAAACTATGCCGATTTGCATAGTAATGAACATTCCAGAACTTGGTCATAAGCTAAAAATACCCTAAATATCCTTTACATATCTTAGAAATAGGCTTTGAGGGGTTCGGTATGCGAAAATATGCTTATTTGATCAACAGGGACTAAAAGCGTCAAAAAGTGCATAAGTTTGCATTTACGCGCATATCTTACGTTTTGAACATATCCGGACATCCAAAAATTTTTGTAATCATTAAAATATTTTATTTTAGTGATTGGAATGAAAAAACTTCATTCGTTTCGCAATTTGGACCGTACACGCGTTCGTTACGATTTCCGTCGTAATTAACCAAATAACGCAACCGTATGACCAAACGAACCGACATCTGAGATGTTTTTTGAGCATATTTCATGTTCCCTATACTTTAACTTCATTGTAGAGCCTTGAATGGGGTTAACGGGGCTTAAACATGTCAAAAATGCATCAAAAACTGAGTTTTGGACTTGCAGGGACTAAACTTGACAATCTGTGAAAGATGTCTAGGAGGGGCGCGTAAGACTCTATGAGAGTCTACGCGGCCCGCGAACAGACTGCCAGCACAGAAACTATGAACTTGGTCCATTTCAGCTGTTTTGATGGTTTTGATCCCTGATTTTGAATACCATTTGATGGTTTTAATGTTCCCCTAGTATTATAAACCACGGGCAACACTTGTAAGGTCTAGATTAAAGCCTGAATTACGAGAAACGATCCTAACGGTTCTTGAAAATCTATAAATACCCACTTGATTTCATTCATTTCTTCACACCATTTGCTCTAAATCTGCTCTAAGTTGAAGCCTTAGCTTCATACCTGAGTGTTTTAGATCAAATTCTTCATTTCTTAGACCTTTTGTAAGTTCCTTTCATGCTTTTATTGCTTTTCAAGCGTAAAAGTCAAACAGTGTTTGACTTTCTGCTTTGACCATGAATTGGTCAACACAAAGTTCGTTTGAACTTTGCAACGTGAGCGTAATCACGATGGTTATAGTCCCTTGTGACTATACCTACTGATTACCACGTCGATTAGTCGAAGTGACGAGTCAAAGTTTCGGTCAAAATACATGTTTATGCGTATTTTGCATCAAAGCTATTTTCGGGTATCAAAACACTTTGTTTTGATATCAAACCTGTTTTCTAACTTAGTTAAACATGTTTAACTCGTCACTTTTAGTCTAGTGCTTGTTTAGGGTCGTAAAGTCAAGCGGTCTAAACCACCGCTTAGACTTTCGAACCCGACCCGTTTGGTCGATCGATAGGATCCGACCAAGCATGTATTGTGACCATAGTTGTATAGAGAATAACTTTCTGGGGTTATACCTTATGGTCACTTAGTTTAATTAGTTGTATGATTGGTAGTTTATATGCCTTAGGTAAATGACCAAAATGCCCTTTTCATGCATAATGGGTATTTAAGCATATGTAACTTAATTTTTGTCACCTAAACTGATTATACAACATATTTAAACATGTTTAGGCATATAATACTTGTCATAGGACTAGTTAGGCGTCTCGAACGCGCATTTGCGCGAACGACGCGTTAAAGTAGCGTAAGCTACCTTAATGGGTTGTAACGGTTCGTAAGCACTTAGGATAGGTTCTGATTTAGAATGTAGGCTTCGTTAAACCATATCACATGAATTCCAATGCTCATTTGGTTTATAAGACCTCATTCTACCCAATCTTCCGATTTAGGTGCCGATTGTTTAAATAGCGATCCGATTACTAGGTACCACTTGATTCCTTGATTTCCGAGATTTCTTAGGACACTTAATCGAGGATACTTACAATTTCAAGTGAGTACATAGTCCCCTCTTTTACGTTTTCAAATGTTTTAGGGTGATACATATGTGCCGATACGCTATTTTCATTATTGTCCATGACTTAAACACTGATTTTCAATGTTTGTTAGACTATTTGTTCGTTCATATTGTTATACATTCATTAACAATGATCAAGCCGATTGGTAGTACGATATAGCGCTATAGGACTAGACACCCCATTCCTGTTGTATGGAATGTTAGAAACCAAATTTTAACCAAATAGAATTTGCCTTTGTGGTATTTCTATAGTCTAAAGTGTAGTTTGATGCACTAAGGTTTGAATGTATAGCTAAATCGCGATTTATGGTATATATCGATATACTACCAACGTGATGAACCAAAGTTTATTTTTTTAATTTAAATTTAAAAAGATTTATTTTTTACTTTTACTAATGCATTTTTTTTAAATTTAGGGAACAACCAAGCGGGTTCTAGTTTTTGGAAGGCGATAACGGAAAGATTTAACGGGATTATGGAGCAAGGCCCGATGCGTGATATCGATTCCGTCTCGGGCAAGTGGCGTAAAATGAGCAAGACCATCAACACCTTTAGCGGGTACTATAACCAAATTTACACTAATCCGCCTAGTGGGAGTAACGACGAGGACATTCTCAACCTTGCTTTGGCTAAATGGGACTCCAAAAATTCAACGCCTTTCCAACACCTCCGAGCATGGAACGTTCTAAAGAAAGAAACCAAATGGAAGCCGGTTCCAAATGAGGTCGCAACCGCCAAACGGAGTAAAACTTCCGAGTCCAGAAGTTATAGTGCGGGAGGCTCCACCGCACGTTGTCAAATCGACATAAACGACGACCCGGAATATGACGAGGATGTGTTCCCCGTTCACGAGTCGGAACGTCCCCCCGGAAGGGACAAATCAAAAAAAGAGGCGGCCGGAAAGCGAAAAGGGGGCGGCTCGAGCCAAACAACTTCCGGGGTGGGTTCGAAAATGGACGAGTTGATATCCGAATTCCGTTCGTTCAACGAGCTTGCGGCCGAAAAATATAGTTACAAGAAAACCTTGTCGGCCGACTATGCTCGAGCAGAGGATTTTAGGATTATGAGGTTGGATCTCGACTCGGTTCCGGAGGATGAACGCGAGGTTTACCGGAGAATGAAAGAGGAGGTTAAGAAAAAATGGACGTCGTAGGTTGTTTACTTTTTTAATCGTATCGTTATTTTTTTCGCTTTTATGTTTTCCTTTTCTAGGATTAGTAATTTTAATTTTTAGGAAATGTAATTTTTTTTAATGTTATGAAATGAATTTAATTATGTTGTTTTATGTTTTAATTTTATTTAATTTTTATGAAGTTAACAAAAAAAAAAGTTAGAAAATTATAAAATAATTAGGTGGGGTAGACCTATCCTCCATGGGATGGTGATGTGGCGCCTACGTGGCGGCCCATCCTCATGGGGATGGGGCTCTCCATACCCTTTAGTCAAATACATTTTTCCACCTATAAAATGTGTACGTAAATACAATGTTTTGAAAACCGGATCGGGCCTGCCGGTCGGACCGGTCCGGCCGGGAACCGGGACTTCATCCGGGCTGGTTCATGCCATCAAACCGGACCAACTTCATCCGGACCGGTCCGGCCGGGAACCGGGACTTCATCCGGGTCGGGCCGGCGGGTCGCATAGGGTCGGGCCAGTCATGGTTTTTTTTTTAATTAAATATGGAATAAATCACTTCAAAACCTAATCTAAAAAACTCAAAACAAGATTTGACACAATGTTTGATAGTTAGTTGCAAGATTTGATACTTTTAAATGTTTTTGGATGACTAATGGTTGTGTTTTTAGTTCCTTAACTATTTGGAATTTTATCTATTTTTTCTATGTTTTATATATATTTTTATATAATTTATGACGTAATCCGGTTCTTAAATCCGGTCGAACCGGTCGGACCGGTCAGACCTTTGACCCCGTAAGGTGACCGGGTCGACCTCCGGTCCGGTTCTGAAAACATTGCATAAATATTTAAAATTTTATGTATTGATATTTTTTACATGTTCAGTACTCGGAATTCTAACCTATTAATTCACAAATTTATATTAATTCTTATTTTAAGAAACTTTACAATCTAAATCTAACAAATAAAAGCTACAAAACAGGTGTCAAACTCTTCCATAACGTGGCAGACCAGAGGACACCAATAGAGTGAAGTAGAAACAGAGGTCGGTGAATCACCTACCTTCCACTATTCATTCTAGTTGGTTAATTAATAGATATAAATAGATACAAATTGTGTAACTTTTGTTTTTAGTCAAACACTAAATGAAGTCAAATTACAATAAATAGCAATTAATGTATTTTCAAAACATATATCACTTTTACATATTTTTTTATTTTATTACAACACTAGTCTAAGATCCCACGAGTTTCGCGGGTGACTTAACACAAACATATAATAACTACTGGCATTGAAGCCCATGTAGATCATCATCTTTGTTCTAGGCCTTTCCAAACTTAGGCTTCACGTCTAAGGGTTAAAACAGGCCCCAAACAGACAATACACGACCCTAACCGGTACAAACCCAAAACCGAACAGAGTGATCACTTCCCTCTCCAAAAACATGTTACATACCAGCGAACCTTTAATAGATCAACCAAAGGTCATGGTTTTCATCTTTTGATTGACATCAAGTTTATATAAACTTCAATATCTAAATTCTTATTTAAATTCATATTAATATAACCAGGGATGATATCCTTGAAAACAGTTAAATTCAAGGAAAGAAAATAGATGTCAAAACTATATATCATGGTGTTGTTCTTGTAACGACAAACAATATATAGTTAAATAACATAAATGTATGAAAATAGTATTTGCATGATTAAATATATATCATGGTGCTGTTCTCGTAAAGACAAACATTTAGCTATTTTCAAGTAATCTGCTCTAAAGTTCCAAAACCATATTTTGAAGTAATCTGCTCTAAAGTTTCATGCTGACTATATCGATGAGTGGCACCTTCTCCACCTCGTGTTAATATAATAATACTTGGTTAGCTTTATCCTACAATAATACAAAACAAAGAAAACAACACAATTATCATAAAGGTCTAAATCTAAAATATGTGGTAGTTACTTTACATTTGTTTGATTGGGCAATTGCTTTATTATTTATGGATGTTTCAAATCTTTATTGGGTATGCCTAAAAGGTTTTATACACGCTAAAACACAAAGGAATATATTAGAGTACAACAACAAATTGAAATACATGAATATGCAACGATCACAACTCGTTGAAATCTCTTCATAAACCACATTAGTTGTTTTATCTGCAGGTTTGCCATTGTTGTCAAGTATTAGTAGTTTGCTCCATCTCGTGTTTTTATCCTTGATAAAGCACATACAATTGACCATGAGAGAAGATGGGTTGCTATATCGGTCCCAATTACAGATTGTAAAACAACATCCTATAACAAAACAAACATACTACATACAAAGAAATCGAATCTTCGCGAAATCAAATCTTCACAATTCATTCCATGTCACCCATGTGCCTTTCACCATATATGTTTTACTCATTCAAACAATTCTTCATTTATCTCTTTCACTACTTTATAAATCGAAGTGTTTCTTTCATTAAAAGACTTTCCGGTTTCTCGACAAAATAAAAAACTTAAAGAGAACCTTTCGGCAACCATAAAAAACAACACCAACTTAAACTTGCAACATATTATATTTTAATTGATCATCAAAGAAAAAGGACATCTTGGTATCCATGGAATCAATTCTTTATGTTAACCAAGATCCGAGTTTTAAAAGCTATACTTTATGTCCTAACGAAGTCGGGTTCCCGGGTGGTATATTCACTCCACTTTAACTTTGCACCCACTGATGATGTGAAAGAGAAGAAGATTAAAATTATATTTACCATTTTACCGTTTATTTTTTTACCTAAAAATTTTATGCATTATAATCGAGTTTGAATTTTATTTATATTATTGACTCGTTCTAGGGTATACATAAACCGAAATAACCTAATAGGACCGCCCATGGCACAACACCATAGTCCAAACTATGCCAGAGAGCTAAGAAATATTTAAATATTGAAGAAAGAAATTATAACCAATATAATAACAGAAGCATTGAGCCTCAAATAGCACACCAAGTACCTAAATTCATAACCAATATAACAATAACTATCTTTAAACCTTAAAATTAAGTTAAAACGATGTAGTAGATACAGAAGTAAGTATCAAGCAGTGACTAAAGAAGCATATAATCGGATGCATCATAGAATGTTTGGAAGTCATACATATATCTTTAATATACAAAAATGCTAATAAAAAAGAAAGTTATAGAAGTTGTACCACTCCAACAAAAATTAAGAATGCATAGATGTAACCAATCTGAGCTGGACCACCTTCTTGCATAGCCAAAAAAGTATAATTAATTAGAACATAAATTTAGGGAGATAGTTACATATAAGAAATGAAACTACAGAAACTAATAATTTGGGTACAGAGATTAAAAATATAAGTTATCTAACTCACCAATAACAATTGGTTCAGAATCAGTGGCCCAACAAATTGAGAAAGATCATTGCCGATCTACAAATGAGCAAAGGAAGAACAATATTATTACCTTTATCTTATCTAATGTTCATTGCTTGGTTCAGTAATAAGGAATACATATATGACATATTGAGTTTCAAAAATGTCCATATATTACAGAGTGAGTAACTCATCAGAAAGTCAAAATTCATGATATATTCATCATACTTTTTCAAAACTATGCAAAAATCAATGAACTCAGAACTGAAATATTCATAGGGTACCTTCCAAAAGCCTCTCCACCAAAACCTGTAATCAAACAAACATGACATATTCAGACTTTCTCATTCTTAGTGAAAATATTTGTAACGGCCAACAAAGCTTTGTAACATAAAGTCTTTGGACAAACCTTCCTCCAAGACTACGATGTAAGGCCCTTAAAAGCCATGGTTTAGGTTTAGGGACCTCGTCTGCTCAGCATGATTGAAATCTAAAGTGCAAAAATGTAAATTTATCATTAAGAAGAAAATAGCCCAACAAACATTCAAAGTCCATCAGTTTAAAATATATGTAAGCAAAAAACAATAAAATACTTGTTTAGTGTTTTTGTTTAGCCCCAGGTGTCCAGTTTCCATATATCCTTTTCTGTAAGAGGTCTTTTGTATCCCAAAGACATCAGCGGATCCATCCAAGAAAAGAAGATGCCTGTACATAAGTATGAAAATATATCATAAACAGATGCAATAAAGCATGTCATGAAAAGGTGACAATGAACTAATTTAGACACTCGTTTGTTAACGTCACGTGGTTCGTGATGCTAGTGCGTGAACCAGTTACTCCACAGACGGATATTCTATTCAAGATTACCGCATTTACTTCAGCAAGGTCACCAACCAATGTTGAAGTTGCACGTGCATTGATGTAGTTAACTAAATGAATATAAGCTTAAGAGATGAGCATGATTGTTAAACTAAAATGTTGAAAGATTCTATATATCACCAGAAGCAAACAAAAGCATGTTGTACGTATGGTGAAACAATAAAAGGTCATGAACATACAGTTGTTGATGCAACGATAGTAACCAAACAATAATTACCAATTTGATTAAAAAAAACTTCTACATGAAACAGTATCGCATCCTTTCAATACTAACAACTTTCCATTTAATCTCTTACTTTCAAGACTATTCGAATAATCTCTATCTAGGAAGGATATTGGTCCATAAACGAATATGAATTCCAACTGTTGATGTAAAACAATTGATAATCCATAACAAAATTACCCTCATTCCTTCCCACAAAACCAAACTGATCTCATTTTTGTAATTTATAGACAATAAATCCCCAAAAAAACAAATAACTAAAAGCAATATTGTATTCAAATGCCACTGACCTGCATCCCCGTTCATATGCCACCTTCACAGCTACGGCGATGATTTTTTTTCTGGTCAGGTCTGTACAGCCACATGGCAGCTGTCTCTGCCGCTTGCGGCAGAACCCTAGACGCCGTCACCACCAGATCCGCTGGTTCCGGTATACCTCCGAACATGGGTGTAATCACCGTGAGTCTAACAAAAAAACATAAAAAGTAAGGCTGCACAGCAGAGGATGAAACATCAGGCCTGACTTGAGTCGCAGTTCCACCAGAAGCCTCTTCCAACACCTGTTCATCCAGCACCATTTGGATATATTTACTCTATGCTTTTCTGGTGCAGCCCGAATTAAAAAGTAAAAACCTTTTTTGTAATAACTCATTAAAGAAGTTAATTCAAGAGTTCATTCTTCAATTATATTATAAATACATATCTTCCAAGATTATTTTTATATTTTAGAACACAATTCTTTATTGCAATTGATTAACCACCGCCTTTCAAAGAGATCGACTTGACGTATAATTGAATAAACGAAGCTATAAAGTGGGAACCAAACCTAATATACTTGCATACAGTGAAAGAGTCATTGATGGGATGTACATGACTTGGAATAATAGGCAACTGCAAATGAAACTTGCATACTTAGCACAAAACCGACAAACAGGTTGATAGCAGGTTAATACGTGTATATGTCAAAAGGTGGAACTTTAATATTGATCAAAACGGACCTGTTTGATCTGAATCACTTCTTGTCCAATTTATATTATAGATAATTAGTTTCTTAAACCTTATTACATTTAATATGCTTAGCATAAGAAATACCTGTGTTTTTATGCTTATCCAAAACATTTACAACAACATTAGAGGTACCACCTTCTTTCAGACTTGTACCATTCGCAGCAGCAGTAGGATTTGAGGCAGTAGGGTTTGTGTTCTTTGCACTGCTCAATCAGGTGAACCAGACCTAATAACCACATTCAACGCCCCATTAACAGGCTGCACCACAGAGGACGAAACATCAGACCTGACTTGAGTCGCAGTTCCACCAGAAGCCTGTTCCAACACCTGTTCTACGTATAAATGAATTAGAATTTAGGTTAAGCCGTTTCAGATATCTAGTATATGATTTCTTCAGTTTCCTGTCCAGCCCGTTGTATGTCACCTGTCAAGTTCAATGTGAACGCCAAGTGTCACAGATACTATAGGCCTCGTTTATCACTCAAAGCATAGATCCCCTCAATTATCACAATCCGGGAGCTTAGGACAACAAATGTCTTGAACAAATGAAGCTCGAAAAACAATTTTTAATGTTTTAAAAAAAGAAATATAAATTTCTTTCAGAAAAAAATCATGAAATAATAACCAAGCTTCGATAATAGTCGCCCATACTTTTTCTAACTATAAATCGTAAACTTGAAGTAAACGACAATCGATCTTAAAAGGTTAAAGATGAACTATTGACTTAATATAAACTCCTAATGCACATGGTGATGTCATACATTGTCTGATGAAAGAACTGGTAAGAAGATGAACAAATCAAGCAGGTATGAGTTCACACAGGTCAGGTATAATTGAGCTAAATAAAACCTGTCCATTTTTTTGTTTTTTTAGTTATTGTGTACTGTTATAATCACAAAAACAAAATTGTTACAACAATAATATAATATTCTAACGATTATAGACACAATACTGTTTCAATTAACAATCTGAATCTTTGATAAACACAGTTTAAAAAGTTATATGTATTAGAAACAAATTTGTGAAGACTTTCAACATATTTAGCGCACCTTGTTCAGATTTTCGCTTCTTCCTCAACCGGGAGTCCGAGACCGAGGAAGCCGCTGCCGAACGCCACTGCCGCAAACTCCGTCTCTTCATCGAGCCACAACTCCATGCACTACAACGCAACAAAGCCAGCTCCCAAGACCATAAATCAAATTAACATTTTCAAACATTCAATTTTCAGAATTCCTCATGAATTCCGCCCAAATTCAAAACCATAGATCAAAATCTAAACCTAAAAACAATCTAACCGAATGAGATTTATTAAAATCAAAGATCTGCATTCAAACAGAAAAAACAACGACTAATTACACATCAAATATGATAAAAAAATTATTAATCATCGTGTTCTTTATAACCAAAAAAGAATCTAAGAACAAAAAAGCCTAAATTTAAAAACTGATTACAAACCTGATTACAACTTACGAACAGTCGATTGTAAGCTGATAACACTGAGAACTTTTGGTGATGTATGATCAGTTAATTGATTGATCAATAGTCCTTTGCAACACCACAATATGCCACAGATCTTCAATATTTGAAGAACGATTGTCTTTGAAGCAATAAACAGATCTTGCTTGTGATGTGGCTGGAAGAGTTCTAGGGTTTATTTCCAAGGATTAGGGAAACACAAATAGAAAATCTATTAGAAAAATGTATCCGCCTAAATATGAAGCAAAAAACGCCGTAAATGCAGTATATTAGGGTTTGTGAATTGTGAATACGAAGATAGCGTGTTTTTGTTTTAGCGCTCAAATTGACTCAGAAATAGAATAATAGGATAACAACAATGATATAATTGGGGCGAATAATGATATCTCTATATGGTCTATAAATAATAATGTTACACAAACAAAATGAGTGGAAGAAGCTGTTTGGAAACAAAATGTTTGTGAATCCCCCATGAAAATGTTACATAAGCAGTTTTTCTTTGCTTCAATAACAAACAGTTGTTCATGAAAATTATTAGAGTACAGACCACAAATCATAAAGAAACACACCTTATTCATATAAATAGTTTAACCTTGACTTGTACATTGGAAACAATAAGCAACATAAACCTAATAAGAACAAATATAATCACACCAGTAAACATAGATGAAAATATCTAAATCGAATCACAACACCAGTAATCTAAAATTGCGGTGGAAACATGAGAATATGGAATTTCAATCGAAATAATAAAATGTATTCATTTAACTGAAACCCTATATCTGAAAGGATATTACAATTAAAAAAAAAAACCACAGTGAATACAAATCGTACCTATGATCTGAAAAACGAATAACGAACATGAAAAATTCTGAGTGTACCTTTTTCTTGAATGATAAGAAGAGTCCGCGGGGGAATTGAAACCGACAAAAGGAAAGAAGTAGATGAAGAGAATGTTGATTGTCATCAAAGATGGACCTCTAAATCAGCGATTTGAATATTGCCAAGGAAAACGGCTCAACCATTTAGGGTTTGAAGAGAGAAATTGGAAACTAATTTGTCGTCATCATCCTCATCACATTGCCATCCTCAACTTGTGATAAATGATTTGTCATTGATGGGTATAAATTTAACTTCATGATTAGGGTATAACTTGTGATAAATGATTTGTCATTTATTCAATAACGAATGATTACAACTATTAACTTCCTTATGCAAAGTTGTCTTTCAACTTGGCGATTGTGTCTAATTTAACAGTTTTCATTCCAAAAATTTTCTTTATATTATTTAGTTATTTTTGTCTTTCAACTTGGCGATTGTTTTTTCATTAGTTTTTCATATGCTCCTTTTATCTTTTTCCAAACTTTATATATTATATTACTTAAAAGTTTATCCATCTTCGTTTTTGCAAACAACATTTCAACCGAATAACTCCGTATTTGAATAACATGTATAAGTTGTTACTTGTGTTATTAATAACTTTTTTACTTAGAATTGTTTTTTTTTAACTTGAAGTATTAATAGATATTATTCATGTTTATTATTTATTAAAAAAATAAAATATTAACGGAATATTATAAAGTTGTTTGTTTGATGAAATTAATAAATACGAAGAATTGTAAAATTGTATTTGTTATTTGGTATCAATCAATCTTCGTCATAATAACATTACCGACGTTCTAAATTATTACATAATAATCTTTGAAATGTAAAGAGCTACTAGGTGGTTGTATGAATTCTAATACACTTTATTGTTTTGAATTCTTATAAAATACAATGAAATGTCAAAAAGACTAAAGGAACAAATTTGTTGTTCTTCTAAAAAACCTATTAAGGCCGATACATCAAATTGTAAGTTTTTTTTATCATCCAAATGTTTTGTTTGTAAAATATAATGTAACACAAGTAAAATAACAAAAATACAACATATGATTACCTCTTTTGTAGTTGATAACAAGATATCATCCTTATCATTTAAAACGAGGCCTATAGTTCGAAAGGCTTTAACTCACCTTGAACATAATCATCAGAAGATGGATGTGGTGCCATCGAATGTGGGAAGAAGAGTGGCGATTTCTTGATTTCGGAGTAAATAGGGTAGGCGATTAAGGAATTAGGGTTTTTTAGATGTTTTATATAACCGGGTCACAATCCGGATCCCGTGTTAACCAGTTAACAAATAACATTTACCCATTTATTTTCCCGCCAAAAAGCAATCCAAGATGCCTTAATAATGCGTCTTCTTCCCACATTCGACGGCACCACATCCATCTTCTGATGATTATGTTCAAGGTGAGTTAAAGCCTTTCGATTTTATCTCTGATTTGTTATATTTTATTATTGATAAAATATAGGGTTTAGAATGTTCATCACTTTGACAGATTGCTCTCTCTCTACTCGAATTGTTCTTCTTTGTTGATTCAATCCAGTCTCCTTCCTTCAAAAGGTTTGATCTTTTTTTATGTTTATATCAATATTATTGCGATTAGGGTTTCCTCTTCGTTGTTTATCTGTTACATTAATGCCCTCAAAAATTCTAACGGTGATGGAAGATTCGGGTTGTCAAAGAAAGCATACGGGATCCATGGTGGTTCATCGCCACAACATCGATTCAAAAGATCAAGGTATGATTTCCCTTTTATGGTGTTTCGTAATCTCAGTTCTTCGTGCTTAGTTGTGTGTGAGAGTCTAATTTGTTTTTCAACGGTTCCAAGTGTTCATCTTTTGGTAATCTGGTTTGTTTATGAGTTTTTATTGTTATTGAAGAATTTATAATTGATTTTCTCGTGGATTTTGCATATGGATTTTTTTTAAACAATTTTGGATTGGATTTAATAATTTTTTTGTTATAGCTAATTAGATTAACTAAAAGGACTCTGAATTTGTTTTTTAGATAAAGGAGATTCAAGGATTCAGTCCATGTAATATGTAATGGTATGTGCGTTTTTCTTTATTTTTTTAACGATTATGATCTGAATGATCAAACGTTTTTCCATGAGTTATCTGATGGAAAAAAAAATATGTGGCGTTATTATCAATAGCTTCAGTTGAATAAGATGTACATATCAGTAAAAAACGGGTTGCTGATGTTCTTCAAACCGAGCAGAATGGGATGATTCATAAAGATTACATCATGTGAGTGAAGTTATTTTTGTCTTTCAACTTGGCGATTGTGTCTAATTTAACAGTTTTCATTCCAAAATTTTAACTTCCTTATGCATGTCCTTCTATTGTACGTATGATGACGACAAATGATTTGTCATCATTCGTTATTGAATAATCCAAGTATGTTCATTTCTTTCAACAGAACTCTTTACCTGCACGGTGTTCGAATCCAACACAACTGTTTCAAGATTCTGAGTAACTCCTTCAGTTTCTTGAAAAAACCTAGGAGTTACAATTGGAGCTACATCTGTCCTCGGGTCTTCACTTCCAGTTATATTTACCGGTTTTGCTTCTTCCAGCGGTCTATTAGGGTTTCTCAAATAGACGCCGTGAGATGAATGTTAAGAAACAAAGAATAAGAAACACTTTTTAATAAATAAAATCAATGGCAACCAAAAATCAAAATATAAACTAAAATGCAGACCTGTCAACTGAACTGGCTCGGCATCAATTTGTCGGAACCCTAGCCTTTGTTGCTTGGAATTGGCGGCTAGGGCATTTTGTCCCGGTTTCCAGATCTGTAACAAAAAACCTCATCAAGAACAAAAGCGAAGATGAACAAAAGAAGATTTAACAGTTTGATAAAAGAATTAATAAATGATTAAGGAAGATGAACATAAAGGTAGGAGTTTGTAATCATTCGTTCTTTGATAAAAGAAATTTCATTTAGGACACATGGCAGTCTCTCAGCCACTCTCTAATTATGTTCCTGCCTAAATCATAATCAACTTCTATTCCACAAAATCTGCCAAAAATCTCTCATTGTTCACCCCTCTTTCATAAACCCTACCCTTCCCCTTTAACCCTTTTTTCACCAAACCTCTAGATCTACTTCATATCTTCCGATTTCATCTACCCTTCACCTTCAACCCCTTTTTTTCACCAAACCTCTAGATCTACTTCATATCTTCCGATTTCATATAGAAGGCAAGATTTGTGGCAGTGAAACTTAATCACGGTAATATTACTCTGATTTGGTTATTTTGTAGTTCCCAACATTATCGCTTATTATTGTTTCCTTTGTTAAACTTAATCTTATGTCTTTTTTGCAAACATCTATGCATTTATCAATACATTCTGGTGTAGATCTTCAAGATAATAGTTTTTTTCTTTGACTGTCTTGATTTTGTTATAAGCACTTCTTATTCGCAGGGCCGGCTGATGGGTAAAAAATTTTGAAGCAGCTTTGTGATGTAATTGGATGCGTGGATTTTTGCGAGTGATAGGGTTTTGTTATTCTTCACAGGTAATTAAATTTTGAGATATTCTTTTATATGGACTTAATCCTCATTTTTTTGTTTTGTAGATTTTGTTTTTGTAATTTCAATTGTTTGTTGTGGATTTCCTGTACATTCCATTTGTAGGTTGATGAATTTGTAGTTATGTATTATAATAACAGTGAGCAGTGTCTCAAATATTTGGTATCATAAATTTGTCAACTCTAAAACAATCACTCTTCAATGTGTTGTGTCTTATGATTTTAGTTGTTAACATTGTGACTTCTTTATTTAGTTATTTATATTGATTATTGATGCTTCGATAGTTCTATATATACACACAATTAAATCTCATTTTTAATCAAATTTTATGAACTGAGTCATTTGAAAGGTCTAAAAAGTAAGCTTTGAGGGCCACACTTTTAGAGTTCGCTTGGCCACCAAAATGCTTGAGCCGACCATACTTATTGGTTCCTTTGTTAGAGTAAACACTTTAATTATTTTTTTCTGAATATCTCGACATGCATCATCATATTCTATAGGCGATCTTCATAAAGGTAGGAGTTTGTAATCATTCGTTATTGAATAAATGATTTGTAAAAGAAACTTCATACCCATCTGAATGATTTTTTTCTGAACATTCCAAAATTTCAGTCATCATCTGTCACACCCTGGCTTTGCGGAAGCGTGGTTAATTTGGTGTGACTTCTTAATACCATAGCTTAACCATAACAAGTTATATGAATTTAAAAACCATGCAAGATCATCCATTAAATTAAGTTTGAAAAGTAAAATACCATAACATTGTCTCAACGGAAACACATTCTAACAACATAAGCAGTGTTCAACAGACACAAACATCAACATGACATAAACACAGTTTAAGAACTGTGACTCGTCCAGGAAAAAGTCACATCCCTTAAACTTGGATGACCTCGTAACTAGTGCAGCGGGAAAACGTGCCATACCGTGCCAGATCCTTTAGTTCCCTGAAATACATGTAAGTTGAAAAATCAACAATAATGTTGAGCGAGTTCATGTGTAAGTGAGTATGTAAAACCTTTGTATGTATAAAAATCCTGGTATGTAGCAATAAGGAAAAAGAGATCACCATTGGGTTGCAAAGCCAATGATATGTTGTGAAGTGCAAGTAGGAAGACTCAAACCTAGCGTATTTGGCGATGGGTACAAAGTCACCACCTGGTCCATTAGGCGGGCTCAGGGGTTGGGCTCGCTACACCCAGATAGATCTACCGCTTACGTCCCTCGGTTCCTACAATGAGGATTAATGGTCTCCAGTTCTCGCCTACCCACTCACATGATCTAAGTAGTAACCCTCCTTACGCTAACCATACCATATAAAAAGTATTCGTAATCATAGTAACATGTATTTCACCCCCGCAGTATAAAAACTGAAAACAGTTAAGAGAAAAGGGGGACATGAACTCACAGTGGTGCGTCTCTACCAAGTATACCTCCAAATCAAGCAGCTGTGTGACGACCTACACGTACTAACTCTATTAGACGGACGGCCGTGCCTTAGCTTTAAGGTTTAAGTTTTCGGGAAATAGTTAGACAACTATTTCGTGTTTACATTCTGTATACTTGGTAATCATTTTCCTTCCCAAGGATGGGGGATTTAATACATGTGCGTTCGTATAACTTCGGAATATATTATTAAGTCTCACTTAAAAAAATATATTTTATTTCATTTGTCTAAAATACTTTACTTCCAAAATATAAATACTTTTCCCAAAAATATTATATTTTATTCCATATAATTTTCCAAAATAATATCCTTGTCAAAATACGCACTTATGAGGATTTTCTGAAAATACGTAAGTTACGGATAAAGATTGGGTGGTAATAATAATACCGTTGTAACTTAATATTTATTGTGAAGGCGTTAGAATTATTTTGGAGTCGTTATATTTAGTAATATTATTTTTACCCTAAAAATAATATTTACGTAGTTCACAAAATAGTCATAAAAATTTACACATGTTGTTATGAAAATATATATTCTAAATATATATTTTAGCAAGTTTTATTTGTGAAAATCCCACCTCCGACACTTGGGAATTTTGTCATAAAAATTCATGGCGAAGTTTGTTTGGAAAAACAAGTCGAAAATATATTCATAACACTTGTCGTAAAAATATTTTCCAAGTGTTATATCTCTGGAAAAATTTCGCCAGAGTTTCCTCTGTAACGGGAGGTGGCCACGCTTTCTAGCGTATCATTTTCTTTTAAAAAAATTTCAATTCAACAATGTTCCCAACATCAATCAACAAAGTTTCATCATCAAAATAGTCAAAATAAATATAAATCGCAAAACACACGAACTTGTGGTTTGTGTAAAATTTGTAGTAACTTTCCTCATATTTTTAGTAGATCTTTTATAAATAAACTTGGTTTCTTTGAGAACCTTGTTTTTAAAGAAGACACGTCTTTACAACTTTTTGTCAAAAATTACAACAATAATTCTTTGTTAAAACTCTTTGTTACACAAGTGTCTACACACTTGTGTGTTCACAAAAATCACCTTTGTTTAGGAAGGATCCGGCTTTAAAAATATGATTTCTTTTGACACTTGGTCCTTTGAAAATACCACTTGTAGATCCGTAAATCTACTAGTTTAGAACCCCATTTTATAAGAAAAATTGTTTTTACACAAGTTCATGGTTATAAGTAGTAGTGTTCTCCATCTAACCACTTTTCACACTTTAATATACACTAGGTCATGTTCCATGAACATGACTTAGTCGGGTTAGATGACGATCCGAACTAACACTAGCATAAAACAACACTAATTAATCATAACAAACTAGTTTTATAAGTTTTACACCAATATTTACTTATTAACCACCAAGTTCATCACCTTTAGTAGACTTTTAATTTTTTTTCATACATGTTCATAAATTTCAACCGTCAAAATTCTTATTAACCACTTTAGAATAGATCAAAAAGGCGTTTAGAGTCACTTACTACTAGCTCGAGGCTAGGGAAGAAACTAGTCGAAAACGAGTGGTTAAAAGCGTTGGGGTGAGGTCCTTGACGATCCGCAAGCACCGGGTCTCCTCGTATGCGATCCTTCACCCTTGGTTGTATATTAAATTGGAAGATGGAAATTAAAAAAAATAATGGTGGGTGTTGAGTGCTCTCGGCCGAGAGTGATGAGAGGAGAAAGAGATGTGAATTTTTGGTTAAGTGTTGTTTGTGAAGTGTTAAGAATCCATGAGGCATATTTATAAACCATTCAACATGATTATCCATAGGGTTATGTGTTTACTAGATATGAAACAAGGAGCAATAAAATAATCAAAATAATGTTGAACGTGTCCCACATATGGAACCAAAATCGTTTGGGGGGGGGGGGTATAATATGGTTAGATCTTAAACACTTGGTTAGATAACTAGTTAGTTAGTTAGAGGTTTTTTTTTTTTTTTTTTTTTTTTTTTTTTTTTTTTTAAATTAGTTACTAGTGTGCTGTAAATTGTAAGGGGTGTTAGGGTACTCGGGGACCCTAACTGGCTCAGAAAAAGAAAAACAATGTTGATGTCAATATTTTTATGTCCCGGGTTAAGTCTGGTTGTACGGTAGGATATTACTCTGTTAAAGCGCTAAATAAGTATTTAAAGTGTCGTTACTATTATATTTTTCTTTTTTTGTGACACAATTTATTCCTCCAAAGTGTCGGGAATATTTTCCTCATGTTTTGGCACTTTATTAGTTAGCTAAAAGCTGGATTGTTTATTAAAGTGCTGAGTTTTTGTGCTTAGAGCACGTTTTAGGCACATCCAGTCATTGTAACTTATTCCTAGAGACACAGTTCTACAACCCTTGTATCCCTACACTCACCACTAGTGTAGTAAAACATTTCTGGCTCATACAGGCCTTAGAGGCAGTGTCTGCCTGATGCTGGCTTTATCAGCATGTTCAATGGGTTATCCGTTTATAGTGCTACTGTGCTTTTTGTGCATCATGTTTGTCACTAAGGTTCAGCATGTAAATAATGTAGTGACGGTAAGTAAAGTATGATGCAGGTATATGCATGTATCAGAAATCAAGTAGCAGTTCATCAGTAATTTCAAACAAGCACAGTAATTAAGCAGTAATTAATTGTTAATTAAGTCGTACGGATACCTGGTTTAGTGAGGGTTGTCACATTCTCCCCCCATTAGAAAAATTTCGTCCCGAAATTTTAAGTTCTGCTTGTAGATGCAGGGTTCTTAGTAAATAAGTGGGGGTATTTCTCTTTCATCCGGTCCTCACGTTCCCAGGTGTATTCAGGACCATGTCTGGCATTCCAACGAACTTTGACGAGCTTGACACTGCTCCGGCGGGTCTTGTTTACTTTCCAATCCGTAACCTCAACCGGTTCTTCAACGAAGTGGAGCGTGTCGTCAACATGAATCTCGTCGATGGGAATGGCAATGGTATCTTGAGTTGGACTTTTCTTCAGGTTGGATACATGAAATGTATCGTGAACAGAATGGAGTTCAGCAGGTAAGTCCAGCTTGTATGCTACTAGTCCTATTCTTTCCAAAACTCTGAAAGGACCAATATACCGCGGATTCAACTCTCCACGCCTCCCGAAGCGTGCCACACCCTTCCAGAGTGATACTTTCAACAAAACCATATCTCCTACCTCAAACTCTAGAGGTTTTCTTCTTTGGTCCGCATAACATTTCTGTCGATCACGAGCCGCCTTGATGCGATCTCGGATCTGTGCAATCTTATCTGTGGTTTCACGTACCATATCAGGACCAACCAGTTGTCTGTCACCTGCATCAGACCAACAAAGCGGTGATCTGCACTTGCGGCCATATAGAACTTCAAATGGCGCGGCACCAATACTGGTGTGGTAGCTGTTGTTGTATGAAAATTCGACCAATGGCAAATGTTTATCCCAGCTACCGCCCAAATCCATAACACATGCTCTCAGCATATCTTTCAATGTTTGTATAGTCCATTCGCTTTGCCCGTCGGTCTGTGGGTGAAATGCGGTGCTCATATTCAATTGTGAGCCGAAAGCTTCTTGGAAGGATTGCCAAATCCTTGACACAAACCTTCCGTCTCTATCAGAGATGATCGAGAGAGGCACTCCATGACGTGCGACGATCTCCCTCATGTAAATTTCAGCCAGTTTGCTAGTGTTATCCTTCTCTCTGATAGGTAAGAAGTGTGCTGACTTTGTTAATCGATCCACTATTACCCAAATAGTGTCATGGCCTCTTGGCGTTCTCGGCAACTTTGTAATAAAATCCATGGAGATTTGTTCCCACTTCCACTTGGGAATTTCAGGTTGTTGTAGAAGTCCTGAAGGCTTCTGTTATTCGGCTTTCAGCTTAGCGCATGTTAAACATTTGCTCACAGCAACATCGCCTTTCAACCTAGGCCACCAATAATAATCTTTGAGATCCTGGTACATCTTATCCGCTCCAGGGTGGATAGAGTATCGCGACTTGTGAGCTTCATCGAAAATAACCTTCCTTAAACCTCCAAACAAAGGAACCCAAATCCTTTTCTCAAAACATAACGTTCCTTCCTCGTTTGGCACCAAAAGCTTCTCCATCCCACGGAGATATTCTTCTTCAAGGTTTCCTTCCTTGAGAGCTTCTTTCTGCGCGACACGAATGCGCAAGGAAAGATCGGTTCGGATAATCATTTCTAAAGCCCTAACCCTTATGGGCTTGATCCTCTCCTTTCGACTTAGGGCATCGGCAACCACATTAGCCTTCCCTGGGTGATACTTTATCTCGCAATCGTAATCGTTCAGCAACTCAACCCAACGTCTTTGCCTCATATTCAACTCCTTCTGATTGAATATGTGTTGTAGGCTCTTATGATCTTGTAAAAATTGTACACTTCGTACCATAAAGGTAGTGTCTCTAGATCTTTAATGCGAAAACCACTGCGCCAAGTTCCAAATCATGTGTGGTATAGTTCTTCTCATGTACCTTCAACTGACGTGAAGCGTAAGCAATAACCTTCTGGCGTTGCATTAATACGCAACCCAATCCTTGACGCGAGGCGTCACAGTATACCACGAAATCGTCAGTACCTTCCGGTAGTGCTAGGATTGGCGCATTACAGAGCTTATCCTTCAATAGCTGAAACGCTTCTTCCTGTTTGATTTCCCAATCAAACTTCTTATCTTTCTGGGTGAGGAGCGTCAATGGTTGAGCGATTTTTGAAAAATCCTCAATGAACCTTTGATAATAGCCAGCCAAACCCAAGAATTGTCGAATCTCGGTTGGCGTCCTTGGCGTTTCCCAATTCTTGATCGCTTCGATCTTTGTGGGATCAACATGGATTCCATTTCCATTAACCACATGTCCAAGAAATTGGACTTCACGTAGCCAAAATTCGCACTTAGAGAATTTGGCATACAATTGTTCTTTCTTCAGTAGCTCCAAAATAGCTCTTAGATGCTGTTCGTGCTCAGCCTTTGTCCTTGAATAAATCAAGATGTCGTCGATAAACACAATCACGAACTTGTCCAAATACGGCTTGCAAACTCTATTCATCAAGTCCATAAAGACTGCAGGTGCGTTTGTCAACCCAAACGGCATAACTAGGAACTCGTAGTGTCCATAACGAGTTCTGAAGGCTGTCTTTGGGATACTCTCCTCTTGTATCCTTAACTGATGGTATCCAGATCGAAGATCGATCTTTGAATAAAAGCTTGAACCTTGCAGTTGGTCAGACAGATCATCAATTCTTGGCAGAGGGTATCTATTCTTGATCGTCAGCTTGTTCTACTCCCGGTAGTCAATACACATACGAAAACTACCGTCCTTCTTCTTGACAAACAAAAATGGAGCTCCCTAAGGCGAGAAGCTTGGTCGGATAAATCCCTTGTCTAGCAACTCTTGAAGTTGTGTCGACAGTTCTTGCATCTCAGACAGAGCAAGTCTATAAGGTGCCTTAGCCACAGGCGCGGCGCCTGGAACTAAGTCGATGTGAAACTCTACTTGCCTCTGAGGTGGCAGTCCAGGTAAGTCCTCTGGGAAGACTTCTGGATATTCCCTCACGATAGGGATGTCTTCTATTCTCGGCTCAGCAGCCTTCTTATCCACAATGTGTGCCAGGAAGGCAACACATCCCTTCTGCAAACACTTTCGCGCTTCTCAGGCAGCTGATAATTCTTAACGGCGTATCGCGCTTCTCCCCGTGAACCACAATTCTTTCGCCATCTTCGGTCGGGATACGAACAACCTTTTCGTGACAACCAATTTCTGCCTTGTTGCTTGATAACCAATCCATTCCTACCACCACGTCGAAGCTCCCCAGCTGGACTGGAAGTAGATCCAGAGCAAACTCACGCTCTCCTAATTCGATCACACAGCCTCTGACAACTTCATTGGCTTCTACTAGCTTTCCATTGGCCAATTCGATTGAGTATGGGATATCTAACTTACTAGCGGCTAACCCAAGCATATTCTTAAATTCTAACGATACGAAGCTATAATCGGCACCAGTATCAAACAAAACGGATGCATAGCGTTGGTTTACAGGGAACGTACCAGTAACGACATTGGGATCCTGGCGCGCTCCCCTTGCTTCGATGTGGAACACTCTTCCACGGGCTTGGTTCAACTCTGGGCAGTTCCTTTTAAAGTGCCCGATATCACCACAGTTAAAGCATCCAAGTCTTTTCCCGTTTCCACCTCCATTTCCAGCTTGGTTATTCCCTTGGTTATGATTCACAGCGCCTGCTTGATTCGCATCGTTGCCTCGATTCCCGTTTCCTCCATTGTTCCCCTGTGGGCGATTCCCAATACCGCCACGATTATTATTTCTATTCCCAATTCCTCCTTGGCCTCCCTGGCCAACAATGGCCCAACAAGATTCCTTCAAGTGGCCAGTCTTTCCACAAGCTTCACAAACTTTCAAACCACAACGGCCAGAATGGTGGCGCTGGCAGGTATTACACTTGGGCTGGGTGCCCATACATCCTCTTCCTTTCTCTCCACTACCAGCTGTAACCTGAGCTGGCGTGCTTGATTCTCCTTTCTTAACCACACCGCTAGTGCCTTGCTTGAAGTTTGAGAACTTCCGCTTGTTACCTCCGGATGACTCGACGTGAGTCTCTTTCTTCTTTGGCTCGATCTCATCGAACTTGTTCAGGCGGATAGCCTCCTCTGTGAGAGCCACGCTCAAGTCAATTGCCTTAGAAATTGTTGCGGGCTTGGAGGAGGTCACCGTGCTTATGATTTGGGGAGCTAAACCCCAAATGAAGCGTTCAATCCGCTTGAATTCTGGAGTGACCATATAAGGTACCACATGCGATAAGTCATGAAACCTCTGAACATATTCCGCGATCCTTGGACCTTCCATTATCAAATGCCAGAACTCGGTTTCCAATCTTTGGATTTCCGCGCGAGAGCAGTACTTTTTGCGCATAAGTTCTTTCAGTTCGGTCCAGGTTAGTGCGTAGGCAGCAGCTTCTCCAAGAGTCTGCACTTGCAAATTCCACCAAGATAGGGTTCCATCCAAGAATAGCCCAGAAATGTAGGTGACTTGCTGGTCTGGTGCGCATTTGCTCATGCGAAGAACAGATTCAGTTTTCTCAGCCCAACGAACAAAGGTGACAGCACCCCCAGTGCCATCAAAGTTGACTGGCTTGCAGTCTAAAAACTGCTTGTAGGTGCACCCTGCGCACACATTGCAACATATGAATGGCCTTAGCATTATTGCTAGAGATATCCTATTGGGTCATGGTATGTCCTTAATGACTTAGTATACCACGAGGTGGATAGTTGTTGCCAGTGTTGCCAGAGTTACTTCCACTAGTCCCTCCTTGAGAGGCGGCGTACTGTGTGATGGCAGCGGCGATGATTTGCTGAAGCTCGGCCTCATTAGTAGGCATCGGTGTTTGACGTCTCGGCATCTTCTAAAGATGTGTTCGCGTAGTTTAGGTCATAGCAGGTAAAACGTACGTATGTATTCAACAATATCAGCACATCTCATCTCATGCTATAAATAAATCAGCCACATAACATCCCATGTCATAGAACATAAACAATAGATCACTGCGATTGCATTGCCCCAAATCGAGACCAAAATGTAAGGCTCACAGGTACCCAACTGTATCATACAACATCAATGACTTAGTAGGGGACGACCCTAGTCAAGCCGTGAGATCGCTGGACGTATTCAGGAATCCTTGGTTTGTCCATCTTCAAATTCCAGAACTCCACCCCTAGCTTTTGGATTCCAGTCCTAGAACCACATTTCTTCTTCGATCATTTCCTTGAGCTCGTCCCAGCTCAGTGCATAAGCAGTATCTGTGCCAAGGGCCTGATCCTGATGTTCCCACCATGAGAGTGTGCCATCTAGAAATGACTCCGAGGTAAAGGTAACACTCTGTTGGGGCGAACAGTTAGTCATCCTTAGAATGAAGTCAATCTTTTCGGACCATCGAACAAATGTAACGACGCCTTCTGTTCCGTCGAAGTTCAAAGGCTTGTAATTCAGGTGCTGCTCATAGGTGCAGTCAGTTGAAGGGTTATTTCCAGTAGTGCCATTGTTGTGCTTAGGGCGGAGGGCTATGTCGTGCAATTGCCTGCGAGAGGCGTTCTTGCATCTCGGCTCCTGTTCTTGGCAACGTACTGGTGCTTGTGTCATGCCTGGGTGGCATTCTCTTCTGCCGAAGTGGTATGAAGTGGGTTAGACAACATTTCAATTATCTATGAGATACATAGCACCATAAGCCATCATGTAATCACCCAATTTCACACGTAAATATACTCAGTGTATGAGTGAGGAAATAATTTCTGAGCCTTCACATAGGCTTGCCAATTTGGCTTGTTGCTTGTAATAGAATGAACTCGAGGCTACATCGCCTTGGTCATTCGTGTCTTAGTTATTTCCTGCTACATTGGTTTTCATTAGCTCGACCCGCAGAGTCCACCAGGATTTCTGTGCACTACAAGCCGTTATTACGTGGGCCCCCGTAATAATAAATTGTCTTGCACAGTTACCCCAATTTTCTCTCGTCTAAGAAGATGATCAATCAAGGAGCAACAGCAGGTGCATCGGCATGAACAGGGTCATGCTCCAATGCGGGGTCAGGAGCAACGCCTGGCTCAGGGGCCATGGCTGGCTCCAGATCAACAAACTCCATCTCAAAATCAGCTGGATCAACAAACACAGGGGCTACAGGATCCTCCAAGGGCTGGTCTAAGTGTATAAACTCAATGTCATGGTCTGGACCAAAACCAGGTGGAGAAACAGGATCATCCTCAATATCGTGATCAAACTCAAAGTTGTGTGCGGAAACTGGTGCAGCTGATGACGCCATGTCAGGGTCGGCGTCGTGTGAGTGGTGTTGCGCTCCCTGTGTATGCAAAGATGCGGAGACTCAAATGAGTCTGGAACAGGTGAATACGCATGAGCCTCCTCTGCAGGGGCGTCAGCAAGCAGCAGGCTATTACCAGCAGCAATAGGGCCTCGCCCTCAAATGGGTCTTCCTCTAATTGATCGTTATCGTCGTCAGAGACCACGTCGGGGGGGGGGGGGGGGGTATACCAACAACGGGGTAAGCGGCAAGGGGCACAGGAGTAGGGATCACTGCGAGTGGCAAATTGGCAACAAGATGGCCATCAGTAGGCTCTGCTACGACATCAGGCAGCGCAAAGGGCTGAAAGTCGTCATCGTCTGTGCTGGTAGTATCGAAAATGTACACCTCGTGCTCCGATGAAACTATGTCGCCTGATACTATGGCCGTGGGTTCTGTAGTGTCCGACTCTCCAGTATCTGATGAAGGCATGACGTTTTGTAATACAAACACACATATGTACAAATAATCAATCATATAATCAGATAAGCACATTAGTCATCACGTAAGCAATCAAATAATTCTCCTAGTCCCACTAGCCTCCCAGCCTCTCAGACTGCTCTTCCTAGTCCAACTAGCCAAATTCTCCCAGCCTCTTAGACTGCTTTTCCTAGTCCAACTAGCCAAATTCTCCCAGCCTTTTAGACTGCTTTTCCTAGTCCAACTATCCAAATTCTCCCAGCCTCTTAGACTGCTTTTCCTAGTCCCACTAGCCTATTCTCCCAGCCTCTCAGACTGCTCTCCCTAGTCCAACTAGGCAACTACCTCGGTTTCCTAAACCGAGCCTCGGTCCTCCAGACCGAGCCTCAGCCTTTCAGACTGAGCCTATAAATAATAAATGTGCTCAACATTGATTTGTAAAAAGTTTTGGATCTGGACTTAAGTGGTATGCAATAAAAATGTTTTCGTGAGAGCCCTAGTGATCATAGTCTAGACTCGAGAAAGAATCCTAGTTCTCTATGATCAGAGCTCTGATACCAAGCTGTCACACCCTGGCTTTGCGGAAGCGTGGTTAATTTGGTGTGACTTCTTAATACCATAGCTTAACCATAACAAGCTATATGAATTTAAAAACCATGCAAGATCATCCATTAAATTAAGTTTGAAAAGTAAAATACCATAACATTGTCTCAACGGAAACACATTCTAACAACATAAGCAGTGTTCAACAGACACAAACATCAACATGACATAAACACAGTTTAAGAACTGTGACTCGTCCAGGAAAAAGTCACATCCCTTAAACTTGGATGACCTCGTAACTAGTGCAGCGGGAAAACGTGCCATACCGTGCCAGATCCTTTAGTTCCCTGAAATACATGTAAGTTGAAAAATCAACAATAATGTTGAGATAGTTCATGTGTAAGTGAGTATGTAAAACCTTTGTATGTATAAAAATCCTGGTATGTAGCAATAAGGAAAAAGAGATCACCATTGGGTTGCAAAGCCAATGATATGTTGTGAAGTGCAAGTAGGAAGACTCAAACCTAGCGTATTTGGCGATGGGTACAAAGTCACCACCTGGTCCATTAGGCGGGCTCAGGGGTTGGGCTCGCTACACCCAGATAGATCTACCGCTTACGTCCCTCGGTTCATACAATGAGGATTAATGGTCTCCAGTTCCCGCCTACCCACTCACATGATCTAAGTAGTAACCCTCCTTACGCTAACCATACCATGTAAAAAGTATTCGTAATCATAGTAACATGTATTTCACCCCCGCAGTATAAAAACTGAAAACAGTTAAGAGAAAAGGGGGACATGAACTCACAGTGGTGCGTCTCTACCAAGTATACCTCCAAATCAAGCAGCTGTGTGACGACCTACACGTACTAACTCTATTAGACGGACGGCCGTGCCTTAGCTTTAAGGTTTAAGTTTTCGGGAAATAGTTAGACAACTATTTCGTGTTTACATTCTGTATACTTGGTAATCATTTTCCTTCCCAAGGATGGGGGATTTAATACATGTGCGTTCGTATAACTTCGGAATATATTATTAAGTCTCACTTAAAAAAAATATATTTTATTTCATTTGTCTAAAATACTTTACTTCCAAAATATAAATACTTTTCCCAAAAATATTATATTTTATTCCATATAATTTTCCAAAATAATATCCTTGTCAAAATACGCACTTATGAGGATTTTCTGAAAATACGTAAGTTACGGATAAAGATTGGGTGGTAATAATAATACCGTTGTAACTTAATATTTATTGTGAAGGCGTTAGAATTATTTTGGAGTCGTTATATTTAGTAATATTATTTTTACCCTAAAAATAATATTTACGTAGTTCACAAAATAGTCATAAAAATTTACACATGTTGTTATGAAAATATATATTCTAAATATATATTTTAGCAAGTTTTATTTGTGAAAATCCCACCTCCGACACTTGGGAATTTTGTCATAAAAATTCATGGCGAAGTTTGTTTGGAAAAACAAGTCGAAAATATATTCATAACACTTGTCGTAAAAATATTTTCCAAGTGTTATATCTCTGGAAAAATTTCGCCAGAGTTTCCTCTGTAACGGGAGGTGGCCACGCTTTCTAGCGTATCATTTTCTTTTAAAAAAATTTCAATTCAACAATGTTCCCAACATCAATCAACAAAGTTTCATCATCAAAATAGTCAAAATAAATATAAATCGCAAAACACATGAACTTGTGGTTTGTGTAAAATATGTAGTAACTTTCCTCATATTTTTAGTAGATCTTTTATAAATAAACTTGGTTTCTTTTAGAACCTTGTTTTTAAAGAAGACACGTCTTTACAACTTTTTGTCAAAAATTACAACAATAATTCTTTGTTAAAACTCTTTGTTACACAAGTGTCTACACACTTGTGTGAGCACAAAAATCACCTTTGTTTAGGAAGGATCCGGCTTTAAAAATATGATTTCTTTTGACACTTGGTCCTTTGAAAATACCACTTGTAGATCCGTAAATCTACTAGTTTAGAACCCCATTTTATAAGAAAAATTGTTTTTACACAAGTTCATGGTTATAAGTAGTAGTGTTCTCCATCTAACCACTTTTCACACTTTAATATACACTAGGTCATGTTCCATGAACATGACTTAGTCGGGTTAGATGACGATCCGAACTAACACTAGCATAAAACAACACTAATTAATCATAACAAACTAGTTTTATAAGTTTTACACCAATATTTACTTATTAACCACCAAGTTCATCACCTTTAGTAGACTTTTAATTTTTGTTCATACATGTTCATAAATTTCAACCGTCAAAATTCTTATTAACCACTTTAGAATAGATCAAAAAGGCGTTTAGAGTCACTTACTACTAGCTCGAGGCTAGGGAAGAAACTAGTCGAAAACGAGTGGTTAAAAGCGTTGGGGTGAGGTCCTTGACGATCCGCAAGCACCGGGTCTCCTCGTATGCGATCCTTCACCCTTGGTTGTATATTAAATTGGAAGATGGAAATTAAAAAAAATAATGGTGGGTGTTGAGTGCTCTCGGCCGAGAGTGATGAGAGGAGAAAGAGATGTGAATTTTTGGTTAAGTGTTGTTTGTGAAGTGTTAAGAATCCATGAGGCATATTTATAAACCATTCAACATGATTATCCATAGGGTTATGTGTTTACTAGATATGAAACAAGGAGCAATAAAATAATCAAAATAATGTTGAACGTGTCCCACATATGGAACCAAAATCGTTTGGGGGGGGGGGGTTAATATGGTTAGATCTTAAACACTTGGTTAGATAACTAGTTAGTTAGTTAGAGGTTTTTTTTTTTTTTTTTTTTTTTTTTTTTAAATTAGTTACTAGTGTGCTGTAAATTGTAAGGGGTGTTAGGGTACTCGGGGACCCTAACTGGCTCAGAAAAAGAAAAACAATGTTGATGTCAATATTTTTATGTCCCGGGTTAAGTCTGGTTGTACGGTTGGATATTACTCCGTTAAAGCGCTAAATAAGTATTTAAAGTGTCGTTACTATTATATTTTTCTTTTTTTGTGACACAATTTATTCCTCCAAAGTGTCGGGAATATTTTCCTCATGTTTTGGCACTTTATTAGTTAGCTAAAAGCTGGATTGTTTATTAAAGTGCTGAGTTTTTGTGCTTAGAGCACGTTTTAGGCACATCCAGTCATTGTAACTTATTCCTAGAGACGCAGTTCTACAACCCTTGTATCCCTACACTCACCACTAGTGTAGTAAAACATTTCTGGCTCATACAGGCCTTAGAGGCAGTGTCTGCCTGATGCTGGCTTTATCAGCATGTTCAATGGGTTATCCGTTTATAGTGCTACTGTGCTTTTTGTGCATCATGTTTGTCACTAAGGTTCAGCATGTAAATAATGTAGTGACGGTAAGTAAAGTATGATGCAGGTATATGCATGTATCAGAAATCAAGTAGCAGTTCATCAGTAATTTCAAACAAGCACAGTAATTAAGCAGTAATTAATTGTTAATTAAGTCGTACGGATACCTGGTTTAGTGAGGGTTGTCACATCATCCTCTTCTATCGACGCATGTTGTTACCCAAGAAATTTTGTTCATTAAATGATCCCAAAAATATTATTGTACTTAACTTGTGATAAAACTAACCGAGAAAGGCGGCGACTACGTTATGGTTTCATGGCTTTCCAACGATGAGGGTACCGCCAACTACGGGTTTAGATTTGTCATTGATGGGTATGAAATATCCAGAATTTTAGGGGTACATGATAAAATTTCACCGCCGTTGCACTCGACTTAGATTTGATTGCAGGTGAACCAGATCTGCCGTTGTGGTGTCGCTGTCGCTACACCACATTCTGGAGATAGAGGGAAAGAGAGAAGAGAGGGTGGTGACTCTGGTTGTAACACCTGTGCCTCCATGGCCATCAAACAAATACCAAACCAATGAAATATTATATTTCATACTTGGGATTTGTAAAAATATGTGTATCATTTGCACATATCAATTCTTGTTCAATTTCAAACTCTAAATCGCTTTCTGGAAGGTTATCCGCGCACTGATGCGTAAATATAACCAGTTTAATCCAACGAACACTCCAGAATAGTGAAATAGGCTTAACATACCTTAAATAACCTTTACATAACTTAGATATAAGTTTTGGAAGGTTTGGTGTGGTGAAATCAAAGTTTAATCGCTTACAGGGACTAAAGTTGACAAACTGCGAAAGTATGCCAATTTGAACTGTAACAGACATTCCGGAACATGGCCATAAGTTAAACATACCATAAATATCCTTTACATAGCTTAGAAATAGGCTTTGAGGGGTTCGGTGTGCTAAAATAAACTTTTGGGTCATTCAGGGACTAAAAGTGTCAAAAAGTGCACAAGTTTGCATTTTCGCGCATAACTTACGTTCTGAATACATCCGGACATCCAAAAATTTATGTAAGCACTAAAATATTTTATTTTAGTGTTCGCCATAAGAAAAATCCATTCGTCACGTCATTTGGATCGTTTTTCGCATTCGGGACCAGATTCGATGTATTAGCCGTTGTTTAATTCACAACCACACATTCTAAACTTGCTTAGTCAGCGGATAAGGATGGAATTTAGGCACCATAACTTTGCAACACATGTATGGATGGAATTTAAGCACCTAAGCACCATAACTTTGCAACACATGTACGGATGGGATTAAGGCACGTTTTCCATGAAACGATCTTAACGGTTCGGGTATTCCTATAAATACCCCATACCCCCCATTGCTAAAATCACTAGAATTCTGATTTGAGAACCTCTAAGTTGAAACCATTGTTTCATACCTGAGATTCTTGAATCGGGATTAGCATTCGGGGACCCTTCGTAAGTATTCTTTCGTTCTTTTCCTTATTTTATTGCTTTTCGAGTCCGAAAGTCAAACTTTGTTTGACTTTCAGCGTTGACCAGTAATGGTCAATGCGAAGTTCTTTTGAACTTCGCAACGTGAGTGTAATCACGTTGGTCATAGTCCCTTGGGACTATGCCCACTGATTACCACGTTGTCTAGGGTCGTAGGGTAAGCGATCTAATAAATCGCTTATACCTCGAACCCGACCCAGTTTGGTCGATCATTAGGATCCGACCAAATACATTAGGTGACCCTAGTATAGGGCATAACCTTCCGAGGTTATACCCTATGGTCACATCGTTTAAGTAGTTGTATGATAGGTAGTTTATATGCCTTAGGTAAATTACCAAAATACCCTTTTCATGTATAATTGGTAATTAAGCATATGTAACCTAAACTTTTGTCACATAACTGATTATGTAACATGTTTAGGCATATAACACTTATCATAGGACTAGTTAGACGGTCCGAACGCGTTTCACGCACACGACGCGTTAAAGTAGCATAAGCTACCTTAATGGGTCGCGATGGGTCGAAAGCACTTAGGTTATTCTCATTGTAGTATGTAGGCCTTGTTAAACCATATCATATGAGTTCCAATACTCATTTGGTTTGCCAAGCCTCATCCTATCCGATCTCTCGATTTAAGTCCGGTTTATTTATATAGTATTGGATTTGCCGACTGATTCCGTGCTCCCTCTAGCTTTGTTTAGTTGTTGTTCAAGACCTCCAAGCATTCTCAGGCGAGTACATTATTCCCCTCTTTTACTGTTTTCAACTGTTTTGGGGTGATTCATATGTGCTAAATGTTTTATCAATGATTACAATAAATTACAATATGATTTCAAGAACGATTACAATAGTTTCAAGAACAATTACAATGTGGTTTCGAGAACAATAACAATTATTTCAAGAACGCTAACAATGATTTCAAGAACGAATACAATGATTTCAAAAACCTAATAACAATTTCAAAAAGTGAACAAACTTGTTGGTTGTAGTTTACATGACCGATGACATTCATTAGCAATGATCAAGCCGACCAGTATTAGGTTATGGTACCATAGGATCTGACAAATCCCGTTATTTACTGCACCCATTGTTATGTGTGGGGGTTGTGGGTAGCGACTGAATCTGTAATTATTAACTTATCCTTTGGTAAGGGTTTGTTAAGAACGAGAGCGAGAGCGAGTTGGAACGAGGAACGCGTCAAGAAGGTTTGAATGTTATTAGAGAATCGACCATAAAGTAGTTTCACAATTAAACAAGGACGATTTGAACAGTTAAAAACAAGGTCGATTTGAACAGTTAAAACAAGGTCGATTTGAACAGTTAAAACAAGGACGATTTGAACGAATGGGTAACGATTGGGTAAACAACTGGACATGATTTACATTTGATCATGCATTTCCACGAAACATGGTATTGATTTAAACCAAGGTTTACTTCAATATTTTGTTTTGTGCGTTTCACCTATGGTTTAGTTGATGCATTCCACTAGCCATACATATCATTTTCATTATAATACATGACATTTTGACATGGTTTTGACATAGACATTTTGACATAGACATTATACATTGTTGGTTTGGTTTGATTAAGTGATTAAGTAACGAGGCGTGTGTAATATGATACAAGCATGGTGGATACGCCGCTGGTACTTCCTATATATAAGTGTTTGTATGGTATTACATATCGTAGCGTTATTTGAATCATTTCAGTTTGAGACATAGAACATTTTATACAAGTAACATACTTTTCACAAGACATTGATTTACAAACAACTTATCTTACACAAACTCACTTTACATGGTTATTCATTTAATCATGCATTTTTCTCTTATTATACATATCACCTGAACTTATTATTTTTCAAATGATTTACAAAGACAAAGCAAATTACAAGGTTCATGACTAAACATTTTTCAAAAACAGAAGTCATGAATCTTATTTTCACAAAACCTATGTATCTCGCCAGCATTTCTTTGCTGACCTCGTTTTCACATATGTTTCAGGTATTGTTGGATGATATCGAATGATAAGATGCATGCTCACATAGGACTGGACAAGGCCTTAGTGACTCAATAACAATGATAGACTATGTTTAAATAGTGTATTTAGATTTCAAGACGATGTAATTATTAAATGTTTAATAAAACGAAACACTTTTTTGTATCCATGGTTATGAAACATTAATTCTGTTGCAACACGCCCCGATGTTTCCGCCGCAATTTGTTGTTTTACGCGGTCGGGGTGTGACAGAAAAGATGGTATCAGAGCCAATGGTTATAGGGAATTAGGTTATTAGTAATTAGTAATGCTTTGACCTAGTCTATAACCTTCTTAGGACCCTAACGCGAGTTTACTTGCGTTTAGTCATAAAACAATACCGTCACCTATCCTTAGGCGACGACCACAACAAGAACATAAATTTCAAAACCACTTTGAAAACTAATCATCTGTTCTAGGATGATTGATTACAAGGTTTTGAACCCTCTATTGTAAGGTTTTGAACCCTCTGTTATATGGTTTTGAACCCCTTCGAATTTTCAAAATCTCGACAAGGTTTTGAGTCTTAAATAATGTGAACACGTGCAAACTGGAAGGGTGAATGCCTGTATTCTGGGTTTTCTGTCTAGGCAAGCACTTCGTATACATCTCATCAGACGCGAGACCAGTTGTGCTTACCTGGGAATTCTTGGGATGAGTGTTCACTTATAGGCGAGCATGTCTTCGCGATACATTATTTTTGACCTATTTACTTTGATCAGTCACTGTGTGTCGTTTGTTGCTTTGTAGTAACAAACAAATGACCACTATCCTTGTTTTCATCAGATTTGTTTCATCTCATTCATTTCGTCTAAACCTCTCACTCGTTTCCTTTCATGTTTCCTCTTTTAGACAATGCCTCCTCGACGCGAAAGCCAGATAGAGACTGCCGAGCTGGCAGAAATCATTGCGCAGCAAATGGCTGCTCAATTCCCAAACCTCTTTGCTCAATGGAACCAAGCCAACAACAACAACAATGTGCTATGCAAATACAAGGATTTCAACCAGGCCAAACCACTCAAGTTTAGTGGTTCTGAAGGAGCAACTGGGCTTCTTCAGTGGTTCGAAAGCATTGAGAATACTTTCCGCCACGTGCAGTGTCCTAACAATCGCAAGGTCGAGTTTTCTTCGAGTGTGTTTCAGAAGAGGGCTCTCACATGGTGGAACGGGGTTATGAGGGATCGTGGTGCAGAAGTTGCTCTGGCACAGACATGGGCTGAACTTAGGGCCCTGATGATGAGGGAATTCTGTCCTCGTCATGAGCAGCGAGCTTTGGAGAAGGATTTGATGAATTGAAGCAAGATAGCGGTGAGCACAGGGCGTATACTAATAGGTTTGAGGAGTTGAGTCTGCTTTGCCCGACAATGGTTACCCCACTTGACATAGATATCGAAAGGTACATCGATGGCCTACCTGACTCGGTACAAGACATCCTTACTGGTAGTAACCCTGCCACACTCCGTCAGGCGATCGAGTTATCTGCGACATTGACTGAGTCGCAGATTCGGAAGAATAAGTTACACAGAAAGGGTGACAAGGGTAAGAAGCAGGAGTCTGACAAGGATGATAGCAAGAAAGGTCAAAACAAGAAGGGTAAGGAAGGTGAGACGTCAAAGAAATCAAGGAAGCGAAAGGGTGGTCAAAACTTTGCTGTTACAGCACAGACTGCTCAGAACCCGCGAAACTTACCAGCTCAGCCACCTGCAAAGAAAGCATATGCCGGTACTGCACCTTATTGTGCACGCTGCAACGGTCATCACGCAGTACAACAAGCTTGCTGGCAATGCACGACGTGTGGTAAACTTGGGCATTTGGCCAAGGTTTGTCGTTTGGGACAAAATCAGGCTGCTCAGGTTCAAGCTCCGGTTCAAGGGAATGCTGTGAGATTTCCACTGGGTTCATGTTTCAACTGCGGAGAGATTGGTCATTTCCGTCACAACTGCCCGAGACTGATGAATGCAAATGCTAACGCAAACCCGAATGCGAACGTCAACGTCAATGTAAATCCAGCACGCGGTCGAGTGTTTAACATCAATGAGGCAATCGATGATGAAGGAGTGAACTTTTAGTATTTTGTATTTCCTCTGGTTGTTATCTTGTACATTTAAAGACAATGCGGTTGTTATATAAATAAAAAATTTGTGGTTTTTATTTTTTAACTAATGCAATTGTATGAATGTTTGATCCAACCTTATGATGTCAACACAAAGACAAACTACTCGTGTGGTTCTGTCATTTTTATGATCACTTGTGATCTCCCTAAGAACCTCAAACACTGATTTCTTTTAAATCTAAAGTATCTTATCGTCTTGCACCGTTCGAGATGCAAGAATTATCAAAACAGCTTCAAGAGTTGTCTGATAAAGGATTCATTCGTCCGAACTTTTCACCTTGGAGAAACTTCTGTTCTCCTTGTGAAAAGAAAAATGGATCTTTTAGAATGTATATCGATTAACGTAAGCCTAGTAAGCTTACCATCAAGAATCGATATCCCCTACCTTAAATCAACTATTTCTCCGACCAACTACATAGTGTTTCATGCTTTTCCAAGATCGATTTGCGTTTTGGGTATCATCAACTTTGTATTCTCGAAGAAGATATTCCCAAAACGGTTTTCTGCATGAAGTATGGCCATTACGAGTTTACAGTCATGCCTTTTAGGTTGACAAATACTCCAGCCATCTTCAAGGACTTAATAAATAGAGTCTGCAAGCATTATTTGGATCAGTTCGTCATTGTTATTAATGACATCTTGATCTATTCATATCCCGAGCTGGTAACGATTAACACTTTCATTGACACTGGAACCCTTAAAGAAGGAACAAACTTTTCGCTAAATCCCCCAAGGGGAAATTTTTGGCTTAAAGAAGTTCAGTTCTTGGGTCATGTAGTCAACAAGCAGGGTATTCATATGGATCAATCCAAATTACCGCAATTAAGGATTTGATCCCTAGTATGCTTTAAATACCCGTGTCCAATGATAACAAATTAAACAATTAAACAAATTGAACGATTATGCGATTATATGTTGTGTTTGTGTGTTCTCCTCTATGTTTTTGTGTGATACGATTTTCAAATCCTCATAGGATCTTTCATATCTTCATATGAGGGATTCATAGTAGGATATTCAAAAGGTACTACCTTAATCTTTATGGTCTTCTACGTTGTAGTTAAGACCCTTGGGTTATATGGTACCATTCCATGATTCATAAGAGACCCTTTTGGTGGTCTAGTCAAAAAGATGGATTCACAATTTGGTTAAAGAATGGCATCTAGTGATATAGCTGGACAGACTCCTTGATAGTCTATTTAGATCATTTATTGATTTAGTCAAAAGGACTCTATGGCGGTCTAGTCACACTCATCACAGGATTGTTCATTTGGTTTTACCCTACACATTATAAAATAAACTGTGTGAACTGTGCAAGGAATTGTCTGATTATGGACGCGTACATAATTATGAAATTTAGTGCACAGAAACCCAGTAAGATTTATTATGTGTAAGAACCGATAGTGACAACAATAACAAAATGAGAACGATGTAATGGAGGTACGGTGGACGCACCAATGACGCTTCATATACTTGTATATGAGTATCCCTCTTACATTGCAAGCATGATGTTATTAAAGTTACTAGAAGTTCAGAACCCTAACCAATGTTGTTCGATCTTCTCAACTTCATGTTTTAAACTCTCACAAGTTTCCTCTAAATAAATTTCGGGACGAAATTTCCTAAAGTAGGGGAGACTGTAACACCTGTGCCTCCATGGCCATCAAACAAATACCAAACCAATGAAATATTATATTTCATACTTGGGATTTGTAAAAATATGTGTATCATTTGCACATATCAATTCTTGTTCAATTTCAAACTCTAAATCGCTTTCTGGAAGGTTATACGCGTACTGATGCGTAAATATAACCAGTTTAATCCAACGAACACTCCGGAATAGTGAAATAGGCTTAACATACCTTAAATAACCTTTACATAACTTAGATATAAGTTTTGGAAGGTTTGGTGTGGTGAAATCAAAGTTTAATCGCTTACAGGGACTAAAGTTGACAAACTGCGAAAGTATGCCAATTTGAACTGTAACAGACATTCCGGAACATGGCCATAAGTTAAACATACCATAAATATCCTTTACATAGCTTAGAAATAGGCTTTGAGGGGTTCGGTGTGCTAAAATAAACTTTTGGGTCATTCAGGGACTAAAAGTGTCAAAAAGTGCACAAGTTTGCATTTTCGCGCATAACTTACGTTCTGAATACATCCGGACATCCAAAAATTTATGTAAGCACTAAAATATTTTATTTTAGTGTTCGCCATAAGAAAAATCCATTCGTCACGTCATTTGGATCGTTTTTCGCATTCGGGACCAGATTCGATGTATTAGCCGTTGTTTAATTCACAACCACACATTCTAAACTTGCTTAGTCAGCGGATAAGGATGGAATTTAGGCACCATAACTTTGCAACACATGTATGGATGGAATTTAAGCACCTAAGCACCATAACTTTGCAACACATGTACGGATGGGATTAAGGCACGTTTTCCATGAAACGATCTTAACGGTTCGGGTATTCCTATAAATACCCCATACCCCCCATTGCTAAAATCACTAGAATTCTGATTTGAGAACCTCTAAGTTGAAACCATTGTTTCATACCTGAGATTCTTGAATCGGGATTAGCATTCGGGGACCCTTCGTAAGTATTCTTTCGTTCTTTTCCTTATTTTATTGCTTTTCGAGTCCGAAAGTCAAACTTTGTTTGACTTTCAGCGTTGACCAGTAATGGTCAATGCGAAGTTCTTTTGAACTTCGCAACGTGAGTGTAATCACGTTGGTCATAGTCCCTTGGGACTATGCCCACTGATTACCACGTTGTCTAGGGTCGTAGGGTAAGCGATCTAATAAATCGCTTATACCTCGAACCCGACCCAGTTTGGTCGATCATTAGGATCCGACCAAATACATTAGGTGACCCTAGTATAGGGCATAACCTTCCGAGGTTATACCCTATGGTCACATCGTTTAAGTAGTTGTATGATAGGTAGTTTATATGCCTTAGGTAAATTACCAAAATACCCTTTTCATGTATAATTGGTAATTAAGCATATGTAACCTAAACTTTTGTCACATAACTGATTATGTAACATGTTTAGGCATATAACACTTATCATAGGACTAGTTAGACGGTCCGAACGCGTTTCACGCACACGACGCGTTAAAGTAGCATAAGCTACCTTAATGGGTCGCGATGGGTCGAAAGCACTTAGGTTATTCTCATTGTAGTATGTAGGCCTTGTTAAACCATATCATATGAGTTCCAATACTCATTTGGTTTGCCAAGCCTCATCCTATCCGATCTCTCGATTTAAGTCCGGTTTATTTATATAGTATTGGATTTGCCGACTGATTCCGTGCTCCCTCTAGCTTTGTTTAGTTGTTGTTCAAGACCTCCAAGCATTCTCAGGCGAGTACATTATTCCCCTCTTTTACTGTTTTCAACTGTTTTGGGGTGATTCATATGTGCTAAATGTTTTATCAATGATTACAATAAATTACAATATGATTTCAAGAACGATTACAATAGTTTCAAGAACAATTACAATGTGGTTTCGAGAACAATAACAATTATTTCAAGAACGCTAACAATGATTTCAAGAACGAATACAATGATTTCAAAAACCTAATAACAATTTCAAAAAGTGAACAAACTTGTTGGTTGTAGTTTACATGACCGATGACATTCATTAGCAATGATCAAGCCGACCAGTATTAGGTTATGGTACCATAGGATCTGACAAATCCCGTTATTTACTGCACCCATTGTTATGTGTGGGGGTTGTGGGTAGCGACTGAATCTGTAATTATTAACTTATCCTTTGGTAAGGGTTTGTTAAGAACGAGAGCGAGAGCGAGTTGGAACGAGGAACGCGTCAAGAAGGTTTGAATGTTATTAGAGAATCGACCATAAAGTAGTTTCACAATTAAACAAGGACGATTTGAACAGTTAAAAACAAGGTCGATTTGAACAGTTAAAACAAGGTCGATTTGAACAGTTAAAACAAGGACGATTTGAACGAATGGGTAACGATTGGGTAAACAACTGGACATGATTTACATTTGATCATGCATTTCCACGAAACATGGTATTGATTTAAACCAAGGTTTACTTCAATATTTTGTTTTGTGCGTTTCACCTATGGTTTAGTTGATGCATTCCACTAGCCATACATATCATTTTCATTATAATACATGACATTTTGACATGGTTTTGACATAGACATTTTGACATAGACATTATACATTGTTGGTTTGGTTTGATTAAGTGATTAAGTAACGAGGCGTGTGTAATATGATACAAGCATGGTGGATACGCCGCTGGTACTTCCTATATATAAGTGTTTGTATGGTATTACATATCGTAGCGTTATTTGAATCATTTCAGTTTGAGACATAGAACATTTTATACAAGTAACATACTTTTCACAAGACATTGATTTACAAACAACTTATCTTACACAAACTCACTTTACATGGTTATTCATTTAATCATGCATTTTTCTCTTATTATACATATCACCTGAACTTATTATTTTTCAAATGATTTACAAAGACAAAGCAAATTACAAGGTTCATGACTAAACATTTTTCAAAAACAGAAGTCATGAATCTTATTTTCACAAAACCTATGTATCTCGCCAGCATTTCTTTGCTGACCTCGTTTTCACATATGTTTCAGGTATTGTTGGATGATATCGAATGATAAGATGCATGCTCACATAGGACTGGACAAGGCCTTAGTGACTCAATAACAATGATAGACTATGTTTAAATAGTGTATTTAGATTTCAAGACGATGTAATTATTAAATGTTTAATAAAACGAAACACTTTTTTGTATCCATGGTTATGAACCATTAATTCTGTTGCAACACGCCCCGATGTTTCCGCCGCAACTTGTTGTTTTACGCGGTCGGGGTGTGACACTGGTGGGTGGTGGCGATGGAGTGGTGGTGGCCGAAGTGGTGGCGGCCGGAGACTGGTAGTAGTGGTGGTGAATCTGGTGATCTATGAAGAGATGAGGGAAGAAAATTTTGGGTTGCAAACAAAATCAAGAACAGAGATGAGAGAACATTGATGGCGGCTGGAAAAAAAATTAGGTTTAACTTAACAACGGGTCTAGAGAGACGGGTATGAAATATCCATGTGTTCTCTTTCCGGGTTACAAAATTCGACCCATTTTATTAATTCGCTTATGTGGGTAATGGGCGGGAAAAAAAGAGTTGGGGTTGCTGTGAGAGTGACATGTGTCCAAGTTTTTATTCCTTTATTAGAGAGGGACACATGGCACATTCTAAGGGCCTCTCTCTTTGGTTTTCTCGCCCATGGATAAGAAGGAATCGATAATAACAAATTTAATATTTTGTTCACGTTATATTAATCTTATTAAGGTAATATATCATAATTAATAAAACTATTTTGTTGATAATAAAAATATTATAATAATAGAATGAAAAATTGATAATAAATTAACTATTGATGTTTCAACGTAATCTTATATAAAAATATTATAATAATAGAATAAAAAATTGATAATAAATTAACTTCAAACTTCGATCTACCATATTATAATATTTCTAAAATTAAAATTTTTTAATAAGAAATTGAATTATAGTTATATAAGATCTACCACTATTGATGTTTCAACGTAATCTTATATAAAAATATTATAATAATAGAATAAAAAAATTGATAATAAATTAATTATTAATGTTTCAACGCAATCTTATATAAAAAATATTATAATAATGGAATAAAAAACTGATAATAAATTAACTTCAAACTTCGATCTACCATATTATAATATTTCTAAAATTAAAATTTTTTAATAAGAAATTGAATTATCGTTATATAAGATCTACCATGTTATAATATTTTTAAAATTTAAAAATTTAATAAGAAATTGAATTATCATTATATAACTAGGGTGAGGATCAAATAAGAAGTTTATTTTGGATATGAAACAATATGATTAGGATATGTGGCAAAATTTAAAATAAAGATGAAGGGTATTTTTAGTCAATCTTGTCATTTTTTCTACCTTTTTCTTCCCAGTAACATCAAAACCCACCATTTTCAAAACCCACCATCTTCAACCATTTCTTCACTTTCTTTCTCAATAATCACTACATTATAGTGCAATTTTCGTCACCAATCAATGATTCAAACATCCGATCAACGTGCTCTTCAGCTTTTTTTTTTTTTTGAAGAAAACCTAGTTTAATTTCATTCAAAGTCTCGTTTTTCCCGTGATTTTGAAGATAATCACTCGAACTGTTTGATTCGATCGCTGATAAGTGTTTCTATCATTCAAATTTCGTCAATCGTTGAAGAAATCGGCTTCGATCCATGTAAGAAATTCTTTAATTTCATTTTTACGATCTGGGTTTTTGATTTAGTCATTGCGTTTTACGATCTTAGCGGGGGTCCGGGTGCAGTACCCCTGGTAGCAAGGTCCAAGGGGCGGCAGCCCCTGGCGAGGTCCAAGGGGCAGAGCCCCTGGCTAGGGTCGATTAAATTGCTTTAATAAAAATGCATCAGAAAATTTAATTTTCTAGAAATTGGCTCATTTCGAAGACAGTAATTCGTAGACAATTCAGACAATTTTTGATTTGCTACTCTCTGGTTCAGACAATTCACAGACAGTTTTATGTGTCAATTGCGTTTTAGAAATAAGAGAGTTTTAAATGAAAATCCGTATTTGTTTATATCATTAATCTTGATTTCTTTTAAAGATTCTTATGATGCGAAATTCCGAACATATATTCTCCAACTCCTGAAAACATATATAGCTAAGTGGTGAGACATTTACAAATCAAAAAAGACAAAATAACAAAAGGATGTACTCAAATAAATCCATAAGAACTTACAAACGTTTAAAAAAAGGAACCCATTTTGCCTTGGGCACCTAACAAAAAAAATCCCAAAATAATAAATAATAATGAACAATGTGTCATAAAAAATGAAACTAACGAACTACCACATAAGTTATTTTCATGACAGAAACAACCTCGGTCCACATCTCTTACTTTACAAACACCAAATTGCAGTATCATATGTGCAAAAAATGATGGCAAATATGTCATTTATAATCAAGTACATCTTCCTCCATTAGAGAACTGCAAGAACGGAAATAAATAAATAAGAAAGTTTAAATTTGACCTAAAGATTAGTCGGTACATCAGAAAGTTTATCAGCATATGTCATAGCTAAACCCCCAAACATCCTTCCGAAAACAAAGAGTAATTCCTTTTTCGTCAACACCGGTCAGTCCAGATCTAAAAAACCCAAAGAATCGCGAATATTAGGGCTTACCTCGAAAAAGAATGGAATAAAATAGATAAACATTCTTACCTTGAACAACATCTGGATCCGAAATGGACTTGATATAATCAATTGAATGATGAGAAGATAGTTAACAAAAATCATACCTAGGTTTTAGAAAAGAAGTGACGGTGAAGAAGGAAAGAGAGATTAGCAGCTTCTCAAGGAAGAATGAAAAGGAATTAGGGTTACATAAATATATAGGGTCCGAATTCATTGGGTCGGGTTGCTCAAAAAAGAGATCCGCGAGCACCATCCCATTTGAAATTATTTAAAATGAAGCAATCGCCCAAATAAATAACTGAACAGATGAATAACCATCAGATTCGATATCCATTGCAAGAACGCCCATTCAATCATTCCTTGTATCATCATCCACAACATATTCAAAAAAAAAAAAAAAAAAAAATCAAAAGCATGTTGCATCCTAACGGTCCACAGTTATATATTAAAGTTGTTAGTTGGTAATTAATACTCGTGAGGGTCGATTGTATTCCGTCTCAGAATATATAACTACAACTGAGATATTAATTACAGTGAACACCCTAATGAAGGATGAGGAAACAAAACAACAAAAAACTAAAAAACCAATACAAATAACTTAGGCAATCCCTTTGTTGCAGGCCTCAGAAGCTGAACAATATATGCAATAAATATAAACAATATAAAGGTAACGGGGAACCAAAAGATTAAAGATAACTCAAAGTACATACTGGCATTCTTATTTACACATTTTTAAAATAAAGATCTGAACTTATTTACACTTTTTTGAAAGCCTAAAACGATTTAATGTAGTAACTAAATAAAAATATGAACAAACCAATAGCATAATTATTACAAAACGACGTCGTACATACCTATCTAGAGTGCTACGGTATCAGATCTAGGGTTTGGAGAATGTGCAGTGGCGGCCATGGTGGGATTGGACGATGGCACAGCGGCGGAAATGGTGGGTTTGGATGATGCGCAACAACGAATATGGTGCTGAAACCATCGTCGACATTAGAGATTTGAGAGGAGAAATTAGGTTGTGGCAGATGGATGAACGGGAGAGGAGAAGTTGTCTAGGGTTTTTGGGTGAGAATGGATGAATTGAATATGGGTTTTGTGTAATATTTGGGCCAAATAAATGGGTATTCGGGATCCGGAAAAAAGAAGCGCAAATTTGTGCGCCAAAAGCAAAAACCAATTGCACAATAGAAGGACACGTGTCCCAAATCTGAATGATGACACAATCTCCAAGTTGAAAAAACAATTTATACCCATCAATGACAAATGATTTATCACAAGTTGAGAAAATTTTGTCGATTAACAGTTTTCAATCGGAATTTTAACTTCCTCAACGGGTTTGTAATCTATTAAGTTTGGAGGCCTATATAATAAATGAAAGGATTTGGGCTGATGTGGCATTAGATTAGAGCCTCTAGGATTTCATTTTGGCGGAAAATGTTCGGATCGTGAAATAGGACGCGGATCCTATTTGTTGATGTAACCGACCCACTTTTCGGATCTACTATAAAAGACATTTGATCAATTTTTTTCTATAACAAACCCTAGACGCCACATCTTCTCTCAGAATCCACCTCCACACCTTCATCTTTCCCAATCAATCTTGGCGTTACGAGATAATTTTGTTGTGGATGAAACCCTAATTGGAATCAACTTCTCAATCTTTTCGCTACAAATCCTCTAGCCCATCAATCCGCCATTGTTGAAATTTATACTTGGAATCGCACTGTATCGCTTATGATTCTCTAATTCTTAAGGTAGTTGTTCTTATTCTTCAGTTGTTTGTGTTTGCATTACTGATTGTTCTTCCTTTGTTCTGTTTTGTTTTCCTTCTTAAGGTAATTCCCGCAACCACTACAAGCTTGCATCTTTTGTTTTATATCAAAGGTATGGTTTTACTTTTGATTCCGTTTTCTGATTTTGTATTGGGTTTCCACAACTGTGTTAATATTTGTCATTCGAATTTCATGTGTTTTGATTATTATATTGGAGATATTATCAATACACACCATTGATTATTTTGTTATAAGTTTATTGGGATCTTCAATGCTGATTATAAGTTTTTTTATGGCTCTGTAATTTCAAAGTAATTGATTATTCTATTCAGTAGTCCATCTAGATGTCTTCAATAAGTGATCTTACCTGTCCAACATTAAAAAAATAAATAGCTTTTAAACTTTTGTTTTGATTTATATAGAAGAATTTCACAAAGGCCATCTTTACACAAGGATCTTTAGACTAACCATATATACTTCAGGAATGTCATCGCGAGCATTGCATCAATGACAACTTGTTACAGAGTTTTTTCAATAGTAAACTGCTATAGAAAGTAGATAAACATGTAAAAGCGACTCACTGGTCAAAAAGAAGCCTTGAGATTTCAACATAATGAAACGGAAATGCTTCAAAAGAACTTGTTGAGTCACGCTCTGCCTCCAAAACCTGTGTCAATTTTTCCTATAAAAACCCTAATTCCTAAGACTCCTACAATCAACAACTCTAAAAACATCAAAAAACAGTAAAATTAATCCAAATCGAAGTCCCAATCATGATCGACCAGTATTATTGTGATCACAGCTTGTGCAAGAACAAAACATCTGCTGTCAGTATAGCGGATATTGTGTATCAGAATATAAAGGGAACTTCGATTAATCAAATCCGGTTTCAAATCTCAAAAACAAAATCTGGATTATAGAGATATATGAATAAAATATGAATCATAAAATAAAAACTTACCTTGTTGAGATTAATCAAATCCGGTTTTAAATCGTAGGGGAGAAAGATGATTAGATGAAGAATCGTCTCTGTACGGATGGAGTTTTAGGGTTTGAAGCAGAAGGAGGAGGATGAACAACATGCGTGAAGAAGAAGAATGTGGCGATTGAGAGATTAGGGTTTTTTAGGAGAGTGGAAGAAGCTAATGACGATTCGACGATGAAAAAGAGCACAACTGAGAACATTTAGGGTTTTAAGGAGAGAAGTAGAGGGGATGGTACTGTTGGGCGGGAAAATGGATATCGAATTTGATGGTTATTCATCTGTTCAGTTATTTATTTGGGCAATGCTTCAAAAGAACTTGCTGAGTCACGCTCTACCTCCAAAACCTGGGTCAAATTTTCCTATAAAAACCCTAATTCCTAAGACTCCTACAACCAACAACTCTAAAAACATCAAAAAACAGTAAAATTAATCCAAATCGAAGTCCCAATCATGATCGATCAGTATTATTGTGATCACAGCTCGTGCAAGAACAAAACATCTGCTGTCGAATGTGAAAGGTGTGCAAACTATTTTACCTTCATAGCGCATGTCCGAGATGAAAGCTTCTCCAATCTGGTACCAATTTTGTGAAACCGAACATCTAGATGTCTTCAATAAGTGATCTTACTTGTCCAACATTAAAAAATAAATAGCTTTTAAACTTTTGTTTTGTTTTATATAGAAGAATTTCACAAAGGCCATCTTTACACAAGGATCTTTAGACTAACCATATATACTTCAGGAATGTCATCACGAGCACTGCATCAATAACAAAACCATCAATAACAACTTGTTACAGAGTTTTTTCAATAGTAAACTGCTATAGAAAGTAGATAAACATGTAAAAGCGACTCACTGGTCAAAAAGAAGCCTTGAGATTTCAACATAATGAAACGGCAATGCTTCAAAAGAACTTGCTGAGTCACGCTCTGCCTCCAAAACCTGGGTCAATTTTTCCTATAAAAACCCTAATTCCTAAGACTCCTACAATCAACAACTCTAAAAACATCAAAAAACAGTAAAATTAATCCAAATCGAAGTCCCAATCATGATCGATCAGTATTATTGTGATCATAGCTCGTGCAAGAACAAAACATCTCCTGTCAGTATAGCCGATATTGTGTATCAGAATATAAAGGGAACTTCGATTAATCAAATCCGGTTTCAAATCTCAAAAACAAAATCTGGATTATAGAGATATATGAATGAAATATGAATCATAAAATTAAAACTTACCTTGCTGAGATTAATCAAATCCGGTTTCAAATCGTAGGGGTGAAAGATGATTAGATGAAGAATCGTCTCTGTACGGATGGAGTTTTAGGGTTTGAAGCAGAATGAGGAGGATGAACAACATGCGTGAAGAAGAAGAATGTGGCGATTGAGAGATTAGGGTTTTTTAGGAGAGTGGAAGAAGCTAATGACGATTCGGCGATGAAAAAGAGCACAACTGAGAACATTTAGGGTTTTAAGGAGAGAAGTAGAGGGGATGGTACTGTTGGGCGGGTGGAATTAAGGATGCCCTAATCAAATGACACGTGGCCCAAAACGCTCATCACACATAAATTTTTTTACTTTTACTTTTCAAATCATATGGCTAGAGCTTCACAAACTTATTATTGTTCATTATATATAATAAATGAAAGAATTTGGGCTGATGTGGCAGGTTCTTAGAGCTTCTCACAATGAGTTTTGGTGGGAAACTCATCGGGTCTAGAAATTGCACGCGGAGCCTGATTGTTTTAGTAACCAACCCTTGTATTCGGATCTATTATAAAAGCCATTTAAAACCTAAATTCCCACATTCGTGTCTCTATTCTTTCATTTTTCTGCCGTCATCTACCAAAACCCTAATGGATCCTTCACCGCTACTTGAACCACACCATAGAAACTGCAGGTATCAATGTTCTATCATTAATCTTGATTTCTTTTAAAGTTTATTTGAGAATCCATATTTGTTTATATCATCTCTGAAAATCTCAAGTCCATTTCGGATCCAGATGTTGTTCAAGGTAAGAATGTTTGTCTGTTACATTAATGCCCTCAAAAGTCTAATGGTGATGGAAGATTCGGGTTGTCGGAGAAAGCATACGGGATCCATCGCGGTTCATCGCCACAGCATTGGTTCAAAATCCTAGGTATGATTTTCCTTTTATGGTGTTTTGTTTATATTTCTATTCGGATTGATTTAAATATGTTTTAGATTATTTATCATTACAAACTCTAAATCTGAAGATGATCCAAGATCTGACTCTACTCTAATCATCCTCAGTACCAGCGACGACCTAACTAGAAAAAGGTCAACATGTGAAAGATCGAGTCTTTTCTACTTCAAGTTCACCTTTGTCGTTACACACTGGTACGTATATATCACCTGTTTGAGATTATATATTATTTTTTTTGTAGGACCGGTTTTAAACTCCGAAACGATTGCGAACTGAACGTGTAACGTGCGGAATCCATACACGAACGTGACCGAACACACGAGACGTAATATAATTGTGATTCTATTGATCAATACGACGAGTACAAGCACCACGAATCACCTTTCTCTCTCTAGACTTTCTCTCTCTAGGTCTAGATCTTAAAATCTCTAAGATGGCAAAAGTTCTAAATGAAACACCTAAAGCTCCTATTTATAGGCACAAGGTTATAAGGATTTCTCCTTATTTACAATAATGCCACCTTGCCCTTTTTCCTAACTATTACAATATAAAGCTTTGATTTAAACTGTTTCTGCTACGAACTTGATTGACGGAGGCGATAGACACATACTGCACTAACAGACTCCCCCTTGTATATTGCCGCAGTCAATCTCGTAGCGTCTTGTTTTTTCTTTCTCTCTGAGTCTTCTTGAAACTTTGACGGTATCAGCAACCATAGACTCCCTCTTTCTCGAACAGAATCCCCGTGGATCTGTCTTCGGGCTTCCGTTGCTCTTCCTTTCCTTCAGACTCCCCCTTTCGTCAAGCTTCCGTGCTTTTGGGATCGACACCTTGCTTTCCAAATACAAGCTCTTCTGGGATAATTACATGGCTCCTTGAATCCACGCTTCCTCTTGCGTTGAGCTCGTCTTCAGACTCCCCCTTAGACTCAGCTGTTGGGATCGTAGTCTGGTATCATATCTGCAACACTCATACATTTATAAGTAACATCATTTCAAATTTCAGCATATCCAGGAATTGTAACCTGGCTTACTCACTCAAACTTTCTAAAATCACTCCCCCTATCAACAAACTTCTAGAATTTGCCAGTTTCAGCGAAACGGATCGGAAACTGGCTCTTTTAACAATATAAGCATCCAAATCCCCCACAGTTAATCATCCAAGTCCAAACTAATGACCTTGGAGATATCACAAACTGTTTTTGATTTTTGATTTTAAAAATTTTCAAGTTTCAAATTAATGAACTTGTTTTATTTTCAGAAACACAATCAGCTTACTTAGATTTTGAAACTCAGCACTCAGACATCGGTTGTCGAAAATAAAGCAGAATCAAAATCTTTTTGTATTTTCTGAAAATATAAAGCAATAACAAAATATGTACAAACATATTTACAGACAATATTTTTGTTTGAGTTTGCGTTAGAGGATCATATCAGTTCATGACAAATCACTAGCACCGTTGAGCTTTAAAACACTGTAAGTTCTAAACGATTCACTTAGATTGTCAGTATACTGATCCACTTAAATTTTCACACAAAGTTCAACTGATTCAGGATACGAATTAGGTGTATTAAAGACTTAAACTCATTCATGTGTCCCACCTCTTGAATATACTCCCGTATCCAGATCCCAATATTCAGTCTTACAGGTGAGTATACCTAGATGATATCTGTAAGGGGTTATAAATTATGAAGAATCATGAGAGCTCAGGTCAGAACTACCGTTCAGCAGAGAGATCATGACTCAACTTTTGGTGTGTCCCCTTTAGAGGATCTTTTTTACAACAGCATTGATTAGCAATTTTATTGTCTCATCATTTATGCTGAGGGCGATGCTATGTTTCAAGCATTGCGGAAAGTATTATTCGAGGACTAGGTCAGAACTTCCATTCAGCAGAAGTCCTGGAATAATACCCCAGATATCACTAAGCATAAAGACCTAGTATATCAGAAAAAAGAATCTTTCAAACAAGATTTCAGGGGTTACCTATATATCCAAGTAGTGTTCCCCACGAAATAAGCAAGTTTGAATTTAGGTTTATATCCCGAAAAAGTTTACTAAATGTGCAAAAACCTACCGACACATCCACGGTGAGATCGTTTAACACATTTTGACTTTCCAATTCTTTAGCGTACTGTGATAGTCTACTGAAGCACAATCATTTCGTCTTTCTACACAAAAACTCATTTTTCAGAATTTTATCATGTTTTTGGCTTTTTCAAATTTTCTAATGTTTTTGGATTTTCTAACAACATTACTCCCCCTAAAATGCAAAATCATTTAAAGAAAATTTGACAACCAATACTGATAGCTTTGTCTCGCCATCCATTTTCTGCTTAATGTGCTCTGTTTTGCAGAAAATCTAATATAAAGTACTAATTACCCCCATGATTTACAACACATTGATATTTACAGTTTGAAAACCGTTTTTCAATCTTGTGAAATTAATCATGTTTGTTCAGCCGTGAGGGTTTCGGCGTATTCAAGTAACACATATTTTTGTAATTTTCTATATTTGACAAAAATTAAAAACAAACATATTTTTGGTTTTTCAAATTCTGATAAAAGAAAAACATATTTTTGGTTTTTTTTTAATTTTTCAATTTTTAGGGTTTTTGAAATATGGTTTATTTATGTACAGAAATTGATAAACTCCCTGTTTAACCAAACCAGGGTTCTGCAACCTCTTCCTCCTCTCCATGTACCAGGTTGCTCCTGTTTTCAATCTCACAGTCTGTGATTCTGTTGAGCACCTGCACATTTGAATTACTCAATTACTTGAACAATTTAGCCCAGATCTGTTGGACCTTAGGCATTTCAACACAATAATCTTCATTTAATTTCGGAAAATCTTTGTCATTTAAAAATTTTTCAACTTTGACTTCAACTTTCTCATCTTTTACCAAAGTCACTTGTTTCTTAATGCTCCATGTTTGACCTTTCGGAGTACCTCTTTTGTAAAAATGTGAATCTTTTTGAACATTTTGTTTTTGATCAACAACTTTTGGTTTCCAAAACTCTTGAGGTTTTGTCATATCAACAGTTGTTTTCCAACTTTGAGTTGTTCTGAATCTGGGTGTGTGAGAATTCCAGGTATGTCTTGAATCAGACTTGGTCTGTTTTGGTTTCCAAGTTTGATTCGAAGCAAACTTGTTTGTGTTATACCTCCAAGTTTGTTTTGAATCAAATCTGGTGGACTTTTGTCTCACATCCTCAGATTTCTGTTTTTCAACATCAACAGGCTTTGTGTTTGAACACTTGCGTGCAACATGTCCAATTTGATCACATTTAAAACACACTTTCTTTGAAACATCCTTGGCCTGTTGTTGTTTCTTTTTCTTAGCATGAAACTCTTCAATGGACTGTTGTCCAAATTTGAGTTTTTCCTCTTCTTTCAAACTTTTCCCTTGAACAAAACTCATCTTTTGTTGAAAATTTGATTTTTCATTTTGCTTCCAACTTTGTTTCTTCTTATAACCCAACCCAGCCTTCATGTTTTTCTTCTTGAAACCAGGTTTATTATAAGATGTTTTGTGACCTTTACCAGCAAACTTTGAAATCTCAGATTTGTCAATCTCAACCATTTTGAAAACTTTATCAACCTTTTCTGAAATCACATTCTGAATCGAGAATACAACATCTAAGAATAATTTGTCTGATCCAATCATGGTATAAACCAATCCCTTTGAATCATCATTCAAACTTTTCTCTGATTTTGTGTTTTTCAGATATCCATCATGAAAATTACCTTCATTTTCATCCTGTGATTCAGACTTACCTTTTGTAGACTCATCTTTCAAAACGCTTTCAACAACCTTACTTACCACCTCTGAATCATTAGCTTCATCAGATTTGGAGTAATTCACATCGATACTTTCAGGTAATTGGTCAACTATGTTCAAACCTTTTGCCACATTTTCCTCATCATAAAAAGTATAATTGTTTCTCAATGGTGGTGGTACCTGATGAAATTCTGAACCAATACCCTTTTTGTTTTTATCAGTATCTTTATCATCTGGTGTGATGTTGAAAATACGTTCGAGAATGTACGAAGAGTTATGATAACTTTGAAGTTTTGTAACAACCTTTTCTTTTTCAGCCAAAATTTGTTTAAGATTAGCAATTTCATCAACACACTTATTTAACTCAAGTTACTTTTCTTTAAACTTTCTCTCATACATTTCTTTAGTGACTAAAGTTTCAGACAATCTTTGGTCAAAACATTTGACTTGGCTCTTCAAAGTATCATAAGCCTCTTGTACTCTCTGACTCGACCACATCAAAGAATCATACTCTTTTTGAAAATCTTGAAATTTAGTTTCTTTTTCAACACAACCAACACATTTTGCTGTACACATTTGTTTATACACATCATTATCCTTTTCAAGATCTTGACACTTCTGTGTCAGCTTTTCAACTTTTAGTTTCAAAATTTCTTCTTTTTCAATCATTTCTTTACATTTTGTTTTGAAAATATTTTCAAGTTTGCTTGTTTCAATATCTTTTGTTTTGATAGTTTCATCTTTTTCAATACAGGCTTTGCACATTTCTATGCAATTCCTGCATTTGTTCTCATTTTTATCAACAATTTCAACACTCGATAGATTAGAAGATTCATTTACCTCAGTCTCTTTCAGCACCGATGATTCTTCTGTCTGATCCTCTTCTTTCTTCTCTTCTTCTTCTTCTTCTTCTTCTTTCTTCTCTTCTTCTTCAACTTTCTGTTCTTCCTCAATCTTCTGCTCTTCCTTAGCAGCAAGCTTTGCAGTAATCTTTACTTCTTCAACCATCTTCTTCAACTCTTCTTCTTCAACTCTTCTTCTTTTCTCTTCTTCATCTCTACCACCTTTGGTAGACTTGCTTCGCAAACTTCCTTTATCTTGCTCACCAAATCCGGCAAATATTCTTTATCAGATAACCTTCTTGTGTTGAAAGTAGCCTGTCTTGGAAGCAAATTTGTTACAGCTTCAAAATCCACCTTTGATGGGTCAACAACTGGATTACCTCGTGGATCCATGTAACATTCCAATTCGTCATTCCATCTTTTGGCTCTTTGGGCTTTTTTGAATGGTTCTCTGAATTTTTCAATTTCCCATCTCGCATAATCTCTTCTCCACCATTTATCATGATCAAAATCAGCCATGACTTGAAATTCACAATTCGTATATCTTCAATCACCTGGAGACAAACAAACAAATGATCAGTTTAAAAACGAACTGAATATGTAAAAGTAAGTGACGGTTGAATCGATCTAGGACTCGTGTCGAAGATTGCTGATTCGTTCCAATGTTGTTGAAATGAGATCACTGAATGAATGAGCCAATGAATGTAACAAACCGATGATGAGTCAATTGATGATTGGACCTCACTATTCACTTAGCCGACAACTTCAATTTTTTACTTAAATCTGATTTGAGCTGATGATAACACTTGGGCTGACCTATATCGATATACTGAATGATCACATGCACACAATTATAAATGTCCGACAACCTTTAATACTCCACTTAATATCATTGGGCCGTTTTGTATATGTCAGAATATTGATTGGGCCAAAAATAAGAAGTCACATGGGCTGTTAATACCTATTAATTGTTTAGTTAACTTTGATTGGGCCGCTAACTATACTAAACTGATTGGAATTTTTGAACTTGACCGACAAACTGAATTCACAAACACTAGTCCGACAAATTCTCGTGGGCTTTTAATGATCGACAAACAGTTTAGCTCTCATTGGACATCAATATTGTAATGGCAGACAACAATTAATTAGTCAACATTCACATGAGTTTTTATCTTTTATCAGACCACATGGCCTGACACAACTGAATAATCACGAGAACATTTTCAAACGGACTGGTCTTTTTCAAACGGTCGGAATCTTTCAAACGGACTGAATTTTTCAAACGGTCTCTTCAAACGACTAACCACTTTCAAACAAGATGCATCATTCAAACGGAACCCTTCAAACGGAAGTCAGTTTTCAAACGAGTTCTCAAACGGAATACATTCCTCAAACGATATATAAACCAATTTCAAACGGAATGGTTCAGTTCAAACGGGATGACCAGCCAATTTCAAACGATATGTCAGATTCAGACGGACTACCAGCCAATTTCAAACGAACTCTGTCAATTTTAAACGGAATGGCCTGTTTCAAACGGAATGTGGTTTCTTCAAACGGAATGTCGCTGTTTCAAACGATGTCGGACACAAAAACTCAAATTTCTCCTAAACGGCTAGGAATTAGGATCTGAAACTTGGTAGGGTTGTAAATCAAGTGTTTTCGCACAACATATCCAAAAATCAGCTAATTCGGAGCGTAAAAACCTGTTCAATTTGATGTTTTTCAGGAAAAAACGCGAAAAAAATAAAAAAATGAAGAAATAGATGAAATTCAGATCCGAAATCGATGTAATCCTGTGCGAAATCGTGTGATAGATCAGTGCAATCGAGTTCCTGCTTTGATACCACTTGTAGGACCGGTTTTGACTCCGAAACGATTGCGAAACGAACGTGAAACGTGTGGAAACCGTACACGAACGTGACTGAACACACGAGACGTAATATAATTGTGAAACGTGCGGAAACCGTACAAGAACCTTGAATCACTTTCTCTCTCTAGATTCTCTCTCTAGATCTAGAGATCTCTAATTCTCCAAATGAGCAAAAGTTCTAATTCTTAAGTCTAAGGCTCTATTTATAGGCACAAGGTTATAAGGATTTCTCCTTATTTACAATAATGCCACCTTGCCCTTTTTCCTAACTATTACAATATAAAGCTTTGATTTAAACTGTTTCTGCTACGAACTTGATTGACGGAGGCGATAGACACATACTGCACTAACATTTTTAACTTTTTTGTCATGTTTTTGTTCAGTAATTTTATGAAATTCGTTGATTTGGTAGAAAAGTTTGATTCAGTAACATTGTTGTTGTGTTTTTTTTTACTTGACTGTTTTTGTTATATGGATTTTGTGCAATTGTTGATTTTAGTTTGTGAAGTTTATTAAAATTGGATATCTAGGGCTTTTTTTAGTACAATTTTAGGGCATTTTTTTTTTGTCTATAATGAGACGCCAAGTGTCTAATTTAACAGTTTTCATTCCAAAATTTTGTCTACAATGAACGCCAAATGTCACGGATACTATAGGCCTCGTTTTTCACTAAAAGCATAGATCCCCTCAATTATCACAATCCGGGAGCTTAGGACAACAAATGTCTTGAACAAATGAAGCTCGAAAAACAATTTTTAACCTTTTAAAAAAAGAAATATAAATTTCTTTCAGAAAAAAATCATGAAATAATAACCAAGCTTCGATAATAGTCGCCCATACTTTTTCTAACTATAAATCGTAAACTTGAAGTAAACGACAATCGGTCTTAAAAGGTTAAAGATGAACTATTGACTTAATATAAACTCCTAATGCACATGGTGATGTCATACATTGTCTGATGAAAGAACTGGCAAGAAGATGAACAAATCAAGCAGGTATGAGTTCACACAGGTCAGGTATAATTGAGCTAAAAAAACCTGTCCATTTTTTTGTTTTTTTAGTTATTGTGTACTGTTATAATCACAAAAACAAAATTGTTACAACAATAATATAATATTCTAACGATTATAGACACAATACTATTTCAATTAACAATCTGAATCTTTGATAAACACGGTTTAAAAAGTTATATGTATTAGAAACAAATTTGTGAAGAGTTTCAACATATTTAGTGCACCTTGTTCAGATTTTCGCTTCTTCCTCAACCGGGAGTCCGAGACCGAGGAAGCCGCTGCCGAACGCCACTGCCGCAAACTCCGTCTCTTCATCGAGCCACAACTCCATGCACTACAACGCAACAAAGCCAGCTCCCAAGACCATAAATCAAATTAACATTTTCAAACATTCAATTTTCAGAATTCCTCATGAATTCCGCCCAAATTCAAAACCATAGATCAAAATCTAAACCTAAAAACAATCTAACCGAATGAGATTTATTAAAATCAAAGATCTGCATTCAAACAGAAAAAACAAAGACTAATTACACATCAAATATGATAAAAAAAATTATTAATCATCGTGTTCTTTATAACCAAAAAAGAATCTAAGAACAAAAAAGCCTAAATTTAAAAACTGATTACAAACCTGATTACAACTTACGAACAATCGATTGTAAGCTGATAACACTGAGAACTTTTGGTGATGTATGATCAGTTAATTGATTGATCAATAGTCCTTTGCAACACCACAATATGCCACAGATCTTCAATATTTGAAGAACGATTGTCTTTGAAGCAATAAACGGATCTTGCTTGTGATGTGGCTGGAAGAGTTCTAGGGTTTATTTCCAAGGATTAGGGAAACACGAATAGAAAATCTATTAGAAAAATGTAACTGCCTAAATATGAAGCAAAAAACGCCGTAAATGCAGTATATTAGGGTTTGTGAATGTGAATTGTGAATACGAAGAGAGCGTGTTTTTGTTTTAGCGCTCAAATTGACTCAGAAATAGAATAATAGGATGACAACAATGATATAATTGGGGCCAATAATGATATCTCTATATGGTCTATAAATAATAATGTTACACAAACAAAATGAGTGGAAGAAGCTGTTTGGAAACAAAATGTTGGTGAATCCCCCATGAAAATGTTACATAAGCAGTTTTTCTTTGCTTCAATAACAAACAGTTGTTCATGAAAATTATTAGAGTACAGACCGCAAATCATAAAGAAACACACCTTATTCATATAAATAGTTTAACCTTGACTTGTACATTGGAAACAATAAGCAACATAAACCTAATAAGAACAAATATAAACACACCAGTAAACATAGATGAAAATATCTAAATCGAATTACAACACCAGTAATCTAAAATTGCGGTGGAAACATGAGAATATGGAATTTCAATCGAAATAATAAAATGTATTCATTTAACTAAAACCCTATATCTGAAAGGATATTACAATTAAAATAAAAAAAAACCACATTCAATACAAATCATACCTATGATCTGAAAAACGAATAACGAACATGAAAAATTCTGAGTGTACCTTTTTCTTGAATAATAAGAAGAGTCTGTGGTGGAATTGAAACCGACAAAAGGAAAGAAGTAGATGAAGAGAATGTTGATTGTCATCAAAGATGGACCTCTAAATCATCGATTTGAATATTTCCGAGGAAAACGTTTCAACCATTTAGGGTTTGAAGAGAAAAATTGGAAACTAATTTGTCATCATCATCCTCATCACATTGCCATCCTCAAAATCAGATGAGCATGTGATTTACTATCCTCTGTTGAAAAGTATTCATCATCGATATGAGATGAATCGTTGATGTCCATACGTCTAAGATATAGGGTTTTGTGTGAGATTGAGAGAAAATATGGAAAGCTTAAAGATTAGAAGAAAAAAAATACCTGTTGCTTGTTGCTTTAGATGGAAGAGATAGATAGAGCGATGGATGTAGAAGATGATGGTCGTAGGAAAGATGAAACTGAATTAGGGTTTAGAGGCTTTTGTTTTAGCGCCTAAACACAAAACGCGTGGTTTAAGCAAATGCCATGTGGCATAAGTTTGTTTTGCTTTATTAGAAGTTATAGATTACTATACGTATACATGTTTCCACCTATAAAATGTGTACATAAATATTTAAAATTTTATGTATTAATATTTTTTACATGTGCAGTACTCGGAATTCTAACCTATTAATTCACAAACAAAAAAAAATTAGTCAAAATATAAATAAATACATACTTATATAGATATATAATACATATAATATACACATACAAATATAACTATACATGAACACATAGATATATAAGAATGTATTGTTAGATCAGTTCTGTTTTAAGCATAATGGAAAACATGAAAACATACCTATCACCGTAGACAATGCAGTGGAGAATCCAGTCGCCATAGAGTTTGACATCTTTGTCAAGGGGATCTGGTTCCTCCTTAGGGTGCAAACTGATGATGGTGATTATGAAACTGAAAAGGGTATCATTTTAGGAGAGGGAGGCCGATTCTTGATGTTATGATTATTAGGTTATGTGTCTAACCTTAGAACCTCTACATAAGTCTCCTTATATAAGCACCCAAGAGGAAACCTAATTAGTTAATAAGGGTAATATGGTCCATCAACAATTACCAACTAGTTATTTAATAGGTTATTATATATTTTGATCTATATTATGTAAATGATTATAATGGCTACTAGATTAAATATTAAAACATAATATATTTTATCTTACATTCTCCTACTTAGCCGAGTAATCATTTACTATGAGCATTAGATAAGCCTGATCAGGAGTTAACACTCATTTTAGCCTTAAACAAGTACTATAGCAGAGAAATACAGCCGTTGAATCATTATGCAACTCAGGACCCCCATTAGTCATACTATAGCCTTAATTTAAAACCTAATCGTTATGATAAAAAACGCATAAGCCCTTTGTTTGATTTGTAAATTTATTTGTCTCTATGCCATTATACCGGTTGAACATATTCTAAGAGACATACAAAATCAAACTGAGGAAATTTCATTAATCATAAAACATAAGCTAGTACAATATGCTAAACAAGGTCTTTACTAAATCCCATATTTTGAACATGTTCTTCGTAAACCTTAGGAGGGAGACCTTTAGTCATCGGATCCGCAAGAATATCTTTAGTACTAATATACTCAATACAAAGATTATTTTCCTCAACTCGTTCACGTACGAACAGATATTTTGTATCGAGTATAAACCAGCTCCAGTCGAACTGTTACTGTTCGAGAAATTAACGGCAGCTGAATTATCACAGTAAAGCTTCAATGGTCTAGAAATGGAATTTACGATTTTGAGTCCAGTGATTAGATTTCTAAGCAACATTCCATGACAGGTTGCGTTATAAACAGAAATGTACTATGCCATCATTGTGGAAGTTGTCGTCAACTGTTGTTTATGACTCTTCCATGAGATGGGTCCACCTGCTAACATAAAGATATAGCCCGAAGTGGATTTCATGTCATCTTTGCATTTGGAAAAGTCAAAATCAGAATAGCCCACCACTTCTAAATGATCACTTCTTCTATAAGTCAGTTTATAGTCTTTCGTCCCTTGCAGATATCAAAGTACCTTCTTAGCTGCTTTCCAGTGATCTAGGCCAGGATTAGTCTGATAACGGCGTAGCATTCTAGCAATATAAGCAATAACTGGGCGAGTACAGACTTGAGCATACATCAGGCTCCCGACTACTGACGCGTAAGGTATCTGGCTCATTTGCTCCTCCTCAACCTCTGTTATTGGACACTGGAATGAACCGAAAACATCTCCCTTAACTACTGGAGCGACGGAGGGTTTGCACTGTTGCATGTTGTAACGTGTAAGGACACGATCTATGTAAGCCTTTGAGACAAACCTAAGATACCTTTGTGTCTATCTCAGTGAATTTCAATGCCAATGACATAAGAAACATCTCCGATATCCTTCATGTCGAAGTTATGCGAGAGTAACTGCTTCGACTACATGTCTAAACTATTACTTGCCAATAGAATATCATCTACGTAAAGGACAACTATAGTAAAGTTGCTCCCACTCATCTTGAGGTAGGTGCATTGATCCACTTGATTCTTCATAAAACCTTGCTTCTTCATGACTCCATCAAACTTGAGGTACCATTGACGTAATGCTTGTTTTAACCCGTAAATGGATTTCTTCAATTTACAGACTCGATGCTCCTGACCTTTAGGTTTAAAGCCTTCAGGTTGCTTCATATAAACATCTTTGTCTAAGTCTCCGTTAAGGAAAGTTGTTTTAACGTCCATCTGATGCAACTCTAAATCAAAATGAGCTACAAGGGCCATGACGATCCTTAATGAATCTTTACGCGAGACAGGTGAAAACATCTCTTGATAATCAATTCCCTCTTTCTGAGTGTAGCCCTTTGCAACCAATCTCACTTTATAGCGTTCAACGTTCCCATTCGGATCCAGTTTTGTTTTGAACACCCATTTACATCCTACGGGTTTGACACCGTTGGGTAATTCTACCAAATCCCAAATGTCATTATTCTTCATGGATTCAAGCTCATCATTCATTGCTTTATTCCATTTAGAAGACTGATCACTGCTGATGGCTTCATTGTAAGAGATAGGATCATTGAGCTTTACAGGATCTATTTCAGTCAGGTAGGTAACATAATCATCCCAATTAGTAGGTCTTCTTTGCCTAGATGACCTCCTGAGGCGATTATCGGGTTCAGCATTGTCTTGGTTTTCAGCATTTGATGTGCCTTCGTCATGAGGTATAATGGGTTCTGATTGTGGAGGTAAATTTGGAATTGGTGCAGTAACTTCAGGTGTAGTAGTTGCATTGGGTACAAGAGGAGTAATCGGAGTAATGGTAAGCGACGAGTCTCTCCCCCACCCCGGTGTCTTGTACTTCATGCAATTCTTCGTAAGGGTTAGTACTGCTCCCATTGACCTTGAAATCCTCCAAGAATGCAGCACGCTTGGTTTCAACAATACGGGTGACATGGGAAGGACAATAGAAACGGTAACCCTTTGAGTTATCAGGATACTCGATAAAGAAACAGGTAACTGTTTTAGGGTCAAGTTTCCTTAGGAAACGATTGTAAAGTTTTGCTTCAGCAATGCAGCCCCATACTTTCATATATTTAAGACTCAGTTTCCTTCCTGTCCAAAGTTCATAAGGAGTTTTAGGGACAGACTTAGAAGGAACTCTATTGAGTATATGAACCGATGCTTTTAACGCTTTAGTCCAGAGGAATAATGGTAAATTAGTGTTGGCTAACATACTTCGCACCATGTTCATAAGGGTACGGTTTATTCTTTTAGCGACACTGTTCTGCTGAGGTGTACCAGGCATAGTGTATTGGTTCACAATCCCCTGGCCCTTATAAAACTCATAAAATGGACCAGGAGCTTGACCCACATCAGTATGTCTTCCATAATATTCACCACCTCTATCTGATCTCACAGCTTTAATCTGACGATTTAATTGCTTTTCAACTTCAACCTTATAATCTTTAAAAGTTTTAAGAGATTCAGACTTTTCCTCAATAAGATACAAGTACGTGTAACGAGAATAATCATCAATAAAAGTGATAAATGAAGTATGTCCTGTTATGCCAGTGATTTGGTAGGGACCACTAATGTCAGTGTTAATGAGTTCTAATAAATTAGAGCTCCTAGTGGAACCTTTCTTATTCGCTAATGTCATTTTACCCTTAAGACATTTGACACATGTTCCAAAATCATAGAAATCGAGAGGAGGAAAAACTTCATCCTTTACGAGACGATTTAGTCGTTCTCTTGAGATGTGGCCTAAACGTTGATGCCACAACATGGACAAAGTCTCTAAGTCTCGTTTCTCTTTCATCTTTGTGAGTGATTCATTAATGTTATATGACAACAAATATTTGGAAAAATTATCATCTAGTTCTAATCTATAGAGACCACCATCCAGAATACCAGTACCATAAAGAACAGAATCATAGAGGATAGAGAGTTTACGATGACCATGGGAAACAATAAAACCGTCCGTGTCTAACTTTGGTCCTGATACAAGGTTCCGAGTTACCTCAGGAACATATAAGGTATCATAAAGTTTAATACATAAACCAGTTTTCATAAATAATTGTAATGTTCCAATGGCCTTCACTTCTAATTCTCGATCATCCCCAACCTTAAGCGTTCTTTGGTTTCTTTCCAGCTTCCGGATTGTAAGGAATCCCCGAGTTGAATTGGTAACATGAACCATAGAACCAGAATCAAACCACCAAGAATTAGCAGGAACATTTAAATTATAGGACTCAAGTATCATAAAATAATCGTTACCTTTCTTAGCCAGCCACTCCTTAAAGTCAGGGCATTCCTTCTGCATGTGTCCTGCCTTTTTAGAGATCTTGCAGTGGATTCTGCCTAAGGAGTTCTTAGAACTGGAAGGTGCACTTGTATTAGGATTTGGCCTTTGGACTTTTGATGCATCATTCCTCTGATGATTGTTCTTCCTCTTCTTAGAGTTGGAGGTGGTGAAGTTAGCAACATCAGTAGTGCGATCCATCCTCATACGCTCTTCCTCCTATACACACATAGCGACCAGCTCACTCATCGTCCATTTGTCCTTCTGAGTGTTGTAATTGATCTTGAATGCTTCAAAGGATGAAGGAAGCAAAGTAATAATGAAATGAACAAGGAAACCATCACTGATTTCCATTTCCATCCCCTTCAGCTTATTGGCCATGTCATGCATCATCATGATGTGCTCGCGAATGTTGCTCCTTGTAAAACCCGAGAGGATCTTTCAATGATATCAATGTTAACTTGTGTATGTGCGGAAACCAGACACAAGTGGATTCAAGAAAACTATAATGTAAAATAAACATAATAAGTAAATCAAAACCTTATCTTGCATTCACCTTAGAACCGATGACTGATACAAGACACGCTAAAGATCTCGAGTGGCCTTTAACCTTCTACCAAGCGATCAACCCTCTAAACATAACAAGGGTTTGTTTATATAATACCTAAGATGGACCGAAACCATCCTAAGCCCACTCGAGATCTCACCAAAACCCATTACTAACATTCGACCCAAAACATATTAGTTAAACATTACAAGATCAACCCTAAACTATTATATTTCTCTATGCATAAACCTTAAGGTTCCAACAATCTCCCCCTAGGTTTATGCATGTAGATTCTTGAAACTTCAACTATCACGATCACCACCCAAACGATCATTGAGCCCACCAAAGCCTTTTGTACGAATATGAATGGTTGAAGCAACAACACCTGTCCATTCTTTTGCAATTTCTTCATATTTTTCAGTAGCTCTAATTTGATGACGAGCTAACACTTCCAGGTCTTCATAAGCAAGATTCAACAAATCAACAGGATCCACCAAGCAATAATTAACATCATCAGCACAAACAATAACTGCCTACCCCAGACATTCATCATAGACCCAAAAATGCATGGTCTTCAAAGCACCTTTTGAAATCTTTCTCACCAAAGGAATCACCTTTTCCTTATCAGTCACTGGCCAGTGCACAATTTTCATTCGCTTGTTTGTATATGGATCTCTAACGCCTTTAGCTGGTTTAACGATGGACTCTGCCGTGCGCATCGAAGGAAAGTTACGAAGAACTTCCCTCTTCAATCTCTCGAATAACATATATCCAGGACCTCCAGGCTTATCATCTACATAAGGTGCTTTAGACAAATTTGTCAAATCAATCTTAGTGAAAGACTGAAACTGGCCTGGATTTTTGTACCACTCAACAGGTCCAACCTTCCTTTTTATCCACCATCTTTGACGATCATGATCAAAACCCCAGCTGACTACACCAGATCTATTTCCAACTTGATCATAGAGAGTTTCACCAACATCCATTAAATGATGCGTTGCTTGAGCATCATCATCATCTGGATTAAGATTCTTGTTCTTCAAAATTACAAACTCCCTTTTCTTCTTAATTCTTTCAGCCTTCTCTTTATCTGCAACTGGATCAGTAACTCTTTTAAAGTATTGTTCCATAGCAGCTCTTCTCTCAGCATCATCCTTTTCAAAAGCTTTTCTTCTGTTTTCTACATCAGTCGGATCAGAAAACTCTTGTCCAAACTTCTTTTCCAAGTTTCCACGTAAATCATAAACCATAGTAAACAGCAAACTGACATCTCCTTGAAGCTGTTCAATTTGTTGATTCTTTTGCACTATAGTATCTTCGAGTTGGATGATCTTGGCGTCTTTATGAATTGAATCTTGCTCAACCACAATTAACCGTTTCTTCATTTCTCTCATACTAATGAAATCATCATCATCGCTTGAATCATATCAAATGGCATTCTAAACGGCTCTTCAGGTCTCTTACCACTTGAACTGCTAGGCACATCAAGAACGACTCTAGAAGGACCTGCAGATTCAGAAACACCAAGTGGCATTTTCTCAATAACAGTATCAGTATCAACAATTGTAACCTGAACATCTGCAGTGGTGGTCTCCAAAACATTTCTTTGAGTGTCAGTGTTGAACTCAAAGATATCTTCAGTAGTGGTGGTGGTGTCAGTGACATTCTTCTCAAAATTGAAATCATATAATCCATCATCATCTTCAGCAATGTTCATAGATTGATCTTTGTTTTGTCCAACATACATTCCAAGTCGAGGATCCCTCCTTTTTCGCTTCAAGGGCAATGAATCAGGATCCTGTGGGTTCTCACTAGGCTCTTCATCAGATACTGTAAGATTGGAAGGAGGATTTCCCATCTTATCAGTCACAGACTTTAACAACAAAGCTAAACTTTCAGCAGTAATCACCGACGGAACAGTAGAAACAACAACATCAGCTTCTTTTTCAGGAGGAAGCTCTTCATCATCTCCTGAATCACACATAATCTCTATGCCCTCATCGTCAGAGTTGATTTTTAAAATCTCTGTCTCAGGCTCATCAATAATTGCACCCTGAACATCATGTTCTTCAGCAACCATTGCATTCACTGGAACAGGTTGTACTATCACTACATCAGCAGCTACAACTTCAGTTTCTGCAAACTAACCAAATTTCTCCAAAGGAATTAACCCCTCAAACTTCTTTTCTGTACCCTTCTTAGTGGTAAGAGCACCAAAACAAGAAGGACCCATAGGTTTTAGCTCCAAGGTATCACCGGATCGCGTCAAATCAGAATAGCGAGCATTGAAAATCATCTGTAAAAACCTTGGATACATAACAAATTTATCCTTTCGAACTCCAGTAACATTTCTCTTCATCCCTTCAAAAATATACTTCGAGAAGTTGAACGGCTCATTCGCAATAAGTGCAATGAAAGCAGCCGTTTGAGTAATGTTCAGTTGATCTGTTCCCCCTCGATTTTCTGTCATACACAAGATAAACATGTGTGCCAACAAACGCCAATACGGGTGCAGAAACTTCTTAACGAGTGACGGATATTTTCCTTCATAGCTCAAACGAGGTAAAGTAGCCTCTATAGTATCACTTGGAAGCTCAATTAGATCAGATTCAGTATCACCAAACTGAAGAACTTCTCTTATCATTTGCTCAGTAATGACGATCTTCTTCTTCTGAATCTCAGCTTCTATCATTCCCTTTTCGTCAGCTCATTATGCTTCAAATCTTGCTGTCTTCCAAAAATCTTGAACAAGACTTTCATAAACAACAGGATTATCTCTCAGTGCATGAACAAGTCGGCAGCTATTCAACCCTTTAATCAGCGATGTATACAATCTCTTGTGCTTCTCTGGAGGAGCAGCTAAGTATCCAGCTTGATTATGCGTAGAAATAAACTTTAAATCCATATCTTCAACCACAAGTCGAGACCGGAGTAATTGTCGGAAAAACAAAGAAGTCGCCGGAGAGTGAGAGAGAGTTTTGGAAGTGACAATGATTTGTTTCGAGTGCACAGTGGGGTCTCGAGTCGAGATCCCTTTAAATATCCCAAATCTGTGGGCCGGGCCTTTAATGATATGGGCCGAGACCACAGTCTCGATTCGAGACCACTCATCAGTTTGAAACTTGGATTTATTAAATAAATATATTTTTCAGTTATTTCAGCAATCCAATTTAAAAATCAATATTTTCTTATACAACCCTTCAACTTCCTGAGCATGTTTTATTAGACCAAAACCTACAAACATAAAATTAACTAATATCGAAATATTATTTACAAAAATAAAATAAGGAAATATCATAATTTGCTCAGGGATCAAATCACGGGTTTCAGGCTTGACTACACTTATCAACACTGATCTACTACTGAATAATCTAGACGATTGCCAGTATATTTGTCCACCTAAACTCATCTCCCTAGACCTTTTCCATATAACTACCTATAACAAATTTTATCATGTTTTGATTTCTTAACAATGAACACCCAGACAAATACTAATCATATCCCGGAAATATAAACAGCACACTCTATCATGCAAGTAGCTTCCCTACCACATATTTCACAAGTCCAATCCAGATCTCTGAAATCTTTACTGGGAATAGATTGAGAAGAGAACATAATAGATCTTAAGCAGAGATGGTATAATATACAGATCAAAAGAGTTTTTCTCAGTTTGATATAGGTTTCTTGGGTTTCTTTTGGGCACTTGAGGGCCTCTTTCGGGTGTATAAATGATCTACAGAGCGACAACGTACAGCTAGGTCAGCATGTATCTGGATGCAGCAAAAGCTGACGTTGCCTAGCACCTCCAGGTCAGCATATATCTGGATGCAGCAGAGGAGATACACGACTTTTTCAGAGAAGATTTCAGAGTCAGACCAAAATTGTGTGTATCGGGACAACATATAGACATTCAAATAGACATGAGCTAATTCCAAGTGATTTTCTTTCCCGAGGTCATGTACTAATTTAGTTCTGAACAGAAACAACCAATGTTTCCAGTCTTTAAGGATAGAGCTTACCAACACATCGTGCTAAAGTCAAACTGTTTCGATACTGGTCTTACATGAGTCAGCCCTCGACCATAATGTGAAAATTCATTTCATTTCCCAGTCATGCAATGTTTCTTTTTGGATTTTTAAAATTTTTAATGTTTTTGTATTTTTCAAAATTTCTCCCCCTAAATTTGTGCATAAATAAAAACTACCTAAGAATAGAAAACTTTATGAACAAATTTACTTAAACACAAACAACCATGCTCAGTCGGTATACCGGATCATTTTCAGAAAATCAACAAGCACTTTGAATTTTGAGCTGCTGACAGGTTTGGTAAACAAATCGGCAGCATTTGCATCTGTGTCGATTTGCTCAAGTTTAATAAGACCTCTATCAAAGCAGTCTCTAATGAAATGAACTTTTATGTCTATGTGCTTGGTTTTGGAGTGAAAAACAGGATTTTTAACAATTTGTATTGCAGCATCATTATCGCAGTAAATAGTAGTATTGAGATAAGTCAAACCGTAGTCCTGCAATTGATGTTGCATCCACACCACTTGAGAGCAAGATGCAGAGGCGGCAACGTACTCAGCTTCAGCTGTAGAAATCGCCACCGTTTGTTGTTTCTTGCATTGCCAAGAAATGAGCCTGTCACCCAGAAATTGACATCCTGCTGATGTAGATTTCCTGTCACTATCAGTACCTCCAAAGTTGCTATCAGAAAACGCAAACAAGTCAAAATTGGAATCCCTCGGATACCACAGACCAAACCGAGGTCGTCCTTTAAGGTACCGAAAGATTCGTTTAACAGCAGTAAGATGAGAAGTTTTAGGATTAGCCTGATATCTTGCGCAGTTGCAGACAACGAACATGATATCCGGACGGCTAGCTGTCAAATACATCAACGACCCGATCATAGACCTATACTGACGTTGATCAACAGAAGATCCTTCTTCATCTTCAGTCAATAACGGTCTCTCTGCCATTGGTGTTTCAGCTGATTTTGCGTCTGAAAGCTTGAATTTTGCTAGCACATCATCCACATACTTCCCTTGATGAATAAGAATGCCTTGAGAATTTTGTTTGACTTGTAGACCCAAAAACAGTGTCATTTCTCCGAGAGCACTCATCTCAAACTTCTTTTTCATAACTCTCTCAAACTCCTTGCAAAGCTCCTCATTTGTAGATCCGAAGATAATATCATCGACATAAATTTGAACCAAGATCTGATCCTTGCCCACTTTCTTGATAAACAGAGTCTGGTCTATCGTGCCACGTGTGTACCCATGATCCAAAAGATGTTCAGTTAGTGTAGCATACCAAGCTCGTGGTGCTTGGTGTAATCCATACAATGCCTTGTCTAGCTTGTAGGCATATTCTGGATGATCTGGATGCACAAAACCAGGTGGCTGCTCAACAAAGATTTCTTCCTTCACATCTCCATATAGAAACGCTGTCTTGACATCCATCTGATACACAGTGAACCCCATATATGACGCGTAGGCTAAGAAGACCCGGATGGCTTCAAGTCGGGCAACCGGAGCATATACTTCATCATAATCCAGACCCTCTATTTGTCAAAAACCCTGAACCACCAGTCTTGCTTTATTTCGAACAATAACCCCTGCAGAGTCTTGCTTGTTTCTGAACACCCATCTAGTTCCAAGTTTGCGCTTTCCCTTTGGTAACTCAACAAGTTTCCATACTCCAAGCTTCTCAAACTGGTTCAGCTCTTCATGCATAGCATCTACCCAGCCTGGTTCCTGCAAAGCTATATCAACAGTTTTAGGTTCTATTTGTGAGATGTAGTAAGAATATAAACATGTATTGATGGTTCCTGATTGGCTCCTGGTTAAAACTCCTGCATTTACAGGACCAATCACATTCTCTATAGGGTGATTTCATTGGACACTTGTAGGTATTGCCATGTCAGGTACAGTCTCGTCTTCAGTAGAAGCATTTTGATTATCATCAGTGGTGTTGCTAGACTCCCCCTCATTAGATGCTGCAGTATGATGAACTAATGGAGTTGTAACGATGCAATCTTCAGGAATGGATTCAGGAAATAGTGCAGATCCTGAACCACTAGGTACAACACAACTTGATGAAGCACCTTCAGGGGATTGATGGGACATTTGCTGAGGCGTAGGATGCCGAGTGAAAACCATTCCCGGTGGGTCAATGGTATGATTTCTTGATCTTCCTTCAGCTTGTTCTTCTTCTTCAGTATCACCAAAAGACAACGGTTGTTTTGGAGTAGACACACCTGCAACTGTAGGGACACTTGACAAAATGTTAAACGATTTAAATAATTCAGCATAATCATATAGCCAATCTGGTCCAACTCTAGCGTCCGTAGCATTTTCTTCGAGCCATTCAATGTTGCACGATTCGACGACCTTTTTAGTTACCTTGTTGTATACTCTATAGGCTGAACCTTTAGTATATCCAACAAAGTAACACTCGTCCCCTTTGACTTCAAACTTTCCATTAGCGTCCATAAGTAGTAACACACATGGACAACCAAATATACGAAAGTGTGAAACCGAAGGTTTACGTCCTTCCAGAATCTCATAAGGAGTTTTCATATGTCGTTTGTTTACTAAAGCATGATTCTGGACGTAACAAGCCGTGCTAACAGCTTCAGCCCAAAAGAAACTAGGAAGCTTCGAATCAGCCAGCATAGTACGCGCAGCCTCTATAAGAGTGCGATTTCGTCTTTCTGCCACTCCATTTTATTGTGGAGTTCGAGGTGCACTGTATTGTTGTTCAATTCCCTTTTCAGCACAAAATGTGTCCATGGTGACATTTTTGAATTCCGTCCCATTGTCTGATCGAATAGCCTTTACATTCGTACTGGCTTGATTTTCCACCAGAGTAATAAATTGTTTGATCAAACCCGCAGCCTCATTCTTGTGACTTAAAAAGTACACCCAGGTGTAGCGTGAGAAATCATCGACTATCACGAGACAATAAGCCTTCTTGCCAATACTTAACACATTCACCGGACCAAAGAGATCCATGTGAAGTAATTCAAGCACAGCTTTGGTTGAGGGTGTAGACTTAGATTTATGAGGCTTTCGATGTGCTTTTCCCTTTGCACAAGCAACACACTTTTCTACCAACATAAAGTCTTTGATTGGTAGATCATGGACCAGTTGACCTTTGGCAAGTCGATTCAAATTCTTCATATTCACATGTCCAAGGCGACGATGCCACAATAAACCATCATGTTCTGATATCTTCGAAAATAGACAAGTAATTTCTTCACACGGCTTCTTGTTCATATCAATGACATAAGCATTTCCCCGTCTCTCAGCTATCATCAAAAACCAATCTTCAGGAATGACAATCCCTGGTTTCAATACGTAGCATCCTTTCTTTGTAAAATGAACTGAATTTCCTCGATCACAAATTTGTGAAATGCTCAGCAGATTGTGTTTCAGTTCTGGGACATAATTCACATTTTTGAAGCTTAAAACGCCGTTTTTCACTGTTCCCTTCAACGTGATTCTTCCAGATTCTCCTCCCGCAAAAGAGACATATCCACCGTCAAATTCTTTTACATTGACCAGTTGAGACAAGTCTCCCGTCATATGCCTGGAACAGCCACTATCCATGTACCAGAGGCGCACGGTAGTCCTCCACAGCTGTTCCTGCACGATTAGCGGGATCAGTTAGATTTAGGAACCCAGCCCATAGTGGATCTGGGTTTCCCTTGTGCATCAAAATAAGTCACTCTCTGCCATACCAAATTGTCTTTATTTAAAAATTTCGAAGGATTTTTAACGGCAGAATTTTGATGAGATGTATGAGACGAATTGGAATGCGTGGCCTTAGCTTTAGGTTTCCAATGCTTATTTGACCATTGAGAATTGTAGTTACCAAACGCTTTATATTGATCTTTTTGAAAATCCTTTTGTTGATTTTGATTTCTATGTTTGGCTGCATTCCAATCTTGATCAGAAGGCTTAGCCTTACGATAGTTATTCCTCATTGTCTTAGACTTTTCAGTCGTCACTGACTCTGAATAACGATATCGGTTTGGCTTGACTTTCTGATTTTGTGCATATTTATTTTTAGACTGCACACTTGGGAGATGAACACAGTTTCTGGTGATGTGTCCGGCAACTCCACAATTGAAACATGTTTGACGTTTCAATCTGTGGAAGTTTTGATGCTTCATAGCAGACATGTATCTGTTGGGTTTAGAAGAATGAGCTTGATTTATGTTTCTTTCTTGGTTAACTTGTGCCTTTTCTGAGCATTTAGGTACCTGTTGATCAGAACTAGCACTGGCACAAGTATGAGATTCAGATGGATTAGATTTATCGTTATCATAATCATTTTGAAAAGATGTTTCAGATTCCGTTTTAATTTTCTTTTCAGAAACCTTTTCTTGTAATTTTTCATTCAAAACAACCACTTCTTCCTGTTGAAAATCAGATTCAGTTTTAATCTCGAAAGATGTTGAAACTTCATCAACACATATTTCATCAACACATGTATCATCTGAGTTTGATAAGGGTTCCTTTTCATCCTCGGTTTTCAATGGGGTCCCACTAGGTTCAACATTAGGGACTTCCACTGAGACCGATTCAGAAGAAGAATCAGAACACGGTTGATTCTCTTGAGAAGAAGTTTCAGTGGTTTCACTGAATGCGTCCTGAGGGACCTCACCTGTCACGCTGTCATCAGCTGAAGAGTTAGAAACATTAGAATCACAATTTTTAGCTACTGAAAAACATCCATCATCACGCACATTATTCAAAGTTTCATCACAAGCATTCACAGTTTTGCCCAAAACATCAGGCCCAAAAGAAGACGAAACATAACTATGAAACGAGTTCAAAAACGATTGTCCAAACACACAACCAGAATTAGTTTTATCAAAAGTAGCTTTAGAAACATCAGAATCTAAAGGTGGTTCATTCCCAAACATATCTCCCCATCCTACTTCAGGTACTTCATCTGCACATGATGAAGAAACGTTAGGATCAAAAATACCCTTGGACACAAAACAAACTGGTTTAACCACCTGTTTTTCAACAGGTCTGACATTTACTGATGGCTTACAGTTTTTGGGACCATAAGTCATTTTGCTTTCATTCATCATCTCCTCCTCAGTCATAGGTAAGTAAGTATAATTGTCATTATAAGGAGGAGGAGTCTGATTAAAACCCAATCCCAACCCTTTCCTTTTCTGGTATGCTAGCTGTTTATCACACAGGTTTTTGACTAATTTGCTGGAAGAATCAATTTTTTTAATATTTAGCTCATTTATTTGATATCTATCTCTGATATCCTCCGGTTCTTTAGTCACATTGCATAGTTTTTCTTGAACCATGAAGAGTTGGGCTGTTTTTACACTAACATCATCCTTGAGTTGGATGATGTCTTTTCGCTGAGCTTCGATTTTCTCCTTAAAAAGTTTTTCATTATTAGCCAAAGTGAAATTTTTCCTTTTAATGTCATTATAATCTTCGATTAGCTCAGCGTTGTGTATTCTATAGGCTTCAACTCGTTCTCTACATTCAGGGGTACAGAAAACATAAATTACCTCTTCTTTGGTGAGACCTTTGACTGGAGCTGAAAGAATCTGAGTCATGAAAGCAAGATTTTCAGCTGAAATCTCCTCCTCAGGTGCTGAAGTCTCATCCTCAGGCGCTGAAACTTGATCATCTGTGGCCATGAAAGCAATGTTGCTTGAATCAGCTTGATTTTCTGGAGCTGAGATGTTCAGTCGCTCAATTTCTGAATTCCAATCAAAGTGCGAATCAGGCTGAACCACCAAGGCTTGAGCTAATCCCAGAGGTTGAGGACTTCCACTGGCAGCAGCATCAGCAGACATATTCGATGTGGTCACAAGAGCTCTCTCTCGATTAGGTGTAGCAGGTTGGGCTGGAGTTTGTTCACTATTGACCCTAGGTTTGGTACAGTTTCTTGCCAAATGACCTGGTTCATGACAATTGTAGCAACGAAACTCAAATGGCATTTTTGTGGGTCCAGTAAAGGTAATACCTTGCCATTTGTTTCTCCCGGTTTTATTCACAAAATTTTTGGCTCTAAATGTTGCCATAGCCATCTGCCAAGTTATATCCATTTCTTCTACATCTTCGGGATGAATTTGATCTAAGTCATCCATAGAAAACTTAGGAGGATTAAGTTTACCAGCAGCAAAAGCATTCAAGCAATTTATGACAGAAGCAGCTATATCAAGATTTTCCTTTGACTGTTGCGAGAAGAAAGCAATCATCTCGTTTTTAGCAGTGGGAGTTGACGACGCAGCAGCAGTAGCATTAGCAGAAGGTGGTGCAGCAGCAGCAGCAGGTGCTGGAGTTCCAGAGTAGTAAACATTTGGTGAGGTAGGAGCAGCTTTAGCAGAAGCAGAGTTGCTGAACATTTGAAAACCAGCGTGAGACACAAAAGCAGTATTATTGCTTGATGTCGAGGGTGTTGCAGTGAATCCAGCAGCCAACATGCTGTTTTTGTAATTTGTTTCTCTTTGTTTATCATCTAGCTCACAAGCCTTAATGTGAGAGATCATTTCAGATAAGCTACATCTTGCTAGATCCTTGGTTTTCTTGATCATTGCTACGTGATGATCCTAACTTTTTGGTAAAGCATTTAGAAGCTGTCTATTAGATGAAGCATTTGACGTGTGTATTTCCTCCATCTGCATTTGAGTAACTAACTTAACGAATCTCTGAATTTGATTGTCAACAGTCTCTCCATATATATGATTAAAATTGTTAAAACTTTGACTCAGCAGATTTCTACGACTCTCTTTCATATCTTCATTGCCTTCATAGACATCTATTAATGATTCCCACAATTCCTTAGCAGATTTGCAAGTGCGAAAACCAATAGCAATGTCTGGTCCCAATGCCATGGTCAGGTAAGAAAATGCCATATCATCTTCCTCAACAATTTTAAAATCTTCTTCAGATACCGATCAACAGGCTTTTTCACTTTCACACCATCATCAGTAGGACTATCCATCATAATTTCTCTTGGGCCTCTTAGAATACTTCGCCAGATTTTTGCATCTTTGACCTTAACATGTTTTTTGAAACGCCACTTCCACTCAGGTAATTCATTTCCATCTAACAACCGGGGAACACGAGTGGTGGTTCCAATGATGGAATCCAATTCTTGATGCTTAGTCATAGCTGCCAGGTCAACACTTTGATTATTTGAAGTCATGGTTACTCAATAACTTAATTAATTATTTAAGTTCAAGAGTCCAAGAGTCCAAAGTCTGAATGACGTTGTAAATGTCGTTGCGAGTCGAGACAGGAGTCGAGACTGAATCAACAAGTGTATATAATCCTGAGTCGAGACAGCTGTTGCGAGTAAACTGAATTTTGAGTTGAGACCGAGGTTGCGAGTCGAGATCAGGAACAATTAAAAACTTGAAGCCAGTCGAGACAAATGGTTTCGAGTTAAAGATGTCAACTCGAGACCACAGCACTTGCGAGTCGAGACAAGAACGCTATTTCCACTCGAGACGGAGAAAATAAGCACTCGAGACTGATGATCTTGAGTCGAGACTAAGCTGAATGTGATTCGAGACCCTGCAAAACAAACTTGTGAGATAAACGTAACTGTGATTCCTGATTTTCAGCAGCTTCCAAAAATTCAAAGATATGAGATCTTTGAATCTTTTATCCTCAACAAACGTCCGTTAATTCAGCAAACACCTTAGACAACGAATCACAATCCAAAATCAGCAACTTTAATCAATATTTTCGAAGAACGGTTTGAATCCGAACACAATAATAATACTGATATTCTGTAAAACACTAGCAAACAAGATCAGTAACAATTAATGCCTTCTTGAATCCAATGATATCAAAACCGAACCAAGACTTGGTTTCTTGGCTCTGATACCAATTGTAAAACCCGAGAGGATCTTTCAATTATATCAATGTTAACTTGTGTATGTGCGGAAACCAGACACAAGTGGATTCAAGAAAACTATAATGTAAAATAAACACAATAAGTAAATCAAAACCTTATCTTGCATTCACCTTAGAACCGATGACTGATACAAGACACGCTAAAGATCTCGAGTGGCCTCTAACCTTCTACCAAGCGATCAACCCTCTAAACATAACAAGGGTTTGTTTATATAATACCTAAGATGGACTGAAACCATCCTAAGCCCACTCGAGATCTCACCAAAACCCATTACTAACATTCGACCCAAAACATATTAGTTAAACATTACAAGATCAACCCTAAACTATTATATTTCTCTATGCATAAACCTTAAGGTTCCAACACTCCTCCCATCATACTTAGTTGTCACCAGCTTGAGGATAAGGGTACTAGTGTGTGCTTTAGACGTCCCCTTGAATTGCGCCTCCACAGAAGCCAAGTAGGTTTTAGCATCTTCAGAATCAGGAATGGCTTCTCTGATTGCATTGCTTATGGACTGCTTCATGATCATGAGAGACATGCGGTTACACCTAGTCCACTTTTCATGAGTCAACTGCTCAGCAGCAGTACTTTGTGGAGTAAGGTCTGCTAGTTTATTCTCTCTTAGAGCATAATCAAAGTCCAGCAGTCCAAGCGTAAGCATGAGAGCATCCTTCCATGCAGCAAAGTTATCACCAGTCAAATTAAGGTGGAATCCCGCAATTTGGTGCTGATAGTGGAAATAAGATGAGCAAGTTATGATACTAAGAAAGAAGTTCTAATGTGATCTAAGGGCACGTTATACTAAGGCAGGCATAAATAATGACCATTTTAATTATGAAGCTGTGATATTGTCTATTACTAACATCAAAATAATAGACTTAGTTAAAATTCTACTTAAACGAAGACAAATCAACTTTGGCCAGAAGTGTAATCATTTAAGCATGTGTGCAAAGTGGTTGTGACAAATCAGCTTTGGCCAGAAATGAAACAATCACTTTAGTTATGCACTTGTTAAGTATGCTATACATGAAAGGATTAAATCAGCTTTGGCCAGATATTAAGACATTCATGTTCGTAATGCACACTTAACATAGCTTTTGTAATACTTGAACGATAAGTAGATGTATCAAATCAGCTTTGGCCAGAAATGATACATCAGAAGCTCATTCAAGTCAAGCCATTTTGGTTTTGTAAAGCATTATCTGATTCTGATTAATTAACTAAGTATTTACAAAACCAATTATTTAATAGCAAACCACCTGTTAGCGCGGATCAAATAGTTTATGAACACTCATGATTTCGGATGAATTATGTCTTGGATTCATCCGAGATGAATGATTTCAAATCATCTCGGACTATCTGAGATGGATGAGTTCGAATGATCTCGGATGTGTCCAAGACGCGTAAGTCGAATGATCTCGGATGTGTCCAAGACGCATGATTTCGGATGAATTATGTCTTGGATTCATCCGAGATGGTGATGTTTAGTTCGAGATGCCCCGTGACACTTAGTTTGAGATGGTCCGAGATGATCGAGCAGTTATTGATCCATGATGGATGAACAGATGTTCATCTGAGATGATCAGCTTGTGATGATCTTGGATTCATCCGAGACGTGTTCCTCAAGCTGCAAAATCCTTAACTTGGGCAGTTAATAATTGATAAGGTTAAAATTCGAAACTATAGGGATTATGGGATTAAGTTTCCTGTTTAGATATTAATTATATTTATCTGTTTATTTCGAAAATTATATCCATTTATAGAAAAACAGATTTTCGAAACTTTTAAGTAGATAAAATAGATCAAAACAGGAACAAACACCCTATAATCCGAATTCATTCCAAAACTAAGGGAATTTTTCGAATTTTCTCATGAACATGTGACGAACCCTAAAAAAAACATTCAAACATTCATCCGAAATCTGGAAATTATTACACATTTAAATATATTTGTGAACATGCTGATTTCGAAACAGTAATAAAGAATGAACATATGATCCGAGACGGATCCGAGATGCACGATTCAGATCCGGGATGGCATCTCGGATGATAGAAACAAATTTTATTAGGGTTTTCAAATTCTGTTTTCCAGTTTATTCCAGATTTATGGATACAAAACAGAACTGACTAATCAACATTTGCTCTGATACCACATGTTGGATCAGTCATGTTTTAAGCATAATGGAAAACATGAAAACATACCTGTCACCGCAGACAGTGCAGTGGAGAATCCAGTCAGAGAAGAAGCCATAGAGTTTGACATCTTTGTCAAGGTGATCTGGTTCCTCCTTAGGGTGCAAACTGATGATGGTGATGATGAAACCGAAAAGGGTATCGGTTTAGGAGAGGGATGTCGATTCTTGATGTTATGATTATTAGGTTATGTGTCTAACCTTAGAACCTCTACATAAGTCTGCTTATATAAGCACCCAAGAGGAAACCTAATTAGTTAATAAGGGTAATATGGTCCATCAACAATTACCAACTAATTATTTAATAGGTTATTATATATTTTGATCTATATTATGTAAATGATTATAATGGCTACTAGATTAAATATTAAAACATAATATATTTAATCTTACATGTATCTGCTTGAAAAATTAGATTAGTCTATACATAAACAGACATACAAGTGAATATAAATATAGGGGCAGGATCCGGAGAAAACGTCTAAAAGTGTGAAAATGGTAAGAACGATTTTGGTGTTGACATGTGGCATTGATGCTAACTTACAATAAGAGTAATATTGTCAAAAGGCTCATCCACATGACACTCACATGCCAAAGACCATACACATGTAAGTCACCTGCATATTCCACCATCTTTTTTAAACTCTCGTAACTTTTCCATACATGATTTTTTTTAAATTACACCATAAAATCGAGTGCTTTATTATCTTTCCAACGAGTATACTATTACTATACTTTTAAATTAAAAAATGAAATGAACTGGGTGTTCAATAAAACGCCAGAAAAACGCAATGAAAAACTTAGTTGAAAAAGCTATAAAAATACTCAGTTCAGAAAAACACCATAAAAAACCTAGTTGAAAACGCCATAAAACACTTAATTCAGAAAAACGCCATAAAAATACCTAATTTAGAAAAACACCATATAACTAGATGAAAACGGCATAAATACACAAAGTTTAAAACGCTATAAAAAACTCAGTTTATTTTTTTTTTTCGAAAAGTATATCAATAGTATATTCGTTGGAAAGATAAAAAAAACGCTGAGTTTTATGGTGTAATTTTTTAGAAAAATAATCACGTATAAAAAAGTTATTGGCGTTTAAATATGATGGGGGAAAATGACATGTGATTAGCATGTACACCCTTGTTTGGATCTTCCAATTTTACCCCTCCTGGTAGTTCTAAGGTTCTCATTATTTACAAAATTGTCACCACATCATCTTAGTCACAAATCACAAAGATCTTGTGGCTTAAAATCGTTCTCACTGTTTTCACACTTCAAATCGTTTTCTCCTGAACCCATTTTTATAAATATACATACAAATAAATATAAGCATGCAAGTACTATAAATTCAATGATGAATAATACCACATAAAACAAAAAAAACAACAGAATCCTTTTAAAACATTAGTCACCATAATTATATAACCCATTAACAACTTTAGTCAAACGGTAATTAGAATTTGAAATAGTACAATCTATACCTTATAATAAAACAAAACAAGCTGAGGCCACATGTCATCCACTTAAAACACTTACTGCCACCTGTCATCTCCTAAGGCTGCTGGCTTTGGAAAATGGCGCTCAAAATTTTGCTTTGCCTTCACCGTTCTCTTTTTCCATTTTCCCTTTTATCAGTTTTCCTTTTCCCTTTCCAAAACCCTAAATTCAACCATGGCCGCACACCTCTTTCCCCATCGTTTAATTTCCTTTTCATTCTTCATGTTTACATCTTCTCTTTGAACAACCCTAACGGAGACTCTCCTAATCCAGCCGATCGATTTTCACCTGATATGTTTTTGACGGGTTAGGGTTTTTCAATTCCCCATCAGTAGAGAAGAAGATGAAGGTTAGTATATGCTTCCGAATGTTTGATTCTAAGCATGGCCCTTCTTGATTGTTGTATCTCATATTGATTTAATAACATAAGTAAACATATGAATCTTTTGTGAAGCTTCTGATTTGTATCAATTTTTAGGGCTCTTATATTAGGGCTTTCTTATCTTGACTTATTCGACTGAATGATATAAGTAAACATATGAATCTGTTGTGAAGCTTCTGATTTTGTATTAAATTTTAGGGCTTTTATTTGTAGGCTTTTTATCTCTAATGATTTATTGTCATGTTTAGTTTCTAGCTTTTTAAAGTTACGAATCATGATTAGTGTTAGGTTATTGTGATTTTGTGTGGTTGAATTGGTGGGTACTGTTAGGTTATTGTGATTTTGTGTGATTTAGGTTAGATTTGTTAGTGGAATTCGTGATTATGATGTTGAATTTCATGAATTGGTATTCAATAATTGTTGAGTGATTTTGACCATTCAATCCATATCTGGTAAGAGGATAAGGAATTAAGGATTAAATTTTGGGGAAAATTAAAATTAATTCACAATTTTGTATACAATTAATTCAACTGTTATAGAAGCATTTCTTTCTACATTAAAGGGACTAACATAAAGCTAAAAGGTTGATTTTAATATATTAACATGGCTACTATACTTGCTGTCCAATCTACGTACTTAAAGTGTTAACTTGAAGCTAAAATTTTGATTTTAATAAGTTAATTTTGTTGCCATACTTTGATATTAAAGTGTTAATTAGATTTTATAAAGTTGATTTAATCGGTTAGGTTGGCTTCTATACTTTGGTGTCTAAATAACATGTTTAAAATGTGAATATCAAGCTAAAAATTGATTTAGTATGTTTACATTGCTGTTATACTTGGTTGTCCAAACAACAGGTTTAGAGGGTTAGTTTGAAGACACAAAAGTTGATTTAGTATGTTTACATTGCTGCTGCTATAATTTGGTTCACTTAATTTTGAATATGTTAACTATGGTTTTAGAAAATAACAGAATAAACTGACTTGGTTGGGTGGGTCAGCCGGGCATGTGGTTTAGTAGTTGGCAAGTCGGTTTTGAAGCTTTGAACTAATCTTTCCATTTTTTTTGAATTGTTAAAGTCAACGGTTCAAACGAAACATTCGGTGTATGAGTATGGTTGCGTCTAGGGTGAATTGTCGGCTCAAGCGACAGAAGCTGCAGCCACGAGTAGTTTTTTTTTTTTTTTGTATTAAAAACCTGGATTTTTAGACAACAAGATGATTTATTAAAACTGAATAACTGATACATGTTTTGATGTTTTCTGTATGACAGTGAGGAGACAAGGAGGAGTACTGATACGATGGGCCAACCCTGCAAATTGTTCAGTCTTTTTGGCCACTGACTTGATATATCAACTTTTATGTAACCTTTCACGCTCTACAATCAGTTGTCGTTTTTAACGAGTCTAATTAGCCGTAACATATGGGGTTGTAAAATGCCCACCCCACCGGATCGCGCCGGTTCCCCGCTACAAGGGTTAATGTGTTCTTGAAGCATTCCCCATCAGACAACTATGAGTTAATGAATTTTCCGAGGTTCAATAGTTATATTGGAAGTTGTATAATTGAGTCCATCTCTAAGCTTCATAAAAAGGTAACTTGTAACCTTTTCTATTGAGAATTACCTCTTGCATATTTGAGTCACATGTTTACATTTATTCATAGGTACTGATGAATGCTTTCAACAAAAATTTTCAATTGAAAATTACCTCCATTCATATTGAGTCGAAGATTCCAAATCTTTTAAAAATTATCATCCTTTAGAGACATATTTGAATGATGACAACAAAGTCAGACAAGAGGTCAACTGGCTTACAAAACTAGAGGGACATTGATATTGTTAATGACATTTGCCGATGTGGATGAAACATATAAAAGAACACGTTTTAAATCAATGTCAAAAGTTGCAGCTCCAAGGAGCATTAAGGATCATCATTAGTAAGTATAGGATTTAGATATGTTTATTTCTCTGTTGTTGCTAAATTAATGTTTAAAGCTTTCTAATGCTTGGTTATGTGGAAACTGTGTTTTAATTTGTGTACTTTTAAGGCCATCTTACAAATTGATTATGTGAGTTTTAGGCGAATTATATTGTCAGTTGATCTTAATTATCGCTTTAATTTTTAGTACGAAGAAACACATGATTTGATTTCCAAAAATGCATGCTCCAAGTTGTTAGAGAGTGAGCAGGTAAGTTGTTATGGAATTAATAACTTTAATTTTCCTAAATAAAGCGTTTATCAACTTGTATGTGTTAAAAATACACGTGAAAAAATTTGACTCCTTTGGCCCGTATCATTTTTAGCGAAAATTCTTAGATTTTACCCATTAGCTATTTTTATACAAACCGAACTGACCCATTCATAAGTATACAGGTAGAAATAGTGACCCGTACCTAATGAGCGCAACTCAATTTTTCCTTATATACATTTGTAGATTTCTTTAATAATGTTATGATAATCTATAGCTATGAAGAGATGCATTTTATGGGTAGACATGCTTTAAACTTTCCACCAGCTTCTAAATACGAGCCAAATTCAGATAAATGTTATGGCAAGGATCATAAAGTTGGTAGGCATACAGGTGCGACCGACTACTTTCATACGGGAAGGGGATGCGGCAGCGGCAACTGAGCTACAAACGGACTTAGATCATACTCTTGGATCATAGGCCCGTTTTTGCATTATTATATATGATAGAAGTTGGAGCGTTTACTTAAAAAAGTGGAAATGGGCCCTTACATTTACTAATGCAGAAATGGAAAACTATGGATTGTCACACCCCAAATTTCCACGTTTTACCGGTGGGCCCGGTAGGGGAGTAACGTGACGTGGTTGGCAACATCATAGTCAAACAACACAATATATAATTGCACAGCGGAAGCAAAAGGGTAAATATATTACAAATCCGTAATAGTGTAACATCAAAGTATTACAACGGAAGTAAAGGATCCAAAGACGGATCGCAAATAAAATAATATGGTTCAACAGACTTTAGGCATCTAAGCTTGCGAGACTCTTTATTGATGCTAGGAGTAGCCAGCCAATTCCAATTAGTACCTGCACTTAGCCTTTTTGGGAAAATACGTCAGTTTACACTGGTAAATACAATCAACTGACTCATTTTGAAAAGGGTTTAAGAAAATGATTGTTTTGAATGCACATGGCACAAATAATATTTTATAACTTGGGATAATTATTTAATTATATAATACTTGTAAACGAATTACATGTTTCTTATGCGTTCAGTCGCCCGATCCGTAGACCCGGTTTAAGATCAATAGACACACCACATTAAAAATGAGACACAAACGGGTGTACGCCTACACCCGTGTGCTGAGGTCGTGGCCATTTCGTAAAATGATGCCAGGGATATCCGGGACATGGTCATTAACCCCCCAAAGGCTTTAAGCAAACAAAACATTTCAAAACGGAGCATATCATTGATTTAACCTCTATTCGATTAAAGATTCAATGCTGGACCAAGCGGTATTTTATATACCGTACCCCAAGCCCGTATAGGGAAATAAGTCAAAAGTATTTACCTGAGCTAAATATAAATTCAATCCCAGCCGTATCAAATCAGCAAGTACAGATAGCTTTTACTGGGCTCCTAAATCTGGAACGAAGGTTTTTAATAACCTATTAGAATCCTAACGGGTCTTTAATTAAGCCTTGACTTAGACCGGTTAGTTTTCAAGAGGGAGATACGGTTTAAACGCATGATTAAGCGAAGACCGGATAGAATGTGATTTAGACCCGACAAGTTTGAAGACTTGATTAATATGGGTATTTCATACACATTCTGGATTTTGAGATAAAACCGATAAGGTTTGACCCGTTTCGGCTAATTTATATAAACTAGTTACATAAACCGAACCGAACGCGTATGAGGCGTAACGGGTAACCATAAGAGTCCTAAATAGGTTTCCTAAGTTAACATGCCTTAAATATGTCATGATATCAGTAGGATACCTTCCGTTATGCCCAAAACGAGTTTAATCTCATATTAAGCCCCTTAGGGGTATTTTGGTCATTTTAAAGATTATAAAAGGAATTTATTAAGCTTCTGTGATACGGGTCTGATTTAATCAGCAGAATTATTTATTTTAACAGATTATAACATTTGGTAATAAGTCTTATATGTTAAAATAGTTTTAAATCCAAACTATGCGTTAAATACGCGTATAAAGCCGTTTTAAGCGATGTACGGTTTAAAATATGATTTTGAGTTTTCTGATTAAATAAACAGGCCCAAAACACTCCATTTATTATTTAAAATCAGTAGCAATTGGATTGGCGTTAAAAGGATTTGTAAAACTCATTTTATAGCCTAAAAGGGTATATTCGGTATTTACCGAATTAAGGCGCTAATCCAAGCTTATGATCAGTTTAAAAATAATTAAAAATCTTTAAAAAAATCCCAAAATATTATATTACATCAGTGAGTAAAAGGTTTGGTGTCCAAAAATGGGTTTAGATAGGCTTTACGCTAATGACGCCGTTAAATCACTAAGAAGCGTTCTAATTACGTCATGGAGCATAACTCCTAATCCAGACCTCCAACTGATGTGAAATTTTAGGTACAAGTTTATTAATCAGTAACTAAGATTATGGCACTTTCACATTTCCAAAAATCTCGTTTTATGGTCATAAGGGCATTACGGTCAATATTTAGGCGATTAACGGAAACATCGGACGATTAGGGATTCGAGTGGTATAAACGCAGAGGTTTATACACACATGTATCTAGGTCCTAATGGAACTTTAAGGCATGTCTAAACCTATATAAATCGGGTCAGAACTGAGGTCAAAGCAAAAGTCAAACTTTTGCGTCTCTCGGTTCCGAATCGGTTCAAAACATAAAGTTGTCGAATCAAACAAGCTTAGACAAGTTATTATACTTATTTTCAAGTCATATGACTGATAAAACAGATTACACGCCTTCCGTATCCTTAAATATGCGATTAACGTTTCTATTGACTTTTTCGGACAACCTTTGACTCGACAAACGACATAGTTAGGATTCGAATCAGCGAGTGCCCTTTTAGGGTTTTATTATCCATATAAATACCAACTTATAACAACTTTCGATTCGACAAATCTCTGGACCGTTTGTGATTTATCGCTAAGTCAAACCGTTTTTACGACGGTTTGACTTCTAGGCTATAATCTAAGAAAAACCGAAATTAGAAGGATCAAAGGTACTTACATACATCTAATAGATGATTTGGAAGTCTTGTGAATGATCCGTATACTCCTGAGATGTCCAGAAGTTGATATGTGTTTGTATGTTGAACTTGAGACTTTTGATAAGAATTTTGATCTTTCTTATTTGATTCTAAATGAGTGTAGGATGATCAAGATGCATGTATATGGCTTCTATAAGCTGTATACTAGTATATACCAGCCCATAGAATCGAAAACCATCCATTTAAGTCGGTTATAGCAGCAACAGACAGCTGTCTGTCATTTTTCGCGTCTGGGCACTAGCTTACGGACCGTAAGGTCAATTTGGTTGCGGTCCGTAAGCTTGTTGTCAAGCTTAATAACTTTGAAATTTGATCCCTGGTCCTCCGAAAGGTCGCTTTCTCATGTTTTCTTGCATTAAGAGGCTTGAAGATTAACATATAGGGGCTTTAAAACTTATACCATCTTTGTCAAGTCCTCGGGTAACTTTGTGATCACCCGAAAAGCCTAAATTTTCAATGTTGACGATTCTAACCCTCGCACACGAATTTCATCATAACTTTCTCATACGGTAACGAAACTTGGTGAAATTTTTTTATGGTGCATTCTTGTGAGCATAATTAATCGTTACAAACCTTCGGGCTTGTCAAAAGGTCACCCAGAGGTATAAGTTAAACATGTTGACACATTTAACCCCTGTAGTTTGTAATCTCTCACTTTCTTTCACAATTCTCATCGTATGATCCATGATCCATTCGTTTAAGGTTATAAACATCAGGTAGGGTTATTGTAAAGTCTAATTATTCATTGTTGACGTTTTGAACCCTTATATTTACACAGTTTCATTGTTTGTCAACATTAGTCCTTCAAGAACATTCTTTCACACGTTCAAACCTATGACACGTGTCAACACATTATAGGACGCAAATTTTCGGGGTGTTACATCCTCACCCCCTTAAAGAAATCTCGACCTCGAGATTTGTTAGAATGCTGGAAGTACTCTTTGTCGCATAAGGGACTTAACTTTTATAGCATATCTGGAGTCTTTCCAAGCTCCCATAGTGGCTCTTACATTAGGCGTATGTATCCTTTTGGAGCTTCTTGACATGTCGATCCTTAATCGATACAGGATGCTCATCACATCATAATTCTGCATCTCATTATGTGATAGTGCTTCTTGACTTATTGGCGGAACACATCCTCCAGTCACAATTGTGCAATGTATTGCGAGCTCCGTCAAACTCCTTAAGTAGGTTTTAGCTTACAAGCTACTTTGATCTTGATACATTCAATTTCCTTCGAATGATTTCCATATATTCAGAGCTTAACTAGTCTGATAATTTCACAAATTTGGTACACCCTTCCTGGGTGATATCTTTTGTTAAACCATATTCCTTAACAAGAACTTAGGAAGTTTGCTATTTTCATAACTCCTCGATTTCTTGCCATATACTGGCAACCTACAATCGATTATGGATTTGTATAATCTTATTTGTTGTCCCCCAGGCAACTTTCAGATCTTGATAATTGGACTTACCAATTCTCTATCTATCACTAGACATTTAATCATTCCATCTACACAAGGTCTCCAAAGGAGTAGCCTTAATACTTACATATCCATTATTATGGAAAAGCTTTATTTTTAAGGTGAGATGGTTATTCCAACCACTGCTTAGCTAATGTGTAGGGGATAGCTAATCCTTATAACTAGTTGAATAACTCAGCGATCCTGGTTAGTTGATGGTGATTCTTAACCGTTGTCAAAATAGGGTTGCGGTAATGAATGCATAATCAAAATGAACCGTCTTTCTTATCAAACTCTCGGAATATCGAGTTAGGCTATATGAATCTCCTATCTTAAAGTTTACTTAATCAGGGTTTCGATTCTCCCAATGATGGTACTAGCCGTCTTGGAGATTTCATAATAACACAGCCTTAAACGGAATTTAAACCTTAACTCTACCTGCCTCTCTGGGGTAAATAGGATAATAAAAAGAGAAGATAAACAAGGTACAAAGAGGTTACAGAGAATTTCCATATCTCAGGCTCTAGTTTAATTATCCTTGCTGATGTCAAATGAGTGACACCTTTATGCTATGAGTCCACAGTTTCCTTTACCAGAGAACATTTACTTGGATAATTCCATTCTAGATATCTTCTTTGAATACTACTAGTCGACTTTGGTACAATATGACCATTGGGATATCTCAGGGGTTCCATGCATTAAACCTCCATACTGATCAGGCATGGAAGCAATCTATGGGACACACTAGGATACGCCAATCCTCATATGGCACTTTTACCAAACATAGTTTGGCATTCGCAGTCGATAGAAAACAATGAGAAGATATTAAAATAAAGTAATATATATTGTCGTACTCGATTCGAAGAAAGAGTACTCTTAGATTTTTCAGAAGGATCCCTTGCCGATACTTAGAAGAATCGGTTACTATGGTTTCCTTGGTAAGTTATACCTTGTGGATAATATAAAAGTTTGCTAACCTTATGGTTTATGAAGATTTATTATTGCCTGTATTAAATCAGGACACTTAGCAGAAATTATTATTGATAAATGATAAGGAAGTTTATTGTACTAGTGCTTATATTTAATTAGAATGGAAATTTTCACAAACTAGGCACCTAGCTCAGTTGGCTAGGCGCGCGAAAGGGTGCGGCCGGCCTAGACCCAGGTTCGATTCCGGGGACGGCCGGTTCCACCATTTTTTTTTCGCTGGGAGCCTGACGCGGGCCGCGTAAGGTATCACTCAGGGCTTACGCGGGCCGCCTAAGTCTTCTTATTAAAAAAAAACAAGGACAGCGGAGAGGGGAAATTCCTAATGGATATAAAATATCCATTTAATATTGTTGAGGCAATCTCTGAGGTACTATCGGTAAATTTTACTTTATACTTAACGCTTAGAGTTGTTAACAGGCATATTTAAAGATTTACAATATCTATTGTCTACAAGAGACCTATCTGAACCTGTATAAAAAGTACTCTAGCTTATACATCATTTACAAGAAAGGTACCTGTGCTAACGTTGTCATCCTGAACGGCTTCCTTTGCATCCATTCTGAAGACCTTCGCATTGGTCTTCTTGCCTTCCTCAGGCTTTTTAGCGTACTTAGGGCAGTTGGTCTTAATGTGCCCCTTATCGTTGCAACCATAACAGGTTGCATCTTTCAACTTCTTGCAATCCAGGGTTTTATGTTCCTTAGATTTGCAAATTCCACACGGCCGAGGTCGAGATTCAAATCTGCATTTCCCGAGGTGGTATTTCCTACAGGTTTCGCACCTGATCTTCTCACCCGGCTGCTGGCTGTCCTTTAAATCCTTGCCAGGCTTAGCTTCTTTTCTCTTAGCAGCCTTAGGGCAATTAGTACGGATGTGGCCCTTTTCGCCGCAGCCATGACAGTTTGCATTCTTTATATCCCTACATTCGTGGGACTGGTGGCCAGCTCTTTTACAGATGCCACATTGCTTTATCTTTTGATTTGATCGACACTGCCCCCAGTGTCTTCTTTTGCAGGTTTTACATTCGGGTTTTTCACCTGACTGTTGGTTGTTTTTCAATCCCTTGCATTCATGGGTCTTGTGATTCCTCTCTTTACAGATACCACATCCCCTGATCTGTTCATATATACATTTACTGTAGTGCCTCTTCTTCCCACAAATCTTACATTCGGGTTTAGCCTCCTTTGGCTTGGACTGGTTATAGTTTAAACCGGTCTTACCCTTTTTACAAGTTTGCATTGGGGTATTATTGCCCTTTCGCTTGTGATCCTTCAGTACACGATCCACAACGTTATTTATGGCTGTATTTAACACAGCCTTTAACTCGGTGCTCGTTATGTTCAGTCTTACATCCTTATTCTGATCAACTGGGCGATTGTGAGCTTCAGAGGAGTCAGCCATGGTGAAGTTTTGAGGCTACAAACCAAGAAGTAATAATTTGCTTTAAGTATATGGCGAATTGTCGAATTTAATGACTAATTAGCCATGGTGTAAATAAACCATATAGGCCAATAGATAGTACTTAAGTTAATTGATTATGTTCTGCCTAGGTTTTTAAGTAAACCATCCTTGGCTTGTAAACAGAATATAATCCTTCATATTTATTAGACAGGGGACATAAATCACGACTGTCAATGTCGTATTGACATTTTATATAGCACAAGAGCTTGTTCCCAAGGACTCTTGATGGCACAGGGGCCTTGTCATTAGGGAAAAATCTAAAACATAATCGATGATTCCTTTGGATCGGAAAATTCCATAGTTCATTGTCTTGACAAGACTTTATGAAATAATAACTATCTTTTCATATATACACCTTTTCCCATAGGTACACATCCCAAATGGATGTTTTGATGCGTACATCTTGCTCAACGTTTACCAGTTATGATTCCTATTGATCACTTACACTAGCTAAGGGATATGGAAAAATCCTAATATAAGGATGACAAGTGTGATTTTTATCATATCACTGTTGTCAGGAGTGTCAACACATTTTAAAGTGTTAACAATGATCTGAATCTCTTTTTAACCAGGTTTTACCATCTTAGCAAGGTCTACAATAACATTCAAGCTAGGTCAAACCTTTTAAGATTCTCTTTTAATATTTAAACTGACAGGAAGAGAATGATATTTATCTTATTCAGGATGTTCACTTATTAATCCTAAATTATAAGTTAGTAATAGTACAAAAGGCTTAGTCAAGTAGACGAGTTTAATTTATAAGCCATGATTTCAGAGAATCAAAGCATTTAGGTTTGAACATAGTTCATTATCTTTCCTGGACAGAGAGTCAAAGACTACTACTGTCGTTGTCATAATTGACGATACAATATGACCCGTAGGCAAATCAATTGGCATTATAAAACGATATTTTAAGAAAAATAATCATCACACTGATGATAGTAGTCATGATAATATTGATCATATTGACTATGAGGCTTGGGCAAAGCCCACTACCTTAGACAAGAACCCTAAGAGTTACAACTGTCATTGTCGTATTGACAATATTACAAAGTATAGCCAGTAGGCACTTCATCACTAAGGATGTCGATAATATGATCATCATATCGATGATATTAGTCATGATCACATGGATCATATAGACTAATAGGCTTGAGCATAGCTCACCACCATAGACAGGGAATCATAAAGATCACAATGTCAGTGTCTCAAATGGACAATACGTTATAGCCCGCAGGCACTTCCTTTCCAAGGAATGGTTATGATATGATCATCTTATAGGGTGATATAAGCTATGATTTCTAAATCAATAGACTAGATAAGAATATTGGAAAAATCCAATATTTTAAAAAATAAAAGTGCAGAGTTGCCCTAAGCGGGACTTGAAAGGAATAATGTTGTTCTTGCAGGACCGAAAAATAAATACGTCCTTATAAGGACTATTGAGGAAATGATCTTCAGCAAAGGAGTTTCTTCTTCATTCAATTCCTGAATGCTTTCTCCTTGGTTGCACGTTTCGTCCTAGCCGCCGTACGAAGGTCAGCAACCCAAGGCTCCTGGTGTGGAGAATTATTATTACGGCTTCTTCGCTTGGCGACATATCCAAAATATAAAAATTTTGGAAGCAGAATTTCCAGATAAGGATTGAGAATATTCCTATGTTAAGTCTAGACTCAGAAGGTCAAGGTATGTGCTAATGTGTCATTGAGATTAAACACAAAAGATAGTGTTTAATTCACTCAATGTTGGCTCTGATACCAACCTGTCACACCCCAAATTTCCACGTTTTACCGGTGGGCCCGGTAGGGGAGTAACGTGACGTGGTTGGCAACATCATAGTCAAACAACACAATATATAATTGCACAGCGGAAGCAAAAGGGTAAATATATTACAAATCCGTAATAGTGTAACATCAAAGTATTACAACAGAAGTAAAGGATCCACAGACGGATCGCAAATAAAATAATATGGTTCAACAGACTTTAGGCATCTAAGCTTGCGAGACTCTTTATTGATGCTAGGAGTAGCCAGCCAATTCCAATTAGTACCTGCACTTAGCCTTTTTGGGAAAATACGTCAGTTTACACTGGTAAATACAATCAACTGACTCATTTTGAAAAGGGTTTAAGAAAATGATTGTTTTGAATGCACATGGCACAAATAATATTTTATAACTTGGGATAATTATTTAATTATATAATACTTGTAAACGAATTACATGTTTCTTATGCGTTCAGTCGCCCGATCCGTAGACCCGGTTTAAGATCAATAGACACACCACATTAAAAATGAGACACAAACGGGTGTACGCCTACACCCGTGTGCTGAGGTCGTGGCCATTTCGTAAAATGATGCCAGGGATATCCGGGACATGGTCATTAACCCCCAAAGGCTTTAAGCAAACAAAACATTTCAAAACGGAGCATATCATTGATTTAACCTCTATTCGATTAAAGATTCAATGCTGGACCAAGCGGTATTTTATATACCGTACCCCAAGCCCGTATAGGGAAATAAGTCAAAAGTATTTACCTGAGCTAAATATAAATTCAATCCCAGCCGTATCAAATCAGCAAGTACAGATAGCTTTTACTGGGCTCCTAAATCTGGAACGAAGGTTTTTAATAACCTATTAGAATCCTAACGGGTCTTTAATTAAGCCTTGACTTAGACCGGTTAGTTTTCAAGAGGGAGATACGGTTTAAACGCATGATTAAGCGAAGACCGGATAGAATGTGATTTAGACCCGACAAGTTTGAAGACTTGCTTAATATGGGTATTTCATACACATTCTGGATTTTGAGATAAAACCGATAAGGTTTGACCCGTTTCGGCTAATTTATATAAACTAGTTACATAAACCGAACCGAACGCGTATGAGGCGTAACGGGTAACCATAAGAGTCCTAAATAGGTTTCCTAAGTTAACATGCCTTAAATATGTCATGATATCAGTAGGATACCTTCCGTTATGCCCAAAACGAGTTTAATCTCATATTAAGCCCCTTAGGGGTATTTTGGTCATTTTAAAGATTATAAAAGGAATTTATTAAGCTTCTGTGATACGGGTCTGATTTAATCAGCAAAATTATTTATTTTAACAGATTATAACATTTGGTAATAAGTCTTATATGTTAAAATAGTTTTAAATCCAAACTATGCGTTAAATACGCGTATAAAGCCGTTTTAAGCGATGTACGGTTCAAAATATGATTCTGAGTTTTCTGATTAAATAAACAGGCCCAAAACACTCCATTTATTATTTAAAATTAGTAGCAATTGGATTGGCGTTAAAAGGATTTGTAAAACTCATTTTATAGCCTAAAAGGGTATATTCGGTATTTACCGAATTAAGGCGCTAATCCAAGCTTATGATCAGTTTAAAAATAATTAAAAATCTTTAAAAAATCCCAAAATATTATATTACATCAGTGAGTAAAAGGTTTGGTGTCCAAAAATGGGTTTAGATAGGCTTTACGCTAATGACGCCGTTAAATCACTAAGAAGCGTTCTAATTACGTCATGGAGCATAACTCCTAATCCAGACCTCCAACTGATGTGAAATTTTAGGTACAAGTTTATTAATCAGTAACTAAGATTATGGCACTTTCACATTTCCAAAAATCTCGTTTTATGGTCATAAGGGCATTACGGTCAATATTTAGGCGATTAACGGAAACATCGGACGATTAGGGATTCGAGTGGTATAAACGCAGAGGTTTATACACACATGTATCTAGGTCCTAATGGAACTTTAAGGCATGTCTAAACCTATATAAATCGGGTCAGAACTGAGGTCAAAGCAAAAGTCAAACTTTTGCGTCTCTCGGTTCCGAATCGGTTCAAAACATAAAGTTGTCGAATCAAACAAGCTTAGACAAGTTATTATACTTATTTTCAAGTCATATGACTGATAAAACAGATTACACGCCTTCCGTATCCTTAAATATGCGATTAACGTTTCTATTGACTTTTTCGGACAACCTTTGACTCGACAAACGACATAGTTAGGATTCGAATCAGCGAGTGCCCTTTTAGGGTTTTATTATCCATATAAATACCAACTTATAACAACTTTCGATTCGACAAATCTCTGGACCGTTTGTGATTTATCGCTAAGTCAAACCGTTTTTACGACGGTTTGACTTCTAGGCTATAATCTAAGAAAAACCGAAATTAGAAGGATCAAAGGTACTTACATACATCTAATAGATGATTTGGAAGTCTTGTGAATGATCCGTATACTCCTGAGATGTCCAGAAGTTGATATGTGTTTGTATGTTGAACTTGAGACTTTTGATAAGAATTTTGATCTTTCTTATTTGATTATAAATGAGTGTAGGATGATCAAGATGCATGTATATGGCTTCTATAAGCTGTATACTAGTATATACCAGCCCATAGAATCGAAAACCATCCATTTAAGTCGGTTATAGCAGCAACAGACAGCTGTCTGTCATTTTTCGCGTCTGGGCACTAGCTTACGGACCGTAAGGTCAATTTGGTTGCGGTCCGTAAGCTTGTTGTCAAGCTTAATAACTTTGAAATTTGATCCCTGGTCCTCCGAAAGGTCGCTTTCTCATGTTTTCTTGCATTAAGAGGCTTGAAGATTAACATATAGGGGCTTTAAAACTTATACCATCTTTGTCAAGTCCTCGGGTAACTTTGTGATCACCCGAAAAGCCTAAATTTTCAATGTTGACGATTCTAACCCTCGCACACGAATTTCATCATAACTTTCTCATACGGTAACGAAACTTGGTGAAATTTTTTTATGGTGCATTCTTGTGAGCATAATTAATCGTTACAAACCTTCGGGCTTGTCAAAAGGTCACCCAGAGGTATAAGTTAAACATGTTGACACATTTAACCCCTGTAGTTTGTAATCTCTCACTTTCTTTCACAATTCTCATCGTATGATCCATGATCCATTCGTTTAAGGTTATAAACATCAGGTAGGGTTATTGTAAAGTCTAAGTATTCATTGTTGACGTTTTGAACCCTTATATTTACACAGTTTCATTGTTTGTCAACATTAGTCCTTCAAGAACATTCTTTCACACGTTCAAACCTATGACACGTGTCAACACATTATAGGACGCAAATTTTCGGGGTGTTACATGGATCGACCTGCTTAAAATCAAAACAGGCAAGAGTTCCTTTTGTTTCTAGAGGTGGCAGAATATAGAGGTATGGTAACATTTCAAAATAATTTATGGTCATAACAGGTCAATATTTTGTGTACAGCTCATGTTGGTTTGACCAAAGTATTTTGTGTACAGCTCATGTTAGTTTAAAAATACTTTTTGTCAAAAGTTAGCTACCTTTTCTTAATAAAATTTAACGTTTTGAATAAATTGGTTTTAGATATATTATGTTAAAAAGCAAATTATTTTATTTAAAAGATTCTAAGATTTTGTACTAGGGGTGTAATAACTAGATGAGTTTTATTTTTTTAATTATTATTATTTTTCTAAAGCATCAAATATAAGAGAATAAGAGATTTATGTAAATGGGTTGGGGTGTTAGTGTTATGTTTGTTTTGACCCTATGAAGATTTACAAGTAACTATGTGACAACCCGAAATCTCAAGATCCTTTTCTATGTAGAACTTGCTGTCACGATTCGTTTTATGTTCGTTTTATGTCGTAACTTGAGTGCGTTATGTGAATGATTGAAATATTTATTATGTCTAAGCTTATAATTGAGTTGTTAAATGTTTAGTAGTAACATGTTTAGGCTTTGCATTGATTGGTTGCACACACTCGGATCACACATAGAAAGGCACATAGGCTCATACATCTTATTCGACCCATACACACATACATTCTATTTAAATCCAACTGGCCGAAACCCAAAGCCCAATTTGGTTTACTTATGTAGTCATGAGGGTTATAAGGGATGTTTTAGTGACTTTAGGAATATACGTAAACTATGATTTGGAAAGATAGCAAACCCTAAACACCCTCTTCCATTCCCTCAAGCTCGACGGCAACCCCCCCATCATCGAAGACATCATCTTGTTCGAGCCAACTGATTGGTTAGTAGATTCGTATTTGTATTATTCCTTATTTGTTTGTTCTTGATTACTTGTGAATTCGATTAACAGATTTGTATGTGTACGTGTGATGTTGGTGTATTTGTTTATGCATAGATCGATGATAATGATGATAAATGGATGGTAATTCAGATTCGCATGATATTAAATAACTATTTTCGATTTGCGTGCATATGTGATAATAAGTATGACTTAGGTTTGATAGATTCAATGATTAGTATTTCACATGATTTGGGTGTATTGTTGCCGTCAACAGTTAGGATCACATGGCAAAGTGATACATTCAATGTTTGACTAAAGAGAACTCAAATAAGGTTTGATTGGGCCGCACCACAATGGCATGTGACTGTCTATTCTTTTGATTTTATTCTATGTGGTTTAATAAAATAATGGCTATGATAGCTATAGGAATTTGTGAAATCCAAAAAGTATGACAAGAGCTTTGGTTTTGTCGAGTAGCATAGGATGAATGTGTAGTGATGAGTGTTGATTGACTTTAAGAGAAAGCATGATTGAATAATTGTGGTGGTAGCTAGTTTAGGGGTGTTGATGTTACTGATGATTGTATGTTGAGCGATTTCTGTATGATTACTGATTGATGTGGTAACGGCTGTTCATGATCATTAGGGTTTCTGTGTTGATACTGTAACTGATCGGCATGATTGACGTAACTGATAATTTGACGTAACTGCCGGTTGACGAAATGGAATTGTTGGCGAAACAAGTGGGGTGTTTCGCCAAGGGGTGATTGACTAATCAGAGTTGTGTTTCGCCAAGGGCAATTGGCGAAACAGAATGTGTTTCGCCAAAGTGTGTTTCGCCGAATGTGATTCGCCAAAGTGTGTTTCGCCAATTCGAATACTTTGCACAGTAACCTGACTTAACTCTGTTAGAAGTTAACTGGATTGATTAACCACTGTTAAGTGATACGCATGACTTATATGAACTCGAATGTGTACAATGTGCTACTTGGTGATTATCGATGCATTGTCCTTTGTGATTACACATACGTGCCAACTTCGTGAATATCAACTGATCAAATACATGTGAATACTTAGGACTTGACTGATTAAGTGTGAGTGAGTAGTTACTCTTACCGAGCAAACCAAGGTGAGTTCACTGCATTTCTCAAGCATGCGTCCCGGTGGTTTGGGACAACTAGTAAACATTTGGAAGGGAATCTTGGGTAAACAGTTAAATTGGGTTTTGGTTATTGAACATGGAATCTATCATTATCGGATTGCCTGTAGGGCAATGGGGTAATTAGTTGATAGCGCTATTAGGTTTGATACCTCGCACCGGGCCGTAAGGACGGGCGCGAACTAATTATTTGGGCATCATTACCAATGCTTGGTTAGGGGCATTGGGGACTGGACACACTTCCAGGTTATTAAGGGACACACTTCCCGGATACATATGGGCACACTCCCTAGGGTATCTCAACAAGTCATAAACAACATCATATCACAACGTTGAATTGGCTTAACATACATCTGGTAACAAAACACGTTAACAAAACCTTGAACTCACCAGCGTCGTCTGACACACTTGTCTGCATGCTTGCAGGTTTGTAGATTTATATCATTGGGACTTGCTGTCTGGGATGCTGGAGTGGTTATGGGTCGAGATACATGGAATCTCAAAACAAGCTTAAAGGGTTATGTACATATGGTTTTCGAAATACTTAACCAATGAATTATGCTTCCGCTGTATACAATGAACGATATGTAACGTTTGTAACATTTTATGTTAATGAATGAAAGTTTTATTTAAATATATTTATGAGTTCAATGTGATTGGTGGCTTGGATCCTGGTACGTCACACGCCTCGCGGGGGTTTCCGCATGTGGTATTTTGGGGGTGTGACAAACTAATTTTATCCCGCAATCTCTTTTGCAGGTTTTTTGAAGATGTCTCAAAATTCTTATTGGCTCTTTAACGATATATAAAGCTAAACATGTTCATATTTTATTATTATCATCATCTTTTTGTAGGGGTGTGAATTTCTAACACAACCTGAAAACATGACACGAACTGAACACAAATTTCTTGGGTTTGGGTTTACCCTAAACGGGTTCGGGTCAGTTTCAGGTCGAACCCGCGAACCCGTTTAGCTTAATAGGTCAGGTTCAGGTCAAACCTGTCTGGTTCGCGGGTTGGCCCGTTTTGTTTATAAATGTAAAAATATGATGGATTATGTGAATGTATGTATAATTGGGGGGTTTTAGAATAAAGTAAATATATCCTTTCTTAAATATGAGCAAATTTCATTGGTATTTTGGGTGGTTAATAATGTGAACTTAATAATGTGTGATTAGCAGGTTTGTTTAGTTTGAAGCAAGAAATGAAACGTCAAAAGTTTTGGGCGTCAATTTTATGTTCTTTTTTTAATTTTTGTTTTGTTGAAATTTCCTTTTCAGACAACTTATTAATTTATTATCTTTTGTTACTACTTTAAAAAGAATTATTGGAAAATGTGTTTTGTGATAATTTATAATTTTTTATCTTATATTCTACTTTAAGTATGGTTTTGAAACTTTAGAGCAGATTACTTCAAAATAATTAAATGTTCAACTCCATGATATATATTTAATGATGTAAATAACATTTTCATACATTTATGTTATTTAACTGTACATTGTTTGTCGTTACGAGAACAACACCATGATATATAGTTTTGACATTTATTTTCTTTCCTTGAATTTAACTGTTTTCAAGGATATCATCATTGGGTATATTAATATGAATTTAAATAAGAATTTAAATATTGAAGGTTATAAAAACTTGATTTCAATCAAAAGATGAAAACCATGACCTTTCATTGATCTATTAAAGGTTCGCTGGTATGTAACAGGATTTTGGAGAGGGAAGTGATCACTCTGTTCGGTTTTGGGTTTGTAACGGTTAGGGTCGTGTATTGTCTGTTTGGGGCCTGTTTCAACCCTCAGACGTGAAGCCTTAGTTTGAAAAAAGGCCTAGAACAAAAGTGATGATCTACATGGGCTTCAATGCCAGTAGATATTATATATTTGTGTTAAGCCACCCGTGAAACTCGCGGGATCTTAGACTAGTACTTACTAAATTAAAACAAACAAATATTTATCAAAATAATTGAAAAATTAGTTATTTAGAAATCAAAGATACGGACATGTCTTTACTTAGATTATTGTGATAGAAAATTGATAATACACTTATCTACTATACTAAAATAATACATCTTAGTGGGTGTTTGGCTTAGCTTCTATTTCAACTTATTGACTTATTGAACAGTGAAAAGGGGTGAAAAGGACTTATTGAAGTATTTGAGAAATGTGTGTATGTGAGGCAATAAGTCAATAAGCAAGAAATTCTAGCTTATTGAACAGTGAAAAGGACTTATTATAAGTCACAAATAAGCTAAGCCAAACACCCCCCTTAGCCACATGTCATGTTTTTAGCCCTCCAAAAAGCTGATGTGGACATCTCTTAATCAAGAGAATAAAATGTTGAGCGGCAATCGTTTTCCCTCACGCCTTCTCTACGATCATGATTCCCTTTCGTTTCAAACTTTTCTTCAAATCACAAACCCTAAATCTTCCACTTTCGAGATTATTGATAATCACAATCCTCTGCCGCATATGGCAACGACGGCGAAGCCCTTTCTTTCTATCTCCTTTCTCAACCATCGAGGACCTGTAATTTAACATAGGAGATGGCAGATGGACATTGAGAATCCAACAATTGATTTTGTCCTGTCAATGGAAACAACGATGATGCCCTCAATGATTTTTGTTTGTAATTTACCTCGGGTAAACACAATTAGGGCTTAGTTTGTTGACTATGTTTTGTTTAATTTCAATATAAACCCAAATTAACTGTGATGTCCATGTTCTTTGTTGGATCACTCGAATACATCTATCTCTTATGATTTGTTATAGTGGCTTATCAATATGTTTTTCTATCTTATTTTAGGGGTCTTATCCAATGTTTTAAAAACCGGTTTTTAAATCAAACCGGATTAGGCTAAAAAATGGTTCAACCGGTTGAACCAGGTTGTACCGAGCGGTTCAACCGGGTTGACTAGCTAACTCTATAATTTCATAATTACAACATCAACTCAAAGTTTATCCAAAAATGCATGATTTCATATTAAAAGATGATCCAAAGGTAAATACATAATAAAAATAATCCAAAAGATAATAAAAAATCATTCAATATTCCAACAAGCTCTTTTAAATGAAAGTGTACGAAATGTTTAAGCCATTTGAGTATTGAATACATCAGCTATTTTCGTTTCATAATTCATACAATATTAAATAAGAACTTTTAGTTACGAATAATCATAATATATAAAAATTACGTAAAATAAGTAACATATATAATAAAAATAAGTAACAACCCAAACTAAAATAACCCTGGGCGGGTACCGGTATTACGTTTCAAACCGGTATACCGGATTTTACCGCCGGTACAAACCTTATGTCATTTCGCTTATTTACTGGGGTGTTTCGTACCGGATTTACATCTGAAAACGGTAATACCGGTATTACCGGCCGGTATTTACCTGTTTTTAAAACATTGGTCTTATCTAAGTTAAATGTTTTCTTTAAGCAACAATTCATTGAATTGAATACTTTGCAAGTGTATAGCAGTTGCTTTGATAAAACTATTTCTAAAACCCTCATGTTGCGATATCTATTAATAGATTCAGTCTGGTTAAAATGGCTCACAAATCCTTCTAATTTGTGCTTTTTTAGGAATTTTTTTAGTTAATAATATGCTACGTATATTTGGGGATTTTGAGTTTACTAGAAGTTATTGGCTAGATGGTGTTGGGTATGAAGCCTGTAGAGTCTGTAATTTTTGCTATCCTAAAACTAAAATAAACTTGCACATTGTAAAATTTAGGAATATTAGATTTTAATAATCCTAACTATTCGTTGTTGGCCGTCAACAGTCCCAACTTAAAAAATAACCACTAGCAGTCTCAACTATTGACATATTGGCCACCAATGGACCCTGATTAACAGAACCCTAACACCGTTAGTCTCTTGTCGCCGGAAAACCGTTTTTGGTCAAAAAACTCATATTTGGCCGGAAAACTCAACATTTTCGACCCAAAACTCTTTGTAATCTTATTACGGACATTTAGGAACCATTTTCTAGTAAAAACCCCAATTATTTAATTCACCAGAAAACTTCTTTTCCGTCGGAAAACTCAATATTTTCGTCCCAGACCTCTTTGTATCCTTAGATCGGACCTTTAGAACCCTTTTTCTTGCCAAAAACTGTTTTCCGGCGACCGGAAACTAACGGCGTTAGGGTTCAGTTAGTAAGGGTCCAATGGTGACCAATATGTCAATAGTTGGGACTGCCAGTGGTTATTTTTTAAGTTGAACCTGTTGACGGCCAACGACGAATAGTTGAGATTATTAAAATCCAATATTCCTAAAATTTAAACCAAATATTGGCTAATTAAACAGTCTTTTATTTCAGTAATGGGTGCCATTGGAGGTTATATTTTTTTGTGGAGAGAGCAGAAGTAAACGAAATTCCTACCAAACTTGATTTTGAGGAGAAGTGGTATGAATAATATAATCTATTAAACATGGTTTAACTTTTTTTTATTTAAAGTTTCGAGAACATCAAATGGAGCATCCGTATCATGGCTATGATTCCCATGACCAGTAGCATGGTATTCTAAGCAAAATTGTCATTAGGCCGTAGTAAATTGAATACTTTGTAAGTGTATGCATTGGCACCATATTTGACATGCATATATAGCAAAATATTAGCAATAATTAGCTTGATGTGTGCTCCACATTGGGGTGCACCTTTAAGTATCATCTTCACCACAATAATTCCAAGGCTGCCACACTTTTTCAGTAATTCTCCCAAAATCTTCAAACCAGCATTCCGCGAAATTTTATATATCAATTTGGCAGCCTCCAAAACCATCAGTCCTTGACTGAAAAAGTCAACCAGACAGGCGAAGTGCACTTGTTCTGGTTTTAATCTTATGTACCTCCAACTCATCTTTCATGATTACCGATGCCAGCAAATCAGGGTTTGCTTTGTCGAGGCCAGCAATAGATTCCCATGTAACAAATAAAACCGATTTGGCGCATTGAGTCTGCGAGTGCAGTATGTCTATCGCTTTCGTCAATCATGTATTGTAGCTTAATCAAATGAGACAAGACTGGTGTTGAACAAAGTAAAATATAAAGTCTATGAGTGTTAAAGTTAGTTCGTACGAACGGACTGATAATCATAATATGTAGAGTGCTGATGTTGTTTCGTACGAAGGGAGCCGGTTCGTACGAACCGAGCCCATTCGTAGGTTGCTTGGTACGAACCCACTATGCCTATATAAAGGAGTGTAGGGTCTTGTTCGTTTGATATCTGTAACACCCCGCCCCGACTAGGGCTGACGTGTCACTATAACAGTAATCAGAATCAAATGTCATTCCATTAAATAACTTAAAACATCACAATAGTTTACAATAATTACATAAAATTCATTAATATAATAATTATATAAAAATCATTATCCTTTATATTAATTTTGTTAGCATTTGAACAGCAACCAGCCCTCCGTGTCAGGGCTGGTTTGGTTGATTTTTTTTGCCTATCTCTCTTCTGGCTTTGTTATAAAAAGGGCATCTTCACTGTTCTTTCATATGTGGTCTTCTGGCATACTGGTCCGCCCTTTCCTATGGGAATGTTAATATCCAAGTTCAATTCCCGTTTTGTTTATTTTTTTCCACCGGTTTTTGATGAGGTTCTCCATTGTCGGCACGTGTTAACCTCAGGGTATGAACACGTGTTTTATTAACACGTTTCAGCCCTATAATCCCCTAGCAAAATCATCTTCCCCCGCTAAAACATGTTTCAGTCCTATAACCCTCCCGCTAAATCATCTTCCCTCCTTTCAGTTCTTTTGGTGCTTCGAATTCAGCTTTCAAGATTTGAAGATCAGGTACCCCCGCTAAATCATCTTCCCTCTACTTTCAAGATTTGAAGATCAGGTATATATCTTCCTCACAATCGTTTTATTCTGTATATTTTGAAGCTGTGTCATTTAGGGTTTTTACCTCCATATCTATTCCACCTTCATAGCTACAGAAAAGTACAATCAAACTTTCACCAAAACAGTTTGGATTCTTCCTAACCTAATAAAGTTATGTGGTTATTGCTAATTACAAGATCCACTTTCAGATGGTTTGTGGCTCTCTTAGAGAAAATTTTGAAAAGGCATATAAGCTATTAAGTAAAAGGAATCCATTAAGGACCTTCTTGACACTTTTATGAAAAAGCGTATCTGAAAGAAGGGAAGTATGCATTTTTTTATGATTCAACAGTCTTCTATTTCTATTCAAATCGTTCTTGTGAGTAATTGAATTTTATTGAATTTAATGTTATAATAGATGTATGCATTTCTTTTATCTATAATCCAACAGCCTACTATTTACATCTGTAACCGTCCTTGCGGATATAATTTTTTTTAAAAAAATGTACACAAGTTTTGTCAAATTTATCATCACAAGATTAATAGGTCGAGTCTAATAATCATTTTTGTGACATTACTTTTGTGAACCTATTCATTCCTTTGCCAGACATTATTTGGTAATTTTCTTTCGGTTTCTAATGTTTCTGGATATGTATTAGTTGGCTCTTTTGTTCTGTTTTATCCCCAGCCACTGGTTGGGGTTTGTTTTGTATTCGAAAACGTATAAACCCAAAAAAATTTATACAAAAACTACATATATAACATTACTAAGCGAAAAGTTCACGGGGTCGGGCGCCCCTCCCGGCAGGGGCGCAGCATGTGAGGGGCGGGGGGGACGTCCGCCCCCCGGGACTTTTCGCTCAGTAGTGTTATATATGTAGTTTTCGTATAGAAATTTGTGGGTATATACGTTTTCACCCCCCGGTTCTATAGAAATTTTTGGGTATTCTATAGAAATTTTTGGGTATATATGTTTTCACCCCCCCGGCCGAAAAATCCAAGCTTCGCCACTGCCTCCCGGCCCCTCTTAAATTACCCCCTGGTCTCCACATCTATAATATTAAGGTAGTTTTAAACTTTGAATTCTATTTGAAAACCTCATGAAAATTGCAATCTACAGTTTGGTTTAACGCGTCGCAACACGCGTACTTAAACGAACTCTTTAATCGGTTTCTTTCAAAAATTTGTCGACTGTATGTCAATGCGTGGTTATATTATATTTGTAACTTGGTTGTTTGTTCGAGTTTCTAATGAGAAATTTTCAAATGGTCAGGTCATTTATTTGTGCATCTTGAACTCATTAGATGGATTTGGTTGGTCTCTGCCGAGTTAACCAACCACAAAAAAGGAAAAAAAAAACAGTATAAATGTGTAGAAACTAATTCGTTTCAATTTTCATTAAGGAATAATATAACCTAACTAATATGCTCTTTAAGTTTGTTATCTAGGGATGAGCATGGTACCCGTTCGGTACCAAACCGGTACCGGTACCGAAAGTAGTTTGGTTTAGCGCGTCGCAACACGCGTACTTAAACGAACTCTTTCATCGGTTTCTTTCAAAAATTTGTCGACGCGTACTTAAACGAACTCTTTCATCGGTTTCTTTCAAAAGTAGGTACCTGTACCGGATATACTCGGTACGGTACAGTTCGGTACCGGTACGGTTCCAGTTTTTTAGAGTAAAAACCGATACCTAACCAATATCGAAAAGGTCAAAAGTCGAATGTACCCGATTTGGTACTGGTACCGGTATCATTTGCTCATCCCTATTGTTATCGAGTCGTCAAAGTATTTTAGTGTAAAAACTGGTACCGAAAAGGTGTTCATGACGCAATTTCTAAGGGTGACACGGAAGCTAGGAGTGTCGGTAAGCGTGTGGTTTTACCGTCCTCCTTTACAGGTGGTCCAAGGTACATGTATAAACATTATCAAGATGCACTTGCCATATGTCATGTTTATGGGAATCCTCAGTATTTCATCACGTTTACATGTAATGTTCGATGGCCGGAAATAACTAGAGAAATTAGTCGTGCTGGTGTCTCTAGCCTGCAAGACAGACCCGGCATTGTTGCAAGAGTTTTCCAAATGAAAGTGCGCTCCTTTATCAAACACTTGAGAACCGCCAAACCGTTTGGAGTTGTCACAGGAGGTATACTTACTTTTGCCACATCATTACACATTTACTTTTACGCTTTCCTTTTCCTCATGAAATTACATTGTTGGGTATCCATCTTTTTTAATGCAGATCTTTACACAATCGAATTCCAAATGAGAGGTCTCCCCCACTGTCACACTTTACTATGCTCTTTCCACCAAAATTGTACTCAGGTATCGCATTCGAGCCACCATCACAGACAACACAGGCAACATCACCGCAACAATATTTGATCGTGCCGCCTACCAGATGCTAGGAACACCATGCGAGGAAATGGTGAACAAAGAAACCCCATTCCTTTCGCTACAGGCAATTAAAAACAAGGAAGCTAGGTTTTATATTCAGGTACAAGAAGATAACAAAAACAGGTCACTACGGTGCACTGTGAACAGAGCCACATACCTCAAATAACAAACGGAAACAACCATTGACAGTAGCAACACACCGACGTCAACAACCCCACAACCAACAACACCCGCACCAAGAAACCAAATCACAACATCCGCCAAAAGGCCTATTCTCCAATATGAAGGTATTCAAATTCAACAAGTAATAACACATAACCATACTGAAAAACATTCACTAACTATAAAATATATAATAATTGCAGGTAACAAGAACACCGCTCATAAAAGGAACAAGGATCACATAGCCATCAACTAGAAGATCAACACCTAAATCCAGCTGCAGACCCTAAACTGATAAACAAGTTGCTGTTTTTTTATTAATAGTAGGAAGTTAAAGTTTTTTGTAACACCCTAATGTATAAGAAACTAAAACTCATTTTGAAACAGCAACTACACCATGTAATGCAGCGTTTAGTCCTTATATTAACTATAATATTAAACCCTACTTGTAGAAAAAACATTTTGTAATCGCGCAACGCGCGACAGCGAATAACACTAGTTAATTTTTATAAAAATCTTGTGAGTCTTGAATCCCTTGAGCCCACTTCTAAGTCTTCTCGAATTCCTGTAACCTAACGTACATAAAACACATATGCATGCCTGAGTAAAATTTACTCAGTGGGACAACAACTGTAAACAATATATATACAATTCTTTGATAATATCTATATAGAAACGGGATCAGGAGAAAACGCTCAAAAGTGTGACAACGGTGAGAACGCTTCCTGGCCTAACACGTGTCACGCCGCTTAGAGAAAGGCGGAGGGGCTTTTTTGTCCTTTCATATTTCTTTTTTATTAACGAGTGTCCCTTCATCTTTTCATTTTTTTGGCGTTTAATAAATACACGGCGTTTTATTGTTTTTAGATAAGAATTATATTAAATATTTTGGCGTTTTTATTGTTTTTTAGATCAGGATGCAGGCTTTTAATGTAAAAAACATCAGTAATTTTTTGATTTTATTATATCAAGTGTTTTTTTCCATTTAGGATACAGGCCTATAATGTGACAGGCAATTATGGCGTTTTGAAAAGATAAATAAATTTCAATTTTCCATGTAGTGGCATTAATATAACTATAATATTTTGGCAATAAATAATACTGTCTCTTTATTTTACTGTTTCTTTTCAATTTTCTTCTGTCAATTAGTGTTGATTTTTCCAGTAATTCTTTGTTTGCGTTTTTTGGCGTTTTATATAGCAACCTCATACTTTGCTAGCATTCGTTCTCACAGTTTTCAAACTATCAGGCATTTTGTTGTTTGTAGTTTTTGGCGTTTTTATACTCAATTTTTTTTAAAATAGCAGAGAATTAGATGATAAACAACAGAGAATTACATAACAAACAATAGAAAATGAAAAAAATTAAAAATTATAATCTAATTTCTCATTCAAATCTTCACTGTCATCAACCTCTTCTACTTTAACCTTTTTGGCGTTTTGAACCTGTTTTTGAATGCCTTATGTAGATCCTTATTTTCCTACATACCGGCCGTCTTTAGAAGATGCTTATTTTTTGTGGCATCCTTTATGGTGGGTGGATATATACTTGTTTGATGACATGTTGAAGACCAACGCCTGCTCTAATGTATTGATCCCTTCATGCCATCCATATATCCATCAAGAACAAAGTGACATGATGTCATATCAGTGTCATCAGTCTCTTTATCTTGAATATTTATCCATCTCATTCACCAAAAGATTATAGAGATACCCAACTCACAGAAGAATCCATTCAGTGAAACCACACTCAGATCAATACTCAATATAGCAGAATCGAGGTTCTGCATCTGTGGCTTTTTTAAGTATTATTTTTTGGCGTTTTTAAAGTGAATGGTTTCTAGGGAATATGGCGTTTGTTTCTGGTTTTGTGATAAGTTGTTTGTGCAGAGAAGTCTCTCTTTATAGGATGTTTTTGGCGTGTAGTTTAGGCGGGTTTTTATTTATAATAAATTATATTAATAAAGTAGCCGTCTTTTCAGTTTACTGTGTATTTTTAATGTTTTTTATGTTAAGCTTTTTATGAGTTTTTAGGGTCATAGACTTTCCATCTCCCAGGTTTGGTGTTTTTGAATGGATTTAAGTAGTTTTTGGCGTTTTTTTTCATTTTAGCTTTTATTAATTAATACTTTTGCAAATTACTTTCGGGAGATTTTGGCGTTTTTACCCCATTTATGGCTTTTTCATATGCATTATGACTGTTTTGGCGTTTATTAAGATAATGTATTTTTTTATTCTAAGTTCAAAAATACATAGCAAACAACAGAAAAAGAAAATTAAAAAAATAAAATTTAAAACAATTCATCTTCCAAATCTTCACTGTCTTCAGTCTCTTTCTTCATTGAATCATGTTCGCTGGTGGTTTGGCTTAGCCATGCTTGTGTTTTTGTGGCCTTTTGGGAAGACAAAATGACATGAGTTTTTTTTTGAATATGTATCTTCAAACAACTCATTAGTGTCATTTGTCTTTTCATGTCATTAAAATATTCATCAAGAACAAAACACAGAAAATGACATAAGTCTGACCCCAACATCTTTTTGTTTATGATTTGTCCATCTCATGCAGCAAAATGTTATTTGAGTCCCAGCACCTCAGGGTAGAATGCATTATCCGAAACTTTGGCATAGAACAATATTTTGAATATACAAGAAACGATATTTGGCATTTTTGGCGTTTTACTGAAGAAATAGTGTATCCGAAAGAACCTTCGATCTTTTGGAATCTTTTGATGTTTGAGTGTTTTGGCGTTTTCTAAGATGAATGGTATATAGTAGAAAATATGGCGTTTTTGAGTAGTTGTGTTTGATGTTTTGTGGATTTTGGCGTTTGTAAGTTGAATGGTATATAGTTGAAAATATGACGTTTCAGGTTCTGGGGGGTGTGTTTTTATGTCTTGGATGTTTTTTTGTTTATATAGCGATGTGATTTGGTCTGTAATGGCGTTTTATTCATCAGTATGGCGTTTTGGTACAGATGTGTAAAGACACTTTTACCCTTAATGAGGCGCGTCCACGTAATAAAATTTATGTTATTTACGAAAAGGCCACCGCGCCAATCTAGTCCATAGATTGTTTTAATCGGACGATCCATAAGCGTTCTCACCGTTCTCACACTTTCTACCTTTTTCTCCAAATCCCGACCCTATCTATATACCAAACAATATACGTATATCACATTCAGTTAGCCACATTCGGTAGTTCGGTGAGTAGTTATTTCACATTTCGTGCGTCACATAATCACATTCGGTGAATCACATAAACACACTCGGTAATTCACATTTCGGTGGTCACCTTTTGGTGTGGTAGTTAGGTGATCACATTTCTGTAACATCTCACGTAAACCGGTTTAGGATGCCACCGTTTTCCCCTTATGGGTTGCCCATCCAGAAGCTCACGATTCACCTGACGAGTTGCTCGCCCAGGCGAAACGCATCATGATAGAAAAGGGTTTCAACCCCTTTATAAGGAAGGCTTCGTTCCCTCTCCCTCGATTTGTATATGTGAGACTTACATGTTCAGTGATCACTTATCGGTACGGTAGTTCGTTGGTCACCTTTGGGTGATATCAATGATAAAATTTATCCATATACAACAATACGATATACTATAGCATTTACAGTGTCATACATATATAATACCACAACCTTCGAGTTCACGTAAGCATTTAAAAATGACTTTAAATTTCCAACAACGAGGTTGCGGAAATCCAAATCCGTACACATAAGTTGTTTCGAGTCCATACCTGATACACGTAGCGGCGGTTCGCGAGAGTCGTCTGACATGGCAGAGAAATTCTGTTACGTATATTCAACTTGTAAAAAAAAAAACTCTTGTAGCTACATATATGAAGCAAACGGTGGTCATCGGAATTCAACCAGGAGTGTGGGTTGGAACAAACATGAAGGTACAAATCAATATATAGATAAATATTATTTTTTTCAATTGCTTATTTCTTGCGATATATATATTTAGGTAAATACGAAACAAAATCTAAAGTAATAACCATTATCGATTCGTATGGTAATCCTAATTTTCCTTTTATTTTAAACACACTAATATTTTCTTTATTTTATTAGTTTAAATAATTACATCTCATTTTAATTACAATTAGAACATATTAATTGTAGGTCCCGTTTTTCCGGTGAGGATCGATAACGAACACCTATCCTTGTTTATCACGAACACGGTAACGGGTGCGGAATCCCCGTGACGGTGCAAACCAAACAAAGTGTATAAAACACACGCGTATAATCAATGATACACACTCTATTGATTAAACGGGATGAAAACCGAGAACAAACATATACAAACAATGTTTAAAGACTCTCTCTCAAAGTCTCACAGCTCATCAGTTTCACACAGAAACTGAGTGGGGTATTTATACTAAGACAGACACAGATATGACGAAACACAACTAACTCTCGGCGAAACACACAAAGTCGACGAAACACAACTTGTTTCATCGACAAACATATTAAACATTCTTTCTGTTTCGTCGTTTGTAGAAGCCCAAATGAAGTCAAAAGCCCAACTTCAAGTCAAAGCCCATATATGAATTGAATCGGCCCAGACATACTTTTTGTTGACTAAACTTATTTTCAATTCAACATAGGACAAGGTTGACATCATCATGACATCACAAAGGTGATGTCATGGTGATGTGTTTGCGGGAATTTGCTTGCGGCGCTCCGTGCTTCGCGTGTCGAACTCTGGGGCGCACGACAGAGGAATGTCGTGACGTCGGGCTTGAGCCGGACCTAACCGAGTCGACCCGAACCGAATCGAACCGAGTCGAGTCGCGTCCACATAAAGTGTACCAACAATAAAGAAAATCAAAATACATATTTTGAAAAGATGATAAAATTTGATTTCAAAATATAATGTCAAACTTTTATTTTTGTTATTATCAATCACGATCATTCCCTTTTTTAAATCTTTTAAGTTATCAATTTAAATTCAAATTATAACACTAATGAATTTTAATAAGTTACGTATATCCATCCTAAATTCGTAAATACAATCATTCAATAAAAAAAACGAAATTTGAAATTTGTCTAATTTAACTTAATTATAACTTTTTATTTACTAAAACTCCATAAACACTTTAGTAACTATCAAATATTATAGTTCAAATATTGTAATTATTTTAATATAAATGCTCGAAAATTCGGGGTGTTACAACACTACACCTCTTAAAAAAAGTTCGTCCCCGAAATTGAAATTACTGAATAAACTATATTAATAAACTTGACAAATAATAGAGAACATAACCTAAGTCATTCGACAATCTGCAACATAAGTCTAAAACGCGTAAACAAGTATTCTTAAATACTCAATCGGTTGTGGTGAACCTAACTTAGTCTTTATCAGTAGCGGTGAACATTTTTATTTATTCTAGCCAAGATAATCATGAAGCTAAGTAGATGACTACAATCTATATCTATACTATATAATAAAAGAAACCATTGGGAGGACACATGTTATTCATTGAATCCATCTATTTTTTACAGATAATTAATATCAATTAAAAAATATGTAACACCCCGAATTTTTGAAACATATAAATAAATAATAATATTAAATTATTCAAACACACTTCAACATTTGTTTAAATACTAACTAGGTTAGAACCCCGTGTATTACACGGGTTGAATAAATGCAATTTTATATACTAAATAATAAAAAAAAATATCTTTAAAAATCTCGTTTATTACACGGGTTGAATAAATGCAACTTTATATACCAAATAATAAAACAATATATATTTAAAAATCTCGTTTATTACATTGGTTGAATAAATGTAATTTTATATATTAAATAATAAGAAAAGTTATATCTTTAAGAACCCCGTGTATTGTACGGGTTGAGTAAATTTAATTTTATATATTAAATAATAAAAAGTTACATTTTTAAGAACCTCGTCGAGCTGAGGAGCGAGACTAAGTTCGACCGTTAGGGAGACTAAAGCGGGAGGCTGTGTTATACGGGTTGAACACATGTAATTTTATATACCAAACAATAAAAAGTTATATCTTTATAAATCCTATGTATTATATGTATTGAATAAATCTAATTTTATATACTACATAATAAAAAAAGTTATATTTTTAAAACCCCGAGGATTACACGAGTTGCATAAATGTAATTTTGTATAGTAAAAAATAAAAATGTTATATCTTAAAAAAAACCTCGTTTATTACAAGGGAGTTGAATGAATCTAATAAAAATTTATATCTTAAAAAAAACTAACGGGTATACTCGATATACGATGGATGAGGTGATTGCGGTGATTGTTCTTATAAATGTCACAAAAACATAGTGATTACCATATTTGAGTTGAGAATTGTACACGAAAATATAAGTATAGAACCAATAAACACCTTTTAAACATTTTTGAAATAGGTTCTAACTTTAACTATTTTAGTTTAATAAAATAAATAAATCATTTAAATTAACTGAGTTAGGGCTAAAGGACATAACTTGCAAGAGTTTGCAAACATCGAGTGCGTTTTCTGTAATTATTGAAGACAAAGGACACAGTTTGCAATAAGTGACATACATAAAGGACGATTTTTGTAATTTACTCTATTTTAAAATATTATATATATTATCTCCTATATGAATTGTTTAAATTTATATTAAATTTAATTGTTTAATTATCTTTTAATTATCTATAAAAATAGATGGAAACTCGGTCGATTTTGTGCACTCGCTATAACAAATGAAAGTAAAAACCCAGAAGATATATCAAAACGTAAACAAATTTAAGCACATACTATAATTATATAACTTGAAGAAAATATATTATTTGGTTAAAAAAAGTTAAAAGACCATAGTGATGTCGTGAAAGTGATGCCACACTAAGTAAGATGTGATTTAATGGAGGGGCCAAAGTGAATATGTTTAAAAAGTTAAGTTGTCAAATTAAAAGACTGAAAACACTACAATTTTTCAATACGTTATGAATTAATATATCCGTCCAATTTTAATATTATTATATATAAATATTTTTTTCCAATTTCCAATTTTAATCATATTATATATAAGTAGATAGATTTATTTATGTCAATGATTTAGATTTTAGAGTTGATAAGATTTATATTAATTTAATTAATATTTAACAATTTAGATTAAATAATAATTATCTATAATTAAAGATGGTCTAAAATAATGACAAGTGTCCCTTTATTGGTTTCTTTTATTATATAGTATAGATATAGATTCTAATTATTGAACATGGTGTTACGAAACTAGAAAAGGTTTTTTATACAATAATTTAAATTCAAAATTCAAGATGTCGTTTTTCATCGAAAGAAAGGATTAGTCGTTTTGTATCTTTAGATTATTATTGTTATTGTTATTGTTATTGTTATTATTATTATTATTATTACTACTAGGCTAATGTCCGCGTTAAACACGGCTTCAACCAAAACCAATTACTTATGTTCAAATTTAATACTATGTAAAAACACATAAATTGGAGACCTTTTGACTCGTGTTTCAACCTATTAAATTATGATTTTAGAAATGTTAAAACGGGTAGCAATACTGAGGCACATTAAAGAAAAGTGCGGACTATGTGGACCATGGATCTTGGCAACGTTGTTAATAACAAACGGATTAGCAAAATTGAGGCATATCAGTAAGGAAAAAAATTATAAAAAATAAATACATCACGATCAGAACCCAAAAATTGTAGTTTCGTTGATTAAATGTTTATATGTATATGATGCCTGAAAGCACGATTGGAGGCAAGCTTTCAATGTAACCCTTTTTATTTGTCGGAGATAGAACATTACATGGTACTATACAGCTGGGTATCTAAAGAGAAAGTATGATATTATAATATTTGGAAGGTAAAAAGGAGAACTCTGTTATTTATGCGTTTTGAGTGTGTTTTATGGCTGAAATTGTGGTATTTTATGACTTTGTACACTTTGTAAGACAAATGGACTTTGTAGCCGAACCTCACTCTGGTATATAACATCATATTTATTCAAGCCGTGTAATACACAAGGGTTTTTAAAGATATAACTTTTTTTATTAGTTGGTAAACAATATTACATTTATTCAACCCGTGTAATACACGTGGTTTTAAAGATATAACTTATTTTTATTATTTGGTATATAAAATTATATTTATTTAACCCGTACAATATGGTTCTTATAGATATAACTTTTTATTATTTAATATATAAAATTACATTTATTCAACTCGTGCAATAAAGGAGGTTTTTAAAGATATATTGTTTTATTATTTAGTATATAAAATTCATTTATTCAACCAGTGTAATACACGGGGTTATAACCTAGTATACTATATTAAAAACTTAACGAGGTATCCTAAGATCAGTGGATGATAAATATAAATACTCATTATAATTAATTTTTTGAAAAGAACTCATTATAATTAATATCTTAAACTGTTGTCAACCCATTACCCACAAGTTTTAGTTTAAAAAAAATTCGACAGGAAAGAGCCTGCGTTCTGATACCATAATTGTAACACCTCGCCCTGACTAGGGCTGACGTGTTAGTATAACAGTAATCAGAATCAAACGTCATTCCATTAAATAACTTAAACGTCACAATAGTTTACAATAATTACATAAAAATCATTAATCTATACTATATAATAAAAGAAACCATTTGGGGGACACTTGTCATCATATTAGACCATGTTTTACAAATAAGTATTATTTTAGTTTAAACTTTTCTAATTAATTATAGATAATCATCCTATATTATTTAAATTAATTTCTTATGGATTTATTATTTAGTCTCCTTCTCTACTTTGGGCAACCGAAAATCAAAGACAAGAAGTGAAACGTACTCTATTGTGATGATTCTAATGGATAATCAAACACATTTTAGACTAATTTAATTTGTACGTATTTCTTTTCTTAAACATGTTTATACATATTTGTGTTTGTTGTTTTTTTTTCTACTTTAATGGTACAAATTACAAGCCAACAACCCTAACTGAAAAAGTGAAAATCATTTCAAATTGAAGTATGTCTATAATATACAAAGAGTCTCTTTCTATTTTGACACAACCGTTACAAATGCGCTAGCTTTCGAATGTTTATATATATATTTGTGTTTGTTGTTTTTTTTTCTACTTTATCGGTACAAATTACAAGCCAACCCTAACTGAAAATCATTTCAAATTGAAGTATATCTGTAATATACAAAGAGTCTCTTTCTATTTTGACACAACCGTTACCAATGCGCCAGCTTTCGAGGCTCTGAATATGCTTTTTACTTTACTAAAAAAGACGTTGGGGACTCAGATGTTAAAAAATTTTTTTTGGGCTAAAAGGGTAAAAGTGATATAACCACAGGGGCCAAAATCGTAATTTACTCTAACTAATATTATTTATCATTTATACATTTACGGAGTTTTAAATAATGGGTTAAATTTATTGAGACTTCATTAACAAATTTTGCTACAATAAAATAATCTATTTATATCGATCTAAATTTTTATCTATACTATACTATATAATAATACATTAATTAAAAAAGACGTTGGGGGCTCAAATGTTAAAAAAAAATTTTGGGCTAAAAGGAAAAAAGTGATATAACCACAGGGGCCAAAATTGTAATTTACTCTAACTAATATTATTTATCATTTATACATTTACGGAGTTTTAAATAATGAGTTAAATTTATTAAGACTTCGTTAACAAATTTTGCTACAATAAAATAATCTATTTATATCAATCTAAATTTTTATCTATACTACACTATATAATAATACATTAACGTGTGACATTTGTTCATTGTAGGTATTTATTTTATGATTTTCTAGCCTCACTTAGAAATTTTTCTTATATTAATTAAATAAATAAATGAATAATGAGCTAATATTAAATTTTATCCTACTTTAAATTTCGAATACCATTCTTCTATTTTTCTAATAAAATATTATCCGAAATTGTAAATTGTTAATTTAAAACATTTTAAATAAAACAAATTATTTATCATGAAAACCAAACTTTGTATTAATATATTAAATATTTTTATTTTCACTATACAAAATTACATTTACTAACTTTTTTATTATTTGGTATATAAAATTACATTTATTTAACTCGTGTAATAAATGAGGTTTTTTTTTTAAATGTATTATTTTATTATTTGGTAAACAATATTACATTTATTCAACCCGTGTAATACATGTGGTTTTAAAGATATAATTTTTTATTTGGTATATAAAATTACATTAATTCAACCCGTACAATATGGTTCTTATATATATAACTTTTTATTATTTAATATATAAAATTATATTTATTCAACCAGTGCAATAAAGAAAGTTTTTAAAGATATAATGTTTTATTATTTAGTATATAAATTTATTTACTCAACCCGTGTAATACACGGGATTATAACATAGTTTAATATATAACAATTATTTAATAATCATTAATTTTTATAATCTTGAATCCCTTGAGCCCACTTCTAAGTCTTCTAGAATTTCTGTAACCTAACGTACATAAAACACATATGCACGCCTGAGTAAAATACTCAGTGGGACAACAACTGTAAACAATATATACACAATTCTTTGATAATATCTATATACCAAACAATATACGTATATCATGTTCAGTTAGCCACATTCGGTGAGTCACATTCGGTAGTTCGGTGAGTAGTTAGTTCACATTCGGTGCGTCACATAATCACATTCGGTGAATCACATAAACACATTCGGTAATTCACATTTCGGTGGTCACCTTTCGGTGCGGTAGTTTGGTGATCACATTTCTGTAACATCTCACGCAAACCGGTTTAGGATGCCACCGTTTTCCCTGATGGGTTGCCCATCCAGAAGCTCATGATTCACCCGACGAGTTGCTCGCCCAGGCGAAACGCATCATGATCGGAAAGGGTTTCAACCCCTTTATAAGGAAGGCTTCGTTTCCCTCTCCCTTGATTTGTATATGTGAGACTTACATGTTCAGTGATCACTTATCGGTACGGTAGTTCGTTGGTCACCTTTGGGTGATATCAATGATACAATTTATCCATATACAACAATACGATATACTATAGCATTTACGATGTCATACATATATAATACCACATAACCTTCAAGTTCACGTAAGCATATAAAAACGACTTTAAATTTCTAACAATGAGGTTGCGGGAATCCAAATCTGTACATATAAGTTGTTTCGAGTCCATACCTGATACACGTAGCGGCGGTTCGCAAGAGTCATCTGACATGGTAGAGAAATTCAGTTACGTATATTCAACTTGTAAAAAGAACTCTTGTAGCTACATATAATGAAACAAACGGTGGTCATCGGAATTTAACCAGGAGTGTGGACTGGAACAAACATGAATGTACAAATCAATATTCAATATATAGATAAATACTATTTCCTTTTATTTTAAACACACTAATACTTTCTTTATTTTATTAGTTTAAATAATTACATCTCATTTTAATTACAATTACAACATATTTAATAAAGAAAATCAAAATACATATTTTGAAAAGATGATAAAATTTGATTTCAAAATATAATGTCAAACTTTTATTTTTGTTATTATCAATCACGATCATTCCCTTTTTAAATCTTTTAAGTTATCAATTTTAATTCAAATTATAACACTAATGAATTTTAATAAGTTACGTATATCCATCCTGAATTCGTAAATACAATCATCCAATAAAAAAACGAAATTTGAAATTTGTCTAATTTAACCTAATAATAATTTTTATTTACTAAAACTCCATAAACACTTTAGTAACTATCAAATATTATAGTTCAAATATTGTAATTATTTTAATATAAACGCTCGAAAATTCGGGGTGTTACAATATCTTTGTGACTTGAGAGGGGAAACTCTTGTCAGTTGATTTCGTGGTTCTGTAAACGTTTATCATCAATAGAAATCAGTGTTAATTGCTTCTTTGTGTTCAATCTACAAACGTACTTGGATTCCGCACAAGATACGTGTTATTCGCATTCAACGGTTAAGGAATCGATCCTCAGAGCGAATCCACAAAGTCGGTGTCATGGAATCATGTAAACTTGAGCCTGAAGACTTGTGGGACACCACTAGTGTAGCATGAGACTGTGATGAAGAGACCAAAGCTATTCTAAACCGAGATGGGGTTTCATTGTTTATGGAGAAACTATTAGACATCATATATGTTAGTGTGGTGTCCCCTTCCGATGAAGGCGTTTATCTCCGACTTGAAACAAAAGAAACCCATAAACAACTTTAGCTTTAAAAATGCCCTTAGTATCCCGTACAAATGTGTGTGGCCTAAGAAATAGATAAAGTGCATCAAGGTGTGTAGCCCAAAGCATCCACAAAGGTTGGTCAAAATGGGGCACAATCTGAGTAATAACAAGTGGAGGACCCAAAATCAAATGAGCAAACTCAAATCCAACTTCATGGAGAGAGAGCCCTTAATGATTTCCTTCCTTAGGATTCGTGCATCATACTTTTGGATTGATCCATAGTTTGTCGCAGCCCCCGACCCCACCCTGGGAGCGGGAGCCGCGAGTCTGTCAGATGGTATTGGTGTTTATTAATTTGACAGCGGAAAGTTTCATCAGGACCGTAGATATGAAATATTTTTATCAGAGTAAACACCAAAATGATTAAAATAGATAAATGGGATAAAACCCAAGTTTTGCTGATAATACATTTATAATAAACAAGTGGGACAAAACCCGATTTTCATTTGTAATATATTTATAGGGGTAAACCCTAACTATTGAAAACAATTCTTCATTTTATTTAGGTAACTTTTATAGCCACTTTTCTAAGCCTTCAGTGCTCTCCAGCTGGCTTTTATTGACTTTCACATTGTGTTACCTGAAACGCGTTTTAAAAATATTTTATCAGCAAGAATACTGGTGAGTGCATCTCAGTTTAATCAAAACAGTTTTATCATTTTACAGCATTAAGGGCAACCCGCAATTACATTTGTTTATATCTACTCAATTACCACCCACGGTACTGTCAATCCTGACATGTGGTCATGTTACTACTCACAGTGTAGTAACAAGTAATGTATACAAAACCCCAACATACCGAAAGTAAATGTATAATACAAATACTCAATCACTGTTAATTATACTTTAAAACAATTGAGGTTTTATAAAAACAATTTATGAAAAGCAGATGTACTCACTTTTGTAGGCTTAGGTATTTCTACAGGCTTCCTGCTAATATTATAGCTTCTTGATAATATTATAGCTTCCTGTTGTTTTTCCTGGTTATTATTTATTAAAATTAAACAATGCACACGTGTTAGTAAAATAACCCAAATTGTATTAACCGTACAACTCGAGACAGAACTCCAATGACAGAGTCAGGCAGAGCCTTGACTTGCATTACGAAGTCCTAGATCAACCGGGTATAATACGAGACAAAATTCCAACGACTGAATCGGGCAGAGCTGACATGCGTTACGGAATCCTAAATCGATCGTGTAGGGTAATAGTGCGGTTATACTACTTACAACGAGGCAGACCTTCGCTTCTTAGGGGGTATTTGGCTATAATTTTAGCCTATAATATTTGATAGAGAAGTAGAAAATTCTGAACAATTTGAAATGCCATTCTCTGCTCCTTTTATAGCTGATCGAGAATGCTGTAGAGCCCCGCGACGGCCTCCTTTAATTTCCTCGCGGGCCCTAAGGGACTGTAGGGCGGTTTGAGGGTTGCTGAGTCACGAGGTAGTGTCGACACATGGATGGGACACGTGGCAGTCAGGGTGTCGGGCAAGCAACAGGCTGTCACGCCCCGTGAAGGAATCCCCTTCGGCTGTCGCGGGCCGCGACGGCACTAATTTATTTGTTTTTCATAAATATAAGTGTTATTCGGGTCCGTTTCTCACATACGGGGTGTATCTGGGAGTGTTTAGGGATGTTTCTCGAGGGTTGTTACATCCTCCCCACCTTGTTTTAAATCTCGTCCTCGAGATTTGGGCTACGATATCTCCTTGGAGTTATGTCACGTCTTCTAGTTTAGTAAAAACAATTATCAAGGTGCTTGAAGCAAAATTAAGATATAATGTTATCAAATAACAATTGGAATTCAATTGTCCTAATTAGTTTCAGGCATGAATGAATTTAGAGGAAATGATACAATTATCGAGGTGACTAAGTTTCACAAATCAAAAGAGAGATTTGATAGACATGAAATTCAAAATGCAATGACTTTTTAGAAACCATAGGATTCAATGTCAGAAGAGAACTTGCTTTGATTGCCAATTGAGGAAGACTAACAATCTCAAATGAGAATAGAAGAATGAGAAATGATTTGCCAACTAACAAAACAGAAATTAGTGACATTTATTTGAATGGCAGGGATACACCGAAAATACAATAGAATTTAGTGTATCATTGTCCTGATACATGATTGTATCAAGATTACTCGGATGATGAGTGATGTGTGCAAAATGCAACATATAAATTACATCAAATGTGGCATAAAACTAACCCTTTTTTTAGTACTAATGTTGGAAAAAATGTGTTTTTGTCTTCCTTTTGTATTTTCAGGATTAAATGAGCTCAAATGAACAAAAGAAGCAAAAACGTGGCATGCCCGACCCCTCGACAGCATCTTCCCAAGCAAAAACAAGAGAACAGAAGGCTGAACATGCCCCGTGCTCAATGAGCACGGGGGCGTGCCCAAGTGTCTGCAGAAAAGACAAAGTTGTAGAAGCTTCTATCACCCACCACGGGGGCGTGTCCAGCGGACACGGGGCCGTGGTCAACTCTAAGATTCGCAGAATCTAGGAAAATCTTGATAGTACAGATACACTTCTGCACACGGGGTCGTGCCCAGCGGACACGGGGGCGTGGTCAACTAATGCAGACAAACTGCATTTAATGAAGAAAGAGAAGATGGGTGGACACGGGGCCGTGCCCAATGGACACGGGGCCGTGTCCGGGCCTCTGTGCAGGCTATAAATAGGGGTGCTTGGCTCATTTGCAAACCATCCCTTGGCAAACCACCTCTCTCACACTTCACCCACCCACCACCACCATCACAACCCACATCCACCACCATCGTCCATCATCCATCATAGAGTGTGTGAGTAGTCTCGGGATCCAAGATTGATCGTAAGAGTTCTTGACAATCAAAGGCCATGTTTGCCTAAGTCTCTTACATCACTTGCTGAAGACAAGTGTCTAGTGTAATACTTTTTATTTTTAATTTTTTAGTACTTTTTATTTGGTTATGTATTAATGACTTTAATAACTAGTTTCTTATGTTGAAGGTGAATCTTCCTTATCATTTGTCCGTGGTGTCTTGGCGTTATTTTACTGTCTATATAAAATAAAAGATTTTCACCATTCATATCTCCACGGCCTATATGGAGATATGTTGGCTACCTGGTCCGGGGTTAAATGAATGGTTTGGTAAGAGTCTTGCCTTGTTCAGTGTATAGATCCTGCAAGGACCTGGGTCAACTTTAGTAGGACCTCTTTCAATACCCACTGGTATTGGATGGCGGGGGTTCGAACTCCTTGACCTCCTCATATGTAAGCTACTATTAAAACTTTAACCAGGCTATTTAGGACTGTATCCCTGCTGACTCAGACTACTTAGCCGAGGGTAACGTCACCTTCAAAAGAGGGGCCTACCACATTATGCATTAATAACTTAATTAATTATCTTTCAATAATCCAACCCTTTACGATTGTATCCTTGCTGACTCAAACTACTGGGTTGAGGGTAACGTCACCTTCAAAAGAGGGGCCTACTATAATAACTAAGATAATCTCTTAAAAAGTGCAAAAGTGCGAAAGTAATCAAAGGTTACACTAAACACGAGTCGGATCCAAGTGATTCAACTTGTCTATCTGTTTTATTTTTATTTTTATTTTCAGCATTTTTAGTTTTTTATTTTCTAATTTAAAACATTTTTCTAAACTTTTGATTTGATTAGACGTTGAGGATAAACCGGTATTAAAAGATCTTGTGTCCTTGGACGACCTCGGTATCTTACCAACACTATACTACGCTCACGATGGGTGCACTTGCCCGTATGTGTGTTTGGTGTTAGTTAAATATTGTGTTTTATAAATTTAAAACTTGACTAACGTGTAAAAGGGCTAAAAATATACATAAAAACCTATAACACTACACGCGCATCAAGTTTTTGGCGCCATTGCCGGGGACACAAGGATTTTAAGAAAGTTAGGAATCAACGGTCTAATCGTTTTTCTTATTTTTCTATTTTTTAGGATTTTTCTTAAATTTTTCAGCTTCTGCAGAGCTCAGCACGGGCCGTGCCTGGTCGGACACGGGCCGTGCCCAGCATTGTTACTGGCAGTTTTTATTTTCCGAGTTACAAAGAGTTGAGCACGGGGTCGTGTCGGTGCAACACGGGGCCGTGTCGAGCTCCCCAGTTATTATTATTATTATTATTATTATTACTATTACTATTATTATTATTACTAGGCTAATGTCCGCGTTAAACACGGTTTCAACGAAAACCAGTTACTTATGTTTAAATTTAATACTATGTAAAAATACATAAATTGGAGACCTTTTGACTCGTGTTTCAACCTATTAAATTATGATTTTAGAAATGTTAAAACGGGTAGCAATACTGAGGCACATCAAAGAAAAGTGCGGACTATGTGGACCATGGGTCTTGGCAACGTTGTTAATAACAAACGGATTAGCAAAATTGAGGCATATCAGTAAGGAAAAAAATTATAAAAAATAAATACATCACGATCAGAACCCAAAAATCGTAGTTTCGTTGATTAAATGTTTATATGTATATTATGCCTGAAAGCACGATTGGAGGCAAGTTTTCAATGTAACCCTTTTTATTTGTCGGAGATAGAACATTAGATGGTACTATACAACTGGGTATCTAAAGAGAAAGTATGATATTATAATATTTGGAAGGTAAAAAGGAGAACTCTGTTATTTATGCGTTTTGAGTGTGTTTTATGGCTGAAATTGTGGTATTTTATGACTGAAATTGTGGTATTTTATGACTTTGTACACTTTGTAAGACAAATGGACTTTGTAGCCGAACCTCACTCTGGTATATAAAATCATATTTATTCAAGCCGTGTAATACACGAGGGTTTTTAAATATATAACTTTTTTTATTATTTGGTAAACAATATTACATTTATTCAACCCGTGTAATACACGTGGTTTTAAAGATATAACTTTTTTTTATTATTTGGTATATAAAATTATATTTATTTAACCCGTACAATATGGTTCTTATAGATATAACTTTTTATTATTGATGCGTAATCGAGTGTTATATATTTTAGGTGTATATTTTAAGCCCCTTTAACACTTTTTAGTTAAGTTTTAAATTTATAAAACACGATATTTACTAACACTAGACACACATATGGGCAAGTGCACCCATCGTGAGCGTAGTATAGTGTTGGTAAGATACCGAGGTCGTCCAAGGACACAAGAGCTTTTAGTACCGGTTTATCCTCAACGTCTAATCAAATCAAAAAGTTTAGAAAAATGTTTTAAACTAAGAAAAATAAAAACTAACTAAAATGTTGAAAAAAAAACAAAAGAAAAAAAAAACAGATAGACAAGATGAATCACTTGGTTCCGACTCGTATCTAGTGTAACCTTTGATTATTTCCGCACTTTTGCACTATTTTAAGAGATTATCTTAGTTATTGTAGTAGGCCCCTCTTTTGAAGGTGACGTTACCCTCACCCAGTAGTTTGAGTCAGCAAGGATACAATCCTAAAAGGGTGGATTATTGGAAGATAATTAATTAAGTTATTAATGCAAATTATGGTAGGCCCCTCTTTTGGAGGTGACATTACCCTCGACTAAGTAGTCTGAGTGAGCAGGGATACAGTCCTAAATAGCCGGGTTATAGTATTAATAGTAGTTAACTTATGAGGGGATCAAAGAGTTTGGACCCCCGCCATCCAATACCGCTAAGTATTGAAGGAGGTCCTACTAAATTTGACCCAGGTCCATTGCAGGACCTCTAAACGCTGAACAATGGCAAGACCTTTACCAAACCGTTCCCTTAACCCCCGACCAGGTAGCCAACATACCTCCATATAGACCGTGGAGATATGAATGGTGAAAATCTTTTATTTTATATAGACAGTAAAATAATTTCAAGACACCACGGACAAACGATAAAGAAAGATCACCTTCAACATAAGCAACTAGTTATTAAAGTCATTAATACGAAACCAAATAAAAAGTGTGAAAAGATTAGAAATAAAAAGTATTACACTAGACACTGTGTCTTCACCAAGTGATGTAAGAGACTTAGGCAAACATGGCCTTGATTGTCAAGAACTCTTACGATCAATCTTGGATCCCGAGACGACTCACACACTCTACGATGGACAATGGATGATGGTGGTGGATGATGGTGTTATGGTGGTGGTGGGTGGTGGGTGAAGTGTGAGAGAGGTGGTGTGCCAATGGATGGTTTGAGCTTGAGCCAAGCACTCCTATTTATAGGCTGAACAGAAGCTCGGGCACGGCCCCGTGTCCACATCCTTCTCTTTCTTCATTTAATGCAGCTTTGTCTTATTAGTTGACCACGCCCCCGTGTCCGCTGAGCACGACCCCGTGGTGCAGAAGAATCTTTGTACTATGCAGATTTGCTGGATTGTGCGAATCTTATAGTTGACCACGGCCCCGTGTCCGCTGAGCACGACCCCGTGGTGGGCAATAGAAGCTTCTACCACTTTGTCTTTTCTGCTGACACTTGGTCACGCCCCCGTGCTGGCTGAGCACGGGGCGTGTTCAGGCTTCTGATCTCTTGTTTTGCTTGGGAAGATGCTGTCGTGGGGTCGGGCATGTCACGTCTTGTTCCTTTTCTTGTATTTATGTTAGATTTTGATGTCTTTTTGCTTCTTTTGTTAATTTGAGCTCATTTAATCGTGAAAATACAAAAGGAAGACAAAAGCACACTTTTTCCAACATTAGTACTAAAAAAGGGTTAGTTTTATGCCTCATTTGATGAAATTTATATGTTGCATTTTGAACACATCAATTATTTAATATATAAAATTACATTTATTCAACTCGTTCAATAAAGGAGGTTTTTAAAGATATATTGTTTATTATTTAGTATATAAAATTCATTTATTCAACCCGTGTAATACACGGGGTTATAACCTAGTATACTATATTAAAAACTTAACGAGGTATCCTAAGATCAGTGGATGATAAATATAAATACTCATTATAATTAATTTTTTGAAAAGAACTCATTATAATTAATATCTTAAACTGTTGTCAACCCATTACCCACAAGTTTTAGTTTAAAAAAAAATTTCGACAGGAAAGAGCCTGCGTTCTGATACCATAATTGTAACACCTCGCCCCGACTAGGGCTGACGTGTCAGTATAACAGTAATCAGAATCAAACGTCATTCCATTAAATAACTTAAACGTCACAATAGTTTACAATAATTACATAAAAACCATTAATTTAAAATATAATAATTATTTAATAATCATTAATTTTTATAATCTTGAATCCCTTGAGCCCACTTCTAAGTCTTCTCGAATTTCTGTAACCTAACGTACATAAAACACATATGCACGCCTGAGTAAAATTTACTCAGTGGGACAACAACTGTAAACAATATATACGCAATTCTTTGATAATATCTATACACCAAACAATATACGTATATCACGTTCAGTTAGCCACATTCGGTGAGTCACATTCGGTAGTTCGGTGAGTAGTTAGTTCACATTCGGTGCGTCACATAATCACATTCGGTGAATCACATAAACACATTCGGTAATTCACATTTCGGTGGTCACCTTTTGGTGCGGTAGTTCGGTGATCACATTTCTGTAACATCTCACGCAAACCGGTTTAGGATGCCACCGTTTTCCCTGATGGGTTGCCCATCCAGAAGCTCATGGTTCACCCGACGAGTTGCTCGCCCAGGCGAAACGCATCATGATCGGAAAGGGTTTCAACCCCTTTATAAGGAAGGCTTCGTTTCCCTCTCCCTCGATTTGTATATGTGAGACTTACTTGTTCAGTGATCACTTATCGGTACGGAAGTTCGTTCGTCACCTTTGGGTGATATCAATGATACAATTTATCCATATACAACAATACGATATACTATAGCATTTACGATGTCATACATATATAATACCACATAACCTTCAAGTTCACGTAAGCATATAAAAACGACTTTAAATTTCTAACAATGAGGTTGCGAAAATCCAAATCCGTACATATAAGTTGTTTTGAGTCCATACCTGATACACGTAGCGGCGGTTTGCAAGAGTCATCTGACATGGCAGAGAAATTCAGTTACGTATATTCAACTTGTAAAAAGAACTCTTGTAGCTACATATAATGAAGCAAACGGTGGTCATCGAAATTTGACCAGGAGTGTGGATTGGAACAAACATGAATGTACAAATCAATATTCAATATATAGATAAATACTATTTCCTTTTATTTTAAACACACTAATACTTTCTTTATTTTATTAGTTTAAATAATTACATCTCATTTTAATTACAATTACAACATATTTAATAAAGAAAATCAAAATACATATTTTGAAAAGATGATAAAATTTGATTTCAAAATATAATGTCAAACTTTTATTTTTGTTATTATCAATCACGATCATTCCCTTTTTAAATCTTTTAAGTTATCAATTTTAATTCAAATTATAACACTAATGAATTTTAATAAGTTACGTATATCCATCCTGAATTCGTAAATACAATCATCCAATAAAAAAACGAAATTTGAAATTTGTCTAATTTAACCTAATAATAATTTTTATTTACTAAAACTCCATAAACACTTTAGTAACTATCAAATATTATAGTTCAAATATTGTAATTATTTTAATATAAACGCTCGAAAATTCGGGGTGTTACAATATCTTTGTGACTTGAGAGGGGAAACTCTTGTCAGTTGATTTCGTGGTTCTGTAAACGTTTATCATCAATAGAAATCAGTGTTAATTGCTTCTTTGTGTTCAAACTACAAACGTACTTGGATTCCACACAAGATACGTGTTATTCACATTCAACGGTTAAGGAATCGATCCTCAGAGCGAATCCACAAAGTCGGTGTCATGGAATCATGTAAACTTGAGCCTGAAGACTTGTGGGACACCACTAGTGTAGCATGAGACTGTGATGAAGAGACCAAAGCTATTCTAAACCGAGATGGGGTTTCATTGTTTATGGAGAAACTATTAGACATCATATATGTTAGTGTGGTGTCCCCTTCCGATGAAGGCGTTTATCTCCGACTTGAAACAAAAGAAACCCATGAACAACTTTAGCTTTAAAAATGCCCTTAGTATCCCGTACAAATGTGTGTGGCCTAAGAAATAGATAAAGTGCATCAAGGTGTGTAGCCCAAAGCATCCACAAAGGTTGGTCAAAATGGGGCACAATCTGAGTAATAACAAGTGGAGGACCCAAAATCAAATGAGCAAACTCAAATCCAACTTCATGGAGAGAGAGCCCTTAATGATTTCCTTCCTTAGGATTCGTGCATCATACTTTTGGATTGATCCATAGTTTGTCGCAGCCCCCGACCCCACCCTGGGAGCGGGAGCCGCGAGTCTGTCAGATGGTATCGGTGTTTATTAATTTGACAGCGGAAAGTTTCATCAGGACCGTAGATATGAAATATTTTTATCAGAGTAAACACCAAAATGATTAAAATAGATAAATGGGATAAAACCCAAGTTTTGCTGATAATACATTTATAATAAACAAGTGGGACAAAACCCGATTTTCATTTGTAATATATTTATAGGGGTAAACCCTAACTATTGAAAACAATTCTTCATTTTATTTAGGTAACTTTTATAGCCACTTTTCTAAGCCTTCAGTGCTCTCCAGCTGGCTTTTATTGGCTTTCACATTGTGTTACCTGAAACGCGTTTTAAAAATATTTTATCAGCAAGAAATACTGGTGAGTGCATCTCAGTTTAATCAAAACAGTTTTATCATTTTACAGCATTAAGGGCAACCCGTAATTACATTTGTTTATATCTACTCAATTACCACCCACGGTACTGTCAATCCTGACCTGTGGTCATGTTACTACTCACAGTGTAGTAACAAGTAATGTATACAAAACCCCAACATACCGACAGTAAATGTAGAATACAATACTCAATCACTGTTAATTACACTTTAAAACAATTGAGGTTTTATAAAAACAATTTATGAAAAGCAGATGTACTCACTTTTGTAGGCTTAGGCATTTCTACAGGCTTCCTGCTAATATTATAGCTTCTTGATAATATTATAGCTTCCTGTTGTTTTTCCTGGTTATTATTTATTAAAATTAAACAATGCACATGTGTTAGTAAAATAACCCAAATTGTATTAACCGTACAACTCGAGACAGAACTCCAATGACTGAGTCAGACAGAGCTTTGACTTGCATTACGGAGTCCTAGATCAACCGGGTGTAACACGAGACAAAATTCCAACGACTGAGTCGGGCAGAGCTGACATGCGTTACGGAATCCTAAATCGATCATGTAGGGTAATAGTAGGGTTATACTACTTACAACGAGGCAGACCTTCGCTTCTTAGGGGGTATTTGGCTATAATTTTAGCCTATAATATTTGAGAGAGAAGTAGAAAATTCTGAACAATTTGAAATGCCATTCTCTGCTCCTTTTATAGCTGATCGAGAATGCTGTAGAGCCCCGCGACGGCCTCCTTTAATTTCCTCGCGGGCCCTGAGGGACTGTAGGGCGGTTTGAGGGTTGCTGAGTCACGAGGTAGTGTCGACACATGGATGGGACACGTGGCAGTCAGGGTGTCGGGCAAGCAACAGGCTGTCACGCCCCGTGAAGGAATCCCCTTCGGCTGTCGCGGGCCGCGACGGCACTAATTTATTTGTTTTTCATAAATATAAGTGTTATTCGGGTCCGTTTCTCACATACGGGGTGTATCTGGGAGTGTTTAGGGATGTTTCTCGAGGGTTGTTACATCTTCCCCACCTTGTTTTAAATCTCGTCCTCGAGATTTGGGCTACGATATATCCTTGGAGTTATGTCACGTCTTCTAGTTTAGTAAAAACAATTATCAAGGTGCTTGAAGCAAAATTAAGATATAAATTTATCAAATAACAATTGGAATTCAATTGTCCCAATTAGTTTTAGGCATGAATGAATTTAGAGGAAATGATACAATTATCGAGGTGACTAAGTTTCACAAGTCAAAAGAGAGATTTGATAGACATGAAATTCAAAATGCAATGACTTTTTAGAAACAATAGGATTCAATGTCATAAGAGAACTTGCTTTGATTGCCAATTGAGGAAGACTAACAATCTCAAATAAGAATAGAAGTATGAAAAATGATTTGCCAACTAACAAAACAGAAATTAGTGACATTTATTTGAATGGCAGGGATACATCGAAAATACAATAGAATTTAGTGTATCATTGTCCTGATACATGATTGTATCAAGATTACTCGGATGATGAGTGATGTGTGCAAAATGCAACATATAAATTACATCAAATGTGACATAAAACTAACCCTTTTTTTAGTACTAATGTTGGAAAAAGTGTGTTCCTTTTGTATTTTCAGGATTAAATGAGCTCAAATGAACAAAAGAAGCAAAAAGGCAGCTAAATCTAACATAAATACAAGAAAAGGAATAAACGTGGCATGCCTGACCCCTCGACAGCATCTTCCCAAGCAAAAACAAGAAAACAGAAGGCTGAACACGCCCCGTGCTCAATGAGCACGGGGGCGTGCCCAAGTGTCTGCAGAAAAGACAAAGTTGTAGAAGCTTCTATCACCCACCACGGGGGCGTGTCCAGCGGACACGGGGCCGTGGTCAACTCTAAGATTCACAGAATCTAGGAAAATCTTGATAGTACAGATACGCTTCTGCACACGGGGTCGTGCCCAGCGGACACGGGGGCGTGGTCAACTAATGCAGACAAACTGCATTTAATGAAGAAAGAGAAGATGGGTGGACACGGGGCCGTGCCCAATGGACACGGGGCCGTGTCCGGGCTTCTGTGCAGGCTATGAATATGGGTGCTTGGCTCATTTGCAAACCATCCCTTGGCAAACCACCTCTCTCACACTTCACCCACCCACCACTACCATCACAACACACATCCACCACCATCGTCCATCATCCATCATAGAGTGTGTGAGTAGTCTCGGGATCCAAGATTGATCGTAAGAGTTCTTGATAATCAAAGGCCATGTTTGCCTAAGTCTCTTACACTTGGTGAAGACAAGTGTCTAGTGTAATACTTTTTATTTTTAATCTTTTCGCACTTTTTATTTGGTTATGTATTAATGACTTTAATAACTAGTTTCTTATGTTGAAGGTGAATCTTCCTTATCATTTGTCCGTGGTGTCTTGGCGTTATTTTATTGTCTATATAAATTAAAAGATTTTCACCATTCATATCTCCACGGTCTATATGGTGATATGTTGGCTACTTGGTCGGGGGTTAAGGGAATGGTTTGGTAAGAGTCTTGCCTTGTTCAGTGTATAGATCCTGCAAGGACCTGGGTCAACTTTAGTAGGACCTCCTTCAATACCCACTGGTATTGGTTGGTGGGGGTTCGAACTCCTTGACCCCCCCATATGTAAGCTACTATTAAAACTTTAACCCGGCTATTTAGGAGTGTATCCCTGCTGACTCAGACTACTTAGCCGAGGGTAACATCACCTTCAAAAGAGGGGCCTACCACATTATGCATTAATAACTTAATTAATTATCTTTCAATAGTCCAACCCTTTAAGATTGTATCCTTGCTGACTCAAACTACTGGGTTGAGGGTAACGACACCTTCAAAAGAGGGGCCTACTATAATAACTAAGATAATCTCTTAAAAAGTGAAAAAGTGCGAAAGTAATCAAAGGTTACACTAAACACGAGTCGGATCCAAGTGATTCATCTTGTCTATCTGTTTTATTTTTATTTTTATTTTCAGCATTTTTAGTTTTTTATTTTCTAGTTTAAAACATTTTTCTAAACTTTTGATTTGATTAGACATTGAGGATAAACCGGTATTAAAAGCTCTTGTGTCCTTGGACGACCTCGGTATCTTACCAACACTATACTACGCTCACGATGGGTGCACTTGCCCGTATGTGTGTTTGGTGTTATTAAAATATCGTGTTTTATAAATTTAAAACTTGACTAACGTGTAAAAAGGGCTAAAAATATACATAAAAACCTATAACACTACACGCGCATCAAGTTTTTGGCGCCGTTGCCGGGGACACAAGGATTTTAAGAAAGTTAGGAATAAACGGCCTAATCGTTTTTCTTATTTTTCTATTTTTTTTTGGATTTTTCTTAAATTTTTCAGCTTCTGCAAAGCTTAGCACGGGCCGTGCCTGGTCGGCCACGGGCCGTGCCCAACATTGTTACTGGTAGTTTTTATTTTCTGAGTTACAGAGAGTTGAGCATGGGGCCGTGTCGGTGCAACACGGGGCCGTGTCGAGCTCCCCTGTTGGTGCACTGAATGTCTGCTGACTATGTCTTAATCATGTCTTAAGTCTAGATAGGTTGAATTAGGGTTTGTATAGATTAAGTTTGGTAGTTCGCTTGAAAGGAACAAAGTGAAGTTCAAGCGAACACAACAAAGTCTAGTTCGCTTGAAACCAACTATCTTGCTTGTTCGCTTGAAACCGATTCAAGTGAGTTCGCTTGAACAGTCATGTCACATCTTCAAGCGAACATGCTTCATCTATAAATAGGGGTTGTGGTATTTCATTTGAAACGAACAGGTTTTGTGTATGTGAGACGAGGTGCTGTCAAAATTTCATCAGAACTTATTGTAAAGTCTCAGAAAAGCGTTAGTAGAAAAGAAATTGAAAGAAACAAGCTGTTATGACTTTGTATACTTTGATTCCGCCTCTGTATTCAAAGATGAACTGCCTTAACTGACGTTTAGGGTCAAGCAAACGGTCCAACATCCCCAGTAACAGGGATCCGGAAAACAATCACTGTATCTCCGACCACGGGCCGTGTTCATCTGAGCACTGGGCCGTGGTGAAGCTTCTGACCAACGTTCTTTTTGTTTTTATTGCAGGACTTGGAACCTAGGCGCCACATCTGAACTTTTCACGCAGTGTATGAGCTCCAGTTCTAGTAGAGACATAAAAGAACCCCTAGACGAACCCAAACGCTTTCTAAGAAGAAGACTTAAAGCTAAAAACCAAGAGAAAGTTTCGGGGGACCCACTTCCAATGGCGGACCAACGTACCCTCATGGATTACCTACGACCCACCGTAGGTAACCTCGGCGCCGCTATCAATGCACCGAATGTCGAAGCCAACAACTTCGAACTTCGGCCTCATTTGATACAAATGCTTCAAAACTCCGCAACTTTCCATGGGCTTCCGGACGAGGATCCCCATCTACATATTACTAATTTCTTAGAAATATGTGATACCTTTCAGATCAATGGAGCATCAAATGACTCCATCCGCCTTCGAATGTTTCCATTTTCACTAAAAGACCGAGCTAAGGCTTGGCTTAATACCCTCCCAGTTGGCTCGGTAAACACCTGGGATGAACTAGCCCAAAAGTTTCTATATAAGTATTTCCCTCCTGCTAAAACGGCTAAATTAATGACTGAAATTAATACATATTCACAAGAGGATGGGGAATCCTTATATGAAACTTGGGAAACGTTCAAGGAGCTACTAAGAAAGTGTCCTCATCACGGTCTTGCGGTATGGCAACAAGTATCCACTTTCTATAATGGGTTGTTGCCACACACAAGACAAACACTTGACTCTAGCTCTGGGAGACTTTTAGGTAATCTTCGCCCAAATGAAATATATAATCAAATTGAGGATATTGCTCAAACCAATTTTCAGTGGCACACTCCCCGAGGCAATAAATCTGTTGCCCCGGGCGCCCATAAGGTTAATGAAAGCACTTCTTTACAAGCTCAAATCGAGGCTCTTTCTTCAAAAATCAAAAAGCTAGAAATGACAAAAACGACATCGGTTATGGCTTGTGACGGGTGTGGTGGGCCACATGAAAATTGGAGTTGTATGAAAGAAGTAGATAATCAAACAGAATCGATAAACTAAATTGATAATAGACCTAGGCCGTCGGGTCCTCCAACGGGTACCTACAACCAAGGATGGCGTAACCACCCTAACCTTGGTTGGAGAGAACCCGACAATAGTAGTAACCAACAAAATCTAAACCAACGAACAAACTTTCAACAACCAAGAACGAGTCACAAAATTTCTCTCAACAACAAAGGGGACGAGAATGGCTTGAAGATACCGTATCTCGCCTCATCTCCGACACCGAAAAGAAAAACTCGGATCGATTTCAACAACTGGAATTGAATTTTGGAAATCAACAAGCTAGTATTCAAAACATTGAAAAACAAATAAATCAACTAGCTCAAAATATGTCCGAGAGACCACAAGGAGCATTACCCAGCAATATCGAAACCAACCCAAAGGCACAAGTACATCTCATTACATTGAGAAACCGCACCGTGGGTCCCTAGGAGGCTCCGCTACCCCCAGTTGAAAAGAGCCGATCTAGCCAAACCACAACTCCACCGACGCCCGAACAAGAAGCGGCTCCTACACCAAATCAAGAGCCCCCCAAGAATCCTCCGGTTCCATACCCCGGTCGGTTAATTCGCCAAAAGACCGATGAGCAATTCACAAAATTCATAAATTCACTAAAACAATTGCATGTTAATATTCCATTTGTTGAAGTCCTAACCCAAATGCCTAAATATTCAAAATTTATGAGGGACTTCCTCACCCACAAAAGGAAAATCGAATCATTGCAATTAGTTAATTTAAGTGAAGAATGCTCCGCCTTGCTACTTAACAAACTCCCGCAAAAGAAGATTGATCCTGGAAGCTTCACAATCCCTTGTTCGATTAGGGAATCTCTTATTCGCAATGCACTAGCCGACCTCGGGGCTAGCATCAACCTCATACCCGCATCAATGTTCGACCGACTCGGCCTAGGGAAAACAAGCCCTACAAAAATGAGCATACAACTCGCTGATAGGTCAGTCAAATATCCACAAGTTGTCGCTGAAAATCTATTGGTTAAAGTCGATGAATTTGTCTTCCCAGCCGACTTTGTCATACTAGATATGGAGCAAGATACCGAAGTACCGCTTTAGGTAGGCCATTCCTAGCCACGGCCCACGCAGTGGTAGACATGAATGGTGGGACACTAACATTAAGGGTTGAGGACAAGGAAATGAAGTTTGGAGTTGGCAAGAGAGTAGAAGACGATGACCAGGTCAATTACATGAAGGTCATAGACTCAAGTTTGGATGATGCTGTTAGTGCATATGTCTGTTGACTTCGTCTTATGTCTTGTATCGAGTCATGTAACTAGAATAGATAGACCAGGACTCATTGAACGAGAGAAACGAGAAACAGACCTGAACCAGCCACCTCGCACGAGGTGACCAAGTTCATGCGACCTGGCAGGTTCATGCGACCTGGCCAGTTCGTGCGACCTGGCAAGTTCATGGGGTCTGGCCAGAAAGCATGAAATGGTTCGTGGGGTCTGGCATTCCTATAAATAGGTGGTCTTGGATTTTCATTTGTAACTTTGTGATTCCGGAGACGAAGTGCTGCCAAAGTGTCGAACGATCTGTAAACACTATTAAATCAATACAATCGACAGTTAAAGTGATTCTAAGTGTGAATCTAGCTGATATAACATCAATACATCTTATTCCGCCTTTCGTATTGATCGAGAACTCTTCTGAACGACTTGTTTGATCGAATCCCCGATCCTACAAGTGGTATCAGAGCTCAGGAGGAAGAGTTCTTACAATTTCAGCTTGATTTCTTCAACAACAACTTCTTTCTACTTTTTTTCTACACATTTTTCTCAAAATTAACCATGAATTCGTGGTTAATATAACCTGATTTTGTGATATAACACGTAAAACTGAGTTTTAATCAATCCGTGAACAAATCAGAACCAAATTCAACCTAAAACTTGATAAAAATTGACAAAATGATGAACTATTGGACGAAAAACATTCAAATCGCGTGAAATCTCACCAGATCGTTTGAGATTTACACCAAGTCGTGTGAAACATCATCAGATCGTTTGTAATTTTTGTTCCAGGTTGTACGGTTTGAGTCAGACAGTTTGAAATTTTATCCAAGTCGTACGAGTTGATCAGGTCGTTCGAAGTGTCACTTAATCACTTAGTCAACTTTGTCGATATTAAAGTTCACTATATTCACAGTTCAATTAATGCTTAATATCTTCTGCCCAATTAAAGTCTTGCATGTAAAATGTTGATAGCCCACTAATTCAGACGGTCCAATAAATCAAATTGGTTATCGGTGTTGTTTTGTCCAAGACATTAATTGACATATTGAAAGTATCAATTATTTATCCAGTTTGCATGTGATATTTCTTGAAATTTCAATCCAGTTTGTGTCAGTTTTTGTCATGTGAATATTTTGGCCCAAGATCTTCACGTAAATCAGATTGTACCAAATTAATCTGATCGTTTGAATCTCTGATCCAGATCGCACGAGGTGATTTGTTTACCAGATCGTTTGAATTAATTCTTCCAGGTCGTGTGGTTTGAGGCTTCCAGCTCGTTCCAAACCTTCAGATCGTTTGAAATTCTGTCATTGTGAATTTTTAAAACCGAAACATGGATTCTGAATTTTACAACGCATTTGCTACCCCGATCACTATGGCTCAGAACGTGAACTTAGAGAATGAAATGGGCACTGTCACACCCCGACCACGTGGAACATACAAAACGTGGCGGAAACATCGGGGAGTGTTGTAACAGAATTAATTGTTTCAAATCCATGGCAATTGAAGTTTCGTTTTATTGATTAAAAGTGTTACAATGTCTTAACAAACAAGGAAATACAACATAATTAACTAGTCTTGTATCTTTTATTGTCACTAAAGCCCAAGTCTGTCTAAGTGTATCTTGAACATCTTATGCAACAGCTCCTGAAAAACACATGTGAAAATAGGTACGTCAGCATAAAAATGCCTGTGAGATACATAGGTTTTGTGAAAATAAGATTCATGACTTATGTTTGAGAAAATGTTTAGTCATGAACCTTGTTATTTGCTTTGTCTTTTAAATCATTTGAAAAACGATAAGATCGGATGATAAGTATAAATAAATGTAAGGTTAAATGAATAACCAAGTAAAATGTGTTTGCAATAGATAAGTTGTTTATAAATCAATGTCTTGTGAAAAGTATGTTATTTGTATGAAATGTTCTATGTCTCAAACTGAAATGATTCAAATAACGTTACGACATGTAATACCATACAAACACTTATATATAGGAAGTACCAGCGGCGTATCCACCATGCTTGTATCATATTACACACGCATCGTTACTTAATCACTTAATCAAACCAAACCAAACAATGTAAAATGTTCATGTCGAGATGTAAATCATGTCAAAATGTCTATGTCAAATATCCATGTCAAATGTCTATGTCCAGTATCCATGTCAAATGTCTATGTCAAATATCCATGTCAAATGTCTATAGTCCAAAAGTAGTCAAGTAATGTATAACCAAAATGATATGTATGGTAAGTAAAATGTAGACTACTTAAACCATAAGTAAAAATGTACAAAACAAAGTATTGAAGTAAAACTTGGTTTAAATCAAAGTTATGTTTTGTAAGAATATATGCATGCTATACTGAATATGAACATTTATGCGGTGTTGTGAAAATTCATACATCCAAGCCTTGAGACAGACGGATAACTATGTAAAAGTGAGTTATCAAGAGAATATGTATTCGGATTCGGTCATTCCTTTCATCCCCTTTCCCTGGGATGTCCGGAACGGGATTTGTCAAGTCCTATGGTACCACTACCTACTAACGAACGGCATGATCGGTGTTAATGAATGTATAGTATAGTTTAAACAAACCAAATGTCATACCAAAATGTAAGCATGTTTTATGAAGATAATGTACCTAGTATGCTAGAGTAAACATACATGGTAGAGCTGTAAAACAATGTGTCCATATGTTACTGGAACATATGCAACAGAGATGCAGTATAAAACAATGTACTAAGTATGCAAAGTCATCATACAAAGTAGAAAAGTCATGTAAATCAATGTGCTAGCATGCTATCAGTCAACATACATAGCAGAAATGTAATGTAAATCATGTACTAATAGTGTACTACTGAACATAACAAGTATATGATGTGAAAACAGAAAAGCAGGAAAGTAACAAGTAGGCACAATGTGTTTCACCCCAAAACAGTTTGGAAAACAGTAAAAGAGGGGTCTATGTACTCACTTGAGATTGCTCAGAAGTCCTTGAGTAACAACCAAACAATGCTAGAGATCGCGGAATATCAAACGGCACCTAATATAGGTAACTACATTAATAAACCGGACCTAAATCGGAAGACTGGGTAGCATTAGGGTTTGTAAACCAAACGAGTGTGGAGACTCGTGTGATATGGTTTAACAAAGCCTACATACTAAATGAAACCTAACATTACTGTCTACGACCCATTACGACCCGTTTGGGTAGCTTATGCTACTTTAACGTGTCGTGCGCGTGAAACGCGTTCGGACCGCCTAACTAGTCCTATGACAAGTGTTATATGCCTAAACATGTTACATAATCAGTTACGTGACAAAAGTTTAGGTTACATATGCTTAATTACCAATTATACATGAAAAGGGTATTCTGGTAATTTACCTAAGGCATATAAACTACCTATCATACAACTACTTAAACGATGTGACCATAGGGTATAACCTCGAAAGGTTATTCCCTACCTACTATGGTCACCTAATGTGTTTGGTCGGATCCTAATGATCGACCAAACTGGGTCGGGTTCGAAGGTATAGGCGATTTATTAGATCGCCTACCCTACGACCCTAGACAACGTGGTAATCAGTGGGCATAGTCCCAAGGGACTATGACCAACGTGATTACAATCACGTTGCGAAGTTCAAACGAACTTCGCATTGACCATTACTGGTCAACGCAGAAAGTCAAACAAAGTTTGACTTTCAGACTCGATAAAACAATAAAATAAGGAAAAGAACGAAAGAATACTTACGAAGGGTCCAAGATTCAAAGGTTCAAAGGTGTGGGTTTTGTGTTGAGGATGGATGGGTATTTATAGTAAAAGCACTACCATTAGGATCGTTTCTTGGAAAAGGGGAAAAGATCTAGTCCGTACACTTGTTGAAATGTTATGGAAGCTAAATTCCATCCTTATCTTAGTGACTAAGCAATTAGGAACATGTGGTTGTGGATTAAACATGTGCAAACAGCCTGTTTAAAAACTCTGCATCTGGTCAGAAGACCCCATACGCATCGTATGGTATAAACACCATACGCATCGTATGGTATAAGTTTGGCAGAATTACAGTTTTGGTCCCTGAACTGTATTTAGGTCATTTTTGACACGTTTAAGGCCCGTTAACCTCATTTCAAAGCTCTAAAATGAAGTTAAAGTATAGGGAACTTAAAACATGCTCAAAAATATCTCGGATGTCGGTTCGTTTAGCCGTACGAACGCGATGTTCGCTTAATTACGACGGAATGTGCACAAGCGCGAAAAACGATCCAAATGACGCGACGAACGGATTTTTCTTAAGGCGAACACTAAAATATAATATAGTCATGCTCACATAAATTTTTGGATGTCCGGATGTATTCAGAACGTAAGTTATGCGCGAAAATGCAAACTTGTGCACTTTTTGACGCTTTTAGTCCCTGAATGACACAAAAGTTTATTTTAGCATACCGAACACCTCAAAGCCTATTTCTAAGCTATGTAAAGGATATTTATGGTATGTTTAACTTATGGTCATGCTCCGGAAGGTCTGTTACAGTTCAAGTTGGCATACTTTCGCAGTTTGTCAACTTTAGTCCCTGTAAGCGATTTAACTTTGATTTCACCACACCAAACCTTCCAAAACTTATAACTAAGTTATGTAAAGGTTATTTAAGGTATGTTAAGCCTATTTCACTTTTCCAGAGTGTTCGTTGGATTAAACTGGTTATATCTACACATCAGAGCGCGTATAACCCTCCAGAAAGCGATTTAGAGCTTGAAATCGAACAAGAGTTGATATGTGCTAACGATACACATATTTTTACAAATCCCAAGTATGAAATATAATATTTCATTGGTTCGGTATTTGTTTGATGGCCGTGAAGGCACAGGTGTTACAGTCTCCCCTACTTTAGGAAATTTCGTCCCGAAATTTATTTAGAGGAAACTTGAGAGAGTTTAAAACATGAAGTTGAAAAGATCAAACAACATTGGTTAAGGTTCTGAACTTCTAGTAACTTTAATAACATCATGTTTGCAATGTAAGAGGGATACTTATATACAAGTATATGAAGCGTCATTGGTGCGTCCACCGTACCTCCATTACATCGTTCACATTCCGTTATTGTTGTCGCTATCGGTTCTTACACATAATAAATCTTACTGGGTTTCTGTGCATTGAATTCCATAATTATGTAGGCCTCCATAATTACGTAGTTCCTTGTACAGTCCGCACAGTCTATTTTATAATGTGTAGTGTAAAACCAAATGAACAATCCTGTGATGAGCGTGACTTAGACCGCCATAGAGTCCTTTAGACTAAATCAATAAATGATTTAAATAGACTATCAAGGAGTCTGTCCAGCTACATCACTAGATGTCATTCTTTAACCAGATTGCGAATCAATCTTTTGACTAGACCACTAAAAAGGGTCTGGAGTGGTACTATATAATCCAAGGGTCTTAACTATTACATAGAAGCCCATTGAGGATTGAAGGTAGTACCTTTTGAATATCCTGTTACGAATCCCTCATATAAAGATATGAAAGATTCTGCGAGGATTTGGATAACGAATATCCAGAGTATTAAAAACACAAAAAATGCATAAAAGAAAACATAAGATGAATTAACACATAGTCACATAACCACAAAATTGTTTAACTAGAAGTTTGTTCTGCTAACAGAGTACATGTATTTAAAGCACACTAGGAATCCATCTCGTGGATTTCATTTGGTACTTTAAACATTAACAAGAATCTAACTATAAAGATAGAAAGATTCAAAAAGAAAATTCGACTTCGATTATCTGGAACCGAAGTGTTCGAATTAAGGTACATAAGGAATTCAATTAAGGACTCTGATTTGAATAATAATCATCCACAAGGATCTAATTGTGAGGATAAAAAGATCCCATATGGATTTAAAAGTTGGAGATGTTTTGAAACCTTGCACTGGACGTGCTTAGGTCAAAACATGATGTAAAATGCTTAAGAAGTTGAGATGCTTGATATGTCAAGGCGACATATGAAGCAGAATTTTGAAGGTTAAGTCAATGTATGAGGAAAATATTTTTGAAAACTATGCATGGGGTTCTTTTAAGAAAAAGGTGTTTAACGTTTTTGAAACCTTATATATAATACTTTTTGAAATCATAAAGTAGGTGTATTAGGTAGATATATTTACAAAAATGTTTTAAAATCATGCGAGATGAATTTTGAAATTATGTATAAGGTTTTTGAAAGACATGAATGATGCTTTTCGAAATCATGCACTTGATCAGAAAATGTATTGTGTTAATATTGTCTTCAGACTATATGAAATATTTTGAAATTAGAAAGGTTGGTTTTGATAACATGGCCAATGTTTTTGAAATAACATAGACAATGCATCTAGAAAAATTGTTTTCAAACTATATGAAATGTTTTGAGATCATGAAGATTGTTTTGAAATACTGGTACTGTGTATGTTGAAAAATCAAAACGTAATGGGTAAGAGATTTGAAAATACCCTTAGTTATCTAACCAAGGATTTAATGGCACAGATGTGCAGAAGCATGATCACTCATAATGTCACTTTATTTTGTGTACTTTGTTTCTTAGAATGAAACGAGTACTTAAAATTTTTTGAAGGAATCACGAGTGATCATTTGAAAGAGAGAATCACAAGAGTAGTTTGTAAGGAACATAGTTCCTTGATGTAGGTATCATAGGAAAATCATACACACATGTAATTATACTTGTATAACAGCATTTGTGAACAACGATTTATTTATAAACAAAAACAGATTGTTTCACATTACAAGGAAACAAAAGAACAAAAGCGTAAGACAGCAACATCCTTTGTTCAGCTGAATGCTCATCCGTGGGTCGGATTCGCATTAGCAAGTTTTGGGCATCGGTTTCTGTAGTGGGTTAGATCCCCACAATTGTAACAGGCACCAGGTGGATAGTGTGGTCGTGCGGCTTGACCCTGTTGCTGAGCAAGAGGCTGAGCAACTTGTTGAGCCGAGTTCTGAACTGGGCGATTCGGATTAGCAGGGATGCGACAGGTGTTAGCAAGATGACCGGATCTTCCGCAGTTGGTGCACTGACGACACTGGAGGTGTGGTTGATGATGGCCGTTACACCTATTGCACAAAGGTGCATTGCCAAAATAAGGCTTCTTGGCTAGTGGTTGCGCAGGCTGATTTGGTGCAGCTTGGGCCTGAGCAGTAATGGCATTGTTTTGGGAAACCTTACGCTTCCTTGCCCTCTTGGATGAACTAGAATCCTTTGCATTCTTGTTTTGACCTTTCTTGCTATCCTCCTTGTCAGACGACTGTTTCTCGCCCTTGTCACCCTTCCTGTGTAACTTATTCTTCCTAATCTGCGACTCAGTCAATGTTGCTGATAACTCGATCGCTTGACGGAGTGTGGCAGGGTTACTACCAGTAAGGATGTCTTGTACCGAATCAGGTAGGCCGTCGATGTACCTTTCGATAGCTATGTCAAGTGGGGTAACCATTGTCGGGCAAAGCAGACTCAACTCCTCAAACCTATCAGTATACGCCCTGTGCTCACCACTATCTTGCTTCAACTCATCAAATTCCTTCTCCAGAGCTCTCTGCTCATGACGAGGACAGAATTCCCTCATCATAAGAGCCCTAAGTTCAGCCCAGGTTTGCGCAAGAGCAATTTCTGCACCTCGGTCCCTCATAACCCCGTTCCACCATGTGAGAGCCCTCTTCTGGAACACACTTGAAGAAAAACTCGACCTTGCGATTATCCAGACACTGAACGTGGCGAAAAGTATTCTCAATGCTCTCGAACCACTGAAGAAGCCCAGTTGCTCCCTCAGAGCCACTAAACTTGAGTGGTTTAGCCTGATTAAAGTCCTTGTATTTGCATAGGGCATTGTTGTTGTTGTTGGCTTGTTGCCATTGAGCAAAGAGATTTGGAAATTGGGCAGCCATCTGCTGCGCAATTATTTCTGCCAGTTCGGCAGTCTCTATATGGTTCTCGCGTCAAGGAGGCATTCTAAAAGAGGAAACATGAAAGGAAACGAGTGAGAGAATTTGACGAAAAGAAGGAGATGAACAAATCTGATGAAAGCAAGGATAGTGGTCATTTGTTTGTTACTACAAAGCAACAAACGACACACAGTGACAAATCAAAGTAAATGGGTCGAAAATAATGTATCACGAAGACATGCTCGCCTATAAGTGAACACTCATCCCAAGAATTCCCAGGTAAGCACAACTGGTCTCGCGTCTGATGAGATGTATACGAAGTGCTTGCCTAGACAGAAAACCCAGAATACAGGCATTCACCCTTCCAGTTTGCACGTGTTCACATTATTTAAAACCCAAAACCTTGACGAGATTTTGAAAACTCAAAGGGTTCAAAACCATATAATAGAGAGTTCAAAACCTTACAATAGAGGGTTCAAAACCTAGAAATCAATCATCCTAGAACAGATGATTAGTTTTCAAAGCGGTTTTGAAATTTATGTTTTTGTTGTGGTCGGCGCCTAAGGATAGGCGACGGTATTGTTTTATGACAAAACGCAAGTAAACTCGCGTTAGGGTCCTAAGAAGGTTATAGACTAGGTCAAAGCATTACTAATTACTAATAACCTAATTCCCTATAACCATTGGCTCTGATACCATCTTTTCTGTCACACCCCGACCACGTGGAACATACAAAACGTGGCGGAAACATCGGGGAGTGTTGTAACAGAATTAATTGTTTCAAATCCATGGCAATTGAAGTTTCGTTTTATTGATTAAAAGTGTTACAATGTCTTAACAAACAAGGAAATACAACATAATTAACTAGTCTTGTATCTTTTATTGTCACTAAAGCCCAAGTCTGTCTAAGTGTATCTTGAACATCTTATGCAACAGCTCCTGAAAAACACATGTGAAAATAGGTACGTCAGCATAAAAATGCCTGTGAGATACATAGGTTTTGTGAAAATAAGATTCATGACTTATGTTTGAGAAAATGTTTAGTCATGAACCTTGTTATTTGCTTTGTCTTTTAAATCATTTGAAAAACGATAAGATCGGATGATAAGTATAAATAAATGTAAGGTTAAATGAATAACCAAGTAAAATGTGTTTGCAATAGATAAGTTGTTTATAAATCAATGTCTTGTGAAAAGTATGTTATTTGTATGAAATGTTCTATGTCTCAAACTGAAATGATTCAAATAACGTTACGACATGTAATACCATACAAACACTTATATATAGGAAGTACCAGCGGCGTATCCACCATGCTTGTATCATATTACACACGCATCGTTACTTAATCACTTAATCAAACCAAACCAAACAATGTAAAATGTTCATGTCGAGATGTAAATCATGTCAAAATGTCTATGTCAAATATCCATGTCAAATGTCTATATCCAGTATCCATGTCAAATGTCTATGTCAAATATCCATGTCAAATGTCTATAGTCCAAAAGTAGTCAAGTAATGTATAACCAAAATGATATGTATGGTAAGTAAAATGTAGACTACTTAAACCATAAGTAAAAATGTACAAAACAAAGTATTGAAGTAAAACTTGGTTTAAATCAAAGTTATGTTTTGTAAGAATATATGCATGCTATACTGAATATGAACATTTATGCGGTGTTGTGAAAATTCATACATCCAAGCCTTGAGACAGACGGATAACTATGTAAAAGTGAGTTATCAAGAGAATATGTATTCGGATTCGGTCATTCCTTTCATCCCCTTTCCCTGGGATGTCCGGAACGGGATTTGTCAAGTCCTATGGTACCACTACCTACTAACGAACGGCATGATCGGTGTTAATGAATGTATAGTATAGTTTAAACAAACCAAATGTCATACCAAAATGTAAGCATGTTTTATGAAGATAATGTACCTAGTATGCTAGAGTAAACATACATGGTAGAGCTGTAAAACAATGTGTCCATATGTTACTGGAACATATGCAACAGAGATGCAGTATAAAACAATGTACTAAGTATGCAAAGTCATCATACAAAGTAGAAAAGTCATGTAAATCAATGTGCTAGCATGCTATCAGTCAACATACATAGCAGAAATGTAATGTAAATCATGTACTAATAGTGTACTACTGAACATAACAAGTATATGATGTGAAAACAGAAAAGCAGGAAAGTAACAAGTAGGCACAATGTGTTTCACCCCAAAACAGTTTGGAAAACAGTAAAAGAGGGGTCTATGTACTCACTTGAGATTGCTCAGAAGTCCTTGAGTAACAACCAAACAATGCTAGAGATCGCGGAATATCAAACGGCACCTAATATAGGTAACTACATTAATAAACCGGACCTAAATCGGAAGACTGGGTAGCATTAGGGTTTGTAAACCAAACGAGTGTGGAGACTCGTGTGATATGGTTTAACAAAGCCTACATACTAAATGAAACCTAACATAACTGTCTACGACCCATTACGACCCGTTTGGGTAGCTTATGCTACTTTAACGTGTCGTGCGCGTGAAACGCGTTCGGACCGCCTAACTAGTCCTATGACAAGTGTTATATGCCTAAACATGTTACATAATCAGTTACGTGACAAAAGTTTAGGTTACATATGCTTAATTACCAATTATACATGAAAAGGGTATTCTGGTAATTTACCTAAGGCATATAAACTACCTATCATACAACTACTTAAACGATGTGACCATAGGGTATAACCTCGAAAGGTTATTCCCTACCTACTATGGTCACCTAATGTGTTTGGTCGGATCCTAATGATCGACCAAACTGGGTCGGGTTCGAAGGTATAGGCGATTTATTAGATCGCCTACCCTACGACCCTAGACAACGTGGTAATCAGTGGGCATAGTCCCAAGGGACTATGACCAACGTGATTACAATCACGTTGCGAAGTTCAAACGAACTTCGCATTGACCATTACTGGTCAACGCAGAAAGTCAAACAAAGTTTGACTTTCAGACTCGATAAAACAATAAAATAAGGAAAAGAACGAAAGAATACTTACGAAGGGTCCAAGATTCAAAGGTTCAAAGGTGTGGGTTTTGTGTTGAGGATGGATGGGTATTTATAGTAAAAGCACTACCGTTAGGATCGTTTCTTGGAAAAGGGGAAAAGATCTAGTCCGTACACTTGTTGAAATGTTATGGAAGCTAAATTCCATCCTTATCTTAGTGACTAAGCAATTAGGAACATGTGGTTGTGGATTAAACATGTGCAAACAGCCTGTTTAAAAACTCTGCATCTGGTCAGAAGACCCCATACGCATCGTATGGTATAAACACCATACGCATCGTATGGTATAAGTTTGGCAGAATTACAGTTTTGGTCCCTGAACTGTATTTAGGTCATTTTTGACACGTTTAAGGCCCGTTAACCTCATTTCAAAGCTCTAAAATGAAGTTAAAGTATAGGGAACTTAAAACATGCTCAAAAATATCTCGGATGTCGGTTCGTTTAGCCGTACGAACGCGATGTTCGCTTAATTACGACGGAATGTGCACAAGCGCGAAAAACGATCCAAATGACGCGACGAACGGATTTTTCTTAAGGCGAACACTAAAATATAATATAGTCATGCTCACATAAATTTTTGGATGTCCGGATGTATTCAGAACGTAAGTTATGCGCGAAAATGCAAACTTGTGCACTTTTTGACGCTTTTAGTCCCTGAATGACACAAAAGTTTATTTTAGCATACCGAACACCTCAAAGCCTATTTCTAAGCTATGTAAAGGATATTTATGGTATGTTTAACTTATGGTCATGCTCCGGAAGGTCTGTTACAGTTCAAGTTGGCATACTTTCGCAGTTTGTCAACTTTAGTCCCTGTAAGCGATTTAACTTTGATTTCACCACACCAAACCTTCCAAAACTTATAACTAAGTTATGTAAAGGTTATTTAAGGTATGTTAAGCCTATTTCACTTTTCCAGAGTGTTCGTTGGATTAAACTGGTTATATCTACACATCAGAGCGCGTATAACCCTCCAGAAAGCGATTTAGAGCTTGAAATCGAACAAGAGTTGATATGTGCTAACGATACACATATTTTTACAAATCCCAAGTATGAAATATAATATTTCATTGGTTCGGTATTTGTTTGATGGCCGTGAAGGCACAGGTGTTACAGGCACCATGCAAAAACCGCCTAAGCTCATGAATATCAAGGAGTATAGTGGATGGGAGGAATGTTTCGAAAATTGGGTTCAAGCGAATCACTTAGAGGCGTGGGAATGTGTTGAAGAACGATATGTTAGACCGATTAATGAATACGGAGAGATTGTTGCTATTAAAGATTTAGATGAAAAAGAGAAAAAGAAATACAAAAGTGAAAAGATGATGATCAGTATATTGCAACAAGCCATTAAGGAAGACATCTTGATCTTATTGCAACACAACGGAAGTGCACACTCAATGTGGAAAGCACTAAAAATGATGTTTGTTGGAAGTTTAGACATGATCAAGAACAAAAAATTGCTCTTGAAGAAAGAATGTGATCTATTTCATGGATTGAAAACTGAAAACACCAAAATGATTATAGAAAGATATTGCAATTTGGTGGTTAACATGAAGCGATTGGATATCAAGAAAGATAGAGAAGAATGGGTGGAAAAGTTGGCCGATGCGTTGCCACAAGATGTTTGGGGCACGTATCTTATGATTTTGAAGAATAATGGTGAATTTGCGAATCTATCGCTGAGCAAGTTTATTGAAAAACTCGAAGTTCAAGAGACGGAACAACGGAAGATGGTGAAAATGAAGAATTCTAATGGTGAACAGGACATTGGTCTGTACTACAAAGGAAGTACGATTGATAAGACCAACATTGCACCAAAGATCGAAACTGCATTTAACGCAAACAGTTCTTCTGGAGGGTCATCTCAAGGATCAAACAACAATAATGGATTTTCTTCATATCCATCATTTGATCCAAATTGTTCAGCAACCAATTCTAAACCACAAAGCTCATATAACAATAATGGCCAAGTACTACAATGCAACATTGCATTACATCTTCTGAATGGTCAGAATTTCTCGGAAGAGGTTGCCAAAGGTCATATGTCTTTATTGGTGACCGTATTAGAGTCTTATGAAAGTTTGGTAGCCGGAAGGATTGGTAATCAAATGTTGACCAAAGAGGATTATGATCAGATTGATGCTGAAGAGATGGAACTAATGGATATAAAGTGGTGTATGGCTAGTGTGTTGAGAAGAGCTGAGAAGTTTAAACAGATCACTTGAAGAGATGATTTCCGTGATGCTGGAACTTCACCTTTAGGTTTTGATAAATCTAAAGTTACTTGTTTTCGTTGTAGGGAGAAAGGGCACTTTAAGCAAGAATGCACAAATCGCGAAGCAAGTGGAGCTCAAAATCCATTCGGCAACAATGATTATCATCAAAAAGCGATTTATCATCAAATTGCTCTACAGCCGCATCAACAACAATCGCCACAAACTTCACATGCTAGGAAGGATCCGATCGAAGAGCCATAAAAGAAAGCTTATCTAGTTCATCAAGAAGATGAAAGAATTCCAGAAGGTTTTAATTGGGATCATTATGATCCTAACAGAACTTCAGATTCTAAAGCATTTGTTGCTCAAATTTTTGAAGATTCAACTACTGAAGATGAAATAGTGTATGCTTATTACGAATCTCAGCAATTCAGTCCTAAAAAGAAAGAAGAAGAACCAGTTTCAACAGAAGAAGCTTCAGAAAAAGCACCAGTCTTTGATCACTCATCAGATGCAGAGAGTGATGATGACAGTGAAGAAATTCTAAAACTTGAATATTATAAAAGAGAACTTTCACCTGTTAGGTATAATTTGTATTTTGCAGGTAAAATGGAAGAGATCAAAGAAAGACAAGCTGCGAAAAAGAAGAATCATAAGGCAACAACTGTTGAAGAAAAGGTCAAACCTGAGGAAAATGTTCGAGTAGTAAAGAAGCAGGTTAAAGAAATTCCAGCTATCAAGGTTGAGAAGGAAGCAGGTACTGAAAAGATACCTGAGAAGTGTGAAAATTGTGATACTGTGAAAAGGCACAACAACAAATTGATTCATAACATGAACAGACTGAAAGAATCTTATGATGTTTTAAACAAAGCTATGAATCAATATAGCAAGTCAAGCAATAAACAAGAGATAGCTATGAAGACACTCAATGGAGCGTTCATGAAGAAGCAGAAAATCATCAATCAGTACATTGAGAAATGTGCTGAACTTGAACACAAATTGGAAACTCAGAGGATAGAAATTGAGAGGGTAAATAGGTTATTGAAAAGTTATTCATGTGCTTCTTACGTGATTGGCAGGATTTACCCTACAGTAGAAGGCATAGAAGCATTTGAAGAGAAAAAATATGAAGTAAAGAATACTGGTAAGAAACATAGTACCAATTATACAAAGTGTCCACCTCCGCTTGAAGAAGGATATTCTCCACGAAATCCTAATTCAGAAAGAGTAAAAAAGGCAACCAATTTAAAGTGGGAATCTGAACCTTCAGATGGATTGCCAGATAATATTGACATCACATTCACTGCATCTGACACTGATCAACAATCTGAGTTGATTAAGAAAGTGGTGGATCATGTGTTAGATAAAGATGAAACCGAGGAGTCAAAGTCAAAGTCTGACACTTCAAGTCCAACAGTTGAAAAGGGCAAAAGGGTTTACAATAATGATTTTCTGATATCAAAAAATAATTTGAATGACGAAACATTCAAAGTAGCATATACTTTGAATGACTCCGAAAAATTATATTCTGATGAAGAATTTCCAATAAGAAGTGTACAAACTGAACAGACTAAAAATATTTTCAAATTAACAGAAATTAATATTTCTGAAATAAAAGATAAAAATCTTTCTGAAAAACCTAAACAATACACTTCAAGAGTTCAACAAAGGTTAAACAAGAAAAAAGGTTTGGTCCAAATGACCATAAGAAACCAAATCACAAAGATAATTTCAAAAAGAAAGGATTAGGTTTTATTCCAAAAGAAAATGAAAAATATGTTAAAGATTTTAAATCGAAAGTTGTTTTTGTATCAGGAATATCTTCTGAAGAAGAAAAAGAGAATTTGTTCAGAAAGCAGACGAACAAAGAATTCCTTGCTAAGAAGCAAGAGGGAATGAAGAATGGTGTTGCTCAGAAGAAGGAAATGAGAACCTGTTATCAATGTAAAAAAGTTGGGCAAATTGCATGGAACTGTCCAAAGGCAACCCAAACAAAACAGGGAGTCTCTGAAAACTTGAAAGAAAAGTTGGTTGATAATGAACCACCAACTGAACAATTTAAAGTGTTCAAAAATTCAAAATTTGAGGTTGGTGAGAGTTCAACACGTTTCTACAAAAGAAGAGTGAATCTGAACAACCACAAGTGGGTTGTTAAGAAATCAGAGGCACTTTCTGGCGATGAGTTTGTTTCTTTGGAAGTAAAGGAGCCACTTCCTGGCGATGAATCTGACTCGTCAAAGTCAGAGGAGCCACAAGTTGAGCTAAAAAGTGAAAAGTCGGTACCGCCAATGGATGATGTCAACTTTCCACCATTACGGGCTGCAAATTTAAAATCAAAATTTAGAAAAATGGAAATTTTGAATCAATTCTATTCTGAAAAGAAAGAATTTGATGTCGAAAAGGCTTTCAATGGGAAAGTAAAACATATTTTTGGAAAAATGGTTGATGGTAGAGCAAAAGGGGTAAAAGAATTTTATGAATCAAAGAGGAGAACTTACACACCGAGTGAAAATAACTCGGATGCTCCCCAAGCTGGTCAGGCTTGGGTGTCTGTATTCTCTGCTTAAAAAATCCGGACTTGCCGGAGCTTCCAAGTTGGTAATCATTGTCACACCCTGACTTTTGTGGAAACGTGATTATGGTGTGACTTTCTTAATATCATTGCATTCAATCATAACAACAGCTATATGATAAAACCATAGGTTTGTCATCCATCGAATAAATTTAAAACATAACAACATTGTTTAAAAACGTAGACTTCAAATTCAAGTTTTACAATCATACCAAAATGTTTATGAGTTCACTAAGGACTCATCGAAAGATATTAAATAGCACCAAGGGTTGGGAGACGTGTCTCGTCCAGGAATAAGACACACCGACCAAACCCAAAGACCATGGATGACATCTTTATTTCAAACGCATCATTAAAACTTCCAACGCCCGCCAGATCCACTTACTAGTTCCCTGAAATACATGTAGTTTGAAAACATCAACAAAAGTTGAGCGAGTTCATGTGTTTAGTATGTATGCACGAATCATCCTTGAAAACCTTTGTATGTATGTACTTGTAAACTGGTATGAAGCAACAAGGAAAAATAGATCAATTAATGTGTAGGTAATACATTAATATGTGTGACATGGCATAGGAAGCACTTAACCCTGTAAGCGTATTTCGTACCGGCCCCTCCGGTGGAACGACACAGTCACCACATGCGGCCAACTCGCAGGCCCATGGGTGGGGCTCGCAACACCCAATAGAACTATCACTCATGCCCCTCGGTCCTTATACAAGGATTAATGGTCTTAAGTTAATCGCCTACCCATTCACGTGATCTAGTAGTACATTCCTTAGCTAATCATACCATTTGTAATTGTGTGTAATCAGTATGTAACATGTATTTCACCCCTGAGAGTTATAAAACCGAAAACAGTTAAAAGAAAAGGGGACATGAACTCACAGTTTTGCGTTCCTTGTATCTGATGTAACTCAAAGTTCCTCTAGAATGCACGACTACCTACATGCGTACTACGGTCCGTTAGACGAGCGGGTCGTGCCTTGTCTTAGTATTGATTAGTGCCCTTGAGTTACGTTTTAAAGTGTCTTTGTTATTGTTCCAAGAATATAATCACTTGTTAAAATAATAATTATTTTAACTTTAAATTATATTTTAAATTTTCAATAATCGTTAAACGATATTTTGTAACAATACTTCTCAAGTATTTATATTCATATTTCCTTCCCAAGGATGGGGGTATCTCATACATGTATTTTTGTATTCTTGTATTTGTATATCTCGCCATGTATTGGCGTCGTATTCCGGTGTGTACGTATTTCCTTAATAAATATCCCATATATATATATTTCCAAAACAATATATTTTCAAGTCTCACTTAGAAAATATGTATAAACTTATTTTATCCCCAAATGTATTTCAAGTTTATCCAAGAAAACGTATATTTTTCCCAAAAATCATACATCTTCTAAAAACTCTAGGAAAATAAATTTTTACTTCTCAAAATAATATATTTTCTCCTTGTCGAAAATATGATATAACTTGGTGATATTTACAAAAATCATATTTTCATTTCTTGCATCCAAAATATCATTTACCAATAATATATTTATAACGGTATTTTCCAGAATATTTTGTAAGTTACGTTCTTGCGTTCGGTTTCACAATATTAAGTGCGTAACTTATATATATTTATTCCTCGTGATTTTTGGTATTATTTTGGATTGTAAATTCTTGGTATTTTGTTAAGTTATGTTACTTTAAATCCCAAAATAATATAATTATTACACCAAGTATACAAATAGTCACACACAACGTGTCTTTAATGTAAATATATATTCTAAATACATATTTATCCATTTTTATTTATTAAAACAAACCTCCAATACTTGTATTTTTGTAACAAAATCTATGGCAAAGTTTATATTGAAAACCATAGTTTAAACGTACTTGTAAACATTTGTTTAGAAAATATTTTTCTAAGCGTTTATATTTTTAGAAAATTTTGCCATAGTTTCTCCTAAAAATGGAGGTGTCCATGCTATCAAAGCATATCATTTTCTTTTCAAAATCATCACAAAAATCAACAATCTAACTAACACTTACCAAGTGCCAAAGTAATGCTACTTACATAACAACATGAACTTGAACTTTCATAAAAGCTTGTAGTAACTTGGTAGTGTGTTTAGTAGGTTTAGTTACCCCTTAAAATGCATTTACTTCTTTAAAAACTTCATTTTTAAAGAAGTTGGGTCTTTACAACTTCCAAGCACATTTTCTAAAAATGCTTCTTTGTGTAACCTTCTTGTTACACAAGTGTTTCTACACTTGTTTATCCATTAAAAATAGTGTTTGTTTATGTAAGAACCAAGATCTACTAAAACTCATATTTCAAGCTTGGTTCTTTTGGAAAACCATTCGTAAATTTTTGATCTATATGATTATTAACCCACTCTGATTATTATTTTTCAAGGAAACAATATATTCTTTCAAGTTCATGTCTTTCATGAGGATGCTTTATAAATCTCTAACATTTTCATCCTCTCATCTTGCTAGATTATGTTTTTAATCATGATCTAGGAAGATCATATAATGATTTACATCGTTTACACAAACCAACAATCATCAAGCATCATAATATCACTAAACAACATGATTTCTTATAGTTTTATGCTTATGTTCATGTTTCATCTTCAAGTTTCTTTGTGTTCTTCATAATAATCAACATGAATCTTCTTTTAACCACTAATATAAGATGAACAATGGAGTGTATGAAGTTCTTACCACTAGCTCAAGGCTAGGGATGATTCAAGAGGAGAAAACAAGTGGATAAAAGCAAATAAGAGTGGTCCTTCAACTCCCGAAAGCTCCAAGCTTCCTAATATACCTTCTTACACCTTTGTTCATATGTGGAATGGATGGAAAATGGTTGATAATGATTATAGTGTTGTTGTTGTTCTTGGCCGTGAGCACAAGAGGGAGAGAGGGGAGTGTAGTGTGTGTTTGGTGTGTGTGGAAATGAAATGAAGAACTCATGGTGCCATCTTATAATTCATTTCAAGCCTTTAACCCTTGGATATTATGTCTTCTAAGTACAAGACATGATTAATTAAGGTATCAAAACAAATCAAAACAAATCTCATGAAATCTAGAGGGTGGGGCCATGGTTGGGCCGATTACATAGATGGGGGGGGGGGGGGGGGTATTAGCTTAGGTTTTAACTAATTTGTTGCCATTTAGTTAAATTTCAAGTATTAGTTACATATCTTGGTTAATAGATATTTTTAGTGGGTGTTATGATGTTCGCGGGATCATAACTAGCTTGAAAACATTAAAACAATGCTTATAGTGTAATTTTGATGTTTCAGGTAGTGTTCGGTTGTTCGGTTGTATACTGATTCGTTAAAGTGCTAAACTGTACCGTTTAATGTCCTTTATGTACCCTTTTGTGACCCTTTTAATTCCCGACACTTAGGAAATCTTTCAGGACCATTTAGTCATGTTTCTGCATAACATTAGCATGTTAAAATGCTGATTTTTGGTGAATTGTGCTGAATTCTGCACTTTAGGTGAGTTTTAGGCACTTTCTGACACTTAAACTATTACTGAGGAATGCAGTTTTGTGGTCCTTACTTCCCTACACACCATACTGTAGTACTTGGTTTCTGGCTCATACTGTGTCAAAACAACGTCTGTCTATGTACTGAACTTCGTCAGCATTTTTCTGAGTTATCCGCTAACTGTGCTTTGTGCATCATTTATGTCATTATGTTTGCATGCAATCAATGATGTGTCATTTGCAGTATGTGATGCACATGTAAGTATAATGCAGTAATCAGAAAGCAATTCCAGTCATAAATTGTAAATCAGCACAGTCATTAAGCACTAATCGTCATTTAATAATTGTACGGATGCATGCAAATTTGACGGTTGTCACATTCTCCCCCTGTTAAGAAAATTTCGTCCTCGAAATTTGTACTACCTTAACCCCTTAGGGTTACATTATGCGTGTATGTAAATGAATAGTACTGAGGTAGATAATCGTAAAACCAAATGAAATCTTATTCACATCGGGTGCATCCAAGAATGTATCTCAACAACAAGAACCCAGTGGTTAAAAGGTATGTGTTCTAGCATTTGATGTCAAAGGTCACGAGATGTATAGATGTATAATCTAGCCTAACTTAGTCAACAGGGGTGCAACAAAGGAGTTTCGACCAATGGATTCACAAACAATCGGTCACCATATGCAAATGAGTTTTCACAAACCATAGCATCCGCTATATGAACTTAAAATCAACAACTTGAGTATGAAAATGATCTGTCAACTTTCCAAATAAATAAACGGTAAGGATTAGTGTGTTGACATTCTTGAATTTCGAAAATACACCGAATGAAATACAAGCGAATCTGGTGTATTATTGTCTTAATTCGTAGTTGCATTTGGAATGTTTAAATGACAAGTCAAACAAAAGTATGTGTAGTTTTGTGTGAGACGGTTGACCATGATTAGCACAAGCTACAAATTTGTAATGACATAATTCAATAATAGTGGCGACTAAACAAGTTCACCGTGTTCAAAATCAAACGAAAGTGTACTGAGACAATCTGAAGAACTGATTTACACAATGTCATAGAGTTTCCTATTGAATACGGAACATCAAAGAATTACTGTTTCTGTTCGAAGATGAAAAAGTAATAAGTACTGCAAGGCATTTGGTTGACAAAGAAAGAACCGTTAGGAGGTACACTGTAATACATAAAATGAGTTTCTGTACCATTGTCTTAACACACAACTGTGTTGAGACTGCTTTAATTGTGATAAACAAAAATGATTTAGAGCAAATCAATAGATAAAGAATTAAATCCGTGTATGAGATGCGTAACCAAATTAGCGCAAGCTTCAATTTTGTGAAAGCATCACCACAAGGTACCGAAACCAACAATCGATTTAGTGGAGTCATAGACCAAACAAGTGTACTGCGACCTGAAACAAAAAACCCTTTGCAAAATTTGAATATGATGTTCTCAATACATCATATGGCGTCTTAAATTGAATATGCGAAATGGATAAGTTCAAGCAATTGAACTTGGTAACCTGACAATAAACGTATGTATCCACAAGGGAATCTTAGCATGGTCACAAAGATAAACCATGGATGTAACTTGAAAGAAATGAAGTCTTAAGAAAGTGTGTTGACTTGATAACAAGGAAGCCAACCATTACCATAATGTAGGTCATTCGAATCACAAATCAGTAATTAGATTTAGCAACATAATATTTGAACTTCAATGAAGTGTTTATTCGAAATGAAACCGCATGCGTAATAAATGGTGCATTCGTAACATATAAGTTTTCAAGTAAATGAAACAATGAGTGTTTGCTAACATGAAGAAATGACCAAGTATCGAAGCAAATGTGTGTTCGCTCTCAGCGAAGAAAATTAACACGATGCAACTACCATTTAGGGGAGTAGAGATGCAAACATCTACTTGCTAGAAGCAAAAGGGGGGATTTCAACAAAAGAAATTTGAGTACTTTCTGTTTGGTTAACTGAAATAGCATATATGTCAGGATAATGGGGTTTGCTTGAGTTAACAGGTGTGGTCCCTAAGCAACCTTTACGAGTTTGGACCTGGGTTCCCCAAAGGTCCTAAGTACATGTTTTCTAGATTCTCAAAGTTTCGTATTCTATGTAAAACTATTTTGTGCAATGTGTAGGAAATACAATTTTTGTGTATGTTTAAAACCAGTTATTGTCCCACAATTTCCCCGGTATACCTTCTTCCAGAATTCACAGCTAATGACACTCAGTCATCGATCAGTCATGAAATAGTAGTTGGATCCTCACTGTTAGTTAAATAAATAATTTGTGAATCCTCGGCAAGAGTTGCCAACTCTTGTTGGTTAGTTTGTTCGGCTCCTGGTAATTGATGCTCATACGAAAGCTATCGTCCTTCTTTTTGACGAGCAAAACTGGAGTTACCCAAAGCAGGAAACTTGGTCTGTTATCTTCCTTCTCTATCAACTACTGAAGTTACACTGACAATCCTTGCATCTCCAAAGGTGTAAGTCGCTAAGGTGCATCGACTGCAGGCGCGGCGCCTGGAATCAAATCGATGCGAAATTTGACTTGTCGTTGAGTAGATAATTCTGGCAAGTCTTCGGGGAAGACTTCAGGATATTCCCTTATCATAGGGATATCTTCGAGTTTTGGTTCTTCGGTTCCCTTGTTCGCGACATGAGCCTCCATAAATCATGATTGTTTCTTCTTTTGCCGTCGGGGTGTGGGTAATAATCTCCGCTTGATTGCTCGACAACCAATCCATCCTAATTACCACGTCGAAGCTTCCCTTAAGCTAGTTCTATCGAGTACTGGATATCTATCTTACTTACTACTAAAACAAGTATATTCTGAAGCTAAAATTCGACAACAATGTCAAATAGCACAGACACATAACATTGACTATTATAAGACGTACCGATGGCCATGTTTGGATCCTGGCGTGCTTCCCTAGCTCCGGTGTTAGACATTTTTCCCACGATCTTGTTTAATCTCCCGTGGGCAATCTTTCCTAAAGTGCCCCATGTCACCGCAGTTATAACACCCATGACCTCTCTTTCCACGTTTCTTCTAATGCCAACACGTCTCCTTGCAGTGCCCCACTTTGCCACAATTGTCACACTTTCCATTTTTACATCGCCCGGTATGATGACGTCGACACTTATCGCATTTAGGTAGTTTACCCATGTACTCTTTTCCCTTTTTGGCCTTGTTGTTGTTATTCGTCTGAGTACCCTGCTTGAAGTTTTCGAACTTTCTCTTGCTATCTCCAGATGACTCCACATGAGTCTCTTTTTTCTCTTCAGAGGTTGAAAATTTTCCTAGTCTAATCGCTTCTTAAGTGAGCGTCACACATAGTTCGATAGCCTCGGCGATTGTTGGAGGTTTAGATGTTGTCACCAGGCTTAGAATCCGAGGTGCCAATCCCCCGATGAAACATTCGATCTTCTTAAACTCTGGATCTACCATGTAGGGGACAACACGCGACTGTACCTGGAATTTTTGCACGTACTCAGCTATCTTTGGACCTTCCATCTTCAAGTTCCAGAACTCAGTCTCCAATTTCTGGATTTCTGCTCTCGAGCAGTACTTCTTACGCATTAGTTCTTTCAGTTCATCCCATGTCAAAGCATACGCAGCAGTCTCGCCCAACGTCTGAACCTGGAGGTTCCACCATGACAGAGCCCCATCTTGAAGTAGTCCGGAAATGTACGCGACCTGGTGCTCTGGGGCACATTTGCTCAACCGTAAAACAGAATCCGTCTTCTCAACCCAGCACACGAAGGCTAAGGCACCCCCAGTGCCATCGAAATCCAGGGGCTTGCAGCCCAAGAACTGCTTGTAGGTGCAGCCGTTGGGTGGGTTATTTCCTGTGGTACCTCCGTTGCGCTCGGAGCGAAGGGCCTCATGCTGTGCGATCGCCTGTGAGATGCGCTCTTGTAATTCCGCCTCTGTCGTCGGCAGAGGGTTGTTGGTATCGGTGTTCCTTTGAATCAACATCTTCTAAGAAAAAGATCAGATAGGTTAGGTCTCATTAAAGACGTGAGCACAAAAGCATCTACTTAACGAATGAGACCCAGGAGGTGCGCATATATACATATATAAGCAATCGTTATATCAATCAATCACATAACATCATAACTATAACACAACTTGTAGATAGGAACATGTTTAATGAGAACATAACAAGCAAGCACGTAGCATCACAATTATAGCGCACACATGCAGGTCATCAACGTGCTTAGTGAGGACATGGCGACTGAGCTTTCATTGTTTATCGACCACAATCACGTTGTTTACAAAATTCCTTACATCAAAAGGGACACAAGGTCACCCTACCCTCGTCCAATAAGTCTATCAGTGTACCAAAATCACGTGGTCAAAAGTGGTCTTCAAAAGTCTTCACAATCTTGGCTTATTTGTAGTGTCTTTTCACCAAAAGTAATGCAATCCGCATAAAACCAAAAGCCAATTATACTGGTGTCTGAGGTGGAGGAGTGAAGAAAGCAAACTGCTAACATGTGCGACTTCCTCCTCGAGCTTAGATATACAGCGAAGTAAGTATCTGATCTGCTGCTTGATAGTAAAGAAACGAGCATCAAAACCTAAGAAGGTGTAATAGCAGTAGGTGAGAGTGCAAAAGGAGACAGTGTTGAATGTGGAGGATCAAAGTATACTGTCATTGACAGGGTGGAGGACGTAATGTCAGCTCAAGCTCCAAAACTCTATAACTCAAAACCTCAAACTGTAGCTGATGTAATAGGAGTAACTCATCCCATGTGTAGCTTCCATAATGTGAGGGATGGTAGGGGTCTGAAATCAGCATAGGGCATGATAGGAACCATCGGAATGGCTCGTCCAATGGTGAAGAAATGAACAGTACAGCCTGAAGGATCTGTGGAAAAGCTGCAGATACAAAAAGACCGTCACGCAGGTGCTGTCCAAAGGTACCTTCCCCTGGATGGGGTGCGGGTATGTCTTGAAAGAAAGCAATAGGCAAACCGGTGCGATGGATGTCGGACTCCACAGGAAGAAAGGAGTAACATCAGCGGGTGCGGGTGCAGGAACAAATGTCTCAGTAGAAGAGAAGATTATCAAGTGCAGGTACTGGGTCAGGTAAGGGGTGCAACGTCTGGTAAACCAAAAGAAACATGGTCAGGATCGGGAATCGGCTCAAGATCAATAGGTGCAACATCAGGCTGACCCAAAAGGAATTGGAGCTGTCTCAGGAATAGGCCCTGGGTCGTGTGAAGGTGTGGGATCTCGAGCAGTGATAGTGCAGTAGCCATAGCGGTGTCGTCGTCTGAGTTAGTAGTAGAAAGTTGCAATCCGGCCGTCTGTAAGGCTGCAGATGTCACAGACTCAAAGGAGTCTGAGATCGAGTGCAAAATGGAAGCAGAGGATACTTCAATGGCGGGAATCTCAGGAGGTAGAATAGCAATGACATGGTCAGCTATCTTTCCATCACCCTGGGCGTCAACAGGAGGATCATCAACAAACAAATCAACGCCATCATCAAACGAATCGTCAAAAGTCATATCCTTAGGAGGAATGACCACGAGCGGTACGGCGTCGAGGATCAGAGCCATGATGTACTCGCCATTGGGGTGTCCAAATGATAAGGTGGTCATGGACCGAAACAAGAATGACAGAAGGATTCTTGTCAGGGAAACCATCAGCAAGGGTAAACCATCACCAAAATCTGGCAGCGCGAATGGTTGGAAGTCGTCCTCGTCCTCGGTCATCATATCAGGATCACTCTCAGTGCCTGACGCAAATATCCCCGGCACAGGTGCAGTCTCATTATATGTGGCGGTGGCCACAGGGTCGTCAACATCTGACAACTTGCTCTCTGGGGAAGGCGACATGTGTGTCGATACATAATAGTCATAGCATGTATATCCATAGTAATCACTAACACTTAGTGTATGCAAACAAAGGTAATTTATCATGTAATCATGTATTCACATTATTCTTCATGAAACTTTTTATCCTTTCTAGTCTCCCAGACTAACCCACCTAGTCTCCTAGACTAAACCAATCAGTCTCCCAGACTAAACTAACTAGCCTCCCAGACTAAACACCCAGTCTCTCAGACTAAAACACCCAGCCTCTCAGACTGAAACACCCAGTCTCTCAGACTGAACTACCCAGTCTCTTAGACTGAACTACCCAGTCTCTCATACTGAAACACCCAGTCTCTCAGACTGAAACACCCAGTCTTTCAGACTGAACTCCTTAGTCTCTCAGACTAAACTTCCCAGTCTCTCAGACTGAGTCATAAACGTAAACTTTGGAATGTGTTTCGTGTCTTTTGTTTGTAAAAATGTTTGTTTCCTGAATCTGGGCGTTCCGTGTATGCAATGAAAACATGTTTATAAAAACATTTTCGTAAGAGCCCTAATGATCGTAGTCTAGACTCGAGAAAGAATCCTAGTTCGCTATGATCGAAGCTCTGATACCAAGCTGTCACACCCTGACTTTTGCGGAAGCGTGATTATGGTGTGACTTTCTTAATATCATTGCATTCAATCATAACAACAGCTATATGATAAAACCATAGGTTTGTCATCCATCGAATAAGTTTAAAAAATAACAACATTGTTTAAAAACGTAGATTTTAAATTCAAGTTTTACAATCATACCAAAATGTTTATGAGTTCACTAAGGACTCATCGAAAGATATTAAATAGCACCAAGGGTTGGGAGACGTGTCTCGTCCAGGAATAAGACATACCGACCAAACCCAAAGACCATGGATGACATCTTTATTTCAAACGCAGCATAAAAACTTCCAACACCCGCCAGATCCACTTACTAGTTCCCCGAAATACATGTAGTTTGAAAACATCAACAAGAGTTGAGCGAGTTCATGTGTTTAGTATGTGTGCACGAATCATCCTTGAAAACCTTTGTATGTATGTATGTACTTGTAAACTGGTATGAAGCAACAAGGAAAAATAGATCAATTAATGTGTAGCTAATACATTAATATGTGTGACATGGCGTAGGAAGCACTCAACCCTGTAAGCGTATTTCGTACCGGCCCCTCCGGTGGAACGACATAATCACCACATGCGGCCAACTCGCAGGCCCATGGGTGGGGCTCGCAACACCCAATAGATCTATCACTCATGCCCCTTGGTCCTTATACAAGGATTAATGGACTTAAGTTAATCGCCTACCCATTCACGTGATCTAGCAGTACATTCATTAGCTAATCATACCATTTGTAATTGTTTGTAATCAGCATGTAACATGTATTTCACCTCCGAGAGTTATAAAACCCAAAACAGTTAAAAGAAAAGGGGGACATGAACTCACAGTTTTGCGTTCCTCGTATCCGATGTAACTCAAAGCTTCCTCTAGAACACACGACTACCTACATGCGTACTACGGTCCGTTAGACGAGCGGGTCGTGCCTTGTCTTAGTATTGATTAGTGCCCTTGAGTTACGTTTTAAAGTGTCTTTGTTATTGTTCCAAGAATATAATCACTTGTTAAAATAATAATTATTTTAACTTTAAATTATATTTTAAATTTTGAATAATCGTTAAACGATATTTTGTAACAACAATTCTCAAGTATTTATATCCGTATTTCCTTCCTAAGTATGGGGTATCTCATACAAGTATTTTTGTATTCTTGTATTTGTATATCTCACCATGTATTGGTGTCGTATTCCGGTGTGTACGTATTTCCTTAATATATATTTCCAAAACAATATATTTTCAAGTCTCACTTAGAAAATATATATAAACTTATTTTATCCCCAAACGTATTTCAAGTTTATCCAAGAAAACGTATATTTTCCCAAAACTCATACATCTTCTAAAAACTCTAGGAAAATATATTTTTACTTGTCAAAATAATATATTTTCTCCTTGTCGAAAATATGATATAACTTGGTGATATTTACAAAAATCATATTTTCATTTCTTGCATCCAAAATATCATTTACCAATAATATATTTATAACGGTATTTTCCGGAATATTTTGTAAGTTACGATCTTGCGTTCGGTTTCACAATATTAAGTGCGTAACTTATATATATTTATTCCTCGTGATTTTTGGTATTATTTTGGATTGTAAATTCTTGGTATTTTGTTAAGTTATATTACTTTAAATCCCAAAATAATATAATTATTACACCAAGTATACAAATAGTCACACACAACGTGTCTTTAATGTAAATATATATTCTAAATACGTATTTATCCATTTTTATTTATAAAAACCAACCTCCAATACTTGTATTTTTGTAACAAAATCTATGACAAATTTTATATTGAAAACCATAATTTAAACCTACTTGTAAACATTTGTTTAGAAAATATTTTTCTAAGTGTTTGTATTTTTAGAAAATTTTGCCATAGTTTCTCCTAAAAATGGAGGTGTCCATGCTATCAAAGCATATCCTTTTCTTTTCAAAATCATCACAAAAATCAACAATCTAACTAACACTTACCAAGTGCCAAAGTAATGCTACTTACATAACAACATGAACTTGAACTTTCATAAAAGCTTGTAGTAACTTGGTAGTGTGTTTAGTAGGTTTAGTTACCCCTTAAAATGCATTTACTTCTTTAAAAACTTCATTTTTAAAGAAGTTGGGTCTTTACAACTTCCAAGCACATTTTCTAAAAATGCTTCTTTGTGTAACCTTCTTGTTACACAAGTGTTTCTACACTTGTTTATCCATTAAAAATAGTGTTTGTTTATGTAAGAACCAACATCTACTAAAACTCATATTTCAAGCTTGGTTCTTTTGGAAAACCATTCGTAAATTTTTGATCTATATGATTATTAACCCACTATGATTATTATTTTTCAAGAAAACAATATATTATTTCAAGTTCATGTCTTTCATGAGGATGCTTTATAAATCTCTAACATTTTCATCCTCTCATCTTGCTAGATTATGTTTTTAATCATGATATAGCAAGATCATATAATGATTTACATCATTTACACAAACCAACAATCATCAAGCATCATAACATCACTAAACAACATGATTTCTTATAGTTTTATGCTTATGTTCATGTTTCATCTTCAAGTTTCTTAGTGATCTTCATAATAATCAACATGAATCTTCTTTTAACCACTAATATAAGATGAACAATGGAGTGTATGAAGTTCTTACCACTAGCTCAAGGCTAGAGATGATTCAAGAGGAGAAAACAAGTGGATAAAAGCAAATAAGAGTGGTCCTTCAACTCCCGAAAGCTCCAAGCTTCCTAATATGCCTTCTTACACCTTTGTTCATATGTGGAATGGATGGAAAATGTTGATGATGATTATAGTGTTGTTGTTGTTCTTGGCCGTGAGCACAAGAGGGAGAGAAGGGAGTGTAGTATGTGTTTGGTGTGTGTGGAAATGAAATGAAGAACTCATGGTGCCATCTTATAATTCATTTCAAGCCTTTAACCCATGGATATTATGTCTTATAAGTACAAGACATGATTAATTAAGGTATCAAAACAAATCAAAACAAATCTCATGAAATCTAGAGGGTGGGGCCATGGTTGGGCCGATTACATAGATGGGGGGGGGGGGGGGTATTAGCTTAGGTTTTAACTAATTTGTTACCATTTAGTTAAATTTCAAGTATTAGTTACATATCTTGGTAAATAGATATTTTTAGTGGGTGTTATGATGTTCGGGGATCATAACTACCTTGGAAACATTAAAACAATGCTTCTAGTGTAATTTTGATGTTTCAGGCAGTGTCCGGTTGTATACTGATTTGTTAAAGTGCTAAACTATACCGTTTAGTGTCCTTTATGTACCCTTTTGTGACCCTTTTAATTCCCGACACTTAGGAAAGCTTTCAAGACCATTTAGTCATGTTTCTGCATAACATTAGCATGTTAAAATGCTGATTTTTGGTGAATTATGCTGAATTCTGCACTTTAGGTGAGTTTTAGACACTTTCTGGCTCTTAAACTATTACTTAGGAATGCAGTTTTGTGGTCCTTACTTCCCTACACACCACACTAATGTAGTACTTGGTTTCTGGCTCATACTGTGTCAAAACAACGTCTGTCTATGTACTGAACTTCGTCAGCATTTTTCTGAGTTATCCGCTAAATGTGCTAGCTGTGCTTTGTGCATCATTTATGTCATTATGTTTGCATGCAGTCAATGATGTGTCATTTGCAGTATGTGATGCACATGTAAGTATAATGCAGTAATCAGAAAGCAATTCTAGTCATAAATTGTAAATCAGTACAGTCATTAAGCACTAATCGTCATTTAATAATTGTACAGATGCATGCAAATTTGACGGTTGTCACAATCGTGGAGCATGAATCTTATAGTTTTATAACATCACTAAACAACATGATTTCTTATAGTTTTATGCTTATGTTCATGTTTCATCTTCAAGTTTCTTAGTGATCTTCATAATAATCAACATGAATCTTCTTTTAACCACTAATATAAGATGAACAATGGAGTGTATGAAGTTCTTACCACTAGCTCAAGGCTAGAGATGATTCAAGAGGAGAAAACAAGTGGATAAAAGCAAATAAGAGTGGTCCTTCAACTCCCGAAAGCTCCAAGCTTCCTAATATACCTTCTTACACCTTTGTTCATATGTGGAATGGATGGAAAATGGTTGATGATGATTATAGTGTTGTTGTTGTTCTTGGCCGTGAGCACAAGAGGGAGAGAAGGGAGTGTAGTATGTGTTTGGTGTGTGTGGAAATGAAATGAAGAACTCATGGTGCCATCTTATAATTCATTTTAAGCCTTTAACCCTTGGATATTATGTCTTCTAAGTACAAGACATGATTAATTAAGGTATCAAAACAAATCTCATGAAATCTAGAGGGTGGGGCCATGGTTGGGCCGATTACATAGATGGGGGGGGGGGGGTATTAACTTAGGTTTTAACTAATTTGTTACCATTTAGTTAAATTTCAAGTATTAGTTACATATCTTGGTTAATAGATATTTTTAGTGGGTGTTATGATGTTCGGGGATCATAACTACCTTAGAAACATTAAAACAATGCTTCTAGTGTAATTTTGATGTTTCAGGTAGTGTTCGGTTGTTAGTGCATACATCTGTCGTGTTCGTCTTATATCGAGTCTCGGACTGAAAGTTTGAAGAGTGCCTGAAAGTTTGAACATGGCTGCTAGTTTGAAGATGTCAAGTTTGAAGATGTCTAGTTTGAAGGGGTTTAGTTTGAAGGTGGCCTGTCACTTTCAAACTAGAGGGTTTAGTCATGACTGTTTGAAACTGGTCATGTCAGTTTCAAACTAGAGGGTCAGTTTCAAACTAGAGGGTGTCACTTTCAAACAGGAGGGTCATGCCTATAAATACCTTTCAAACTTTCTCATTTGTAACAGTTGCTGAAAATCATACCGAAGTGCTGCCGGTATTTCTCTTGAATGTAATAGCTGTAAAATCAATATACAAGAGATTTAAAGTGTATAACAAGCTGTTTTTACGTCCGTTTCTTTGTTTCCGCCTCTGAGACGGATTTGAGCTCTTCTGAACGACTCATTCGGGTCAAAATCGATCCTACAAGTGGTATCAGAGCTCAGGAGGAAGAGTTCTATACAATTCAGCTGCATTTTCTACTTCTACACCTTTCTTTTTCGAAAATTACAAGTTTTCACGGTTGAAATTGGCTAAAACTTTCACAATGGGTGCGTAATTGCGTTTTAACAAATCCTTGAGAATATCAGAGCTAAATTCGAAGTAAAAGTGGTAAAAATGACTTGAAAACTGCTGACCGTTTGAAACTGCCAGCACCCTACCGTTTGAAACTGTCACCCTATTGTTTGAAATTGACCCTTTTGTTTGGAACTAACCCTTTTGTTTGAAACTGACCATTTTGTTTGAAACTGACCCTTTTGTTTGAAACTGACCCTTCCGTTTGAAACTGACCTTTCCGTTTGAAAAGGGGATCTAGTTTGAAAGGGTTCTGTTTGAAAGGGGATCTTGTTTGAAAGGGGATCTAGTTTGAAAGGGTTTTGTTTGAAAAGGGGATCTAGTTTGAAAGGGGATCTAGTTTGAACTTGGTATTTTGTTTGAACAATTTGTTGTTTGAAAATAGTCAAGTCTCAAAGGTTATCCAGGTTCACTCAAGTTGGTGTTTGAGTTTCGCATGATTTGATTCTTGGTTGTTGTCAGTTCTCACCAAAGTTACATCCTAGTTCACATAAGGTTTGGAATTTGTTTGGTTCGCACGGTTCAGTCAGATTGTTTTGTGTGGATAAATAGCGTGATAAAGTCCAGTTCGTATAGTATTGGAGTTCAAAGGTTTCAAAGGGTTAAGTCGTTTTTTTTAATTGGATCCGAGTCCTAGAAGTCTGCACAGTTGGTCAACCTTCAGTTCACACAGAATATTCACTAGTTCGAGTTTCAGTCTTATTCATTTAATTGATAACCGTTTAAACTAATTGTTTGTTTGTTGTTGTCAGGTATTTCACGAGGTGAACCAGTTTGTTTGAAAGCTAGTTTGAGAAATTCTTCGATATTGAATCATGAGTGAAGATTTTTACAACGCATTTGCAACATCTCCGACTACTCCAGGTGACATTGCTAAGAACATGAACATGGAGAATGAAACTGGAACAATGCAAAAACCCCCGAAACTTATGGGAATTGAGGATTATCACGGGTGGAAGAAACGGTTTGAGAATTGGGTTCAGGCGAATCATCTAAAAGCTTGGGAGAGCATCGAAACTGAATATGAAAGGCCAAAGAATTCATCGGGAGTCGATAAAATCATTTCAGAATTCACAGAGCAAGAAAGAGAGAGTTACAAAGGAGAAAAGATGATGATCAATTTGTTACAGCAAGCTGTTAAAGAAGATATATTTGTGTTGCTTCAACATGATGAAAACGCTTATTCTATTTGGGAAGCTCTTGGAAAGAAATTTGAGGGAAGTACTGAAATGCTACAAAGTAAAGCAGCTTTGTTGAAAAAGGAATTTGAACTATTTACGTGCATGCCTGGTGAAACAACAAAGAGTCTTATTGAAAGATACTGTCATCTTGTACGCACTATGTCACAGTTGAAGATTACAAAAACTCCAGCAGAATGGGTTGAAAAGCTTGCTGATGCGTTACCGCAACAGGAATGGGGTACATATTTGATGATATTGAAGAATTCCGGACAGTTTAAAAGATTATCAATTGCACAGTTTATCGAGAAGCTGGAGGCACAGGATCTGGAGCAGCAGAAAATTGCTAGAATGAACAGTTCAACTCATCAACAAGATATTAAGTTGTACTATAAAGGAAATGTTCAAACTGCTGAAGTTAGTCCAAAGATACAAACTGCATTTAGTGCTGGAAATCAGTCTACACCCAGCAGTCAGGGATCAGTCAACACTAGTGGGTTCTCTACGGTAAATCCTTCAAGTGTTCAAAGTGCATCTGCTGGAAATGGGCATTCGATTCAATGTAATGTAGCTCTACATCTTCAAAACGGTCAAAATTATTCTGAAGAAGTTGTAAAGCATCATATGGGATTATTGGTCACTGCCTTGGAATCTTATGAAGGGTTGATTGCCGGAAAAATTGGCAATCCGATGCTTACAAAGGAAGATTATGACCAAATTGATGCAGAGGAGCTGGAACTGATGGATATTAAATGGGCCTTAGCGAGTGTTTTGAGAAGAGCAGAAAAGTTTAGATTGGTTACAGGAAGAAATGATTTCTTGGATGCAAATCTTTCTAATCTTGGATTTGATAAATCTAAAGTTGTATGTTTTCGTTGTAGGGAGAAAGGTCATTTTAAAAGAGAGTGCAAGAATCAGGAGCCGAGAGGAGCAAAGGAGTCGTCCGAGAAAGATGATTACTATCGGAAGTCTATATATCAGCAAATCACTCATCAACCGCATCAACAAAAAGAACCTCAAACAGCTCATGGAAGAATGATTGAAGATGCAAACAGGAAAGCTTATCATGGCATCATTGATCAAGATGATGAGAAAGTGGCTGAAGGTTTTAGCTGGGACAAATATATTCCAGCTGATCCTAATGTTAAAGCTTTTATTGTTCAGATTATTCAAAAACCAGAGTTGATGAAGGAGTGGATGGATGTAATGTCGGATAATGAAGAGAAAAGTGAAGATGAAAGATCTGTTTCATCTGAAAACAGTTCGTCTGAAACAAGTGATAGTGATGAAGAAATTGAACAGATTAATATTGGAAAAACTCACTTATCTTCTGATAGTTTTGAATTTTATTTTGCAGAAAAATTGAAGAAACTGAAAGAGAGGAAAGCTGCAAAACAAATGAATGAGATCAAAGTGATTGAGAAGATTGTGGAAGTTGAAAAAGTTGTAGAGGTTGAGAAGATCATTGAAGTCATAAAACCTTGTCTTAAATGCGCAGAATCATGCAAACAGTGTGCAGAAAAAGACATGAGATTTAGTGAATCAGAAAAGATGAAAGAAAAATTGTTGTTTGATGTAAAGAATTTGAAAAAGTCGTATGATGTATTGAACAGAACTGTAAATAATCTGGAGAAGACTAACACGGAAAGAGAAAAAGCTTTGAAGATGCTAAATGCTACCATGATGACAAAGCAGAAAGAAATCAACTTGTACATTGAAGAGTGTGCTAAATGGAAACAAGAAGTGGATACTGAAAAAAATGAAAATGAAAGAATAAGAAGATTGCTGCAAAGTTACAAAGGTTGTGACTACATAATTGATAGAATTTATCCAACAGTTGAAGGTTTTGAAGCGTTTAAAGATGAAGAAACAAAGCCAAAGAAGAAGAAGGATACTGGTAAGAAACAGGGAGTTTGTTATAATAAGTGTCCGCCTCCGATTTGGGAAGGGTACTCGTCTAGAAAACCTAACGAGGAAGGATTAAAAAAGGCAGTCAATATAAAGTTGGAGTCTGAGTTAACCGATGTATTACCAGACAACATTGATGTCACGTTCACAGCGTCCAACACAGATCATGAGTCCAAACTGATAAAACGAGTGGTCGATCAGGTGTTGGATAAGGATGAGGAGTCAGAGTCAAAGTCTGAGTCCGAAAGTTTGTGTCAGTCAGTCGGGAGTTCGAGTTTGTCTGAAAAGAGTTCAAAATCGTCGGGAAAACGGGTTTACAGTAAAGTGTTTTTGTTGTCAAAATCTAATTTGAATGATGAAACATTTGAAGTTGGATATACTTTGAATGGTTCTGACAAATTATATTTTGATAAAGAATTTCCAATAAGAGGTGTTAAACCAGAAATGATCAAAAAGGTTTTCAAACTAACAGAAATTAATATTTCTGAAATAAAAGATGAAAATCTTACAAGAAAACCAAGACCTTACACCTCAAGAGTACAACAACGTTTAAACAAGAAAAAGAGTTACAATTCTGGTTCTGGTTTTCAAAAGAAACCTAACCAAAATCGTAATTACAAAAAGAAAGGCTTAGGTTTTACTCCAACAGAAAAACAGAAAAATGAAAAATATGTTCGAGATTTTAAATCAAAAATGACATATGTTGCAGGAACTAGTCATGAAGAAGAATCAAAGGGCTCATTCTGGAGACAATCAAATGAAGAATTTCTTGCTGAGAAGAAAAATAATGAATTTCAGAGAAAAGAAACCAGAACCTGTTTTAGATGCAATGAAGTTGGTCACATTGCATGGAATTGTCCAAAAGCTACTCAAACAAAACAGGGAGTTTCTGGAAAACTAAAAGAAGTTGTTGTTGATAAAACTGAACCACCAACTGAAAAGTTTAAAGTGTTTAAAAATTCAACATATGAAGTTGGTGAGTGTTCGAAAAGGTTTTACAAGAAAAGGGGAAATCTTGACAACCAAGCTTGGGTTGTTAAGAAATCAGATGTAAAATCTGGCGATGAATCTGATTCTACAAAGTCAGAGGAGCCACAAGTTGTTAAAAAGGGTGAAAACTCAGTGCCTCTAATGGATGATGTTCATTTTCCACCATTGAGAGCTGAGAATTTTAAATCAAAGGTTGGAAAGGTTGAAATTTCGAATCAATTCTATTCTGAGAAGAAAGAATTTGATGTCGAGAAAGCATTTAATGGGAATGTTAAGAAAATTTTTGGAAAAATGATCGATGGGAAGGTTAAAGGGGTAAAAGAGTTTTATGCTACAAAGAAAGCAACTTACACCCCAACTACTTCAGAATTGAAATCACCCAAGACTGGTCAGGCTTGGGTGGACATTTTCTTTGCTTAAAAAACCTGCCTTGCCGGAGATCCCAAGTTTGTAATTGCGGATCAGGAATCGGCATCTTTCTTAAAAAACTGATTGTGTAATTGAATCTTAAAGTTTGTTAAAATTTACAGATTGAGGAATTGCCGGAGCTTCCAGGTTGGTAAGTGAGAAGCAGGAATCGGCATCTTGATTGATAAAATGGTTTGTGTAGATGTTTTATTCCTATATGTGTTTTAAATGTTGGATATTCTTACAAGTGGTAAGAGGTTGATTCTGTCAAAGTGATTACTCAAGGTCATTAGTTTGAACTTGATGTAATCCTGATACAAGAGATTGAATGGACAATATGATGAACCAAACCCCTAATTTTACAAGTGGTAAAACCAACAAAACTTATTTTCCGGAAAAATCATTTTGGTTAAAACAAACTTAAGTGTTTTGAAATCATAATGAGAAAATAGTTTTGTGATAGGGGGAGTTCTGATTGTTTATGCCAAGTGGATGGCGATTTGAAGCGATTTGATATCAGTTGTCATTTACTTGTATAGTTTGTTTTCAAATTTACTTTAATGTGTTTGCATTTTAGGGGGAGTAGAAATTTAATTTTCATAAAATCCAAAAACATTTGAAAATTTGAAAAAAAGGCAAAAACATGATAAAATTCAAAAATGAGTTTCGTTGTGAAAAGAGGAAATGATAGTACATCAGTGGACTATCACAGCATGCTAAAGAAATGGAAAGTTAAATAGTGATAAACGGTCTCACTGATGATATGCCAGTAGGTTTTTACACATTTAGTAGATTGTGACGAGATATAAACCTAAATTCAAACTTGCTTGTTCTGTGGGTTAACACAAACTTGGATATATAGGTAACCCCTGAAATCTTGTTTGAAAGGTCCCTTATTCTGAGATACTAGGTCTTTATGCTCAGTGATATCTGGGGTATTATCCCGGGACTTCTGCTGAAAGAAATTTCTGACCTAGTCCCTGGATAATGCTTTCTGCTATGCTTTGAAATATAAGCGCCGCCCTCAGCAAATTGATGAAACAATAAAATTGATAGTCATTGCTGTTGTAATCAAAAGATCCTCTAAAGGGGACCCACCGAAAGTCGAAGCCGTCATCTCTCTGCGTATCGAAAGATCGACCTGAGCTCTCACGACCCTCGTACTATAATTTATTCCCCAGACAGATATCATCTGTGGTATATTCACCTGTAAGACTGAATATTGGGATCTGGATACGGGAGTATATTCAAGTAGTGGGACACACGAATAAGTTCAAGAGCTTAAAACATTAATCTCGTATCTCGAAACAATTGAACTTTGTGTGAAAATTTAAGTGGATCAGTATACTGACAATCTAAGTGAATCGTTTAAAACTTAAAATGATTAAAGCTTAACGGTGTTGGTGATTTGTCTCATAAACTGATATGATCCTCTTGCACAAACTCACAAAAATAATGTCTGTAAATATTTCTTTACTGCATTTCATTCTATTCAAAAATTCCAAAAAGATTTTAGTGTGTTTTAGCATAAATTTTTGAAAAAGACAAAAAGATTTTCGACAAATGATGTTGGAGAGCTGATTTTCAAAATTCCAAATGCTAGACATGATGAACAAATGGTTTGGGAGAATGTGTTTTGAAACGAAAAATGATTAATTTTTGCAAATGGTTCATTAGAATTTATCATTGATAAATCATTCTGGTTTAATTTGAGAAGAGAATTTGGATTGATAAATTTGTTAAATGTTAAATTTGTGAAATTTATTTCTGGGTTAAGAATGTGCAGGTGTAGCCAGGTTTCGATTTTGAACCTGAAGATAGAGTGCCAGGTTCCGATGCCTGAGGACTATGTGATTTCAACAAGCCAGACTGCGATCCCAGCATATCGAAAGGGGGAGTCTTAAGACATTCAAGTAGAGATTGATCGTGTGGAGTCTGTTGATGCTGAAGAGAAAAAGGAGATAAAGATTTTAGGATTCTTACAATGTCAAACACTTCAAAGAGTTTGAGAGGACTGATAAAGACTGAAGATGCAAAGACTCGACATTTAAGACTCGTCAACATCTGAGGGGGAGTCTGTTAGTGCATACATCTGTCGTCTTCGTCTTATATCGAGTCTCGGACTGAAAGTTTGAAGAGTGCCTGAAAGTTTGAACATGGCTGCTAGTTTGAAGATGTCAAGTTTGAAGATGTCTAGTTTGAAGGGGTTTAGTTTGAAGGTGGCCTGTCACTTTCAAACTAGAGGGTTTAGTCATGACTGTTTGAAACTGGTCATGTCAGTTTCAAACTAGAGGGTCAGTTTCAAACTAGAGGGTGTCACTTTCAAACAGGAGGGTCATGCCTATAAATACCTTTCAAACTTTCTCATTTGTAACAGTTGCTGAAAATCATACCGAAGTGCTGCCGGTATTTCTCTTGAATGTAATAGCTGTAAAATCAATATACAAGAGATTTAAAGTGTATAACAAGCTGTTTTTACGTCCGTTTCTTTGTTTCCGCCTCTGAAACGGATTTGAGCTCTTCTGAACGACTCATTCGGGTCAAAATCGATCCTACATCGGTTGTATACTGATTTGTTAAAGTGCTAAACTATACCGTTTAGTGTCCTTTATGTACCCTTTTGTGACCCTTTTAATTCCCGACACTTAGGAAAGCTTTCAAGACCATTTAGTCATGTTTCTGCATAACATTAGCATGTTAAAATGCTGATTTTTGGTGAATTGTGCTGAATTCTGCACTTTAGGTGAGTTTTAGGCACTTTCTGGCACTTAAACTATTACTTAGGAATGCAATTTTGTGGTCCTTACTTCCCTACACACCATACTAATGTAGTACTTGGTTTCTGGCTCATACTGTGTCAAAACAACGTTTGTCTATGTACTGAACTTCGTCAGCATTTTTCTGAGTTATCCACTAAATGTGCTAGCTGTGCTTTGTGCATCATTTATGTCATTATGTTTGCATGCAGTCAATGATGTGTCATTTGCAGTATGTGATGCACATGTAAGTATAATGCAGTAATCAGAAAGCAATTCTAGTCATAAATTGTAAATCAGCACAGTCATTAAGCACTAATCGTCATTTAATAATTGTACGGATGCATGCAAATTTGACGGTTGTCACAATCGTGGAGCATGAATCTTATAGTTTTATAACATCACCAAACAACATGATTTCTTATAGTTTTATGCTTATGTTCATGTTTCATCTTCAAGTTTCTTAGTGATCTTCATAATAATCAACATGAATCTTCTTTTAACCACTAATATAAGATGAACAATGGAGTGTATGAAGTTCTTACCACTAGCTCAAGGCTAGAGATGATTCAAGAGGAGAAAACAAGTGGATAAAAGCAAATAAGAGTGGTCCTTCAACTCCCGAAAGCTCCAAGCTTCCTAATATAACTTCTTACACCTTTGTTCATATGTGGAATGGATGGAAAATGGTTGATGATGATTATAGTGTTGTTGTTGTTCTTGGCCGTGAGCATAAGAGGGAGAGAAGGGAGTGTAGTATGTGTTTGGTGTGTGTGGAAATGAAATGAAGAACTCATGGTGCCATCTTATAATTCATTTCAAGCCTTTAACCCTTGGATATTATGTCTTCTAAGTACAAGACATGATTAATTAAGGTATCAAAACAAATCTCATGAAATCTAGAGGGTGGGGCCATGGTTGGGCCGATTACATAGATGGGGGGGGGGGGATTAGCTTAGGTTTTAACTAATTTGTTACCATTTAGTTAAATTTCAAGTATTAGTTACATATCTTGGTTAATAGATATTTTTAGTGGGTGTTATGATGTTCGGGGATCATAACTACCTTAGAAACATTAAAACAATGCTTCTAGTGTAATTTTGATGTTTCAGGTAGTGTCCGGTTGTATACCGATTTGTTAAAGTGCTAAACTATACCGTTTAATGTCCTTTATGTACCCTTTTGTGACCCTTTTAATTCCCGACACTTAGGAAAGCTTTCAAGACCATTTAGTCATGTTTCTACATAACATTAGCATGTTAAAATGCTGATTTTTGGTGAATTGTGCTGAATTCTGCACTTTAGGTGAGTTTTAGGCACTTTCTGGCACTTAAACTATTACTTAGGAATGCAGTTTTGTGGTCCTTACTTCCCTACACACCATACTAATGTAGTACTTGGTTTCTGGCTCATACTGTGTCAAAACAACGTGTGTCTATGTACTGAACTTCGTCAGCATTTTTCTGAGTTATCCGCTAAATGTGCTAGCTGTGCTTTGTGCATCATTTATGTCATTATGTTTGCATGCAGTCAATGATGTGTCATTTGCAGTATGTGATGCACATGTAAGTATAATGCAGTAATCAGAAAGCAATTATAGTCATAAATTGTAAATGAGCACAGTCATTAAGCAGTAATCGTCATTTAATAATTGTACGGATGCATGCAAATTTGACGGTTGTCACAATCGTGGAGCATGAATCGGCATCATTCTTGAAAAATGTTTGTGTGAAAAAATCTATAAGTGATAGTTTTTACAAATGGTTGAAAGAACAAAGTGATGAATGAATCCCCATGATGTGTGAATTCAACAAAACTAATTTTCTGGAAAAACCATTTTGATTAAAACAAACTTAAGTGTTTTGAAATTATAATGGAAAAATAGTTTGTTGTCAAGGGGAGTTCTGATTGTTTACGCCAAGTGGATGGAGAATTGAAGCAATTCACATCAGTTTGTCATTTTATTTGTACAGTTTATTGTTGTTACTTTCAAATTTTCCCGAAAAATAAAAAATTGAAACATATTTTTGAGTTTAGGGGGAGTAAAAAATTTAGAAATTTTGAAAATTTGAAAAATCCAAAAAATGATAAAATAAAAAACCAAAAACATCAAAAAATCAAAATGAGTTTTGTTGTGAAAAAGAGGAAACGATAGTACATCAGTAGACAATCACAGTACGCTAAAGAATTAAAAAGTTAAAATGTGATAAACGGTCTCACAGATGATATGCCAGTAGGTTTTTACACGCTTAGTAGATTGTTTTCGAGATATAAACCTAAATATCAAATACTTACTTATCTCGTGGGGAACATCTCTCGAATAATACTATTTCTATTTCTGACATACTAGGTCTTTGTACGTGATGATATCTGGGGTATTATACCAGGACTTCTGACTTTGCGAGAGCAATAGCCTAGTCCTCGTATAATACTCTGCACTGCTTTAATCATAAAGCCCACCCTCAGCATAAAAAATGATGAAACATTGAAAAATGCTAATCATTTGCTGTTGAAGAAAAGATCCCCAAACGGGACACACCTAAAAGTCGAGCCATCATCTCTTTGTCTGAACGGAAGTTCTAACCTGAGCTCTCATGGCCTCGCATTACCCGTTTATAAATATTATTAGTGTACATTCACCTGTAAGACTGAATATAGAAGTCAGGATACGGGAGTATATTCTGAGGTGGGACACATGAATAAGTTAATTGCTTAAAACACTAAATTCGTATCTCGAAACAGTTGAACTTTGTGTGAAAGTTTAAGTGGATCAATATACTGACAATCTAAGTGAATCGTTTAAATCTTAAAGTGTTTAAAGCTCAACGGTACTAGTGATTTGTCAAAAACTGATATGATCCTCTTACACAAACTCACAAAAAGATGTCTGTATATAGTTTATTTCCCAAAATCCAAAAAGATTTTCAGTGTGTTTTAGCATAAAATTTTGAAAATTCAAAAAGATTTTGTTTCATCTTATTTTCAACAACTGATGTTGGAAAGCTGATTTTCAAAATTCCAAGTGCGAACATGATGGACAACAGGGTTGGGAGAGTTTGTTTGAAATCAGAAATGATTAAATGGTTTATTAATTTGAAATCAAAATTTGAGTGTTACGAATACAAGTGGTTAAGCAGAGATCATAAATGAGAGATTATGTTGATTTGAGGATGTTTCAAGTAGTTTCTAAAATTGTTGTAAATGAAAAACTTATGTTTTGGGTAGAGTATGTGCAGATAAAAAGCTTTGAAAGAGCTAGGTTTCAACTCCTGAGGATTTTCCGCATAAGCGTATGCAAATTAGAGCCAGGTTTCCGATTCAAAGCTTGCAGATAGTGAATTCCAGACTGCGATCCCAGCTTATCGAAAGGTGGTGTCTGAAGACATAAGAGCCAGATTCAGATCTTGGAATAGCGTTCGAGATAGAAGCTGCTAATGCTGAAGAGCTTAATGAATCAAGAGATCTGATCAAGAGAATTAGAAAGTTCGAAGAGTAAGGTTGAGATTCTGGGAGAGTAAGAGAGAGATTGAAGGATGCTTAAAGAGAAAGATACTTTGGAAAGAGCGAAAAGACCGATCAAGACTGAAGACTCAATACACTGAAGACTCGTCAACATCCAAGGGGGAGTTTGTTAGTGCATATGTCTGTTGACATCGTCTTATGTCTTGTATCGAGTCATGTAACTAGAATAGATAGACCAGGACTCATTGAACGAGAGAAACGGGAAACAGACCTGAACCAGCCACCTCGCACGAGGTGACCAAGTTCATGCGACCTGGCAAGTTCATGGGGTCTGGCCAGAAAGCATGAAATGTTTTGTGGGGTCTGGCATTCCTATAAATAGGTGGTCTTGGATCTTCATTTGTAACTTTGTGATTCTGGAGACGAAGTGCTGCCGAAGTGTCGAACGATCTGTAAACACTATCAAATCAATACAATCGATAGTTAAAGTGATTCTAAGTGTGAATCTAGGTGATATAACATCAATAAGTCTGATTCCGCCTTTCGTATTGATCGAGAACTCTTCTGAATGACTCGTTTGATCGAATCCCTGATCCTACAGATGCTCTCTGATGGTGCAACATGGGATGTAAGACATCCCACTTGGCTAACATATGACTGGCTTTGGGTCTAGCCAAGGACCCTTATAAACGTTGCGCACCACGGAGGCATTCCGCGGAACTATCCTTAGTTTAGTTTAGATTAGTTTTTATGTTTTCTAGTTTAGTTCTAATTTTTAGGAATAAAACACACTCGGGATGGTGAAGGATACCAAGGGAAACTTGAACCAACACGCCATGCACAAAAACAGGGCCACCCGACAATTTTTCTTCATTACAGCAAGTTCAGCATGGGGCCGTGCTCATCCAACACGCCCCATGCTCAACCATCTGCTGAAAAATGCCCAGTTCAGGTACCTGGACACAGGGCGTGCTCACTGAACACGCCCCTGTGTCCAGCCTTCTGTTACTTTGTTTTATTTTCTATTACTGGCGATCTGAACACGGGGCCGTGCCCGGACACCACGGGGCCGTGTCCAGACGCCCAGTAACATAAATTTTTGCTTTTTCACATCTTTTTACACATTCAATCAACCTAAAAACTTATTTTTGGGACACATTGAGGACAATGTGTAATTTAAGTGTGGGGGGGGGGGGGTGCTAAAACCTTGAATTTTGCAAGTCCTAATTACAAGCCTTACACAAAACTCTATTGGAACCGCTAAACACCCCAAATTTTTTCAAAATTTTTTCATTTTGTTTTTTTTACTTGTCTAGGTTTAATTTGGGAATTTCAAGTTCTAAAAAAAAGTTATATTTTTACAAATTTACAACCGATAGCGTCGTGATAAAAAGAACCAACATAAGAAAATTATGAAACGGCATGACAAATCTAGTTAAAATTTGATTATATATACTTGATCACATAAAAACCCATTCCCACAAAAAGTGAGTTTCGAGCCTTTATTGAGCATACAAATACACATCTTTAAACTAAATGCTCATTTTTCGTTTCGTGTGTGAATAGCCGCTTGGTTTCTTACAACTCTAGAACTTGCCACGACGATGCATTCCCGGTCCTTACCAACTTAAACCCGAGTAAGTAAATGATGGAGGCATTAGGACTAACCTTTTTTTTTATTTCAACACCATTATTTTTTTTACCACCTACCCAAAATCCCCCTAATTAACCCCTTTGAGCCTAAACCTTTTCATTTCTTAACCCACAAAACAAACACCCTTTTTACCCACCAAAACCCTTTTTTATTTTAAACCCTTTATTTTAGTAAAAAGCTCGGTTTTTCATATAACATTCCTTGAAAAATATATATATATATATATATATATATATGATGATGATGATGAAGCCAAAAGAAAGAAACAAACAAGTTTATCAAAAAGAACTTTGTTTGAAGAATTGCTTCATCAAAATAAAAAATTACAAAAATAAAAAGTCTTACGAAAACCGACGCTTTTTACGCCTTTCGCCCTTTTCTACTAACCACTAACCCAACCACCTACCTTTAACCCAAGCCTAACCCTTCCCCAAAGTCCTCTTGATATTTACAAAGGTATATAGTTAAAAAGGAGGAGGGTTGATTGCTTGGCAAGCATATGGTAGAAGTAAGTTCCATGCCGCTCTCGAGTGTTTCACAAAAATACATCTTCGGCCGAGTGTTGAGTGATCTCCCGTGAGGTATGTGAACTTGTATATAAATGGAATTTTAAAGAGGCATGTTATGACCAAATAAATAATTTCTCTTATGTAACATTTTAAATAAATCATGACGAATAGGATTGTAAATAAATAAAAATAAAACTTAATAAAGAATCTTGGAAATCCCGACACTCTATGACAAGCCCAAAACCTTCTCTTCTACCCATTACATTTGGGAGAGTAAAGCCACATTATAAAGAGTTTTGCTTGAGGACAAGCAAAATTCAAGTATGGGGGTATTTGATGTGTGCAAAATGCAACATATAAATTACATCAAATGTAGCATAAAACTAACCCTTTTTTTAGTACTAATGTTGGAAAAAGTGTGTTTTTGTCTTCCTTTTGTATTTTCAGGATTAAATGAGCTCAAATGAACAAAAGAAGCAAAAGGCAGCTAAATCCAACATAAATACAAGAAAAGGAATAAACGTGGCATGCCCGACCCTCGACAACATCTTCCCAAGCAAAAACAAGAGAATATAAGGCTGAACACGCCCCGTGCTCAATGAGCACGGGGGCGTGCCCAAGTGTCTGCAGAAAAGACAAAGTTGTAGAAGCTTCTATCACCCACCACGGGGGCGTGTCCAACGGACACGGGGCCGTGGTCAACTCTAAGATTCGCAGAATCTAGGAAAATCTTGATAGTACAGATACGCTTCTGCACACGGGGTCGTGCCCAGCGGACACGGGGGCGTGGTCAACTAATGCAGACAAACTGCATTTAATGAAGAAAGAGAAGATGGGTGGGCACGGGGCCGTGCCCAATGTACACGGGGCCGTGTCCAGGCTTCTGTGCAGGCTATAAATAGGGGTGCTTGGCTCATTTGCAAACCATCCCTTGGCAAACCATCTCTCTCACACTTCACCCACCCACCACCACCATCACAACCCACATCCACCACCATCATCCATCATCTATCATAGAGTGTGTGAGTGGTCTCGGGATCCAAGATTGATCGTAAGAGTTCTTGACAATCAAAGTCCATGTTTGCCTAAGTCTCTTACATTACTTGGTGAAGACAAGTGTCTAGTGTAATACTTTTTATTTTTAATCTTTTCTTACTTTTTATTTGGTTATGTATTAATGACTTTAATAACTAGTTTCTTATGTTGAAGGTGAATCTTCCCTATCATTTGTACGTGGTGTCTTGGCGTTATTTTACTGTCTATATTAAATAAAAGATTTTCACCATTCATATCTCCACGGTCTATATGGAGATATGTTGGCTACCTGGTCGGGGGTTAAGGGAATGGTTTGGTAAGAGTCTTGCCTTGTTCAGTGTATAGATTCTGCAATGACCTGGGTCAACTTTAGTAGGACCTCCTTCAATACCCACTGGTATTGGATGGTGGGGGTTCGAACTCCTTGACCCCCTCATATGTAAGCTACTATTAAAACTTTAACCCGGCTATTTAGGACTGTATCCCTGCTGACTCAGACTACTTAGCCATGGGTAACGTCACCTTCAAAAGAGGGGCCTACCACATTATGCATTAATAACTTAATTAATTATCTTTCAATAATCCAACCCTTTAGGATTGTATCCTTGCTGACTCAAACTACTAGGTTGAGGGTAACGTCACCTTCAAAAGAGGGGCCTACTATAATAACTAAGATAATCTCTTAAAAAGTGCAAAAGTGCGAAAGTAATCAAAGGTTACACTAAACACGAGTCGGATCCAAGTGATTCATCTTGTCTATCCGTTTTATTTTTATTTTTATTTTCAGCATTTTTAGTTTTTTATTTTCTAGTTTAAAACATTTTTCTAAACTTTTGATTTGATTAGACGTTGAGGATAAACCGGTATTAAAAGCTCTTGTGTCCTTCGACGACCTCAGTATCTTACCAACACTATACTACATTCACGATGGGTGCACTTGCCCATATGTGTGTTTGGTGTTAGTAAAATATCGTGTTTTATAAATTTAAAACTTGACTAACGTGTAAAAAGGGCTAAAAATATACATAAAAACCTATAACACAACGCGCGCATCAATGAGTCGAACGAAACACGTATGCATTGATATGATTAGGGTTTACGATTAGCTCAGGCTACAACTTTATACAGACACCACAAGGTGTTGAAATGATTGAAATAATTTAATGATTCCGGTGATCTAATGAATTCACCGATCTCGAAATTAACTGAAATTTCAATGAAGTGAATCTGGATATTCAAAAGATAGGATGTTCAAATGAAGGAATAAATGAATATCGTAGGATTGCTCAAGGATGAAAGAAATGTTAGAGGTACATTGGAATAGGGACTTAGGTACCTTTATCTTAATACAAAATTTGTATTAAGACTGGTTTAGGATAATGAATCAGCAGAAGATAGATAAATCTGTACCTTAGATGTGAAAACGAAATGAATTCAAGTTTCAAAGAGAAACGCCACCGCAAGGTGTCGTGATTTAACAAATGATTTATTGGAGTTGTAGACTTAGAACAAGTCTACTATGATTCAAACAAATGAGATTACCTCGAATATGATGATCTCAATTCATCATATGAGATTTTGATTTGAATGTATATTGTGAACAAGTTCAAACGACTGAGCTTGGTTTGGACATATTCCAACAATGGATATATGTATTGATAATAAATGGTTACAATGAAATTCGGTAAGTAACTTTGAAAAGAAAAGGAGTTTTCTAAGAAATCTGTTGACTTGATATCAAAAGTCAACGTTTTTACAATCATAGGGATTGTCAAAATGAGTATAACGAAATAAGATTCGAACTCGTGCATAAAAGATCTTTTGGAATGAATTCACATGCCTAACAAGAAATGCACATGCAACATATGAATTTGTCAAGAGATGAGACAAATGAGTGTTGGCTTTATGAAAGAAAATAAAGACCTTCTTATTTATAAAACTTTGATTGGAATCATAAGTCAACTACTACTTTAGTACAGACAAAACGTAAGGTTGCTTATGTTAGAGTTACTATTGCTCCCTACGTCGTAGATATTTATGTGTCCTTCTTAGCTTCATCTGGGTTTCTAGCCTTGTTGCCAGGTGCCTTAGGTAGTTTCGGGCAATAGGGATGGATGTGACTTGGTTCTCCGCATTTGTAACAGATGTGATTTTTCTTTCTACATTCTTCCTCTGTATGTCCAGTCTTCTTGCAGAAGTTACAATGGAGTGTCTTCTTAGAATGGCATCTTCTTGAATGCTTTTTGTTGTTGCAGGTAGGCTGCGTGATTGCTGGTTCCATTCCTTTGTCCTTATATGTTTTGTCGGTTCAGAATTCCTTATAAGAGTAGCTATAGGTTGTGGTTTTCTTTCGTTTGGAAGATGGAGTTTTGATACGAATATCATGATCTCCATTGATACTCGGGCTAGGTTTGAAGTGATGGGTATGCTTACAATGTATGGTAGGACTTCCGTTTATAGGCACATAAGTTTTAATAGCTTCAATGATCGAAGGTATGGCATTCGATATTCCTTGAGCTATTATATTTTCTATAGTGTTCCTATCCAAAGAATTTTCATTACTAGCCTGAATTTCTTGATTACATGCGATTTCCTATGACATCTGGATTGCAAACATGTCCAGATATAATCATCACAAAACTAAACAATTATACATGCATATTTTGTTACTTATATTACGTTTAGCACAATTATAGTCATAGCTATCAGTATTATGCGTTGAAAGATATATATATATATATATATATTATATTTTAACATTGTCTTTCACTATATATCTTATCAAGATATAAGGAAAGTATATGTATTATATTATGTGTTGTTCCTTTCTTGTCGTAATAACTTTTCTCCATATCGCCTCAGTTTAGTTATATTTTCAGAGCGCATGGCTGGATAGGTATTCAGGACGTATGGAGGAAATTGTAGTTGTGACTGTGGCTAGAAATAAGGGTCTTATATAGGATCCTGATATTCCCCGTCATGGGTCCTACCATCGTTCCCTTGGTACTAATACGGTTGTCCTTAGGGTTTCTTTTAGCTTAAATACGGTTAATGATTTGAAAATAATTTGGGATAGATTCTTGGTAAACATGTAGGTTTGTTTCTTCTGTCATAACTCATATATAAAAGCTTGTTTCTTTACAGGAAATATTTGATTATTATATTGTATATACTATCAAGAAACTTTATGCTTTACATGCATATGTATATAAATTTTTTCAAATTTCCTATATAATATATAATACTAAATTATTTTTATAAAAATCCAATTATATAACTGATGGTATTAATTATCCTATTTATTTCCTTAACTTTATTCGTTCTTTTATAATGATAATAGCATTTCTATAAATTTATGCTTAAATTTATTGAACATAACATTTTGGAATAAAAGAGTAAATCATCAAAAGAATAAATTTAATCAAAATATAAATTTTATGAATTCTTTTAGAAAAATTTTATTTTTGACTGACAGGTTGAATCATTTTGGTTGTAAAATATTAGGACTTGATTCTTAATTTATCATTTTTATTAAAGAATCATAATAGATATTACAAAATTGGCATTTCTAAATTTGATCCTTAATGTATTAAGTAGTGAAGTATTACTCCTATATCAGAATATATATACATATGACTCAAATATAATTTAAGGGATAAGCTAAATAGTAAAAATCCTTAAGCTATTTCATGTCCATATGTTTGTGTTGTGTATCTATATTTTAAATCATCTAGTTATACAATACCAAACATTTTTGTACTTATTTGTATGAAGTATCATTTGTTTCATTAATATACATTATAAAATATAAAATATTTTATATAAATTTGCATACTTTTCATATGGATGAAAATGTACATGTGCTTATAATATAACACAATCATATGAAATAATATTTTCATAGAGTTATTATGAAAAATCCTATTTTTAATTATTGTATTTAAACAATAAACCTGTTTTAAGTATGCTGAAATATTATATCTTAACAAAATTAAATAATTATATGTTTTGTCAAAACTTTTGACAAAAATACATATATTTAAGTCGAGTAAAATTTTGGGTTACATCATAGATCTTAAAACATACTACGTGCATCGAATAATATTTTATATTATGAATTTCAGTGACATTATACCTAAAGGGTGTTATCTTAGATTTTTGATTAAGATATCAGTATCATAATATTATTATTATAATTTGTATTAAATTGTATTCACATAAATATACGGGGATGATATATATCGTAAAATTTAATATTAGTATATTATTAATATATCCTTTATATATTTATAGCATAACCTATTGTAAGATATAAATATGGGCTACACATACTGGGAATTTAAATGACATAAAATCATTTATATATGATTTGTATTATTTTAATATTTATATTATGATATTTCCAAAGTATCACCTGAATTGTGTTATCTTATGTTAATATTTAATATCGAAATATTATTATAATGTTATAAAATTCATATTGAATTGTATTCATATAAATATATGATATATATAATATATCATAAAAATAGATAAATCATAACATTTATTAATATATCACCGATATATATATATATATATATATATATATATATATATATATATATATATATATATATATATATATATATATATACTTTTTAAATATAGTGTAACTGTAAGATACAGATAGCGGGTTCACATATTGGGAATTCAAAATTCGGTAAATGACATAAAATCATAATAAACATTTTAAGATTTTATGTTCACAGGATAACACATAAGGTATTTAATTTCCTAACATAAATGGTTAAGGTTTAGGTATTGGAAGAATATCTAAAGGTCTTAAACCAATGGCATAGCTCTGATACCATCTTCTGTAGCAGCCCCCGACCCCACATTGGGAGCGGGAGCCGCGAGCCAGTCAGATGGTATCAGTGTTTATTAATTTGGCAGCGGAAAGTTTCATCAGGACCGTAGTTAGGAAATATTTTTATCAGAGTAAACACCAAAATGTTTAAAATAGATAAATGGGATAAAACCTAAGTTTTGTTGAAAATACATTCATAATAAACAAGTGGGACAAAACCCGATTTTCATTTGTAATATATTTATAGTGGTAAACCCTAACTATTGAAAACAATTCTTCTTTTTAATTAGGTAACTTTTATAGCCACTTTTCTAAGCCTTCAGTGCTCTCCAGCTAGCTTTTATTGGCTTTCACATTGTGTTACCTGAAACGTGTTTTAAAAACATTTTACCAGCAAGAAATACTGGTGAATGCATCTTAGTTTAATCAAAACAGTTTTATCATTTTACAGCATTGAGGGCAACCGACAATTACATTTGTTTATATCTACTCAATTACTACCCACGATACTATCAATCCTGACCTGTGGTCATGTTACTACTCACAGTGTAGTAACTAGTAATGTATACAAAACCCCAACATACCGACAGTAATTGTAGAATACAAATACTCAATCACTGTTAATTATACTTTAAAACAATTGAGGTTTTATAAAAACAACTAATGAAAAGCAGATGTACTCACTTTTGTAGGCTTAGGTATTTCTACAGGCTTCCTGCTAATATTATAGCTTCCTGATAATATTATAGTTTCCTGTTGTTTTTCCTGGTTATTATTTATTAAAATTAAACAATGTACATATGTTAGTAAAATAACCCAAATTGTATTAACCGTACAACTCGAGACAAAACTCCAATGACTGAGTCAGGCAGAGCCTTGACTTGCATTATGGAGTCCTAGATCAATCAGGTGTAACACTAGACAAAATTCCAACGACTGAGTCGGGTAGAGCCGACATGCGTTATGGAATCCTAAATCGATCGTATATGGTAATAGCAGGGTTATAGTACTTACAACGAGGCAGAGCTTCGCTTATTAGGGGGTATTTGGTTATAATTTTAGCCTATAATATTTGAGAGAGAAGTAGAAAATTCTAACAATTTGAAATGCTGTTCTCTGCTCCTTTTATAGCTGATCGAGCAAGCTGTCGTGCCCCGCGACGGCCTCCTTTAATTTCCTCGCGGGCCGCGAGGGACTGTAGGGCGGTTTAAGGGTTGCTGAGTCACGAGGTAGTGTCGACACGTGGATGGGACACGTGGCAGTCAGGGTGTCGGGCAAGCAACAGGCTGTTGCGCCTCGCGAAGGAATCCCCTTCGGCTGTCGTGGGTCGTGACGGTGCTAATTTATTTGTTTTATTTGTTTTTTCATAAATATCAGTGTTATTCGGGTCCGTTTCTCACATACAGGGTGTATCTGGGAGCGTTTAGGGATGTTTCTCGAGGGTTGTTACATAGTTAATACAACTAAACTGCAACAACCAAAATTCAGTCACCTTATGATCTTGTGGTGTGGCAACATACAAAAGGGCGCTTAGTATGTCTTGGCATATAATATTTTTAAAATGAAGACTGGACCCTAAAGCATCAAGAACTGAAGTGAGTAGGTGTGTTTGTAACCGAAACACAACAATAGGAGTACCAAAATAAATAGCTTAAGAGCAATGAATGCAAAATTCAACATGATTAGAGCAATAAAAGTAGGCATAGGGTCTAAAAACGAAATACGAGACACAAGCAAAGTTGTGGAAATCGGGTCAAACATGCTAGTAAGGTGATTATAATAAGGTGTGTTAACAAAAGATGGACCATCATAAAAAACAAAGTCAATACAGTGTCAAAATTTGCATCAACAATGACAGCAATATGATGAAAAGAGTCATTCGCAGCATAAGTGCATCATGACAACCCATACTAGAAGCATCAGACTTGTTAAGGGAAGCCGTCAAGATATTGGATTGAAACGGCACAACGGCAACCGGAATCGAATTAGTAACAATGCAATTATGTTGGATTAATCCTTTCCCAAGCCCCAAAGTAGCTATACTAACACCCGAAGTAGTAATGAAAGTAGGGACGCACACATTAAACAAAAACGAAGCATTACCAGAGTAACCTGAATCAAAAGTCGAAGAGGTAACAAGTATGAAAATGCCCTGAGGTTCCAACAGGTCACCAAAACCAAAGTGAGGAATAATTCGTTGATGACTAAAAGGTGCATAAAAAATAAGAGAACCACAAACGAAATTAACCTGACATGGATGTGAATTTCTCATGGAAGGCATCAAATATAGCGGTGTAACGAACCCCTCGTTGTCTGTGCCACCCTTCTTATCTCCCCAAATACCACATGGATCATCTTTTGTTTTTATAAAACTAACAACAAGAATAGAAGGTGCAACATTCTGCTTGATAGGAGCAAAAACACATGGTAAAGGTTCCATCAGTGAATTATTACTAGACTTAAACCAAATCGCACCAGGAGGGTCAGGAATGCGAATATTGCGATTAGAATAAGACGTGGTAATAAAATTTGGTATAGGATCAACACCGAAGGTCCTAACCAATCAGCCCCAAAATTCAAACCAGAGCCAACAAGGAAATTAGTAAAACTACCAATGGTGCCAGGCTTTGCACACGCAGCTGCAATAGTGGGTGGGAGTAGAAGATACCTTAATAGGATTAATGTATATGCTACGTGTAGACTCGCTATGAATAATGGCATCCAGAGTGGGCAGTTGATGTTCCATCATCGATATGCAATATATAGTAAAAGCAGGGGTATCCACGCTTGGTGCAGAGCGACCCTTAGAGCTGAATTCACTCCAGTGATGGATTGATAGTCATGCGAATTTGACTCGACAATATATGATTGATTAGGAACTCCCTCAGAATCAGATGCGATTGAGCTAGAAGGCAAAAGATCAGTAAGCCCAAACCCTAGAACAACAATTGAACCTGGTTGTGTATTCAATTGTCCTTGTGACAACCGGGATAAATAATGGTAATTCCATACAACTTAACGATTAATTATGCATTTAATTGCGTTCGTTTATGTTAAACATTTCAAATGTTATTGATACATTCGTCGTGTCGCGAGAAAACAACAAACTATGTCCAAATATGCTGTCTAAATGCTGAAAAACACTATTCACTGAACACACTATTCATGCCAGCTAGTTCTGAAAACTGTCCGAACGAGCAACGAATGACATGAAATCTTATTATCATTGAAACATGATGTAGGATCGAGATTCGACCTATACGAGTCGTTCAGAAGAGTTCTAATCCAAACCAAAGGCGGAATTCAGTGATTTAGACTTGATTACAGCTTGATTCACACACAGATTCACTTATAATGTCTTGATTATTGATTTGAAAGCGTTACAGATCATACGACATTTCAGCAGCACCTCGGCTCTGGAATCACAACTGTTACAAATGAAATGACAAGCTCAGGTATATATAGTGTATGCCATTTCGCATGGAATGGACAAGATCCATTTCGTGCGAAATGGTACGAATTGGCCTTTGCCATTTCGTGTGAAATGGTCCAACACCTCTAAAACCTATTTTCTATGCTACCGAGCTTCATTCTATCCTATCTAGATTCAAGACTCGATACAAGACGAAGTCGACAGACATATGCACCAACAGACTCCCCTTGGATGTTGACGAAGTCTTCGGTGTCGAGTCTTCAGCATGACAAGTCTTCAGTCTTGATCAGTCTTCGTGCTCTCTTCCAAAGTATCTGACATTGTAAGCTTCCTTCAATCTTTTCTCTTCTTCTATCAGCAGCTAACCTCCCCCTTGGATGTTGATCTAATCTTCAATCTCCTCTTTGCTAGCAGACTCCCCCTTAAGTTGTGCTGGGATCGTAATCTGGCTTTCATAGGTTCCAAAACTTCTCCTGGCTCTCCGTAGCAACAGGATTAGAAACCTGGCAACCTGCACAAAACTCTACCCAAAAGTAAATTTCTCAAATTTTAAGATTTAACAATTTTAGAAACCACTTGTAGATATTATTCAACATGATTTTACATTTATAATCTCTGATGACCACTTTAAAGAATATCATTTTTCTTATTTCTAATCAAACTCTCCCAACCCACTGTTCATCATGTTTAGCACTCGGAATTTTGAAAATCAGTTTTCAACATCAGTTGTCGAAAAATAAAATGAAATAAAATCTTTTTTATTTTTCAAAATTTTATGCTAAAACACTCCAAAAATCTTTTTGGATTTTATAATGAAAAGCAGTAAAGAAATATTTACAGACATCTTTTTTGTGAGTTTGTGAAAGAGGATCATATCAGTTTATGAGACAAATCACTAGCACCGTTAAGCTTTAAACGTTTTAAGATCTAAACGATTCAATTAGATTGTCAGTATACTGATCCACTTAAATTTTCACACAAAGTTCAACTGTTTCGAGATACGAGATTAGTGTTTTAAGCACTTAAACTTATTGTCATGTCCCACCTCAGAATATACTCCCGTATCCAGACTCCTATATTTAGTCTTACAGGTGAATGTACACTAATGATATCTGTAAGGGGTTAAATGCGAGACCATGAGAGCTCAGGCTATTGCTTCCGCAAAATCAGAGAGATGATGGTTCGACTTTAGGTGTGTCCCATTTGGGGATCTTTTCTTCAACAACACATGATTATCATTTTTCAATGTTTCATCATTTTTTATGCTGAGGGTGGGCTTTATGAATAAAGCAATGCAAAGTATTATACGAGGACTAGGCTATTGCTCCTGCAAAATCAGAAGTCCAGGTATAATACCCCAGGTATCATCACGCACAAAGACCTAGTATGTCAGAAATAGAAAGCCCTTCAAACAAGATTTCAGGGGTTACCCATATATCCGAGAGATGTTCCCCACGAGATAGGTAAGTAATGATATTTAGGTTTATATCTCGAAAACAATCTACTGAATGTATAAAAATCTACTGGCATATCATCAGTGAGACCGTTTATCCCATTTGACTTTCCAATTCTTTAGCGTGCTGTGATAGTCCACTGATGTACTATCATTTCCTCTTTTTCATAACAAAACTCATTTTTTATTTTTTCAAAGTTTCTGGATTTTAGATTTTATCATGTTTTTGGCTTTTTCAAATTTTCTAATGTTTTTTGATTTTCTGAAATTTCTTACTCCCCCTAAAATTCAAAACCATTTAAAGAAAATTTGACAAACTGATGTGAATTGCTTCAAATCTCCATTCACTTGGCGTAAACAATCAGAACTCCCCCTGACAACATACTATTTTCCCATTAAGATTTCAAAACACTTAAGTTTGTTTTAATCAAAATGGTTTTTCCAGAAAATAAGTTTTGTTGAAATCACTTGTAAGACCTGGGATTAATTCATCACATTGTTTTATCAATCACTTGTATGAAAGTTAAATCAAGTTCAACTAAATGACCTTGATTAACCACTTTGTTACACCCTGGCTTTGCGGAAGCATGGTTATTTTGGTGTGACTTCTTAATACCATAGCTTAATCATAACAAGCTATATGAAATAAAAACCATGCAAGATCATCCATAGATTTAAGTTTTAAAACTGAAGTAACATAACATTGTCTTAGGGGCTACAACACCATAACATAAAACATTGTTTTAAAAGACATAAACATCAACATGAATAAAACGCAGTTTAAGATTTGTGACTCGTCCAGGAAAAAGTCACATTTCCTAAACCGGGATGACCTCGGAACCCATATGCAGCGGGAAAACATAACATACCGCGCCAGATCTTTAATTCCCTGAAATACATGTAAGTTGAATAAAAAATCAACAATAATGTTGAGCGAGTTCATGTGTAAGTGAGTAAATAAACCTTTGTATGTATAAAAACCCTGGTATGTAGCAAATAAGGAAAAAGAGATCACCAATGGTTTGCAAGGCCATTGATATGTGTGAAGTGCAAGTAGGAAGACTCAAACCTAGCAGATTTATGCGTTGGGTACAAAGTCACCCCGAGGTCCGTTCTGTTTGGGCCTGGGGCTGGGCTCGCTACACCCAGATAGATCTACCGCTCCTGCCCCTCGGTCCTACTATGAGGATTAATGGTCCCAAGTTTCCGCCTACCCACTCACATGATCTAAATAATAACACTCCTTACGCTAACCATACCATGTAAGAAATATTCGTAATCATGGTAACATGTATTTCACCCCCGCAGTTTAGAAAACTGAAAACAGTTAGAGAAAAGGGGGACATGAACTCACAGTGGTGCGTCTCTACCAAGTATGTCTCCTGATCAAGCAGCTGTGTGACGACCTACACGTACTAACTCTATTAGACGGACGGCCGTGCCTTAGCTTAAGGTTTAAGTTCTTGGGAAATAGTTAGACAACTATTTCGTGTTTACATTTAGTAAATACTTGGTAATCATTTTCCTTCCCAAGGATGGGGGATTTAATACATGTGTGTTCGAAATATATTATTAAGTCTCACTTAAAAATATATTTTATTTCTATCTCCAAAATATAAATATTCTTCTCAAAAATATTATATTTTCTATTACATAAAATTTTCCCAAAATAATACTTTAACAAAAATACGCGTTCAGTCATATTTTCTTAAAATGCGTAAGTTACGTTTTAACGATCGAGTGGTAATAATAATTACCGGTGTAACTTATATATTTATTGTGAAAGCGTTCGTATTATTTTGGATTCGTTAACATTCGATAGTATTATTTTTACCCTAAAAATAATATTTGTGTACTTCACAAAATAATCATAAACACATATCAAGTGACTTTATGAAAAAAATATATATACTAAATATATATATTGTCAAGTTTTATTTTGTGAAATCCCACCTCCGATATTTTGTAAATAAAGCCGTGGCGAAATCTATAATTTGAAAACAAGTCGAAAAGTATTTCTAACACTTGTAGTGAAAATAATTCTAAGTGTTAGGTTTTTAGAAAAATTTCGCCAGAGTTTCCTCTGTAACTGGAGGTGGCCACGCTTTCAAGCGTATCATTTTCTTATTTAACCAAAACAATATTCAACGCATCAAACTAGTCAATAAACATGTAAATCGCAAAAATTACATGAACTTGTTTACTCAAAAATATGAAGTAAATCCCATTACATTTAGTGGATCTTTATATAAAGCAATCCGATTTCGTAAAAACCTCGTTTTTAGAGAAATTCCGTCTTTACAACTTCTTGCAAATTTTTACAAAAATAGTTATTTTGTCGAAACTTTGCGTTACACATGTGTTTACACACTGGTGTGTTCTAAAAATCATTCTTGTTCATGTAAGATCCGTCTTTAGTAAATATGGTTTCTTTGACACTCGGTCTTTTGAAAATACCGCTTGTAGATCCTTAGATCTACTAGTTTTAAACACTATTTCGTAAGAAAAAATCATTTTACACAAGTTCAAGTTTGAGGTGTGGTAGAGTTTCATCACTTAACCCTTGTTACACTTAAACAAGCTTTATGTCATAATCCATGATCATGACCAATCCGGGTTAAACAATGATCCGAGCTACCACAACATAGATCGGGCCTAAATAACTACACAAATCAAATACTACAAGATTTACACAACAAACAAGCTTTTAACCATCACTTTTAGCATTTTTAGTAGACTTTTATGGATCATTTTGTATGTTCATGACTTTTAACTGTTACATATCATTTTAACCATCTTAAAATAGTTCGAGAAGGTGATTCAAGCAACTTACTACTAGCTCGAGGCTAGGGAAGAATCTAGACGCAAAAAGAGTGGATAAAAGCAACGAGAAGAGGTCCTTTGAGTTCCGAATGCACCAAGCCTCCTCTTACGTGATCCTTAACACTTGAATGATCTTGGAATTGCTTGAACGAAACTCGAAAATTTGATGGGTGGTGAAGGGGGTTCGGCCGAGAGCTCTAGAGAGGAGAGGGAGAGTGTGTTGTTGAGTTTAGGTGTTGGATGATTATGGTGTGTAAACCCTTGTTCTTATAGGCAAAGTTAAGATCATGGTCCATTGGGTTTTATGCTCTCTTGATACTAAACAAGAAGATTAAAATAATCACTTGAAGGACAAGGTGTGTCCCCCTCTTGGGGACAGTTTGGTTAAGGGGGGGGGGGGGTCTTGGTTGGTTTTCAACTAATCATTAGATTTTAGTTAGGTTAGTTTAGTTAGTTAAGTGATTAACCCGGTTACTAATGTGTAGTGCATTACAGTGGGTGTTAGGGTGTTCAGGGACCCTAACTGGCTCAGAAAAAGACAAACAATGTAAATGGTAATATTTTCATGTCCCGGGTAAAGTCCGGTTGTTCGGTTGGATAGTGATCCGTTAAAGCGTTTAACAAAGCTTTAAAGTGTCGTTATTATTATTTTTAGTGACACAACTTATTTCCGACACTTTGGAAAGTGCCTAGTAATATTTTCCTCATGTTTTGGCACTTTATTAGTTAGCTAGATGCTGAATTATTATTTTAAAGTGCTGAATTTTGTACTTAAAGTACGTTTTAGGCACATCCGGTCGCTGTAATTTATTCCTAGTGACGCAGTTCTACAACCCTTATATCCCTACACTCACCACTAGTGTAGCAAACTATCTCAGGCTCTTACAGGCCTTAGAGGTAGTACCTGCCTGGTGCTAGTTATGACAACACGTTTAATAGGTTATCCGTTCATTGTGCTACTGTGCTTTTGGTGCATCAAGGTTGTCACAATGGTGCTGTAAGCAAAACATGGAGTGACAGCAAGTAAAGTATGATGCAAGTAAGTACATGTATCAGTATTCAAGTAGCAGTTTATCCACAAGTTCAAGCAAGCACAGTAATTAAGCAGTAATTAATTATTAATTAAGTCGTACGGATACCTGGTTTAGTGAGGGTTGTCACATTCTCCCCCTGTTAGAAAAATTTCGTCCCAAAATTTTAAGTTCTGCTTGTAGATGCAGGGTTCTTAGGAAATAAGTGGGGGTATTTCTCTTTCATCCGGTCCTCACGCTCCCAGGTGTATTCAGGACCATGTCTGGCATTCCAACAAACTTTGACGAGCTTGACACTGCTCCGACGGGTCTTGTTTACTTTCCAATCCGTAACCTCAACAGGTTCTTCAACGAAATGGAGCGTGTCATCAACATGAATTTCGTCGGTAGGAATGACAACGGTATCTTGAGTTGGACTTTTCTTCAAGTTGGATACATGAAATGTATCGTGAACTCCGTTCAGCTCGGCAGGTAAGTCCAGCTTGTATGCTACTAGTCCTATTCTTTCCAAAATTCTGAAAGGACCAATGTAGCGCGGATTCAGCTTCCCACGCTTTCCGAAGCGTGCCACACCCTTCCAGGGTCAAACTTTCAATAAAACCATATCCCCAACTTGGAATTCCAAGTGTTTTTGGTTTGGATCTGCATAGGCTTTCTGTCTTTTGCGAGCTGCTTCGATGCGTTTTTGAATCTGCGCAATCTTGTCTGTCGTCTCTTGGACGATTTCGGGACCAACAAGCTGTCTATCACCTGCGTCAGCCCAACATAGGGGTGATCGACACTTGCGTCCGTAAAGAGCTTCGAATGGCGCGGCACCAATACTGGTGTGGTAGCTGTTGTTGTATGAAAATTCGACCAAAGGCAAATGCTTATCCCAGCTACCGCCCAAATCCATAACACACGCTCTCAGCATGTCTTCCAAAGTCTGTATCGTCCGCTCGCTTTGACCGTCAGTTTGCGGATGAAACGCGGTGCTCAGATTCAATTGTGAGCCAAAAGCTTCTTGGAAGGATTGCCAAATCCTTGATATGAAACATCCATCTCTATCAGAGATGATCGAGAGGGGCACTCCATGACGTGCGACGATCTCTCGCATGTATATTTCTGCCAGTTTGCTGGTGTTATCCTTCTCTCGGATAGGTAAGAAATGTGCAGATTTTGTTAATCGATCCACTATTACCCAAATAGTGTCATGACCTCTTGGCGTTCTTGGCAACTTTGTAATAAAATCCATGGAGATTCGTTCCCATTTCCATTTGGGAATCACAGGTTGTTGCAGAAGTCCTGAAGGCTTCTGGTATTCCGCTTTCACCTTAGCACACGTTAGACATTTGCTCACATAAACAGCAACATCGCCTTTCATCCTAGGCCACCAATAGTAATCCTTGAGATCTTGGTACATCTTATCCGCTCCTGGATGGATAGAGTACCGTGATTTGTGAGCTTCATCAAAAATAACTTTCCTTAAACCACCAAACAGAGGAACCCAAATCCTTTTCTCAAAACATAACGTTCCTTCCTCGTTTGGCACCAATAGCTTCTCCATCCCACGGAGATATTCTTCTTCAAGATTTCTTTCCTTAAGAGCTTCTTTTTGCGCGGTACGAATGCGCAAGGAAAGATCGGTTTGGATAATCATTTCTAAAGCCCTAACCCTTATGGGCTTGATCCTCTCTTTTCGACTTAGGGCATCGGCGACCACATTCGCCTTCCCTGGGTGATACTTTATCTCGCAATCGTAATCATTTAACAACTCAACCCATCGTCTTTGTCTCATATTCAACTCCTTCTGGTTGAATATGTGTTGTAGGCTCTTATGATCTGTGAAGATTGTACATTTCGTACCATATAGGTAGTGTCTCCAGATCTTTAAAGCAAAAACCACTGCGCCAAGTTCCAAATCATGTGTGGTATAGTTCTTTTCATGTACTTTCAACTGACGTGACGCGTAAGAAATAACCTTCTGGCGTTGCATCAACACGCAACCCAATCCTTGACGTGAGGCGTCACAGTATACCAAGAAATCATCTGTACCTTCTGGTAGTGCTAAGATTGGCGCATTGCAGAGCTTATCCTTCAATATCTGGAACGCTTCTTCCTGTTTGATTCCCCAATCAAACTTCGTATCTTTCTGGGTGAGGAGCGTCAATGGTTGAGCGATCTTCAAAAAATCCTCAATGAACCTTCGATAGTAGCCAGCCAAACCCAAGAATTGTCGAATCTCGGTTGGCGTCTTTGGCGTTTCCCAATTCTTGATTGCTTCGATCTTGGTTGGATCCACATGGATTCCATCTCCATTTACCACATGTCCAAGAAATTGGACTTCACGTAGCCAAAATTCGCACTTAGAGAATTTGGCATACAACTGTTCTTTCTTCAGCAGCTCCAAAATAGCTCTTAGATGCTGTTCGTGCTCAGCCTTTATCCTTGAATAAATTAAGATGTCGTCGATAAACACAATCACGAACTTGTCCAAGTACGGCTTGCAAACTCTATTCATCAAATCCATAAAGACTGCAGGTGCGTTTGTCAATCCAAACGGCATAACAAGGAACTCGTAGTGTCTATAACGAGTTCTGAAGGCTGTCTTCGGGATACTCTCCTCTTGTATCCTTAACTGATGGTATCCAGATCGCAAATCGATCTTTGAGTAAAAGCTTGAACCTTGCAGTTGATCAAACAGATCATCAATTCTTGGCAGAGGATATCTATTCTTGATCGTCAGCTTGTTCAGCTCCCGGTAGTCTATGCACATTCGAAAACTACCGTCCTTCTTTTTGACAAACAGGACCGGAGCTCCCCAAGGCGAGAAGCTTGGTCGGATAAATCCCTTGTCTAGCAACTCTTGAAGTTGTGTCGACAATTCTTGCATCTCAGACGGGGCAAGTCTATAAGGTGCCTTAGCCACAGGCGCGGCGCCTGGGACTAAATCGATGTGGAACTCCACTTGTCTCTGAGGTGGCAGTCCAGGCAAGTCCTCCGGGAAGACTTCTGGATACTCCCTCACGACAGGGATGTCTTCGATCTTCGGTTCTGCAGCTTTCTTGTCTACAATGTGCGCCAGGAAGGGAGCACACCCTTTTTGCAAACCCTTTCACGCTTTGAGGAAGCTGATAATCCTTAACGGCGTATCGCGCTTTTCGCCATGTACCACAAAATTTTCTCCATCTTCGGTCGGGATACGAACGACCTTTTTCGTGACAAACGATTTCTGCCTTGTTGCTTGATAACCAATCCATTCCTACAACTACGTCAAAGCTCCCCAGCTGGACTGGTAGTAGATCCAAAGTAAACTCACGTTCTCCCAACTTGATTGTACAACCTCTGATCACTTCATTGGCTTCTACTAACTTCCCATTAGCCAATTCGATTGAATAGGGAATATCTAACCTACTAGCGGCTAAACCAAGCATATTCTTAAATTCTAATGATACGAAGCTATAGTCGGCACCAGTATCAAATAAAACGGATGCATAGCGTTGGTTTATAGGGAACGTACCAGTAACGACATTGGGGTCCTGGCGCGCTTCCCTTGCTTCGATATGGAACACTCTTCCACGGGCTTGGTTCAACTCTGGGCAGTTCCTCTTAAAGTGCCCGAGATCACCACAGTTGAAGAATTTGGGTCTTTGCCCGTTTCCACCTCCATTTCCAGCTTGGTTATTCTTTTGGTTATGATTTACAGTGCCTGCTTGATTCGCATTGTTGCCTCGATTCCCATTACCTCCATTGTTTCCTTGTGGGCGATTTCCAATTCCACCCTGGTTATTGTTTCTGTTTCCAAATCCTCCTTGGCCTCCCTGGCCAACAGTGGCCCAACAAGAATCCTTCAAGTGGCCAGGTTTCCCACACGCTTCACATACCTTCAAACCACATCGGCTAGAATGGTGACGCTGGTAGGTGTTGCATTTGGGCTGGGTGCCCATATATCCCTTTCCTTTCTTTCCACTACCAGCTATAACCTGAGCTGGCATGCTTGTTTCTCCTTTCTTGACAACACCACTGGTGCCTTGCTTGAAGTTCGAGAACTTCCGCTTGTTACCTCCTGATGACTCGACGTGAGTCTCTTTCTTCTTAGGTTCAGCATCATCAAACTTGTGCAGGCGGATAGCCTCCTCAGTGAGAGCCACGCTCAAATCGATTGCCTCAGTAATGGTCGCAGGCTTGGAGGAGGTCACCATGCTTATGATTTGAGGAGCTAATCCCCAAATGAAGCGTTCAATCCGCTTGAATTCTGGAGTGACCATATAGGGTACCACATGCGATAAGTCATGAAATCTCTGAACGTATTCCGCGATCTTAGGACCTTCCTTTTTCAAATGCCAGAACTCAGTTTCCAATCTTTAGATTTCCGCGCGAGAGCAGTACTTTTTGCGTATAAGTTCCTTCAGTTCGGTCCAGGTTAGCGCGTAGGCAGCAGCTTCACCAAGTGTCTGTACTTGCAAATTCCACCAAGAGAGGGCTCCATCCAAGAATAGCCCCGAGATATAGGTGACTTGCTGATCTAGTGCGCATTTGCTCATGCGAAGAACAGATTCAGTTTTCTCAGCCCAACGAACAAAGGCGACAGCACCTCCTGTGCCATCAAAGTTGACCGGTTTGCTGTCTAGAAACTGCTTGTAGGTGCACCCTGCACACACATTGTAACATGTGAACGGCATTAGCATCTTTGCTATAGATATCCAATTGGGTCATGGTATGTCTAAATGACTTAGTATTACCATGAGGTGGATTGTTGTTGCCATTGTTGTTTGAGCTGCTTCCGCTGGGTCCTCCTTGCGAGGCGGCGTATTGCGCGATGGCAGCAGCGATGACTTGTTGGAGTTCTGCCTCATTGGTAGGCATCGGCGTTTGACGTCTCGGCGGCATCTTCTAAAAGATGGTTTCACGTCGGTCAGGCCATAGTAAAGATCCCATGTTATAATACGTACGCTTTATTATGATAGTAATAGTACATAACATCTCATGTTATCAATATATCATTCACATAACATCCCATGTCACAAACATCAATCACACAACATCCCATGTCATAAAATATAAATAATCAAATCAAGCATCAAATATGATGAGAATACTGCGATTGCCATATATCGAGACCACATAGTAAGCGTACAAGTACATCACAGTGTCATACCACATCAGTCGACTAAGGGCTACATCACCCTAGTCCAAAAACTATACCAAATCAGTATCAATACATCCCATATACATGATCAACAAAAGTCAGAATCAAAATGTAGTCTCCAAAAATGCTGTGTAGTCAAAAGCATTCGCCGTCTTCTCACCAACGTCTACCCATACGGTACTGAAGAGCTCTACATAGATGGCGGTGGAGGAGGGGGAAAGTGTGTGTAGAACAAACGACGTAACTGGAGCCAGTCCTCCTCCATGGCTCTCTGGGTACGCAACCAAGAAGCAACCTGCTGCTCAAGTGCCAAAAGGCGTGCAGCATAGTCAGGTAACAATGGTCGAGAGTGCTGCGAAGAAACAGGGTGGGTCTGACCCTGACACTGGCACGGCGGTGGCTGAGCTCTCTCAAGCTCCTGAATACGCCGTGTGAGCGCCTCCTGCTGGACAACAAACGACATCAGAACGTCCTCAATAGAATACCCCATATGGAAATGATGGTAGGGGTCGGTCGGTGGCATAACAGAAGGTGACGTCCAGAGAAACGGCTCGCTGGCTGGATCAAAAGGTGCCACATGAAATGGTGGAACAGGGGGTAAAACAGGTGAAAACTGTGGCATAACGAGAACAGACGTCGGCACATGTCCAAAGGGATGGGCCGAAGAACCCTCTCCAGGTCGTGCTGGAGGTGTAAACTGAGGGAATGCAAAAGAGGTATCAACGTGACGGGTATCAGTGATCTGAGGGGGAATAGGTGGAACCTCATCATCAGCAGGAATCCACCCATGCTGGGCGTGCTCATCTCGTGAGTCCATCTGTGCCCCAAAAAGTGCATGATCAAACTGAACAAGCATAGGATCATGGTGGGGTGCAACAAGAGGGTCAACAGGTGTATCAGCAATAAGTGGGGGATCATCATGATCAACAGCAATAACATGATCACCCTCCAACAACCGGGCATCCACAGGGTGATCATCAATAGGTGGGTCAGCAATCACAAGCTCAATAATGGGTGCGCCAGCATGAACTGGGTCATGCACAAACGCAGGGTCTAGAGAGGCTACCTGCTCAGGGGCCATGACAAGCTCGGGATCATCAAAGGCCATCTCAAAATCAAACTCAGGGTCGATGGGATCAACTGGGTCAACTGGGTCGACAGGATCCTCCATAGGCTGATCCATGGGTATAAACTCTATATCCTGATCTGGGTCGAATCCTGGGGGAAAGACAGGATCGGAATCCTCCTCAACATCGTGGTCGAAAGCAAATCTAGGAGCAGGGGCAACAGAGGATGCTCTATCTGGATCTGAACCGTGAGAAAAGTGCTGTGTGCTCCGAGTGTGTGAAGGTGCGGAGGCCACAGACTCGAAGGAGTCTGGAGCGGGTGAGTGAGCAGGTGACTCCTCAGCGGGAGCATCTGCGATCAACAAAAGATCTCCAGCAGCAAGAAGGGCCTCGCCCTGAACCTCGTCCTCTAAGGGCTCGTCATCAAACAGATCAACGTCGTCGTTAACGTCGGCGTCGAGGGGCATATCGTAAGCAGGATAAGAAGCCAAAGGTATGGGAGCAGGGATCTCTACAAGCGGTAGGTCCCCGGCCAAAGGGCCATCAGCGAGCTCATCAGCACCATCAGGTAACGCAAAGGGCTGAAAGTCATCCTCGTCTGTGCTAGTAACGTCGGATGTGTGAACCTCGCGCTCTGAAGACTCTAGGTCGTCTGATACTATAGGTCTAGGGCCTGTGGTGTCTGAATCACCGGTGCCGGTCGAATCCATGGTGTCTGTAATACAAACACAAATATGTACAAATAATCAATCATACAATCAGATAAGCACATTAGTCATCAAGTAAGCAATCAAATAATTCTCCTAGTCCCACTAGCCTCCCAGCCTCTCAGACTGCTCTTCCTAGTCCCACTAGCCAATTCTCCTAGTCCCACTAGCCTCCCAGCCTCTCAGACTGCTCTTCCTAGTCCCACTAGCCAATTCTCATAGTCCCACTAGCCCACTACCTCAGTCTCCTAGACCGAGCCTCAGCCTCCCAGACTAAGCCTCAGCCTCCCAGACTGAGCCTCAGCCTCCCAGACTGAGCCTATAAATAATAAATAAAATGTGCTCAACATTTGTTTGTAAAAATTTTTGGATCTGGACTTAAGTGGTATGCAATAAAAATGTTTTCGTGAGAGCACTAGTGATCATAGTCTAGACTCGAGAAGGAATCCTAGTTCGCTATGATCAGAGCTCTGATACCAAGCTGTCACACCCAGGCTTTGCGGAAGCGTGGTTATTTTGGTGTGACTTCTTAATACCATAGCTTAATCATAACAAGCTATATGAAATAAAAACCATGCAAGATCATCCATAGATTTAAGTTTTAAAACCGAAGTAACATAACATTGTCTTAGGGGCTACAACACCATAACATAAAACATTGTTTTGAAAGACATAAACATCAACATGAATAAAACGCAGTTTAAGATTTGTGACTCGTCCAGGAAAAAGTCACATTTCCTAAACCGGGATGACCTCGGAACCCATATGCAGCAGGAAAACATAACATACCGCGCCAGATCTTTAATTCCCTGAAATACATGTAAGTTGAAAAAAATCAACAATAATGTTGAGCGAGTTCATTTGTAAGTGAGTAAATAAACCTTTGTATGTATAAAAACCCTGGTATGTAGTAAATAAGGAAAAAGAGATCACCAATGGTTTGCAAGGCCATTGATATGTGTGAAGTGCAAGTAGGAAGACTCAAACCTAGCAGATTTATGCGTTGGGTACAAAGTCACCCCGAGGTCCGTTCTGTATGGGCCTGGGGCTGGGCTCGCTACACCCAGATAGATCTACCGCTCCTGCCCCTCGGTCCTACTATGAGGATTAATGGTCCCAAGTTTCCGCCTACCCACTCACATGATCTAAATAATAACCCTCCTTACGCTAACCATACCATGTAAGAAATATTCGTAATCATGGTAACATGTATTTCACCCCCGCAGTTTAGAAAACTGAAAACAGTTAGAGAAAAGGGGGACATGAACTCACAGTGGTGCATCTCTACCAAGTATGTCTCCTGATCAAGCAGCTGTGTGATGACCTACACGTACTAACTCTATTAGACGGACGGCCGTGCCTTAGCTTAAGGTTTAAGTTCTTGGGAAATAGTTAGACAACTATTTCGTGTTTACATTTAGTAAATACTTGGTAATCATTTTCCTTCCCAAGGATGGGGGATTTAATACATGTGTGTTCGAAATATATTATTAAGTCTCACTTAAAAATATATTTTTTTTTTCTATCTCCAAAATATAAATATTCTTCTCAAAAATATTATATTTTCTATTACATAAAATTTTCCCAAAATAATACTTTAACAAAAATACGCGTTCAGTCATATTTTCTTAAAATGCGTAAGTTACGTTTTAACGATCGAGTGGTAATAATAATTACCGGTGTAACTTATATATTTATTGTGAAAGCGTTCGTATTATTTTGGATTCGTTAACATTCGATAGTATTATTTTTACCCTAAAAATAATATTTGTGTACTTCACAAAATAATCATAAACACATATCAAGTGACTTTATGAAAAATATATATACTAAATATATATATTGACAAGTTTTATTTTGTGAAATCCCACCTCCGATATTTTGTAAATAAAGCCGTGGCGAAATCTATAATTTGAAAACAAGTCGAAAAGTATTTCTAACACTTGTAGTGAAAATAATTCTAAGTGTTAGGTTTTTAGAAAAATTTCGCCAGAGTTTCCTCTGTAACTGGAGGTGGCCACGCTTTCAAGCGTATCATTTTCTTATTTAACCAAAACAATATTCAACGCATCAAACTAGTCAATAAACATGTAAATCGCAAAAATTACATGAACTTGTGATTTACTCAAAAATATGAAGTAAATCCCATTACATTTAGTGGATCTTTATATAAAGCAATCCGATTTCGTAAAAACCTCATTTTTAGAGAAATTCCGTCTTTACAACTTCTTGCAAATTTTTACAAAAATAGTTATTTTGTCGAAACTTTGCGTTACACATGTGTTTACACACTGGTGTGTTCTAAAAATCATTCTTGTTCATGTAAGATCCGTGTTTAGTAAATATGGTTTCTTTGACACTCGGTCTTTTGAAAATACCGCTTGTAGATCCGTAGATCTACTAGTTTTAAACACTATTTCGTAAGAAAAAATCATTTTACACAAGTTCAAGTTTGAGGTGTGGTAGAGTTTCATCACTTAAACCTTGTTACACTTAAACAAGCTTTATGTCATAATCCATGATCATGACCAATCCGGGTTAAACAATGATCCGAGCTACCACAACATAGATCGGGCCTAAATAACTACACAAATCAAATACTACAAGATTTACACAACAAACAAGCTTTTAACCATCACTTTTAGCATTTTTAGTAGACTTTTATGGATCATTTTGTATGTTCATGACTTTTAACTGTTACATATCATTTTAACCATCTTAAAATAGTTCGAGAAGGTGATTCAAGCAACTTACTACTAGCTCGAGGCTAGGGAAGAATCTAGACGCAAAAAGAGTGGATAAAAGCAACGAGAAGAGGTCCTTTGAGTTCCGAATGCACCAAGACTCCTCTTACGTGATCCTTAACACTTGAATGATCTTAGGATTGCTTGAACGAAACTCGAAAATTTGATGGGTGGTGAAGGGGGTTCGGCCGAGAGCTCTAGAGAGGAGAGGGAGAGTGTGTTGTTGAGTTTAGGTGTTGGATGATTATGGTGTGTAAACCCTTGTTCTTATAGGCAAAGTTAAGATCATGGTCCATTGGGTTTTATGCTCTCTTGATACTAAACAAGAAGATTAAAATAATCACTTGAAGGACAAGGTGTGTCCCCCTCTTGGGGACGGTTTGGTTAAGGGGGGGGGGGGTCTTGGTTGGTTTTCAACTAATCATTAGATTTTAGTTAGGTTAGTTTAGTTAGTTAAGTGATTAACCCGGTTACTAATGTGTAGTGCATTACAGTGGGTGTTAGGGTGTTCAGGGACCCTAACTGGCTCAGAAAAAGACAAACAATGTAAATGGTAATATTTTCATGTCCCGGGTAAAGTCCGGTTGTTCGGTTGGATAGTGATCCGTTAAAGCGTTTAACAAAGCTTTAAAGTGTCGTTATTATTATTTTTAGTGACACAACTTATTTCCGACACTTTGGAAAGTGCCTAGTAATATTTTCCTCATGTTTTGGCACTTTATTAGTTACCTAGATGCTGAATTATTATTTTAAAGTGCTGAATTTTGTACTTAGAGTACGTTTTAGGCACATCCGGTCACTGTAATTTATTCCTAGTGACGCAGTTCTACAACCCTTATATCCCTACACTCACCCCTAGTGTAGCAAACTATCTCAGGCTCTTACAGGCCTTAGAGGCAGTACCTGCCTGGTGCTAGTTATGACAGCACGTTTAATAGGTTATCCGTTCATTGTGCTACTGTGCTTTTGGTGCATCAAGGTTGTCACAATGGTGCTGTAAGCAAAACATGGAGTGACAGCAAGTAAAGTATGATGCAAGTAAGTACATGTATCAGTATTCAAGTAGCAGTTTATCAACAAGTTCAAGCAAGCACAGTAATTAAGCAGTAATTAATTATTAATTAAGTCGTACGGATACCTGGTTTAGTGAGGGTTGTCACACACTTGTAGATGAAAAACCTCTTTTTCAACCACTTGTAGGTCGAAATATCACTTTCGTGAATTTCTCAAGAAAGATGCCGATTAATGCTCCACGATTACCAACTTGGGAGCTCCGGCAAGTTAGGATTTTAAGTAGAGAACGCTGTCATCTAAGCCTTACCAGTCTTGGGTGATTGTGAGTCATCTTCACTCCACCATCTTTTTTATTTATAAAACTCTTTCATGCCCTTTACCTTTCCGTTAACCATTTTTCCAAAAATATGTTTCACTTTTCCATTAAACGCTTTTTCAGCATCAAAATCTTCCTTACCAGAAAAGAATTGATCTGAAATCTCAATCTTTCCAACTTTTGATTTCAAATTATCTTTTGACAATGGCGGAAAGTTTTCATCGTTCATTTCTGGAACGGAATTTTTATCACTTGACACGACAGATGACTCCTCTGACTTTGACGAGTCAGATTCATTGTCAGAACTAGTTCAGATTTAACAACCCATTTTTGTTTGTTCAAATCAACTCTTCTTTTGTAAAAACATTTCGAACTTTCACCAACTTTGAAAGTCGAATTTTTGAACACTTTGAATTTTTCTGTTGGTTGTTCTGTTTTATCAACACATATCTTTTTCAAATCTGAGTTAGAAGTAACTCCCTGTTTTTTATAAGTGGACTTGGGGCAATTCCAAGCAATGTGTCCAACTTCTTGGCATTTGAAACAAGTTCTTCTGTCAACTCTTGGTGCAGATTTTTTCAAAACATTCTTTTTCTTTTCTGCGAGAAACTCTTGATTTGACTGTTTCCTGAACAGTTTCTCCTTCTCTTCCTTTGAACTTGTACCTGAAACAAATTTAGTTTTTGGTTTATAAATTTTCTCATTTTTATAATTTTCTGGAGAAATAAAACCTAAACCTTTCTTTTTGAAATTACAGTTATGGTTTGGTTTCTGTTCAAAACCTGAACCAGAACTGTAACCTTTTTTCTTGTTCAATCTTTGTTGAACCCTTGAAGTGTATTTTTTAGGTTTTTCAGTAAGATTTACATCTTTTATTTCAGAAATATTAATTTATGTTAATTTGAAAACCTTTTTGATCTGTTCAGTTTTAACACTTTTTATTAGAAATTCTTCATCAGAAAATAATTTGTCAGAATCAATCAAAGTATATGCTACTTTGAATGTTTCGTCATTCAAATTATTTTTCGACATCAGAAATTCTTTATTGTAAACCCGTTTGACTGGTGAACTCGGACTCTTGTCTGATGAACTCGAACTTTCAGATTTAGACTCCGACTTTGACTCTTCATCCATATCCAACACCTGATCGACCACTTTCTTTAATAACTCAGACTCATGATCAGTGTCAGACACTGTGAATGTGACGTCGATGTTGTCTGGTAACTCATCAGTTGTTTCAGACTTTAACTTTATATTGACTGCCTTTTTTAATTGTTCCTCATTTGGTTTTCTAGGAGAATAACTTTCCCAGATCGGAGGCGGACACTTGTTATACTTGTCACTTGTTTCTTACCAGTATCCGTAACTTCCGTCTTTTTATCTTGAAAAGCTTCAAGACCTGCAACCGTAGGATAAACTCTATCAATCAAATAATCACAAGATGAATAGCTCAGCAACAATCGTCTGATTCTTTCATTTTCAATCTTTTCGGTCTCCAAATCCTGCTTCAGCTTTGCATACTCTTCAATATAGCTATTGATGACCTTCTGCTTAGTCATTAATGTTGAACTCATCATCGTCGAAGCAGCTTCTACTTCTAAGTTTGTCTTATTCAAACTATCAACCGTTCTGTTCAGCACATCATACGATTCTTTTACGTACTTAACATCAAACAACAGTTTTTCATTCAACTCGTCTAGTTCACTATACTTCTTGTCTTTTTCTTCACAATGTTTGCATGGTTCCAAACATTTTAGACAAGGTTTTTCAATCTCTACGATCTTTTCAACTTCGACAATCTTTTCAACTTCAATAATTTTTTCAACTATTTTCTCCACTTCAATAATTTTCTCCACCACCTTCTCAATCATATTTGGTTCTTTCTCAATTTCTATGATAACTTCACTTTCATCAATCTCGACCTTCTGTGTCGGTTTTTCTTCAGCTTTTTCCTTTTCAGCTTCCATCTGAACTTGAGTCTGTTCTTCAGCAACCCTTTTTGCTTCAATTTCTTCTTCAGCAATCCTTCTTGCTTCCAATTCTTTCTTCAATCTAGCAGCCTTTTTCTCATTCAACATCTCGATCTTATCTGCAAAAAACAAATTAAAACTAAATGAGTCCAAATTTTTTTCTAGCTGTATTAATATACTCTTCCTCATCATCTGTGTCTTCATCACTTTATGTTGATTTGAAAATCTTCGTTCTTTTTGGCTTAGATTTGACTGATTCTTCTTCCAATATTCGAGCAACAAAAGTTGTTTTTTTCTGAATTAGCCAGAATGTATTTGTCCCAGCTAAAACCCTCTGGCAATCTTTCTTCATCTTGATTTACTAGATAAGCTTTCTTCTTTCCATCTTCAATAGCACGGGATGATGATGATTGTTCAGCAATCTGATGATAAATTGCTTTTCGATGATAATCGTTGTTTCCAAACAGATCTTGTCTTCTGGTTGCTTCTATGTTTGTACACTCTCGTTTAAAATGTCCCTTTTCTCTGTAACGAAAGCAAGTAACCTTTGATTTGTCAAACCCTAACTGAGATGTGGCAGCATCACGAAGATCATCTCTACCGGTGATTTGTTTGAATTTTTTTGCTCTTCTCAAAACACTAGCTAAACACCACTTGATGTCCATCAACTCAAGTTCTTCAGAATCAATCAGGTCATAATCTTCTTTGGTGAGCATCGGATTTCCGATTCTTCCAGCAACTAAACTTTCATACGATTCTAGCACATGACAAGCGATGCCATATGTTGCTTAGCCATATCTGGAGAAAGATTTTGACCATTTTGTATGTTTAATGTCACATTGCATTGCAGATTTGTTGAACTCTGTCGTTGAGAACTTGGTGTTGAGAAATTTGGATCAAAGCTTGAATAAGATGAAGAATATCCACCACTCTCAGTTGTAGTTCTAACATTTGTTCCGGAAGTACCATCAGCACTGAAAGCAGTCTGAATCTTCAGACTCGGAGTATTCTCAACTCTGCTTCCTCTATAGTATAAACTAACATCTTGTTGAGCACTTGGATTATTCATGATAGCCGTTTTCTGAACATCCAATTCATGTTCTTCAAGCTTC